>CM062291.1:3420423-4895582 GCA_031216915.1 Pictodentalium vernedei | reverse complement strand
CAATCATTAAATCACAAGGGTTTATGTTGAAATGAAGACCGAATACCCTACACATGTCATGTACATGTAGACAGTACACAAAAACATCATGAAAATCAAGGGATACATGCTTTCCATGACTGTCACGAAAAGTCTGCCTGTCAAGAGAGCTAATGTAAATACTGGGGTCCATCTCAATACATTCCTCAATCATATCCACCAAAAATATCGCAAATGTGTCACAAGAAAATTTCACAATGATGTGTCAAATATGTGGTGCTTAGCAAACTTTGAGTAGTATATATGTGGAAAAATGCCCACCCATACATTTTGAACCCCCCCCCATGATGGCTGTACTGTAATCGGTCCTCTTTATTATATCCAGATGAACCGTAAATAGATTATCTCAAAAATTCAAGATTTTATTCTCTGGATGTCAAGTGCAGCAATTTCTTCCCATAATCCAACTAGAAATTGTATGAATTTAATCTTTTGGCTCATTAAGCTTTGCCAACGACCCTGTCAATTAGCATCAGCTGTTGGCAATGCCGAGACAAAAGTCAAAGAAAAATAAATTTTCCTTGAAAATAAAACTGCTGATGAAAAAAAAAATGAAAGTGTCAATGATACTGTAGCTTAACTTGTGTGTTGTGTTTGATGAAAAGGATAATGTTCAATGTTTATGAAAGGATTATGAAATAAGACAAGAATTGTGATAATTGGGAATATGTTCATTTCTGTTCCCTGTATGCTATGTTTTTGATAAAAATAATATGAGGTATACACTGTACTAAAGAGATGAGGGGTGGGATAATATGACCTCACGGTTAATGTATGTGGCCCTCACAGTTAACGTATATCAACGAAAGTTACCAAGTTACAGTGAAAGTATTCCAAAACGAGTCATCATATCAAGTTACATTAAAATTCCTTCATAAATATGGCCTGTAGACTGTGCTAAAGGTTTTTGGGCTTTGGGCCCCTGTTGCCGTCAGTTTCCCAATTGAGTCCAAAGGGGACATTCTCATCTAGACATTATATGAAGTCAACCTACCAAGTTACAATGAAACCCCTTCATAAATACAAGAGGCCCCAAGGGGCCTGAGGGCGCTCACCTGACATGGTAGCCTAAATATCAACCCAGAGAATTGATTTCAACAAGTTGCATCTGCTCCTCCCAAGAAAAGCTTATACCAAACATCCAAAGATTCTGACCAGTGGATCCAAAAAAAAAAGATTTTTAAAGAATATTCCTCATTTATGAACCCAGGGACTTGGCTTTAACAAACTTGAATCTCACCCCCCTAAGGATGCTGCACACCAAATATCAAAACATTTCGACTGCTGAATCTGAAGAAGAAGATTTTTAAAGAAAATTCCTCATTTTGAACTAAGTTAGAATTCGAGCTCCCACAGTGAGTCCAAATATGGACCTAGGGACATGGCTTGAACAAACTTAAATCTCACCCCCTAAGGATGCTGCATACCAAATATCAAAACATTCCGACTGCTGGATCTGAAGATTTTTAAAGAAAATTCCTCATTTTTAACTAAGTTATAATTTGGGCTACCACAGTGAGCCCAAATATGAACCCAGGGACTTGGCTTGAACAAACTTGAATCTCACCCCCTTAAGCATGGTGCATACCCAATATCAAAAGATTCTGCCTGCTGGATCTGGAGAAGATTTTTTAATATTTTTCCCATTGCCAACAGTGTTAAAAAGTGCTGACTCAGCACTTTTTCAAAGTCCTGAAAAAAGTATCTTGTGATCAAACCGATAGGGATTTTTTTTAACCACTCTATTCTACTGGATAAAAGTAAGCTTTATACAAAACTAGAGGTACTGGATACAAAATTTTTAATTCTTCAGCAACATGGCCAATTCCGGCTCCCATAGAGAGCCCAAATATTAACCCAGGCTCTTGATTTGAACACAGTTAAATCTGACTTCCCTAGAGATGTTGTGTACCGAATATGAAAGCATTCTGACTGTTGGATCTGAAGAAGAGAAATTGTAAAGAAATTTCTTCGAACTGCACCAAGTTCAAATTTGGGCTACCATAGCGAGCCCAAATATTAACCTATGGATCCGATTTGAACAAACTTGAATCTGACCCCCCTAGTGATGTTGTATACCAAATGTGAAAGCATTCTGACAAGTGAATCTGAAGAAGAAGATTTTTGAAGAAATTCCCTCATATTGTACTAAGTTAAATTTCATGTTCCCATATGGAGCCCAAATATTAACCTAGGCACTCAAACTGAACAACCTGGAATCTGCCCCCCCCCCCCCCCCCCCCCCCCCCCCCCCCTGGAGATGATGTATACCAAATATAAAAGCATTCAGACTGGTGGATCTGAAGAAGATTTTTAAAGAAATTTCCTCATATTGCACTAAGTAAAAATTTGGGCTACCATAGTGAGCCCAAATATATACCTAGGGATCTGATTTGAACAAACTTGAATGTGACCCCCATAGAGATGTTGCATACCAAATATCAAAGCATTCTGACTGATGGATCTGAAGAAGAAGATTTTTTTAAATTACCCTCCATATTGAACAAAGATAAAATTTGGGCTTCCATAGGAAGCCCAAATATTAACCTAGGGACTTGGTTTGAACAATCTAGAATCTGACCCTCATAACAATGATGTATACCAAATATTAAAAGATTCTGACTGGTGGTTCTGAAGAAGAAGATTTTTAAAGAATATTCCCCGTATTACCCTATGTTAAAACTTCGGGCAGAGAGCCCAAATAGGAACCAATGAGCTTAATTTCAACAAACTTTTATCTGACCCCCCTATGAATGCTGTATACCAAATATCAAAAGATTCTGATGATTGGTTCTGGAGAAAAGATTTTTTTTAATTTTTGCAAATATGCTGACTCAGCATTTTTTCGATGCCCATTACACAACACCCAAACATAACCGATGGCAATTTTTTTTTTACCATTCAATTCTACTGGTCATAAGGGTACTTCATACCAAATAAAAGCTCTCTGTTCCGTGGGGTTTGGGAAATATGGGCGTTTGAAAATATTTCTATTTTTAGCTCCCAGGGTTCCCATGGGGATGCAGGAATTTTTTTTTTTTGCATGGGTCAAGTACTTATGACCCAATACTACCACAAACCAAATTTGTTTCATACCAGACCATCGGTTCAGAAAATAGAAATTTTGGGAGGGGCCAAAAATCTTACCCCTCCTATTACAAAGCCAAATATTACTTCACGAACTTCGTTTGAACAAACTTGATTCTACACCTCATATGGAAGCTCCATAGCAAATATCAAGTCATTGTACATACTGGTTCTTGAGAAGAAGATTTTAAAAATATTTTGGAGCATTTTCCCCCACTCCCTCCCTATGGGGCTGGGCATGCTGAGTTGAACAAAAATGAAATGCCCCTTTGGGACCATCACTCACACAAACTTTCACTTAAATTGGCCCAGTGGCTTTGGAGGAGAAGACCAAAACATGGTGTTGACGGACGACAGACTACAGATGACGGACGACGGACGGAGAGCGATGAGATTAGGTCAGCTTGACTTTGTCAAGATGAGCTAATAAGAATTCTTTGTGCCGTGCAGTTTTGGAGATATGGCAGTTTTAAGGTTTTTCCTATTTTTAGCTCCCGAGGTTCCCACGAGGCAATGAGAAAATTTTTTTTTTGCATCAATCAACTACTTATGACCCATTATCATCTCATATCAAATTTGGTTCAAATCGACCTCACAGTTCAGAAAATAGAAATTTTAGGCATGGCCAAAATTTTTGTTCCTCCCATAACGAAGACAAATAATGCCCGACAAACTTCTCTTGAACAAACTTGATTCTAAACCTCAAAAGGACTCTGTATACCACATATCAAGTCTCTGCTACTGGTGGTTCATTAGAAGATTTTCAAAAAATTTGGCCATTTTTTCCCCACACCTCTGCTCAATATGAGCCGAAACCTAATTTGGATAAAAATCAAAATGCCCCTATATAACCACTACTTACATGAAATTTAATTAAAATGTGGCCAGTGGTTTAGGAGAAAGAGGCTCAAACACCACCTTCAAACAGGACGAAGGATGAAAGACGACGGACGACAGACGACGGACGAAGAGTGATAAGAAAAGCTTACCCTGACTTTCAGTCAGGTGAGCTAATGACCTGTAGACTGTGCTAAAGGTTTTTGGGCTTTGGGCTTGGACAGCCATCATGGTTGAATGATCGCAACCAAAAGGGGACATTCTCATCTGGAGTGATCCTACGAAGTTACAATAAAAATCCCTTCATAAATATGACCTGTAGACTGTGCATCGGGCCCCAGAAGCCATCACAGCTGACCAATCACGACCAAAAGGGGATGTCACATCATCATCTAGGCATTATATGGAGTCAAACTAACAGGATACAATGAAATCCTTCCATAAATATGACCTATAGACTATGCTAAAGGCTTTGGGGTTTTGGGCTCGGGCAGCCATCAAGGCTGAATGATCGCGACCAAAAGGGGACGTTCTCATCTAGACATTATTTGGAGTCATCCTACCAAGGTACAATGAAATTCCTTCATAAATTTCACCTGTAGAGTGTGCTAAAGGTTTTCGGGCTTCAGGCCCCTGTAGCCGTCACAGTTGCCTAATGTTGTCCAAAAGGGGCTGTTTTCATCTAGACATTATATGAAGTCAACCTACCAAGTTACAATGAAATCCCTTCATAAATATGAACTGAGGACTGTGCTGAAGGTTTTTGGGCTTTGGGCTCGGGGAGCCATCATGGTTGAATGATTGCAACCAAAAGGGGACATTCTCATCTGGACATCATCTGGAGTGATCCTACGAAGTTACAATGAAATCCCTTCATAAATATGACCTGTAGACTGTGCTAAAGGTTTTCGGGCTCGGGCAGCCATCATGGTTGAATGATCGCAACCAAAGGGGACAATCTCATCTAGGCATCATCTGAAGTGATCCTACGAAGTTACAAGGAAATCCCTTCATAAATATGACCTGTAGACTGTGCTCAAGGTTTTCGGGCTTCGGGCCCCTGTAGCCATCACAGCTGACCAATCACGACCAGAAGGGGATGTCATCATCTAGGCATTATATGGAGTCAACCTAACAGGTTACAATGAAATCCTTCCATAAATATGACCTTTTGCCTATGCTAAAGGTTTTTGGGCTCAGGCACCCATCAAGGCTGAATGATCGCGATCAAAATGGGACATTCTCATCTAGACATTATTTGGAGTCATCCTACCAAGTTACAATGAAATCCCTTCATAAAAATGACCTGTAGACTGTGCTAAAGGTGTTTGGGCTTCGGGTTCCTGTAGCCGTCACAGTTGCCCAATCACGTCCAAAAGGGGACTTTCTCATCTAGACATTATATGAAGTCAACCCACCAAGTTACAATGAAATTTCTCAATAAATATGACCTGTAGACTGTGCTAAAGGTTTTTGTTTTTTGGGCTCGGGCAGTTGTCATGGTTGGCAGATCATGCCCAAATGGGGAAATTCTTATCTAGACATCATAAGGAGTCATCCTACCAAGTTACAATGAAATCCCTCCATATTAAACATGACCTGCAGACTGTGCCAAACGTTTTTGGGTTTCGGGCTTGGGAAGCCATTACGGTTGACAGATCATGCCCAAAAGGGGGCATTCTCATCTAGGCCTTATACGGAGGCATCCTACCAAGTTACAATGAAATCCCTTCATAAATACGACCTGTAGACTGCTAATGGTTTTCAGGTTTTGGGCTCGGGCAGCCATACCGGTTGACCGATCGCGACCAAAAGGGGACGTTCTCATCTAGACATGAACCCAATGAAATTTTGTGACGATCAGACAAGAACTGCAGGGTGTAGCCTGTGCTAAAGGAAAATGTGAACAGACTAACAGACTTCCACACGCGTGATGGCAATAGCTTATCCTGACTTTGTCAAGTTAAGCTAATAACTACAGTTGTTAAGTGAACATTCTGGTTTGGTTTTGGTATTAAAGTATTACCTCAGTCTAAAGCTAAGTATCGTTATGGTGTTACAGTGTCAGACATAGAGCAATGGCCCTTTAGTGAATTAATAAACTTCAGTTGTGATCGGAGTCCTGCCCATAATTTTTTTGATTGCAGAACAATAACAGACCAGGGGGCCTCCTCTGTGATTAGCACAGTGAAGAATTAGTGGTGGTCAAAACATCATTTTTCAAACCGAAATAGCGGTCAGAGATGAAAAAGTGTTAGATTCATCCAACCAGCACTGACTGAGTACTGTGGGCTTACCCGGGTTCATCCCCGTTTCGTGATCTCCAGGTATTCCTTTTGTGATTGCATTGCAGATGCAATGTTAGAAGCATCTGAAACTCAATTGTAAAATGAATACCCTGAATCTAAAATGCTGATTCAAAACTGCCAAAGCAAAAGGTGTTTTTGCCAAGGCAAAGTCATTTTACCATGGCAATTGTTTCACCAATGTAAATTTGTTCATTTGGCTGGCTTGGTCAAACAAGATTGAATTGGTTACATTCCTAATAACATTATACGAAAAATTTAAATTTTAACATTTCACCCAAATGGAGAGAGGATTAATTTTCACTTACCATGAAACTTGATTACTATTATATGTTCAACCACTTCAAATGATTTTTATAATCTGAAAATATATGAAATGAAAGTGTCAATGACACTGTAGCTTAACTTGTGTGCTGTGTTTGATGAAAAGGATAATGTTCAATGTTTATGAAAGGATTATGAAATAAGACAAGAATTGTGATAATTGGGAATATGTTCATTTCTGTTCCCTGTATGCTATGTTTTTGATAAAAATAATATGAGGTGTACACTGTACTAAAGAGCTGAGGGGTGGGTTAATATGACCTCACAGTTAATGTATGTGGCCCTCACAGTTAACGTATATCAAAGTAAGTTACCAAGTTACAGTGAAATTATTCCAAAACGAGTCATCTTATCAAGTTACATTGAAATCCCTTCAGAAATATGGCCTGCAGACTGTGTCCATTTTTTTACCACACCCCTGCTCAATATGATCCAAAACCTAATTTGGATAAAAATCAAAATGCCCCTATATAACCACTACTTACATGAAATTTAATTAAAATGTGGCCAGTGGTTTAGGAGAAAGAGGCTCAAACACCACCTTCATGCAGGACGACGGATGACAGACAACGGACGACGGACGAAGAGTGATAAGAAAAGCTCACCCTGACTTTCAGTCGGGTGAGCTAATGACCTGTAGACTGTGCTAAAGGTTTTTGGGCTTTGGGCTCGAACAGCCATCATGGTTGAATGATCGCAACCAAAAGGGGACATTCTCATCTGGGCATCATCTGGAGTGATCCTACGAAGTTACAATGAAATCCCTTCATCAATATGACCTGTAGACTATGCTCAAGGTTTTCGGGCTTCGGGCTCCTGTAGCCATGACAGTTGACCAATCACGACCAAAAGGGGATGTCATCATCTAGGCATTATATGCAGTCAACCTAACAGGTTACAATGAAATCCTTCCATAAATATGACCTACAGACTGTGCTAAAGGTTTTGGGCTGGAGCAGCCATCAAAGCTGAATGATCACAACCAAAAGGGGACGTTCTCATCTAGACATTATTTGGAGTCATCCTACCAAGGTATAATGAAATCCCTTCATAAATGTCACCTGTAGACTGTGCTAAAGGTTTTTGGGCTTCAGACCCCTGTAGCCGTCACAGATGCCTAATGGTGTCCAAAAGGGGCTGTTCTCATCTAGACATTATATGAAGTCAACCTACCAAGTTACAATGAAATCCCTTCATAAATATGACCTGAAAACTGTGCTAAAGGTTTTTGGGCTTTGGGCTCGGGCAGCCATCGTGATTGAATGATCGCAATCAAAAGGGGACATTCTCATCTGGGCATCATCTGGAGTGATCCTACAAAGTTACAATGAAATCCCTTCATAAATATGGCCTGTAGACTGTGCTCAAGGTTTTTGGGCTTCGGGCTCCTGTAGCCATCAGTTGACCAATCACAACCAAAAGGGGATGTTATTATCTAGGCATTATATGGAGTCAACCGAACAAGTTACAATGAAATCCTTCCATAAATATGACCTATAGACTATGCTAAAGGTTTTTGGGCTCGGGCAGCCATAAAGGCTGAATGATCACGACCAAAAGGGGACATTCTCATCTAGACATTATTTGGAGTCATCCTACCAAGCTACAATGAAATCCCTTCATAATTATGACCTGTAGACTGTTCTAAAGGTTTTCGGGCTTCAGGCCCCTGTAGCCGTCACAGTTGCCCAATCATGTCCAAAAGGGGACGTTCTCATCTAGACATTATATGAAGTCAACCTAGAAGTTACAATGAAATCCCTTCATAAATATGACCTGTAGACTGTGCTAAAGGTTTTCGGGCTTCGGGCTCAAGCTCGGGCAGCCATCATAGTTGAATGATCACAACCAAAGGGAACAATCTCATCTGGGCATCATCTGGAGTGATCCTACAAAGTTACAATGAAATCCCTTCATAAATATGACCTGTAGACTGTGCTCAAGGTTTTCAGGCTTCGGGCTCCTGTAGCCATGACAGTTGACCAATCACGACCAAAAGGGGATGTCATCATCTAGGCATTATATGCAGTCAACCTAACAGGTTACAATGAAATCCTTCAATAAATATGACCTTTTTCCTATGCTAAAGGTTTTTGGGCTCGGGCTCCCATCAAGGCTGAATGATCGCGATCAAAATGGGACATTCTCATCTAGACATTGTTTGGAGTCATCCTACCAAGTTACAATGAAATCTCTTCATAAATATGACCTGTAGACTGTGCTAAATGTTTTTGGGCTTCGGGCCCCTGTAGCCGTCACAGTTGCCCAATCACGTCCAAAAAGGGACTTTCTCATCTAGACATTATATGAAGTCAACCCAGGAAGTTACAATGAAATTCCTCAATAAATGTGACCTGTAGACTCAGGCAGTCATCACGGTTGGCAGATCACTAATAAATGGGGAAATTCTCATCTAGACATCATCCGGAGTCATCCTACCAAGTTACAATGAAATCTTTCATAAATATGACCTGTAGACTGTGCTAAAGGTTTTCGGGTTTTGGGCTCGGGCAGTCGTCACGGTTGGCAGATCAGGGGAAATTCTCATCTAGAAATCATAAGTAGTCACCCTACCAAGTTACAATGAAGTCCCTCCATGTTAAACATGACTTGCAGACTGTGCTAAAAGTTTTTGGGTTTTGGTTTTGGGCAGCTATCACAGTTGACAGATCATGCCCAAAAGTGGACGTTCTCATCTAGGCATTATACAGAGGCATCCTACCAAGTTACAATGAAATCCCTTCATAAATACGACCTGTAGACTGTGCTTATGGTTTTCGGGTTTTGGGCTCAGGCAGCCATACCAGTTGAGAGATCGCGACCAAAAGGGGACGTTCTCATCTAGACATGACCCCAAACCTGCATATGAAATTTTGTGACGATCAGACAAGAACTGCAGGGTGTAGCCTGTGCTAAAGGAAAATGTGAACAGACTCAGACTCACTCACAGACTAACAGACTTCAGCGACTTTGTCTCCAGTTGAGCTAAAAATCTGAGCTGAAAATGGTTAAAGGGTTTTCTTGATTGTTTAATCACATGGATAAACCTTGGTTAACCGATTAATCAGTTGCCCTTAGAGGTAGCTGAATAACTGCCATACCATTGATGATTTATAGCATTAACCCATTACCCAACGTGTCGGCCATCTTGAAATCGAGCGGGAAAAAAATTGTTGTGCACTTCCCCACATGATCATGTTTTTCTGAAGTTTCATGAAAATGCAGCTAAAACTGTGGAAGTAGTTCACTCCAGAAGTTTAGTAAAAAAAAATGCCAATATGGCCACCTGTCAGCCAACTTGAAACTGAGCAGGAAAAAAATTATGTCATGCACTTCCCCTCATCATGTTGATCATTTTTGTGTAGTTCGCTCCACAACTTTACAACGGACCAATGGCGATGACGACAGACTGACGGACAAGCTGACTCCTATATACCCCCCTTAAAACTTTGTTTTGTGGGGAGTATAACAAGCACACAACAAGCACGTGACTTATGGCAGGGAGTCTAGCAGACAGGAAAAATACAAGCATAGTCAAAAACAAACAAGTGTGCAGCAAGCACGCGACTTGCTCGCATGAAGTGCACATTGTTCTGTGATCAAGATTTTCAGATTTGTTTGTTGAATATACATGTATGACAGCTGTTCTTAATAAGACAATTGATTTGATATTTAAAATCACAACAAACAATCTATTAATTGAAAATAGAATATGTTTTCATTTTTGGAATTCACATAAAAAAATATCCACAATCCAGTATAAGTATTTCAGTTAGTTCCTTGAATCCTGCACCCTATGTAACATGTAAACAACACTGTGTATTATTACAGCCTTAGTCAGTATGTATTTTCATGTAGTGTGTGATAGGGCTGTCATGATTAATCGATTGTCGATCGGTCATGCCAAAATCGATTAGTATTTTGCATTGTCGAAGAATCAGTAAACTTTAGCCTGTTTTAGACGTTGAATAATTAAAAAAAAAAATTTGATGAAAAAACTATTGTTTCTAAAGGCAATAGGTCAAGAATGTTGACGTTAAACCTCAAGAAGCCATTACAATTAAGCATTTGTCTTTTAGGTACATTCAAAGCTAACTGATGACCGGTCTTGATTATTACACTGACAGTTCAAAAGTTCAGAACATCAAAGCATTAATTGTACCCAAAAGAGGATTGTGTTCGTTGTTTACTTGAGGTAGGTCAACTGACTTGAATTTCATTATTTACGACTTCAAGGAGAGGGAGGGAGGTCATGTAGGTATGATTTATCGATTATTATCGACTATTTGCGACGATTAATCGATTCCTACATTCACAAATCATGACAGCCCTAGTATGTGATATGGCAGCCTATCAACTTATCCTATGGCCAGCCAGTGTGTTAGCTATCCAACTAACTCCTTAACCCTTTACCCAACGAATTGGCCGCATCCGCCCGCGTAATATGCAAATTCAGCATTTGAAAAAATATTTTTCAAAAAATTTCAACAAAACCATATCATGTGACCCCTCATTGGAACGAGCTTGTCGAGCTCGTTCCAACGAGGGGTCACATGATATGGTTTTGTTGAAATTTTTTGAAAAATTTGAAAAAATGATATTTGAAACAAGTGTTTGACCACGGAGGTGGTATTAGTCCCCTACGTCGCTTTTGTGACATAAGGTGTTTTTGTCACAGAAGACACTAGAGTATATAAGCATCTTGGATTTTGAAAAAAAAATATCGAGCGTGCATAATCCCCTCACAACCCTTTATCCATGTACCATATATGAAAGGCGTAGCTTGAACCATGTTGGAGGGAGGGGTGGTAACATAAAACAGAGAAAAAAGCTTAAAATACACAACAAAAATGGCCGCCATTCTGCCATCTTGGATTTTGAAACATAAATATTGACTGTGCATCATCCCCTCAGAACCATTTATCCATGTACCAAATATGAAAGGTGTAGCTTGAACCATATTAGAGGGAGAGGTTGTAACATAAAAATAGAGACAGACAGACAGACAGACAGACAGACAGACAGACAGACAGACAGACAGACAGACAGACAGACAGACAGACAGACAGACAGATGGACGGACAGACAGACAGACAGTCGGAAAGACAGACAGATGTTAGATTTTGAAAAAAAAATATTGAGCATGCATAATCCCCTCACAACCCCTTTATCCATGTACCATATATGAAAAGTGCAGCTTGAATCATGTTGGAGGGAGCAGTGGTAACATAAAATAGAGAAAAAAGCTTAAAAAACACAACAGAAATGGTTGCCATGGCGCCATCTTGAATTTTGGAAAAAAAATATTTAACGTGCAACATCCCATTACAATCCTCCTCTATCCATGTGCCAGATATAAAAAGTGTAGCTTGAACCATGTTGGAGTGAGGGGTGGTAACATAAAATAGAGAAAAAAGCTTAAAAAACACAACAAAAATGGCCGCCATCTTGGATTTTGAAGAAAAAATACTGAACGTGCATCATCCCCTCCCAACCCTCTATCCATGTGCCAAATATGCAAAGTGTAGCTTGAACCATGTTGGTGGGAGGGGTGGTAACATGAAAATAGCGAAAAAAAGCTTAAAAAACACCACAAAAATGGCCGCTATTGAGCCATCTTGGATCTTGAAAAAAAAAATTTGAGCGTGCATCATCCCCTCAGACCCATTTATCCATGTACCAAATATGAAAGGTGTAGCTTAACACAGACAGACAGACAGACAGCAGACAGCAGACAGACAGACAGACAGACAGACAGACAGACAGACAGACAGACAGACAGACTGACTGACTGACTGACTGACTGACTGACTGACTGACTGACAGACAGACAGACAGACAGACAGACAGACAGACAGACAGACAGACAGACAGACAGGCAGACGCATGGAGTGCAATCCTATAGTCCCCTTATGGTTCCCGTAGGGGACTAATAATAAATTTTGATATCGTCTGCGTTGGGTAAAGGGTTAAAACCTGAGTGATTACTGACAATGTAAATCTAGCTTGAGTGTGTGGGGGTGGGAGGAGAGGGCAATATTTTGGAAACTATCGTACACAAACTTAAAATACTGCCAACCTGCCCACACAACCTTCCAAAAAACTCCCAAAATGACAGACCTAAACTCTTTCCAATGAGGGGTCGCATGATATGGTTTTGGTAAAATGTTTTGGAAGCTTTGAAAAAAAATATTTAAAAGAATAAATTTTGCTATCGAGTACATTGGATTAAGGGTTATATTGTTAACGAATATTTTGTGAGCAAACTGATATTGTAACATGTGTATGTTTTATTATGTTGGCATACCTCACTGATTAAAGGGCAAGATGACAAGGAATGTTTTATGTTGGCATACCTCACTGATTAAAGGACAAGATGACAAAGAATGTTTTATGTTGGCATACCTCACTGATTAAAGGGCAAGATGACAAGGAATGTTTTATGTTGGCATACCTCACTGATTAGGCAAGATGACAAGGAATGTTTTATGTTGGCATACCTCACTGATTAAAGGACAAGATGACAAGGAATGTTTTATGTTGGCATACCTCACTGATTAGGCAAGATGACAAGGAATGTTTTATGTTGGCATACCTCACTGATTAAAGGGCAAGATGACAAGGAATGTTTTATGTTGGCATACCTCACTGATTAAAGGACAAGATGACAAGGAATGTTTTATGTTGGCATACCTCACTGATTAAAGGACAAGATGACAAAGAATGTTTTATGTTGGCATACCTCACTGATTAAAGGGCAAGATGACAAGGAATGTTTTATTTTGGCATACCTCACTGATTAAAGGACAAGATGACAAGGAATGTTTTATTTTGGCATACCTCACTGATTAAAGGACAAGATGACAAGGAATGTTTTATGTTGGCATACCTCACTGATTAAAGGACAAGATGACAAGGAATGTTTTATGTTGGCATACCTCGCTGATTAAAGGACAAGATGACAAGGAATGTTTTATTTTGGCATACCTCACTGATTAAAGGACAAGATGACAAAGAATGTTTTATGTTGGCATACCTCACTGATTAGGCAAGATGACAAGGAATGTTTTATGTTGGCATACCTCACTGATTAAAGGACAAGATGACAAGGAATGTTTTATGTTGGCATACCTCACTGATTAAAGGACAAGATGACAAGGAATGTTTTATGTTGGCATACCTCACTGATTAAAGCACAAGATGACAAGGAATGTTTTATGTTGGCATACCTCACTGATTAAAGGACAAGATGACAAGGAATGTTTTATGTTGGCATACCTCACTGATTAAAGGACAAGATGACAAGGAATGTTTTATGTTGGCATACCTCACTGATTAAAGGACAAGATGACAAGGAATGTTTTATGTTGGCATACCTCACTGATTAAAGGACAAGATGACAAGGAATGTTTTATGTTGGCATACCTCACTGATTAAAGGACAAGATGACAAGGAATGTTTTATGTTGGCATACCTCACTGATTAAACGACAAGATGACAAGGAATGTTTTATGTTGGCATACCTCACTGATTAAAGGACAAGATGACAAGGAATGTTTTATGTTGGCATACCTCACTGATTAAAGGACAAGATGACAAGGAATGTTTTATGTTGGCATACCTCACTGATTAAAGGACAAGATGACAAGGAATGTTTTATGTTGGCATACCTCGCTGATTAGGCAAGATGACAAGGAATGTTTTATGTTGGCATACCTCACTGATTAAAGGACAAGATGACAAGGAATGTTTTATGTTGGCATACCTCACTGATTAAAGGACAAGATGACAAGGAATGTTTTATGTTGGCATACCTCACTGATTAGGCAAGATGACAAAGAATGTTTTATGTTGGCATACCTCGCTGATTAGGCAAGATGACAAGGAATGTTTTATGTTGGCATACCTCACTGATTAAAGGACAAGATGACAAGGAATGTTTTATGTTGGCATACCTCACTGATTAAAGGACAAGATGACAAGGAATGTTTTATGTTGGCATACCTCACTGATTAGGCAAGATGACAAGGAATGTTTTATGTTGGCATACCTCACTGATTAAAGGACAAGATGACAAAGAATGTTTTATGTTGGCATACCTCGCTGATTAGGCAAGATGACAAGGAATGTTTTATGTTGGCATACCTCACTGATTAAAGGACAAGATGACAAGGAATGTTTTATGTTGGCATACCTCACTGATTAAAGGACAAGATGACAAGGAATGTTTTATGTTGGCATACCTCACTGATTAAAGGACAAGATGACAAGGAATGTTTTATGTTGGCATACCTCACTGATTAAAGGACAAGATGACAAGGAATGTTTTATGTTGGCATACCTCACTTATTAAAGGACAAGATGACAAGGAATATTTTATGTTGGCGTACCTCACTGATTAGGCAAGATGACAAGGAATGTTTTATGTTGGCATACCTCACTGATTAAAGGACAAGATGACAAAGAATGTTTTATGTTGGCATACCTCACTGATTAAAGGACAAGATGACAAGGAATGTTTTATGTTGGCATACCTCACTGATTAAAGGACAAGATGACAAAGAATGTTTTATGTTGGCATACCTCACTGATTAAAGGACAAGATGACAAGGAATGTTTTATTTTGGCATACCTCACTGATTAAAGGACAAGATGACAAGGAATATTTTATGTTGGCGTACCTCACTGATTAGGCAAGATGACAAGGAATGTTTTATGTTGGCATACCTCACTGATTAAAGGACAAGATGACAAGGAATGTTTTATGTTGGCATACCTCACTGATTAGGCAAGATGACAAGGAATGTTTTATGTTGGCATACCTCACTGATTAAAGGATAAGATGACAAGGAATGTTTTATGTTGGCATACCTCACTGATTAGGCAAGATGACAAGGAATGCTTTATGTTGGCATACCTCACTGATTAAAGGACAAGATGACAAGGAATGTTTTATGTTGGCATACCTCACTGATTAAAGGACAAGATGACAAGGAATGTTTTATGTTGGCATACCTCACTGATTAGGCAAGATGACAAGGAATGTTTTATGTTGGCATACCTCACTGATTAGGCAAGATGACAAAGAATGTTTTATGTTGGCATACCTCACTGATTAAAGGACAAGATGACAAGGAATGTTTTATGTTGGCATACATCACTGATTAAAGGACAAAATGACAAGGAATGTTTTATGTTGGCATACCTCACTGATTAAAGGACAAGATGACAAAGAATGTTTTATGTTGGCATACCTCACTGATTAGGCAAGATGACAAGGAATGTTTTATGTTGGCATACCTCACTGATTAAAGGACAAGATGACAAGGAATGTTTTATGTTGGCATACCTCACTTATTAGGCAAGATGACAAGGAATGTTTTATGTTGGCATACCTCACTGATTAAAGGACAAGATGACAAAGAATGTTTTATGTTGGCATACCTCACTGATTAGGCAAGATGACAAGGAATGTTTTATGTTGGCATACCTCACTGATTAAAGGACAAGATGACAAGGAATGTTTTATGTTGGCATACCTCACTGATTAAAGGACAAGATGACAAGGAATGTTTTATGTTGGCATACCTCACTGATTAGGCAAGATGACAAGGAATGTTTTATGTTGGCATACCTCACTGATTAGGCAAGATGACAAGGAATGTTTTATGTTGGCATACCTCACTGATTAAAGGACAAGATGACAAGGAATGTTTTATGTTGGCATACATCACTGATTAAAGGACAAGATGACAAGGAATGTTTTATGTTGGCATACCTCACTGATTAGGCAAGATGACAAGGAATGTTTTATGTTGGCATACCTCACTGATTAAAGGACAAGATGACAAGGAATGTTTTATGTTGGCATACCTCACTGATTAAAGGACAAGATGACAAGGAATGTTTTATGTTGGCATACCTCACTGATTGAAGGACAAGATGACAAGGAATGTTTTATGTTGGCATACCTCACTGATTAGGCAAGATGACAAGGAATGTTTTATGTTGGCATACCTCACTGATTAAAGGACAAGATGACAAAGAATGTTTTATGTTGGCATACCTCACTGATTGAAGGACAAGATGACAAAGAATGTTTTATGTTGGCATACCTCACTGATTAGGCAAGATGACAAGGAATGTTTTATGTTGGCATACCTCACTGATTAGGCAAGATGACAAGGAATGTTTTATGTTGGCATACCTCATTGATTAAAGGACAAGATGACAAAGAATGTTTTATGTTGGCATACCTCACTGATTAAAGGACAAGATGACAAAGAATGTTTTATGTTGGCATACCTCACTGATTAGGCAAGATGACAAGGAATGTTTTATGTTGGCATACCTCACTGATTAAAGGACAAGATGACAAGGAATGTTTTATGTTGGCATACCTCACTGATTAAAGGACAAGATGACAAGGAATGTTTTATGTTGGCATACCTCACTGATTAAAGAACAAGATGACAAGGAATGTTTTATGTTGGCATACCTCACTGATTAAAGGACAAGATGACAAGGAATATTTTATGTTGGCGTACCTCACTGATTAGGAAAGATGACAAGGAATGTTTTATGTTGGCATACCTCACTGATTAAAGGACAAGATGACAAGGAATGTTTTATGTTGGCATACCTCACTGATTAAAGAACAAGATGACAAGGAATGTTTTATGTTGGCATACCTCACTGATTAAAGGACAAGATGACAAGGAATATTTTATGTTGGCGTACCTCACTGATTAGGCAAGATGACAAGGAATGTTTTATGTTGGCATACCTCACTGATTAGGCAAGATGACAAGGAATGTTTTATGTTGGCATACCTCACTGATTAAAGGATAAGATGACAAGGAATGTTTTATGTTGGCATACCTCACTGATTAGGCAAGATGACAAGGAATGTTTTATGTTGGCATACCTCACTGATTAAAGGATAAGATGACAAGGAATGTTTTATGTTGGCATACCTCACTGATTAGGCAAGACAAGGACTGTTTTATGTTGGCATACCTCACTGATTAGGCAAGACAAGGAATGTTTTATGTTGGCATACCTCACTGATTAGGCAAGATGACAAGGAATGTTTTATGTTGGCATACCTCACTGATTAGGCAAGATGACAAGGAATGTTTTATGTTGGCATACCTCACTGATTAAACGACAAGATGACAAGGAATTAACCATGCAATGACAAAGAGACTAAGCATTTTAAGATAGGAACAAAATGTCAAGACAGAAGGAATTCAAGAACATAAGGTAAGTTTTGCTGTATTTATTATCAGTCGGATTTTTTTTTTCTTGCCGTTTGAGTGACAGAAAACTGGAGGAGCACGAGGCCTTGTAGGTCCGACATTTTGGGATTTTTTTGAAGGTTGTGTGGGCAGGTTGGTAGCATTTTGAGTTTTTGTACGATAGTTTCCAAAATATTGCCCTCTCTTCCCACCCCGACACACACTCAAGCTAGATTTACACACGTCAGTTGCAATCAGGTTTTAAGGGAGACAATTCCAATGTACTCCAACTCACTGATATTTATGACTCATTCTGCAGTGCATTACGAAGGCAAAGAAGTAAGATACCTTTGATAAAGTATGGAACTTAGGCTCCTTTACAAACAGGAAAAGACTGATCCTTGCCACACTTCAGTTAACCCTTTACCCAATGAATCGGCCGCATCCGCCTGCGTAATATGAAAATTCAGCAGTTGAAAAAATATTATTTTTCAAAACATTTGAACAAAACCATATCAAGTGACCACTCATTGAAACGAGCTCGTTGAGCTCGTTCCAAAGAGGGGTCACATGATATGGTTTTGTTCAAATGTTTTGAAAAATTTGAAAAAATGGTGTTTAATATAATGGTGTATCTGCGTTGGGTAAAGGGTTAAAATAAATGAAGATTTTGTTTTAATTGACTGCTGGGGGAGCGCGGTGGCTCAGTAGGTAGAGGTGCAGGCTGCAAGCCGAGAGGCCCTCGGTTCGAATCCCACCTGCGGCAACCGCGTTGTGTCCTTGGGCAACACACTTCATCTCCATTGCCTGCGTGGGGGCACGGTGACGCCGTGTACTAAGGCGTACTGCACGTCGATGATACGCATGTCTTCAACCAATCTAACCCTGCCTGTACTGCAGTGCAGAGTTACGATGTTGGGGAGCTGGCAGCTGCTCGTCGTTGCTCGGTGGTTCTCTCCGGGTACTCCGGCTTCCTCCACCCTTAAAACTGTCACGGTCATGATTAGCCATTGTGCATAAATATATGATCTTAAACATCAATAAAGAAGAAATAAAGAAATTGACAGCTGAGCAAAAACTTGATCGGGTCAATTTAACCCTTTACCCAATATAACGGCCAATGTCGGCCAGCGGTATTCATAAAAATCGCCAATTCATTTTCATTATTTTTTTATTTTTTGTCTCAAAAACATAGGTTATGTCCCCTCCTTGGATCGAGCTCATCCAATGAGGGGTCCTAACCTATGTTTTTTGAGACAAAAAATGAAAAAAATTAATAAATCACGAATAGGTAAAGGATTAACACACAAATGAAAGTGTCAATAACATTGTTGCTCAACTTGACCAAGAAGAGACTTAACTAAAGAGCAAGTTCCAGTAATGGCAAGCCATTCACTCAAGTTTCTGCAGAAAATACATCACACCTAGGGCTGTCGCAATTAATCGACTTACCGTCGACTGTTGTGGTAGTCGACGGTTTTTATTTCTAGTCGATCATCGATCATTTTTAAAGTGGTACAAGTCAGATTAAAATTGTGCTAGAAATGAGATAAATTAACAGATTGTTAACCTTTGAAATGGCTCACCATAGTTACTTGTAATATCCCATGGCCTTTGTTTTCCGCATTATTGTGCAACAACGTAATTTTGAAAACACTGAGCCTTACCATTTTATCAATTCCTGTTCCCTGTAGTACTAACAAGTACCCATTGTTCAGTACTAAAGAGTATTCTTCAAATGGTGTATCTTTTGATAATTGCAGTTTGGGATGTGACTGCAGAGTAAATAGAATCTTCGGTCTGGTACACTTGAACAACCCTCTTTGGAATAATTGGAACTGCGAAAGTGAGAAAATTGTCACAACACCCACAGTGGTAACTTGTAGTACCAAGTTGTGTTGGAATGGAGGAGGTTTTATATTCGAAATTTCTGAATATTAGTCACAGAAATGAAACATTTGCACAAATGTTCTTCTGTTTAAATTCTTCAAATCAATCGGAGTCTGCCGGAGATATTCCGGTGTTTCTATTTTATCTCGATGCAGAAATGTACACATTCAAACATTGTCAGTTTTAAACTTATTTTGTAAGTATACACAAAGAAAAAAGCTAAGCACCCCCTGATATTTTTGATGATTTCCCCCCTCTGATTATTCGAACTAGTTAAATAAGGTACAATGATGGGAAGAGTAGGGTTTGCACGATACGTTGTAACCAGTGATGTGTGACAGTCGTGCTTGCATCGCATGTGACAATGCTACCCTCGCGGATCACAAAAAGCAGTATGTACCGACTGTATTTGTGGGTATTTAACGTAGTGCAAAACGGGCATTTAAGCATAATCTTTGAACAGTGACGATTGTCAATGGAGATTAGGAATCAAATTATTGGTATGCATTCCACAGGAATGTCCTTTAAGGCAAGGACGAAATCTGAGCTACCAATACACTGTTGTTAGACGCTTAGTCCAGAAGCATGCGCAGACCGGAAGTGCAATGGACCGTCCAAGGTCAGGAAGACCTCCTGTCACTCACTACACCACAAGAAGACAGGAATCTGATACGATTTGCTAGCTGAGAACCCTTCAGTACAAGTTCTCAGATGAAAAGACTGTGGTTACCAAATCGACCCATCAGCACCAGAACAGTCCGAAATCATCTCAAAGCGGCAGGATTAAAGGCCAGAAGAGTCATTAAACATCCCTTGTTAAGAGACCACCATAAACATGCACGTTTGGCATGGTGTTTGACCAGACGAGACTGCAATCTGAGGACCTGGAGGAAAATTCATTGGTCAGATGAAAGTTGATATTTACTGCACGTTACTGATGGACGTACATGCATTTGGAGACAAAAGAACACAGCTTATACCCCCAGGAACATTCAGCCAACTGTTGCGTATGGAGGTGGCTCTGTTATGGTGTGGGGATGCCTGCCCCATGATTGCAAGCTGGATTTGGTCACCATCAGGGGCAACTTACCCGGAGCTCAGTACATCTGTGACATCCTACAGCCATTCGTTGTCCCACATTTCGACAACCATCCACTTGCTACACGACCTCAGTACATGGACGACAATGCCAGGCCTCACCGATCACGTGCCATAGTGGATTTCATGAGAGCCAATGCAGTGACAACTCTACCCTGGCCAGCTGTAAGCCCAGATCTGAATCCTCTTGAGCAAGAGTGGGACATTATAGGGCGGCGAATCCAGGCATGGAACCCCCCCAGTACAGACTTTAGACCAGTTGGAAGCAGCTCTGCATTCTGAATGGATGTTATTGACCTGAGAACAGATCCGACATTTGACTGGAGGCATGAGACGTAGGGTGGAGAGTGTCATCCGAGTATGTGGCGGGTCCACCCGGTACTTATTATTCTTACTGAAGACTACTCTAGTGTCTTCGAAGAACATTTTTATGTGACAATATCAATGTTAACGCTCTTTCTGTGACTTGTCCATCCAAACTTTTGAGGGCTGTGTTTCATGGTAAAAACAGTGATAACATGATGTAATCTCTATTAAATTACAATCACAGCTAGCCATTGTTGCGTTTTAGTCTTGCCAGATGATTGTACTTTCAGATGGCATTAGCATTTTCGAGTATTTCAGGGCTATTGCGGATTATACATGCTTTTGCCATTCGGCTTTGTGAAAATATCAGGGGGTGCTTAACTTTTTTCTTTGTGTATATATTGGAGATTGTTGAATTCACGGGAAATGACTATTAATCGACTAACCATTGACTCATGCTGGCGATAAGTTGACTATGAAACTTGATAGAAGCGACAGCCCTAATCTCACCAAAGCTGAAGATCAGGTGAGGGATGCAGCCTTTAGAGTTTGCTAATGGAATTGTTGACAATTTATATGGCAAATCAAAGATGGCCACTGGCGACCATGGTTTTTAATAAAATTCAGAAAAATTTGATAGCTCCCATCTAGACATCACGCTTCAGTTACATATAAAATTTGAAAAAGATCAGGTGAGAGATGCAGCCTGTAGGCTGTGCCAATGAAATTGTTGACAATTTTTATGCCAAATCTAAGATGACCACTGGTGGCGATGTCTTTCAACGAAATTCGGAAAAATTGGATGGCTCCCATCTGGACATTACCATAAAGCCACATATGTAGGGTGTGCAAAAGGAATTTTGGACGATGCATGGACACATGTACAGACAGACAACTGATCGCAACCCATCCCAACAGCTCTAACTAGCCGTTGTCAAGTTGAGCTAAAAACTGAATCTATGATAATATTTTAGAAGAGTAACCCAATCAGACATCCACTCCTATTCATATCAAATACTGGGATCTCTGAAATACCTAACCCTAAACATTTGGAAATTGTTTTTAATAATAGTTGTGTTGGAATGACCACTGAAGTCATATCAAAAACTTGGGCGAGACTTCACTTAACCCTTTACCCAATGTAGCAGCCAAAACCGGCCAGCGCTATTCACAAAAATCGCCAATTAATTTTCATTATTTTTTCATTTTTTGTCTCAAAATGAAAGTGTCAATGACACTGTAGCTCAACTTGTCAAGACAAAGACATATACATGTATAGTATGTGACACAGCAATGACAAACATCTAGGTAATGACCTGATAACAAAGGTACATATAAAGTATTGTAATGGTCTGTACATTAATACTGACCGTTGCCTGTAACAAATGTATTGGTAAAGTATTGTATAAGGTGGGTGACAGTCAGATGCTAAACTAGAAAAAAATCTTTGAGTCCCAGAGTGGATCTGACTGAACCCCAAAATATTTGTTCTCATAGCACAGTGATAACAAAGGTACCCCAAAACACACTCGTTCCTGTCCCAAGGTGAAAACAAAGGTACCCAAGAAGTTTTGTGAAGATCAGTTCATAAATACGAGCTGTATAGAACTTGTGACAAAAAACTGATTGGACCTAATTTCGGTACAAAATGGACACCGGCAGCCATCTTGAATTTTGGACCGCACCCAGAAACACGCATTCTCGTCCCAAGGTGATAACAAAGGTACCCAAGAAGTTTTGTGAAGATCAGTTCATAAATACAGCCTCTACCCTGAACCGTATTGACATGTGTGCTTACATTGTGTAAGTAGCAGTAAATAAATCAAAGTTCATCTAATTTGCATAATTTCTGCCTGAAAAAACCCCTTACAATATGTGATGTATTCCATGTTACTAAACATTCATACAAGAGGCCCCAGGGGGCCTGAGGGCGCTCACCTGACATGGTAGCCTAAATATCAACCCAGAGAATTGATTTCCACAAGTTGCATCTGCTCCTCCTAAGAAAAGCTGAAACCAAATATCCAAATATTCTGACCAGTGGATCTTAAAAAAGATTTTTAAAGAATATTCCTCATATTGAACTAAGTCATAATTCGGGCTCCCACAGGGAGCCCATATATGAACCCAGGGACTTGGCTTTAACAAACCTGAAACTCACACCCCTAAGGATTCCGCACACCAAATATCAAAACATTCCGACTGCTGGATCTGAAGAAGAAGATTTTTAAAGAAAATTCCTCATTTTGAACCAAGTTACAATTCGAGCTCCCACAATCAGTCCAAATATGGACCTAGGGACATGGCTTGAACAAACTTGAATCTTACCTCCCTAAGGATGCTGCATAAAAAATATCAAAAGCATTCATCTGCTGGATCTGAAGATTTTTTAAGAAAATTCCTCATTTTGAACTAAGTTGTCATTCAGGCTCCCATAGTGAGCCCAAATATGAACCAAGGGACTTGGCTTGAACAAACTTGAATCTCAGCCCCCTAAGGTTGCTCCATGCTAAATATCAAAACATTCCAACTGCTGAATCTGAAGAAGAAGATTTTTAAAGAAAAATTCCTCATATTGACTAAGTTATAATTTGGGCTCCCACAGGGAGCCCAAATATGGACCCATGGACTTGGCTTTAACACACTTGAATCCTCCCCTCCCCTCATCCCACCCCCCACACCCACCGCCCAAGGATGCTACTCACCACATATCAAACCATTCCGACTGCTGGATCTGAAGAAGAAGATTTTTAAAGAAAATTCCTCATTTCGAACAAAGTTACAATTCAAGCTCCCACAGTGAGCCCAAATATGGACCTAGGGACATGGCTTGAACAAACTTGAATCTCACCCCCCTAAGGATGCTGCATACCAAATATCACAAGATTCTGCCTGCTGGATCTTGAGAAGAAGATTTTCAAAGAAATTTGCCTGAAATGCACTAAGTTCAAATTTGGGCTTCTATACTGTGCCCAAATATAAACCCAGGGGGCCGATTTGAACAAACTTGAATCAGATCCACCCCACAATGTTGCATACCAAATATCACAAGATGCTGCCTGCTGGATCTGGAGAAGATTTTTGAAGAAATTTGCCTGAAATGCACTAAGTTTGAATTTGGGCTTCTATAGTGAGCCCAAATATGAATCCAGGTGGCCGATTTGAACAAACTGGAATCAGATCCACCCCACAATGTTGCATACCAAATATCAAAAGATTCTGCCTGCAGGATCTGGAGAAGAAGATTTTTTAAGAAATTTGCCTGAAAAGCACTAAGTTCAAATTTGGGCTCCTATACTGAGCCCAAATATACACCCAGGGGGCCGATTTGAACAAACTTGAATCAGGTCCACCCCACAATGTTGCATACCCAATATCAAAAGATTCTGCCTGCTGGATCTTGAGAAGAAGATTTTCAAAGAAATTTGCCTGAAATGCACTAAGTTCAAATTTGGGCTCCTATACTGAGTCCAAATATAAACCCAAGGGGCCAATTTGAACAAACTTGAATCAGATCCACCCCGCAATGTTGCATACCAAATATCAAAAGATTCTGACTGCTGGATCTGGAGAAGAAGATTTTCAAAGAAATTTGCCTGAAATGCAGTAAGTTTGAATTTGGGCTCCTATACTGAGCCCAAATATACACCCAGGGGGCCGATTTGAACAAACTTGAATCAGATCCACCCTACAATGTTGCATACCAAACATCAAAAGATTCTGCCTGCTGGATCTGGAGAAGAAGATTTTTTAAGAAATTTGCCTGAAATGCACTAAGTTCGAAATCGGGCTCCTATACTGAGCCCAAATATACACCCAGGGGGCCGATTTGAACAAACTTGAATCAGATCCACCCTACAATGTTGCATACCAAACATCAAAAGATTCTGCCTGCTGGATCTGGAGAAGAAGATTTTTTAATGTTTTTCCCATTGCCTACAGTGTTAAAAAGTGCTGACTCAGCACTTTTTCAAAGTCCCGAAACTGTGCCCTATGATAAAACCGATGGCAATTTTTTTTTACCAATCCTTTCTGTTGGTCCTAAGGAAGCTGCACACCAAATAAAAATTCTCGGTGCCGTGCAGTTTTGGAGATATGGGCGTTTTAAATTTTTTCTATTTTTAGCTCCTGCGGGTCCCACGGGGCTGCAGGAAATTTTTTTTTGCATAAATCAAGTACTCATGACCCAATAAGCCCTCACATAAAATTTGGTTGAAATCGGCTTCTCGTTTCAGAAAATAGAAATTAGGGGCGGGGCCAAAATTTTTGCCCCTCCCATAACAACGCCAAATATTATCCCTCAAACTTCTCTTGAACAAATCTGAGTCTACACCTCAAAAGGAAGGTGCATACCATATATCAAGTCTCTGCTACTGCAGGTTCATGAGAAGAAGATTTACAAAGATTTTGGTGCCCCTTGGGGGCGTGGCACCACCCAGGAGGAGGGGCAACTTCATTTGAACAAATCTGAATTGGCATTAGGTAATAAACATTTAGCCAACATTTGAATAAAATTGGGCTAGTGGTTTAGGAGGAGAAGTCGATAATGTAAAGTTAACGCCGGACGGACGACGGACGGATCACGATCAGTAAAGCTCCCGCTGAGGTTCGCTCAGGTGAGCTAAAAATTTATTCAAATCAGAACTTTCACACAGAAGTTCTGTACAAAAGACTGATTGCACTAATTTTGGTACAAAATGGCTGCTGGTGGCCATCTTGAATTTCGGACCACACCCAAAAACACTCGCTCTCATCCCACGGTGATAACAAAGGTACCCAAGAAGTTTTGTAAAGATTGGTTCATAAATATGGCCTCTAGTCTGAGCCGTATAGAAGTTGTGTACAAAACACTGATTAGACCTAATTTTGGTACAAAATGGCCACTGGCAGCCAACTTGAATTTTAGACCGCACCCAGAAACACTCATTCTCGTCCCAAGGTGATAACAAAGGTACCAAAGACATTTCGTGAAGATCAGTTCATAAATACAGACTCTAGCCCGAGCCGTATTGACATGTGTACTTACTGTGTGTAAGTCACACTTTAAAAATCAAAGTTCATCTAATTTGCATAATTTCTGCACGAGAAAAAAACCTGTATTATATGTGATGTATCCCATGGTACTAAACATTCACACAAAAAATTATTCAAATCAGCACTTTCATATGGAAGTTCTGTGCAAAAATCTGATTGCACCTAATTTTGTACAAAATGGCTGCCATCGGCCATCTTGAATTTCGGACCGGACCCAAAAACACTTGTTCTCGTCCCACAGTGATACTAAATGTACCCAAGAAGTTTCGTAAAGATCGGTTCATAAATACGGCCTCTAGCCCGAGCCGTATTGGCATTTGCACTTACAGTGCTGAAAGTAACACCAAAAAACATCAAAATTAGTCTAATTTGCACAATTTACGCACAAGAAAAAACCCGTATTATATGTGATGTATCCCATGATACTAAACATTCATACAAAACATTATTCAAATCTGAGCTTTCATATGGAAGTTCTGTACAAAAAAACAGATTTCTGCATCCTCGGTACAAAATGGCGGCTGGCAGCCATCTTGAATTTTGGACCACACCCCAAAACACTCGTTCTCGTCCCACGGTCATAACAAAGGTACCCAAGAAGTTTTGTAAAGATCGGTTCATAAATACGGCCTCTATCCCGAGCCGTATCCAATTGTTGACGTATGGACAGACGGACAGGCAGACGGACGACGGGCCATGACAAAAGCTCAAATTTGGCTTCGCCAAAGTTGAGCTAAAAATAGGTTATGACCCCTCTTAGAAACAAGAGGCCCTACGGGGCCTGAAGCGCTCATCTTGTACAGAACACAATTTAAACAGAATCCAAGAATGAGTCTACATTAAACAAGCCATCTCCATAGGCTACACTGTCAATCCTTGGGTCCCTCAGGAGTAACAAAAATAATCTGGGCATCATGCCTTTTCTTCAGTTGATCATAAGTAAAATGTAGAGCTCCCCTATGAAGCCCCTTGATTCAACCTATGTGGATTAATCTTAGTACCTCTAGAGGGTACTGAATACAAAATTTTTAATTCTTCAGCAAAATGGCCAATTCCGGCTCCCATAGAGAGCCCAAATATTAACCCAGGCTCTTGATTTGAACACAGTTAAATCTGACTTCCCTAGAGATGTTGTGTACCGAATATGAAAGCATTCTGACTGTTGGATCTGAAGAAGAGAAATTGCAAAGAAATTTCTTCGAATTGCACTAAGTTCAAATTTGGGCTACCATAGCGAGCCCAAATATTATCCTATGGATCCGATTTGAACAAACCTGAATCTGACCCCCCTAGAGATGTTGTATACCAAATGTGAAAGCATTCTGACAAGTGAATCTGAAGAAGATTTTTGAAGAAATTCCCTCATAATGTACTAAGTTAAATTTCATGTTCCCATATGGAGCCCAAATATTAACCTAGGCACTCGAATTGAACAACCTTGAATCTGACCCCCCTAGAGATGTTGTATACCAAATATAAAAGCATTCCGACTGGTGGATCTGAAGAAGAAGATTTTTAAAGAAATTTCCTCATATTGCACTAAGTAAAAATTTGGTCTACCATAGTGAGCCCAAATATATACCCAGGGATATGATTTGAACAAACTTGAATCTGACCCCCATAGAGATGTTGCATACCAAATATCAAAGCATTCTGACTGCTGGATCTGAAGAAGAAGATTTTTTTAAATTACCCTCCATATTGAACAAAGATAAAATTTGGGCTTCCGTAGACTATGACAGACTATTTCTAGGATTGCTGTTTAACTCGAGCCATGTCGTACTGACAGACTATTTCTAGGCCTGCTGTTTAACTCTAACCATGTCACACTAACAGACTATTTCTAGGCCTGTTGTTTAACTCGAACCATGTCATACTGACAGACTATTTCTAGGCCTGCTGTTTAACTCTAGCCATGTCATACTGACAGACTATTTCTAGGATTGCTGTTTAACTCTAACCTTGTCATACTGACAGACTATTTCTAGGCCTGTTGTTCAACTCCAACCATGTCATACTGACATACTATTTCTAGGCCTGTTGTTTAACTCTAACCATGTCACACTGGCATACTATTTCTAGGCCTATTGTTTAACTCTAACCATGTCACACTGACAGACTATTTCTAGGCCTGCTGTTTAACTCGAACCATGTCACACTGACAGACTATTTCTAGGCCTGTTGTTTAACTCTAACCATGTCATACTGACAGACTATTTCTAGGCCTGTTGTTTAACTCTATCCATGTCATACTGACAGACTATTTGTAGGCCTGTTGTTTAACTCTAACCATGTCATACTGACAGACTATTTCTAGGCCTGTTGTTAGCTCACCTGACTGAAAGTCAGGGTGAGCTATTCTGATCACTTTTCGTCCGTCGTCTGGCGTCCGTCGTGAAGGTGGTGTTTGGGCTTTTTCTCCCAAACCACTGGCCGCATATTAATGAAATTTCATGTGAGAAGGGGTTATGTATGCAGACTTTGATTTTTTGTCAAATTAGGTTTCGGCTCACATTGAGCAGAGGGATGGGGCAAAAATGCTCCAATTCTTAAAAAATCTTCTTCTCAAGAACCAGCAATAGCAGAGACTTGATATTTGGTATGCAGCTTCCTTTTTAGGTGTAGACTCAAGTTTGTTCAAGAGAAGTTGGAGGGGCTATATTTGACGATGTTAAAGGAGAGGCAAAAATTTTGGCCCCACCCCAAATTTCTATTTTCCAAACCGCGAGGCCGATTTGAATCAAATTTTACATGAGTGCTTATTGGGTCATAAGTACCTAATTTATGCCGAAATTTTTTTCCCCATAGCCCCGTGGGAACCACAGGAGCTAAAAATAGAAAAAAATGAAAACGCCCATATCTCCAAAACTACACAGCACTGAGAATTCTTATTTGTTGTGAAGCTTCCTTAGGACCAACAGAATGGAATGATAAAAAAAAATTGCCATCGGTTTTATCATGGGGTACTTTTTGGGGACTTTGAAAAAGTGCTGAGTCAGCATTTTTTAACACTGTGGGTAATGGGAAAAACATAAGACTGCTTTTCTCCGAAACCACTGCTCCAAAAGCTTTAAAATTTCACATATAACATCTTTGGAAGATTGTTTCACATGTTTATTGAAATGAATCGCCTGGGTCGATATTTGGGCTCTCTACGGGAGCCCAAATGTTTAAATTAGTGCAGTATGAGGAGTATTTTTGAAAAATCTTCTTCTTCAGATCTAGCAATAAGAATGTTTTGATATTTGGTATGCAGCATCCTTAGTGGGGTGAAATTCAAGTTTGTTGAAGCCAAATCCCTGGGTTCATATTTAGGCTGAAAATTTGGGGTCCCGTAGCGGACTTCGAAATTTTGGACCAAAATCCGAAAAAAATTTTTTGGTTTTTTCTGCGTTTCGGTCAATTTTAAGACAAAAAAAAATTTTTTTTTTTTCCCCTGAAAATTTGGGGTGCGGGTGGGACTTAGAAAATTTTAGACCAAAATCCGAAAAAATTTTTTTTTGTTTTTTCTGCGTTTCGGTAAATTTTAAGACAAAAAAAAAAAAAAAAAAATTTTCCCCTGAAAATTTGGGGTGCGGGTGGGACTTAGAAAATTTTTTTTTTTTTTACCCTGAAAATTTGGGGTGCGGGTGGGACTTAGAAAATTTTGGACCAAAATCCGAAAAAAAATTTTTTTTTGTTTTTTATGCATTTCTGAAACTGAAAATAGAAGGAAAATCCTGTGTATTGTGTGGACACAATCGCTTCATCTAGTTGGTATATGCTTTTCTTAGGAGGGGCGTATGCAGCTTATTCAAGTCAAGTCCCTGGTTTGATATTTAGACTACCATGTCAGGTGAGCGCCCTCAGGCCCCCTGGGGCCTCTTGTTTAACTCTAACCATGTCACACTGACAGACTATTTCTAGGCCTGGCGTTTAACTCTAACCATGTCATACTGACATACTATTTCTAGGCCTGCTGTTTAACTCTAACCATGTCATACTGACAGATTATTTCTAGGTCTGTTGTTTAACTCTAACCATGTCATACTGACAGACTATTTCTAGGCCTGTTGTTTAACTCTAACCATGTCATACTGACAGACTATTTCTAGGCCTGTTGTTTAACTCTAACCATGTCATACTGACAGACTATTTCTAGGCCTGCTGTTTAACTAGTACAGTGCTAAATTATTTTTGGCCATCACAACTTCAACACAGGTCTTTGCCTTGTTGTTTGCCTTTGCCTATGGGCACTCTCCCATAAATTGTAACAAGGCAAACCCTCACAGACTAAATAATATCACTTCAAAGATAATGCAAAGCACATCCACTGAATGTAAGCCTTCAACCTGTGGAACCGGCACTTCAGAATAAAGCCCAAATATGGGCTTCCAGCACTCTACCAGTTAACTCTAACCATGTCATACTGACAGACTATTTCTAGGCCTGCTGTTTAACTCTAGCCATGTCATACTGACAGACTATTTCTAGGCCTGTTGTTTAACTCTAACCATGTCATACTGACAGACTATTTCTAGGCCTGCTGTTTAACTCTAACCATGTCACACTGACAGACTATTTCTAGGCCTGCTATTTAACTCTAACCATGTCATACTGACAGACTATTTCTAGGCCTGTTGTTTAACTCTAACCATGTCATACTGACAGACTATTTCTAGGCCTGCTATTTAACTCTAACCATGTCACACTGACAGACTATTTCTAGGCCTGTTGTTTAACTCTACTCTAACCATGTCATACTGACAGACTATTTCTAGGCCTGCTATTTAACTCTAACCATGTCACACTGACAGACTATTTCTAGGCCTGTTGTTTAACTCTAACCATGTCATACTGACAGACTATTTCTAGGCCTGCTGTTTAACTCTAACCATGTCACACTGACAGACTATTTCTAGGCCTGTTGTTTAACTCTAACCATGTCATACTGACAGACTATTTCTAGGCCTGCTATTTAACTCTAACCATGTCACACTGACAGACTATTTCTAGGCCTGTTGTTTACGGAAGGATACTTCATACCAAATAAAAGCTCTCTGTTCCGTGGGGTTTGGGAATATGGGCGTTTGAAAATATTTCTATTTTTAGCTCCCAGGGTTCCCATGGGGATGCAGGAATTTTTTTTTTTTGCATGGGTCAAGTACTTATGACCCAATACTACCACAAACCAAATTTGGTTCATACCAGACCATCGGTTCAGAAAATAGAAATTTTGGGAGGGGCCAAAAATCTTACCCCTCCTATTACAAAGCCAAATATTACTTCACGAACTTCGTTTGAACAAACTTGATTCTACACCTCATATGGAAGCTCCATAGCAAATATCAAGTCATTGTACACACTGGTTCTTGAGAAGAAGATTTTTAAAATATTTTGGAGCATTTTCCCCCACTCCCTCCCTATGGGGCTGGGCATGCTGAGTTGAACAAAAATGAAATGTCCCTTTGGGACCATCACTCACACAAACTTTCACTTGAATTGGCCCAGTGGCTTTGGAGGAGAAGACCAAAACATGGTGTTGACGGACGACAGACTACAGACGATGGACGACGGACGGAGAGCGATGAGATTAGCTCAGCTTGACTTTGTCAAGATGAGCTAAAAATCTACAATATATCAAATCACAACAGACACACGGGGTAGTTCTCCAAATTTAAAGTAATATTGTCAGACTAGTTTCGTACTCAGCTGTATCAGACGCATTATACTGCACAGTCTCCTTCCTTATATACATTTTAAAAAGGGGTCAAAAGAGGTAAAATACTAACATTAGCAAGAGAGATAGCCAACAGGCCTAGAAATAGTCCGTCAGTGTGACATGGTTAGAGTTAAACAACAGGCCTAGAAATAGTCTGTCAGTGTGACATGGTTAGAGTTAAACAACAGGCCTAGAAATAGTCTGTTAGTGTGACATGGTTAGAGTTAAACAGCAGGCCTAGAAATAGTCTGTCAGTGTGACATGGTTAGAGTTAAACAACAGGCCTAGAAATAGTCCGTCAGTGTGACATGGTTAGAGTTAAACAGCAGGCTTAGAAATAGTCTGTCAGTATGACATGGTTAGAGTTAAACAGCAGGCCTAGAAATAGTCTGTCAGTATGACATGGTTAGAGTTAAACAACAGGCCTAGAAATAGTCCGTCAGTGTGACATGGTTAGAGTTAAACAGCAGGCCTAGAAATAGACTGTCAGTATGACATGGTTAGAGTTAACTAGTAGAGTGCTGGAAGCCCATATTTGGGCTTTATTTTGAAGTGCCGGTTCCACAGGTTGAAGGCTTACATTCAGTGAATGTGCTTTGCATTATCTTTGAAGTGATATTATTTAGTCTGTGAGGGTTTGCCTTGTTACAATTTATGGGAGAGTGCCCTGTGTTGAAGTTGTGATGGCCAAAAATAATTTAGCACTGTACCAGTTAAACAGCAGGCCTAGAAATAGTCTGTCAGTATGACATGGTTAGAGTTAAACAGCAGGCCTAGAAATAGTCTGTCAGTGTGACATGGTTAGAGTTGAACAACAGGCCTAGAAATAGTCTGTCAGTGTGACATGGTTAGAGTTAAACAGCAGGCCTAGAAATAGTCTGTCAGTGTGACATGGTTAGAGTTGAACAACAGGCCTAGAAATAGTCTGTCAGTGTGACATGGTTAGAGTTAAACAGCAGGCCTAGAAATAGTCTGTCAGTGTGACATGGTTAGAGTTGAACAACAGGCCTAGAAATAGTCTGTCAGTATGACATGGTTAGAGTTAAACAGCAGGCCTGGAATAGTCTGTCAGTGTGACATGGTTAGAGTTAAACAGCAAGCCTAGAAATAGTCTGTTAGTGTGACATGGTTAGAGTTAAACAACAGACCTAGATGCCGGTAGGGGACTAATTATTTTATCTGTTGAGTAGGACCCCCAGCCCCCCCCCCCCCCTCCCGCGCCTGAAATGTATAAGTTAGATTATCTCCGCTTGGACATGTCAGGACAAAATTATGTTGCTTCATGCACATCTTCATATGGAGTTCTTCCATTGTGTAAAGTTTCATGAAAATTCTTCAAATGGTTCAGAAGGAGTTGTGCTAAAAAGGATCGACGGACGGACGGACGGACGGACGGACGGACGGACAGACAGGGTGATTCCTATATACCCCCCCAAACTTTGTTTGCGGGGGGTATAATTATTTTATCTGTTGAGAACTAATAAATTAACTGGTAGAGTGCTGGAAGCCCATATTTGGGCTTTATTCTGAAGTGCAGGTGCCGCAACTCGATGCCCTCATATTCTGTGGATATGCTTCATATTAGTTTGGAATTAAAATTATTTAGACTGTGAGGGTTTGCCTTGTTACAATTTATGGGAGAGTGCTAAGTGGCACTCTCCCATAAATTGTAACAAGACAAAGAGATGTGGACAAATTTGGATGATCAAAAATAATTTAGCACTCTACCAGTTAACACATATGACTTTGCAAGTTAAAAGGTCAAAATAAATTATTTTATCTGTTGAGAACTAATAAATTAACACACATGACTTAGTAAGTTAAAAGGTAAAAATAAATTATTTTACCTGTTGATTTGGACTAATAAATTAACACACATGACTTAGCGAGTCAAAAGGTTAAAATAAATTATTAACCCTTTACCCAATGTAACGGCCGAAAACCGGTCAGCGCTATTCTCAAAAATCGCCACTAAATTTTCATTATTTTTTTCATTTTTTGTCTTGAAAACATAGGTTATGACCCCTCGTTGGAACGAGCTCGTCGAGCTCGTTCCAATGAGGGGTCATAACCTATGTTTTTGAGACAAAAAATGAAAAAAATTAGTTATTCAAGAATTTTTTTAGCAAGTGTCGTCTGCTTTTCAGGTTAGGTAAAGGGTTAAATGATTTTACGCTTCAGTGCATGACATCGCCTTGAACGTCGCCTTGAAGGAACGATCAGCAGCTTATTGTTATTATCTTGAAACTGTTTGCAGTTGAATTGTGCCGAATACTGTATAGTAAAATGTCACCAAGCATATAATAAAAAGAAACGCGCTCCTGAAAAATAAAACTTTCAGGTCCACACTCATGAGATATTTCCCGATATTCACTAAAACAGCATAGATATCCTCTATTTTTCTGTTGAGTTGGACTAATAAATTAACACACAAGCCTTAGCAAGTCAAATGGTCAAAATAAATTATTTTGTTTGTTGAGGACTAATAAATTAAAACACATGCCTCAGCAAGTCAAAAGGTCAAAATAAATAGAGGATATGGAATGAGTCTTTTTCTCATATAATATTTATGAAACGAGTCTAAGAAAATTCAAACAAGTTTCATAAATATTATATGAGAAAAACACTCATTTCATATTCTATTTATCATATGACACACACATGCACAGCACAAATGAGCCACTTAGTATGACTTTTTAACCCATCACCTAACATGAGTTGCAGACGGCACTTGGAAAAAACATCCTCGTATAACTAAAAATTTTCATGTTTTGCTTCCAAAACATAGGTTATGACCCCTCATTGGAACGTGCGTGACATGCTAGTTCCAATGAGGGTCATAACCTATGTTTTGGAAGCAAAAAGTGAAAATGTAAAAAAAAATGAATGGCGTTTTTCTTGTATTGCGCGAGACGTTTTTTGCCATTACGTTAGGTAAAAGATTAATACAATATAACCCACCCTAAATTGGACAGATAACGTAAATTCTCCCTACTGAAATTATGCAAATGTGACCCAGTTGTATTTTGTTTAGCCAATCAAATTGTCCAGTTTTGAAATTGACCAATGAAAGCTCCCAACTCTAATTATGCAAATTATGAAAATGTGGCCCAGTTGTATTTTATTCAGCCAATCAAATTGTCTGGTTTTGAAATTGACCAGTGAAATTGACGGAAGGCTTTATTTATCACTGATTAATATGAAAACAAAATATCAAATGTTTTAAAGTGAACAAAACAGACGAGTCATATCATAAATTATTTTATCTTATACCTGTTGAAGATATAGCCCATGTGTTATAGATTATCTATAACACATACCCCTGACATATAGATTGGAGAACGGACTATAGTCTTTTTCTATATTATAATATAATGATGACATTAGCAAAATTGTTTATAAATCGTGTCAAATCTGGTGAAATTGATTATCAAACATATTTTTGTCATAAATCATAAGAATTGAGGCGTAAGTATATTTTCTGTAATTGTTTTCCCAGTTACAGGGCCACTTTCTAAGGAGAACTATACTCTATCATTCACTTGAATTTGTAGCCTTGTTACGCACCAACAGCTTTTCCAGGCACATCACATGTATTCATGCCCAACAAGAGAAAGCAGTCGACTCCACTCCAGATGAGTCGACATTTTGACACGAAATCATCCCCAAAACCCTTTTAAAAATGCAGAAAAGAACAAAAATGGTCGGTATAAGATAAATACAACAATACCATAGTGTGTTTTGATATGTTTGATATCTCAACTCGTTGAAAGTGAGTTTTTTTCGCTCGGCAAGCCTCGCGAAAAAAACTCACTTTCAACTCGTTGAGATATCAAACATATCAAAACACACTATGGTATTATCGTATATTTATTTGATGAGTTGGACAACATGCTTCAGCAAATGGGTCAAATGTTTAATTTTATGAGTAGAATAAAACATTATTTTTAGTGTATTTTCATTTTATTAATCCTATAATGTCTTTCTGTTGGTCAAAAGAATTGACAATTGAAAGATAAAAATTGATGATTTATTTAGGCCTAAAAAAATAAAAAAATTTGTTTCTCAGGCCCTCCCGCATGGTTCTTTTGGCTGCCACATGCTCTCTTTTTATAACCAATTTAAACTGAAAAAAAAAAAAATTAAATGGTTTATGTCTGATATTTTACCCAAGTTGAAAAAATTGATAAATTTGTCCCTTGAGTGCACTGAAGGGATGAAATACACCACCACCCATGCTATTCTGTAGATTTTGAGGCCAAAAACTTGAACCAAAAACATGAACTTTTGATGGCAAAGAAGTAATTACTGAAATAAAAAATAAAATAAAAAACCGCTCTCCCGCATGCAATTTTACAAATAATGGCCTGAGAAACAGAAGATCTACTTTGTGTGGCCTTATCCTTATCATTTTGCTTTATAATGGAAACATGACAGGCAATCTCCAATAAATTGTAAAAATAAATCATGAGAAGAAAACAAATTTTGGGATCTCCCTGGTTATGAAGGCTATCTACTGATATGAAGCTATTTCAAAGCAGTTTTATGACACTTCAAACTGTCTTCGCGGTTCAACAATTTGATAATAAAGGGGTTTCCACATGTCTGAAAGTAGAGACTTAACCCTCAGATACTGAGATTAAAATATCCAACTTTCAACTTACCGAAAATCTGATACAGTGGAATCCACTTAATTCTATATATCTTAACCCCTTACCTAGCTTGAAAAGCAGACGACACTTGTAAAATAAATTACTGAATAACTAATTTCTTTCATTTTTTGTCTCAAAAACATAGGTTATGACCCCCTCATTGCAACAAGCTCAACAAGCTCGTTCCAATGTGGTGCCATAACCTATGTTTTTGAGATAAAAAAATGAAAAAAATAATGAAAATTAATTGCTGATTTTTGAGAATAGCGCTGGCCATTTTTGGCCATTACATTGGGTAAAGGCATTAACCGGTTGAATGCTAGAAGCAGTTATCAGGGCTTTCAAAAAAAGTGATGGTACCACTCTCCAATAATTTGTAATCAATTTTTAACAAATTCAGCCCACCAAAAATAATCCAGCCTTCAACCAGTTAATTACTGTATAAATTTTGGGATCTCTGTGACCAGGCCTGGTTACCATATTGGGTTTGGGTCACTGGTGCTTGGTGTCCACTAACTTTAGGGTGGGTCACCACCCAAGACTGTGGTTTAAAACATTAACCCAGTTTAACAAACATAACAACTTTATTATTTGTCAAAGCCTCAAACAGTAGAAGTGATTAACATTGTATATCTGTGTACGTGTGTGTGTGTGTGTCTTCTTACAAATCCACCTTTTTATTTAAAAACTACACATCACACCCAGGAAAATTGTTACATAATAAATACCAACAAATGGAAACAACAGCAGAGCTTGAGGTTATAAATTAATAATTTAATCATTTGCCCCGCCTCTGCGTTTGATTGGTTGAAAGCATACAGCGTGAAATTCGTCAAAATCGTATAAACCAAATCACGTAATGATTTGGAATGTCTACACGTTCGCACATCCGATCCAACTTTGAAGACTCTGGAAGCCCCGCCCACTTAATCCAATTGTCACCATGAGGGCGTGACAGCAGACTGATAGATGGATAACAAGCTTGTAAACAAAGATCAATGATCGATTTTTCATTGCCTGCAGTCAGCGAGAATATAATGATAATTTCTTGGGAACAATTGAATTTTATAAAATATTAAAATGTTTTAGTAAATTTTGTTTCTTAACATACCTACCACAATTGTTTACAATTGGCTGTAACATAAGTGCAAGCCCTACTTCGGAACTAACTCAAGCTTTTAGAATCTTTTCCAAACGAGATGGAAAAGTACTAGAGTGCAAAAGCACGAAAAAGATCGAAAAAAGGGTCGAGCGAGACCAGCGCTCGAAATTACAGGTACTCTCTCTGCACACCTCTTGCGTTTACCGAGCGCATGCGCAACAACCGTGACGTCAATTCCGTATTTCCGCCAACGAGAAGTTTGTGATTTAGCGGGGAGGCATCGATATCAAAGATATCCCCAAGGAGGGTGGGCCTCCGGTAAACAATTGTGGTAGGTATGTTAAGAAACAAAATTTACTAAAAAATTTTAATTTCTTTTCAACCTACTCACAATTGTTTACAATTGGCTGAATAAACAATAGGAGGAGGTGAATCACATAACCAATACCAACAAGAGTAGCAGAACGAAAGCAAGGATGGCAGAGAACAAAAACTAAAACCTGTAATGAAGAAAGAGAGAAGGCACCTGAAAAGAACAAGGCTGAGAGAAGCGCAACCTCGACAAAAACAATTTAACGAGGGTGCACAACAGCCTGAGCAGCAACGAGAGGGCCTAAAGAATAAAGGTCCTCAGATTGCTGCTGAAGGTGGCGGAGATAAAAGGAGGAGAAGGTAGAAGCATTCCTCCAGTAAGCCGCATTCATAACATCACGGAGCGAAACAGAATTGGAGAACGCCCAGGATGTAGAAATGGCACGAACCTCGTGAGCATTAAGCCGGTTCGAAACAAGATCCGATGCAGACAAGCGAGAATAAGCCAGCTTGATTGCAAGACAGATCCACCTGGAAATAGAATGGGAAGAGATAGACTGCCGCTTAGGAATGAGAGACAGAAAGAATCTCTTCCGATCCCTCCTAATGAACTGAGTGCGAGTAATGTAAGTCTTGACCGCACGAACAGGACAAAGAAGAGGCCTCCGTCCATCTACAGCAGGGAGAGCCCGAATGCAGATGGGAGGAGGTACCGAATCGGGGAGTTGATTCTTAGCCAGAAAAGAGCAATCAGTAGTGAATGTGACACTGTTAGCCTCATTTCGGAAGAAGGCAGAATCAACAGATAGCGCATGAAGCTCACTGACTCGACGAGCAGAAGCAAACGCTAGAAGAAAAGCCGTCTTATAGGTGAGAAAACGCATGTCGGTCTCAGATAAAGGCTCGAAAGGCGCCCCCTCCAAACAGTGCAACACCCATGCCAAGTTCCACTTGGGTGTAAGACGCAAAACTCGAGGCCTCTTCAAAGAAAAGTGCCGAATAAGTTTGGAGAGGAAAAGATTACAACCGATACACTGCTTTCCCACAAAAGAGAAAGTATCAGACAGCATAGACCGATAGCCCTTAATCGTAATAGGCTGGAGGCCCTTGGAGTCAAAAAGAAAAACCAGAAAATCCGCAATTTGAGCGATAGACGGATCACGGTAATTCACATTGTGATCTGAACACCAGCGGCAGAAAACCTTCCACTTGGCGGCATAAGTCATTCCAGTGGAAGGTCGCCGCGATGCAGAAATGCACTCCACTGATCGTCTCGAAAAACCTCTACGTCGGAGACTGGACCTGATAAAAGACAGGCGTGAAGGGACAGGCTCGCCAGGTTGTTGTGATACTTCCTGGGACGACCCTGTGAAAGAAGATCGCGACGTAGAGGTAGACGAATCGGTCGATCGGCCAATAGAGGCCGCAGCAGATTGATCCACACCCTCTGTGGAGACAGGGGTGTGATCAGAATGATCCTGCAACTGCAAGCACGAATCTTCGCTAAAACTTGAGGAAGAATCGGTGCAGGAGGAAAGGCATAGCCGACCCAGCCTGTCCAGTCCAGAGACAGAGCGTCTACTGCAAATGCCAGAGGATCTGGACAAGGGGAGACAAAAGTCTCTACCTGATGATTCCAGCGAGTAGCGAAAAGGTCGACCTGAGGACGACCCCACTGCTTGCAAATCGCCTGAAACACCGACCGATGTAGCATCCATTCGGTTGGAAGGACACTGTCGCGTCGGGACAGGGAGTCTGCTAGGACGTTGAGACGCCCGGGAATGTGTCGAATGGACACCCGAGCGTTCACATCCCGCGCCAACAGAAGAAGATCCCGAGACAGCCGATACATGGGAATCGAATGAGTGCCTCCCTGATTCCGTATGTAGGCCACTACTGTTGAATTGTCCGAAAGAAGTAGGACAACATGGTCCGACAGATGAGGGATCCAAAGCCGAAAACTCAACAGAAGAGCAAGGAGCTCCTTCTGGTTGATATGAAGGCCCACCTGCTCGCTGTCCCACTCTCCGTGAGTAGACAGACCGAGAGGGTCCAACGTCGCACCCCAGCCCCGATCGCTGGCATCCGCAGTAAGGATGCGATCGGCCAAAGGAAGATCCAACGGAACACCCTGTGTCAGCCAGGGAATATCTGCCCAAGGGCGGAGGTGACAAAGCAGAGACCGAGGAATAGTGAGTTCCAGGTCCAGCGGATCTACATTCGGACGCCAATGATCCAACAGGAAGTGTTGGAGAGGTCGGACAAACAAGCGACCGAGCGGAATGAGATCGGTCACCGAACCGCAAAGGCCCAGCATCCGAAGGAAAGTCCTGGCCGAGACCGAGGAAGATTGAAGCAGGTCCCGAGTCAAGGCGGAAAGAATCGTCGCCCGAGCCTGGGGGACCGACACTACATTGTGAAGAGTGTCGAAATCCATCCCCAAATGACGGAATCGCTGAGAAGGAAGAAGATCCGACTTCTCGCGATTGACTCTGAAACCCAGCGACGCTAGCAGGCAAAGAAACTGCCGGACATCGAACTCCAGAACAGCAGCATCGTGGTGCCGTTGGAGGATGTCGTCTAGGTAGGCGGACGAAGTCACCGCCGACTGAGTGCGATGGAAAGCAAGCACATGTGACATCAGTCGGGTGAAGGCCCAAGGAGCCAGGTTCAAACCGAACGGGAGAGCTCTGAATTGAAAAACTCGATCCCGAAACGAGAACCGAAGGTATTTCCGTGACGCCAGATGAATGGGTACATGGAAGTAGGCATCCTTCAGGTCGATACTGGCCGCAAAATCGCCCTGATGAACTGAACGTCGAACCGACCGGAAAGTCTCCATACTGAAACGAGGAGCAATTATGTACTCGTTCAGGGTACTCAGATCGATGACAGGACGAAATTGGCCGTTTTTCTTCGGCACCAAGAAAAGTCTCGAGTAAAACCCCGGTGAAAGGGTGTTCCTGACCACCTCGATCACCCCTTTGGTGAGGAGATTGTCGATCTCCTGCACCAGAAGGTCCCGACGCAGAGAATCTGAAGGGACCTGAGTCGGAAGGGGCACCCGAGATAAACTGGGGTGCCGATGGAAGGACAGTCGCAGACCGGAATGAATGACGTCGAGGACCCAAGAGTCCGACGTTATCTCTGTCCAACGGTCGTAAAACAGCGACAGCCTTCCTCCGACTGGAGGCGAATCGAGGTGAGAACCTTCACTTGCGGCCTCGACGAGGCCCCCGAGAGGAGAAACCACCTCGGGAAGTGACAGAGTCCTGAGACTTTCCAGCCTGAGGCTGCCAGCGGGCCTGGCCACGTCGGCGCTTCTTATGAGCAGAAGGAGCAGACGGAGCCGAAGGCGTAGCCGACGTCGCCGACGAGGCAGACGCAGCAGCACGCTTGGCGGGCCTGGAACGACCCCCACCCGCAGCAGCAGGTGGGTCAAGCTGTCTCAGCAAAAGCTGGTCCTTCGAATGACGAAGAACTTCGCCACGAACAGCTTCCACGGAACCATGGAACAACTGAGGTCCTACCAAAGAGGCAGACGTCAGAACAGCACGTTGCTCAGAAGGAAGGGATGGTAAAGAATCCAAAACCGCATCCCGGCGTGCCAGCTCCAAATTGGCCGTGTTACAGGCGTGAGCGTGAGTCAAGTTCATAAGAGCCTGTGACAAAACGCGAAAAGGCGCCTGAGCGTCATCAAACTCCCCTGGTGGAAAATATTCAGCCAGAGCAGCGACGACATGGTCCGCGAGAGATAACATACCCAGCATCTCTCGGGACAGGCCCACCATAGACTCAACTACCGACATCGGGAGAACTGCCGACTTAGGCTTAGTCAACCCGAGGGAAGAAGAATCCTCATCCACAGTAGTCATCCCTTGGAAGACTGGTGGAGAGACGGAATCGTAAACACGAAACCGCGATGGAGGCAGAAAGGCATCAGCTCTAGAAAAGAAGGAACCCTTGAGGGCCTTAGAACGCATTTTGGCGTCTAAGCCCTGGAAGGACTCAACCACCTGAGCCGATTGCAGAGGACGCAAAGCCCCGGAGCTAGAAGGCTCAACAGGGTTACGGCGCTCCACAGTGGACCGCAGCCGGACGGTCACAGAAGGCTGGTCGGAAGGTAGAACGTCCGGCAATAAGCCAAAGACGAAATCCAAAGCCTGCCCCAAGACTGACGAGGGGGGGCCATCATCTTCAAGATACTCGTCATCCTCCGTAGCAGAGGAGACATAGCCCAACTCGGGCTGACCAGCAGAAACCTCCTGTGAATACTGTGCAGTATCCAAGGGGCCAGGCGAGACATCTCGGCGACCGACCAAAGGAGGTTGTGCCTCAGGAGGCACAGGGAGGCCAACTTGAGGGTTGCCAGAAAGCAACCGGGTGAGCGCCAAAACGGCCTGGCACAGGTCACCCTGAGAATCCGTCGCAGCAGAATCGCCCGACAGAGTGTCCTCCCAATGGACCCTTCTGGTAGAAGAACCCAAATCCTCAGAAGAGACCGACGGCGAACGTCGATCGGCAGACAGAATAGGAGCACGGTGAGAAGACACCGGAGGATAGTCCCGATTGTGACGCCCAGGAGCCATCACTGGCCTCTGCGAAACAGAAGGCTCTGCCTGCAAATCCTCGAAAGGGACCGACGGCGCACGTCGATCGGTAGCTGGACCTAGGACATGGTGAGAAGACACCGGAGGATTGTCCCAAGAATGACAGGAACCTGTCATTGACCTCTGCGCAGCAGACGGCCCCAACTGCCTATCCTCTGAGACCGACGGCAAGCATCGATCGACACCCAGACTCGGAACACAGTGAGGAATCACCGGAGGAAGGTTCCGAGAGTGACAGCTAACCGGGGCTGTCACTGACCGCTGCCGAACAGCAGGCCCTGGATGCCAACGTCCCAACACCATCCCGCTAGCCGGCACACTAGCAGGCGAAGGTGGAACAATAAACGATTCACTCGAGGGACGGGGAATCGCTGCCGAAGCGACCGGCCGGCTCAACCGACTAGGAGCAAACCTAGCCAGATGAGACGGAGCTGACAGCAAACCCGCACAGCCTCGCCGCGAGGCTGGGGGAGGCTGAGAACACACAGACACACCAGCAGATACAGCCTCGGTCCCCCGAGACTGTAGACCATCCCCAGAGGAGATGGAAGAGCCACCATCAGACAGAATAGGATCTGGAGTAGCAACCCCCTCAACAACGGTCGACGGTGTAGGAGGCAGATCGGAGAGGGTTACCGAGCTGACCTCGGAAAAGCTCTCAACGAAAACAGACGCCTCAATAGTGACATCCGAAGACAAAGAGACCGCGGTCTCCTCATCAGGTATCACTGAACAAACACCGTCAACAGTTGCAGAGGAGCTCGCCACAGAAGTCAGATCCGAATCCTGTGTGACAGAGTCACCACGTGCACCAGCAGAAATGTCTGCAACGGCACGGCTACCCTTACCCCGAGAACGAGGGGTTCTAGCTCTGGAAAGAACCACCTTGTTAACAGAAGCCCAAAATTTAGAGGACCAAACCCCACAGATACCACATGATTGGGCCTGAGTGCAATTGTTGCAAGTGACACATGTGGTATGGGAATCGTCCACATGTTTCACCTGCAAACAAGAGGTACAAGGAATAGTCTTAGGCATGATATAAATACAATAATCAAGCTTCCCGCCGACGGAAAACAGAACGAAGGTCGTGTTCACACGTGGGGGAAAGGCAAGATAAAGTGTGAAAAGAACAGCAATAAAAATACAAATTAACATTAAATGATAATAATAATTTGGTAGCTTGAAAAAGGATACAATCCAGTAGCACACTAAAGATGATTAATAAGTTGTTCACGAAGAATTCATAGCATAAACAGCACGAGTCACAAAAATTTCCGACCATGAACAATGGCGGAAAATAAAGGAATTGACGTCACGGTTGTTGCGCATGCGCTCGGTAAACGCAAGAGGTGTGCAGAGAGAGTACCTGTAATTTCGAGCGCTGGTCTCGCTCGACCCTTTTTTCGATCTTTTTCGTGCTTTTGCACTCTAGTACTTTTCCATCTCGTTTGGAAAAGATTCTAAAAGCTTGAGTTAGTTCCGAAGTAGGGCTTGCACTTATGTTACAGCCAATTGTAAACAATTGTGAGTAGGTTGAAAAGAAATACTGAAGTGGAAGGCGAATAAAAGATCATACATCCAAACATGCTTTTGTGGAACTTAAAAAAAATGTTTTTAATGATATTTGTTAAGTGACTTGCTAAATATCTGTCATCTGCGATCGAAAATCAAACCAACAAACAATTTGACAATGATTGACGTGACTTGTTTGAGGCACACTTTCCTGAGTTTGACTGTTGTCTTTTGCGAAAATGAAAAGTTTTTTGTTCACGTACACATAGTTTTTATATTTTAATATTACAGCGCGAGTTATGAAGCTTGTGCTAAAAATTTTTGGTTTATATCGCATAAACCGAAGGAAAACAACAGTTATTTCTTAACCCTTTACCCAACGAATTGCCCGCGTAATATGCAAAATCAGCAGCTGAAAAAATATCATTTTTCTAACAATTTCAACAAAACTATATCATGTGACCCCTCTTTGGAACGAGCTCGCCGAGCTCGTTCCAAAGAGGGGGTCACATGATATGGTTTTGTTGAAATTTTTTAAAAAAAAATTTAAAAAATGATGTTTAAAATAATAAATTTTGAAAACATCTGTGTTGGGTAAAGGGTTAATTCAACAAACTTGTAATGTTACTGGCTAAATGATCTGGTTGACTAGCTCATCAATTTTACATTTATATAGCAATCAGTTATGCCCTTCGTGGATATTAACCCTTTGTAACTGGGTCACACTCTCTCCCCGGTTATATATATTGCACTGCAATCTATTGAAATTTATTTCTTGAAAATGTCTTAAGAACTCTTGTATATTTAAATAAACATGTTTCACTGCAATCATGTTGATAAGATGGTTGCAGTGAAAGGCAAGTGTATTTAAATAATTGTAATAAGTGTATTCATACATGTAAAGCAGAGTCAAATTATTTCAAAAAATTTAAAGTTGTATTGAATCCTTATTGAAAATAGTAAAAAAAATTAAGACTTATTGGTACCTGTACCGTATGACGGGGCTACTTTGCCTCACTGGGGCTACTTTGCCAACTCACAGAGAAAAAGACTTTTATCAAAGTTTTTTTTATTTTACACACTGTGGAGTGCTACTTGCTGAATAAAATAATACTACAATATTCAGAGTTATTGTTCTTGAATTTTTTTTTTTGGAAGTGTGCTTGTGAAATTCAAGCTAAAGTTGTTTACATGTGCACTGGTTTCAAAGGATTGTGATGAGCTGAAAAATGACAAGAAAAAGTCTTATTCTGAAGAATATTTTGAGTGATGGATAAGTTGTTTTTTTCTTTATTTTATCTACAGACTAGCAATTCAAAATGAATTTTAAGATTTGGTTTGAATTTATTTTTTTTTATGCCAAAAAGGTTGCTGGGGCTACATTGCCATATAATTTGGGGCTACTTTGCCAGCCTGGCAAAGTAGCCCCAGTTTAAGTATTTGAGGTAAGTATCATCTAATGCAGAAAAAATGTGCAAGAACTTCACATAAAACACCTGTTGGGTGGAATTTCCCCCCAAATACATAATCTTGGTACATAATCATTTAAAACATAAAACAACCTTTAGTCGACATGCCGTCAAAGTCGAGTTGGCAACATTATGTTTGTGTCACTCACAGCATTTCTAGTAATTATGCAGTATAGCCTACAACAAAGTATACCATTAGGCAACATTATCCTGTTAATAAAGCCAGAATATTGCCTTACTATTGTTAGAATATGGCAATAAGGAAGCAATAATCTGGCATTGTGAAAATTATTTTTTAAAGCCTGATCAATAATCCTTAACTTTCTCTTGTAGAAGTGTAGTGCAGACTTTGTTCGATCATTTTGCAAAATTGATGCAAGATCAAGCCAACAGTGTCACATTATTCATGCATTAATTGAAGCTTTACACGGTACATACAGGGGTAATGCTAGAGCCAGGGGGATGCCCAACAAGTTCAGTTTTGCATGAAAAAAAGGCAATGCTTAAGGTGGAAGGCCTCTAAAATGGGCAGCACTGGTACAAACGATTGGCTAAACTTGACTTTACACCTTTGCTGCAGTCACAGTTTGCCATAGCTGCACAAAAGTGACCTTAATCTCCCAATAAACAGATAACTAAAAAAGGGGGATGCCCCCCCCCTCCCCCACCCCAGTCCCACTCCATCCATGTGCGGTTGAATCTTTGTGATAGCCAAAAAGTGGGGACAGTGGTGTACAGTACAGAGAGCTATGGACATACTTAAGTGAGGGCCCTAGATAAAATTAAAATCAAAAAGGTGCAAATTTTTGCCTTCTAGAGGCCTTTATGCTGACAAGAGTGATTCAGTTAATAATTTGTCATAAAAATTTTTGCACTACTATATAGTCATTAACACCTCCCCCAGGGGCGGGATTTGCATTTGCAAAGTGGTGGGGCATAAAAATTAATGCAGAACTGTGTATAATGTGGGATAGTGGAACCCAGACACTCGAGCACAATAGGCGCTCCCATGTCGGGGTGCCACATTAAATGCAGTTCTGCATTTTTTTTCATTTGCGTTTGTAGAGCCCTCTAAGGCTGGGGCCCCCTGGACTCACTCCCAATGAATTGCCTGCCTCTGATGAGTGCCAGTACAAAATTGCCAAATATAAACAATTAGCTCAACTTGCCTTTATACTTGTTTGGCAACTGTGATATAGCCCTAGATGCTGAAAGTGACATTAAACAACAAGTTAGAAAACCAACAGTGTCACAGGGCCAGGAATGAGTAACTGTTTTTCAAGAAAATCATTTGACAGACCGCTTTGCTCTTTCACTATGCACATGCACACAGCACATGTACCTGTGAATATGAATGGATGATAGAATGCATGGTATTTAACCACTTCAGGATCAGATACTGTGGTTAGGTTTGTTAGTAAGCCAAATAACAAGATACCTGGTATCCATTTAAATTTTAGCCGATATGTGGCAAAGTAACCCCAAAGACGGGGTAACTTTGCCACGTTCATTTTACCCTCAGTATGATGAAGTATAATACAATTTTGAAATATTACATAATATAACTTATCACTTTCCTTCCATTGTATTCAGATACATTCATTTCAAAATTCTTTGTCAGTATGCAAACATGGTGGAATGAAATACAGAAATATCTGGCAAAGTAGCCCCACTTTATGGTAACAAGAAAAATTATTGGTTCAACGTGCAAATTATTTATGGTTAATGTTGTTAGTAAGTGCAGTATATACATTCTGGAATTTAGGCCACACAAAGTAGATCTTGTTTCTCAGGCCATTATTTGTAAAATTGCATTGGGGCGAGTGGTTTTTTATTTTATCTTTTATTTCTGTAATTACTTCTTTGCCATCAAAAGTTCATGTTCTTGGTTCAAGTTTTAGGCCTCAAAATCTGCAGAATAGCATGGGTGGTGGTGTATTTCATCCCTTGAGTGCAAAAAGGCTTTTCAATGCTAAAGCATTGCAAAGCCTTCTTGCACTCAAGGGACAAATTCATCAATTTTTTCAACTTGGATAAAATATCAGACATAAACCATTTAATTTTTATTTTTTTTAAGTTTAAATTGGTTATAAAAATAAAAAGAGAGCATGCGGCAGCCAAAAGGACCATGTGGGAGGGCCTGAGAAACATATTTTTCATTTTTGTAGGCCTTAAAATAAACTGTATATATGCTTTGCATGGGTGTGTCCATGTCATTATGGTGCACTCTTTGACATCGACATGCCAAAGCACCAATGAGCTCATTGTAAAAGCAAATAATTCTATGCAAAAAAAAAAATTTCAAAAATTGATGAAAGTCCGATTGACTGTTCATTTGATTTCTTGTTTCTGATTTGATTTGTATAGTTTCATGTGGACTCTGTTCCATTTTTCTCAGTATCATAACTCATTGTAATGTATTTATAAAAGATATGTCTCTTGTCTCTGTTCACACAAAAAAAATCTTCTGCCATTTATTGGAATACAAAGTGTACTGGAACTTAACCCTTTACCCAATGAATCACCCGTATCCGCCCGCGTAATATGCAAATTCAGCAGTTGAAAAAATATTATTTTTCAAAAAATTTCAACAAAACCATATCATGTGACTCCTCGTTGGAACGAGCTCGTCGAGCTCGTTCCAACGAGGGGTCACATGATATGGTTTTGTTGAAATTTTTTGAAAAATTTAAAAAAATGAAATTTAAAATAATAAATTTTGATATCATCTGCATTGGGTAAAGGATTAAGGACTACTTTGGGCAATACAATTTCCTCCATTACTCAATAAAATCTGCTATAATAACTGAATGTTGTTTTTTTTTTCGCATCTCCTACAATACTGGAATCAAATTAAATCTGCTGTAATAACTGAATTTTTAAAATCTGCTACATTACTGGAATCAATCAATTCTGCTGTATCACTGGAATCAATCAGTTCTGCTACATCTCTAGAATCAATCATGATAATTGGAATCAAAATGAAATGTTTGTAAACTGTAAACCACCATTGTGTCGTATATCATCAACTTTGGCTTTCTGAAGGAATTCATATAGTCATTCTTATTTCTAAAGCAAAACTCTGCAATGTATAGTTTGTCTGAAATTCATATTTTCATGCAGCAGTCGTAAAGTAGGAGTGTCTATCAGTAAACAAATTCTCCTAACTCCCCATTGAAATGTTTTCATCAATTGTGTCTTTTCTTTTCATGTTCCCAGTTAATCTTTGTCACTAACATTATGCATACTTGGAGAACAACCAACAAAATACTACAATGTGACACCATGACTCTAATTCATGAGTCTTTCCTTTTTTTTTTATACATATTACCAAATGCTGGTTTTGAACAGTACTAATGACACCGATAAACTGACGTTTTTTTAATTTTTTTTTTTTTTTTTTTTTTTTTTATAAAAACATTAAATCTACGTAATAGTAAATATTTCATATAAAAGTGTATTCATCACTTAACCTAAGTGTTACTCTCTGCTGAAACATTTCTCACATAATCTAACACTTGAATTGAACCTGCATTCCACACAAAGAAGGTTAAGTACTGTAAAATAAATAAATAAATAAATACATACTGAAAATAATTTCTCATGCTTAGTGAGTTAATTACTATAGCTCAGAAAATTCATTTTGTTACAATTTGTTGGAGAATGTTCAAAGAAATTGTCCAGTAAATTGTAAAGTAAGCATAATTTTTTTAAATTTTTGAAAATTGTACAAGTACCTCTTTTATTTTGTCTTCTCTAACGCATTAGGTACAATATTCTACCAATCAATTAAATTAAATGTTTTTTTATTTTTATTTTTATTTTTTTTTTAACTTGCATTTTATTTTAATTTATTTTTAAACTACCTGGATATTATTTGGGGAATGCCCCTACTTGTACCATTGTCAAGTGATTGGGGTGGGGTGAAGGGGGTGGGGCAGGGCAGGGATGGGGGTGCTTTCCATCAATGAACCATTTAAAGCTTGTAATTGAACATCATGAGGTGTGCCGTCTACCTGCAGTTTAAGGAGCTAGACCAGCAGGGTTCAACTCGCAGACACTCTACCTCATAATATAAGTTCAAAAGCTTCATATATGGTCATGTGTGGGAAAGAAAAAACAAGAAAAATGTTACTAAGGTAACACATCCCCCCCACCCCCCCCACCCCCCCATGTAACCTTCACCTTGCAGATGTGGCAGAAACTATTATATGTGACACACCTTCTGACTGTCCTTAACATTTGTAAAAAGTTTACCAATTGTACTATGATTCGTTTCTGAATTATGGCTGAGACACGAATATTGACCGATTTTTAGTGTGACCTTGAAATGTGACCTTGGCCTTGAAGGTACGAAGCCGGCTATGGTGTGTGACACATCCTTCCATGGTCCTTTATAATTGTGTGAAGTTTGATGACTGTGGCCCTAAACGTGTTCAGTGTGACCTTGAAATGTGACCTTGACCTTATGGACCTGGCTGTGGTGTGTGACACATCAACCGTTGTCCTTTATAATTGAGCGATGTTAGATGATTGTAGCCCAAATACTTTTGGAGTTATGCTTGAGACACGATTTGTGACCCTGAACATATGAAGGTCAATTGTGACCTCCACCTTGCAAATGCGGTGAAAACTATTATACACAACACACCTTCTGACTGTCCTTAACATTTGTAAAAAGTTTAACAATTGTACTATTCATTTCTGAGTTATGGCTGAGACACGAATATTGACCAATTTTTAGTTTGACCTTGAAATGTGACCTTGACCTTAAAGGTACGAACCCAGCTATGATGTGTGACACATCCTCCCATGTTCCTTTATAATTGTGTGAAGTTTGATGACTGTGGCCCTAACCGTTTTCGAGTTATTGGCTCGGACACACACACACATGGACACACAGACGGATGGACAGACACAAACACACTTCAATCACTATATGCCACCCGACTTAAGTCGGGGGGCATAAAAATTGTGCATTAAGTGGGGCAGATAAATTAAACTCATGCAAATTGGTTTCGGTTCTTTGTGGATCTGCATCGATCTATTGCCATTTCTCGGAAAATAGAGTCCATGCTGTTTTAAAGGTCAAACAATAATCCTGGTGGACAGGTAAGGTGAGTGCACCATTCAGGATTTGGCCTATATCTGCTGAAATTCTTCTGTTTAGGATGTATGAGGAACATTGGCCTGCCATCAGCTATCTTGAATTGTGACAGATGTGAATATTCTACAAATTGGTCCGAGTCCTGTTTATTCGTCAGGTTGCATTGCAAAATGCATTTTTCAGTATATCTTGTATTCTCTGCTTTCAAGATTCCAACTGCTTTCTTTGGCAATAAGAGCATTTTTCTATCTATGTTTCTTGCTGGTTGCCACAGTGGAGTCTTTGAATTCTGTAAGGTTTTCATCAAGATTTGTTGGCCCATCAGTTTGGGTTTTTGTACCGGAAATTTGTACCAGTTGATGTTTATCTGTTCATCTTCTTCTCAAATATGTTGAACTGTGGAGACTGTATTTTGATTTGTGAAGAAGTTATGTTTGTTACAGTTGAGAGGTCTTTTCCGTTTCTTTCCTGATTGTGACCTGCCTTCAAGGAATTGATGCCTCAGATGCTCTGGAACTATGTCTTTGTGAACCCAATCTGTTTTTGAGAGATTTTTCAGTTTGACTTTGTAGCAGAGCTGTTTTTGGACCCATGCTGATGATAAAACCTTCTCGATATCTTCAGGACTTATTTGGCGGGTTTCTTCAGGTGTCTGGTTGTTGTTTGTGGATGTTTCTGTCTTTTTCGTTGTTTTGGATGTCTTTTCATGTCTTTGTATAACTTCAACTCTTTTTTCAAGACACTCTCCAATAATTGTTAATAAAACAAATTTGAATAACAAATTCAGACCACCAAAAAATTCTAACTCTCAACCTGTTTATTGATTTTAATACTCTGAAATTGCCAAAAATTCATTTTCCGGTCTCTCAAAACAGGTGAAAAACTGAGTTTTTGCCACAGTTTTGTGGTCTTTCAAGACAGGTGGCCTTTCAAGACAGGTGGTCTCTCAAGACAGGTGGTCTCTCAAGACAGGGAGTCTCTTATGACAGGTTCATTATAAAGTGAAACCAATCGGTACATGGCCACAGTGGTCTCTCAAGACAGGTGGTCTCATACGACAGTGGTCTCTCAAGACAGGTTTTACTGTAACTGAAAAACTTGTAAATCGTCAATATAAAAATCCAAGTCAATATTGCCCAAAACTCTGTGGTAAGTGCCACATGCTGCCCGAATATTTCTTACTGCACTTTTGCACAATTGAACTTGTTTGAAACACTGAAACAGGAATTCCTCGGAAATACAGGAAATACCGGCCCCAGTGACAATCAAGGCATTTACATTTTTCTTACCAATTCTTATATTTAGTATATTTCTGCTTATTGGTGTCACTAATGCTAGGGAAGAATCAGGTTGGGAAAAAGTCATAATTATTTAGATTACATATAAGTTGACAAACTTTTGTTTTTGAAAATTAAAGCCATTGTGTCAGATGCAATATAACATTGGCTGTACTCACTCTCTGCATTCTCCTGGTTATCTGACATGAGTGTCCTTCCTGATCCTTCCTCTGTTGCATCTGGGGAACTGTGATCAACCTGATTCTCCACCATTCTGTGACCGGGCCTCGTTACCATATTGGGTTTGGGTCGCTGGTGTTTGATGTCTACTATCTTTAGGGTGGGTCACCACCCAAGACTGTGGTTTAAAACATTAATCCAGTTTACCAAACATAACAACTTTATTATTTGTCAAAGCTTCAAACAGTACAAGAGTATAACATTGTATATCTGTGTACGTGTGTGTGTGTCTTCTTACCAATCCACCTTTTTATTTAAAAACTACACATCACACCCAGGAAAATTGTTACATAATAAATACCAACAAATGGAAACAATAGTATAGCTTGAACAAACTTGCAATGTTATTGGCTAAATGATCTGGTTGACTATGCCCTTCCTGGATGTTAACCCTTTGTAACTGGGTTACATCTTCCTGGTTATGAAGGTTATCTACTGATATGAAGCTATTTCAATACAGTTTTATCACTTCAAACTATCTTCGCGGTTCAATAATTTGATAATAGAGGGGATTCCACATGTCACAAAGTAGAGACTTAACCCCCAGATACTGAGGTTAAAATATCCAACTTTCAACTTACTGGGTCCAAATTTTTCCAATGATGCAAACCAAGAACTTAACCAATTCAGTCTTGTTTAACAGACCTCATAGAGCTCTTTGACTGAGCTCACTGAGTGCTGTCCAACAAGATTGCAGGGCTTGACAATTGGGGCAACCTATATGACAGGTTGCCTATAGGTTACGCAAAAAGATTTTTGGGAGACCTCTTCATAGGTTAACCAAAAAATAGTTTCATAATTGGAGATTTGATTGGAAGGTAAAGACATAAGAAAGACAGGTAACAATGATAAAAGATAAATTATTATAAATCATAATGACTTTTATTTCTCAACAAAATTCACATCCCCAAATCTGCCAATTATAATGGTTAACCAAGAGGTTAAGCCTTTACCTAACAAAATGGCAAAAATGTCTAGAAAATTAGCCTAAGTGTGGCTTACACAACCTCACACATCATGGCAATTTCTCAATAAATCCATACCAATATGGATATCATTGGAACCCGCTGAATCAGCTGGTTCCAATGATATCCATATTTGTATGCTTCGATTGAAATTCGAGACAAAGGTTTTAATCATGGAGTTCAGGATATTTGCGGGAAAGCTATATGAGGTAATAGATCAAAAGGTTAATGAACATGTGATGGGGCAACCTTCAAATGGATCCATCAAAATTCTGAATTGTCAAGCCCTGAGATTGAGTTTGTTACATTTGTTGTAGTTACCAAACCCTCCCCCCCCCCCCCCCACCAACAGCCCCCTCCCCTTCCCGTGAATTGACTTTTTGACTAATGATTTCTTGAGTTCTATTTAGATCAATTTTTCATCAAATCTTGTCATGGCTGCTTCATAGCAGCCATGACTAGATTTGATGAAAAATATTTTGAAAGTACTCAGCAGGTTGAGAGTTAATGAGCTATTACAATGTTCACATGAAATAAAGAATACAGTGGGGACATGAAATAAAGAACACAGTGCCTACTAAAAATGTTGTAGGAAAGGCACAAGAAACTTTCTGTTCTACTTGAATTTTAGAAATAAGTCCAATCCTTAACATTATTTCTCAGAAAGCTTCTCAAGAAATGAGGTCATGGGCTCGAAGTATCATCAAAGAAAACATTGGATAAATTTCCTTGTGATTATCCAGCAAGTGATTGAACTATTAATACCATCTGTGGAAATTGGTAGTGGTAAAAAGAATGAAAATCAAAACAAACATACCCCATAACAAAAATCACCTCCTGCTTCTTAAATCCACACTGTCCTCTGAGATGAGAAGTAAACCAAATTGTTTGGTTAGCGCTACATAAGTGTTGGGGGTATCAAGTAGAACTGGTAAGTTAGTATGTCAGTGTGTTGCTCAGTACAATACACACACACAGAGAACTCTAAACAATGTTACACTAAATCTAAAAGACTGATTGTTTGCAGCTTGTGCTAGAATTATATTAAAAATTCAAGAAAGCATGAGTGTGAATCTATTGCAAAGGAAGTGTGACAGAACAAAATCTCGATTAATTAAATATGTGCTTGTGTCAGGTGAAACTACTCACCACAGCAGGTTTAGGAGATCAAACTTACATGTTTCAGCATAAAATGAGAGTGGATTAATGCAAGTGGGAAGATATTGTCACAAATGTCAATTGAAAATGTAATTCTATCCTGATATGTTAACCCTTTAGTGTATAAACCAGCCAAATCGGCCCTGTCCATGCTGGACAGAAAATCTGATACAGTGGAATCCACTTAATTCTATATATCTTAACCCTTTACCTAACATGAAAAGCAGACGACACTTGTAAAAGAAAATTCTTGAATAACTAATTTTTTCATTTTTTGTCACAAAACCATAGGTTATGACCCCTCATTGGAACGAGCGCGTTCTAATGAGGTGTCATAACCTATGTTTTTGTGACAAAAAATGAAAAAAGTAATGAAAATTAATTGGCAATATTCAAGAATAGCACTGGCCGATTTTGGCCATTACATTCATGGTAAAGGGTTAACCGGTTGAGTGCTAGCAAGCAATTATCAGGGCTTTCAAAAAAAGTGATGGTACCACTCTCCAATAATTTGTAATAAATTTGGAACAAATTCAGCCCACCAAAAATAATCCAGCCTTCAACCAGTTAACTGAATAATCCTTTTAACTGAATATTATTTATTAAGACCAAACCATTTATCAAACCTTCAGTACAAATTTGACCTGTTAATTATTTATAGGTTATAGGGTAAACTCCCATTATTTATTTATTTATTGGTGTTTAAGGTCACATATTTATGCACAATGGCTAAGCATGACCGCGACAGTTTTACGGGTAGAGGAAACCAGAATGCCAGGAGAGAACCACTGAGTAATGGCGAGCAACTGTCAGCTCCCCAACATACGAACTCCACACAAGCAGGGTTAGCATTGGTTGAAGACAAGTGCACCATCGACGTGCAGTACACCTTAGTACACAATGCCACAGTGCCCCCATATGGGCAATGGAGATGAAGTGTCTTGCCCAAGGACACAACGCGGTTGCCGCAGGTGGCATTCGAACCGAGGACCTCTCGGCTTGCAGCCTGCACCTCTACCTACTGAGCCACCGCACTCCCATAAACTCCCGTTAATTGAATAAAGAAATCTTTTAATCTACCTAACAATTACCATGACAACCAGTGAATTCGGTATGTTACTAGACGTTCATGACCTCAGTACATATCTAATACAGTGATTTACATATAATCTATTATATCTTGTTTAACAAGGTTCCATGAGTTCTGTCTATCAAGTTATTTATTACGATTTAACAACACTTTTGACAGCCAGGGACACCTCGTGTTGGACAGTTTGACAGGTGGAAGGAGCTGGAGTACCCAGAGAGAACCACTGAGCAATGGCAAACAACAGCCAGGCTCCACAACATATTTACACCACACAAGTTGAGTTAGCATTGGTTAAAGACAAGCAGAACATTGACATGCAGTACGATTTAGAACACAGCTCCACTGTAACCCCATGTGTGCTATCAGGATTAAGTGCCTTATCTAAGGACACAATACAGTTACCCCTGTCAGGGATCGATTCGTAGACCTTTTGATTTGAATTCCAATTCTATAACCAGTGATCCACCGTGCTCCCATCAATCAAGACTTATAAGTGCCTTGTCTAAGGACACAATACAGTTACCCCTGTCAGGGATCGATCCGTAGACCTTTTGATTTGAATTCCAATTCTATAACCAGTGATCCAGTGTGCTCCCATCAATCAACACATATAAAGGACTAAATGCATTGTTAATTATTAGAATATACAAACATTATGGCTGTCACGATTTTTTAATTTAGGAATCGATTAATCGTCACAAATAATCGATAATAATCGATTAATTGTACCTAGATAATCCCCCCCCCCCCTCCCTCTCTTTGAAGTTGTTAAAAATGAAGTTCAAGTCAGCTGACCTACCTCAGGTAAACAACGAAGGCGATCCCCTTTAAGGTACATTCAGAGCTTTGATGTTCTGAACTTTTTACCTCAGTGTAATAATCAAGAACAGTCGGCAGTCGCAAAGTTCGCAACTGCCAACCGGTCTTAATTATTAAACTGATGGTTCAAAAGTTCAGAACGTCAAAGCTTTGAATGTACCTAAAAGACAAATGCTTCTAACAGCTTCTTGAGGTTTAATGTGGACATTCTTGACTTTTTACCTTTAGAAAAAATAGTTTTTTCATCAATTTTTTTTAAATTTTTTAAATTTTTGAATGTCTAAAACAGGGTAAAATTTACCGATTCTTCGTCAATGAAAAATACTAATTGATTTCGGCAGACTGATCGACAATCAATTAATCAATTAATCATGACAGCCCTAACAAGCATAACAAAATTTATGTTAATTGGAACTTCAGTTAATCAGGGATGCCCAACTTGGACAAACGTCTGTGACGTTCGACTAGCAGTTTTCTAAAATGAAAGTGTCAATGACACTGTAGCTCAACTTGTCAAGACAAAGACATGTACATGTATAGTATGTGACACAGCAATGACAAACATCTAGGTAATGACCTGATAACAAAGGTACATATAAAGTATTGTAACGGTCTGTACATAAATACTGAGCGTTGCCTGTAACAAATGTATAGGTAAAGTATTGTAAAGGTGGGTGACAGTCAGATGCTAAACTAGAAACAAGAGGCCTGTCACGCCTAGAGAGCTCCGCTGAGGGCCACTGATCGCATGGGCATGTTTTCTAATACTAATACTGTTACAAACTTTAGCCGAAAAATTTTCAGTTGTCACGAAAATTATGGCCTGGATCGATTACACACAGCCTATTGACATTACATGACCTTATAAAGTTTGGTCCAAAAATATTCAGTAGTTTAGAAATTATGGCTCGGACAAACAAAATATTTTTTTCTTGCTCATGTGGCCTGTGACCTTGACCCTGTGGGGTTACAGACTTTATAATGGTTGATGACACACCATCCATTGATAATACATATTGTTATGAAGTTTGGTGTAAAAATATTCAGCGGTTCAGAAATTATGGCTTGGACAAACAAATATCAAAAATATCTTAAGATTTTCTTGATCCTGTGACCTGTGACCTTGACCCTGTGGATTTACAGACCGCAGAATAATTGATGACGCACCGTCTATTGATAATACATATCGTTATGAAGTTTGGTGGAAAAATATTCAGCGGTTTAGAAATTATGGCTCGGACAAATAAAATGTTGACGATGGACGGACGGACGGACGGACGTCTAGACGGACGGACGGACGGATGGACGGACGGACAGACAGACAGACGATGGACGAGAAACGACGGACGACAGACGACGGACGACAGACGACGAATGATGGACGACGGACGAATCAGTATAAGAAAAGCTCTGCTGACTTTGTCAGCGGAGCTAAAAATCTTTGAGTCCCAGAGTGGGTCTGACTGAACCCCAAATTTGTTCTCATAGCACAGTGATAACAAAGGCACCCCAAAACACACTCATTCCTGTCCCAAGGTGAAAACAAAGGTACCCAAGAAGTTTCGTGAAGATCAGTTCACAAATATGAGCTGTGTAGAAGTTGTGACAAAAAACTGATTGGACCTAATTTCGGTACAAAATGGCCACTGGCAGCCATCTTGAATTTTGGACTGCGCCCAGAAACACTCGTTCTCGTCCCAAGGTGATAACAAAGGTACCCAAGAAGTTTTGTGAAGATCGGTTCATAAATACAGCCTCTAGCCCGAGCCGTATTGACGTGTGCACTTACAGAGTATAAGTAGCACTGAATAAATCAAAGTTCATCTAATTTGCATAATTTCTTGCTCGAGAAAAAAACCCGTACTATATGTGATGTATTCCATGTTACTAAACATTCATACAAAAATTTATTCAAATCAGAACTTTCATACAGAAGTTCTGTACAAAAGACTGATTGCACTAATTTTGGTACAAAATGGCTGCTGGTGGCCATCTTGAATTTCGGAGCACACCCCAAAACACTCGTTCTCATCCCACGGTAATAACAAAGGTACCCAAGAAGTTTTGTAAAGATCGGTTCATAAATACGGCATCTAGCCTGAGCTGTATAGAAGTTGTGTACAAAAAACTGATTAGACCTAATTTCGATACAAAATGGCCACTGGCAGCCATCTTGAATTTTGGGCCGCACCCAGAAACACTCGTTCTCGTCCCACAGTCATAACAAAGGTACCCAAGAAGTTTCATAAAGATCGGTTCATAAATACGACCTCTAGCCCGAGCCGTATCCAATTGTTGACGGACAGACAGACAGACGGACGACGGGCCATGGCATAAGCTCAAATTTGGCTTCGCCAATGTTGAGCTAAAAAATTAGGATAACCATTTCTCGTTCTTCTAAATTGTTAACACATTCTGAGTTACCTCCTCAAAGAAATTCAACACGCCAACAAACAAAAACAGTGTAGATAGCAAAACAAAGTGAGTCACTATAATTCATTTCTAATAATGAACAAGTGGTACTATAGGCATTAGATAAATGACGTCCCATGCAGAAATAAATACACTATAGGGAATAATGTGCATGCTTTGATAATGCCACATGAATCTTGTGATTCCTTTGATCTTTTCCGACAAAGCAAAGCACATGTTCTCCGAAATTCACAGACAGGTTGACAACATCATAGGTTTCATAACTCTTTGAAGTTGATCGTCAAAACAGTGTTTCCATGATGTAAGCTAGGTACAAAGCCAACGTTTAATGGCATTGTGTCTACAGTGCATCGGTTTTCTGTGAGTACAGCCAACAAAATATACCCCCAATGTATGCTGGTATGGAGATGAATTTGTTTGTAGTTCAATGCAGGTTGTTTCCGACTTCAATAGTAATTAATACAGTATGTGGAGAGTGTATTATCACTAAATCACCTGCAGAGTGGAGATTCCACCCAAGCAATAATTGCAAATTTGCTGTAAAGCTTAACCAGCACAAGCAAAGTTTTAGCCAATGGACCTCCGGGTTAAACCCGGAGGTCCATTGGCTGAAACATTGCTTGTGTTTGTTCTCGATGTGTACACAATTTGAAAGTTATAGCTTGGGTGATAACCCCACTCCACGGGTGATTTAGTTACAATCCACTCTCCACGTACTGTACCTCATATTATCAGATTCAATATCGGGAGTACATGTATGGTTGAGTTTCTTTGCAACCGGATGCAAACCGGACATCCGACTAACTGTGGCAGCTCTATATATTACACATTAACAAAAAAGTGAATATACATGTAAATGGTTATCTATATTTGGAGGGTTATCCAAATTGTTTTGGGGTTGTCTAAATTTTCAATTTGTGCATCCCTGTTAATTGTATATTAATAAAGTGGCTATTCAATTAAAATACTTCCACTGCACTCAAATTTTACTCATTTTTCCTTTTTTCAAACCAGAGAATGATCCTTAACTGAAATAGGTTCACCAAACAACTTCCAGTGAGGGGCCATGTCCAGGGGTCGAAAAGACTGGTATATCACAGTAACCAAAGTACTGAAAATTACTTTGCATTAATATAAACTGATAAATGGTATTAAATTGATGTACCATAGATTTTTTTAATTTATGTTTGTCTACTTGACTAATTTCTCAGATACACCATTGTAGAAAATCTCCTTGGTGTTCGATCAATTTTGACTGTTTACCAATCTGAATGTACTGACCATCCACTCGTGGATGGTCACTACATACAGATTGCTAAACTGTTCAATATTTATTTATTTATTTATTGGAACTGTCAGACCCACCAACGTACTAACTCCACACAAGCAGGCTTAGCATTGGTTGAAGACAAGTGCACCATCGACGTGCAGTATGCCTTAGTACACAGCGCCACCGTGTCCCCACGTGGGCAATTGGGATTAAGTGCCTTGCCCAAGGACACTAGGCAGTTAACCCTGGTGGGAATCGAACTGTGGACCTCTCAGTTTGAAATTCAATGCTGTAACCACTGAGCCACTGTGCTCCCAACTTTTTAATAAATTATCTATTAATATACACATCTTCACAAATAAATAGCTTGGTTGTCGATAGTTCAACAGATATGCTCAGACTTACAATGTGTTTTGAGACATATTTTCATCCTCTGAGATGAGGTTAGTGTTTCTAAAGTACCACATATTAATTTAGTTTGTATTATAAAATTTCAATAACAAGGGATACTTATTTATTGGTGTTTAAGGTCACATATTTCTACACGATGGTTAACCCTTTACCCAATGAATCTCCCGCATCCGCCCGCGTAATATGCAAATTCAGAAGTTGAAAAAATATTATTTTTTAAAAAATTTCAACACAACCATATCATGTGACCCCTCGTTGGAACGAGCTTGATGAGGGGGTCACATGATATGGTTTTCTTGAAATTTTTTGAAAAAATGATATTCAAAATACCAAATTTTGATATCGACTGCGTTGGGTAAAGGGTTAACTGTGACTGCAACATGGATATAAAGTCAAGTTTAGTCAATTGTTTATACCCATGTTGTCCATTCAACTGGTTAGGGGCTAGATTTTTTTTGGTGGTCTGAATTTGTTTTTAAAAATTTGTTTATTACAAATTATTGGAGAGTGCCTACAGGAACTCTCTCTGACAATAATTTGTAATGAAACAAATTTATATAAACAGAAATATTATTTGTGTTTGACTGAATATGAAACATGAGCATGGAAAATGTCAGATTTTGCTCTGATACCATCATTTTTCTGAAAGCTCTGATAGTGGCTTCTAGCACTCAACCAGTTAAATTTAGAGGACTTCCACCCCAAGCATTGGTGACTGGGTCCTATTTTACCAGTAAAACAGAGCTTGTTTACACAATAAACAAGTACTGCTTCACTTCCTGGGGTTTTCATGGGGCCATGGGACACCTGGAAATATAATGAGCCTTGACTACAACAGAGAAAATATTGGTTCTGTCATCAACCTCCAGCGTAATGATATCGAAATATCAAAATTAGTTAACAACTTGGAGAAGGATTCAGCATGGTTTGATTTTCAATACAGTGTACCCTGTTAATTGAATAACCATGTTAACTGAATAACCCTGTGAACTGAATAACCATTAATTGAATAACCCTATTAATTGAATAACCCTGTTAACTGAATAGCCTCCAGTAAAAAATATTCAGTCAACAGGTGTATTCAATTTATAGGAAATTCCTAATTCTCCTTTATTCTAGTGACAAACTGAGCATTTACATTTACAGTATGTGGAAAGTGGTTTGTAACTAAACCACTCAGGGAGTGGAGTTAGCATCCAAAGTAGCACCCTCAAAATTTGTACATATGGACAAACAAGAGGCCCCCGGGGGGTCTTAATCGCTCACCTGACAAAGTGGTTCAAAGAAGTATTTGGGGTTACATTCAGTTAGACATGGTTCATCAACACTACAAAGGAACGAAGTCACGAGAGGCAAATTGTAATAGAAAAACACTTAGGAATGGATTTGAACAAACTTGAATTTAACCTGCTCACCAATCCCCAACCCCACAGCCCAAATATTAAGCCAGGAACTCAAATTGAACAAACTTGAATCTGATCCCCCCCCCCCCCCCACCCCCCTCCCCCTTTGAGATATCACAAACCAAATATGAAAGAATTCTGACCAGTGGATCTGAAGAAGGTTTTTAAAGAAATGTCTGACATTGTACTAAGTTAAACTTTTGGCTCCAATAGAGAGCCAAATATTAACCCAGGGACCCAATTTGAACAAATTTGAATCTGACCCACCTCGAGATATTGTACACCAAATATGAAAAGATTCTGACCAGTGGATCTGAAGAAGAGGATTTTTAAGAAATTCAATCATGTTGCACCAAGTTAAAATTCAGACTCCCATAGAGAGCCAAAATATTAACCCACCTAGAGATGTTGTATACCAAACATGAAAGAATTTTGACTGGAAGATCTGAAGAAGATTTTTTTAAAAATTCCTTCATATTGCACTAAGTTAAAATAATTCAGGCTCCCATAGGTAGCCCAAATTAATAACCCAGACACACGATTGGAACATATTTGAATCTGATTCCCCTATTTGAACAAACGTGAATCTGACCCCCTAAAGATGTTGTATACCAAGTATGAAAGGATTCTGATAAATGGATCTGAACAAGATTTTCAAAGAAATTTCCTCATACTGCACTAAGTTAAAATTTGAGCTCCCAAAAGAGAGCCCACATATTAACACAGGGATCCAATTTGAACAAACTTGAATCTGTCCACCCTAGAAATGGTGTATACCAAATATGATACGATTCTGACTGGTGGATCTGAAGAAGATTTTTAAAGAGCATTCCTCATATTGCACTAAGGTCTCTAAGGTCTCGTTACAGTTATTCAGGTGAAAATGTCGGCTTTTCAAGAAATGTTCAGCTTCTGATTAACACGGCCGAGGATATTTTGCATTTAAATGACCTCCCCTATTCACAATACTCACATTCTATATAATTTCTGGAAGCTCTGAATATGGCCCTTTCTGGAGACAACTGTACACAACAAAAATCTTACAATATCACTCAAATACACTCAGCCGAATGACACAGTTGATGGCTAAAAAAATGGCTCAAAATGGTCAAAATTTTCTCATTTTGGGGTCAAATCTCCAATTTTCGTGCATCGAGAGTGATAAAACTGTGTTATAGGAATTCCTCATTTCTCCACTGAGGATTCTGCAGCATAACATGATCATTCTGACAAATAAAAAACATATGGGTTTCTTATTCATTTTTTCAAAAGGCTTTCTCAAAGAAAATTTACACAAAAATTGTCCCATTTGTAAACTGCAAATTGCCAGGTCCCAAAGAGGTCTGGGTTAGTCATTTAACACTTCCATGTGACCTTGACCCCCCAATTGAAATGCACTTGACAATACACAGTTTGAATCAAGACCATCAACAGATTATTTTGGCCACACCACCATTAATGAGAATTATTTACTAAATCCACACCACCATAAACTAAAACTATAGCTCCAAATAGCCATTTGGCTGAGGATATCCAATAACCTTGGAAATGACCTTTTAATAGGAAATGAGACCGAAGTTAAACTTTGAGCTCCAGCAAGGAGCACAAATATTACTCCAGGAACCTGATTGGAACAAACTTGAATCTGACTCCCCTAGGAGATGTTGTATACTAAATATGAAAGGATTCTGAATGGTGGATCTAAAGAAGATTTTTAAAAGAAATTTCCTCATATTGCACTAAGCTAAATTTCGGGCTCCAAAAGAGAGCCCAAATATTGACTCAGGGACCCAATTTGAACAAATTTGAATCTAAACCCCCTAGAGATATTGGATACCAAATATGAAAAGATTCTGATTGGTGGCTTTGAAGAAGAAGATTTTTAAAGAACATTCCTCATATTGCACTAAGGTAATATTTGGGCTCCAATAGAGAGCTCAAATTTGAACTCAGGGACCTGATTTGAACAAACTTGAATCTGACAACTAACACCACACCCACCCCTCCCCTCACCCCCAGAGATGTTGCACTAAGTTAAACTTTGGGCTCCAATAGGGAGCCCCAATATTAACCCAGGGACCCAATTTGAACAGACTTGAACCTGACCCCCCTAGAAATGTTGTATATCAAATATGAAAAGGTTTCAACTGGTGGATCTGAAGAAGAAGGTTTATAAAGATCATTCCACATATTGCACTAAGTTAAAATTCAGGCTCCAATAGAGAGCCCAATTATTTACCAAGGGACCCTATTTGAACAAACTGGAATCTGACGCCTCTAGACATGTTGATTACCAAACATGAAAAGATTCTGACTGGTGGATCTGAAGAAGAAGATTTTTAAAGATTATTCACCATATTGCACAAAAGTTAAGTTAAAATTCGGGCCCCATAGGAAACTCAAATATTAACTGAGGGACTTGATTTGAACAATCTTGAATCTGACTTTCATAACAATAATGTATACCAAATATTAAAAATTTCTGACTGGTGGTTTTGAAGAAGATTTTTACAAGATCATTCCCCTGAATTTTCCCATTTTGCATTTGGGCTCCTGTATTGAGGGGGTTCATTTTAACAAACTTGTACCTGAACTTGTATGGATACTGTATACCAAAATCAAAAGATTCTGCTGATCAGTGGCTCTTGGGAAGCATTATTTAAAAAAGAATTGGCGAATATGCCGATGCTGCATTTTTTTGATGACATCTGACTCCCCCCCCCCCCCCACCCTCCTCCCCCAAATAACAGTTCTCTGTTCTGTGCAGTTTGAGAAATATGGGCGTTTGAAAATATTCAGGACACAGGAATTTGGGGGGCAGGGGGGAATGAATCAAGTACTTATGACTCAATAATACCGCATGCCAAAGTTGGTTCAAAGAGGATCATCAGTTCAGAAAATATAAATTTTGGATGGGGCCAAAAATCTTGCCCCTCCCAATGGCTCACATTACAAAGGCAAATATTGCTCCACGAACTGTATTTGATCAAATTTGATTCTATACACCTCAAAAGGAAGCTCTGTACCACATAATACCAAGTCAATGGGTCCACTGGTTCATGAGGAGAATTTAAAAAACACTTTGGAGCATTTTTCCCCACCCCTTTCATATGGGGTTGGACAAGTTGATTTGAACAAAAACAAAGTGTGATGTCAGAACAAGCAACCACCTCAATTTTTAATGAAATCGGTTCAGTGGTTTGGGGGAGAAGGTGCAAGCACCATGTTCACAGATGATGGACAGATGAGGGACAATGGGCAATGAGTGATCAATCACTATAGCCTGACCTGACTTTCATCCAGGTGAACTAAAAACATATACTGATGGAAAAAAGAAACGCAAGTTCAGTTTTGGAAATACAAATTTTTTTTATCCATAGACCAAATGTAGTAAAATTTGACACATAGCTACCTCAGTGTACTGTCTAAAGATTCTTTGGTTAAAATTCTGTCAACCATGACCACTTGTGACGAGGCATGCTTTCAACAGATTTCTTGACTAAGTGCCAATCCGGGGCACTCCCACATGCTATGGGCTTGAAGACCATACCAGATCGAAGTTTTGAACAGTATTCGATTGCACATTTCATTTCAACTAGACTGAAAAGCAAACTGCCACGAATGTCCGAAGTTGATAGGAGTAGGGCTATTGCTCTAATTATGCAGGGCCAATCGCAACGTCTCATCACCCAGCAACTTGGGGTCCACAAGTCAACAACAGCTCGTTTAGTTGGTCATCTCAAGAGCCACAGAAAGATTAGCTGCCTGTCCCAGGAGCGGACGTCTGCACATTACACCACCACGTCAAGATAGAGGCATGTCTCTCAGACCTCTGTAACTGATTTCAGATGGCAACAGAGACAGCAAGTCAGGTTGTATGCACTCATGGTCATTAAGTGTGACCAAGAACAGTTAGGAATCGGTTGTGGGAGTTCAATTTAAGGCTACAATGTCCCTACGTTGGTCCACAACTTAAACCCAGGCGACATCAATGTCAATTACAATGGCTGCAGGCGAGCCAGAAAATAAGCAGACTGCCATCTGCAAAATGAGGTCCACAGAGAGGGTGAATTTAGTGATGCTACCCTGCATAGCAGGGTAGCATCACTAAATTTACCCTCTGTGAACCTCATTCTGAATCAGGGTCTCAAAACTAAACAGAAAGAGGTACCCAGAGGATAAATTGGCCCACTGCATGGGATAGCATCATCAAATTCACCCCCTGGGGGACCTCATTTTGTAAATGTCAGACTGCTTATTTTCAGGCCTGGCTGCGGGCACATGCACCAAATCGGTTTCACTTGGCCCACTGAAGACGAGTGTTATTCACTGATGAGTCCAGCTTCATGCTTTACAGGTCAGATGGACGTCCGACGACAATGTTGCTATTGACGGGGAGGTGAGCGATATTCTAAAGCATGCGTTAAGGAAAACGAAAGATTCGGGGGAGGGTCTATTGTGGTTAGGGGGCGATTTTTCATGGCATGAAAACACCTCTTATGGTCATCCAGGGCAATCATATTCTTACAGCCGTAAAATATTGGGATCAGGTCCTCATGCCTCACATCCTTCCACTTATCCATGCGTGTAACCTTACAGTGCAGCAGGATAATGTAAGGCTGCACATTGCTAGGGTTTGTCATTACTTCCTCAACCAAAACAATGTCCCTGTTCTCAACTGGGCACCCTACAGTCAAGATTTGTCCTGATCGAGCATTTGTGGGACAAGCTGAACAGTAGGGTCAGGAAGCATGTCAATGTCTCAAACAACGTCGCTCACCTTCTTCAGGTCCTGGAGTGGAATAACATCCCACAAAGGGCCATAAACAACCTGATGGGGTCAATGGTAAGGAGAGTTAGAGTGACTGAAGCCCGGGGTGGACATACCCGCTATTGATTTTGATCAGGAAATGGCATTGGGTACTCTCGTTTGAACGTTATCCATGTAAAAGCCGTCTGTGTTAAGACAACAAAACTCGTCAAAATTTAATCAGTAATGAAGAAATCAAAATCCAAACAATGAAATAATCATCCATAATGCATTTGAAATATTTACCACAGAAAAAAACTTGCATTTCTTTTTTCTGCTAGTATAGATTATAACCTCTTGTTGGATCAAGCTCATTCCAGTAAAGGGTCATAAGGTAGGTTTTTGAGGTAAAAATGAAAATATTTTGTGTTATCATCTATTTGTGCCGAGTAAAAACAAATTTTTCATCCTTTACTCAGAACAAATAGACATTTACAAACTATCTTCATTTCTTGCCTTAAAAACATACCTTATTACCCTTCATTGGAATGAACTCATTGAAAACGTTAAAAAATTCTTCTCACCAACCAGTAGTCAAAATACTTTGATATTTGACAAATAAATTTCTTTGTCATCAAATTTCATTTAATAAATTCTGTTGTGATGTACATGCTACAATTAAGTGTTGACATGATTAGTGAATTTCATAGTCGGCTTGCCACCAACCATTAGTCAATTACTAGTCAATTAGTCGACACATCTTCCTCCACTCCACCAGTTTCCGTAGTTCCAATTCATAACAGAATGCCTTGCAAGCCGCAACCTGTTATTCACACTTCCGATGTCTCCCAGATGTAAATCTATCATTGATCCACATTTCCATCATTCACGATTATTTGTGGTTATAAACATAGCACTTTTAGTGAGAAAAGACGACTTAGCATCTATCAATGCCAAACTGCTCATTTTTGCATGAGAAATCGCAGACATACGCAAGCGGCCAAATTTGTATGCAAAAACGTAATAGACGCGAATGGTAATTGCAAGTTGGAGGCATGCGATCATTGCGATGTGGTCAGACCGAGCCCAGGTACAGTTAAAACTCAAAGCCCTTTAATGAAATGCGCACAAATAGCACATCGATCTGCACGTTAATTTACGCGTTATGACCACAATAAGGCTATCACATTATGTACATATGGCCTGTGCACAAGCAATGTTCAAGCCAATGGACCTCCGGGTAACCCGGAGGAGGTCCATTGGCAGAAACATTGCCTGTGTTTTCTATGAGTAACCAGGAGAACCTGCCGTGCTTTGGATGCCATTCGATATGACAATTGTGCGCAAATCCTACGCGCAATTAAGTCTAGATAAGCGCACAGTTCTTGACAGGACTTCTAGTTTTAACTGTAGGCCATAGGTGGTAAGGAGTCTCACAGAGACTATAAGTGCCAGTAACCCATGAAATCAAACAATTATGACAGCTGAGACATTAAAGGTGCCGCGGCTGACATATGCTTCATTCGTGATCAGATCTTGGATCATCCAGTCCATGATCACGGAATGACAAGCTGGAATTATTTATGTATATTTATTTATTGGTGTTTTATGTTTTAAGGTCACATATTTCTGCACAATGGCTAATCATGACCACGACGGTTTACGGGTGGAGGCAGTCGGAGTACCCGGAGAGAACCACCGAGCAACGGTGAGCAGCTGTCAGCTCCCCAACATACTAACTCCACACAAGCAGGGTTAGCATTGGTTGAAGACAGGTGCACCATCGATGTACGGTACACCTTAGTTCACAGCGTCACCGTGCCCCCACATGGGCAATGGGGGTGAAGAGTCTTGCTCAAGGACACAACGCAGTTGCCGCAGGTGGGATTCGAAGACAAGATGGAAACATCAAAAAAATGATGACTGGTGGATTGAGGATAGAGCAGGTCTGACTTATCGATGGGTGATTTTTTAATCGACTACAGTTATTAATCAAGCTAGTTGACTAACCGTTTCAACAGTATGCACCATCATGACTTGGCTGCTAAGCAGCCACGCATAACTTTGAAAATCATTTTCTGTTGACTTCACTTTATTAATGTTAGTTTCTTATCTATTCTTTGTTAGGATTTGTTATCAGACATGTGGAGATCCAGTCTGAGCATACTAGCCTTGTCAATATTTGCTTTACATACATAGCAAAGTATAGTTTGTAAGAGTACTGGAGGTCTTGTCATTCAGGTGATTTCTTATTGGTTATGCTTGGGCTCCAAATAAACGTTCAGTGTCTGTTTACTAACATTCAATAAACATACAGTGTCTGTTTACTAACTTTCAATAAACATACAGTGTCTGTTTACTAACTTTCAATAAACATACAGTGTCTGTTTACTAACTTTCAATAAACATACAGTGTCTGTTTACTAACTTTCAATAAACATACAGTGTCTGTTTACTAACTTTCAATAAACATGCAGTGTCTGTTTACTAACTTTCAATAAACATGCAGTGTCTGTTTACTAACTGTCAATAAACATACAGTGTCTGTTTACTAACTTTCAATAAACATGCAGTGTCTTTTTACTAACTTTCAATAAACATGCAGTGTCTGTTTACTAACTGTCAATAAACATACAGTGTCTGTTTACTAACTTTCAATAAACATGCAGTGTCTGTTTACTAACTTTCAATAAACATACAGTGTCTGTTTACTAACTTTCAATAAACATGCAGTGTCTGTTTACTAACTTTCAATAAACATGCAGTGTCTGTTTACTAACTGTCAATAAACATACAGTGTCTGTTTACTAACTTTCAATAAACATGTAGTGTCTGTTTACTAACTTTCAATAAACATGCAGTGTCTGTTTACTAACTTTCAATAAACATGCAGTGTCTGTTTACTAACTGTCAATAAACATACAGTGTCTGTTTACTAACTTTCAATAAACATGCAGTGTCTGTTTACTAACTTTCAATAAACATGCAGTGTCTGTTTACTAACTGTCAATAAACATACAGTGTCTGTTTACTAACTTTCAATAAACATACAGTGTCTGTTTACTAACTTTCAATAAACATACAGTGTCTGTTTACTAACTTTCAATAAACATGCAGTGTCTGTTTACTAACTTTCAATAAACATGCAGTGTCTGTTTACTAACTTCCAATAAACATACAGTGTCTGTTTACTAACTTTCAATAAACATGCAGTGTCTGTTTACTAACTTTCAATAAACATACAGTGTCTGTTTACTAACTGTCAATAAACATACAGTGTCTGTTTACTAACTTTCAATAAACATACAGTGTCTGTTTACTAACTGTCAATAAACATACAGTGTCTGTTTACTAACTTTCAATAAACATACAGTGTCTGTTTACTAACTGTCAATAAACATACAGTGTCTGTTTACTAACTGTCAATAAACATACAGTGTCTGTTTACTAACTGTCAATAAACATACAGTGTCTGTTTACTAACTTTCAATAAACATGCAGTGTCTTTTTACTAACTTTCAATAAACATGCAGTGTCTGTTTACTAACTGTCAATAAACATACATTGTCTGTTTACTAACTTTCAATAAACATGCAGTGTCTGTTTACTAACTGTCAATAAACATACAGTGTCTGTTTACTAACTTTCAATAAACATGCAGTGTCTGTTTACTAACTTTCAATAAACATGCAGTGTCTGTTTACTAACTGTCAATAAACATACAGTGTCTGTTTACTAACTTTCAATAAACATACAGTGTCTGTTTACTAACTTTCAATAAACATACAGTGTCTGTTTACTAACTTTCAATAAACATGCAGTGTCTGTTTACTAACTTTCAATAAACATGCAGTGTCTGTTTACTAACTTCCAATAAACATACAGTGTCTGTTTACTAACTTTCAATAAACATGCAGTGTCTGTTTACTAACTTTCAATAAACATACAGTGTCTGTTTACTAACTGTCAATAAACATACAGTGTCTGTTTACTAACTTTCAATAAACATACAGTGTCTGTTTACTAACTGTCAATAAACATACAGTGTCTGTTTACTAACTTTCAATAAACATACAGTGTCTGTTTACTAACTGTCAATAAACATACAGTGTCTGTTTACTAACTGTCAATAAACATACAGTGTCTGTTTACTAACTGTCAATAAACATACAGTGTCTGTTTACTAACTTTCAATAAACATGCAGTGTCTTTTTACTAACTTTCAATAAACATGCAGTGTCTGTTTACTAACTGTCAATAAACATACATTGTCTGTTTACTAACTTTCAATAAACATGCAGTGTCTGTTTACTAACTTTCAATAAACATACAGTGTCTGTTTACTAACTTTCAATAAACATGCAGTGTCTGTTTACTAACTTTCAATAAACATACAGTGTCTGTTTACTAACTGTCAATAAACATACAGTGTCTGTTTACTAACTTTCGATAAACATACAGTGTCTGTTTACTAACTTTCAATAAACATGTAGTGTCTGTTTACTAACTTTCAATAAACATACAGTGTCTGTTTACTAACTTTCAATAAACATGCAGTGTCTGTTTACTAACTGTCAATAAACATACAGTGTCTGTTTACTAACTTTCAATAAACATGCAGTGTCTGTTTACTAACTTTCAATAAACATGCAGTGTCTGTTTACTAACTTTAACCCTTTACCCAATGCAGACGATATATCAAAATTTATTATTTTAAATATCATTTTTTTAATGTTTTAAAAAAATTTCAACAAAACCATATCACGTGACCCCTCGTTGGAACGAGCTCGAGGGGTCACATGATATGGTTTTGTTGAAATTTTTTGAAAAATAATATTTTTTCAACTGCTGAATTTGGTTATTACGTGGGCGGATGCGTGCGATGCGTTGGGTAAATGGTTAAATAAACATGCAGTGTCTGTTTACTAACTTTCAATAAACACATAGTGTCTGTTTACTTACTTTCAATAAACACACTGTCTGTTTACTAACTTTAAATAAACATACAGCATCTGTTTACTAACTTTAAATAAACATACAGCATCTGTTTACTAACTTTAAATAAACATGCAGTGTCTGTTTGCTAACTTTCAATAAACACACTGTCTGTTTACTAACTTTAAATAAACATACAGCATCTGTTTACTAACTTTAAATAAACATACAACATCTGTTTCCTAACTTCCAACAAACATGCAGTGTCTGTTTACTAACTGTTTACCAACTTTCAATAAACACATAGTGTCTGTTTACTAACATTCATTAAACATGCAGTGTCTGTTTACTAACTTTCAAGAGAATTATCAGTAATTTATCACCCATAGAAATATCCTTGCATATATGTGTTTATTAGAAGAGCCTTTATCAATGTTGAGTGGAACCCCATTTCCCACCCTTGGTCTGTGGGATGAGCTGAGGCAAAAAAGAGCCTCTCCTCATACAAGAAAAACAAGCAATATTGTGCCAAAGGAATTACCACTGGACAACTGACAATTTTATTGAAACTTGGCAAAACTCAATAGCTCACATTAAGATGTTGTTTTTAACAACCATATGTAATTTCAAAGAGATTGTTCAAGAGAAGTGTGCTGTTGGGTATGCTATAGAGATTGTTTGAGAGAAGTGTGCTGTTGGGTATGCTATAGGATTGTTTGAGAGAAGTGTGCTGTTGGGTATGCTATAGGATTGTTTGAGAGAAGTGTGCTGTTGGGTATGCTATAGAGATTGTTTGAGAGAAGTGTGCTGTTGGGTATGCTATAGAGATTGTTTGAGAGAAGTGTGCTGTTGGGTATGCTATAGGATTGTTTGAGAGAAGTGTGCTGTTGGGTATGCTATAGGATTGTTTGAGAGAAGTGTGCTGTTGGGTATGCTATAGGATTGTTTGAGAGAAGTTTGCTGTTGGGTATGGTATAGAGATTGTTTGAGAGAAGTGTGCTGTTGGGTATGCTATAGAGATTGTTTGAGAGAAGTGTGCTGTTGGGTATGCTATAGGATTGTTTGAGAGAAGTGTGCTGTTGGGTATGCTATAGAGATTGTTTGAGAGAAGTGTGCTGTTGGGTATACTATAGAGATTGTTTGAGAGAAGTGTGCTGTTGGGTATGCTATAGACATTGTTTGAGAGAAGTGTGCTGTTGGGTATGCTATAAGATTGTTTGAGAGAAGTGTGCTGTTGGGTATGGTATAGAGATTGTTTGAGAGAAGTGTGCTGTTGGGTATGCTATAGAGATTGTTTGAGAGAAGTGTGCTGTTGGGTATGCTATAGAGATTGTTTGACAGAAGTGTGCTGTTGGGTATGCTATAGGATTGTTTGAGAGAAGTGTGCTGTTGGGTATGCTATAGGATTGTTTGAGAGAAGTGTGCTGTTGGGTATGCTATAGGATTGTTTGAGAGAAGTTTGCTGTTGGGTATGGTATAGAGATTGTTTGAGAGAAGTGTGCTGTTGGGTATGCTATAGAGATTGTTTGAGAGAAGTGTGCTGTTGGGTATGCTACAGGATTGTTTGAGAGAAGTGTGCTGTTGGGTATGCTATAGGATTGTTTGAGAGAAGTGTGCTGTTGGGTATGCTATAGAGATTGTTTGAGAGAAGTGTGCTGTTGGGTATGCTATAGAGATTGTTTGAGAGAAGTGTGCTGTTGGGTATGCTATAGGATTGTTTGAGAGAAGTGTGCTGTTGGGTATGCTATAGGATTGTTTGAGAGAAGTGTGCTGTTGGGTATGGTATAGAGATTGTTTGAGAGAAGTGTGCTGTTGGGTATGCTATAGAGATTGTTTGAGAGAAGTGTGCTGTTTGGTATGCTATAGAGATTGTTTGAAGGAAGTGTGCTGTTGGGTATGCTATAGGATTGTTTGAGAGAAGTGTGCTGTTGGGTATGCTATAGAGATTGTTTGAGAGAAGTGTGCTGTTGGGTATGCTATAGGATTGTTTGAGAGAAGTGTGCTGTTGGGTATGCTATAGAGATTGTTTCAGAGAAGTGTGCTGTTGGGTATACTATAGAGATTGTTTGAGAAAAGTGTGCTGTTGGGTATGCTATAGAGATTGTTTGAGAGAAGTGTGCTGTTGGGTATGGTATAGAGATTGTTTGAGAGAAGTGTGCTGTTGGGTATGCTATAGAATTGTTTGAGAGAAGTGTGCTGTTGGGTATGCTATAGAGATTGTTTGAGAGAAGTGTGCTGTTGGGTATACTATAGGATTGTTTGAGAGAAGTGTGCTGCTGGGTATGCTATAGAGATTGTTTGAGAGAAGTGTGCTGTTGGGTATGCTATAGGATTGTTTGAGAGAAGTGTGCTGTTGGGTATGCTATAGAGATTGTTTGAGAGAAGTGTGCTGTTGGGTATACTATAGAGATTGTTTGAGAGAAGTGTGCTGTTGGGTATGCTATAGAGATTGTTTGAGAGAAGTGTGCAGTTGGGTATACTATAGAGATTGTTTGAGAGAAGTGTGCTGTTGGGTATGCTATAGAGATTGTTCGAGAGAAGTGTGCTGTTGGGTATGCTATAGGATTGTTTGAGAGAAGTGTGCTGTTGGGTATGCTATAGAGATTGTTTGAGAGAAGGGTGTTGTTGGGTATGGTATAGAGATTGTTTGAGAGAAGTGTGCTGTTGGGTATACTATAAAAATTGTTTGAGATAAGTGTGCTGTTCGGTATGCGATAGAGATTGTTTGAGAGAAGTGTGCTGATGGGTATGCTATAGAGATTGTTTGAGAGAAGTGTGCTGTTGGGTATACTATAGAGATTGTTTGAGAGAAGTGTGCTGTTGGGTATACTATAGAGATTGTTTGAGAGAAGTGTGCTGTTGGGTATACTATAGAGATTGTTTGAGAGAAGTGTGCTGTTGGGTATGCTATAGAGATTGTTTGAGAGAAGTGTGCTGTTGGGTATGCTATAGGATTGTTTGAGAGAAGTGTGCTGTTGGGTATGCTATAGGATCGTTTGAGAGAAGTGTGCTGTTGGGTATGCTATAGAGATTGTTTGAGAGAAGTGAGCTGTTGGGTATACTATAGAGATTGTTTGAGAGAAGTGTGCTGTTGGGTATACTATAGAGATTGTTCGAGAGAAGTGTGCTGTTGGGTATACTATAGAGATTGTTTGAGAGAAGTGTGCTGTTGGGTATACTATAGAGAGTGTTTGAGAAGTGTGCTGTTGGGTATGCTATAGAGATTGTTTGAGAGAAGTGTGCTGTTGGGTATGCTATAGAGATTGTTTGAGAGAAGTGTGCTGTTGGGTATGCTACAGGATTCTTTGAGAGAAGTGTGCTGTTGGGTATGCTATAGAGATTGTTTGAGAGAAGTGTGCTGTTGGGTATGCTATAGAGATTGTTTGAGAGAAGTGTGCTGTTGGGTATGCTATAGGATTGTTTGAGAGAAGTGTGCTGTTGGGTATGCTATAGAGATTGTTTGAGAGAAGTGTGCTGTTGGGTATACTATAGAGATTGTTTGAGAGAAGTGTGCTGTTGGGTATGGTATAGAGATTGTTTGAGAGAAGTGTGCTGTTGGGTATGGTATAGAGATTGTTTGAGAGAAGTGTGCTGTTGGGTATGGTATAGAGATTGTTTGAGAGAAGTGTGCTGTTGGGTATGCTATAGGATTGTTTGAGAGAAGTGTGCTGTTGGGTATGCTATAGAGATTGTTTGAGAGAAGGTGCTGTTGGGTATGCTATATAGATTGTTTGAGAGAAGTATGCTGTTGGGTATGCTATAGAGATTGTTTGAGAGAAGTGTGCTGTTGGGTATGGTATAGGATTGTTTGAGAGAAGTGTGCTGTTGGGTATGGTATAGGATTGTTTGAGAGAAGTGTGCTGTTGGGTATGCTATAGAGATTGTTTGAGAGAAGTGTGCTGTTGGGTATGCTATAGGATTGTTTGAGAGAAGTGTGCTGTTGGGTATGGTATAGGATTGTTTGAGAGAAGTGTGCTGTTGGGTATGCTATAGAGATTGTTTGAGAGAAGTGTGCTGTTGGGTATGCTATAGGATTGTTTGAGAGAAGTGTGCTGTTGGGTATGCTATAGAGATTGTTTGAGAGAAGTGTGCTGTTGGGTATGCTATAGAGATTGTTTGAGAGAAGTATGCTGTTGGGTATGCTATAGAGATTGTTTGAGAGAAGTGTGCTGTTGGGTATGCTATAGGATTGTTTGAGAGAAGTGTGCTGTTGGATATGCTATAGAGATTGTTTGAGAGAAGTGTGCTGTTGGGTATGCTATAGGATTGTTTGAGAGAAGTGTGCTGTTGGGTATGCTATAGAGATTGTTTGAGAGAAGTGTGCTGTTGGGTATGCTATAGAGATTGTTTGAGAGAAGTGTGCTGTTGGGTATGGTATAGGATTGTTTGAGGGAAGTGTGCTGTTGGGTATGCTATAGCAATTGTTTGAGAGAAGTGTGCTGTTGTGTATGCTATAGAGCTTGTTTGAGAGAAGTGTGCTGTTGGGTATGCTATAGAGAATGTTTGAGAGAAGTGTGCTGTTGGGTATGCTATAGGATTGTTTGAGAGAAGTGTGCTGTTGGGTATGCTATAGAGATTGTTTGAGAGAAGTGTGCTGTTGGGTATGCTATAGAGATTGTTTGAGAGAAGTGTGCTGTTGGGTATACTATAGAGATTGTTTGAGAGAAGTGTGCTGTTGGGTATGCTATAGAGATTGTTTGAGAGAAGTGTGCTGTTGGGTATGGTATAGGATTGTTTGAGAGAAGTGTGCTGTTGGGTATGCTATAGAGATTGTTTGAGAGAAGTGTGCTGTTGGGTATGGTATAGGATTGTTTGAGAGAAGTGTGTTGTTGGGTATGCTATAGAGATTGTTTGAGAGAAGTGTGCTGTTGGGTATGCTATAGAGATTGTTTGAGAGAAGTGTGCTGTTGGGTATGGTATAGGATTGTTTGAGAGAAGTGTGCTGTTGGGTATGCTATAGAGATTGTTTGAGAGAAGTGTGCTGTTGGGTATGGTATAGGATTGTTTGAGAGAAGTGTGCTGTTGGGTATGCTATAGAGATTGTTTGAGAGAAGTGTGCTGCTGGGTATGCTATAGAGATTGTTTGAGAGAAGTGTGCTGTTGGGTATGCTATAGAGATTGTTTGAGAGAAGTGTGCTGTTGGGTATGCTATAGAGATTGTTTGAGAGAAGTGTGCTGTTGGGTATGCTATAGAGATTGTTTGAGAGAAGTGTGCTGTTGGGTATGCTATAGAGATTGTTTGAGAGAAGTGTGCTGTTGGGTATGGTATAGAGATTGTTTGAGAGAAGTGTGCTGTTGGGTATGCTATAGGATTGTTTGAGAGAAGTGTGCTGTTGGGTATGCTATAGGATTGTTTGAGAGAAGTGTGCTGTTGGGTATGCTATAGAGATTGTTTGAGAGAAGTGTGCTGTTGGGTATGCTATAGGATTGTTTGAGAGAAGTGTGCTGTTGGTTATGCTATAGGATTGTTTGAGAGAAGTGTGCTGTTGGGTATGGTATAGAGATTGTTTGAGAGAAGTGTGCTGTTGGGTATGCTATAGAGATTGTTTGAGAGAAGTGTGCTGTTGGGTATGCTATAGGATTGTTTGAGAGAAGTGTGCTGTTGGGTATGGTATAGGATTGTTTGAGAGAAGTGTGCTGTTGGGTATGCTATAGAGATTGTTTGAGAGAAGTGTGCTGTTGGGTATGGTATAGGATTGTTTGAGAGAAGTGTGCTGTTGGGTATGCTATAGAGATTGTTTGAGAGAAGTGTGCTGTTGGGTATGCTATAGAGATTGTTTGAGAGAAGTATGCTGTTGGGTATGCTATAGAGATTGTTTGAGAGAAGTGTGCTGTTGGGTATGCTATAGGATTGTTTGAGAGAAGTGTGCTGTTGGATATGCTATAGAGATTGTTTGAGAGAAGTGTGCTGTTTGGTATGCTATAGGATTGTTTGAGAGAAGTGTGCTGTTGGGTATGCTATAGAGATTGTTTGAGAGAAGTGTGCTGTTGGGTATGCTATAGAGATTGTTTGAGAGAAGTGTGCTGTTGGGTATGGTATAGGATTGTTTGAGAGAAGTGTGCTGTTGGGTATGCTATAGCGATTGTTTGAGAGAAGTGTGCTGTTGCGTATGCTATAGAGCTTGTTTGAGAGAAGTGTGCTGTTGGGTATGCTATAGAGAATGTTTGAGAGAAGTGTGCTGTTGGGTATGCTATAGGATTGTTTGAGAGAAGTGTGCTGTTGGGTATGCTATAGAGATTGTTTGAGAGAAGTGTGCTGTTGGGTATGCTATAGAGATTGTTTGAGAGAAGTGTGCTGTTGGGTATACTATAGAGATTGTTTGAGAGAAGTGTGCTGTTGGTATGCTATAGAGATTGTTTGAGAGAAGTGTGCTGTTGGGTATGGTATAGGATTGTTTGAGAGAAGTGTGCTGTTGGGTATGCTATAGAGATTGTTTGAGAGAAGTGTGCTGTTGGGTATGGTATAGGATTGTTTGAGAGAAGTGTGTTGTTAGGTATGCTATAGAGATTGTTTGAGAGAAGTGTGCTGTTGGGTATGCTATAGAGGTTGTTTGAGAGAAGTGTGCTGTTGGGTATGGTATAGGATTGTTTGAGAGAAGTGTGCTGTTGGGTATGCTATAGAGATTGTTTGAGAGAAGTGTGCTGTTGGGTATGGTATAGGATTGTTTGAGAGAAGTGTGCTGTTGGGTATGCTATAGAGATTGTTTGAGAGAAGTGTGCTGCTGGGTATGCTATAGAGATTGTTTGAGAGAAGTGTGCTGTTGGGTATGCTATAGAGATTGTTTGAGAGAAGTGTGCTGTTGGGTATGCTATAGAGATTGTTTGAGAGAAGTGTGCTGTTGGGTATGCTATAGAGATTGTTTGAGAGAAGTGTGCTGTTGGGTATGGTATAGATTGTTTGAGAGAAGTGTGCTGTTGGGTATGCTATAGGATTGTTTGAGAGAAGTGTGCTGTTGGGTATGCTATAGGATTGTTTGAGAGAAGTGTGCTGTTGGGTATGCTATAGGATTGTTTGAGAGAAGTGTGCTGTTGGGTATGCTATAGAGATTGTTTGAGAGAAGTGTGCTGTTGGGTATGCTATAGAGATTGTTTGAGAGAAGTGTGCTGTTGGGTATGCTATAGAGATTGTTTGAGAGAAGTGTGCTGTTGGGTATGCTATAGAGATTGTTTGAGAGACGTGTGCTGTTGGGTATGCTATAGAGATTGTTTGAGAGAAGTGTGCTGTTGGGTATGCTATAGAGATTGTTTGAGAGAAGTGTGCTGTTGGGTATGGTATAGTGCTGAAATGGTTAAAAGGGTTTTCTTAATAGACTAATCACAAGGATTAACCTTGATTAACAGATTAATCACTTTCCCTAGTAGGTAGCTGAATAATTACAGTACTGTTGGTGACTTTGGTTAAGAGATTAATCACTTTCCCTAGTAGGTAGCTGAATAATTACAGTACTGTTGGTGATTTTGGTTAAGAGATTAATCACTTTCCCTAGTAGGTAGCTGAATAATTACAGTACTGTTGGTGATTTTGGTTAAGAGATTAATCACTTTCCCTAGTAGGTAGCTGAATAATTACAGTACTGTTGGTGATTTTTAGCATTCACCCTTTACCCAATGTCAGACCAAAGAGAAATAATGTTTTGGTTTGGGTTAACCCATCGACCCTATTTTAAGCAGAAATTTTATTGGCCTTTCAAAATCGCGATCTTTATCTGGCACCATAAACCCGAAAACATTGCAAAACCAGTATGGATTTTTCCACATATGTTTTTCTGTTGAAATGGAGCCTGCACATTTTTGCGATTTCAAGTTGTCGTATTGCCGATTTTCGTCTGAACAATGTCAACAATCTTGGTTTTAATAAAAAGGAAATGCCCTCATTCAAGCAAAATAAAGAAATTCCAATCTATTCCCTCTTCCAATCTGTTCTCCACGGCCACCAAATTGGGCCCACTGAATAGGGTGCCTATCTTGGATAACATTTATCGTCAGACTCCATGAACCTGATTTGGCAGCTATGAATGTCACCCAAAATAAAATGAGACTGATGATCGCTTGGCTATTCAAGATTAATGACAGCACACCTGTTATTCTTACATGTATAAGTTATTCTATTTAAGATCGTCCAGTGCTATCTGTATCCAAAAGGAATAGTTTCCTGTGAGTTGTCGGAAAATCAGAAAATGAAACATTTGCATAATTCATGGAAAGGATGTATAACAGTATCTTTAAAAATTTTCAATATGCTGATAAAAAAAAGTCAAGTTTTTCTATTGAAAAAAACAAGACTATTTTCACCCCCAAAGCCACCAGAATGCACCACTTGATAGCTCCATTTAAAAACTAATCTAAAGACTGCCTGCCCCCCCCCCCCCCCCCCCCCCCCGCCCATCAAACTAGCACCCGCAGTACTCAGGACAGATGCCTTCAGCATCGGTCTCTCACAATAATTCTTCCTCTAGGATTTATTGGGGTAAACGGAAAATAGGATATCTAAAAGTTTCAATTTTATGCCCAGACACATACTTGCTTTAGTATATATCCTATTTCTATAACTAGCTGTGGCTTGTTAAGCAGAATAATATCTATTGTTCTGCTTTTCTCATATTGGGTATGTTGTGTTTCACATATATGAGGATAATCCAGTTAAATTATTCATCTGAAAGTGTAAAACAAACAAGAGTCCCCAATGGGCCTGAGTGCGCTCACCTGACATGGTAGCCTAAATATCAACCCAGAGAATTGATTTCAACAAGTTCCATCGGCTCCTCCTAAGAAAAGCTTATACCAAATATCCAAAGATTCTGACCAGTGGATCTAAAAAAAAAAGATTTTTAAAGAATATTCCTCATATTGAACTAAGTTATAATTCAGGCTCCCACAGGGAGCCCATATATGAACCCAGGTACTTGGCTTTAACAAACTTGAATCTCACCCCCCTAAGGATGCTGTACACCAAATATCAAAACATTCTGACTGCTGGATCTGAAGAAGAAGATGTTTAAAGAAAATTCCTCATTTTTAACTAAGTTACATTTTAAGCTCCCACAGTGAGTCCAAATATGGACCTAGGGACATGGCTTGAACAAACTTGAATCTCACCCCACTAAGCATGGTGCATACCAAATATCAAAAGATTCTGCCTGCTGGATCTCAGGATGCTGCATATCAAATATCAAAACATTCCAACTGCTGGATCTGAAGAAGATTTTTAAAGAAAATTCCTCATTTTGAGCTAAGTTATAATTCTGGCTACCACAGTGAGCCCAAATATGAACCCAGGGACTTGGCATGAACAAACTTGAATCTCACCCCCCTAAGCATGGTGCATACCCAATATCAAAAGATTCTGCCTGCTGGATCTTGAGAAGAAGATTTTCAAAGAAATTTGCCTGAAATGCACTAAGTTCGAATTCGAGCTTCTATAGTGAGCCCAAATATGAAACTAGGGAGCCAATTTGAACAAACTTGAATCAGATCCACCCCACAATGTTGCATACCAAATATCAAAAGATTCTGCTTGCTGAATCTGGAGAAGAAGATTTTTTAAGAAATTTGCTTGAAATGCACTAAGTTCGATTTCAGGCTTCTATAGTCAGCCCAAATATGAATCCAGGGGTCCGATTTGAACAAACTTGAATCAGACCCACCCCACAATGTTGCATGCCAAATATTAAAAGATTTTGCCTGCTGGATCTGGAGAAGATTTTTAAAGAAATCTGCCTGAAATGCACTAATTCGAAATCGGGCTCCCATACTGAGCCTAAATATGAACCCAGGCGGCCGATTTGAACAAACTTGAATCAGATCCACCCCATAATGTTGCATACCAAATATCAAAAGATTCTGCCTGCTGGATCTGGAGAAGAAGATTTTTTAAGAAAATTGCCTGAAATGCACTAAATTCGAATTCGAGCTTCTATACTGAACCCAAATATAAACCCAGGGGGCCGATTTGAACAAACTTGAATCAGATCCACCCCACAATGTTGCATACTAAATATCAAAAGATTCTGCCTGCTGGATCTGGAGAGGAAGAATTTTAAGAAATTTGCCTGAAATGCACTAAGTTTGAATTCGGGCTTCTATAGTGAGCCCAAATATGAATCCAGGGGACCAATTTGAACAAACTTGAATTAGATCCACCCCTCAATGTTGCATACCAAATATCAAAAGATTCTGCCTGCTGGATCTGGAGAAGAAGATTTTTTAAGAAATTTGCCTATAATGCACTAAGTTCGAATTCCAACTTCTATATTGAGCCCAAATATAAACCCTGGGGGCCGATTTGAACAAACTTGAATCAGATCCACCCCGCAATGTTGCATAACAAATATCAAAAGATTCTGCCTGCTGGATCTGGAGAAGAAGTTTTTTGAAGAAATTTGCCTGAAATGCATTAAGTTCGAATTCGAGCTTCTATACTGAGCCCAAATGGGGCCGATTTGAACAAACTTGAATCAGATCCACCCCACAATGTTGCATACCAAATATCAAAAGATTCTGCCTGCTGGATCTGGAGAAGAAGTTTTTTTAAGAAATTTGCCTGGAATGCACTAAGTTCGAATTCGAGCTTCTATAGTGAGCACAAATATAAACCCAGGGGGGCGATTTGAACAAACTTGAATCAGATCCACCCCACAATGTTGCATACCAAATATCAAAAGATTTTGCCTGCTGGATCTGGAGAAGAAGATTTTTTAAGAAATTTGCCTGAAATGCATCAAGTTCGAATTTGGGCTTCTATAGTGAGCCCAAATATGAATCAAGGGGGCTCATTTGAACAAACTTGAATCAGATCCACCCCACAATGTTGCATACCAAATATCAAAAGATTCTGCCTGCTGGATCTGGAGAAGATTTTTTAAGAAAATTGCCTGAAATGCACTAAATTCGAATTCGAGCTTCTATACTGAACCCAAATATAAACCCAGGGGGCCGATTTGAACAAACTTGAATCAGATCCACCCCACAATGTTGCATACCAAATATCAAAAGATTCTGCCTGCTGGATCTGGAGAGGAAGATTTTTAAGAAATTTGCCTGAAATGCACTAAGTTTGAATTCGGGCTTCTATAGTGAGCCCAAATATGAATCCAGGGGACCAATTTGAACAAACTTGAATTAGATCCACCCCTCAATGTTGCATACCAAATATCAAAAGATTCTGCCTGCTGGATCTGGAGAAGAAGATTTTTTAAGAAATTTGCCTATAATGCACTAAGTTCGAATTCCAGCTTCTATACTGAGCCCAAATATAAACCCAGGGGGCCGATTTGAACAAACTTGAATCAGATCCACCCCACAATGTTGCATACCAAATATCAAAAGATTCTGCCTGCTGGATCTGGAGAAGAAGTTTTTTGAAGAAATTTGCCTGAAATGCATTAAGTTCGAATTCGAGCTTCTATACTGAGCCCAAATGGGGCCGATTTGAACAAACTTGAATCAGATCCACCCCACAATGTTGCATACCAAATATCAAAAGATTCTGCCTGCTGGATCTGGAGAAGAAGTTTTTTTAAGAAATTTGCCTGGAATGCACTAAGTTCGAATTTGAGCTTCTATAGTGAGCCCAAATATAAACCCAGGGGGGCGATTTGAACAAACTTGAATCAGATCCACCCCACAATGTTGCATACCAAATATCAAAAGATTCTGCCTGCTGGATCTGGAGAAGAAGATTTTTTAAGAAATTTGCCTGAAATGCACTAAGGTCGAATTCGAGCTTCTATACTGAGCCCAAATATAAACCCAGGGGGCCAATTTGAACAAACTTGAATCAGATCCACCCCACAATGTTGCATGCCAAATATCAAAAGATTCTGCCTGCTGGATCTGGAGAAGAAGATTTTTGAAGAAATTTTCCTGAAATGCACTAAGTTCGAATTTGGATTTCTATAGTGAGCCCAAATATGAATCTAGGGAGCCAACTTGAACAAACTTGAATCAGATCCACCCCACAATGTTGCATACCAAATATGAAAAGACTCTGCCTGCTGGATCTGGAGAAGAAGATTTTTGAAGACATTTGCCTGAAATGCACTAAGTTCGAAATCGGGCTCCTATACTGAGCCCAAATATGAATCCAGGGAGCCGATCTGAACAAACTTGAATCAGATCCACCCTACAATGTTGCATACCAAATATCAAAAGATTCTGCCTGCTGGATCTCGAGAAGAAGATTTTTTAAAGTTTTTCCCATTGCCTACAGTGTTAAAAAGTGCTGACTCAGCACTTTTTCAAAGTCCTGAAAAAAGTACCTTGTGATCAAACCAATAGGGATTTTTTTCAACCATTCTATTCTACTGGATAAAGGTAAGCTTTATACTAAATAAGAATTCTCTGTGCCGTGTAATTTTGGAGATATGGCAGTTTTAAGGTTTTTCCTATTTTTAGCTCCCGAGGTTTCCACGGGACAATGAGAAAATTTTTTTTTGCATCAATCAACTACTTATGACCCATTATCATCTCATATCAAATTTGGTTCAAATCGCCCTCACGGTCCAGAAAATAGAAATTTTAGGCATGGCCAAAATTTTTGCCCCTCTCCTTTAATGCAGGCAAATAATGCCCGACAAACTTCTCTTGAACAAACTTGATTCTACACCTCAAAAGGAAGCTGCATACCAAATATCAAGTCTCTAATACTGCTGGTTCATTAGAAGAAGATTTTCAAAGATTTTGGTGCCCCTTGGGGGCGTGGTCCCACCCAGGAGGAGGGGCAACTTTATTTGAAGAAATCTGAATTGACATTAGGTAATAAACATTTACCCAACATTTGAAAAATATTGGACCAGCGGTTTCTTCTGAGAATTTGGTTTTGTAAAGTTTACGCCTGACGACGACGGACATCGGACGACAGACGGAAAGCGATTAGTAAAAAAGTAAAGGGTTATGAATGACCATTTCCAGCTACTGATACAGTATTATGATCATGTAAGTGAAAAAGTAAGTAAACACAATATAATTGATGTGAGTCAGTGTGACAATGTTTGCGTGGATGAGAGCAAGTTAAGTCCTTTATTAACCCACTAGAATACAGCAGTTCAAAAGTATTGGTTAATCTATCCTTTATTAACCCACCAGAATACAGTAGTTCAAATTAATGGTTAATCTATCCTTTATTAACACACTAATGGTTAATCTATCCTTTATTAATCCACTAATGGTTAATCTATCCTTTATTAACCCACCAGAATACAGTAGTTCAAAAGTAATGGTTAATCTATCCTTTATTAACACACTAATGGTTAATCTATCCTTTATTAACCCACTAATGGTTAATCTATCTTTTATTAACCCACCAGAATACAGTAGTTCAAAAGTAATGGTTAATCTATTCTTTATTAACCCACCAGAATACAGTAGTTCAAAAGTATTGGTTAATCTATCTTTTATTAACCCACCAGAATACAGTAGTTCAAAAGTAATGTCTAATCTATCCTTTATTAACCCACCAGAATACAGTAGTTCAAAAGTAATGTCTAATCTAACCTTTATTAACCCACCAGAATACAGCAGTTCAAAAGTAATGTCTAATCTATCCTTTATTAACCCACCAGAATACAGTAGTTCAAAAGTAATGTCTAATCTATCCTTTATTAACCCACCAGAATACAGTAGTTCAAAAGTAATGTCTAATCTATCCTTTATTAACCCGCCAGAATACAGTAGTTCAAAAGTAATGTCTAATCTATCCTTCATTAACCCACCAGAATACAGTAGTTCAAAAGTAATGTCTAATCTATCCTTTATTAACCCACGAGAATACAGTAGTTCAAAAGTAATGCCTAATATATTCTTTATTAACCCACCAGAATACAGTAGTTCAAAAGTATTGGTTAATCTATCCTTTATTAACCCACTAATGGTTAATCTATCCTTTATTAACCCACTAATGGTTAATCTATCCTTTATTAACCCACCAGAATACAGTAGTTCAAAAGTAATGGTTAATCTATCCTTTATTAACCCACTAATGGTTATTTATTAACCCACTAATGGTTACCCTAACCTTTATTAACCCACCAGAATACAGTAGTTCAAAAGTATTGGTTAATCTATCTTTTATTAACCCACCAGAATACAGTAGTTCAAAAGTAATGGTTAATCTATCATTTATTAACCCTACAGAATACAGTAGTTCAAAAGTATTGGTTAATGTATCCTTTATTAACCCACCAGAATACAGTAGTTCAAAAGTAATGCTTAATCTATCCTTTATTAACCCACTAATGGTTAATCTATCCTTTATTAACCCACTAATGGTTAATCTATCCTTTATTAACCCACTAATGGTTAATCTATCCTTTATTAACCCACTAATGGTTAATCTATCCGTTATTAACCCACTAATGGTTAATCTATCTTTTATTAACCCACCAGAATACAGTAGTTCAAAAGTAATGGTTAATCTATCCTTTATTAACCCACTAATGGTTAATCTATCCTTTATTAACCCACTAATGGTTAATCTATCCTTTATTAACCCACTAATGGTTAATCTATCCTTTATTAACCCACTAGAATACAGTAGTTCAAAAGTAATGGTTAATCAATCCTTTATTAAACCACTAATGGTTAATCTATCCTTTATTAACCCACTAGAATACAGTAGTTCAAAAGTAATGGTTAATCTATCCTTTATTAACCCACTAATGGTTAATCTATCCTTTATTAACACACTAGAATACAGTAGTTCAAAAGTAATGGTTAATCTATCCTTTATTAACCCACTAATGGTTAATCTATCCTTTATTAACCCACTAGAATACAGTAGTTCAAAAGTATTGGTTAATCTATCCTTTATTAACCCACTAATGGTTAATCTATCCTTTATTAACCCACTAATGGTTAATCTATCCTTCATTAACCCACCAGAATACAGTAGATCAGAAGTATTGGTTAATCTATCCTTTATTAACCCACCAGAATACAGTAGTTCAAAAGTAATGGTTAATCTATCCTTTATTAACCCACCAGAATACAGTAGTTCAAAAGTAATCGTTAATCTATCCTTTATTAACACACTAGAATACAGTAGTTCAAAAGTATTGGTTAATCTATCCTTTATTAACCTACCAGAATACAGTAGTTCAAAAGTAATGGTTAATCTATCCTTTATTAACCCACCAGAATACAGTAGTTCAAAAATAATGTCTAATCTATCCTTTATTAACCCACCAGAATACAGTAGTTCAAAAGTAATGTCTAATCTATCCTTTATTAACCCACCATAATACAGTAGTTCAAAAGTAATGTCTAATCTATCCTTTATTAACCTACCAGAATACAGTAGTTCAAAAGTAATGGTCAATCTATCCTTTATTAACCCACTAATGGTTAATCTATCCTTTATTAATCCACTAATGGTTAATCTATCCTTAATTAAGCCACCTGAATACAGTAGTTTAAAAGTATTGATTAATCTATCCTTTATTAACCCACTAGAATACAGTAGTTCAAAAGTAATGTCTAATCTATCCTTTATTAACCCACCAAAATACAGTAGTTCAAAAGTAATGGTTAATGTATCCTTTATTAACCTACCATAATACAGTAGTTCAAAAGTATTGGTTAATCTATCCTTTATTAACCCGCCAGAATACAGTAGTTCAAAAGTAATGGTTAATCTATCCTTTATTAACCTACCATAATACAGTAGTTCAAAAGTATTGGTTAATCTATCCTTTATTAACCCACTAGAATACAGTAGTTCAAAAGTAATGGTTAATCTACCCTTTATTAACCCACCAGAATACAGTAGTTCAAAAGTATTGGTTAATCTATCCTTTATTAACCCACTAGAATACAGTAGTTCAAAAGTAATGTCTAATCTATCCTTTATTAACCTGCCAGAATACAGTAGTTCAGAAGTAATGGTTAATCTATCCTTTATTAACCTACCATAATACAGTAGTTCAAAAGTATTGGTTAATCTATCCTTTATTAACCCATTAATGGTTAATCTATCCTTTATTAACCCACTAGAATACAGTAGTTCAAAAGTATTGGTTAATCTATCCTTTATTAACCCACTAATGGTTAATCTATCCTTTATTAACCCACTAATGCTTAAACTATCCTTTATTAACCCACCAGAATACAGTAGATCAAAAGTATTGGTTAATCTATCCTTTATTAACCCACCAGAATACAGTAGTTCAAAAGTAATGGTTAATCTATCCTTTATTAACCCACTAATGGTTAATCTACCCTTTATTAACACACTAGAATACAGTAGTTCAAAAGTAATGGTTAATCTAGCCTTTATTGACCCACTAGAATACAGTAGTTCAAAAGTATTGGTTAATCTAGCCATTATTAACCCACTAATGGTTAATCTATCCCTTATTAACCCACTAGAATACAGTAGTTCAAAAGTAATGGTTAATCTATCCATTATTAACCCACTAATGGTTAATCTATCTTTTATTAACCCATCAGAATACAGTAGTTCAAAAGTAATGGTTAATCTATCCTTTATTAACCTACCAGAATGCAGTAGTTCAAAAGTAATGGTTAATCTATCCTTTATTAACCCACTAATGGTTAATCTATCCTTTATTAATCCACTAATGGTTAATCTATCCTTTATTAACCCACCAGAATACAGTAGTTTAAAAGTAATGGTTAATCTATCCTTTAATAACCCACTGTAGTTCAAAAGTAATGGTTAATCTATCCTTTATTAACCCACTAATGGTTAATCTATCTTTTATTAACCCACTAATGGTTAATCTATCCTTTATTAACCCACTAATGGTTAATCTATCCTTTATTAACACACTAGAATACAGTAGTTAAAAAGTAATGGTTAATCTATCCTTTATTAACCCACTAGAATACAGTAGTTCAAAAGTAATGGTTAATCTATCCTTTATTAACCCACTAATGGTTAATCTATCCTTTATTAACCCACTATGGTTAATCTATCCTTTATTAAACCACTAATGGTTAATCTATCCTTTATTAACCCAGCAGAATACAGTAGTTCAAAAGTAATGGTTAATCTATCCTTTATTAACCCACTAATGGTTAATCTATCCTTTATTAACACACTAGAATACAGTAGTTCAAAAGTAATGGTTAATCTATCCTTTATTAACCTACCAGAATACAGTAGTTCAAAAGTAATGTCTAATCTATCCTTTATTAACCCACCAGAATACAGTAGTTCACAAGTAATGGTTAATCTATCCTTTATTAACCCACTAATGGTTAATCTATCCTTTATTAACCCACCAGAATACAGTAGTTCAAAAGTAATGGTTAATCTATCCTTTATTAACCTACCAGAATACAGTAGTTCAAAAGTAATGGTTAATCTATCCTTTATTAACCCACCAGAATACAGTAGTTCAAAAGTATTGGTCAATCTATTCTTTATTAACCCACCAGAATACAGTGGTTCAAAAGTAATGGTTAATCTATCCTTTATTAACCCACTAGAATACAGTAGTTCAAAAGTATTGGTCAATCTATCCTTTATTAACCCACCAGAATACAGTAGTTCAAAAGTAATGGTTAATCTATCCTTTATTAACCCACTAATGGTTAATCTATCCTTTATTAACCCACTAATGGTTAATCTATCCTTTATTAACACACTAGAATACAGTAGTTCAAAAGTAATGGTTAATCTATCCTTTATTAACCCACTAATGGTTAATCTATCCTTTATTAACCCACTAGAATACAGTAGTTCAAAAGTATTGGTTAATCTATCCTTTATTATCCCACTAATGGTTAATCTATCCTTTATTAACCCACTAATGGTTAATCTATCCTTTATTAACCCACCAGAATACAGTAGATCAGAAGTATTGGTTAATCTATCCTTTATTAACCCACCAGAATACAGTAGTTCAAAAGTAATGGTTAATCTATCCTTTATTAACCCACCAGAATACAGTAGTTCAAAAGTAATTGTTAATCTATCCTTTATTAACACACTAGAATACAGTAGTTCAAAAGTATTGGTTAATCTATCCTTTATTAACCTACCAGAATACAGTAGTTCAAAAGTAATGGTTAATCTATCCTTTATTAACCCACCAGAATACAGTAGTTCAAAAGTAATGGTTAATCTATCCTTTATTAACCTACCAGAATACAGTAGTTCAAAAGTAATGGTCAATCTATCCTTTATTAACCCACTAGAATACAGTAGTTCAAAAGTATTGGTCAATCTATCCTTTATTAATCCACTAATGGATAATCTATCCTTTATTAATCCACTAATGGTTAATCTATCCTTAATTAAGCCACCAGAATACAGTAGTTTAAAAGTATTGGTTAATCTATCCTTTATTAACCCACTAGAATACAGTAGTTCAAAAGTAATGTCTAATCTATCCTTTATTAACCCACCAAAATACAGTAGTTCAAAAGTAATGTCTAATCTATCCTTTATTAACCCACCAGAATACAGTAGTTCAAAAGTAATGTCTAATCTATCCTTTATTAACCCACCAGAATACAGTAGTTCAAAAGTAATGTCTAATCTATCCTTTATTAACCCACTAAAATACAGTAGTTCAAAAGTAAAGGTTAATCTATCCTTTATTAACCCACTAATGGTTAATCTATCCTTTATTAACCCACCAGAATACAGTAGTTCAAAAGTAATGTTTAATCTATCCTTTATTAACCCACTAGAATACAGTAGTTCAAAAGTAAAGGTTAATCTACCCTTTATTAAACCACTAATCGTTAATCTATCCTTTATTAACACACTAGAATACAGTAGATCAAAAGTATTGGTTAATCTATCTTTTATTAACCCACCAGAATACAGTAGTTCAAAAGTAATGGTTAATCTACCCTTTATTAACCCACTAATGGTTAATCTATCCTTTATTAACACACTAGAATACAGGAGTTCAAAAGTAATGGTTAATCTATCCTTTATTAACCCACTAGAATACAGTAGTTCAAAAGTAATGGTTAATCTATCCTTTATTAAACCACTAATGGTTAATCTATCCATTATTAACCCACTAGAATACAGTAGTTCAAAAGTAATGGTTAATCTATCCTTTATTAACCCACTAATGGTTAATCTATCCTTTATTAACCCACTAATGGTTAATCTATCCTTTATTAACACACTAGAATACAGTAGTTCAAAAGTAATGGTTAATCTATCCTTTATTAACCTACTAGAATACAGTAGTTCAAAAGTAATGGTTAATCTATCCTTTATTAAACCACTAATGGTTAATCTATCCTTTATTAACCCACTAATGGTTAATCTATCCTTTATTAACCCACTAGAATACAGTAGTTCAAAAGTAATGGTTAATCGATCCTTTATTAAACCACTAATGGTTAATCTATCCTTTATTAACCCACTAGAATACAGTAGTTCAAAAGTAATGGTTAATCTATCCTTTATTAACCCACTAATGGTTAATCTATCCTTTATTAACACACTAGAATACAGTAGTTCAAAAGTAATGGTTAATCTATCCTTTATTAACCCACTAATGGTTAATCTATCCTTTATTAACCCACTAGAATACAGTAGTTCAAAAGTATTGGTTAATCTATCCTTTATTAACCCACTAATGGTTAATCTATCCTTTATTAACCCACTAATGGTTAATCTATCCTTTATTAACCCACCAGAATACAGTAGATCAGAAGTATTGGTTAATCTATCCTTTATTAATCCACCAGAATACAGTAGTTCAAAAGTAATGGTTAATCTATCCTTTATTAACCCACCAGAATACAGTAGTTCAAAAGTAATCGTTAATCTATCCTTTATTAACACACTAGAATACAGTAGTTCAAAAGTATTGGTTAATCTATCCTTTATTAACCTACCAGAATACAGTAGTTCAAAAGTAATGGTTAATCTATCCTTTATTAACCCACCAGAATACAGTAGTTCAAAAATAATGTCTAATCTATCCTTTATTAACCCACCAGAATACAGTAGTTCAAAAGTAATGTCTAATCTATCCTTTATTAACCCACCATAATACAGTAGTTCAAAAGTAATGTCTAATCTATCCTTTATTAACCTACCAGAATACAGTAGTTCAAAAGTAATGGTCAATCTATCCTTTATTAACCCACTAATGGTTAATCTATCCTTTATTAATCCACTAATGGTTAATCTATCCTTAATTAAGCCACCAGAATACAGTAGTTTAAAAGTATTGGTTAATCTATCCTTTATTAACCCACTAGAATACAGTAGTTCAAAAGTAATGTCTAATCTATCCTTTATTAACCCACCAAAATACAGCAGTTCAAAAGTAATGGTTAATGTATCCTTTATTAACCTACCATAATACAGTAGTTCAAAAGTATTGGTTAATCTATCCTTTATTAACCCGCCAGAATACAGTAGTTCAAAAGTAATGGTTAATCTATCCTTTATTAACCTACCATAATACAGTAGTTCAAAAGTATTGGTTAATCTATCCTTTATTAACCCACTAGAATACAGTAGTTCAAAAGTAATGGTTAATCTACCCTTCATTAACCCACCAGAATACAGTAGTTCAAAAGTATTGGTTAATCTATCCTTTATTAACCCACTAGAATACAGTAGTTCAAAAGTAATGTCTAATCTATCCTTTATTAACCTGCCAGAATACAGTAGTTCAAAAGTAATGGTTAATCTATCCTTTATTAACCTACCATAATACAGTAGTTCAAAAGTATTGGTTAATCTATCCTTTATTAACCCATTAATGGTTAATCTATCCTTTATTAACCCACTAGAATACAGTAGTTCAAAAGTATTGGTTAATCTATCCTTTATTAACCCACTAATGGTTAATCTATCCTTTATTAACCCACTAATGCTTAAACTATCCTTTATTAACCCACCAGAATACAGTAGATCAAAAGTATTGGTTAATCTATCCTTTATTAACCCACCAGAATACAGTAGTTCAAAAGTAATGGTTAATCTATCCTTTATTAACCCACTAATGGTTAATCTACCCTTTATTAACCCACTAGAATACAGTAGTTCAAAAGTAATGGTTAATCTAGCCTTTATTAACCCACTAGAATACAGTAGTTCAAAAGTATTGGTTAATCTATCCATTATTAACCCACTAATGGTTAATCTATCCTTTATTAACCCACTAGAATACAGTAGTTCAAAAGTAATGGTTAATCTATCCTTTATTAACCCACTAATGGTTAATCTATCTTTTATTAACCCACCAGAATAAGTAGTTCAAAAGTAATGGTTAATCTATCCTTTATTAACCTACCAGAATGCAGTAGTTCAAAAGTAATGGTTAATCTATCCTTTATTAACCCACTAATGGTTAATCTATCCTTTATTAATCCACTAATGGTTAATCTATCCTTTATTAACCCACCAGAATACAGTAGTTTAAAAGTAATGGTTAATCTATCCTTTAATAACCCACTAGAATACAGTAGTTCAAAAGTAATGGTTAATCTATCCTTTATTAACCCACTAATGGTTAATCTATCTTTTATTAACCCACTAATGGTTAATCTATCCTTTATTAACCCACTAATGGTTAATCTATCCTTTATTAACACACTAGAATACAGTAGTTCAAAAGTAATGGTTAATCTATCCTTTATTAACCCACTAGAATACAGTAGTTCAAAAGTAATGGTTAATCTATCCTTTATTAACCCACTAATGGTTAATCTATCCTTTATTAACCCACTATGGTTAATCTATCCTTAATTAAACCACTAATGGTTAATCTATCCTTTATTAACCCAGCAGAATACAGTAGTTCAAAAGTAATGGTTAATCTATCCTTTATTAACCCACTAATGGTTAATCTATCCCTTATTAACACACTAGAATACAGTAGTTCAAAAGTAATGGTTAATCTATCCTTTATTAATCTACCAGAATACAGTAGTTCAAAAGTAATGTCTAATCTATCCTTTATTAACCCACTAGAATACAGTAGTTCACAAGTAATGGTTAATCTATCCTTTATTAACCCACTAATGGTTAATCTATCCTTTATTAACCCACCAGAATACAGTAGTTCAAAAGTAATGGTTAATCTATCCTTCATTTACCTACCAGAATACAGTAGTTCAAAAGTAATGGTTAATCTATCCTTTATTAACCCACCAGAATACAGTAGTTCAAAAGTATTGGTCAATCTATCCTTTATTAACCCACCAGAATACAGTGGTTCAAATGTAATGGTTAATCTATCCTTTATTAACCCACTAGAATACAGTAGTTCAAAAGTATTGGTCAATCTATCCTTTATTAACCCACCAGAATACAGTAGTTCAAAAGTAATGGTTAATCTATCCTTTATTAACCCACTAATGGTTAATCTATCCTTTATTAACCCACTAATGGTTAATCTATCCTTTATTAACACACTAGAATACAGTAGTTCAAAAGTAATGGTTAATCTATCCTTTATTAACCCACTAATGGTTAATCTATCCTTTATTAACCCACTAGAATACAGTAGTTCAAAAGTATTGGTTAATCTATCCTTTATTATCCCACTAATGGTTAATCTATCCTTTATTAACCCACTAATGGTTAATCTATCCTTTATTAACCCACCAGAATACAGTAGATCAGAAGTATTGGTTAATCTATCCTTTATTAACCCACCAGAATACAGTAGTTCAAAAGTAATGGTTAATCTATCCTTTATTAACCCACCAGAATACAGTAGTTCAAAAGTAATTGTTAATCTATCCTTTATTAACACACTAGAATACAGTAGTTCAAAAGTATTGGTTAATCTATCCTTTATTAACCTACCAGAATACAGTAGTTCAAAAGTAATGGTTAATCTATCCTTTATTAACCCACCAGAATACAGTAGTTCAAAAGTAATGGTTAATCTATCCTTTATTAACCTACCAGAATACAGTAGTTCAAAAGTAATGGTCAATCTATCCTTTATTAACCCACTAGAATACAGTAGTTCAAAAGTATTGGTCAATCTATCCTTTATTAATCCACTAATGGTTAATCTATCCTTTATTAATCCACTAATGGTTAATCTATCCTTAATTAAGCCACCAGAATACAGTAGTTTAAAAGTATTGGTTAATCTATCCTTTATTAACCCACTAGAATACAGTAGTTCAAAAGTAATGTCTAATCTATCCTTTATTAACCCACCAAAATACAGTAGTTCAAAAGTAATGTCTAATCTATCCTTTATTAACCCACCAGAATACAGTAGTTCAAAAGTAATGTCTAATCTATCCTTTATTAACCCACCAGAATACAGTAGTTCAAAAGTAATGTCTAATCTATCCTTTATTAACCCACTAAAATACAGTAGTTCAAAAGTAAAGGTTAATCTATCCTTTATTAACCCACTAATGGTTAATCTATCCTTTATTAACCCACCAGAATACAGTAGTTCAAAAGTAATGTTTAATCTATCCTTTATTAACCCACTAGAATACAGTAGTTCAAAAGTAAAGGTTAATCTACCCTTTATTAAACCACTAATCGTTAATCTATCCTTTATTAACACACTAGAATACAGTAGATCAAAAGTATTGGTTAATCTATCTTTTATTAACCCACCAGAATACAGTAGTTCAAAAGTAATGGTTAATCTACCCTTTATTAACCCACTAATGGTTAATCTATCCTTTATTAACACACTAGAATACAGGAGTTCAAAAGTAATGGTTAATCTATCCTTTATTAACCCACTAGAATACAGTAGTTCAAAAGTAATGGTTAATCTATCCTTTATTAAACCACTAATGGTTAATCTATCCATTATTAACCCACTAGAATACAGTAGTTCAAAAGTAATGGTTAATCTATCCTTTATTAACCCACTAATGGTTAATCTATCCTTTATTAACCCACTAATGGTTAATCTATCCTTTATTAACACACTAGAATACAGTAGTTCAAAAGTAATGGTTAATCTATCCTTTATTAACCTACTAGAATACAGTAGTTCAAAAGTAATGGTTAATCTATCCTTTATTAAACCACTAATGGTTAATCTATCCTTTATTAACCCACTAATGGTTAATCTATCCTTTATTAACCCACTAGAATACAGTAGTTCAAAAGTAATGGTTAATCGATCCTTTATTAAACCACTAATGGTTAATCTATCCTTTATTAACCCACTAGAATACAGTAGTTCAAAAGTAATGGTTAATCTATCCTTTATTAACCCACTAATGGTTAATCTATCCTTTATTAACACACTAGAATACAGTAGTTCAAAAGTAATGGTTAATCTATCCTTTATTAACCCACTAATGGTTAATCTATCCTTTATTAACCCACTAGAATACAGTAGTTCAAAAGTATTGGTTAATCTATCCTTTATTAACCCACTAATGGTTAATCTATCCTTTATTAACCCACTAATGGTTAATCTATCCTTTATTAACCCACCAGAATACAGTAGATCAGAAGTATTGGTTAATCTATCCTTTATTAATCCACCAGAATACAGTAGTTCAAAAGTAATGGTTAATCTATCCTTTATTAACCCACCAGAATACAGTAGTTCAAAAGTAATCGTTAATCTATCCTTTATTAACACACTAGAATACAGTAGTTCAAAAGTATTGGTTAATCTATCCTTTATTAACCTACCAGAATACAGTAGTTCAAAAGTAATGGTTAATCTATCCTTTATTAACCCACCAGAATACAGTAGTTCAAAAATAATGTCTAATCTATCCTTTATTAACCCACCAGAATACAGTAGTTCAAAAGTAATGTCTAATCTATCCTTTATTAACCCACCATAATACAGTAGTTCAAAAGTAATGTCTAATCTATCCTTTATTAACCTACCAGAATACAGTAGTTCAAAAGTAATGGTCAATCTATCCTTTATTAACCCACTAATGGTTAATCTATCCTTTATTAATCCACTAATGGTTAATCTATCCTTAATTAAGCCACCAGAATACAGTAGTTTAAAAGTATTGGTTAATCTATCCTTTATTAACCCACTAGAATACAGTAGTTCAAAAGTAATGTCTAATCTATCCTTTATTAACCCACCAAAATACAGCAGTTCAAAAGTAATGGTTAATGTATCCTTTATTAACCTACCATAATACAGTAGTTCAAAAGTATTGGTTAATCTATCCTTTATTAACCCGCCAGAATACAGTAGTTCAAAAGTAATGGTTAATCTATCCTTTATTAACCTACCATAATACAGTAGTTCAAAAGTATTGGTTAATCTATCCTTTATTAACCCACTAGAATACAGTAGTTCAAAAGTAATGGTTAATCTACCCTTCATTAACCCACCAGAATACAGTAGTTCAAAAGTATTGGTTAATCTATCCTTTATTAACCCACTAGAATACAGTAGTTCAAAAGTAATGTCTAATCTATCCTTTATTAACCTGCCAGAATACAGTAGTTCAAAAGTAATGGTTAATCTATCCTTTATTAACCTACCATAATACAGTAGTTCAAAAGTATTGGTTAATCTATCCTTTATTAACCCATTAATGGTTAATCTATCCTTTATTAACCCACTAGAATACAGTAGTTCAAAAGTATTGGTTAATCTATCCTTTATTAACCCACTAATGGTTAATCTATCCTTTATTAACCCACTAATGCTTAAACTATCCTTTATTAACCCACCAGAATACAGTAGATCAAAAGTATTGGTTAATCTATCCTTTATTAACCCACCAGAATACAGTAGTTCAAAAGTAATGGTTAATCTATCCTTTATTAACCCACTAATGGTTAATCTACCCTTTATTAACCCACTAGAATACAGTAGTTCAAAAGTAATGGTTAATCTAGCCTTTATTAACCCACTAGAATACAGTAGTTCAAAAGTATTGGTTAATCTATCCATTATTAACCCACTAATGGTTAATCTATCCTTTATTAACCCACTAGAATACAGTAGTTCAAAAGTAATGGTTAATCTATCCTTTATTAACCCACTAATGGTTAATCTATCTTTTATTAACCCACCAGAATAAGTAGTTCAAAAGTAATGGTTAATCTATCCTTTATTAACCTACCAGAATGCAGTAGTTCAAAAGTAATGGTTAATCTATCCTTTATTAACCCACTAATGGTTAATCTATCCTTTATTAATCCACTAATGGTTAATCTATCCTTTATTAACCCACCAGAATACAGTAGTTTAAAAGTAATGGTTAATCTATCCTTTAATAACCCACTAGAATACAGTAGTTCAAAAGTAATGGTTAATCTATCCTTTATTAACCCACTAATGGTTAATCTATCTTTTATTAACCCACTAATGGTTAATCTATCCTTTATTAACCCACTAATGGTTAATCTATCCTTTATTAACACACTAGAATACAGTAGTTCAAAAGTAATGGTTAATCTATCCTTTATTAACCCACTAGAATACAGTAGTTCAAAAGTAATGGTTAATCTATCCTTTATTAACCCACTAATGGTTAATCTATCCTTTATTAACCCACTATGGTTAATCTATCCTTTATTAAACCACTAATGGTTAATCTATCCTTTATTAACCCAGCAGAATACAGTAGTTCAAAAGTAATGGTTAATCTATCCTTTATTAACCCACTAATGGTTAATCTATCCCTTATTAACACACTAGAATACAGTAGTTCAAAAGTAATGGTTAATCTATCCTTTATTAATCTACCAGAATACAGTAGTTCAAAAGTAATGTCTAATCTATCCTTTATTAACCCACTAGAATACAGTAGTTCACAAGTAATGGTTAATCTATCCTTTATTAACCCACTAATGGTTAATCTATCCTTTATTAACCCACCAGAATACAGTAGTTCAAAAGTAATGGTTAATCTATCCTTCATTTACCTACCAGAATACAGTAGTTCAAAAGTAATGGTTAATCTATCCTTTATTAACCCACCAGAATACAGTAGTTCAAAAGTATTGGTCAATCTATCCTTTATTAACCCACCAGAATACAGTGGTTCAAATGTAATGGTTAATCTATCCTTTATTAACCCACTAGAATACAGTAGTTCAAAAGTATTGGTCAATCTATCCTTTATTAACCCACCAGAATACAGTAGTTCAAAAGTAATGGTTAATCTATCCTTTATTAACCCACTAATGGTTAATCTATCCTTTATTAACCCACTAATGGTTAATCTATCCTTTATTAACACACTAGAATACAGTAGTTCAAAAGTAATGGTTAATCTATCCTTTATTAACCCACTAATGGTTAATCTATCCTTTATTAACCCACTAGAATACAGTAGTTCAAAAGTATTGGTTAATCTATCCTTTATTATCCCACTAATGGTTAATCTATCCTTTATTAACCCACTAATGGTTAATCTATCATTTATTAACCCACCAGAATACAGTAGATCAGAAGTATTGGTTAATCTATCCTTTATTAACCCACCAGAATACAGTAGTTCAAAAGTAATGGTTAATCTATCCTTTATTAACCCACCAGAATACAGTAGTTCAAAAGTAATTGTTAATCTATCCTTTATTAACACACTAGAATACAGTAGTTCAAAAGTATTGGTTAATCTATCCTTTATTAACCCACTAATGGTTAATCTATCCTTTATTAACCCACCAGAATACAGTAGATCAGAAGTATTGGTTAATCTATCCTTTATTAACCTACCAGAATACAGTAGTTCAAAAGTAATGGTTAATCTATCCTTTATTAACCCACCAGAATACAGTAGTTCAAAAGTAATGGATAATCTATCCTTTATTAACCCACTAGAATACAGTAGTTCAAAAGTAATGGTTAATCTATCCTTTATTAAACCACTAATGGTTAATCTATCCTTTATTAACCCACTAATGGTTAATCTATCCTTTATTAACCCACTAGAATACAGTAGTTCAAAAGTAATGGTTAATCAATCCTTTATTAAACCACTAATGGTTAATCTATCCTTTATTAACCCACTAGAATACAGTAGTTCAAAAGTAATGGTTAATCTATCCTTTATTAACCCACTAATGGTTAATCTATCCTTTATTAACACACTAGAATACAGTAGTTCAAAAGTAATGGTTAATCTATCCTTTATTAACCCACTAATGGTTAATCTATCCTTTATTAACCCACTAGAATACAGTAGTTCAAAAGTATTGGTTAATCTATCCTTTATTAACCCACTAATGGTTAATCTATCCTTTATTAACCCACTAATGGTTAATCTATCCTTCATTAACCCACCAGAATACAGTAGATCAGAAGTATTGGTTAATCTATCCTTTATTAACCCACCAGAATACAGTAGTTCAAAAGTAATGGTTAATCTATCCTTTATTAACCCACCAGAATACAGTAGTTCAAAAGTAATCGTTAATCTATCCTTTATTAACACACTAGAATACAGTAGTTCAAAAGTATTGGTTAATCTATCCTTTATTAACCTACCAGAATACAGTAGTTCAAAAGTAATGGTTAATCTATCCTTTATTAACCCACCAGAATACAGTAGTTCAAAAATAATGTCTAATCTATCCTTTATTAACCCACCAGAATACAGTAGTTCAAAAGTAATGTCTAATCTATCCTTTATTAACCCACCATAATACAGTAGTTCAAAAGTAATGTCTAATCTATCCTTTATTAACCTACCAGAATACAGTAGTTCAAAAGTAATGGTCAATCTATCCTTTATTAACCCACTAATGGTTAATCTATCCTTTATTAATCCACTAATGGTTAATCTATCCTTAATTAAGCCACCTGAATACAGTAGTTTAAAAGTATTGGTTAATCTATCCTTTATTAACCCACTAGAATACAGTAGTTCAAAAGTAATGTCTAATCTATCCTTTATTAACCCACCAAAATACAGTAGTTCAAAAGTAATGGTTAATGTATCCTTTATTAACCTACCATAATACAGTAGTTCAAAAGTATTGGTTAATCTATCCTTTATTAACCCGCCAGAATACAGTAGTTCAAAAGTAATGGTTAATCTATCCTTTATTAACCTACCATAATACAGTAGTTCAAAAGTATTGGTTAATCTATCCTTTATTAACCCACTAGAATACAGTAGTTCAAAAGTAATGGTTAATCTACCCTTTATTAACCCACCAGAATACAGTAGTTCAAAAGTATTGGTTAATCTATCCTTTATTAACCCACTAGAATACAGTAGTTCAAAAGTAATGTCTAATCTATCCTTTATTAACCTGCCAGAATACAGTAGTTCAGAAGTAATGGTTAATCTATCCTTTATTAACCTACCATAATACAGTAGTTCAAAAGTATTGGTTAATCTATCCTTTATTAACCCATTAATGGTTAATCTATCCTTTATTAACCCACTAGAATACAGTAGTTCAAAAGTATTGGTTAATCTATCCTTTATTAACCCACTAATGGTTAATCTATCCTTTATTAACCCACTAATGCTTAAACTATCCTTTATTAACCCACCAGAATACAGTAGATCAAAAGTATTGGTTAATCTATCCTTTATTAACCCACCAGAATACAGTAGTTCAAAAGTAATGGTTAATCTATCCTTTATTAACCCACTAATGGTTAATCTACCCTTTATTAACACACTAGAATACAGTAGTTCAAAAGTAATGGTTAATCTAGCCTTTATTGACCCACTAGAATACAGTAGTTCAAAAGTATTGGTTAATCTATCCATTATTAACCCACTAATGGTTAATCTATCCTTTATTAACCCACTAGAATACAGTAGTTCAAAAGTAATGGTTAATCTATCCATTATTAACCCACTAATGGTTAATCTATCTTTTATTAACCCATCAGAATACAGTAGTTCAAAAGTAATGGTTAATCTATCCTTTATTAACCTACCAGAATGCAGTAGTTCAAAAGTAATGGTTAATCTATCCTTTATTAACCCACTAATGGTTAATCTATCCTTTATTAATCCACTAATGGTTAATCTATCCTTTATTAACCCACCAGAATACAGTAGTTTAAAAGTAATGGTTAATCTATCCTTTAATAACCCACTGTAGTTCAAAAGTAATGGTTAATCTATCCTTTATTAACCCACTAATGGTTAATCTATCTTTTATTAACCCACTAATGGTTAATCTATCCTTTATTAACCCACTAATGGTTAATCTATCCTTTATTAACACACTAGAATACAGTAGTTAAAAAGTAATGGTTAATCTATCCTTTATTAACCCACTAGAATACAGTAGTTCAAAAGTAATGGTTAATCTATCCTTTATTAACCCACTAATGGTTAATCTATCCTTTATTAACCCACTATGGTTAATCTATCCTTTATTAAACCACTAATGGTTAATCTATCCTTTATTAACCCAGCAGAATACAGTAGTTCAAAAGTAATGGTTAATCTATCCTTTATTAACCCACTAATGGTTAATCTATCCTTTATTAACACACTAGAATACAGTAGTTCAAAAGTAATGGTTAATCTATCCTTTATTAACCTACCAGAATACAGTAGTTCAAAAGTAATGTCTAATCTATCCTTTATTAACCCACCAGAATACAGTAGTTCACAAGTAATGGTTAATCTATCCTTTATTAACCCACTAATGGTTAATCTATCCTTTATTAACCCACCAGAATACAGTAGTTCAAAAGTAATGGTTAATCTATCCTTTATTAACCTACCAGAATACAGTAGTTCAAAAGTAATGGTTAATCTATCCTTTATTAACCCACCAGAATACAGTAGTTCAAAAGTATTGGTCAATCTATTCTTTATTAACCCACCAGAATACAGTGGTTCAAAAGTAATGGTTAATCTATCCTTTATTAACCCACTAGAATACAGTAGTTCAAAAGTATTGGTCAATCTATCCTTTATTAACCCACCAGAATACAGTAGTTCAAAAGTAATGGTTAATCTATCCTTTATTAACCCACTAATGGTTAATCTATCCTTTATTAACCCACTAATGGTTAATCTATCCTTTATTAACACACTAGAATACAGTAGTTCAAAAGTAATGGTTAATCTATCCTTTATTAACCCACTAATGGTTAATCTATCCTTTATTAACCCACTAGAATACAGTAGTTCAAAAGTATTGGTTAATCTATCCTTTATTAACCTACCATAATACAGTAGTTCAAAAGTATTGGTTAATCTATCCTTTATTAACCCACTAGAATACAGTAGTTCAAAAGTAATGGTTAATCTACCCTTTATTAACCCACCAGAATACAGTAGTTCAAAAGTATTGGTTAATCTATCCTTTATTAACCCACTAGAATACAGTAGTTCAAAAGTAATGTCTAATCTATCCTTTATTAACCTGCCAGAATACAGTAGTTCAGAAGTAATGGTTAATCTATCCTTTATTAACCTACCATAATACAGTAGTTCAAAAGTATTGGTTAATCTATCCTTTATTAACCCATTAATGGTTAATCTATCCTTTATTAACCCACTAGAATACAGTAGTTCAAAAGTATTGGTTAATCTATCCTTTATTAACCCACTAATGGTTAATCTATCCTTTATTAACCCACTAATGCTTAAACTATCCTTTATTAACCCACCAGAATACAGTAGATCAAAAGTATTGGTTAATCTATCCTTTATTAACCCACCAGAATACAGTAGTTCAAAAGTAATGGTTAATCTATCCTTTATTAACCCACTAATGGTTAATCTACCCTTTATTAACACACTAGAATACAGTAGTTCAAAAGTAATGGTTAATCTAGCCTTTATTGACCCACTAGAATACAGTAGTTCAAAAGTATTGGTTAATCTATCCATTATTAACCCACTAATGGTTAATCTATCCTTTATTAACCCACTAGAATACAGTAGTTCAAAAGTAATGGTTAATCTATCCATTATTAACCCACTAATGGTTAATCTATCTTTTATTAACCCATCAGAATACAGTAGTTCAAAAGTAATGGTTAATCTATCCTTTATTAACCTACCAGAATGCAGTAGTTCAAAAGTAATGGTTAATCTATCCTTTATTAACCCACTAATGGTTAATCTATCCTTTATTAATCCACTAATGGTTAATCTATCCTTTATTAACCCACCAGAATACAGTAGTTTAAAAGTAATGGTTAATCTATCCTTTAATAACCCACTGTAGTTCAAAAGTAATGGTTAATCTATCCTTTATTAACCCACTAATGGTTAATCTATCTTTTATTAACCCACTAATGGTTAATCTATCCTTTATTAACCCACTAATGGTTAATCTATCCTTTATTAACACACTAGAATACAGTAGTTAAAAAGTAATGGTTAATCTATCCTTTATTAACCCACTAGAATACAGTAGTTCAAAAGTAATGGTTAATCTATCCTTTATTAACCCACTAATGGTTAATCTATCCTTTATTAACCCACTATGGTTAATCTATCCTTTATTAAACCACTAATGGTTAATCTATCCTTTATTAACCCAGCAGAATACAGTAGTTCAAAAGTAATGGTTAATCTATCCTTTATTAACCCACTAATGGTTAATCTATCCTTTATTAACACACTAGAATACAGTAGTTCAAAAGTAATGGTTAATCTATCCTTTATTAACCTACCAGAATACAGTAGTTCAAAAGTAATGTCTAATCTATCCTTTATTAACCCACCAGAATACAGTAGTTCACAAGTAATGGTTAATCTATCCTTTATTAACCCACTAATGGTTAATCTATCCTTTATTAACCCACCAGAATACAGTAGTTCAAAAGTAATGGTTAATCTATCCTTTATTAACCTACCAGAATACAGTAGTTCAAAAGTAATGGTTAATCTATCCTTTATTAACCCACCAGAATACAGTAGTTCAAAAGTATTGGTCAATCTATTCTTTATTAACCCACCAGAATACAGTGGTTCAAAAGTAATGGTTAATCTATCCTTTATTAACCCACTAGAATACAGTAGTTCAAAAGTATTGGTCAATCTATCCTTTATTAACCCACCAGAATACAGTAGTTCAAAAGTAATGGTTAATCTATCCTTTATTAACCCACTAATGGTTAATCTATCCTTTATTAACCCACTAATGGTTAATCTATCCTTTATTAACACACTAGAATACAGTAGTTCAAAAGTAATGGTTAATCTATCCTTTATTAACCCACTAATGGTTAATCTATCCTTTATTAACCCACTAGAATACAGTAGTTCAAAAGTATTGGTTAATCTATCCTTTATTATCCCACTAATGGTTAATCTATCCTTTATTAACCCACTAATGGTTAATCTATCCTTTATTAACCCACCAGAATACAGTAGATCAGAAGTATTGGTTAATCTATCCTTTATTAACCCACCAGAATACAGTAGTTCAAAAGTAATGGTTAATCTATCCTTTATTAACCCACCAGAATACAGTAGTTCAAAAGTAATTGTTAATCTATCCTTTATTAACACACTAGAATACAGTAGTTCAAAAGTATTGGTTAATCTATCCTTTATTAACCTACCAGAATACAGTAGTTCAAAAGTAATGGTTAATCTATCCTTTATTAACCCACCAGAATACAGTAGTTCAAAAGTAATGGTTAATCTATCCTTTATTAACCTACCAGAATACAGTAGTTCAAAAGTAATGGTCAATCTATCCTTTATTAACCCACTAGAATACAGTAGTTCAAAAGTATTGGTCAATCTATCCTTTATTAATCCACTAATGGTTAATCTATCCTTTATTAATCCACTAATGGTTAATCTATCCTTAATTAAGCCACCAGAATACAGTAGTTTAAAAGTATTGGTTAATCTATCCTTTATTAACCCACTAGAATACAGTAGTTCAAAGGTAATGTCTAATCTATCCTTTATTAACCCACCAAAATACAGTAGTTCAAAAGTAATGTCTAATCTATCCTTTATTAACCCACCAGAATACAGTAGTTCAAAAGTAATGTCTAATCTATCCTTTATTAACCCACCAGAATACAGTAGTTCAAAAGTAATGTCTAATCTATCCTTTATTAACCCACTAAAATACAGTAGTTCAAAAGTAAAGGTTAATCTATCCTTTATTAACCCACTAATGGTTAATCTATCCTTTATTAACCCACCAGAATACAGTAGTTCAAAAGTAATGTTTAATCTATCCTTTATTAACCCACTAGAATACAGTAGTTCAAAAGTAAAGGTTAATCTACCCTTTATTAAACCACTAATCGTTAATCTATCCTTTATTAACACACTAGAATACAGTAGATCAAAAGTATTGGTTAATCTATCTTTTATTAACCCACCAGAATACAGTAGTTCAAAAGTAATGGTTAATCTACCCTTTATTAACCCACTAATGGTTAATCTATCCTTTATTAACACACTAGAATACAGGAGTTCAAAAGTAATGGTTAATCTATCCTTTATTAACCCACTAGAATACAGTAGTTCAAAAGTAATGGTTAATCTATCCTTTATTAAACCACTAATGGTTAATCTATCCATTATTAACCCACTAGAATACAGTAGTTCAAAAGTAATGGTTAATCTATCCTTTATTAACCCACTAATGGTTAATCTATCCTTTATTAACCCACTAATGGTTAATCTATCCTTTATTAACACACTAGAATACAGTAGTTCAAAAGTAATGGTTAATCTATCCTTTATTAACCTACTAGAATACAGTAGTTCAAAAGTAATGGTTAATCTATCCTTTATTAAACCACTAATGGTCAATCTATCCTTTATTAACCCACTAATGGTTAATCTATCCTTTATTAACCCACTAGAATACAGTAGTTCAAAAGTAATGGTTAATCGATCCTTTATTAAACCACTAATGGTTAATCTATCCTTTATTAACCCACTAGAATACAGTAGTTCAAAAGTAATGGTTAATCTATCCTTTATTAACCCACTAATGGTTAATCTATCCTTTATTAACACACTAGAATACAGTAGTTCAAAAGTAATGGTTAATCTATCCTTTATTAACCCACTAATGGTTAATCTATCCTTTATTAACCCACTAGAATACAGTAGTTCAAAAGTATTGGTTAATCTATCCTTTATTAACCCACTAATGGTTAATCTATCCTTTATTAACCCACTAATGGTTAATCTATCCTTTATTAACCCACCAGAATACAGTAGATCAGAAGTATTGGTTAATCTATCCTTTATTAATCCACCAGAATACAGTAGTTCAAAAGTAATGGTTAATCTATCCTTTATTAACCCACCAGAATACAGTAGTTCAAAAGTAATCGTTAATCTATCCTTTATTAACACACTAGAATACAGTAGTTCAAAAGTATTGGTTAATCTATCCTTTATTAACCTACCAGAATACAGTAGTTCAAAAGTAATGGTTAATCTATCCTTTATTAACCCACCAGAATACAGTAGTTCAAAAATAATGTCTAATCTATCCTTTATTAACCCACCAGAATACAGTAGTGCAAAAGTAATGTCTAATCTATCCTTTATTAACCCACCATAATACAGTAGTTCAAAAGTAATGTCTAATCTATCCTTTATTAACCTACCAGAATACAGTAGTTCAAAAGTAATGGTCAATCTATCCTTTATTAACCCACTAATGGTTAATCTATCCTTTATTAATCCACTAATGGTTAATCTATCCTTAATTAAGCCACCAGAATACAGTAGTTTAAAAGTATTGGTTAATCTATCCTTTATTAACCCACTAGAATACAGTAGTTCAAAAGTAATGTCTAATCTATCCTTTATTAACCCACCAAAATACAGTAGTTCAAAAGTAATGGTTAATGTATCCTTTATTAACCTACCATAATACAGTAGTTCAAAAGTATTGGTTAATCTATCCTTTATTAACCCGCCAGAATACAGTAGTTCAAAAGTAATGGTTAATCTATCCTTTATTAACCTACCATAATACAGTAGTTCAAAAGTATTGGTTAATCTATCCTTTATTAACCCACTAGAATACAGTAGTTCAAAAGTAATGGTTAATCTACCCTTCATTAACCCACCAGAATACAGTAGTTCAAAAGTATTGGTTAATCTATCCTTTATTAACCCACTAGAATACAGTAGTTCAAAAGTAATGTCTAATCTATCCTTTATTAACCTGCCAGAATACAGTAGTTCAAAAGTAATGGTTAATCTATCCTTTATTAACCTACCATAATACAGTAGTTCAAAAGTATTGGTTAATCTATCCTTTATTAACCCATTAATGGTTAATCTATCCTTTATTAACCCACTAGAATACAGTAGTTCAAAAGTATTGGTTAATCTATCCTTTATTAACCCACTAATGGTTAATCTATCCTTTATTAACCCACTAATGCTTAAACTATCCTTTATTAACCCACCAGAATACAGTAGATCAAAAGTATTGGTTAATCTATCCTTTATTAACCCACCAGAATACAGTAGTTCAAAAGTAATGGTTAATCTATCCTTTATTAACCCACTAATGGTTAATCTACCCTTTATTAACACACTAGAATACAGTAGTTCAAAAGTAATGGTTAATCTAGCCTTTATTAACCCACTAGAATACAGTAGTTCAAAAGTATTGGTTAATCTATCCATTATTAACCCACTAATGGTTAATCTATCCTTTATTAACCCACTAGAATACAGTAGTTCAAAAGTAATGGTTAATCTATCCTTTATTAACCCACTAATGGTTAATCTATCTTTTATTAACCCACCAGAATAAGTAGTTCAAAAGTAATGGTTAATCTATCCTTTATTAACCTACCAGAATGCAGTAGTTCAAAAGTAATGGTTAATCTATCCTTTATTAACCCACTAATGGTTAATCTATCCTTTATTAATCCACTAATGGTTAATCTATCCTTTATTAACCCACCAGAATACAGTAGTTTAAAAGTAATGGTTAATCTATCCTTTAATAACCCACTAGAATACAGTAGTTCAAAAGTAATGGTTAATCTATCCTTTATTAACCCACTAATGGTTAATCTATCTTTTATTAACCCACTAATGGTTAATCTATCCTTTATTAACCCACTAATGGTTAATCTATCCTTTATTAACACACTAGAATACAGTAGTTCAAAAGTAATGGTTAATCTATCCTTTATTAACCCACTAGAATACAGTAGTTCAAAAGTAATGGTTAATCTATCCTTTATTAACCCACTAATGGTTAATCTATCCTTTATTAACCCACTATGGTTAATCTATCCTTTATTAAACCACTAATGGTTAATCTATCCTTTATTAACCCAGCAGAATACAGTAGTTCAAAAGTAATGGTTAATCTATCCTTTATTAACCCACTAATGGTTAATCTATCCCTTATTAACACACTAGAATACAGTAGTTCAAAAGTAATGGTTAATCTATCCTTTATTAACCTACCAGAATACAGTAGTTCAAAAGTAATGTCTAATCTATCCTTTATTAACCCACTAGAATACAGTAGTTCACAAGTAATGGTTAATCTATCCTTTATTAACCCACTAATGGTTAATCTATCCTTTATTAACCCACCAGAATACAGTAGTTCAAAAGTAATGGTTAATCTATCCTTCATTTACCTACCAGAATACAGTAGTTCAAAAGTAATGGTTAATCTATCCTTTATTAACCCACCAGAATACAGTAGTTCAAAAGTATTGGTCAATCTATCCTTTATTAACCCACCAGAATACAGTGGTTCAAATGTAATGGTTAATCTATCCTTTATTAACCCACTAGAATACAGTAGTTCAAAAGTATTGGTCAATCTATCCTTTATTAACCCACCAGAATACAGTAGTTCAAAAGTAATGGTTAATCTATCCTTTATTAACCCACTAATGGTTAATCTATCCTTTATTAACCCACTAATGGTTAATCTATCCTTTATTAACACACTAGAATACAGTAGTTCAAAAGTAATGGTTAATCTATCCTTTATTAACCCACTAATGGTTAATCTATCCTTTATTAACCCACTAGAATACAGTAGTTCAAAAGTATTGGTTAATCTATCCTTTATTATCCCACTAATGGTTAATCTATCCTTTATTAACCCACTAATGGTTAATCTATCATTTATTAACCCACCAGAATACAGTAGATCAGAAGTATTGGTTAATCTATCCTTTATTAACCCACCAGAATACAGTAGTTCAAAAGTAATGGTTAATCTATCATTTATTAACCCACCAGAATACAGTAGTTCAAAAGTAATTGTTAATCTATCCTTTATTAACACACTAGAATACAGTAGTTCAAAAGTATTGGTTAATCTATCCTTTATTAACCCACTAATGGTTAATCTATCCTTTATTAACCCACCAGAATACAGTAGATCAGAAGTATTGGTTAATCTATCCTTTATTAACCTACCAGAATACAGTAGTTCAAAAGTAATGGTTAATCTATCCTTTATTAACCCACCAGAATACAGTAGTTCAAAAGTAATGGTTAATCTATCCTTTATTAACCCACTAATGGTTAATCTATCTTTTATTAACCCACCAGAATACAGTAGTTCAAAAGTAATGGTTAATCTATCCTTTATTAACCTACCAGAACGCAGTAGTTCAAAAGTAATGTTTAATCTATCCTTTATTAACCCACCAGAATACAGTAGTTCAAAAGTATTGGTCAATCTATCCTTTATTAACCCACCAGAATACAGTAGTTCAAAAGTAATGGTTAATCTATCCTTTATTAACCCACTAGAATACAGTAGTTCAAAAGTAATGGTTAATCTATCCTTTATTAACCCGCCAGAATACAGTAGTTCAAAAGTATTGGTCAATCTATCCTTTATTAATCCACTAATGGTTAATCTATCCTTTATTAACCCACTAATGGTTAATCTATCCTTTATTAACCCACCAGAATACAGTAGTTCAAAAATAATGGTTAATCTATCCTTTATTAACCCACTAATGGTTAATCTATCCTTTATTAACCCACTTATGGTTAATCTATCTTTTATTAACCCACTAGAATACAGTAGTTCACAAGTAATGGTTAATCTATCCTTTATTAACCCACTAATGGTTAATCTATCCTTTATTAACACACTAGAATACAGAAGTTCAAAAGTAATGGTTAATCTATCCTTTATTAACCCACTAATGGTTAATCTATCCTTTATTATCCCACTAGAATACAGTAGTTCAAAAGTAATGGTTAATCTATCCTTTATTAACCCACTAATGGTTAATCTATCTTTTATTAACCCACCAGAATACAGTAGTTCAAAAGTAATGGTTAATCTATCCTTTATTAACCCACTAATGGTTAATCTATCCTTTATTAACACACTAGAATACAGTAGTTCAAAAGTAATGGTTAATCTAGCCTTTATTAACCCACTAGAATACAGTAGTTCAAAAGTATTGGTTAATCTATCCTTTATTAACCCACTAACGGTTAATCTATCCTTTATTAACCCACTAGAATACAGTAGTTCAAAAGTAATGGTTAATCTATCCTTTATTAACCCACTAATGGTTAATCTATCCTTTATTAACCCACTAATGGTTAATCTATCCTTTATTAACCCACCAGAATAGAGTAGATCAAAAGTATTGGTTAATCCATCCTTTATTAACCCACCAGAATACAGTAGTTCAAAAGTAATGGTTAATCTATCCTTTATTAACCCACCAGAATACAGTAGTTTAAAAGTATTGGTTAATCTATCCTTTATTAACCCACCATAATACAGTAGTTCAAAAGTAATGTCTAATCTATCCTTTATTAACCTACCAGAATACAGTAGTTCAAAAGTAATGGTCAATCTATCCTTTATTAACCCACTAATGGTTAATCTATCCTTTATTAATCCACTAATGGTTAATCTATCCTTTATTAACCCACCAGAATACAGTAGTTTAAAAGTATTGGTTAATCTATCCTTTATTAACCCACTAGAATACAGTAGTTCAAAAGTATTGGTCAATCTATCCTTTATTAATCCACTAATGGTTAATCTATCCTTTATTAATCCACTAATGGTTAATCTATCCTTTATTAACCCACCAGAATACAGTAGTTTAAAAGTATTGGTTAATCTATCCTTTATTAACCCACTAGAATACAGTAGTTCAAAAGTAATGTCTAATCTATCCTTTATTAACCCACCAGAATACAGTAGTTCAAAAGTAATGGTTAATCTATCCTTCATTAACCCACTAGAATACAGTAGTTCAAAAGTATTGGTCAATCTATCCTTTATTAACCCACCAGAATACAGTAGTTCAAATGTAATGGTTAATCTATCCTTTCTTAACCCACTAATGGTTAATCTATCTTTTATTAACACACTAGAATACAGTAGTTCAAAAGTAATGGTTAATCTAGCCTTTATTAACCCACTAGAATACAGTAGTTCAAAAGTATTGGTTAATCTATCCTTTATTAACCCACTAATGGTTAATCTATCCTTTATTATCCCACTAGAATACAGTAGTTCAAAAGTAATGGTTAATCTATCCTTTACTAACACACTAGAATACAGAAGTTCAAAAGTAATGGTTAATCTATCCTTTATTAACCCACTAATGGTTAATCTATCCTTTATTAACACACTAGAATACAGTAGTTCAAAAGTAATGGTTAATCTATCCTTTATTAACCCACTAATGGTTAATCTATCCTTTATTAACCCACCAGAATACAGAAGTTCAAAAGTAATGGTTAATCTATCCTTTATTAACCCACTAATGGTTAATCTATCCTTTATTAACACACTAGAATACAGTAGTTCAAAAGTAATGGTTAATCTATCCTTTATTAACCCACTAATGGTTAATCTATCCTTTATTAACCCACCAGAATACAGTAGTTCAAAAGTAATGGTTAATCTATCCTTTATTAACCCACTAATGGTTAATCTATCCTTTATTAACACACTAGAATACAGAAGTTCAAAAGTAATGGTTAATCTATCCTTTATTAACCCACTAATGGTTAATCTATCCTTTATTAACACACTAGAATACAGTAGTTCAAAAGTAATGGTTAATCTATCCTTTATTAACCCACTAATGGTTAATCTATCCTTTATTAACCCACCAGAATACAGAAGTTGAAAAGTAATGGTTAATCTATCCTTTATTAACCCACTAATGGTTAATCTATCCTTTATTAACACACTAGAATACAGTAGTTCAAAAGTAATGGTTAATCTATCCTTTATTAACCCACTAATGGTTAATCTATCCTTTATTAACCCACCAGAATACAGTAGTTCAAAAGTAATGGTTAATCTATCCTTTATTAACCCACTAATGGTTAATCTATCCTTTATTAACACACTAGAATACAGCAGTTCAAAAGTAATGGTTAATCTATCCTTTATTAACACACTAATGGTTAATCTATCCTTTATTAACACACTAGAATACAGAAGTTCAAAAGTAATGGTTAATCTATCCTTTATTAACCCACTAATGGTTAATCTATCCTTTATTAACACACTAGAATACAGTAGTTCAAAAGTAATGGTTAATCTATCCTTTATTAACCCACTAGAATACAGTAGTTCAAAAGTAATGGTTAATCTATCCTTTATTAACCCACTAATGGTTAATCTATCCTTTATTAACACACTAGAATACAGTAGTTCAAAAGTAATGGTTAATCTATCCTTTATTAACACACTAGAATACAGTAGTTCAAAAGTAATGGTTAATCTATCCTTTATTAACCCACTTATGGTTAATCTATCCTTTATTAACACACTAGAATACAGAAGTTCAAAAGTAATGGTTAATCTATCCTTTATTAACCCACTAATGGTTAATCTATCCTTTATTAACACACTAGAATACAGTAGTTCAAAAGTAATGGTTAATCTATCCTTTATTAACACACTAGAATACAGTAGTTCAAAAGTAAAGGTTAATCTACCCTTTATTAAACCACTAATGGTTAATCTATCCTTTATTAACACACTAGAATACAGTAGTTCAAAAGTAATGGTTAATCTATCCTTTATTAACACACTAGAATACAGCAGTTCAAAAGTAATGGTTAATCTATCCTTTATTAACGCACTAATGGTTAATCTATCCTTTATTAACACACTAGAATACAGAAGTTCAAAAGTAATGGTTAATCTATCCTTTATTAACCCACTAATGGTTAATCTATCCTTTATTAACACACTAGAATACAGTAGTTCAAAAGTAATGGTTAATCTATCCTTTATTAACACACTAGAATACAGTAGTTCAAAAGTAATGGTTAATCTATCCTTTATTAACCCACTAATGGTTAATCTATCCTTTATTAACACACTAGAATACAGAAGTTCAAAAGTAATGGTTAATCTATCCTTTATTAACCCACTAATGGTTAATCTATCCTTTATTATCCCACTAGAATACAGTAGTTCAAAAGTAATGGTTAATCTATCCTTTATTAACCCACTAATGGTTAATCTATTCTCTATTGGTTCTAGAATACAGAAGTTCAAAAGTAATGGTTAATCTATCCTTTATTAATCCACTAATGGTTAATCTATCCTTTATTAACCCACTAGAATACAGAAGTTCAAAAGTAATGGTTAATCTATCCTTTATTAACCCACTAATGGTTAATCTATTCTCTATTAACCCACTAATGGTTAATCTATCCTTTATTAACACACTAGAATACAGTAGTTCAAAAGTAATGGTTAATCTATCCTTTATTAACCCACTAATGGTTAATCTATCCTTTATTAACCCACCAGAATACAGTAGTTCAAAAGTAATGGTTAATCTATCCTTTATTAACCCACTAATGGTTAATCTATCCTTTATTAACACACTAGAATACAGAAGTTCAAAAGTAATGGTTAATCTATCCTTTATTAACCCACTAATGGTTAATCTATCCTTTATTAACCCACCAGAATACAGTAGTTCAAAAGTATTGGTTAATCTATCCTTTATTAACACACTAGAATACAGAAGTTCAAAAGTAATGGTTAATCTATCCTTTATTAACCCACTAATGGTTAATCTATCCTTTATTAACCCACTAGAATACAGTAGTTCAAAAGTAATGGTTAATCTATCCTTTTTTAACCCACTAATGGTTAATCTATTCTCTATTAACCCACTAATGGTTAATCTATCCTTTATTAACACACTAGAATACAGTAGTTCAAAAGTAATGGTTAATCTATCCTTTATTAACCCACTAATGGTTAATCTATCCTTTATTAACCCACCAGAATACAGTAGTTCAAAAGTATTGGTTAATCTATCCTTTATTAACCCACCAGAATACAGTAGTTCAAAAGTAATGGTTAATCTATCCTTTATTAACCCACTAATGGTTAATCTATCCTTTATTAACCCACTAGAATACAGTAGTTCAAAAGTAATGGTTAATCTATCCTTTTTTAACCCACTAATGGTTAATCTATTCTCTATTAACCCACTAATGGTTAATCTATCCTTTATTAACACACTAGAATACAGTAGTTCAAAAGTAATGGTTAATCTATCCTTTATTAACCCACTAATGGTTAATCTATCCTTTATTAACCCACCAGAATACAGTAGTTCAAAAGTATTGGTCAATCTATCCTTTATTAACCCGCCATAATACAGTAGTTCAAAAGTATTGGTTAATCTATCCTTTATTAACCCGCCATAATACAGTAGTTCAAAAGTAATGGTTAATCTATCCTTTATTAACCCGCCATAGTACAGTAGTTCAAAAGTATTGGTTAATCTATCCTTTATTAACCCGCCATAATACAGTAGTTCAAAAGTAATGGTTAATCTATCCTTTATTAACCCGCCATAATACAGCAGTTCAAAAGTATTGGTTAATCTATCCTTTATTAACCTACCAGAATACAGATTGATCAAGACATTGACCATTGGTTAATCATTTAATTGGTTAACCCTTTACCAAACATGAAAAGCAGACAACACTTGCAAACAAAATTCTTGAATAACTAATTTTTTTCATTTTTTGTCTCAAAAACATAGGTTATGACCCCTCTTTGGAACGAGCCCAACAAGCTCGTTCCAAAGAGGGGTCATAACCTATGTTTTTGAGACAAAAAATGAAAATACAATGAAAATTAATTGGCATTTTTTGAAAATAGCAATGACCGGTTTTGGCCGTTACGTTGTGTAAAGGGTTAACTGTTTCAGGATTCAACTGCAAAATCCAAGATGGCCACCGGTGGACCAGCGACCCTGTTTTTCGTGCTTCTGAAATGAAACTCAATAGATCACATCGAGATGTCATGCCAAATTTACATATTAAATGTCAAGCTGATTTGGTGTCGGATACAGACTATAAAGTGTGCTAAAACAACTGCCATTGGATAATGGGTTAACTTGAAGATGGCCACCACAACACAAATGTTTCAGCCATATGTGGCAAAACTAATTAAAATAGATCACATCTTGATGCTGTTCTGAATGTGCAAATGAATTTTAATAAAAGTGTCAATGACACTGTAGCTTAACTTGTCTGCGTGTTGTGTTTGATGAAAAGGATGTTCAATGTTTATGAAAGGATTATGAAATAAGACAAGAATTGTGATATTTGGGAATTTGTTAATTTCTGTTCCCTGTATGCAATGTTTCTAATAAAAATAATATGAGGTGTAGACTGCACTAAAGAACTGATAGGTGAGTCACAGTTAATGTATGTGGCCCTCACAGTTAAAGTATGTCAATGAAAGTTACCAAGTTACAGTGAAATTATTCCAAAACAAGTCATCCTATCAAGTTACAGTGAAATCCCTTCATAAATATGGCCTGTAGACTGTGCTAAGGGTTTTTGGGCTTCAGGCCTGTGTAGCCATCACAGTTGACCGATTGTAACTAAAGGGGACGTCCTCATTTTGACATTATACTGAGTCATTCTACTAAGCTACAATGAAATCCCTTCACAAATACGACCTGTAGTCTGTACCCGGTACTGAAGTTTTTCAGGTTTTGGGCTGGGCAGCCATCCTGGTTGAATGATCGTGACCAAAAGGGGACGTTCTCATCTGGGCATTATCTGGAGTCATCCTACCAAGTTACAATGAAATCCCTTCATAAATATGACCTGTAGACTGTGCTAAAGGTTTTCAGGCTTCGGGCCCCTGTAGCCGTCACAGCTGACCAATCGTGTCCAAAAGGGGATGTTCTCATCTAGACATTATATGAAGTCAACCTACCCAGTTACAATGAAATCCCACCATAAATATGACCTGTAGACTGTGCTAAAGGTTTTCGGCTCGGGTAGTCGTTACGGTTGACAGTTCGCGACCAAATGGGGAAGTTCTCATCTAGACACCATATGGAGTCATCCTACCAAGTTACACTGAAATCCCTCCATATTAAAAATGACCTGCAGACTGTGCTAAAAGTTTTTGGGTTTCGGGCTTGGGCAGCCATCACAGGTGATAGATCATGACCAAAAGGAGATGTTCTCATCTAGACATTATACAGAGGCATCCTACCAAATTACAATGAAATCCCTTCATAAATACGATCTGTAGACTGTGCTAATGGTTTTCGGGTTTTGGACTCGTGCAGCCATACCGGTTGAAGGCTGGTGTTTTGCATACCAGCACGGACAGTGCTAAATATGCCATTAACCCTTTACCTAATGAATCGCCCACATCCGCCCACGTAATATGCAAATTGAGCAGTTGAAAAATTATTTTTTTCAAAATATTTCAACAAAACCATATCATGTGACCTCTCATTGGAACGAGCTCATTGAGCTCGTTCCAATGAGGGGTCACATGATATGGTTTTGTTGGAATTTTTTGAAAAATTTAAAAAAATTATATTTAAAATAATAAATTTGAAATCGCCTGCGTTGGGTAAACGTTTAACAAAGGATTATTCAGTTAACCAAAGGTTTGTGAATTCCCTCTAATTTGCTGTTTATTTGGTTAATCCATTTTATCTGGTATATATAGATATAAGGGATTAAATTGTTTGAACATACTTTCTGAGAGGAAAACAGGTCATAAGATCAAAACCTGAAATAAAGGAATGCCAATGGTCATCACTTTGAGAAGTTACATACTGTTTAAAGAGTGCATTCAAAAATTTGTAATAAAAGGAAGCTTCTGAAAATTAATACATGTTGTTCAAAGCATTTGATAGTTGTACTTACATGGCATGAGAGATCATGTGTATCATGATGCATATCATATTGTGGAGATAGAATCGTGATACATACCGTATCGTCGGGGAAGCATATTGTTGCAGCCCTAAATAGCACACATTTTTCATTGCACAGTGCAAACATTCTTATGTATTTCAGACTACTTCATTCATCTGCAGTACAGAGCGCATTAACTAACGAGTATTTTCTGCGCTAATTGTGACAGAGCTTCTAGTTTCAACTGTGCAGGTAAAATGCCATCACTGTTATTATATCCAATCAAATATCCTGACTACAATTATTCTTTAGCCATCACTATTATTAGGTAGATAAGAGTAGCAAGCTTACATGTGTGAATTATGAAGATGATTGGATGAGGGCAATACAGACTAGAGGGTGTGCCAAAGGAATTGCCATTTAAGCCACGGTTGGTTAATTTTCAGTTTAGCATTATTGAAGGTTATCAGAACAAAATGCGGAATGAGGTTGTTATTAGTTATTAATTATATCCTTGTGGGGAAGTGGCGTAATTTATCCCTTTCCACAAGATGCATATTTTATCATTTTGCACTTACACACTGTGCTACATACAGCAGCCATGACATAATTTGAAAAGGAACCCAAGGGATAATAATTTATATCAGATTTTTGGTATACTTCAAGTAAATGTGTGTGCGTCTGAGAAAGAAAGAGAGAAAGAGAAAGAGAGGGGGAGAAAGAAAGAGAGAGAGAGAGATGTTTATATAGTTAAATTATTTTATAGGTGGGTCAGATAGCGATGGAATGTAAAACAAATTACAAGGTGCATTGGTTTTATAGAAGAACGTAGTTAACGGTAATATCATTTACATAAATATAAAATTTTATGGACATCGCATGAATATTGACAGGCCGAGTTATAGACCGGACAGACAAAAACTATCTATTTCGACGAAGATCAAGGGCCATAACTCTTGGGTAGGAAGGACGGCAAACACAATTCGATATTTGTTAGAAAGGCCATGTCCCACCTCACACCTATACAAAATTTCATCAATTTGCCTCTGCTATTATAGGAGTTATGGCCCAGATCACAATGGACATCTGACCGACACACCGACCCATCGACAGACAGATGACTCCAGTATACCCCACTTTTTTCAGAAAGTGAGGGTATAATAAGTTTAAAGATTGTTGTAGGCACTGTGGTGTGCCACAATGAGAACTTGACCTGTCAACTCAACTGGCCATTCACAGATTCTGACAAATGGCCAGTTGAGTAGACCCAGCGAATGCCAAAAGCCTTCAATAAAATTAGAACTGGGAAACATACGCGACTGGAAATATTGGCTCCCCATTAACATTAACTTCAAGTTTGGGTTATGCGATGTAAAAATAATGATACCAGGAACATACCATTTCTTCAGCCTTGTGACAACAAAATATTCTTTTATACTTCGCTTCATTTCGTGGACAAAATACGACAGTCACCTATGAAGTTCCATGAATGTGGGTTCAACCATTGTCAAGTTATCATCCAGAAATCAATTGTTTATGATTTAGTATGTCCCCCCCCCCCCCCCCCTCTCCCCTATGGATGATGTATACCAAATATAAAAAGATTCTGATCATTGTTTCTGGAGAAAAGATTTTTTTTTAAATATTTGCAAATATGCTGACTCAGCATTTTTTCGATGCCATCTGCAGATCACCCTAACATAACCGCTGGCAATTTTTTTTTACCATCCAATTCTACTAGTCCAAAGTGTGCTTCATACCAAATAACAGCTCTCTGTTCCATGTGTTTTTGGAAACACAGGCCTTTGAAAATATTTCTATTTTTAGCTCCTGGGGTTCCCATGAGGATGCAGGAATTTTTGGGGGGCATGAGTCAAGTACTTATGACCAATAATACCATATTCCAAATTTTGTTCAAATTGGGCCATCGGTTCAGAAAATAGAAATTTTGGGCGGGACCAAAAAATCTTACCCCTCCCATTACAAACGCAAATACTGCTCCATGAACTTCTTTTGAACAAGCTTGATTCTACACCTCAAAAGGAAGCTCCATAACAAATATCAAGTCATTGTACCCACTGGTTCATGAGAAGATGATTTTTCAAATATTTTGGAGCATTTTCCCCCACCCCCTCCCTATGGGGCTGGGCATGCTGAGTTGAACAAAACTGAAATACCCCTTTGGGACCATCACTCACACAAACTTTCACTTGAATTAGCACAGTGCTTTTGGAGAAGACCAAAACATGGTGTTGATGGACGACGGGTGGAGAGCGATTAGATTACCTCGGCTTGACTTTGTCAAGGTGAGCTAAAAATAACAAGCTGACCAACGGTCTGATAGATTCTATAATACATTAATTTCTTGACCTGTATGGCTGTGCCAACAGAAGAAAAACTGAGGCTAAAGCGGTAAGTGGAACTTCTCTGTTTGTCTGGATGATATCTCAGCATGAACTGGGTGAGAGTATACTTTGTTTATTTGCATAAATATTTATTTATTTATTCAATACTTTGTTTATTTGCATAAATATTTGTTTATTCAATGTTTAAGGTTACTTTCCACATCTATGGCTATTTATTTATTGGTGTTTAAGGTCACATATTTTTGCAGAATGGCTAATCATGATCACAACATGAGTATCAACTCAAGACCAGGGGTGTAGTGAACAGACACTGCTTCACTTCACAGGGTTCCTGTGGTGGGGGGGGGGGGGCATCTATGGCTAATTACTGCAATATGAGTATGAAGTCAAGTTTAGCCAATCATTTATATCTACACTATCCACTTGGAGACCTTCCGCCCCAAACTTTGTTACCGGATCCTATTTTTACAACTAGATGTAAAGCAGAAATTGTTTACCATAGTAAACAAGCACTGCTTCACTTCCCTGGATTCCCATGGGTGGTTGCACATATAGATGTCTACAAATTATCTCAGGGAGGATATTTAAGCAATGGAAGTCACAATTGGCTCACAAATCAACTAGTACAAGCCAATGTCAACTTGGAGACAGGATAGTGTGACTGGTACCATATCTCTGTGTGTTAGGATGTTTATTTGTAAATTCGCAATAGAGCTGAAACGGTTGAAGTTTGTTCTTGTTCGACTAATCACACGGATTAACCTTGGTTAACCAATTAATCACTTGCCCAATTAAGAAGCTGAATAATAAATCATCAATGCTGAATTGATGATTTACAGCATTAACCCTTTACCTAATGTAGCGGGGAAAACGACCAGGCATATACACAAAAATCTCCATTCAAATTTTATGTTTTCAACTTTTGTCTCAAAAATAGAGCTTATAACCCTTCACTGGAATGAGCTCATTGTGCTTGTTCCAATGAGGGGCCATAAGCTATGTTTTTGAGACAAAAATTGAAAATTTTTAGTAATTCAAAAATTTATTTTGCAAGTATCGTCTGCTACTCACTTTGGGTAAAGGGTTAAGAATGACCATTCCTAGGTACTGATGCAGTATAATGATCATGCAAGTAAACAAGTATTTATTTATTTATTGGGGTTTAACGATGTGACAATGTTTGCCTGTTTTGGAGCAAGTTTGTTCCTTTGTTAACCCACATAATACAGCAGTTCAAAAGTAATGGTTAATCGATCAATTACTTTTTTGATAGATCAAGATATTAATCATTGGTTAATCGATTAATCGGTTAACCGTTTCAGCTGTATTTCACAAGCACCAAGTCAATGATATTATCTGAAATAAATATGGGCATCCTCTACATGAGATAATACCTTACTCTTTATCTGCCTAATAATATTGATGCCCAAATAATAGTGATGGTCAGAATATTTGAGTGGAAATAATAACAGTGATGGCACTTCTCTCTCTTCCTCACTGCTTAATAATAGTGATTACTCAGGATTACTGGGAATTTTTCTCCCAAATTAATACTTGTGTCAACACTTTTACCAGGCGGGTGAGAGTACCCCATAGATACAACTATAGCTCATTTGAAGAAGCTGCCAGGAGGTCACACTGACCGCCTATCTTCATAACTTTTCTCTAGGAAGGCCCCCAGATGGTGCGAACAAGAGTGCATCAACTCCCTTTCTCACTCGCTACCAACTTGCTACATGCACTGGGTGATGTTTTGTATCTTTTTTTAAATCTAGTGCCCAGGGGCTGATTTAATTTTTCAAAATTGAATAGCAGTTTTCTAATTTGGATAAATTTGGGTAAGCATTTCCTATTATTTACATGATTTTCCTTTTGAAATTGATTAGAAATCTGCTGTCGGAATCAGTCTGAATCCAGTAAAATCGAGCCCTGCTGGTGCCCTCCACACTTGGAATCCTGAATCCACGTCTGTGTTTCAGTTTCAAGCCTTCAGATGAGCCCATCTTCATAGCCCTTGATGATGTTCCCAAAATAGGGTCATGACTTTCTGAAGTGCTCTTTTGCCCCCACGATCTAGACAAAGGCAGATCATTATGTTTCACCACCCTTCCCATCCCACACACACACTGGTGAAATGTGAGGTGATTTCAATGACACCTCCTGACTGAGAACGTGTGTGGAAAATGGGGGGGGGGGGGGGGGGGGGGGTGTTTTCACTCTAGTGTTTATACACAAAGCTCTTACAATGCAGAGTGCAATGGCCAATCTAAAATGTTTCCATAACATAACAACTTGGCCCAGGAGAGCCATGGGCTTGTGGGAGATTGGGATGCACCTGGCATCTCTCATCTATTTCTGTCTTGAGAGGGATCACACTGCTCATACCACACATTTTGATTAAACATTTCAGCACTCTAGTGTTAATTTCAGTGAACTTTGAGAAGGTGAATACCACTATGGCATTAAAGCTGGGGCAGTAAGTACCAAGGCATGTGGTACCAAATGAGGAGGGGATATATTTGGCTTTTTTTGCTATTTCTTCATATCATATAAATAAAGAATATTTGGATATTTTATGTTGTGCTTTCTATCTAAATTGTTAAATGATACATTGAAATAAACTGAAATCAAGGATTGTACAAAGGGTGGTGGGGGAGGGGTTAAGGGGTCACAGAGGTCTTGGGAAAAACTGTCTTTTATTGTGGGCTTATCAGGAATATCCTAGCTCCCAACCCTCCTATCAGGAATTACAAACTCTGGAAATCCTGGCCTCCTTTAGTGTCTGCTATTTATAGATGAATCCTACTGCCATTGGTTATATAGCCTTTATAGGCCCTCTTATGTAAAACTCTTGTCACGAACTCATAATTTGGTCCATTTCGGCCTGCTTTGTGACATTTCTGTTTTTTTTCGTCTGTTTCAGTCATATGTTGTATCCAGGAGGAGGTGAGACCCCTCTGGCAGGTAGGGCTGAAACAGTTGGCTCATTTTCGTAACCGACTAAGTGAGAGCTATAACTGGATAATATCCAGTTATCCATGGCCATTATTTCACCGAATATGGTATCAAAACTATAGGAATTGGAAAGCAGTATTCTCAAGCTATTCTGTAGTGTGTGTACAAACGGATGTTGTCGAGTACTCGACATTTGTTTGTATACACACTATGGAATAGTTTCTGCGATTACTCATTACTCAAAGTCGATTATTTCTCAATATACACAATGCGGCTTCGATGTGTAATCTTTCATAAAGGAGAAGCGGCAGTTTTACCACATTTTAAATGTGGAATGACGATCACTGTCAATATTTCGGATAACCGGTTGACGTTTTTTCTAATCGGTTAAGTAGTTAACTGGTTTCAAACTGATTATCCGGTTAACGATTTCAGTACTACTGACAGGAAGCCTACAGTCCCCAACCCCCCCCCCCCCCCCAGACATCACCCCTTGGTGTCACCCCAGAGTATGGGTGCCCTTCTATTGACATGCTCCCATTTTCACAATGGTTCTTACTCCCCTCTGGGAACAAGATATATTTTGCAATTTGCATCACCTCCAAATAATTTGATCTTTGAAACTTGAAAGACTGAATCCAAAGAAATTGGCAGAATGTTTGTGTATTGTGGCAATTGTGCTACAATATATGAGGTTTGTTAAATGTATAATTTTCAATTCTTTACTATAATAGAAAGCCTTGCACCATTTTAGTCCTTAAACACATTTTCAAGTCTATTTATTCGTATTATTTTAGGTTCTCGGCTTACAGTTAGCTGCAAAACTGCTGGGCGTTAATAGTTTATGCACGTTTGAGTTCTTTCCGGTAATTCGCAGATCTCGTGAAACCCAACAATATAAATTTCGGAACACTCGTACTCGTAGCCAAAGGCCATTCCACCCCCTGAGAGTTCTTTGAATAAACTAAAGGCCACTTGAGGACCATGGGATGCCGTGGCATTCGTTCATTATATTGTTATGATTTTTTAAAGAACTTACTATCGGATCTTTGAAGCCTTTCGAAGAAAACTATTGGAAATTTGTTTTATACAATACGAAAAACATACACGTCGTGGTTCGACAACTGTGTCATGTGATGTCTCGTGTGCATGTTTAATTTTGTAAACAAAAGCTGACAAAAGTGGAAAAAATCACATAAAACTCACACGCGGATGGACACGTACGCCCTCCACATACACACTCAAATAATCAACGACGAAAGCTGCTCATAATATTATTAATTCCTATAATTTGGCGATCATTGATACCAATAGGCTCATTGCTGATATGAGAAAAGCTGCACCACTGACTGATTGAGGTAACTGTAATCAGGAAATCGGAATCTCAATCGGAAGGGCGGGAGGTGGGGGGAGGGGGTCGGAAAAAATTCCAGGAACACAGGCGGGTGGTGGTGGTGGGTGTCCGACGGCCCCAAAATGAGTTTTTTCCATGAGCTAAAAAAAAATGTTTCCACAAGGTTTTTTGCTGCAATTTGTGATCCAGCCGACAAAACACAACTGCTAGAGCATGTGCATATGGTGGGGTACCATATATAATGGGGTATGGCTTGGGAATTTTCAGGATATGTCAGAACATGTTGATTTTCATGGACACATGCCTCACAGCGACAGAAAAAGGAAAATTTGCAATCATTGACCTCGCCAATGAGTGCATTAAATTTTCAAATTAAATGAGAATTGTGTGGTTTTAACAAATTTAATCAAAATAAAATACAACAAATAACTGAAATTAATTAAATAAACTCTTTGATTTGGCACTATCCAATGTGCATCACATAACGCTTTCTGTAAAGCTGAAAACTAAAAGTACCCTGCTTCATGATGGCATACAAGAGAACTCAAGTATTTGAGCCTGTGAACTTATTCTCGGACTCAGAGGTGGGGGCGGAGGGGGGGGGGGGGGTAATTTTGGGCAAAATTAAAAAAATGCGCCTATGTTCCTGGAATTTTTTTCCGACCACCCCTGTCTGACTTGGAATTTTGTCGTGACTGTGAGATGAAATTTGGCCCATAGAAAATAAACCAACGTGGTGTAATGCGGTGTGACTCGGAGAACCGGCAACGACATAGGCCTAAACGTGGTTTGCCAAGCCTGGGTGAGGCGATTAGGAGAGAATGCACCCCCCCCCCCCCCCACTAAAAAAAATCCAAAGATAGAGATTGGCCGGCCAATTAATGTGACTTTGAACAGACGGCAACCACGGCTGGCAAGATGGTCTTTGGCATTGTGTCGCCCTAACATGTATTAAAACGCGCTTTCGTCACGTCTCATTTCAGAATGCCCCGAATACTTGCCCAGTAGAACAAGACTTATAAGAAAACTAATGAAAAAATGGGATGACAACATGAAGGATAAGTGGGTTGAGGAACGACAGAAGTGAAAGGGTCAAAATTTTATAGTATATGGAGATCGAGAAAGCGTCGATGGGAGGAATTATGAAACACTTTTTGACTGAATGCCGTATTCATCCTACGGACTGATCCGGAAGTTTCCAGCCGACGTCATATGTCATTTCTAATGTACCTACCATATTGAGGTCACGATAATCCACGGCGCAGAAATATGTGACCTTAAACACTAATAAATAAATAAATAAATAAATAAATAAATAAATAAATAAATACCATGTGTTGACTTCGACCTGTGACTTTGACCGGTGGGTCAGTCGTGAATTTTGAATGTTACACACTGTTTAGTAGTGTTCCACCTATTGTGTAAATTGCCCCGGACGTCTCCTTCCATTAACTGATAGAGTGCTGGAAGCCCAAATTTGGGTTTTATTCTGAAGTGCCGATACCGTAATATAAAGGCTTCATATTCTGTGGATGTGCTTCATATTGTCTTTGAAATGATATTATTTTATCTGTTGGGATTTGCCTTGTTACAATTTATGGGAGCGTGTCCACTGGTACTCTCCCATAAATTGTTACAAGGCAAAGATACACAAACAAATTTTAAGGACCAAAAATAATTTAGGACTCTACCAGTTAAGTAGTTATGACATAGACACTAAAGGTTGATGTGCATGCTGATTCCATGTGTTAACTTCTATCTCTCACCTTGACTTTAATGGACCAATCGTGAATTTGGGATAGATAGATAGATAGATAGATAGATAGATAGATAGATAGATAATATAGATAGATAGATAGATAGATAGATAGATAGATAGATAATTCTTTATTCACGGTATGCAAAATGGTTTAATCTTGTTACAGAGATGGACACACCGTAGGGAATGACGTAGCCAGATTGTCTGTCTACCCGACATTCCCTTAAGAAAATAACGGTTTATTTGCAGTCTAACTATGAGAGCAAATGGAAATAATAGTAGCTCTTTCTTTCAAGAAAGTGTATACAAGGCGGGAGGAAATTATTTATTTATTCAGGCTCCACGTTTTACAGTAGGGCCTATGTCCAGTGAGAAATCCAGCGGTTTTTCAAGGTAGATAAACCTAAATGCCAGCTCACTCCATATTCTAAGTACCCGTCGTCGTTGCGAATAACATTGGAGCTTCTGAAAGTCCTGACACACAACTTACAGCATATTACAGATATTAATTGGAAGACTATATGGAGTGGTTTCTGACAACAGGTTATACGAGACGAGGTATCCAGAAAAGATTCAATTCTTGACATTTATATTGTACAATAGATTTCAGATCAAGGTTATATCAGTAGGTAATATCGGGAGCCAGCACCATGAGGCATAAGGCATAGACAGATGCATTTTCAAGAGTTGCATTCTTCCTCTTTTAACCCTTTGCTCAAAAGGTCCTCACCGTATAGATACCGAATTTCATGATTTGATTTTGTATGCAACACACCATCAATTATGTGGTGGCACATATATTGTTTAAGATCTCCCTCCAATAAAAAGGCATGGCTCTGGCACGAAGAAGTTGATTATATACTCATTCCATGTGTTAACCCTTACTGTGACCTTCACCTTGACGGCCCGCTTTTGAATTTTGTTTGCAGCACATCATCTAGTTGTGATCCATATATGGTGTAACATTCATTGTCATATCAACTTCTACCAACAAGTTTTGGGCTGGACTTGAAAATGAGTGAATGCCCATTCCATGTGTTGATTTCTATCTGTGACCTTGATCTTGGTGGATCGTTGTCAGTTTTGTGTAATGTTGTGTAAGTTTCATTATGATATTTCCTCTTATGAAAATGGTATGGACCGGGAACCAAAAGTTGCGTCCATATTCATTCCATGTGTTGACTTCTGTCTGTGACCTTGATCTAGATGGATTGGTTATGACACACGGTGGGGGACTCGATGACGCCGTGTACTAAGACGTACTGCACGTCGATGGTGCACACGTCTTCAACCGCTGTAACCCTACTTGAGCGGTGCTTGAACAGAGTTAGAATGTTGAGGAGCTGACAGTTGCTCGTCGATGCTCGGTGGTTCTCAGATACGTTGTGTAATTTGTAGAGTTATAAATAAACGAATTTATGAATTTTTGGCAGCCAATTTAGACGCCATCTTGGATATATCGAGTTGCCTAATATTTACAGAGTGGAATCATTCGGATTCAGTTTCAGCGCAAAATATTACCATAAAAACCAAAAAGCTTTTACGCCCCGACGTTGCTTGCTTACTCTTTCTGGCTGCCGAACTATTTCCTCAGCCTGTTTTTTTTTGTTAGAAAAGCTGGCACTAAATTTTAATAAGTTTTGGGTTAATTTTTTGTTGTTTTGTTTTAAAAACAATTCCATTATCCTCTGGAAGGGGAAATATCCGCCTGGTGTAATATCCACCTGGAAAATATCTGCAGGAGAAATGTCCGGCGTTCTTTTTATCAATGATAAAAAAACCTTCTCAGATAATAATAATAACACTTTGGCCAGCCGCTGATTTGTCGCGGTTCTCAGACGAGAAGGCCTTGGTTTCCCCTGTACTCCCAACTGCCTCCCTATTCCCATGCTTCTCCTCTCCTCCCAACACTCGTAGACGAACTGCTTGATGACATCCCTTGCTCCATTCTTCTTCCCAGATGTTTATCGGAATTTTAAGTCCATATTTAAACTAGCGTCACGGTTGTTGCAGCTCTGGGAATGTCTTTCTTCCAGTTCAAAGTGAGCCGTGAACAAAAGAAATTTTTCATAGCAAACACACGATGCTTTATGATTTTCAGATGAACTCTGTGTGAACAGGTAACAGAGAGATGCAAGTGGAGTATCGGAGCAAGGCCCCTTAAACCGACAGTTTTCATCAGTGTTAACCCTTTACCCAACGTAACGGCAAAAACCGGCCTGCGCTATTCTCAAAAATTGCCAATTAGTTTTCATTTTTTTCTCAAAAACATTGGTTATGACCCCTCGTTGGAACGAGCTCGTCGAGCTCGTTCTAATGAGGGGTCATAACCTATGTTTTTGAGACAAAAATGAAAAAAATTAGCTGTTCAAGAATTTTTTTTGCAAGTGTCGTCTGCCTTTAATGTTAGGTAAACGGTTAAAACCGTCAATATCATTTGTAAAATACTACATATGATTATTTCAAATCACGCAAGTAAAACATTTGAAATTCTAGAAGTGAATTTTATTAAAAATCCAATATTGTTTTTTTTTTTCACACGATTTTAAATCACAAAACCTAAAATAGCTGTGATCGAAGGCAAAGGAAAAATACATTCTCAAAGCTTCATGACAATACAAATCCAGGATATAGTGCTTTATTTGTTATCCACGCTTTTTCTAAAAATACGGGGATATAGTGATGATCTCCGTCCATCCGTTCGTCCGTTTTCAGCTATAACAGTATGATATAGAGATGACAAAATAGGTTTAGTTTGAATTTTTGCCACAAGGTGATTCCAGTGGCGCCACTTTAAAATTAAAATATTGCTTTCGGACAAAAGGCTCTTGAGATATGAAATTTTGATTGTTCAAAGTGTGTTCACATGTTCAGGTAGGGTCTTTAGACGTGCATAAAGGTTTTGGATTTTTTATTCGGCCCCCATGTGACACCCGTAGCACTATTTTTGTCGTTACAAAATCGGTTTCCGGTGAAAGGCTTCTCGGGGTTTAAACTCGAACGTTCAAAGTGCGTTCATATGTTCAGGCAGTGTCTGTAGATGTGGACTAAGGTTTAGGATTTTTGATTCGGCCCCATATGACTCCCGCGGTGCCACTTTTGTGGATAGATAATCGGTTTCCGGCGAATGGCTCCTCGGGTTTTCAATTCGAAACTTTGAAATTGTGTTCATATGTTCAGGTAGGGTCTGTAGATATGCACAGAGGTTTCGGATTTTTTATCCACCCAATGTGGCTCCCGTGCTGCCACTTTTGTTGTCAGAGAATGAATTTTCGGTGAAAGGCTTCAGGGGTTTTTACTTCGAAATGTTGAAAGTGTATTCATTTGTTCAGATAGGGTCTCTAAATGTGCATATAAGTTTGGGATTTTTTATCCAGCCCCATGTGACACCCGAGATGCCACTTTTGTCATAAGAGATTCGGTGTCTAACGAAGGGCACTTTGGGCTTTTAATTCGAAACGTCGAAAGTTTGTTCATATGTTCAGGAAGGGTCTATAGATGAGCCTAAAGGTTTGGGATGTTTTATTTATTCCCATGCGGCGCCCGTGGTGCCACTTTTGTCATTAGAGAATGGGTGTCCGGCGAAAGGCTCTTAAGGGTTTCAATATTCGAAACGTTGAAAGTGTGTTCATATGTTCAGGCAGGGTCTCTAGATGTGCATAAAGGTTTGGGACTTTTGATTTGGTCCCATGCGACGCCCGTGGTGACACTTTTCTCACTAGACAATCGGTTTCCGGTGAAAGGCCCCAAGTGATTTTAATTCGAAACGTTGAAAGTGTGTTCATATGTTCAGGTATGGTCACTTGACGTGCATAACAGTTTCCGATGTTTGATTCGGCCCCCATGTGGCACTCGTAGCACCAATTTTGTCTGTAAGAGAATCGGTTTCCGGTAAAAGGCTCCTAAGGGTTTTAGTTCGAATAGTTCAAAGTGTGTTCGTATGTTCATGTAGGGTCTCTACATGTGCACAGCGGTTTGGGATTTTTGATTCGGACCCATGTGATTAGGGACCGCAAAAAACCGGTACGATCCGCGGTCCAGGGCCGGACCGGACCGGTTCGCAGACTTTAATACATAGATGTGTGTCTAGCTTTAGCACTGGGGTTATCTGGTACGGAAATCCGAAGCTCCAATCACCAGTCAATAGACTCAATACACAGTTTCGCAAATGTCTGGTCATCTGGTGTGAGATCTCATAACAGCTCGTCAGATACAGTATTTGATGTCGGTGACATCAAACGACAGTGACTACCGAGTACCGCCTCTGTCTTTTGATTCCACCGATTTCAGAGAATGCCCTGACTAGAATGCGCTTGGTTTAGTAACAAACTAACAATCTTCAATCACGGCGTGTCACATGGCAAACGTTCACTGACTTGAGTGTTTGGCCGTTGGCAGATGGCAGATGGATCCAAATAAATCATTTGTAATTCTGTAACTCTACCTACCTGTCGTTTGTTTAAAATGTATTCTAACCAGTTGTTAACATTTAAAATAATAATGGAGCCTTCTAGAAACTCGAATGATACACCATCTAGTGAAATTAGTGAATCGCCCAGTAATTCTTATGCAGCGACAAGTACAGGAACGATACCAAAACACAGGACACGAACGGGACTCGCACTTGCCAAAATATTCTTTTCCAGTATATGGGTATCTGTATAAAGAAAAGAATGATGCAACTGGTGTTTAATAAATAAAGAAAGGTGGTGGTGGCCAGTCCAAGTTCCAACTTGAAAAAAAACATTTTAAGAGGCACCATAAAGACATTTTCCATAAGTGATTGAACCACCAGCCAAAAGACTCACGTTAATGTTGAACTCTGTAAAAACGACATCATCAACTCCATCATCATCCGATGATTCCACAAGGAATTGCAGTCAGTGAATACGAGTACGGGTCAGAAGAATACTGCAAGAAAGATAGTCTTCGATACGCGCAGTAGGTGATAATTGAGAGTCCAACCATCAACGTACATGTACGTGTACATGTACACCTCCATAGGATTTAGTGTTAAAATCGTGTACGTGTACACGATTTTAACGTTTTTTAGGGTGATGTTAGAATCCCCTTGAGAATTCAAACATCACTGATTGTATCCAAGAATGACAAAAAACGCATGAAATTTTACGTACAGTACATGTACCGTTTCGATTGAAATCGGCAAGTGAGTTTCCCCCATAGGATTCAGTGTTAAATTGCGAGCAGAAAAACGTTTTGTCGTTTCTAAATCATCCTCTTGCCGATTCTAACAATCCGCGTCCGTACACTATTTTAACACTGAAACCCAATGGAGGCGTACACGGAGATCCGCTTGCGGATTTTAGGTCTGAAATCGACTCGCGTGAAGAGGTGATGTTTGAATTCTCAAAACCCACTGTCGCGTTTCTCGAAGTAAGACTGGCGCACGTTATTGCGAGGTGATCTTGATGAGCACTTGATGGAAATGTTTTGAATGAAGAGTGTTGTCGGTGTGTTAGAAAATCCGCAAACCCGCTGTCACGTTTTTGATTGATATATAGGAGAGAAAAAAAAATATATAAATAAATAGTTATTTAAAAAAATAAATATATCAAATCGAATAGATAATAAAAAAAAAAAATACATAAATCATGAGCGATTCTCAGATTATTAGAGCAAGGTTTCTTTTAAACATGCTGATGAGAGCATACGCAATCTGCGTGAACGAAGAACTACGTCCCATCTTGTTAGAACGATGCGTCAGATGTCGGGATCATCTAGACTTCGATCACGAGGATCATTCGTGTCTGACGATGGAAAGGGAAGATATGGTCGTCAAGTATTTCGAACCGGCATTCGAACGCGTTAGATTCAACAATGTGATCACGTTTTGGAAGAGATTAGTCTTCTGTAAGAATGAAGACAAGCCGACAGTTTCGGAAGAACAGAAATTGGCACGTAGAAGTCTGACTTTAGAAGACAAGGGATGCGTCATGAAATTATTACTGAATGAAGCATACGTCTAAGTTTTCTCGTTGATATAAATAAGGGAGAATAGAAAATAAAAATAAATAGACATAAAATTTTTTATCTAATATTAGAAAGAAAAAAAAAACAAAAATGAGAACCAGAAATAAATTGTATCCGACGTTAGTGGACGACGAGGATTTGAAGCCGATCGACGTTTTGCTGATGGCACCATCGCTAGAAGAAAGAGAAAGAGGAGAGAGGTATCGCATCGATCAAATCAATAGAATCCAAGAGTATCTAACTCGAGAGAGAGATTCTCGTCGTTCCCTCAAGAAGAAGTATTCGCGTTTCATGAAATTTGTCAACGCGATCGACACGACACTCATCACGATTTCCATGGGTTTACATGCGGCCGGCATCAGATTGTTGTTGACCGCGGTCGGCATTCCGATCGTGTTGACCGTAGAAGGAGTGGCTCTCGCCGCCGGATTGTTTAGCACGCTCGGAAACTTTTTGAGTAGGAAATTATATCTGAAGGCGAGGAAACATGACAAGATTCGCATCTTGGCCGACTCCAAGATCGACACGATATCCGAAATGATCTCTATGGCATTGAACGATGGTAGGATATCGGACGGAGAATACTTCGCGATATTGAGCGAGAAAACGAAATACGATGTCATGAAAGAAGCCGTGAGAATCAAGACTCGTCAGATCATCAAGGAAGAGATGAAGGATTCTCTCGTGGAAAAGGGGAGGAAAGAGGCCAGGAAGGAATTCAGTAAGATGATAGAACTCAAGAGCAGCGATTGAAAAAAAATATATATAATAAGAACAGAATTAATTATTAAAATTATATATAAAATAAAAACGAAATTAATTTAAATAACTCTTAAAATGTATTGCGTAAAGTGAAAGAGAGTTACCGAGATGAGTAATTCTAGAGAAGTGCGAACTAAAAATGACAGACAGATGCTTCGCGGAATTTGCGACGTGTGTGGTTCTGTCAAGACTAGATTCATCAAAAAAAAGAACGCGAGCAAAGGTAAAGGCATCGTGAATAAAATGATCAATAATCTACCTTTCGAAATGCATCTGCCCGGTCACAGTTTCACGGGACCCAGAACGAAATTGAACAAGAGACTGAACGCCGATCTGACACCCAAATCTTGGAGCAAACCTGTGAATAGGGTGGACGCGGCCGCGTATGATCACGCGTATGATCACGATCTGTGCTATGCCGGACATCCCGACACCAAGACTCACAACGACGTCTGTGATAAAAACATGTTGGGGAAATTGAGAGGCATATCGAATCTGACCAGGAGAGAGAAGATGGAACGTTCGCTGGTCGGCAATCTGATCGGTGCGAAATGTCGATTCGGATGGGGCATTCAAAAAAAAAAAGCGCATCTGAAAAGAAGAAGAAACGATTATTGATGAGTGAATTGGCCAAGGAGTTACACAAACGCATAGTGCATAAATTTTGAAAGAGAAGGGTGTTCGTGAAGGGTCTGGATGATATTTGGTCTGCCGACTTGGTCGACATGAGATCGTTTTCGAGGTGGAACGAGGGCGTCAAATATCTATTGACGGTCTTCGACGTGTTTTCCAAATACGGTTGGATCAGATCTTTGAAGAATAAATTAGGACCTTGCGTCGCCGAGGCTCTGAAGAGCGTGTTCGACTCGTTTTCTCGAAAACCGAGTAAATTGTGGGTGGATAAGGGAAAGGAATTCTACAACAAGAACGTTCATCGTTTGGTAGACCTCGAAAATGAAGAGAAAGCCAGCGTGGTGGAATGTTGGAATCGAACGATGAAGGAAAAGATGCACAGATACTTCACGGCGAATTCGACCAAGAAATACATATACGCTCTGAATGGTCTGGTCAAAGATTACAACAACACGCGACACAGATCGATCAAGATGACTCCCGCGGAAGCTAGCGATCCTCGAAACGAAAAACGGGTCTACGCGAATCTATATCCTGAGAGATCTAAGATCTAGAAGAAGTCTAGAACGCCAAAATTTGCGGTCGGTGATCGAGTGAGAATCTACGCTTATAAGAAGCACTTCGAAAAGGGTTATACTCCTCGATGGACCTCAGAAATCTTCGTGATAATCAAAATATTTCACACCGATCCAGTGACTTACGAAATCGAAGCTTTGGATGGAGAAGAGATCATCGGAAAGTTTTACGAACAACAATTACAGAAGACAAAGTTTTGATAAAGAAAACAAAATTTTTTTTTATTTACTCTCTTTTACATTTTCTTGTTTACACACATATATATAAGAGAGAAAAAAATAATAAAAAATAATTAAAAAACTATTTTTAGATAAAGAAAGCAAGTTAATCAATAAACAAAAAACTAAAAATCCTTTAAAATGACAAATATACTAGACATAGCACAAAGCATAGTGAAAGATGAAAGTATTCAAGAATATGAGATTCACGAATACGAACCGGTAACCGGAACGACGGAACGAGTTTGAACAATGCGGGAGAGATAAGAATCAACGTCGAAACTCAAGATTTATTCGTACATCCTAGCGAGAGTTACATAGTGGTGCAGGGACGTCTCACCAAGGAAGATGGGAGCGACTATGCCGACGACGACACGGTTACTCTAGCCAATAATGGCATCATGCATCTATTCAGTAACATAAAATACATGCTATCCGGACAAGAGATAGAATCTGTGTTTCATCCCGGTCAAGCCACCACGATGTTCGGACTCTTGACATATCCTGATGATTTTTCGAAATCTAGAGGACTTAATCAATTATGGGTGAAAGACACCGTCGGCCCTGCTAGCACTGGCGCCGCCTTGATATTCGACTACGTCGTCAAGACGTCCAGACCTAAATGAACGTTTTCGTTCAGGATACCTTTGAAACACATCTTCAGATTTGCGGACGATTACAACAAGATCATGTACAGATTCAAACACAATCTGACATTGATTCGAAAAGGAAACAATGATGCAATAGTGAGACTCACTGCGACCGATGCGGGTAAGATAACTCTACACAAGATATCGTGGTTCGTTCTCCACTTGGAGCCTTCGATCGTGGAGAAAGTGCATCTCTACAAGATCATAGAATCCAAGAGTAAATTACCTGTGGGATTTAGAATGAGACAGTGCGACACGGCTAGCATTCCTCTCTCCACGAATCACTTCGATTGGAGATTGATAGTGAAATCCGCTTCCGAGAGACCGCGTTTCATCATGGTTATGTTTCAGACCGATAGGACGGGTCTCAGGAAAAGAATGCGTCGCTGTTCGATCACTGCCATTTCAGAAACATGCAAGTGTTTCTGAATGCCATGAGATATCCAGCAATCGATTACAATGCGTCGTTCGACAAGAATGATTTCTGCAGACTGTATGGCTACGCCGCTGATTTTAGAAAGAAGTATCACGGTCTAGACGAATTGATGAGCAACCCTAACATGTCTCCCAGCGAATACAAGTCGATGTATCCCATGTTCATATTCGACGTCAGTAAACAGAGTAAACGACTCAAGAGTAGCGTGTTAGACATTCAGATCAAGATGCAATTCGATAGGAACGTTCCGAGAAAAAACGAAGCCTTCGCCCTGGTCCTGTCGGACAGAGAATTACAATTCGAATCGGACGGAAATAAGATGTCGATCATTCGATGAGAGACGAGTGTGTGAAAAAAATTAATAAACGTTAAAAATGTGGATGTGAGATTAATTAAAAACCAAAAAAACAACAAAAAAATGAGATCTAAAGATGATCTCATTACTTTTTTTGTTGTTTTTTTTGTTTTTTAATAATCACACATTATTTTTTTTAATTCATTATTTTCCACGCATTCACTGTTTGTTCAAAGGAACTAGTTCAATCAGTAGACTCACCACAGAAGTGGCAGCTTTGGGATTATTGGTTTTCATAACAAAATTAATCCTATCTCCGGCGTTCACTTTGATAGGCGTGCCGAACATGCTAACATTCGCATGTTGATTCTCAGTCTTTTCGACGCTGTATCTCTTATTGCTCTCTACACCATTCACCATGAGATTGACGACTGCTCTGTTATTCAAATCCGAGGAATCCAGACTCATTCGAAGGATTTCACCTCCCAGCGGCATGGGATATCCCACCTGACCATGTTTTGATCCGCTACCTCCATTTCCGAAAGACCTCTCAGCTTTTCCCTCATCTAAGGTGCCGGCCTCTTCGGCCCACACAGTGATCAATTGTCTAGCATATTTGACTTTCTCCACCACCGAAATCAGGGTGCAGGCATCCATCATGTTCACGGGATCCGGTAGATTCGTGAGCGCGTGTCCACCCATGTCTAGTTTACCTTCCATGATGTCACCCTTTCTCCAGACGGGTTGTCGTCCACGTACTTTCTGCTGACCACGCTGGAATCGAATTCGGGATCGTGATCGAGACCGAATAAATTGTGACCATTCATGTTGATGCCACTCTCCATGGTTCCGCCAGATTGTTTGTTCAGGTAGAGATCGTCCACTTGCGATTCTAGGTATTCTTGTGATTGTATCATGGCAGAATCTACGTAGCCCTTGTTGACCGCGGTTGAGTCTGCATCCGTGTCGTTGATCTCTGTCAGATTCAATATCTTGTTGAATCCCGCATTCAGATCCTATTTCATTTCTCGTCCGTCAGACTTTCTCTGTTCCAGATCTACGTAGTGTTTGGTCGCCACATCCTTGGGATTCGTGGGAGTGTCCACGTTCGTTATCTTGTTATAATTGGCGTTCAATTCTGAGTGCATCGTTTTCTGAATGTATCTATTTCTCAGGTGTCCGCTGAATCTCGCGTGAGAGTCATCCACGTATTTCTTGGCCGCGGCATCAGTGGGATCTATGGGATTCACGACGTTCACCAAACGTTTGGATTTCAGATCGAGATCGTCGGTCATGGTTTTATCCACGTAATTATCTAGCAGGATTCGTTCGAAATCGGCGTTCCCCCTGTCGACGTATTTTTTAGTCGCAGCATCTGCGAGATCTATCGGCTCGGGAAGATTGTAGAGCTTCTTATGTTCTTATGTTCAAAGGTTCTTCTCGAGGTTCGTATCTCCGAACGTAACGTTCGTCCAAGTTCGCAACGTCGTAACCATCGTCGACTTCGAACATCTTCCTCTTCTTTCTTGGGTTGACTTTTTCGTCGTCACTTCTACAAAATTTATCGACTGGCATGTTGTTATGGGATTTTTTGTTTTTAGAAAAAATATATTCAAAACGCAGTTTATTAAAAATGAACTATGTTATTTTATTTTTTGTTTTTATTCGATTAAAATTTTTTTAAAATAATTTTTTATCTTTATATATACTATTAAAAAAAAATCTCTCTCTAATGTAAATCATTGAGAATGTCTTGAAATCGATCTCCTTCAGACCATCTCTTGAGAACATAGAGACACAGGTGACCGCAAAACACTTAATCTGGTGATTGCACTTGTTCCGTGTTGTAATGAACCATCGATTTGTTGAAATAGTTCTTTATTTCTTTTGGCGGCGAGATTCCGTAGCTGTCGACATAATAATTTTTCTTCTTCACGTTCTTGATCCACGCCACCCAGTGAGTGCCTTCACCTGATGAATCATCTGGATTTAAAATTCCGCATTCCGATTGTCGAGGCCTTCTCTTCGGCAAGGCATCTCTGGAAAACACGCCTAGAAAATCTTTGATTTTCAAATCCTTTGCCACATTCAACAGATCGATGTTGGATAGGGGTTCGTTAGGTAAGACGACACCTTCTACGGATATCTTTATTTTCTTATTCATAATGTGTATATATTTTTTTTTATTTATTTTATTATAATTCACTAAAAAATGACGTTATTTTTTTTTGCTTTTTTCTCTTTTTTTTTAAACCAACATTCTCGATGTCTCTATCGTTTTCTATAATTTTGATTCCATCTAATTCCTCTTGATTTTCTGGACTCTCGATGTCACTATCGATTTCCATAATATTGAATCCGTCTAATTCCTCTTGATTTTCTGGACACTCGATGTTACGATCGATTTCTATAATTTTGAATACATCTAATTCCTCTTGATTTTCTGGACACTTGATGTTACTATCGATTTCTATAATTTTGAATCCATCTAATTCCTCTTGATTTTCTGGAATCCTATCATCCACAATCGTATCTGGAATCCAATCATCCACATTCATATCGTCTCTAATTAGATCTAAACTCCAATGTCCGAGTGCTAAAGTGCTTATTTTATCATCTAACATGAATCTCTTATCATCGTCGGCCGTCAGCGAAATCTTGTTGACTATTTCGGTATACAAGACGTGATTTTCGCTTCGAATCAATTTCATAATCTTATACACCGGACCACTTCCTAACAGACGATCTTTATACTCTTGGAAAGAGATGTTTTTCTTCACCACGCACGCTTTAACTCCTTTGCACTTCTTGATCTCTTCATCATCTTCTAGACGATAAGCATATAGTTTGGGTCTCAAGCCCACGAATTCGATGATTTGTTTACCACCGCTCTTGTCCTTAAATTTACCCAACACCTTCTTGTTGTCGTTCGATTGAATGTTGGATGGGTGATCGACGGGATAATTGCTCGTGTCGAACCACTCAGCCACGTCCTGAGATATATCTCGGTAGATGTCTTTCGTCTCTATCTCGTAAACTAAACTGTCCGTGTCGGTGAACAGTAGTTTGGCTTTATCACCAAATTTTCGTTTGACGTAATCATAGTGAAACTTGTACATCAATCACTTGCTGACATCTAAGATGATCGGTCCGAGATAATACGGTTTGTCGAACTTTAGGTGCGTGTTTTGCATGTGAACAGCCACTAGATTTTTGTCGAATATGGTTCGGTGTTTGTAATTGGGTTTCGCCACTAATGTTTTAGCTTTTTTTTCAGACGTGACGAGTCGAACGTCGGTTCTCTTCCTGATGTTTTCCATTGATTTACTGTACACGCAGTTGTTCATGAGTTTGAAAAAATCTTTTTCAAAATCGTTCTCAGCTCGAATTCTGAGATTCGTGTTGAGATCGATGTATTTTTTCATCCAAGGCTCTTCGTTGAATCAAATGATGCGATGTATGTTGACTAATTTCATCCCGTAATCAACGTATTGTTTCAAATTCTCGCTGTAGATGACATAGTTACGTTTGTTAAATAAATTGGGAATGAGTTTTTCCTCATCTCCCTCGTTCGGTTCCATTCGTTTGGGAGCCAGCGGATAATCGTTGTGTAGATCATGTAATTCTTCCGGATAGTTCAAATCGACTTCTAAAATGCAAGGATAGTCTTCACTCATTCGAAATTTCCAATCGGTAAAGGATGACTCATAGCCCAACCATACAGATTATTAGCGTCCCAATACTGTATGTATTTAGTCGACCATTTCGAATCGAAACCTTCTCTCATGTAGGGATTGTTAGCCTCAGAATGTCTGTGGGAGATCATCGAGACGCCACCTCTCGCAGCCCTTTCGAACATGAGCAACATGTCCACATCGGATAATAATTCCAATTGGACTTCGGTGGTCTTCAACAGAGCGTCCCACGCCAGACCGGGTGCGGGTCCAGATCGTAATTTCGACAACAGACGTCTCGAAAATTTTTGAACACGTCTGCCAAGAGTAGAACGTCGGTCTTCAGATAGAGATTGTGATAATCTCTCATGGTTTTCATATCGAATGATTTCCACACGTTTTTAGCATGTTTGTAATTCTCGTCGGAAATGTCGGATTCGTATAATTTCGAATAAAAATCTTCTTTCGAAGGTAGTGCGGTGTCTTCGAATCTCTTTAGATCGTTCATGTAATCATAAGGATAGACTCCTTTCCTGAACATCACGTCTACTCGTTCTCCGAAATGTTCGCTCATGATTTTAAATTTATCCTTGCTCATGTTATCGACTAATTTTTCCAGAGCGGTCGACATGAATTTAAAACTGTCGATGAAACATATGGCTCTACGAATGAATTTCGTTTTTTCTTCCAACGTCTCTCCGTCGATTACTCTTTTCTCCTCCATGAGCTTCCATTTCATGAAGGAAATGTATCTTTCTTTGCTGTTCGCGATGCAATTTAATTCTTCGTGTGAGGTGCCGAGATTTTTCACGAACAGATGACTGTCGTAACCTGAGAGATTGTGAAACATCACTGGATAGAAAACGGCGTCTCGATATTTTAAATTACACTTTCTGTGAGCCGGACCACGATACAGACCCGTGTAATGATCGTGGTCTCTGACCTTCTTATTTTCCTTCGAATTCTCGTCGAACGATTGTTTGCATATGTGACATTCGGTGGCTCTGTTATTTTCGCCCTGCTGCTCTCGCGTGATGATCATTTCTGCCGGAGTTTTGAATTTATCGTATAACATTTGAAGTTTCTATTCTAACTCTTCCATGAACCTTTGAGCCACATCATTGTCTTCATATTGTTTCGTGTAGGTGAAGGGACCCATGTCGTGTTGCGAGTCGAAAGTGCATTTCACGTAAATGCAATAACCCGAAGGTATGTGTTTTTGATATCTTTCGACGTAACTTTGAAGAGCATTGGGTTGACAGGAACTCATTTTCGCGGTGAAACATTCGAAATCGGCATACACGACGAATGGTACTTTTAACCTTCTATTGTGATTTTCAAACTTCACGATGGTGTTAGTGTTTGGGCATTTTGACGGTGACACCTTGATTTTCGTTGCAATATTCCTGATGTTTCGCCAACGAGTCTTCACTGTGAAACACGTTCATGCAATTGTAACATAAAGATATCTTTCCGTTATGATTATTATTTTGTTTTGACAGTAATCGGCTCAGATGTTTAACCCAACAATAATGACGATTGTCACCATTCGAAATCAATAATAAAATAATCGTCTTTTCTCTTTCGAGATACGAAGTCAGTCTGAGAGGATAGATCTTCTCGTTTTTCGTCATCGTATCCAAAGACGTTCACCGCTACGGTGGGATTTTGAGCCTCGAAACGTTCGATGTGTTTTAACTCTGTTGGAAAAGTCACTCCGGTCCAATCGAGATTTTTAGAAGTTACCTTGTGAGAAGAAACTCTTTCGAAGTTCATTTTGACAGGGTATAAAGCGGAAGTGACTACCCATTTAAAACACTGATCATCTTTATTTTTCACGTTGACCACGGCGTGTTTTTTTGCTAGGAAATACGGTAATTTCATGTAGGAAGACCCTTTCAACAAATCGTTTTTAGTTATGTGAATTTCGAGTTTCAACACCTCATCGAACGTCCAATTACTACCTTCATGTTGATAATTCACGAGAGACGTCAACATCTTGTCTTTCATCTTTTCGAAAATGTCCGATAAATCTGAACCTCAAAATATGGGTTCGACGTTAGATCTGAAATATGCATTTTTCACGATGCTCTCACTGGACTTCACGTCGATTTTATTCATCACGCAATGGAGTATCATCTTGATTTTTAGTCCCACATTCATGTATTTGCGAAACAAATTCAATACTTTTTTCTTCACCCGTTCCATGAACAATTTCGGATCGATTTTCTTCAACAAGGGAACCACGTCGAAAGTTTTAAAAATACCATTGATCACACTCTCCCGTTCCACGGACTTCGATTGAAATAGTTCCGTGGCGAGTCGCGCTAGATATTCTTCTCCTTTCCCTTCGTCTATTGCTCGTCGAAGTTCGCTCGATATATCTCGTTTGCCTAGAATCTGATGTGCATCACTCATTTTCGTTTTAGTTTTTCTTTTCTTTTCTTTGGAAACTTGAAGTTCTTCTTCAATGGCTTTTCGTTTAGTCGTCTTCTTATTTTTCACAATCGAAACGTTTTTGGTTTTTTTCGACGTCGGCATTTCGATTCTTTTTACTATCTTTTTCTTCTTCTTCTCATTTTTCACAACCGATGCATTTTTTGACGTCGTTGCTATCGGCATTTCGATTCCTTTTACTATCTTTTTCTTCTTCTTCTCATTTTTCACAACCGATGCATTTTTTGACGTCGTTTCTATCAGCATTTCGTTTGCCTTTCCACTGTTTCGCAAATGTTTCTGTATGACTTCAATCTTTTTTGATTTAGTTCTATGATTTCTGAAATGTGAAATTTTTAATAGTTTACAAATCTCGTTTAACTGAGGCATTAAAAAAACAACTTTTTTATATATATATAAAGAGCAAAAAAAAAAACAACTTTTTAAACAAATTATTAAAATACAAAATTTAAAATATACATTATTTGCAAGAATTCGTAAAACCAAAAAAACTGAATAATCGATCATGACGACAACATCCACGATGGAATCTCGACACAAACGTCGACGTTGTTTAATAAGTCATTATTCTCCCAAAAACCAAGAAGAAAAAAATCATAATTTATATTTACGCGTTTCGAAAGAAAATGATACAATTTGCGATAGAAAATCAAATCGTAATACTATTAGCGAACAAAAATTAATTGACAATGTCATTCAAACTATTAAAAAAGAAGAAGAAGGTTCAAGACAAATAGAACTCTTACGACTTTTACGCGAAGTGTCGCACGAGGTTCAAAACAAACTTCCGCAAAGCAGACGTGAAAAAACAACTTTTTATATATATATATAAAGAGAAAAAAACTTTTACAAAAAAATTTTTCACATTAAAGAAATTAAAATTAAAAAAACAACTTTTTTTTTTATGTATATCTAAGAAGCAAAAAAAAACCAAAACTTTTTTTTAAACAAATTATTAAAATACAAAATTTAAAATATACATTATTTGCAAGAATTCGTAAAAACAAAAAAAACAAATAATCAATCATGAGGACAACAACACCTAAAAGATGTGAATTGAAATTGAAACGAGTCGAAACGTATAAGAAATTCGGTCATAAAATATATAGATTACAACAACACGATCTCATCGAATTGAACGAGGTCGAGATGAAGGGCTTAGAGTATAAATACGACAGATATAAGATGCCTTTGAAATTGGATGAAGCCGCGCTCGATTTGATTTACGAGTAACAAAGCGATCTGCAGAACATCGTCATCGACGAAGATAGAGAATTCGACATGGACGATTTGTCGTTGCCCTATGGAAATTACATATTTCCAAACATCTCATTCGAACTCGTGAAGAAATTGGGTGGTGAGAGCGAGTTGACCGATGTAAAAAAACTCAAAAGAGTAAAGATAAACATTCAACACGTTTTCGAAAAAGGAGAAGACACGAGTGTCAACATGCTAATAACGGACTTGGAAATATAAACAATAGAGTGATTGATTTTTTGCGAAGAAGAAAGAAAAAGCATGATGAGATCATCTTGAAAACATGAGTGTCAACATGCTAATAACAAGCTTGGAAATATAAACAATAGAGAGATTGATTTTTAGCGAAGAGAAATGAAAAAAAAAGTAATGAGATCATCTTTAGATCTCATTTTTTTTTTTCCTTCTTCTTCACTATTACCATATATTATAATAACGTTTCCTTTTTTCTCAATTTTCAGTGTTGATTCTTCTTCTTTTTTTTTTTTCTTTTTTTTGTGATATGATACGTTTATAACAACATTTTTGTTTATCCGAATCATAATTATGAACGAATGTTGTGCATCTCTTGGTAACACTTGCATCATCACCATTCTCTTCAGAAGGTAGTGGTGACGGTGGAAAGCGTCTCATTCCCAACCGTCTATCCCGCGCTTTATCTATCTCTTTCATCAGTTCTTTCCTTAGATATCTATCATTAGCATCTAACCATTTTTTTGTTTTTTCGCTCTCTGTCTTGCGATATTCTTCATTATCGTCAAATTGTTTCTCCACCTTTTCATCCAGGTGATAAATTTGTTTCTCCACCTTTTTACCCATTTTAAATATATTATTTTATACTTTCTATGATTTATATTTTATATAATTTTATATTATAATAACATATTCAAATATCGGTATATTCTTAAATGGCGAATTCTCACCGAGCAACAAACCCTTGCCGAGTCGCTCAATGTTCTGTCCACTCTTCAGATAGAGACGTTTCCTCTCAGAGAGTTGCCACCTGTAACGGGTTCTAGATACAATCCTTTACCGCTGTCGTCTACGTGAACGCGACACACGGCTCCTCCCTTCTTCAAAAACAGTCCGCTGCCACCCATTAATTTCTCAACTGCCGAACTAGCGAGTCCTGTAAGAGCTCCCATGCCGAGAGTCTTTCCGAGAAAGGGTAGTGCCTTTGCGGCGAAGGGTAATGCTTTTGTGGCGATTCCTGCCAATAGCGATAGGAAACCACCTTTCATTCTCAAATTGTATCTCAACTGAGCGGGACTCAATCTCACCGTCAACCCTCTTCCATTGCGAATCGCTTTCTCCATCCTTTTGATTTGACTTCTGGTCCAGGCGATCGAATCCTGACCGCCTCTCGTCAGATCTTCGTGAGTGAATTTGAATCTCACTGCCTCGCCTCGAGTTGTTAACGCTCTCTTAAGTTTCTTCCTCTGTCCTGCAGATATGTTCACGTTTTTAATCACGTATTCTGTCATAATTCTGTTTTTTAAAATATATTTACTTCAATTGTTTCTTGTTTAATAATTATATTAAAAATAATTTTGTAAAATTAATATTGCGTTTATTTTATTTTTGTTATCTATATATATATACACAATATTTTTTTTTTTCTTTTATATTTCTCTTATGTGAAATCTTATCGTCACCCTCTCTCCGCGAAGATCTAACAGTTCACCATTTTGATATGTCAACGTGGTTTTGAGACTATACAACGTGTCTAAAATCACTGTTAGATGAACTAAATTTTGAGGTCGCTCCACGATCTTATAACCCGGCGACATGTTTGGAAAGAAGGAATAGATCGTCGGTTGAGCGCTACCATTCACGTAGCTTCCAGCAATCACGTCCACGTTCACCAGAATGCTATTGACTGCGAGAATGTTGACTGTATTTTCAGATGCCGCGTGGCCTCGATACATCTTTCGATCGAATCCCAACATCTTGCCTATAGAATCGTCCATGTTGAAATCCACTCGAAAATTATCTTCCAAATCCAACATCATCTGTAAGGTATTAGGATTGGGAGCGAGTCTGATCTTGTTGCTTCCCTTTCCATCCGTCTTCATTCACTTCTGAATGTAATTGTTCAAATCGTCTATGTCGTAACTCCCTTTGGGAATTCGAATCTCCAACCAATCCACTCCGTCGGAATACTTGAACGAGTTATTCTTTTTGATGACGTTGGGAAAGGAATAATAAGTTTCCAGATTCACCAACGCCATCTCGTATCTTTTCTCTCTATTCAATTCGATGGAAGGTTCGAATTTCATAGCGAATTGAGTCGAATCGCCACTCACCATGATTTGAATGGATTGTTTTGCAGCCGTATTCTCGGCTATCCGTCCTAACAATTCTCCGTGTTCGAACATTATATTTAATTTTATTTTTTTTATTCAAAACTAATTATTTGAAGATTTATCATTTTCTGAATTTTATTTTCACGCTCTATCTTATTATCATCAGAAACATAAAACTTGTCGAATCCGCACCAATATTTTCCGCGATTAAATTCGCTTGTCAAATCGATCACGACGAAATTGTAAAGTCCACCATCCCAAACCCTCTTGCAGAATCTCCTGAATTCCACCGCGCTCATGTCGTTTGCGATGTGATCGCCGTAGATGTGATTGAGATTCTTGAGATCTTGGCGAAAGAGACATAGAAAATTAGCGTTCTCCCTTATCGTCTGTCTGGGCAATCGAAAATAATTCTGCGACAGGTAGAAACAGTCCACATTGCTGTGTCGACCCCTAACGTAATACGATTCGCATCATCGAAAATCATGAGATTCTTATCTTCCGATTTCAGTTCTCTAGGATCCGGAACGTCGCTAGCATTCTCATAAAATCGACACTCGACGTTCGAAGATGCATTTCTCTTCATCAGTTCCATCGCTGCACCGTCCAAAATGGTCGAAAGTGGAGCTTCACTCTTGTCGAATTCCTCCCTACTGTCAAAGATTCTGGCTATGAAGTCCTTGGGCAATCTACGATCCATGCACTCTCGAAGCAATCTGTATTCGGGTTGAAACAAGCTCTTGCCAAACACGAACAATCTGTCGTAATCCAACCAGTCGGGTCGAGACAACAGATTCATCAACAGATTGGTCTTTCCACAATTCGATTTTCCCACTATCAAGCCTCTAATGCTTTTGGGAAAGAACTCGTTATTTGACCTCTTGGTTGCGGCATCGTTCCAAGACATATCTTTAATGTTCATCTTTGTTTTATTTTTTTTGTTTGTTATTTTAGATTCTTTTCAAACGCAAATTTTTTATGTTTTTCAAACTCAGTTTTTAATGTTATTATTTATTTATATCACACCGTCGCGAGTTCTCTTCAATCCAGATCCATTCGTCATTTTGGCTAAATCTTGTATGGGTACCACAGCATCCTTAAAATCTTTCCAACTTTTCGCCGGCGGACTGATCAACTTGTCGATCAACGCGTTGGCTGCCCTCTTGCCAGCCACAGAAGCTATCCTACCACTGGCTTCGGAAGTGGCTTTCTTACCAGCATCCAAAGCCATCTTCTTACCGACCTCAAATGCAGTCGATGCGAGTTTTCTACCCACATCGCTCGTGAACGCTCGCATTATAGAATCGACGATGCCAGAACCGCCTTGAACGTAAGTTCTGACATATCCCCTGTTCTTTATCACCAACATATTTTATAATATATTTTTGTTTTTTTCACTGGTAAATCGTTTTGTTGTTTTTAAATACTTTTATTATTCTAGTGTAAAAATTTACTGTTTTATTTTTGTTTGTTTGTTTGTTTCTCTCTACTTATTATATACACATCAATCCTTCAATTCGTTCATCAGCCTTTTATAGTGGTTTTTATTCAAAACCTTCTGTCTTAACAATTCGTCAGATATAGTAACTATCTGATTATCTAATCCTGTGTTACCAGCCCATCTGCTCGCCATCAACAAACTCAATCTCTGAGACAGAGCGTCAGAATCGCTCGGAAGAAAAGTGGTTTCCACCCCTTTGCCAGTCACCGATTCGATGAACTTCTTGTTCATATCCCATATGGGTTTCACCACTTTCGTCCACTTGTAACCTCTGTTGGCTTTGGGTCTCATCTCTCTGGCATCGTTATTTCTCTTCATGGCGTGGGTCTGAACCAGAATGTCGCCGTAATTGTCGAAATCCTGATCCGTGTAATCGCTAGGCTTGTCGTAAAGGAGCAATCTGCGCAGTCCATCAGTCAATTCGTATCTGTTCGAACTCACGATCAATTCATCATCGCCAATATCTACTTCTGTGTCTCCTACAAAAATCCTTCCCTCCGAATCCTTATAAAATCCATACAACTGATCTCTCTTACCGCCATCATCATCAGACGATGCGACGCTACTAGTGGTGATAGTCGAAGCTGTATCATCAGACTCGCTCTCTGTTTGAATTCCCGTGGGAACGTAATCCGGTGTAGATTGAACGGAATACCGATTTCCAAAACTAAGAGGCAACGAACCCATTCTCAAAGAACTCTCCTTTATGGGTCTCAATTCTTCGACTATCTCCTTCCTGCTTTGCTCTTGACCCTCCGTCACGGGTTTAAATATTTTTCTGGCTTCGCGTTTGAGTTCCATCTCACCAAGACGTCTGCTTCTATCAGCTGACTGAATGCCCTTCTTAGCACGCTCAAACTCTTCTAAAATTCGATCTCGGTGTCTAGAATCCATCTGTAAAAACATCTTTCGTTTTTAATTGTTTTATTATTTTCAAAATTAAATGTTTAATTATATTTTTTATGTTTTTAAGTAATAAAAATCTTTCCGTCTTTAATATAATAAACAGAAAATATTCACATCTCAACTGACTGTTGATCGAATTGGAGAAGTTTAAAAATACGTTTAAGCAGTACATAACAAACCGGTTTCTGATTTAACGCAGTGTCGAATTAAGAGAGAATCCCTTTGATGACTGTTAAAGCAGTTTCAACACACAAAAGAAAACTAATTTTTAACGCTGAGAACTTATTCATTTTCAAATCTCTCTCTGATTGCTGTCATGAATATATTAAAAATTTTACCACTCAAAACCTAATTGAGCGGAAAATGCGTTTAAACATTCCGCTAAGTGTTTGACTCTTTTTGAACAATATCCCTAAACTCAATTTCTCTTCTTCACATCAAGACAAGACATGAATCTCTATAATACAGACCATATTCATAATCGACTCTTTTTGAACGAAAACCTCATTCAGTAATAACGATAACATGTGTTAGTTTTTACTTCAGGAAAACTTGAAAGCGGGTTTGCGGATTTTCTAACACACCGACAACACTCTTCATTCAAAACATTTCCATCAAGTGCTCATCGAGATCACCTCGCAATAACGTGCGCCAGTCTTACTTCGAGAAACGCGACAGTGGGTTCTGAGAATTCAAACATCACCTCTTCACGCGAGTCGATTTCAGACCTAAAATCCGCAAGCGGATCTCCGTGTACGCCTCCATTGGGTTTCAGTGTTAAAATCGTGTACGGACGCGGATTGTTAGAATCGGCGAGAGGATGATTTAGAAACGACAAAACGTTTTTCTGCTCGCAATTTAACACTGAATCCTATGGGGGAAACTCACTTGCCGATTTCAATCGAAACGGTACATGTACTGTACGTAAAATTTCATGCGTTTTTTGTCATTCTTGGATACAATCAGTGATGTTTGAATTCTCAAGGGGATTCTAATATCACCCTAAAAAACGTTAAAATCGTGTACACGTACGCGATTGTAACACTAAATCCTATGGAGGTGTACATGTACACGTACACGTACATGTACGTTGATGGTTGAACTCTCAATTATCACCTACTACGCGCAATGTAAACGGAATCTCGCTGAGATGATATGTTCAGATATTCAGCCTGTATCTATAGTGAATGATCCTGGATATCTACAGTACTCTTATACATTAAATCCAAGATTCATAGTTCCTTCGAGAGACACAATGGACGAGATCACAAAACTATACGATGATAGGAAAGCTACAGTGCAGAAACTATTTGAAAAAAAAACATCACATACTTCTGTGCCACTTTTGATATATGGACATCTTAGGCAATGCATTCATATATCAGTTTGACTGTACATTTTATTTCAAATTCATGGGAATTAGAGAGTGTTAGACTTGGAGCTGTATCTTTTCCCGGAGAACACTCAAGGGAAAGTATAGCTGACAAAGTTCTCGAAATGTTCGACACATGGGAGCTGCCGAGAAACAAGTTAGTATAGCGGCAACATGCGACAATGTCAATTCGAACATCAAATGCTGCAGATACTTCTTACATGTTGAACGATTTCTACACCTCGGCTATGTTTTGAACTTAGCTGTACAAGATGGACTTAATGTGCAGGGAGTAACTTAGACCGGTGTAAGAAACTGGTAATGCATTTCCGCAAGAGCAAGGACCTGCTTGATGAAATGGAGGCTGTACAACGAGAAAAGAAACTCAAGACATCGAGACTCACTCAAGATGAATTTACCCGATGAAACTCAACATATTTAATGTTGTCAAGACTTTTGGAACTTAGAAACATTATAACCATCATTGTAGATGACACCCTACCACACAGGAATACTCCAAAACCCACTTACTTCCCCACTGATAAAATATAGCAATGTTAGGGCAACACTTCGAAACGAAAGTAAATGACCCGCCCGGAATCACGAAATTCAAGGAGCAAGCAAAACTGAAGATGAACACACACTACGATATGAAAGATGAAGAAAATCACGTGGACATGACGTCATATCGTTGCCTGAGTTCTAGAATGTTCTATGTCCCTTATGGGACATAGAACATTCTAACACTCAGGCGACTATATGTCGACCCTCGTTTTCGTGCTTTCGGTCACAAGTTGGAGGCGAAATCGACCACTGAGACAAAGATGACATCAGAACTTACTGGGCTAATCGGGGGTATAAAAGCCCAGGCATCAGATACTTGTGGAAGTGATTCTGTGGTACCAGGTGTTGGGGATCCGACAGCACCGACACCATGTGAAGAGAAAGGTCCTGGCCGTCTTCTTGGCGCCATACTTGGAGCACACGTATCTCATAATTCGAGCAATTCAGACATCGCGATGACAGAAATAAGAAGGTATAATGCCCCGCCGTACGCTGGGATAAATACTTACCCACTTAACTGGTGGAAGTTACATAAAGATACGCTTCCATACATGTCTGAATTGGTGAAAAAGTTGATGTGTGTAGTTGCCACTAGTGTGCCAAGTGAGTGCTTGTTCAGTGTTACATGAGACATTATTACTTCAATACAAAATTGTCTATTACCCGATACAGTAGCTAAGTTATCATTTTTGCATAACAATGGTTGGGAAGCGCCACCTTCCCCAATACCTACGGATGCGTAGTTTGTGCAACTGCGGAAATTACAAGCGTCTCGTCCAAGAAGAAGGATTTGAAAACCTGTGAAATGCCAAACTGACTAGGAACACATGGGTAGGTCCATTGTGTTTACTCTTTATGTGACTCCCGTGTGACAATCATCAATCCACATGATGCAACAAGTTAACAATTGCAAGTGTTTTGGAATTATTTGTCTGTTTATAATTGCACATTAGTAAGTGACAAGTTTACAATAATTATGCATTGTAGATTACACAAATATGAGACGATAGTTATAGTTTTATTCTGGTTGCGACAAATGGACAAGCGACGATGTAGTCTACAATATATATTATCGATTATAATAAGCCGTTTTATAAAGTCAGACATTGTCGTTTTAGAGGTTAGATGTTTTGCGGGACACTTTCTAAAACGCGTTTCATACAGTCATCTTCTATAACTTGACAGCTTACATCCAGGACAAAAACAACGATTCTTGATGAAAAGAATAAGCGTTTTACAGAAATATCCTCTTTAACTTTTGATCTCTAAAATGACAATGTCTGAAATTTCGAAACCGCTTATACAATTACCATGTTTTGGACATTTGGGCCTATATCGGACACATTGGGTAATTTTGGTAATACCCAATGTGTCAGATATAGGACAAAATGTCGAGAACATGGTAGCTGTATAAGTGGTTTCGTAATTCCAATGGGTAATGGTATTCATATTGCTAGTGACAATGACTGATGTCAGACAAGATAGAGAATTAGAAATTACCATGTCAAGTTGTCAACTAACCCCCATAGTCTCATATACATTTCAATGAGTCTGTAGTTGACAATATCTAATTCCAAATCACTACACCCAATACCGAATACCGGTACGCATACCTGCATGTCGGAAACTGACCAATTTATCTGGAATATGTTAGGTGCCAGTGCTAAGAACAAAACGTTTTTGTGCTGAAATACTTGAAGCATTTGCACTATCTATTGGGTTAAGAACTTAAAGATAGATAGTGCAAATGATCCAAGTCTTTCAGCACTAATAACATTTAGTCTGTAGTTCACGCTCTCGCTATCATCCACATGCTATAGGACATATAACTTGTGCAGGATAACGGGAAACGTGAACTTCAGACTCCACAGTGAGTCACAGTCATAGGTTGTAAGCACGTTTATTCGCTCATATGGTGGATATGAGAAAATATTTCAAAATACACTACACATTTCCACAATGTGCGTACAATGTATTATATAACATGCCCAGAATTACCAAGCTTGCCCGTCAGATGGCAGTAAATTGAGAGTGGTGGCCGAGTAGATAAGTGCGCTGGTCTCTCATGCCAGAGGTCCCGGGGTCGATCACTGGTCGGGGAAAGTTCTCGAGGGATCCGAACACTCTCCGTCAGCATCAATTTTGGGGTTGATGCTGTCACAGCGTACCGTCCTATCGGGTGGGGACGTAAAATGGCTGTCCTCTGTGCGGAGAGAGACACACTCCGTGCAGTCTAAAGATCCCCTCGTAGTATTCGCGAAGAGCAAGGTCACGAAGTTGCCGCTATTAAGGTCATCCCACACACCTACGCCATTGTGCCAAGGAGAGGCGTTAATATAAGTTGCATAACTTGTTTGCCAATCCTTGTAAAACAAATAAGATTAAATTAAAGTAAATTGATGCTTTCTTTAACACAAACACGTATACCAATTCAATCATTATAAAATATCTTAAATAAAACAAATGTGTTAAAATCTTAATTTGGTATTAACAAAAGTAAGATTTTAACACATTTCACTTCATTAAGTTATTTTATAATGATTGGACAGGTCAGGAACCGGTCCAGGAAAGAATGTCGGACCACTTAGGGTTGGACCTGACCGGACCACACTGGATCACCTCTCCCCTGGACCGGACAACCACTGACGGTCCGGTCCGGTCAGGTCCGCATCCCTACATGTGATGCCCGTTGCTCCACATTTATCGTTAGGGAATCGGTTGCCGGTGAAAGGCTCCTAGGGTTTTTATTTCGAAACGTTGAATGCGTGTTCATAGAATAGAATGGAAAAGAATATAATTTATTGCACAACCACATTACAAGGAATGGGTATTCCATTTCGAAAACAGTAAAGTACAAGAATAACCATCATATAAATGATATGCAAATCAGGTTTATGTACAGTACGTGGAGAGTGGATTGTAACTAAATCACCCGGGGAGTGGAGTTATCACCCAAAGTATCCCTTTCAAGTTCTGTACATGTGGGCAAAACACACAAGCAATGTTTCAGCCAATGGACCGCCGGGTATAACCCGGAGGTCCATAGGCTGGAACTTTGCTTGTGCTTGTTATGCTTTGCAACAAATTTGCAATTATTGCTTGGGTGGAGTCTTCACTCTGCGGGTGATTTAGTGATAATGCACTATCCACGTACTGTAGTTGCAAGATGCACACACACACACAAACACACACACACACACACACACACACACACACACACACACACACACACACACACACACACACACACACATACACACACACACACACACACACACGAAGGTCACATTACCAAAAAACAATTGAAATATTTAACAGCTAAGCTCAGTGCTCAAACAAGACAATTTTATATCCTACCAAAGATCCACAAGGACCGTTCTTCATGGACGGATGACTTAACTCCACCCGGGAGGCCAATTGTATCAGATTGTAATTCGGAATCTTATGCGATCTCGGAATTAATTGATTATCATCTGAAACCTATAGCAAATAGACATCCAAGCTATCTAAAAAATACACAGGATTTCCTGTCGAAAATTTCGAAATTGAAAATATCGAAAAATGCAATTCTGGCTACTTTGGATATCGACAGTATGTATACGAACATTGATATTGATAAAGGTGTTAAATCAGTTAAAAATGCATTTGAAAAATATCCGGATGCGAAACGCCCGGATGAACAAATTTTGGATCTTTTAGAGCTGAGCTTAAAAGGTAATGACTTTCAATTCAATGGAGAATATTTTCTACAAATAATGGGTTGTCCTATGGGCAAAAGATTCAGTCCTAATTTTGCAAGCATTTATGTAGCGGAATGGGAGGAAAATGCCTTAAGCAAATGTGCAAAGCATCCTCTCGTATATCTCAGGTATTCAGATGACATTTTTATTATTTGGGAACATTCAAAAGAAGATTTTGATGAATTTTTAGAAATTTTGAACAATCACGATCCAAATATTAAATTGAAAGCTACTATCAGTGAAAATTCTGTTGATTTTCTCGATGTGACCGTGTATAAAGGCAAGCAATTTCAGGCGTCCGGTCATTTAGATTATAAAGTGTATTTTAAACCAACTGATTCACATCAATTGTTGCACACAAAATCATTTCATCCGCAACATACATTTAAAGGTATCATCAAATCACAACTCATTCGTTTCCACCGCAATTCAAGTGATAAGGTAAATTTCAATGAGGCTTGTTCTACTCTATTTGGCGCCCTCAGATCGAGAGGGTACTCGCTGCGCCTTCTGCGTAGCCTGAAATCCCAAACCCTGAAAAAGCTCGAAAGTCCAGCTGAAACTACCGATTTCGAACCACTGAAGATTGAACACAACAGACCGTTGCAAAATAGTAGTGGCGCGGTATTTAATTGCAAAAAGCCTCGTTGTAGACTGCATACTTTTATGCCTGATCATAAAGAGGAATTTTCCTCCGAACAAACGAAAAATCATTATCAGATCCGTAACCCCCTCCATTGTGATTCACCAAACATTATTTACCTTATCACTTGTAAGCGATGTCGGAAACAGTATGTTGGTCAAAGTCAAAATCCTTTCCGAGAACGTGCTACTAGACACAAACAGGATATAAAACATAATGCTGATGCATAATGCTGATGCCCCAGTAGCACAACATTTTAACCTTCCTGGCCATTCTTTGGACGATTTCGAAATCCATCCTATTGAACAACCACCAATTAAAGACACATTAGAAGAAACGGATGAATTTAGAAAAAAACGTGAAGCTTTTTGGATCAATACGCTTCAAACCCTCTGGCCATTTGGTATGAACATATCAGAGGGCGAATGCGAAAGGAGGTCCATCATTCCTTTCACTTTAACGTACAACAGAATGAATATCGAAATAGCAAAAATGTTAAAAGATGAATTCAATTTTACCAATGCTAAATTAAATGAACCTTTGAATCTTCGACCTGTCATCGCCTATAAGAAAAACAAAAGCTTGCATAACATCCTTGTAAGGACTAAATTAGAGCCCATCAATGAATAACATCAATTATTGCCAGTCAGTTTAACCAGTTCCTAAGCTCATCACTTAGTTTAAATCAATTTTATGTACTTTTTTGTTACGTTTGAAACCCATCAGGGTTCAGTAAATGAAAACAATTTTTCAGCGGCATATTAAAAGAAAAAAACGTTTCAGTAGGAAATGTCTGTGCCAGTGCGATTTTTTAACCTCAAACACACACAGGCGAGTCCCAGAGTTCATATATGCCCCAAAACAAAATAGGTTCCAATTTCAATCATGTGTATGTATTTCCTAAATAAAATTATTATTTATTTATTTATATATTTATTTATTGATTATTTTTTATTTTTTATTTTTTAGTAATGTTTTATTTATTTATTTATTTATTTATTTATTTATTTATTTATTTATTTATTTATTTATTTATTTATTTATTTATTTATTTACTTATTTACTTATTTGGATGATTCATTTATTTTAATTATTATTTTTATTTTTAATTTTTCATACCTTTCACACAATGTAGAGGTTCACAAGGTAGAACACACAATTTCTACGTGGTGTAAAATATTTTCCGTCATAAACCTCCGTCGGGGGATATTCATTCCAACTGATAACATTCGTGAGGCATCATGATCTTTGGCGTTATTTTTTCATTTATTTCTTTAGTCTCAATATATTTTATCAAACCATTTTTTCATATTATTTTCACATACTTCTGAAGCCAGTAAAGCAAACCGCTCCCGATTGGTTTTACTTAAATCAAAGCCAACCAATGGGGCTTCATGGGGTCAGTAAAGCAAACCACTCACTGACTGATTAAAATTCAATGGAAGCCAATCAATAGGGCTTCATCTAATTTGTTTGGACCACACAAACTGAGTTGTGAAAAACAAACTTGGGACATCTCAGATTGAAAAGAATTAATTAGATGAGTGACATTTGTCAGCTTGTTACTGAGTTTAATTATGTACTGAGCTGTGAAAAACACCCCCAGCCCACATTTGGATATATACCATGCATGCCCTCCCAAAGTTGGATTCATTTTCCTCAAAGTCTCTTTGAAAAAGCCAAACCAAGCGAAACGCGTCGAGACAGACGGATTATTTTCTACCTTTGCTGAAGACTACAACCAATCCAGGTATCTTCTCTAATAGGTAATATCTAGATTTCATTTTAATTTATTTCATTTCTTCATTTTAATTTCATTTTATTCATCTACCTATTCTTCAAATGGCTCAAAAAAGACAGAATCATCAGGGAAAGAGAGTTGCCCAGTCTGGAAGAGGCCAGGAACAATCGTTCCAGGCCTATTCTAGATTGGTCAAGGCCCTTTTCCAGGTGATTCAGTGTATGCACCATATTGGGCTCCTAGAGCAGCATTTGGCCAAACGGGATTTCCCGAAGCAGTTGGAGAAGAAAGTAGATGAGTTAGGTGGCTTTCTAAAGCCGGCTCTTCCCACCCCACACATTTTTTCTGTTTTTCGACAGATTAGTGTGGGATGGGCCAACCAAACGTTAAATGCTTTAGTTGAGCATTACAAGATAAATTTAAATCAGTTGAAGTCTAAGATAACTTTGGCTATGCGACCACCTCCTGGACTCGAAAAAATAGACTTCAACAGCGCTTCGGCGCGTGCCTTGATCTGGGCTCAAAAAAACTTTAAAAACAAGTTGACAGATAAGACGATTTCGGCCTATCAGTCTTACATTTCGGAACTTCGCCCAGCGTCTGGAGTAAGGAACAATACGGGAGGGAGCAAGCAAACTCCGGCCCGTGTTGTCCCTCTACCCCAACGCGAAAAGCAAAATAAGAAAAGATCAAGGCAAAGCACTTCTCCCTCTTCTTTTCCGTCTACTTCTTCTTTCTCTCAGAGTAAGCGCCTCAATTTGCAAACATCTCCGGTCCATATTGTGACTGAAGATGCTCGCAAATTGAGTAATGCTGTCTCGCCTCGTCTTGCTCCTCTACCTCCTACTCCTCCTCAGCCTTTTTTCTCTGGTTCTCCTAGTGCTCTCACTAGAACACCTCCTCCTCCTTCTGTTTCTTCTCCTGCTTCTGTTTTCTCTCCTGCTTCTGTTTCTTCTGCCCCTTCTCCTGCCTCTAGTGTGGTTCAACCAGGTATATCGTACTCAGAGAAAGTCAAATCACCGAGCCGCAACTCGGGCCGCTCATCTGATTCTAAATTCTCCCAGTTTCGGCATAAAAGCGGAGTTAATTTTGACAAAAGGAATTGGCGCCTCCCCGATGTTTGTAAAAACATCCTTATGATTGGAAGTTCAAATTTAGGACGCATTGATCGAAATCCCCATCCGGACATCCAGGTGGAGTGTTACCCCGGCGCCAAATTCAATCATCTGCGCTCTATGTTTAAAGGGCACAGGGGCCAGTCCAGTCCCCAAAAAATATTATTAAATATTGGCGTGAATTCTCGAAACGATAATTCTGATCTCGTAGTTAAGCAGTTGCGGAATATGCTTAGCGATATCAGGGTCAAGTTTAGATCAGCAAAAATTTATTTCGCTGAACTAAACTTTTCGCAAAAACTCCCTCAGGCTGAGAGGAGAACCCTGAGCATCATCAACGAAACCATTCGGAAAGTGAAGGACGTTAACGTGATACCAAAAATTGATGACGCGAAGTTTGATGTTGCTCAGGATTTAATCCATTGGACCACGAGAACCGCCAATATTATGTACGATCACTGGTTGAACCACCTAAATTTAAACTAAGTAAAGGCAAAGGTAACAGCCGCCTAACAGATGTGGGATTAGGAACTAATGTGGTTAACCTGTCTGGCACCAATGACCTAACAACCCAAGAGAAATCTCTTCTAGATCGCGGTTTAACTTTTGTACCAGCACCAAAGCCTAAAACTGATAACCAAACAAATTTACCATCATACAACTGTAATTTTCTTAGGCAAATGAAATTAGCCGACCGCTTTAGAAACTCCAGCGGTCGGAAACTTCCTTTTACAGAATCATCTGGTTGGTCACCTCCAGATAGTGAAGTAGATCCCGAAATTATTGAGGCTAGCAAACGAATCATCAAAAAGGTGTTCAGCATGAACATACTCTCCGATAAAGACAATTTAACAGCTGGTGAACGGAGAGCCCTCACGAAACTTCGAAAAAATAAGAAATTAGTGATTAAACCAGCCGACAAAGGTGGGTCGGTAGTTGTTCTATCTCGGGATAATTATATAAAGGAAGCCATGAGACAACTCAGCAATACTAAACATTATAAGAAAATAGATTCACTTATTTGGCCTAGTAATATCGAAAAATTCAATAAGATCTCAAAATTTCTCCTCGACGAAGGTCACATTACCAAAAAACAATTGAAATATTTAACAGCTAAGCTCAGTGCTCAAACAAGACAATTTTATATCCTACCAAAGATCCACAAGGACCGTTCTTCATGGACGGATGACTTAACTCCACCCGGGAGGCCAATTGTATCAGATTGTAATTCGGAATCTTATGCGATCTCGGAATTAATTGATTATCATCTGAAACCTATAGCAAATAGACATCCGAGCTATCTAAAAAATACACAGGATTTCCTGTCAAAAATTTCGAAATTGAAAATATCGAAAAATGCAATTCTGGCTACTTTGGATATCGACAGTATGTATACGAACATTGATATTGATAAAGGTGTTAAATCAGTTGAAAATGCATTTGAAAAATATCCGGATGCGAAACGCCCGGATGAACAAATTTTGGATCTTTTAGAGCTGAGCTTAAAAGGTAATGACTTTCAATTCAATGGAGAATATTTTCTACAAATAATGGGTTGTCCTATGGGCAAAAGATTCAGTCCTAATTTTGCAAGCATTTATGTAGCGGAATGGGAGGAAAATGCCTTAAGCAAATGTGCAAAGCATCCTCTCGTATATCTCAGGTATTTAGATGACATTTTTATTATTTGGGAACATTCAAAAGAAGATTTTGATGAATTTTTAGAAATTTTGAACAATCACGATCCAAATATTAAATTGAAAGCTACTATCAGTGAAAATTCTGTTGATTTTCTCGATGTGACCGTGTATAAAGGCAAGCAATTTCAGGCGTCCGGTCATTTAGATTATAAAGTGTATTTTAAACCAACTGATTCACATCAATTGTTGCACACAAAATCATTTCATCCTCAACATACATTTAAAGGTATCATCAAATCACAACTCATTCGTTTCCACCGCAATTCAAGTGATAAGGTAAATTTCAATGAGGCTTGTTCTACTCTATTTGGCGCCCTCAGATCGAGAGGGTACTCGCTGCGCCTTCTGCGTAGCCTGAAATCCCAAACCCTGAAAAAGCTCGAAAGTCCAGCTGAAACTACCGATTTCGAACCACTGAAGATTGAACACAACAGACCGTTGCAAAATAGTAGTGGCGCGGTATTTAATTGCAAAAAGCCTCGTTGTAGACTGCATACTTTTATGCCTGATCATAAAGAGGAATTTTCCTCCGAACAAACGAAAAATCATTATCAGATCCGTAACCCCCTCCATTGTGATTCACCAAACATTATTTACCTTATCACTTGTAAGCGATGTCGGAAACAGTATGTTGGTCAAAGTCAAAATCCTTTCCGAGAACGTGCTACTAGACACAAACAGGATATAAAACATAATGCTGATTCCCCAGTAGCACAACATTTTAACCTTCCTGGCCATTCTTTGGACGATTTCGAAATCCATCCTATTGAACAACCACCAATTAAAGACACATTAGAAGAAACGGATGAATTTAGAAAAAAACGTGAAGCTTTTTGGATCAATACGCTTCAAACCCTCTGGCCATTTGGTATGAACATATCAGAGGGCGAATGCGAAAGGAGGTCCATCATTCCTTTCACTTTAACGTACAACAGAATGAATATCGAAATAGCAAAAATGTTAAAAGATGAATTCAATTTTACCAATGCTAAATTAAATGAACCTTTGAATCTTCGACCTGTCATCGCCTATAAGAAAAACAAAAGCTTGCGTAACATCCTTGTAAGGACTAAATTAGAGCCCATCAATGAATAACATCAATTATTGCCAGTCAGTTTAACCAGTTCCTAAGCTCATCACTTAGTTTAAATCAATTTTATGTACTTTTTTGTTACGTTTGAAACCCATCAGGGTTCAGTAAATGAAAACAATTTTTCAGCGGCATATTAAAAGAAAAAAACGTTTCAGTAGGAAATGTCTGTGCCAGTGCGATTTTTTAACCTCAAACACACACACACACACACACACACACACACACACACACACACACACACACACACACGCACGCACGCACGCACGCACGCACGCACCCACGCATCCTCGCATACAACCTAATAAACCATCACACGTTCGTATATATAGTGGGCTCAGAACAAATGAACAACTGACTACCACCTGCTATTGTATACATATACGTTACATTTATCGAGCGCCAGTTCGAGTGCCTATTTTGGTTAACAACTTGATTTTGCCATATTTTGAGGGTAATTGCTATTAAATCACCTCCAACTCAACAGCAGACAAAGATAAGGAAAAGTGGTGGGCAATGCCCCACAAAATAAACCATGTCTCGGCTGGCCGCCTGACTCGGATTTCAGATTACGCCCTTCTATGGCCCAACCGGTATTTATTAATTTATTTATTTTCTCGAGCAGTAGATCTTATTCTCATGCATTCCTCGATATATGTACAGAGAAGATTTCCGACAGGTGGGATTTTCAGTTGATGTGCAGAGTGTAGTGATCCGAAACCTGGCCATATGGACTCTAACAGTGTCCACAGAGTAGCACGCTGGCCAAAATATCGAGGACATTTGAGAAGAAAGTGTTTCTCATCTTCAACTTCGTTCTGATCACACAACTCACATAGCCTTGCTTCAGCGGGTGTTGGCCAGGGTCTATGATGCCTTCCTTAATTTTTCTATTTCTAGATTATGACAGCTAAGTATAAAGTTACTTATTATTTTTCTTTTCTGCAGTTGTAGAGAACGAAGGTAGGCGGCCCTCATGTAGTTAGTTTTCACATCAAAGTAGAACCTCAATTTCGTCGCATGAGTGCCAGAATGTCCTATGTCCCCTAGGGGACATAGGACATTCTAGCACTCAGGCGACGATTTGCCGCTGCTTTGCGACTTTCCAATAATGTCGGCATTTTTCCACGTTTGCAAATAGTTATCATGCAGCCTAGTGAGAAAGACATATGGGAACGTTTCTTTTATTACAATGAACGGTGTTTCCCATACAGAACCTAAGACTATCTCTGATAAGATTGAGCCACTGCGAGCCACCCCACTGTTTCATGTCCATGTAGCTTTTATATAATAACCTGCCCGGAGGCAGTGATTCTACTCTGAGCCAATATTTTATTATGAGTTTCAGAATTTCGAATTTGATAGGAAATCTGTCGAGTTCAGCAAGGCATGCGACATTTGATGCATTGCGATGTACGCTCAAGACGCATTTACAAAATCGGACATGGAAGTTTCCCACTTCATCTGTTTTCATCAGAAAACATCGATCACCGCAAACCTCACAGCCATAGTTTAACACCGGCTTAATGCACCGAAACCTCACAGCCATAGTTTAACACCGGCTTAATGCATGTGTCAAATAATTTCGTGATGATGGGGACGGGCACATCGTTGCCACCAAGTGAATTGTAAATTGGCAGATTTAGTCCAAGATATTTATTGACCTGACCTGACATGAACTTAAAATTGTGTTGCCAAATTTAAAGACCTGGTTTAATTTCCTACCTGCTTTATTAAATATTATTGTTTTGTTTCTTTTTCTCCGTATTTACGGTAATTTGTCAATTATAGCAGAACGAATGCAGTCTGTCTTTCATGCTTTGTAAACCTGTAGCAGTCTCCGACATCAGGATGATGTCATTGGCATACATCAAACACGGAATATGTTCAGGTAGGGTTTCTTGATGTGAATAAAGGTTTGAGATTTTTTATTTGGCCCCATGTGGCGTTCTTAGCGCTACTTTTGTCGTTAGAGAATGTGTTTCCACCGAAAGGCTCCTTGTGATTATAATCCGAAACATTGATAGTGTGTTCATATATTCAGATAGAGTATCTAGATGTGCATTAAGGATTTGGTTTTTTGATCAAGTCCCATGTGGCTCCCGTGGTGCCACTTTGTCTTTAGTGAATCGGTTTCTGGTAAATGGCTCCGAGGGGGGGGGGGGGGATTCGAAACATTGAAAGTGTGTTCGTGTGTTCAGGTAGGGTCTCTAGTTGTGCATAAATGCTTGGGATTTTTAATTTTGCTCCATGTGCCACCTTTTGCGCAACTTTTGTTGTAAGAGACTCGATTTGCGTTTGGAGTCTTCTCGGGGTTTAAATTCGAAACGTTGAATGTGTGTAGATATGTTCAGGTAGATGTGCATAATGGTTTGGGATTTTTGATTTGGCCCCACATAGCACCAGTGGTGTCATTTTTGTCATTAGAGAATGGGTATCCGGCGAAAGGCTCCTAGGGGTTTCAATTCGAAACGTTGAAAGTGTGTTCATGTTGGATCTGTTCGTGTGCATAGTAATTTGGGATTTTTGATTCGGTCCAATGTGATACCCGTAGCACCACTTTTGTCGTTAGAGAATCGGTTGCCGGCGAAAGGCTCATAGCGTTTTTATTTTGAAACGGTAAAAGTGTGTTCATATACACTGTAAAAAATTACCGTAATTCTACAGTTAACTACTGGCAGGTCTCGAGGCCGTAAATTAATTTTAACGGCGTTGTTGTAGAAAAACCCGCAAAGTTGACCCAATGAACGTATTTCTCCTGTCACGCTGTCCAATTACGTCGCACGGCAGTAAAATGGTGAATTGTGGAATCGGCCTTGCAATAATGCCACTCTGGAAGTCGCTATTTCCAAGAAGGACGCACGATGCATTTGAAGACGAACAACAACAAAGTATTACTATCAATTTGTAAGTTTGTGGCCAAGTGAATCATGTTCATTGCAGTCCTGGACATGAAAATCAAAAAACGTAAATTTTTTTATGCGTATAATTGTTTCGGTAATCATGCAGAATAGCAGACTGTTCGTACTCCGTCACCGATATTCGATGCATCTTATCGCTTGTGGTCGCGGATCTCCGCTAAGGCCGGCATACCCATATGCTTTTATAGGTTCAAGGTAAAATACGATTAATGATGGCTGGAATTCAATTATGGTTTTCAGTTGATCACGGGCCATATGGCTGAAACTCTGCCTCCGGTCATTTTGACCGTAATTATTTTGATGGTAATTTTAACTGGAAAATAAGGCAAATAATGGTTGAAATTTTTTACGGTCATATGACCGGCAGCTAGTTTCCAGGCATATTACCGGACAAATAACGGCAAACCGTAAAAAAATTACGGCAAATGACAGTCAAAATCTTTTACGGTTTGCCGTAATGCTTGCGGTCATATGCCTGGAAACTAGCTGCCGGTCAACTGACCGTAAAAAATTACGGTAATTTTTTACATTGTATGTTCAGGTATGATCTCCAGATGTGAATAAAGGTTTCGGATTTTTTATTCGGCCCCATGTGACCCCCGTAGCGCCACTTTTGTAATAAGAGAATCATTTTCCGGTGAAAGGCTTCTCGGTGTTTAAAATCGAAACGTTGAAAGTGTGTTCATATGTTCATGTAGGGTTTGTACATGTGCATAGCGGTTTGAGATTTTTGATTCGGACCCATGTGATGCCCGTATCGCCATTTTTGTCGTTAGAGAGTCGGTTTCCGGCGAAAGTTATCTAGGGATTTTAATTTGATACATTGAAAGTGTGTTCATATGTTCAGTTATGGTCTCCAGATGTGCATAAAGGGTTCGGATGTTTGATGCGGCCCATGTGGCACCCGTGGTGACACTTTTGTCATTAGGCAATCGGTTTCCAGCGAAAGGGTCCAAAGGATTCGAAACGTTACAAACGTGTTTATATGACCAGTGACATATAAACACCTAGGGTTTATACGTGCATAAAGGTTTCGGATTTTGGATTCTGTCCCATGTGGTGCCCGTAGCGCCACTTTTGTCGGTAGAGAGTCGGTTTCCGGCGAAAGGCTTCTGGGTGTTTTAATTCGAGACGTTGAAAGTGTGTTCATATGTTCAGTTTGGGACTCCAGATGTGCCTAAAAGTTCGGGATTTTTTATTCGACCCCATGTGGTGCCCGTGGTGCCACTTTTTGTTTTTAGATAATCGGTTTCCGGTGAAAGGCTCGTGTGGGGTTTATTTCGAAACATTGAAAGTGTGTTCGTATGTTCAGGTAAGGTCTCTAGATGTGCATACATGCTTGGTATTTTTAATTGTGTCTCCATGCGGTAGGGTCTCTAGGGTCCTTAGAGAGTCGATTTCCGGAGAAAGGCTCCTAGGGTTTTTAATTCGAAACGTTGAATGTGTGTTGATATGTTCATGTAGGGTCTCTAGATGTACATAAATGGTTTTGGATGTTTGACCCAACCTCATGTGACTCCCCTGGTGCAACTTTTGTCGTTAGAGGACTGGTTTCCAGAGAAAGCCTGTTATGGATTTTAATGCGAAATGTTGAATGTGTGCTCATATGTTCAGGTATGGTCTCCAGATGTGTATAATGGTTTCGGTTTATTGATCCAGACCCATGTGTCTCCTGTGGTGTGATTTTTGACGTTTTGACTATCGGTTTCCTCGAAAGGATCCCAAGGCTTTTAATTCGAAACGTTGAACGTGTGTATGTTCAGGTATGGTCTCTAGATGTATATAAAGTTTTGTGATTTTTGATTTGTTCGCTTCGGACGCGATGTGGGCGATGCGGGGAAGAACCAAGTTTTTTTTCTTTCTTTTTTTCTCCTCTTAAGCAGTCTTTGACTCCGACTGGCATGTTAATGTGGTGATACGCCTGGTTTGGACTTCTGCTCTGAATGCCACAATGAACATTAAACCTGAGATGCAACATCTGATAACTGGACTTAATCTATGTGGGGTGACATGTGGCTTCAAGCCAGGAATTGGTTGCATGTCTCACTGTGATCTTTGGCCATATAATTTACTCGATATTTCCTCTTTTTTTGCTGCTGGTTTGCGATATTGCGTCAGCACACTGCGCAGGTGCAAAGGGCATTGGAAGGACTATTACTTCATTGATTCGCGGAAGGAACTCGCGTCGCATGTGGTTTGAGAGGGTCTTTCACCAGCTTCACCTATCAGTCTGCTGTTACTAATCCTTCACACTGTATAAAAAAATAAATTTGTTCTAAAACGATTGAATGTAACTGTGGGTGTCGTTGAATAAATTAATAGGGGTGGGGGTGGGGGGGGGGGGGGTCTGGTACAGTTCAGTTCTACATTCTCATTGGTTTGAACGATTGAATTGCTCCAATTTTCATCCAACATATATTTTACCGAGCAGGATATATCCGACATTATAACTCATCACCAACCAAGAAGGCAAGTGGACATGATGGCATTGGTCACAGATTATTGAAAGAAACTAGGCGCAGTGTTTGCCGACCTCTATATCTCTTTGGCCGTGTATTGGAAAAGTAATGAAAAGGATTTTTAAGTTCGTACATACGTACTTTCAAGGTAACTCGCTATTTTACAAATTTCAGTCTGGCTTCGTTCTACAAAACAGTACAGTCTATCAGCTTATAAAAATCTAATCTATATGGTGCAGCGGATAATAGGTTATCTACCTGTGGTGTATTCTGCGACCTTTCTAAAGCCTTCCAACAGAGTTATAGATAAATAGGTTAATATTTTATTTAACGGTATAGTCTACAGGCAATTACATATTTAACTGTTGCGTATAAAATACAAAGAGATAATGAGAAAATTATATTTAATCTATACCGTTTGGAGATGACATAACCAGATTGACTGTTTACCTGTCACTCTCGTAATACATTTAACTCCAACAATGACTACATACTCTGTATGTTAAGCTGTGATCGAAAGATCTACCAGTATAGGCCCGTAATACATTCAACTCCAACAATGACTACATGCTCTGCATATTAAGCTGTGATAGAAAGATCTACCAGTATGGGTAGTTGTGAATAGATCTGTAACTTTGACTTGGCGACCTACCCCATTAATCTATCTCTTTAGATGGACGAGTTTCAAGGTTCATAAAGGTGGCTAATGGTGAATGTGATAGAGGGTATCCCGACCCTTCCGTACTAATCTGATAATATTATTATGGTTACAACCCTGGGCCGAAGTTAGATTTTGAAAACAAATATGGCACGGTTCAAGTACTGCTCGTCAGCCAAGAAGAATATAATGGACATAACATAATACATAATAAGTCCTCGATGTGGCGACAGTTTGTGACTCTTGGGTTATTTAGGTTATAAGTGTGGCGCCACCTACTGTGGGATGTAACAGTCAGTTCAGCATGGTTGTCGCACTGAGAGCTTTCTTGATATGAGGACAGAAGTTTTGTTCTTCTGAGTTTCTCTTTAAATTCTTTTCTATTTTCTATGTCTCGCAATTCAGGGTCAAGTTCGTTCCCGATTTTCGGAAGGGCATATGAGGGCAGCCAGTCTAATGCCTTTGATCGGGTTTTGTTGATACATACCAGTCCTGATTGCCTTATCCTCAGGTGTGATTGAGAGATTGGGGAAGTAAAATAATGTTCGAAAGATTTTGGAAGTTTTCCATTTTTCCAATCAAAGATAAATAGACAGGCATGTAGTTTGTACAAGTCGGTGGCCTTCACTATTTTATCTTTTAGGAATAATGGGTCCTAATGGGAATTATACTTTTTGTTGTTTAATATTCGAAGTGAACGTTGCTTTATTTTCCGTAATTAACTGACTTATCTTGAATTCCCTTATATTTGATTACAGTATAAGTGACAGTGGACCAAAGAGTAATATAGCATCTTCATGACATGTAGAACCAAGAGGTAGTAAGTAGGGTTTTTTTTGCTCTGTTCAATTTGCCCATCCCATCTTAGAACAACTTTTCGATATATGAGTTTGATAAGATAAATGTTCATCAATCAGGGATGTGACTAGAGGGTTTCAGGGGGGGGGGGGGGGGGGGAGGGGGGTGCCACCGGTGTAAATTCCAACTGTGGGTGGTTTCAATAGGTAGTTGCACTGCAGCGCTGGGTGATATCTTTTAACCCTTTACCCAACGAATCGCCCGCAACCACCCACGTAATATGCAAATACAGCTGCTGAAACAATATTATTTTTCGACAAATTTCCAACAAAACCATATCATGTGACCCCTCGTTGGAACGAGCTCGTCGAGCTCGTTACAAAGAGGGGTCACATGATATGGTTTTGTTGAATTTTTTTTAAAAAATTTAAAAAAAATTATATTTAAAATAATAAATTTTGAAATCGTCTGCGTTGGGTAAAGGGTTATGAACCCCTCTGAAAAGTTTCACTAGTCCTGAAACGGAAAAAGCATCATTTATAATGTGTCTGGGTCAGAAAATTTACCGGATTGATGTCAGAGTCGAAATTTTGGAGCCATGTCAATTTTAGAGTAGGACATTTGAAACTCAAGTTTCCAGTTGGAAATAAAAGATCAAAATTTCTCATCATCAGTTGGAATTTTAATATTTTTCATGAACAATGTTAATTTACTGAATTTCCAACTATTGGATTTTTGACCTCGGAACTTCCAACTATTGAAAAAAAAATACTCCTAGCTGGGGGGGGGGGGGGGGGGGTGAGACACCCCCACACCCCTCCTGTCGCCACATCCCTGTCATCAATATGAATACCTAAAAAAATTAGAGGTTTATCTTCTTCATTTGAATCCACCCTTTTTAATTTTTTACTCTTTATGAAAATGTCAGGGTGAAAGCAGCTATTAGCTTTATGCTTGGATTAATAATAATGTATTTTGTTTTGTTAGCGTTTATGTTAAGTTGATTTGCTGAGCACCACTCATAAAAATTATTGAGTTCATGATTAAAATGGGTATCTATGGGATTGGTATTGGGGATGAGCAGTTGTGTCATCCGCAAATGACAAGAGATTAAAATTTGCAGAACGACTGATGTCATTTATATATAAGAGGAATAAGGCTGGACCAAGAACAGAGCCCCCGTGGGCCCCCACATGTTAGTTCGGTGAGTTCAGACATTTGTTCGCCATATTGAACATACTGCGATCTATTCGAAAGATAGTTTTTAAACCAATTGTTACTGATGCCTCTGAATCCATACTTTTCCATTTTTGTTATCATTATGTTGTGGTTTATTGTGTCGAATGCCTTGGAGATGTCCAGAAATGCTTCTAGTGTGTTGTTTTTACTTTCCTTGTTATTTTCAGAACCTAAAATTTTCAGTAGTTGCATTACTAAATGTATGGTAGAATACCGAAATCCATATTGATTGTGATATAAGATATGTGACGTTTCGAGGTATTTCATGATTCTGTTGCACATGAGCTTTTCTAATACTTTAGAAAAGCCTGGTAAAATACTTATCGTCTATAATTATTAAATACATGCTCGTCTCCACTTTTAAAAATTGGAATAACTCTTGCTATCTTCATCCTATCACGGACAGTACCGCGGATAAAGGACATATTAATGATGTGGGCCAGAGGAGGAGCTATTACATTAATTGAGTGTTTGAGGAGATTAGTGGTGATGCCGTTTTAATCCTCTTTATTTTTCGACATGAGAGAATATAACAGAATATAGCTCGTATTCAGTTGTTGGTGTTATGAAGAAACTGTTTGGTTCATTACTGTCCATGAAGTTTAGAAAGTTTTTCTGGGATACATTTATTTGTTCGTTAGTACGTTTCCCTATACTCGCGAAAAAGTCGTTGAATTCCTGTGCTATTTCCGCTGGATCATCTATTTCTTTATTATTTTCAATTACGAAAGATTGCGGCAAGGTGACTGCATGGTTTGTTCTAAGTTGGGCATCATTAATAATTTGCCACGTTCTGTGTAAATTACCTGTATTTTCTGATAGTGTGTTAGAGTAGTACATTGCTTTACTTTGTTTTTTAATTTTGTTAATATTCTGCTCATTTGGGTGTCTCAATTTTTTTGTCATAAAATTTAGATTTATTATTTGATGAGGTTGGAAGAGACCCTTCATCATCCAGGGATTTCGTTTTACAAACCTTTTTCTTTACCGAATATTTTTCAGAGCAAAGGCTTTCTCGAGAAGGGATTGGTATATGTCCATAAAAGGTTGTTTGCATGCATTCGGACAGTTAGATTCGAACACGGGAGAAAAGTAACTTTGAGTCATAATTGTTTTAAAGTTAGCTATACCGTCCGGATTAAATTTACGCTTTGCGGTTGTTGGTAGAGTGTCATAAGTTTTCTGGCCTCTTTCAATGTCGAAGGTGGCGAAGTGATCTGAAATGTCTGTTAGGATTATGCCTGACACAGGGATGTGGCTAGGGGGTTTCAGCTGGGGGGGGGGGGGGGTGCCACCGGTGTAAATTCCAACTGTGAGTGATTTCGATAGGTGGTTGCACTGCAGCGCTGGGTGATATCTTTTAACCGTTTAACCAACGAATCGCCCGCATCCGCCCGCGTAATATGCAAATACAGCTGCTGAAAAAAATATTATTTTCGAAAAATTTCAATAAAACCATATCATGTGACCCCTCTTTGGAACGAGCTCGTCGAGCTCGTTCCAAAGAGGGGTCACATGATATGGTTTTGTTGAAATTTTTTTTAAAAATTTTTAAAAATGATATTTAAAATAATGAATTTTGAAATCGTCTGCGTTGGGTAAAGGGTTAAAGTGATTATATATATATATACACATGCTTATGAACCCTTCTGAAAATGTTTACAAGTCCTGAAACGGAAAAGGCATCATTTATAATGTGTCTGGGTGAGAAAATTTACCGGATTGATGTCAGAGTCGAAACTTTGAGGCCAATGTCAATTTTAGAGTAGGAAATTTGAAACTCAAGTTTCCAGTTGGAAATAAAAGATCAAAATTTCTCATCATTAAGTTGGAATTTTAATATTTTTCATGAACAATGTTAATTTATTGAATTTCCAACTATTTGATTTTTGACCTCGGAATTTCCAACTATTGAAAAAAAATACTCCTAGCTGGGGGGGGGGGGGGCACCCCCCTCCCCCCCCCCCCCCCCACACACACCCTGTCGCTACATCCCTGGCCCGACAAGGGTATTGATAGAATGTTGTTTGTAAATATGTGATCGATTTAATGTAACGGAGTGCTGCGTTACTCTAGTCGCTTATTGATATGTGGTAAGAAGCCTTGACTAATCATTGTATGTAAATAAATGTCGGTCATGGTATGGACATCCGATTTCAAGAGGTCAATGTTAAAGTCCCCCATTATTTTTGATTTTTTGTCCATTTGAACAGAAGCGTTTCAAACTGGACTGTGCTATCTGAGTTTATTTTCTGCGTCAAACTTACTGCTGGAGGTTTGTCACTTTTATTATGCGTTATCAAGTGGAAGATGCCAAAGTGGTCCGAAACATCTGTAATAATGACACCTGATCGATGTGACGGGCCAAAATTATTTTTAAAGAAGTGGTCTATCAGTGTAGCCGAATGGTTCATTACTCTGGTTGGTTTGGTGATATACGGTAAGAAACCATGACTAATCATTATATCTATATACGAGTTCGTATTGGCATGTATATCTGATTTCAAGAGATCAATGTTAAAATCTCCCGTTAAATATGTCTCTTTGTGTTCCTGATTGATTTTTTCGGTTATTACATTTAGTTTGTCTAAGAACAAATCAATGTCTACCTTAGGTTGTGTATTGGGCCTATAAATTATCCCGATCAGCTTCGTACATTTATTGAATTTAATTTCAATAAAAAGAGATTCAAAGACATGCGGAATAAATACCGAGAGATCTCTACGAATCTTGAAGGGTATATTGTCTTTGATGTATACTCGCCCAAAAAAGAAAGTGTGCATTGCAGAAATTGATCAAACTCCAAAAAAATAATTTCCTAGGTGTAAAGAGTGTTAACCTGTTCATGAATAAGTTATATTGAACACAAAAACAGCTTTCCCCGTTAAAATTGCATCAACGTTAAATAACGTTCTGCACGTTTGTGAAAAGGCATGTTTTGCACGTGGAGAGTCTGAAAATTCATGCAGCAGTGTGAATCCTTGGGTATTTAAACACTAAAGTAAGGCCTTCCTATCGTTCACATTCAAACTTGCGCTGCTGTTAAAACGACTCGAGATTAGCATGCCAAGATTGACAATGAATCGACGTCTCCTTGCCCTGGGTATGATTAGAGCTGGAAGAACACACAGAGAGGTTGCCCAGCATTTGAACTGCCACCGTAACACTGTAGACAGGCTAGTCCATCGACATGCACAACATGATTACGTTCGAGACCGACCCCGCTCCGGGAGACCCGAGTTACCACCCCTGTACAAGATCGGTATATCCGTGTCGTCCATCTCCGGAACCGGCAACAAACGGCAACGACGACAACCAGGAACATCCCTAACCTGAGACAGATACATCCTCAAACAGTAATCAACCGGCTGAGAGAATACGGCTTACGTCCGCGAAGACCTGCAATTCGTCCGATTTTGACGTTACGTCAAGGCCCCGGCGTCATTCTACAGCAGGACAACGCCCGACCCCACGCAGCTCGTGTTGTTCAACAGTATCTGCAGCAACAACAAGTGGATGTTCTTCCCTGGCCCGCAAATTCGCCCGATATCTCACAAATTGAGCACGTATGGGACGAAATGAAACGTCAGCTACGCCGGCTTCCCCATGCACCGTCAACGCTCGTGGAACTCCTAAGACAGCTTATCAGAATATTGAACAACATCCCACAACACTTCCATGCTAACTTGTTCGCTTCCATGAGGCGTAGATGCACAGCAGTAGTCGATGCAGACGGAGGTCATACCAGATATTGAGTGTGTGACTTTTGTGTTTGACCCTTAGTGTCTTTGACTCTCCATGGCACCAAGAGTATTCGTCGTAGCGTAATAAAATTTCTCGTGTTGATCACAAATTGATTCATCTGTGATTGAATAAAATTTCCATGAATGAAAATGATATATATCTGTTTTTAGTGTTATTTATTAGCATGCACACTTTCTTTTTGGGGAGAGTATATATGCCAACACCACCTCGACCGTCGTCTCCTTCTGGTGTTTTGGAGCTGATAGGGGGATGGTAGCCGTGAAGTGCATAGGAACATCCAAGCGGGATTTGGAATATTTCTGTTAGACCAATGACATCAAAACTGTTTTAAAGAGCATCTCGCTAAGAGAATCCCAATGAGCCTTAAGGCTTTGACAGTTTAAATGAAAGACCGAGAATTATTCCTCAGAACTAATAATAATGTCTAATAATGTGGGAATTTCTTCAGCTAGTTAATATTTGCAATCACTTTTTATAAAATTGGAAGGAAACTCATCACCAAAGGTTATTTCGTTTAGTTTCTCATTAAAAATCCTTTCAAAATCATATTCCGAATTATTCTGGACTTCGTCCAATGAGCTGTTATGCGCCATTATGATTGTCGTCACCAGGTCTCTGTAATTAAAACAATTTGTATCCTATAATTGTACGGGTTAATATTTGACATTCTTTAACACCAAAGTTAACCTTACTGACTGAGTGGCCGTTCTGAATTGATTGCAGTGTTGGCATTATTTTTAAACTCCAGAGGCCGTTTTTCCGGGCGGATCACAAGCTACGTCATAATGTCATTAAGGGGGAGGACTGCAAGGTAAATGTGTGGTGTAGACCAATCAATAAGGCTGCACGTTGAAAATATTGATTGGTCTACCCACAAATACTAAATATGGACTCTTCCTATTGCTACCATGGAACTGACATGGAAGATATCACCAGGGTTCAAAGGGTTAATTGAGTGATACAGTATAACAACGAACATGAAAACAATAACATATATACATATTTCATAATTACTTTCGTAAATGACTTTCTGTATTTATTCTTCAATGAATGTGGCCGTAGTGGTTAGCAGTATCCAGTGCCTGGATGGGTCTGACATCTCATTCATCCATTCCCCGGTTCGTCAATCACCGAGTGAATTAATAAGCTGGGAGATAAGGCAGAGAAAAGATAACAAGAGCATGAATCAGTAAACGGGCGCCTGTTAAATAGTTCCACTTTTTAGGGCGACGACGCTATTCCGCTTGTCTTCTCTCTCTCTCTCTGAAATTGTCCAGTTATAAATGGATGTTACTATCTTGTAGCGGACAGTCTGCTCGTCAACGTAAAAATAACCTACAACTGATCACATCCACTCACTAAATCAAGCCCCATCCAACCATCCAAAAATGGATTTTGAAATGAAAAAAATAACTTTTAGTTATCAAATTTGAAAAAACAGCTACAGCTGAATACATGGGAAATATCACTGAAATAGTTAAACCAAAATATTCAGTGAACATTCAACGGGGAAATAACAACCGAGTAAAATAACAAATGAACGAGTCAAAGAATTAACATCTGGATACAGAGGATCTCAAACGAGTGCTGTTTGGATATAAGATTTTTTGAAACGAGTTTGATGAATTTGATTCACAAAGAGCCTTTAGGCGAGTTGTGAATCGGATTCATCAAACGAGTTTCAAAAAATCTAATATCCAAACATCACGAGTTAAAGATTCTGTATATCACATGAATTTTCGAATGTTTTTTACACCTTTTATTTAATTCATTGTCGCTAAATTCTCCCAAAACAACAGACAATTAGTTCGTTGGCTCAAACGCTTCACACCATGACGTCATGAATGGGCTTTACTTGCACCTGTTGTCGTAATTAACGTCACGTCATGTCAAGAATACAATGCTGCTGCTATGGAACCACGCGCCGATTGGACACTAGTTGATAATCAGGAAATAAGACATGGGTTGTTACGTCGAAATTAACGGCTTTTCGTGTGATAAATACAGATTATCGCCACAGAGTGTGTCTTCGGGAATTCAGATCAAGTCGAGTTGTAGGAATAGAACAGTATTTCGACGAGCCCGTTAGGGCGAGTCGCAATGCGATTCGGTGCCTACAACGAGACTTGATCAGAATTTCCGGAGACACACACCGTGGTGATGATAAATTTATCTCACAATATTGACCACAAAATGTGTTATAAAACTATTTTAAGAGGAACTTTTTCATTTGCATTATCGATGGAAAGACGCAAATCGAAAAATAGAATAGCATTCATTGATCTCCATATTGAGGTCAGTGATGACGTTACACTTCAGAGAAAATTACGTCACTGGGATTCACTTTACTGAATACTGTCTTGCGAAGTGGAGCAACTGTATGTTTCGTCAACGTGAATTAGGTTGTTACTTTTGCAATAATTACTGGTGAATTAAATATCCCTCTTGGTGTAAAGGCTTATTATATTTTAAAATATGCCGTTCATCGTTTATTGAGGTGGAGTTTTCCACATTTCTTAGCGAAAGCTAATCCTTTAACTTCAAGAGAGAAGCCTCGACTCGAGCGTTCAGGAAAACCCCAATAATAGGCTGCAAACCAGCCCAAGATGCCGAAAAGTGCGCATAATGTAACAATTCGTTGAGTTAACTTCCCAGGTGACATTTTAGCATGCCGTGCAGTGCCGTGCATAATAAATACGTTACGGGGCGTTTAGTTGGCAGATACAGTGTCATAAAACGGCTCAGAGAAAACAATATTAGGTTCGGCTTCACCTCACCTAATATTGTTTTCTCTGAAGGGAAAAACGCGAAGCGATCGAAAAATGATATTAATGCTGATGTTTTGGCAACAGCAGAATCACGCGCTTGTGTCAGGGGCCCTTGATAGGGATTCGGAACAAGGGCCCAGATACATTAAACTTTAGTTGCGTAACAGTGCAAAAACGTCCCGATTGTAAGATAAAAACAGATAAATAGTTGGATGAGCGAAAATACCTAAGTTCGGTAACTGATCAGATTAGGCAGTTCGTTAACCATAGTTTATGGCCCCTCATTCGAAAAAGCTCGTAGAGCCCATTCCAATATAAGCTATTGTTTGAATGGAACAAAAATAAAAAACTTCAGTGCAAATCGAAGACAATTCTGTCTTTAACGCTTGACGATTTTGGCTGTTAAGTATGGGAAAGGGTCAACGATCAAAGGAGCTGCAGCCAACTTTTAAGAAAAATCGAAAATGGTAGGGAGAACAAAAAAAAAAAAAAATGAACGAGGGTTCACAAGCCACTACCCGGATGGAAAAATTCGAAAACTTCAGTTCAAATAGAAGACAATTCTAACTAGTGACATCAACTCTAAAATGATTTACTTTAATCTTTTCTTCTGAATCATTGCTTAAAATCCCCCATCCGAACGAGCTTGTGTTAGACAATGTCATAAGTTATTGTCTGGGTCGAAACAAAAAATCCATATCTTCAGTGCGAATAGATGACAGTTCTGGACAATTTGGGATTTTACGTTGGGAACGACCTAAGGAACTGGAGTAAACCTTTTATGAAATAAGAGTAAAACAATGAGGAGAAAAATCAAACATAATTTTTTTTTTTTTACCTCAATCCAGTTCGCTAACCTCAATCCAGTTCGTTAACTGATAGATCATGGCCCCACATGCGAACGAGCTCGTAGAGACCGTTCCAATGTTGAGTCAGCAGCCATTGTTTGAATGGAAAAAAATTCAGAAACTTCAGCGCAAACAGAAGACAATTCTGTCTAACGCCGGGCGATCTTGACTGTTGCATTTGGGAAAGGTTATCGTCCAAAGGAGTTGCTGCAAACGTTTAACAAAATAAAAGTGAAAGGAAACACAACAACAACAAAAAACATGAAAAGATATATTTTGCCTCAATTCAGTCACAGTTTCAGAGTCTCCAATGTCTTTAATGTGATGATTTACTTCCACTTGCTTCAACTGTACAGTAACTAATAACTTTAGGCAGTTCATTAACCCATTACCCAATCTGTCCGTTTCTAAAAATCTAACGTCATCAATTATACAATAACAAGAATTTCGAGGGCGTGGGGCTCCATTATCGGACCGCTATCAGTGATTAGCAGCCCAGCGGTCATTAGCGGCCCAATAACCTCGGGCCGCTAATGACCGCTGGCCTGCTAATTACTGATAGCGGTCCGACAATGGAGCCAAACGCCCAAGAAAATCTTGTTATTATTATTATTATCAATACCGCTCAGCGGTACTTTGCATTCAGACACAGTATTATCAGTAGGATTGCTGGGGTTACTCGTTAAATATTCACAAGAAAATTAACAGTAACAACATTAATTAAAGATAAATTTACAAAATCTCCTTGACCACTCGTCCATTGAGTTCCAATGTGTTCTGTGTGCCAGGAGGCACATAGAACACATTGGAACTCAGTGGACGCACTGTCGTCGGCTATTCAGTTATTCTTGTTTATGTTATAGTTTATCGTGCAGTTATTTAACGTAGCTGTCTGCATGATGCTCCAATAATTTTGCCTTCTGTGATGGATTATATGATGGAATATTTGAGGTAGGAATTTCAACATTGAATACAGTACCATCATTAGAAGAACCAGTGGGAATTGTTACACACTTATTACTTATTATTACTTATACTGACGTTTGTCGTCTGCAAACTGTAAACATAAACAACGCTTCCGGAAGTAGGTCATGACGTCATATTTGACTCCGGTCCCCGATAGATAATGGCTATAAATAGCCATTATCGACCAGCTGGAAAATATGCACGTCTAAATATAAGTCTGTTGGGCTTTCTTCCCGTCTATGTAAATTACTGTTAATGTGTTGGTAATGCACAAAGAATTGATAATAATTCAAAAGTAACTTACTTTCTTTCTTCCCTCGATTACACATCGCGACACAAAGTGTCAACACGTATAATGTTTTGTTTGTTATTTAAGTGTCTCATCGACGGAGTTGGTGGATACTGACATTGACCCTCGTATGCGAGACACTAGAAATCATCACAAAATACCAAAATAAAAGAAGAATTCTAACCCTCCCCCACCCCCCTTGGATTCCGACAAAAAATAAAATAAAATAACCTCTACATGAAATAAAGATTCTGTTTTAAACCGCATTTTTAAGACTATATTTCAACATAAAACTACTTTATTAAAAGTACTTTAAATATACTATTAAACAAAAAGTAGGGGATATCCAAACTGATGTTGATATTTTCGGAAAATGATAATGGATGCGCGTGATTGGACACATCAACATGTTACCAAGTTTAGTGTGGATCATGAATGTCACCGGCCCACGAAAACTTCGTGTAGGTTTTTCTCACGAGCGCCACGTTAATGTATGTGAGGTACGTTTTGAAATGTATGTTATTCAATAACTGAAAAAACCCTAAAAAAAACTCAGAAAAAACTTGAAGAAAAACTAAAAAAAAACTTTAAAAAACTCTAGAAAACCTTTAAATATTTCAAAAAACTTTTAACAGCTCGAAAAAAACTTGAAACACTTAAAAAAACGAGACATCCTGAAAGAAGAAAAGAAAGAAGATTTCGAGGACGTACAGATTATTCTGATCAATGGCAAAGACAGGATATTTCCGAAAATCGATAAAGGTGTAGGTCGCCTCGGAAAAGAAGCTCCGGAAAATGTGGAAAAAACTAACGAAAATAGGCATGATCATCGAACAGTTACATAAAAATAAAGAGGAGAGAGTGGCAGCTCACATGCTAATAAAATATATGACTTTGTAATAAAAATTGTGAAAAAACAGAAAAAAATAAATTATAAAAGAGAAAAAAAATCAAATATGTTAAATTTCTTCTTTTCTTTTTGTTTCGTAAATAAATGTTATAATATATCAATATTCTTTCTTGTTTTTATTTAAAAAAAATGTTTTGTTTGTTTCCATTTAATAATTATTTTTATTTTCTTTTTTTTCCCTTCACAAGATCTCAGTCGGATATTCTCTCGATCATAATTCGTGAGATTTCTCGACATTTTCCAAAACTGCCCAATTTCGAAATCCAAAGGCTGCAATTGCCCTCGACACTTGATCATTGCATTCCACCATTCTATCACCTCGTCGTCCTCATCGAACTTTTCCAACACCGATGCAAAACACGGGATTATGACGTCTTTGTGTTCCGTGGAGTAACAGGTGTGCGCATCAATCGATCCCTCCGACATGTAACCTGGACATCCCTCGCTTATCACTCTAGAGATGTTTAACTCCGCGAGATGGGAACACGCTCCATAGAAGACATCTCTTAGAAACCTCTCACACACAAGATCTCTCTTCATATTTTTCGATTTCTCCGTAGGATCTTTGATCTTTTAAAATAACATGTTTTTTTTTAATATTTAAATTTTTTATTTTGAACTTTTATTTTTAAAGTTTTATTTTCCTTCTATTATTTAATAAAATATATTGAGAGAAAAAAAAACATATATCACATGAGACGTCGTTAATTTCGACATAACAACCCATGTCTTATTTCTTGATTATCGACTAGTGTCTAATCGGCGCGTGGTCCCATAGCAGCAGCAGCAGCAGCAGCAGCAGCATTGTATTCTTGACATGACGTTCACATGACGTCACTTACGACAACAGGTTCAAGTAAAGCGCATTCATGACGTCATGGGGTGAGAATTTAGCGAGAATGAATTAAATAAAAAGTGTAAAAAACATTCGAAAACTCATGTGATATACAAAATCTTTTAACTCGTGATGTTTGGATGTAAGATATAACTCGTTTGATGAATTCGACTCACAACTCGCCGAAAGGCTCGTTGTGAATCAAATTCATCAAACTCGTTTCAAAAAATCTTATATCCAAACATCACTCGTTTGAGATCCTCCATATGTAATATATGTATTCATCCATCACACTGGCAGACAGACAGACAGACAGACAGACAGACAGACAGACAGACAGACAGACAGACAGACAGACAGACAGACAGACAGACAGACAGACAGACAGACAGACAGACAGACAGACAGACAGACAGACAGACAGACAGACAGACAGACAGAAACGCGATCGATCGAACTGGAGGGAAAATCTCTCCTCGGGCACATCTGTCGGAAGAGACACTACAGAACGCAGGAAGAAAAATTACACGTTTTTGCATTTTGTGATTACTTCTAGTGTTTCACATACGAGTGGTCACTTTCGGAATCTACCAACTCCGTCGATGAGACACTTTAATAACAGACAAAAAAATTGCATGTTTTGACACTTCGTGTTGCGATGTGTAATTTCGCAACAGAGATATCTCAGCAAAATCGATGAGTTCGGGCGTGGGAACACTTCAAAAGCCGAGTGGAAAATACATGGTTTGGAACTTAGGATTTGAGGTATCGTTACCGTCATCACGTGTCATCTTGGGGGAAAAAATGCAATGAATTCTCGGACTGGGCTCGAACTAGTCGAGCTCGGAATTTTCGCAAATTTTGTTTTTGGTCGATCTCCGAGATTCGACCGACAAGACGGGATAGATCCGCGTAGTCTCTCTGTTGTCGATCCGATTTCAGACTCGGAAAATGTCATGTGTCGGCTCGTGGTATACTTTTCGAGAATTCTAAAAGTATTTTTACTTTTAGAATATATACAGCTATATATTTACAGCGGCTGAAGACATGTGCACCATCGATGAACAGTACGCCTTAGTACACGGCGTCATCATACCCTAGGCAACCGGGATAAAGTGCCTTGCCCAAGGAAACAACGCGGGTCGTTCCGGACGAGGATCGAACTCTGGACATCTAGCATATAAGTCCAACAGTCTACCACTGAGCCACCTCGCTCCGTATATTTATTGTTGCTGGAGAGAATGGACTGTTAAGTGTTAAGCACATGTCCACCAATCCACATTGCTGTATATGCAAATAAGATATAATAATAATAATAACACTTCGGCCGGCCGCTGATTTGTCGCGGTTCTCGTATGAGAAGGCCTTGGTTACCCCTGTTCTACCAACTGCCTCTATTCCCACGCTTCTTCTCTCCTCCCAACACTCGGAGACGAACTGCTTGATGACATCCCTTGCCCCATTATTCCCAATTCCGATTAGCATATTAACCCTCTCCTTTGAGTCGCCCCCCTAACCACATGTCCTTCATTCTCCCACCCCACTTCCCCATTATACTCCCCGTGAATCTCGTTCTTTTAGTTTGGTATTTTGGGCATTCTAGAAGAAAGTGTTCCAGGGTCTCCACCACCCACGCCCAAGTTACGCATCTGGCACTCCTTTTCACTATATATTTCACTATATATTTCACTATATATTTCACTATATATTTAAACTAATTGCTCGAATGATTGTTTAAACAATGATCACAAAACAATTGCAGTTCACCACACAAAGTGTAATTCACATGATGTCTATCCGAAAGAAATATTAGTTCAAACGATGGTGCTCATGATATAGCCATAGATGCTGTTAGTGACTCTAAACACTAATAAATAAATAAATTTGAAACGCTGGCCACGTGTTTCCGTGAACAAAACGAAAGTCCACTTCAAAGTGGGGCCAACGGTGACTACCAACCGTAAAAAATAAGTTTAACCTAAAATAATCTCCGACATGTGGTGCCATTTTAATGAGTCGACAAGTCGCAGTGATGATTTGTTAAGTCATTATAATGAGTGGCAAGTTATTATAACTGGTTATGTTGATATATTTGTTTTTAGATACGTGTTTATTGTTCCATTCATTGGTTGGTGTTGTGCTTCGAATAGCACGTGTTAAAGTGAGCCTTCGCGGTTACGTGTTATTTTGTGCCATTATATGGTACGTGCTGCTCGTCAATCAATCAAATCAATCAATCAATCAATCAATCAATCAATCAATCAATCAATCAATCAATCAATCAATCAATCAATCAATCAATCAATCAATTTATTTATTAGGGCTTAACGACACTTTAACAGCCAAGGCCACATCATGTCTGTGACAGTTTGACGGGTGGAGGAAGCCCGAGCACCCGGACAGAACCACTGTGCAACGACGAGCAGCTGCCAGCTCCCCAACATCGTAACTCCGCATTGCAGCACAGGTAGGGTTAGATTTGTTGAAGACATACGCCCATCGACGTGCAGTACGCCTTAGTACATGGCGTCATCGTGCCCCCATGTGGACAATCGGGGTTAAGTTCATGATTAGTATAATTTTTATTAAGTACGCAAAAGTACGTGTTTGTAATTTCATGTTTGCAAACTGTATTTTCTGGAGGCGTAATCATTTCTCAACTAATTTTAATAAGTAGGTATGAACAGTTTGGTATCTTTGAGTTCCTAATATTCAGGTCCAGTGGTTGGTGTTTGTTGGTGGTCATAATGGTATGCCAGACTTGGTGGTAGTGGGAACCGGAAGTACTTAAATGGCGTTGTGATTATTCACACCGTAATAGATATGCGGGGGCGCGGTAGCGTCGCAATAACCGGTTCTCGTCAGATCACCTTAGTTACGCAACGTCGAGCGCGGTTTGTAGTTGGATGGGTGACCATTTCAGCGACTGATTCCCACATTGTGTCTTTGGGCAAAGCACTTAACCCCGATTGCCTACAAGGGTTCACGATGACGCTGTCTACTAAGGCGTACTGCACGTCGATGGTGCACATGTCTTCAACCAATCTAAGGGCCTGTTTACACGGAGACGCGTATCGCGTATGGCGTATAGCGTATAGCGTTAACGAGATGCGTTAACGCTAGCGATGACCTGTGCACACGAGGCGCCGACGCGTACAGTGTCACGTGGTGTGTATAAAAGCGGCAAACACTACACAGAATTTCAGTGGCTCAACTACAGGCCAGTTACCTTCTCCGTCTACTGCATGAAGAGGAGGAGGATCACGAAATGTTGATGTCCATAGTGGGAATGATGGAGATAAAGGGAATGAGATGATGGTGGGGACATCCCATCAATGAACGGCGTCAAATATCCGGAGCATTCTATTCGCTGGTACCGGAATTAAGGATCCACAGTGACCGTTATTTTATCAAATGTATGGGGAATATGCACGTCCACTGGACAGTCTTGCGTACTTGGATATGGCCTGTCCCTCGAGTATTGCGGTCAAGGTCATGACCTCAGAACAAATTTTCCATAAAATTTCCCGAAGCGTCAGGCATCGAGTCGAGTAAAAATACTGCAGAGGCGTCGGGGCGCGTTACTATACGCTATGCGCTATACGGTGACGCGCCTGGACGCCTGTCGTGTGAAGATCTTATTGACTCAAGCTACATGTATTTTTACGCTATACGCTATACCCGATACGCGTCTCCGTGTAAACAGGCCCTAACCCTGCCTATGTCGCGGTGCAGAGTTCAGAGTTACGATGTTGGAGAGCTAACAGCTGCTCGTCGTTAGTTGATGGTTAACTCCGGCTTCCTCCACCCGTAAAACTGTCACCGACATGATATGACCCTGGCTGTTAAAATGTCGTTGAAGCGTTTGGATTCCAGAGCTTCGCAAATATAAGCACCTTGTGTAAACAACATTTAGTTGAACTTTGTGATACGACCATTTGCAATATGATCTCTTTCACATACAATATAATCCAACATTTAGTTGAACTTTGTGATAAACATATTTATGAGGTGTACTTTTAACCCTTTACCCAACGGATCGGCCACATCCGCCCGCGTAATATGCAAATTCTGCAGCAGAAAAAAAATACTATTTTAAATTTTTTTTTAACAAAACCATATCATGTGAGCCCTCTTTGGAACGAGCTCGTCGAGTTCGTTCCAATGAGGGGTCACATGATATGGTTTTGTTGAAATATTTCGACAAATTTAAAAAAAAATGATATTTAAAATAATAAATTTTGATATCGTCCACGTTGGGTAAAGGGTTATGTAACAGTATAATGTGCTATGAACTGTGGACATGTCCAATAACTTATCATTGATAGAGACAGTATTGACAACTCACCCAGCAGTAACTGTGATATATCTTGTAATCACAAACAGTGATGCCATCACCGACACGAGACATGTACATTCATTATTTTTCCTGTGTTTATTAATTTGGGGTTTCTGTGTTCATTAAATCATTAAATTTTCTCATGTATTGTGATCAGTGTCATTGAGCTGCCTTACATGGAGTTAGTCACACTTACATCATAACACGGACCCATAGTTTGAAACTGCTGGAAGGTTAGACTCATTTGGTGTTGGTTTCAAGTCCAATTGTCACTCAGTGCTTGAGATATAAACGTAGACCATTCTACTAAAAAAATTGGATCCACCCGCTTTCTTATAAGCCTTTAAAGGCGATTTTCTGAGCATTTTTTAAAAATGCATTTGATGACCACTGGGTGAACCCAATTACCCTGACACATATGTTTAACCCTTTACCCAACGTAACGGTCAGCGCTATTCTCAAAAATCGCCAATTAATTTCAAGATTTTCCCATTTTTACGTCTCAAAAAACATAGGTTTGACCCCTCGTTTGAACGAGCTTATCGAGCTCGTTCAAAAGAAGGGTCAAAACCTATGTTTTTGAGGCCAAAACTGAAAAAAATAAGTTATTCAAGACTTTTTTTTTGCATGTGACGTCAGCTTTTCATGTTAGGTAAAGGATTAAAAATAATACTTTAAGCATACAGCGTTACACACACACAATGCAGATCATGTAAAGGGCATGCAAGCGCAGGAGGCTCGAAGCAATAAGCGGGGGTGGGGGTGGTGGTGGGGGGGGGGGGGTGGGGAGTGGGAGAACCGCTTCCCACCAAAATTGTTTTAAATTAGTGCTTGGAGAAGTATTCCTCTGCATTTGCTTGGCATTATCTACTCACTTATTTCCTTACATTTTGGGTAATTTATTACCTGTATTTCTGTGTGTATGGCGCAATTTGGGTAATTTCGAAAAAAAGAAAAAAAGCTCATAAAACAGATCAAAAGAAAGTCACAAAATAGATTATTCATTTATTTATTAGGGTTTAACGACAATTTCGACAGCCAGGATCACCTCGAATCGGAAACGAAACAGACATGCACTTAAACAATACAAAAATCCCCTTAGAAGAATCGTATCGGCCGTTCCGTTTAGTGACAGATGCAGCCCCTCACAGGAATATGGGCGTGGGCGAAAAGTTTTACTCAAAGGAACTTAAACGATTAAATTTGCCGAATTAACAGAAAACTATGTAGTTTGCAGTATCCAACACGGTAGGCCAAAAAGGTTATCACAACACATCAGAGATTGTTGTATCCAGTACAACGTAAAAGAGCTAAGGATTTTTTTTGAAATTTGCACGCTGTCTTAAAAAATAACGAATACTCTTGTCACAACGCAGTTAATTTGGCGAAAATCGGTTGATAGCGAATGACAAATAAGGAACCAGGAATAAGTAATAGTTGTCACGTCCGTACTCTTAAGTTCCCATACAGCCACAAACTGCCATTTTTATATTGTTTCGAAAATGTTGTCCTTATCTGTATTCTCCATCGAGAACTCAAACAGCAGGCTGCGTTTATCTGTTAAGCCATCAGCAGCCGTGTACATGTATATTCGGTAAATTTAATCTGCGAAAATAAGGGTTGAAACCACAAGAAATTGTCGCCTGAGTGCTAGAATGGCCTATGTCCCGTAGGGGACATAGGCCATTCTGGCAATCAGGTGAAGGAAAGCTACCCGATCCTCGTTCAGACGCTGTAGCAGTAAAAACTGTGAACAGTGCTAATAGTGTTAAAACCATTTCAAAAATCAATATGAATCAAGCTGGAGATAATTCTGACAGTGACAGTGAATAGAAGCAGAAGGTAGAAAATTACAAACGAATGCGATCTCGTCAATTAATTGGAAACATTTGTGTAGATTAGAACACATGATACAATGACATTGGACACGTAGCTTATTAATACGGACATAAGTGACAACCTTTCATTTATGGTAGATATTGTGATGGTCATAGATGTAAAACTACCTCTAGACTTGGTGAAACAAGAAATTTGGGCTATAACCTAATTTTCCATCCGCAAGTATGTATAACTCTTGTAATTGTTATTGGGGATTTAGATTAAAGCATGGATGCGAACAATTGTATGTTCTGATGCTAAAAGGCGTCAATTTCAGGCTTTCAACACGTGCACTACAGCTTCCCCAACTCTGCCGCTCACTACTGTATGGGTCCAGAAAGTTCCCAGGTCCAAGGAAACGCCCACGCAAAACGAAAAAGGAGGAGGTGAAGAAGAAACTGTCTACACCTAACTGATCAGACGTGTGGTGTTCTTACAAGGGCCTCGTCCTTCGAAGGGCAATGGCAGTAGCTCTACTCCCATCCTCATTGGTAACACCCTCCGACGTTCTATACAGGGTCTACCAGGTCTCCACTGCGGACACAGCAGACATGCAATTTACCAAAGAACCCATATTCTGAGAGATGGTGGGGTTTCCAGCTTTGAAACTACTTGACGAACGCGTTCTTTCCCCGTTGTCCCCTCTGAGGTTGTGAGTAACCCATATTAATTGAGAACTCGCTCTATTGATATCCGTGGTATGGGCAATAAGAAGTAATTAAACATTAACATTCTTAAAGTGCAGAGGCCTTTATGTACTAGAACCGTTATTGCTGATGCGTAAATGTTGTGACAAATTATTAAAAATACAGGGAAACCCGGTGATTCGATCCACTTTTCTTGTTGGTCTCAAGACGTCAAGTGTCGATGATATGGCGACTTATCGATCTGAATTTTAAAATACCTTTTGCACTCCACTCTGTGCATGCTAGAGAAGAAACGAACAAAATGTTGTAAGTTGCTAGCCGCATTTTAATTAAATACCTGTAAATGTCTCAGAGCACTGTTGAAACATATCCCTTTGCACATTTCTTTTCCAATTCAAGAATGTGACTGTGTTTGTAATATGGTGATACTTCACCATATTACGAACACAGTCACATACTTGAAAAAGAAATGTACTAATTTGCTTAAACGAAATTGTTTTGGTGCAGATAATTTAAAAATTAGAATCACTCGTAACTCATCAAGAACCAATTGTAATTGAATTTATTGCCAAGTCATTCAAATATAATTCAGAACAACATTCTTAAAGTGCAGAAAGTCATGTTTTCGAAGCATGTGTCGGTGCTATTCAAATATATCAAGTGGAACTCAGAAGTGACGTCATCTCTTTGTGCGTGGTGGACCTTACATGGTTTAGTAACATAACTGCCATGATAATATTAGTTACACAGTTTGTTGGTGGCCTAAAATGGTATATATGGTGTCAGTTAATTCCACATTGGACTCGAGCGAATATTAGGCCACCAACAAACTGTGTAACGAATATATCTTACCGACTGCTGCATCGATGCACAGAACGAATAACAACAGCGATCAAAATTAAATGAGAGATTCTCACAATGTGTTCACGTGTCTTTGCCTTGTTACAATTTATGGGAGAGTACAGGCACTCTCCCATAAATTGTAACAAGGCAAATTCATACATACCAAACACTTTCATTTCGAAGGTAACATGACACACATCCACAGAATATGAAGCCTTTTAAATTGCCTAACCTGCACTTCAGACCAAATATGGGCTTTCAACACACAATCTTTCAACTTGATGCGTTTATCGGCTGCCGCCATTTTGAATAATCAATGAACAAAGGGGAGATTACCCATAGCTGTCAGCGTATATTGATGTTGACAGGCAGTATATGGTTTTATCTGCAGTCTGCGTGTGACGTCTTTGAACCAATGAAATTCTCAGATACTTGTAGGAGACAAGATATTGGATGGCATTAGTGCGGATGCACAGTGCAGATCGTTAAGGTGGCGTGTCCCCGTCGTCTGTTTTGTTGTCCGACAATGTTTCTAAGGGTACTTTTCGAAATATGTTTTAGCCACGGTAACCAATGGGTTGGTATAATGTGTGGATATGTGTTTGGCGTGTGTACGATTCAATAGCCGCGTGCTGATACGCACAATAGACGATGAATAGGAACAATTGGGGGGGGGGGGGGGGGGGGGGGCAAATCCACCCACGTTTTAACTTCTGTGAAAGTTTTTAAGCCAACATGTGCGGATACTGGAAAAGTGGCACCTGTTGGTGAAAACCCAGTGACACTGGGTCTAGTCGAATCACTGAGAGTACTTTGGGGGCTATGATTCAGTTAGAATCCTCGTTTCTACATACACCGGTTCGTATTCTATGCTCCCAGATCATTTAGAGGCTGTTAACTTGCTTTGGAGATAATACCAATTATTTGACCTTCCGCTGATTTGTCGTGGTCCTCCATCGAGGCTACATTAACCCAGTTCCTTACGCTGATTTGTCGTGGTCCTGTATCGAGGAGACCTACATTAACCTAGTTCCTTACACTGATTTGTCGTGGTCCTCTATCGAGGAGACCTACATTAACCCAGTTCCTTCCGCTGATTTGTCGTGGTCCTCTACTGAGGAGACCTACATTAACCCAGTTGCTTACGCTGATTTGTCGTGGTAATCTAATCGAGGAGACCTACATTAACCCAGTTCCTTACGCTGATTTGTCGTGGTCCTCTATCGAGGAGACCTACATTAACCCAGTTCCTCGTGGGGTTATCGCGCTGATTTGTCGTGGTCCTCTATCGAGGAGACCCACATTAACCCAGTTGCTTACGCTGATTTCTCGAGTTAATCTATCGAGGAGACCTACATTAACCCAGTTCCTTACGCTGATTTCTCGTGGTCCTCTATCGAGGAGACCTACATTAACCCAGTTCATGTCGCTGAATTGTCGTGGTCCTCTATCGAGGAGACCTACATTAACCCAGTACCGTCCGTTGATTTGTCGTGGTCCTCTATCGAGGAGACCTACATTAACCCAGTTCATTTCGCTGATTTGTCGTGGTCCTCTATCGAGGAGACCTACATTAACCCAGTTCATTTCGCTGATTTGTCGTGGTCCTCTATCGAGGAGACCTACATTAACCCAGTACCTTCCGCTGATTTGTCGTGGTCCTCTATCAAGGAGACCTACATTAACCCAGTTCATTTCGTTGATTTGTCGTGGTCCTCTATCGAGGAGACCTACATTAACCCAGTTCATTTCGTTGATTTGTTGTGGTCCTCTATCGAGGAGACCTACATTAACCCAGTACCTTCCGCTGATTTGTCGTGGTCCTCTATCGAGGAGACCTACATTAACCCAGTTCAATTCGCTGATTTGTCGTGGTCCTCTATCGAGGAGACTTACATTAACCCAGTACCTTACGCTGATTTGTCGTGGTCCTCTATCGAGGAGACCTACATTAACCCAGCTCCTTCCGCTGATTTGTCGTGGTCCTCTATCGAGGAGACCTACATTAACCCAGTTCCTTACGCTGATTTGTCGTGGTCCTCTATCGAGGAGACCTACATTAACCCAGTTCCTTCCGCTGATTTGTCGTGGTCCTCTATCGAGGAGACCTACATTAATCCAGTTCCTTACGCTGATTTGTCGTGGTCCTCTATCGAGGAGACCTACATTAACCCAGCTCCTTCCGCTGATTTGTCGTGGTCCTCTATCGAAGGGACCTACATTAACCCAGTTCCTTACGCTGATTTGTCGTGGGCCTCTATCGAGGAGACTTACATTAACCCAGTTCCTTCCGCTGATTTGTCGTGGTCCTCTATCGAGGAGACCTACATTAACCCAGCTCCTTTCGCTGATTTGTCGTGGTCCTCTATCGAGGAGACCTACATTAACCCAGTTCCTTACGCTGATTTGTCGTGGTCCTCTATCGAGGAGACTTACATTAACCCAGTTCCTTCCGCTGATTTGTCGTGGTCCTCTATCGAGGAGACCTACATTAACCCAGTTTCTCGCCGGGTTATCCCTCGCCCATTCTTCCACTTAAACTTCCAGCATTCAGCTAAAAGTTTTTTTTATATATATAATTCCTCCCATCGACGCTTTCTCGATTTCCCTTACTATAAAATTGACCCTTTCCCTCATGTCATTCCCCAACCACTTATCCTTCATGTTTTCTTCCCATTTTTCCATTAGTTGTCTAAAAAGTCTTGTTCTACTTGGAAAATATTTGGGGCATTCTGAAATGAATCTTTTCAAGGTCTCCTTTAACCATTTACCTCACCTGAAAAGCAGACGACACTTGCAAAACGTTTTTTTGAATAACTGATTTTTTTCATTTTTGGTCTCAAAAACATAGGTTATGACCCCTCGTTGGAACGAGCTCGACGAGCTCGTTCCATAGAGGGGTTATAACCTATGTTTTTGAGACAAAAATTGAAAATATAATGAAAATTAATTGGCGATTTTTGAGAATAGCGCTGGCCGGTTTTGGCCGTTAGGTTGGGTAAAAGGTTAATTCCTCACCTTTCCCGTTTCTCCCTCTCAGCTCGAGTGACATCAATCTCCCTTTGAACAAAAATGACCCCCATAAGATTCGTTTAGATACTCCTCAAAAGGTCGCCAGTTTCTATTGAAATATTCGATCACGTGATCAATATAATGTCAAATGGCCTTCAATAGTGCTGCCACGTATTCTGGGGATATATTTAATTGATTTATTTGTCCGGGTGTTTCTCGGATTTCTATTTTCTGTATTTAATGCACTTTAATTTACTGACGGGTTCAAGATCCGCGTTTTCAACTACCCCTGACACCCCTAATCAACAAATATAACTACAACCATTTCTGATACAATTCCGACTATTTTATGTCACTGTGGCTAACTGGGCCTCATAATTCTGCCCACTACGTGCCTCATTTGTCCACTGGTTATTTAAGGCAATTTCGGGCGTTGCCCCAAACTCTTTTGCCACTTATTAAACCAACCAAGCAGATCACCCGATTATGATTAACTGCCGTAATCTTTAACACTAGCCCCACTCAATATCACTCCATAGATATTTTCTCTCCCACCCCCCCCCCCCCCCCCACCCACTATACGTGAAACATACGCGTGTCCCGGGTGAGACAGCAGGGTGGTGACATACTCATTTGCATATTTTATTAGGTCACCGGAACTATTTCATCATCGTCTGCACAATTGTAAATAAACAAAATGGCTTCACGATTTCCCGCATGTAATCCACGTGCCATTCAAAATCAAGACTGTTGATTTGTTTCAACCCCATGTTTCTCTGCAGATTTAATAATATCACTGCGCGAATTTATCGATCGACCAATAATCTCACAATGCCCTTTACATAAGAGTCTGACACGCGCAAATTCATTAACCCCTTGACGGACAGTGTTACAAATCAATGTTTGAGTATATACCTATGGTATATACCTAACTTTTGTACGATCTTTCCGATGAAATTGTTCATTTTTCGAAAGGACTACGACTTGATAAATTGGGTATGTCAGTACGTAACTGCCAATTATGTATAATTACGTAATCCTTGTGTGGGTGGGGGGGGGGGGGGGTTAGAAAAATCATCCTCGATGAGTCTGAAGGTGGGAATGGGGAACTCTCACCCTCGGGGCAAGATATTTGACCCAGACCCTCGGCAAGCCTCGGGTCTGGTTCAAATATCTTGCCCCTCGGGTGAGATTTCCCCATCCCACCTCCAGACTTATCGGGGATCATAATAATCAACTACAACCAAGACTAGTCAGATTGTTTTACCGAACGAGACAATAAGAGCCAAGGAACCCCTCGAACATTTCCGAACGAGACAATAAGAGCCAAGGAACCCCTCGAACATTTCCGAACGAGACAATAAGAGCCAAGGAACCCCTCGAACATTCCCGAACGAGACAATAAGAGCCAAGGAACCCCTCGAACATTCCCGAACGAGACAATAAGAGCCAAGGAACCCCTCGAACATTCCCGAACGAGACAATAAGAGCCAAGGAACCCCTCGAACATTCCCGAACGAGACAATAAGAGCCAAGGAACCCCTCGAACATTTGAAATCAATACTGCTTCCAACGTCTACTTCATCTGAACTGTCATGGAACCCCTCGACACTTTGAAATCACTTTTGCTTCCAACTTCTACTGCATTCCAACTTCATCTATTATTGACTTGTTGGATGACTCATCATATCTGTCCTGTGATCAGTTTTAACTTCTAAGTTACAATATACTGTTTTCGTGTAAACAGCGCATTACACTGTAAGTAACTGCTCCTGTTATATTAACAACATTCACGAGGTTTACCATTTATTTCTGTTTTCACAATCCAACTTGTAGCTCCAAGTTTGATCCACTATATGCACTGTGTTGTTCACAAAGAGAGGCTTTCCCAAAAATGCAGAAATCTAACTTATAAATGGCATTTTGTGAGCTTCCTCTGTCCTTGGTCTTTCGTTTGTCATTTTTCTTACCTAGTATTACTGCAACTACCATAAAAACTTGCATCCTGTTCATGTAGAAGGTAATATGTCATCCTTTGTTATAAACCAATAAAGAGAAATACACAGCAGACAGTTTGTGAGACAGTTGCATTAGGAATATTTCAGTTAAAATAAGTTGTTTGACCTGGCTGGAAGGAGCTACTATGCTGATCCCATCCAGGTTCAGCAACTTTTTTTTGAAGAATGTCAAACAAGTGGAGATAGAGTGGATTGGTCATGTTACTAATGTACTATCCTGGCTTGATACTTGAGATTGTGGGTCAAATGAAAAGATGTGATATTGTACAGAACTGAGACACTCCAAACTGAATTGTGGTTTTATTTGGGAAAATTCTTTTTTTACCCCCCCCCCCCCCCCCTCTCCCCAAGTTTCATCTATCCTGATCAATTTAATTTGAAAATTTGGCACCCATGAGTACCACTGGATGCCCCACGTGATTAGTACTTACACATTTTTATAACATACAGGCTCAGCACAATGAACAGAGTGCACACCAGTTCTTAATCTGGTCTCAGTACAAAACCAGGGGAAATTTCCACTTTCATCTCATATTGGCAGTGTCTGTATCACCCAAATGTATGATTTATTAACTTTTTAAGTATCTTATTAATTCTGTGCACTGTATGTGTGGGAAACAGTTGGGGATTCTGGTGACACGGGTTTGGGGGAGGGGGGGGGGGTCATATAGCCAGCACTGCTTGTTCGTTTGTTTCTTTCTTCATTAAAGTCATATGATTATCTCATGTTAGAGTGTGCTTCTGTCATATGGTGTACTTCTACTGTAAATTGTACATTATCCAAACGCCTTTATGAAATAAAAGTAGATTTTTATTTTGAGAATAATGGAAGGGTTAATGCTTTTGACTTTCATTTCTCTGAGAATAACTTTTTGACTCTGGTAGTTTATTTAGTTACTCTGTTGGTATAATAATTGAAAATGATGACAGTTTAAGAACAACAAATCCATTAAACATGTTGTTTGGAATAAAGGGGGAAAAACGTAAAAAGTGACACATGATTTTTTTACTCAAACAACCGGAGTGGGTTAATTGTAATGTTTGATAGATCTGGCAAAGAGCATTGACATTTGAAAAAAGATATTTAATACATTAGACAGTATTTTTTCTTCAATTTAAACCTATAATTACAGACGTGTTTATCGACTTTTTGAAAAGTAAAGGCTACAATACACTGTTTCCGTGCAAACAACCTTTAACCTCCTTCACTCTGATGTCAAAATACCAACATTTCAGGAAGCTGTTTTTTCCCATAATGCATCTAGAAATTTAACCAATTCAATCTCGTTTGACAGAGCTCAATGAGCTCTGTCAAACAAGATTGAATTGGTTGAATTTCTAGTTGCATTATGGGAATTTTTTTCTGCCTGAAATTTAGATATTTTGACATCAGTGGGCAGAGGGGTTAATGGAGGATAAAAGTTCCCAGATTTATCCGATTGGTAGAAAATGAATGAAAAATGTTTTAAAAAAAACATTATAAAATATTGGTGACAATCGTCTTCTGAAAAGTGTGAGAGAAGATAAAAATTGGGTGGGGGTAGGTAAAAATGTTTATTTCATTCAGTGCGAAACTGGACGGGAATTTCGGTATCACCAAATTTAAAGGCAAAAGCCACATGGCGACTTATACTTTTTTTCGGTATATTTTTTTTCATGAGATAATGAACTAAATGGATATATGGTTGTTTTTGCCCAAATCAACTTGATGAGTTGGGAGAGGAGGAAAGATAAGCACTGTCGTTAATGGAAAAAAACCCCAGTGTATTGTAACCTGTACTGCCTTCTGTCCAGTACTCGTTTTTCTGTTACTTCTATTGGTATGTGTCATTATAATGGAAATTAATGTAAAAAATCTGGCCTTACGATGTCTTAATGAGAATAAGAAAATTCCACGCGGGCTTACTATTTTAGAATAGGATTACCGGCGACCAATAAGTTTCGAGATAGGGCTGCCAAAATTGAAGGACACGGAAAGTAGTTTATGACACGCTAATTGTAAAAAGTGCTTCTGTGAGTAACTGCTGCATGAGTCTGAGTCTTATTATACAAAATGGCGTGATATTACCGAAATTCGATCATACATAGCGGTATTAGACGTGGGATGCTGCAGGTGGATTCCGAAAGTTAGCCTTCATCAAAGCGGGATGCTGCAAGTCGGGTTTATGACTTTCGTGATCGGCCTTGAGGATTTCTCACCATCCCCGAAGAAGTCTCCAGCCACCAAGCAACAAAACCAAACATGAATGAGCTCCGGTATAAAGCTTTATTACACGCCTGTTCTATGTAATCCCCATCTACAGCAACACTAAACCGTGCGAAAAATGAAAATCTGTTCCGCACATATGTGCGGAACGGAAATCGTTGACGGACTATTTTTAAATAGAAGCGAATTGTCTATAAATGGTGTAACTCAATTACAATTTGAATTGCTAGCGATAGCTGAAAATCGTCCCCCGAGTTCCAATGTGTTCTATGTGCCAGTAGGCTGCCAGTAGGCACATAGAACACATTAGAACCCAGGGGACGAAATAGTAACACGGGTTCCCTCGCAAATTTAGTTGGCGATAAAATGTGTTCCTTTTGTTGATAGTTGTCAAATGAATTGCTGAGAGGCCTTCTAACATTTTTTTATAGACGTGAAGGCGCGTAATAAACACAGAACGACAGTATAAATGTAAACCAGTCTGCAGACAAACAATGAAGCAACTTAGTTTTGTTATCATCTGTTTTTTATTTTTGTTTTTGTACAGCCATAGAGCATCATAAGTGGATTTAAGGCTATTATAGTAACGATTCAGGCATCTCAACAGTTTGCATAAACACAAACAAATCCATAAGTTCCACAGCGACCTAACATAATAAAAGAGAGGAAATATGAGATCCATACATGGTGCCGGTGTGTGTGGGAAGGAACTTTTTAACCCCCTCCCCGCCACACACCAAAATACTTTAAGCGATAAAAAAATTGTGAAATTACTTCATAATAAAATTTGTGGATTTTTTTTTCTTTCAAAAGGTTTTCATCAAGAATTTGTTTTGTTGCAAATTGTTGGAGAATGATGACAGAGATTTGGCAGTAGTTTGTATTATACGAAACTATAAAGGTTCAGTTATATGAATCACAATTAGGGAATATACGAAACTCTTCCATGGTGCTGGTTAAAAGACGTTGACATGAATCACAAGTATGGAATGTGAGAAACTTTTCCATGGCGCTGGCAAGAATGACATTTTCAAAAATGTTTTCTGTGATAGAAAATTGCCTTGTAATCAGGTTTTCTCTCATCACTTTTTGGTTTGTTGAAAAATAATGGAACGATGCTCTTAGTTATGTTAACCTTTCTCCCTCCACCTCACCCTAAAGAACATCAGAAGTTCACCCTTTACCTTCTACCCATCCACCCAGCCCTCTCAATATATTAGGCGAAAGGACATTCTGTTAAATTATATTAAAAATAAAATAGTTTGTAGCAACAATAATATTTGTTTCCTCCCAGAAAGAAGCTTTTCATTGGGATGTGTTTTGTTACAAGTTGTCACAGAGTAACGGTTTGCATTAAAACGATCTCTGACTATTCACTTGAAACTGAATTTGAATTATGTGTATTAAATGAGAAAACCTTTTTAAAAATGTTATCTGTGATAAACAATTGAGACTCACCCTCTACCTAAAACCCACCCTGAACTCTTTCTCTTCAATACTTCAAACGAAAAGAAATCTTGCTTAATTATTTTCGAATTAAAATTGTCTGCAAGGATAGAAAAAATATTTATTTCCTTTAAGTTTTATTGTAAATTATTGTAGTGTTACGACAGAGACTTTTCAATATTTGCATTGAAACAAACCCACGGCGTTCAATGTACAATTTTGACTGAACATGAATTACGTGGTGTCAATATGGAAAGTATCGTGTGGTGCAGATTTGAGTGACCTTTTTACAAAAAAAAAAATATATCTTGTAATCAGAAACTCTCATACCACTTTTTGAAAATTGTTGAAAATTGTGGAAGACGGTCACCTTTCTCCGTCCACCTCACTCAAGTACCTTAAACGAAGAAAAATGTTCTTAACGTCGACTGAATATGAGACATGAGCTAAGAATGTGGGTCAGTCGCTAACCCATTGCAGTAGCTCTTTTTCTTCTTCAACTGTCTCTTAAGTTATCACTAAGGTGTTTTCCCCTCCCTGTCAATATTTCTCATCAAAAATTGTCTTATTATCACCGCATTTGAAAAAATGCGGGGATATATTGGTTGTCTCCGTCCGCCCGTCCGTCCGTCCGTCCGTCCGCCCGTACGTCCGGGAATGGTTTCCGGCGAAAAACTCCTAGGGGTTTCAACTCAAAACATTGAAAGTGTGTTCATGTTCATTCATAGGGTCTGTGGATGTGCATAAAGGTTTTGGATTTTTGAATCGGCCCTCGGGGGCGTAAGGGGCACCACTTTTGTCGTTAGAGGAATGGTTTTCGGCGAAAAACTTCTAGGGGTTTCAATTCGAAACATTGAAAGTGTGTTCATGTTCATTCATAGGGTCTGTAGATGTGCATAAAGGTTTTGGATTTTTGATTCGTCCCCGAGGGGCGCAAGGGGCACCATTTTGTCGTTAGAGGAATGGTTTCCGGAGAAAATCTCCTAGGGGTTTCAATTCGAAACACTAAAAGTGTGTTCATGTTAATCAATAGGGTCTGTAGATGTGCATAAAGGTTTTGGATTTTTGATTCGGCCCTGAGGGGTGCAAGGGGCACCACTTTCGTCGTTAGAGGAATGGTTTCCGGCGAAAAACTCCTAGGGGTTTCAATTCGAAACATTGAAAGTGTGTTCATGTTCATTCATAGGGTCTGTAGATGTGCATAAAGGTTTTGGATTTTTGATTCGGCCCCGAGGGGCGCAAGGGGCACCATTTTTGTCGTTAGAGGAATGGTTTCCAGAGAAAAACTCCTAGGGGTTTCAATTCGAAACACTGAAAGTGTGTTCATGTTAATCAATAGGGCCTGTAGATGTGCATAAATGTTTTGTATTTTTGATTCAGCTTCGGAGGGCGCAAGGGGCACCATTTTTGTCGTTAAGAGGAATGGTTTACAGAAAAAAAACCTCCCAGGGTTTCAATTCGAAACACTGGAAGTGTGTTCATATTACCGGAGAAAAACTCCTAGGGGTTTCAATTCGAAACACTAAAAGTGTGTTCATTGGGTCTGTAGATGTACATAAAGGTTTTGGATTTTTGATTCGGCTTCGAGGGGTGCAAGGGGCACCATTTTTGTCGTTAGAAGAATGGTTTCCGGAGAAAAACTCCTAGGGGTTTCAATTCGAAACATTGAAAGTGTGTTCATGTTCATTCATAGGGTCTGTAGATGTGTATAAAGGTTTTGGATTTTTGATTCGGCCCTCGGGGGCGCATGGGCCACCACTTTTGTCGTTAGAGGAATGGTTTCCAGTGAAAAACTCTTAGGGGTTTCAATTCGAAAAACACTAAAAGTGTGTTCATGTTAATCAATAGGATCTGTAGATGTGCATAAAGGTTTTGGATTTTTGATTTGGCCCCAAGGGGTGCAAGGGGCACCATTTTTGTCGTTAGAGGAATGGTTACCGGAGAAAAAACTCCTAGGGGTTTCAATTCGAAACACTAAAAGTGTGTTCATGTTAATCAATAGCGCCTGTAGATGTGCATACAGGTTTTGGATTTTTTAAACCGTCCCGACAATAATCACAACTGCGAATGCGGGGATATACTATAGTGTGCTTTTCACACAAATGACACCCCTCTAGTTGTATATTGTGATAGAGTAACATTGGTGACTCTTCAATAATTACACCTCATTTCTGTTGTAAATTGAAGAAAAACGTTCGGAGTTCGCTCTTCATCTACCAAAACCGCCTCCGTCTACCTTAACCCGCCCTACTGCCTTTCTTGTTTGGTAAGGTGTTAACTACGATTAGAGGAACTTGACTATCCCGTACCGTGTTTATGGAATAGCTACTGGAATAGCTACACATGTTGAAACTGATCATTTATATTAGTGTCACTATATACTATTGTCACGTGGGAACCACAGGGTTCTATCTTCCAGTGGAAGAGAGAGCATTGTGGTTGTCAGATGACGATATATCGTTAGACGTATCTTACGTACTTTATATGTGAAGATAAAACACTGCATGCATCTAGCAGTGATGGGGCCCTTCTGGAGCGTTGCGGCATGGTGAGTTGGATGGAGACAGTTTGATATTTGTTTCATGAGTACATGGTATCAGTCTCCCCCCTCTTTTCTTCTTTCTCTTTTTGTTAAGCTGAATATCTACCATCTTAACACAATTTGCAATCTTGAATAGTGTATTGTTTTGTCTTGAATGCCAAGATATTCTGTTATATTTCTTTCAAAATAAAATAGTGCAGCAAGACAAGAAACTTTGATTTTTTAGCGAGAACTTTGGTTTATTATAGACCCATGTTGAGTGTCGACAATGGCGCTTCAATAATTTACACTTAAAACTAGAAGTCCTGTCACGAATTACGCACAAATAGCACGTCGATCTGCGCGTTAATCTACGTGTTATGACCATAGTAAGGCTATCCAATCCTGTACATATGACCTGTGCACAAGCAATGTTTCAGCCAATGGACCTCCGGGTAACCCGGAGGTCCATTGGCAGAAACATTGGCTATGTTTGCTTTGAGTAATCAGGAGAACCTGCCCTGCTTTCGATGCCATTCGATATGGCAATTGCTCGCAATTCCTACGCGCAATTAAGCCTAGATAAGCGCTCAGTTCGTGACCGGACTTTAAGTTTTAACTGTACATTAGAAAAACCTCGCGATGTTCAGCTGTGATTAAACATAAACTTCGAGTAGAAAAGATGAAAACTCTTACATGGGGTGATCTATATAAAAGGGTAACTATGACAGGAAATTGCTCTGTAATCATAATTTCTTTCCTCACAATTCCTTTAGCTGCAAAGTGTTGAAGTATAAGTATATCCGAAATTCATCCTTCTGCAGCACTCCAGCATTCCTCAACTACATTGTACGAGAAATCGTTTGTTAAACTACTTTTAAAATAAAATGGTAACGGGGAATGAAAAAAATCCTTTTATCTTTTTATGATACTTTTTCCAACTGGACTTGTTTTACTGCCGTTTGTTGGGGAGTGACGACAGTGACCCCCGAATAACTTCCATTAGGATAAACCTACAGTTTTAATTTGAATAATAACAAACAGGGGGAGCCCTGCGTGGTGGTTGTTGGGGTGATTTTTTAGTCAGAATATTAGTTATCCTTGTGTCTTCCGGTGTGGATGAGAAGTTACACCGGTCTGGAGACTCATAGACCATGGGGTGCTCTGGTCTGGGGACTCATACACCATGGGGCGCACTGGTCTGGGGACTCATACACCATGGGGCGCACTGGCCTGGGGACTCATACACCATGGGGCGCACTGGTCTGGGGACTCATAAAACCATGGGTTGCAACCAAAGGGTGTATGAGTCCCTTGACCGGCGTAAATTCTCATACACCCCGGAAGACACAAGGGTAACAGATTTATTGCCAAATCCTTTCGTTCTGTTAACGCTACAGCTAATATAGCTTTCAAAATCAACATTTTCTACCTTTTCCAATAAATATGTTCTCGGTAAATTGGCACACTTTTTGTTATACTTGGCTGTATTTATTGGTTTTACTTTTCTCTTTTCTAAGATTTCAGTTTCAGTATAAACTGCAAAGCGTTTCCTAAAATTAATTTGAGCCAATTTTAATGGAGCAGATAGCAAAACAAAACGCATCACACCCCTTCCAAAAATGGCACCATAAATAAATGATCTCTACATGATACACATGTATTTTTATTTTCATTAAAGTATTTGTGTAATGATTTTACTTTAAAATATTCAGTTAAGGTCCCACAAAGTAGATCTTCTGTTTCTCAGGCAATTATTTGTAAAATTACATGCGGGCGAGCGGTTTTTTACTTTATTTTTTCTTTCTGTAATTATTTCTTTGCCATCAAAATTTCATGTTCTTGGCCTCATAATCTACGGAATAGCATGGGTGGTGGTGTATTTCATCCCATGAGAGCAAGAAGGATTTACAACGCTAAGGCACCTCTTGCACTCACGGTACAAATTTACCAATTTTTTTAACTTGGGTAAAATATTAGACATAAACCATTCAATTTTTATTTTTTTTAAAGTTTACATTGGTTATAAAAAGAAGGCATGCGGCAGTCAAAAGGACCATGCGGGAGGGCCTGAGAAACAGATTTTTTATTTTTTTTTAGGACCATGCGGGAGGGCCCGAGAAACAGATTTTTAATTTTTTTTTAGGACCATGCGGGAGGGCCCGAGAAACAGATTTTTAATTTTTTTTTAGGACCATGCGGGAGGGCCTGAGAAACAGATTTTTTATTTTTTTTTAGTCTTAACCATATGTTTATTTTTTTCAAACATATAAATGAGATAATAAATAAATATTTATAATAACATAAATAAAGAAGACGTTTTTTTCAGCCTTTTACCAGTTCTTGTATATTCCTGTTTTTACATCGTAGTTAATCACGTTGTAAAAAATTAAAAGGATACTGTGGACTAAAAGTTACATAGTACCCTCACCCAATCAAAAAGCAGTATTTCATTCCATCTGGAAATAATCGTGTTTATCGCTATCTATTTTAATGTAAATGTGGGACGACAGAAACTCATCAATCGTTAGAAAGATACATATTTTATTTCACATACAGTATAATACAATACAAACAGAATTATATCTACATACAGTATAATACAATACAAACAGAATTATATCTACATGCAGTATAATACAATACAAACAGAATTATATCTACATACAGTATAATACAATGTAAACAGAATTATATCTACATACAGTATAATACAATGTAAACAGAATTATATCTACATACAGTATAATACAATGTAAACAGAATTATATCTACATACAGTATAATACAATGTAAACAGAATTATATCTACATACAGTATAATACAATACAAACAGAATTATATCTACATACAGTATAATACAATGTAAATAGAATTATATCTACAAATGTTTATCCCTATTTGAATTCACAAAGATATTGCAATGTTGTTATTACAGGGATTTAATTATACTGTTGGAGACGACATAGCCAGATTGGTTGTCTACCTGTCGTCCCCCAGAGAGTTTTTCATCTGGAAGAAAGACTATTGCATTCCTTGTTCCTATCCTGATTAAATAGAAGAACATATTATGTTGTGAAGCTCATTTATGGTGGTCAACAATCCTCATATCTGTGCCCTCTTACCTTGGTAAGGAACATCTTTTATCTTTTCTGATTGACCGTTTATACAAACCCAACTGTGACTGAACACGAATCACGAGTGGAGAATATGGGATGTCTTTCATGGTGCTTGCTGAGAAGAACCAGCAGCCCCTTGTGCCTCAACAACTTGAAGGAAAGAAAACTAATTTCTAAATCACGGCAAAGTAGAAACGATTGAATACAATGCCGTACCATGACCCGGTGTGACAGGAATGATAGTCCGTAGGAAAATTAGTCCCTCTGGATTATTATTCCGCGGAATTTATAGTCCTAGGTCTAACATTTCTAGGAATAGTAGTCCGCCGGACTACTATTCCTAGAAATGTTAGATCTAGGACTATAATTCCGCGGAATAATAGTCCAGAGGGACTAACGTTCCTACGGACTATCATTCCTGTCACACCGGTACTTCGTTTTCTGTTTGTTTTCTTGTAACTCCAGGATAAGGGCTTTAACAGTGATAGATTATGTTTTTGCTATCGAATTTATTCTTCATCACAATTCACTTTCTTGCAAATTTCCAGAGAGCGCCTACAGACACCCCCAATCGGTCCACTGTGTGTCAAATATACAAACAAAAATATGACAATTCTCTGTCTTTCTGAGAGGAGTTTGAATTGAATTGAACTGAACTGAATTTATTTAACAATATACAAATATATGAATATACAATAATTTCATAACAGTTAATATTTAACATTCTCACATGTATATTGTTAGGATACAGCCTAGACAGATTGGATGTCTTCTCACAATTTATTTATTTATTTATTGGTGTTTAAGGTCATATATTTATGCACAACGGCTAATCATGACCGTGACAGTTTTACGGATGGAGGAAGCCGGAGTACCCGGAGAGAACCACCGAGCAACGACGAGCAGCTGCCAGCACCCCAACATCGTAACTCCGCACTGCAGCACAGGCAGGGTTAGATTGGTTGAAGACATGCGTACCATCGACGTGCAGTACGCCTTAGTACACGGCGTCATCGTGCCCCCATGCGGGCAATGGAGATGAAGTGTCTTGCCCAAGGACACAACGCGGTTACCGCAGGTGGGATTCGAACCGAGGATCTCTGGGCTTGCAGTCTGCACCTCTACCAACTGATCCACCGCGCTCCCATCTCTTCTCACTGATCTCCAAAATAAATATACTGAGTCAAAAAAAAAGAAAGAAAGTATAATAAAATTCGAGGAGCAATTGTTTTTATTATTATCGACTTTAATCCCAAACAGATTATTCTAAATTCATATTTCGAGTCAAGCTGTATGAATTTGCATAATTTCATCTTCTTACTGTTGCCAGCGTCTCGTCAGGACGTCGCAGTTCAGACGTGGGGTGAAATGAAAAGTTCACACATGCAGGCAATAACGTGTATGTCCACCGTTTGCCTCTTGGATGGCAAGACATCGACAGCGCATGGACCTGATAAAAGTCTCTGGATGTCACCCTGTGGTATTGCTTTCCACTCCTGCCTTAGAACATTACGTAAATCGCCCAACGTCTGAAGATCATGAAGTCGTACCCGACAGCCCACTTGATCCGAAAGATGCTCGACTGGCGAAAGTGGGGGCCAGGGAAGAAGTTCGATTCTCTGCTCTTCAAGAAAGTCATGACAGATACGTGCCACGTGACATCGGGCATTGTCTTGCTGGAATAACTGCAGCCCGACGTTAGCGTTGAACAACGGGACAACAACAACATTAAGAATTTCGTCCCTATATCGCTGTCCATTCAGATTACCATCGATGAAGATCAACTGCATTCGATGGTGCAAGGAAATCCTGCCCAAACCATTACACTACCCCCGCCGAAACGGTCGCATTCCCACAAGCAAGCATCAGAAAACCGTTCCCTTCGTCGGCAATATACTCTTGCCCTACCATCAGCGCACCGTAGACAAAATCGTGATACATCACTAAAAAGAACTGTGCTCCAATGCTTCTGAGTCAAGCGAACATGCTGACGTACCCATTCCATTCTGATGGTACGATGACTTTGGGTAAGGATTGATCCGTGGTATGGGCGCCTGCTTCGGATGCCGTGTTCAGCGAATCTGTTGCGGACAGTTAGTGCACTGACTCTATTGTTAGTTCTCCCAGGAGTAATTGCTGCTGTCCTCGTCGCCGGAAGAAGGCGATCCCGCAAGTGAGACGTCCTGATGTGTCGATCTTGTGCAGGGGTCGTAACTCTTGGTCGACCTGAACGCGGTCGGTCGGCAGTAGATTCAGTGGTTCTATACCTTCCAATGAGACGGCAAATGGTGGCCATTGTGACTCCGAACTCAGTAGCGAGCTCATCTGGAGGTATTCCAGCCTCATGCATACCAATGACACGCAACCTCTGATTTTCCGTTAACCTTTGCATATTTTAAAATGTCGGAACACAAAAACTAGCGTGTTTTCTCAATATGCCAGGCTCTTTAGCACAACATAACACAAAGAACATCGTCGGTCACCCATTCAATCTGACATTCTCGGGTAGCACGTGCTATTTTGAAATCCGTAGCAAAATTGTATACGGTTGGGTGGACAACAACAACATATCATTAAAGTCTTTGCATGACTTCTTGTCCACAAACATGTAACATTAGAACTACATCCTTTATGCTATTTTTTCACATTTGTTTCTATTATTCGTTCTTTTTTGACTCAGTATATAAGGAATGAATGTTTGTTTCTGTCTATTTCTTGAGTTGTGAACCCCCCAAACAAGGTCCAAACTACGCCCATTTACACTGTTTGGCCTTTGTTTTTTGATTAGCGAAATTTTTACACAATAATATTATGTCACGCAAGTAGTTATTTATATATTTATTGGGATTTTAACGACACCTTTGACAGCCAGGGTCACCTCGTGTCGGACGGTTTTATGGAGGAGACAGCCTGAGTACCCGATGAGAACCACCGAGCACTGAAAGCTGTATTTGTGTCGTTTTCATCATATACCGGTGTAAAATTGAACATCATTAGAATGTTTTTAATATTTGTGATTGTTTTTCTTCATAACTCAAGAAATAAACAGAAACAAACGATCATTCCTTATAATTAACATTGAGGGGCAATTAATTTAAACACTCTCTACTTTGCGGAGTTAATATAAAACACCAGGTCGCCTCACGTTTTCTAATGATAACTGAATAAAAAGGCATAGTTTTCTAAAATTCTGTTTGAAATAATCTCCCAGTAGCATACAAAATGTTATATATTAACTGATCTATGAGATTGTAACCATTAAATGTACACACGAGTAATTTGACACGAATAAAACAGTTCCTGTCTGAACAGACCCATGCACTGCTCCCTGCTCCCGTTAGGGGTCTCCCAGTAACGTAAAAGGTGTTTCGTTTTAACCAAATCATATTAGCACAGAAGCAGCTGATAGTTTATGCAGTGTTAAGACTGGGGGTGGGGGGGGGGGGGGGTTGGGGTGGGGGTGGGGGTCGTAGCAGATGGAGCCTCGGCTGACGTATTTTATCGAGCAAGCCTAATAAACAGTAAATTGTAACCATCAGTTTGAATATCAGTTATCCATGTGTTTAACCCTTTACCCAACGAATCGCCCGCATCCGTCCGCGTAATATGCAAATTCAGCAGTTGAAAAAATATTAGTTTTCAAAAAATTTCAGCACAACCATATCATGTGACCCCTCGTTGGAACGAGCTCGTCGAGCTCGTTCCAACGAGGGGTCACATGATATGGTTTTGTTGAAATTTTTTGAAAAATTTAAAAAAATTATATTTAAAATAATAAATTTTGATATCGTCTGCGTTGGGTAAAGGGTTAAAGGATTATAAGCTGTTTAAGTAAATGAGAGCATCTAAAGCACGAGTTATTAGAGTCTGTAATGGACTTTCACACTAAGCCCACTACTAAAAGAGGTAGGAAGATAATGACTCATATACCGCTAGTAAGAGAATAATTAGCCAGTGCGACATGAATGATACAGCCGACAGTCTCGAGCATTAACGCGCGGCTACTCGGCTTCATCACTTCTTGACACTCCATCAAGGTGCGGATAGGGATGATATACATATCTCTGAATAGGGTCGTTGTTTTGTAGGGTTGGAATCGTCCGCACTTATCGCCAACTGGATACTATTACTACTGCTACTAATACCACTACTTCTACTACTACAACAACAACTGCTGCAGCTGCTACTCCCACCTCTACCACCACCAGCACTGAATCGTGTCAAAATGTAGTAGATGAAGCATGCTGGACAATCACAAGGCTGTTTGGTGAGACCCATCACTAAGTTTATCGGCAGGCTTCACTTTCAACCACAAACTTTTAAACTTTACACATGAGGTCAGATCACGAATCAGCGCGAGGCTGCTTGACATGACGTCCCGAGTTCCAAACATATTGGAACTCAGGGGACGATAAACCACACTCATATACATTTCGCTCCTTCCTCGTGATTTCTCTTCCGGTACATGTCTGATTCCATCCAAATTACAAAGATAGGACGACAAAAAAAACTGATTAGGGATTTTTGCTTGTAGCTGGAATGATAGGGAAATGGTATTAAATGGAACCGTAAACAAATGAACGACACTTATTTACCAAATAAGGCTGTTTCATTTCAACTTCTGTGCATGGGTTGTGTATAAATCGGTAAAAAAATCCTCTATATAGAGCATATGCTGTTCTATGTTTCTATCCATCCGACTTTGAAGTACAATTTATCATATCTTTTCGATATATTAGTAAGACTGGTGATGTGAAAGTAATGTACGGCTATTGACACGAAAACTCGAATTTTTGTCTAGGTGTCTTACCATAGATTTTGTGCGACGAAAAATAACGTGGAGTTGTATCCTCTGAGTTGTTTCGCTCATTTCCCCTTAATTCGGTGTACCAATTTTATATTCATTAAAATTATAAATAATATATATATATTGTGTCTTGTATATAGGTTCCAATAGAACAATTTTGATAGAACTTTGATCTTTGATTATCATACTGACCTGCAATCCATTCACTGTATTGGTCTATACGGCGCTTTTTGTGGGTTTAAACCTTTACCCAACGTAACGTTCAAAAACGGCCAGCGCTATTATCAAAAATCGCCAATTAGATTTTGATAGAACTTTGATTATCATACTGATTATCTGATTACTGATTATCATACTGATTATCTGATTACTGATTATCATACTGATTATCTGATTACTGATTATCATACTGATTATCTGATTACTGATTATCTGATTACTGATTATCATACTGATTATCTGATTACTGATTATCATACTGATTATCTGATTACTGATTATCATACTGATTATCTGATTACTGATTATCATACTGATTATCTGATTACTGATTATTATACTGATTATCTGATTACTGATTATCATACTGATTATCTGATTACTGATTATCATACTGATTATCTGATTACTGATTATCATACTGATTATCTGATTACTGATTATCATACTGATTATCTGATTACTGATTATCATACTGATTATCTGATTACTGATTATCATACTGATTATCTGATTACTGATTATCATACTGATTATCTGATTACTGATTAGCATACTGATTATCTGATTACTGATTAGCATACTGATTATCTGATTACTGATTATCATACTGATTATCTGATTACTGATTATCATACTGATTATCTGATTGCTGATTATCATACTGACCTGAAATCCATACAATACTTTTTTGTGGTTTTAACCCTTTACCCAACATAACGGACAAAACCGGCCAACGCTATTATCAAAAATCGCCAATTAATTTACAATGTTTTTTCATTTTTTTGTCTCAAAAACATAGGTTATTGCACCTCGTTGGAACGATCTCGTCGAGCGAGGGGTCATAACGTATGTTTTTGAGCCAAAAAATGAGTTATTCAAGAATTTTTTTGCAAGTGTCGTCTGCTTTTCATGTTAGATAAAGGGTTAAAACTTGTTTGTCACTGCAAGCAGACGATCAGTGGTTGCAAATTCACTCTAAGGAACGCCGATTTGATAAAAAAAAAACACAACCACTTCCTGCCAAGAAACAAACTGGACCAAACAGCATGTCCCATGTTGTTATAATCTGGGGTGAAAATAGCACCAGCGTACATTGGACGTAAATTTGTGAGTCATATCGAGGTTATAGATCTGACCTTGTATATATTTTAAGTACGTTATAGTTTACAAGGTCATTCAGACACTGTTGGGGGTGGTTGCTGCTAGTAAACACCGAGGACCGATCTCACACTTCAGACTTTGAACCTTCTAACTGGGCTCGCCATTACACGTGACACAAGCAAGGAGGTAATAAACACGGAAAGGTCGTGTGAATTTGCTCTCCATAATTACGTGGTGGACCAGTTCTTCATCTTGGAAAAACAGTTCAATCGGCCGCCCCAGATGGAGATTTGGTAATTGGTGTTTAGCGTGTTCTGTTGCATGCCAATTTTTCTTCTTTTTAATTTTTATCTAAATAGTGTGTCCCTCTAATCGTTGAACAAACACTAATTTTATTTTACAGCATATATTATAAAAATAGTCTGCACCTTATCCAAATTTAATCTGTGTCATTAATATATGGTATAATACGATTCTTATAAATGAAAAAGTTATTTTAAAACACGTTGTGTGCTGCCAATTCGATATTGATGCAAAACAAGCCTCACTCCAGAATTCACATGTCAACAATATTTTGGGAAAGTGTTTTGGCTTTCAACCTGGAAATAAATGTTACCTTCTGAAATTTGAAAGACATTAAGCAGACATGCTTTCCATGTCCACCAACATTTTTCACCCAGGTCACACCAAATTCAATCGGGCTGGACAGTACAGTCGCTATGGAGTGGTCGCAATCCACACATGGTCAGTGACGTCCAGGCATGTGTTTACTAGGTAATAAAAATGATCGTCGGCAAAATTTTAATTCATGAAGCACCGGGTTGTACCCACTGCTTCATTAATTAAATTATATTTTGATGATTATTTCTATAATTAGAGCTTGGAATCTGTAATTAAATATTTGCCCACCCATGGAAAGTAACCAGTCTGCGGTGACAATACTGTACGGAAATCCTGTTATTCTTCACCAGGTTACACCTTTTGTTATTGATGATAGGACTGATATATGTGCCTGAAGGGGCTTAACACCATGCGTTATTCCCAGGATCTGGTGACAAGAGTGGTAATACATACACAGAACGACACGCGTGTGTCGTTCTGTGTTTATTACACGTCTTCACGTCTATAAATAGAGGATATGGAATGAGTGTTTTTCTCATATAATGTTTATGAAAAGAGTCTAAGAATTTTCCGTTTTGGCGAGCCTCTGACGAGTTTCATAAATATTATATGAGAAAAACACTCATTTCATATTCTATTTATCAAATGACACACACACGCACAAATTAGCCACTTAGTATGACTTTTTAACCCATCACCTAACTTGAGTTGCAGACGGCACTTTGAAAAAACATCCTCGTATAACTAAAAATTTTCATCTTTTGCTTCCAAAACATAGGTTATGACCCTTCATTGGAACGAGCGCGACACGCTAGTTCCAATTAGGGGTCATAACCTATGCTTTGAAAGCAAAAAGTGAAAATATAAAAAAAATGAATGGCGTTTTTCTTGTAGGTAAAATATTAATACAATATAACCCACCCTAAATTGGACAGATAACGTAAATTCTCCGTACTGGAATTATGCAAATGTGACCCAGTTGTATTTTGTTTAGCCAATCAAATTGTCCAGTTTTTAGATTGACCAATGAAAGCTCCCAACTCTAATTATGGAAGTTATGAAAATGTAGCCCAGTTGTATTTTGTTCATCCAATCAAATTGTCTTGTTTTGAAATTGACCAATGAAATTGACGGAAGGCTTTATTTATCACTGATTGATATGAAAACAAAATATCAAATTTTTTAAAGTGAACAAAACGGACGAGTCATATGATAAAAACAATTATTAGAAGGACACTCAGCAATTCATTTGACAACTATCAACAAAAACAACATTTTATCGCCAAACAAATTTGCGAGGGGAACCCGTGTTACTGTTTCGTCCCCTGCGTTCCAATGTGTTCTATGTGCCTACTGGCACACAGAACACATTTGAACACATGGGACGATTTTTAGCTATGACTAGCGATTCAAATTGTAATTGCGTTGCACGATTTGTAGAAAATTCCAGTGAAATTCCGCTTCTAATTGAAAATAGTCCGTCAATGATTTCCCTTCCGCACATATATCGATCTGCCCAGCCCGTGTCCGCCAGTTAGAAAGTGTTCAACAAGATCGTTTTGGTGAAACTTCTTGAGGTAAAGTCTGAAGAAAAATATGGAATTTCTTTGTTGGCCATTTTGAAGTGTGTCTAATGCAGAGGGAGGAGGGGAGGGGCACACTTTTTTCTGCTGTCAGCGGGATTTCACCTTGCGCCAGGTAGACTCTCTCTCTCTTGTCTCTCTATCGCTCTCTTCAACCTCTCGTTCTCTCTCTACTTCTCTCTTTTATAGGCCTACCACCCGGGTTCCTGCGTTCCTGGAGAAAATGACAGAAGCTTGTGAAAGTCGATCAAATTCCCCGCCATTTCGACTGTGTATAAATGCATGTGATGATATTCATTACCGACCTTGTGTTATCCATTATTATGTCTCAAAGTTAGTTTGTCCAATCAAAATGCTGGAATACCTTCTAAAGATTCCACCGTATCGGGTTACTCACCTGATATTAATTATTATTACCACTTCAGAGGGCGTTCCCTGTAGGTTATCGCGAGTTTATTGATACGGTGGAATATCATAACGCACGGTAGTGAATTGCATCGGGCCGTTATGAAATTTTGTTGTGATTTTTCGGCCCGCCACTTACTTCCGGTTTCTCATTTGCAATTGCCTCCCAAAAATGTTTGAAATAGAGACACAAATTACCTCCCATGATCGAACGCGCATTTTCGTTCCAACATTCTGCTGAAATGTATAAAGTTTATAAAATGATCTGGATCACTGGATTTCAAACTTGTTGGATATTATACGTATTATAGGTGAGTAATCGAACAATTTTTTAAATAATATATATTTTTAAACGTATTTTCTCCTCTGAAATGTTCGGTTCTTTGAAATACAATGTGTCCTAATTTCGAAGTAAATAAATGACGTGATAATCACGTGATTTTGTTTGTCAACAAAGCAGACGATACATGTGTTTTCTGTAATTGACCGACATCGCAAAAATGAGTCAAAATAGCGACTTGAGCGAAACAGATCTAATGTTTCTCGAAAACAGTGCTACTCCAGCAAGCACAGCCAGATCAACCCAATATGGCATCAAAAAGTTTAAAGAGTGGCTTGCTCGACGTGGAAAATTTTGTGATTTTGAGACAATTTCTCCTGAAATGTTAAACGAACTATTAAGGAAATTTTATGCAGAGGTGAAATCGAAGGAAGGAACGAGTCTTACACCAAGCACTTTAACATCTATTAGAGCTGGAATCCATAGACATGTAACATCTGCGCCATTAAGTAGGCCACTCAATATAATTAAAGATCGAGAATTCACCAGTGCCAACCGTATGTTTGTTGCACGCTGCAAACTTTTCATGAAATGCAATAATTCAAAAAGAAAACACAAATCGAGCATTGGAGAAGAGGATATGCGGAAGTTGGGGGTTTATTTTCAAAATTTTAATTCAAATGCTGTTGTTCTGGTGGAATCAATGTGGTTTATGCTATGCTTTTATTTTGGTCGCCGTGGTCGAGAAGGATGGGCCTCAATGTGTAAAGATACCTTTAGTGTAGGGATGGACAGTGACGGGACAGAGTTTGTTGAGTTGTCTAAAACTGAGGTTACAAAAAACCACCAGGGTGGATACAAACAGTGCGATATTAACTATAACACACAAAAAATGTACGGTAATGGTGTTGGTATATTCAAATTTTATATTGCAAAACTTAGTGAGAAGTGTGATAGGTTATTCCAGACACCAAAACAAATTTACAGCCTAGATGACCAGGTATGGTTTAAAAATGAAGCAATGGGAAAGAACACTTTATCACAAATGATGCAGAGAATTTCTAAAAAAGCATCATTATCACAAATTTACACTTGCCACTGTGTTCGCGCAAGTACAATTACAACGCTTTACCAGGCAGGAGTAGACCCAAGTAGCATTATTACTGTCACCAACCATAAAAATACCCTGAGTTTAAAACATTACTTGTCTGACATTTCAACAACTCAGAAACGGCATTGTTCAAATGTGTTGAGTGCATCATTAAGTGTAAACCCAGAACATGATGAATTTTCTGACAACGAAGAGTTCACTGTAGGAACATTTAACATAGACACTAGTGTTATTGGAGACTCAGCAAGTGTTATAAATTACAACACTGTCAGTAATGTTGACAATGGCAGTACTGAACCCACTGCTACCAATTCTATTAATAGTCGCTCCGAACCCGATGCCAGTTCTGTTGAAACATGTCCTGACCATTCTGAACCCAAGACTGTCAATCTCTACTCTGCTGATGGAATTCTTACTATTCCTGGAAACTCTGAACCAGGGACAGTCTATAACATTGACATTCCAACCAACACTAGTCAAACTACGCTTCAGAACTTCCAGCCACAAACCCAACTTTTGCATCAGCTGATGTCGGGTGCAACATTTAATAACTGCAGCATAAACATTTATCAAGGAAAGTGAAGTTGTTGAACAACTTAACTTTCCTTGAGAAATGTTATGCTGAATGTTGAGACCGTTAAATTTTATGTCACAAAATATGTTTGTATATATGTTCATTAAACTGTTAATTGAAATTGAATAATTTACTTTATCTTTAAAATATACTAGGTACCGTTAACAATGTGGTAATAAGTGGTAATAATAGTAATAACATGACTTCCATAGTCGGGCGTTATGGTTCATTAACGGCCCACCATAAATGATTAACAGCCCACTGGCCTTATAACGCCCCTCGACTTCGTCTCAGGCAGTTATAACGCCCTGGGGCTGTTAATCATTTATGGTGGGCCGTTAATGAACCATAACGCCCTCCTGAAGTCATGTTATTGTTATAATATCAGGTGAGTAGCCGCCATTACTATTTTGATGCAATTCCCCTCACTTCGAATTTTCAAAATCTGAATTAAAACAAAATAAGAGAATTTAGGTTCCGAAAATATTTTCAAGATACCGTATTTTGTGATTTAAAACATTAAATATGTAAAAAGATGGGCAGAAGATAATATAACAGAAAGTCGGTGTGCGTTTCAGATTCAACTTCAAAGTTCAAGTTGCGTTATTGTTATTGTTTGCTCTACAGTAAAAAAGTGATTTTTAATGTTCAAAACTGCTTTATTAGTCCTTTTTAGGTAGTAACAACAGTAAATGTACGCAAGGGGCCTCCAGATTATGCCGAGTTGGCAAGCAGCACTGATCTCAGTGGCAAGCAGCGATTCGTTTCATTTGTAAACAAGTACGGCAATCGCCCTTCGCAAAGTCAGGGAGGTTAGGGGGAGCGTTCACTCCCGATACTCTCTATTGTTATCGGAACTTATCTGGCCCTCTAGCGGTTGGCGTCAGAATCGCTCCAAAATAACACTGAGGCTATGGGGAAAATTTGACTTTTTCATAGAAAACAGACGTTTTTACAAAGATTCGGTACAAAAAATAAAAATCACACCCAGTATGCGATAAATCGCACAGAATGTAAGTACTGGAGTCGAAATTACCTTCTTTAGTTCGTATTTTTAAACTAATAACCATGGATGAAAATGATACATATTCCCTAAATTCGTGTATATTTCTCGTACTTTACCACACTGAGCACGATAGTTTTATTTCGTAAGTCGGTCTTGTTTTTTTTACCGTCAAACGCATTCAAACATCTAATATACAGCTGCAAGTATGCTGTAGAAAAAAGGATTTCTCTTGCTATACGCTGTTTGGCCGTACGCTATATGGCTCATTCGCTCTCTCTCAGACACAAACACATTCGTTACACATCGCATTCAGAATAAACACAGGGCTGAGCCCGAATAAGCAAGTCTTCCCGTTTTATTGGAAGATACACCAATAAAATAAAAATGGACAGACCCTAGCAGTAAAACAAATAATGTTTTTTTGTAAAATATACATTTTCTTGTTAACTTTGAAACAGATAATTCAAAACGGGAAACGGATATTTTTGCCAGCCGAATCGTCCGCTTGCATTTTTACCCAAATCGTCCGCCAGTGTTTGAAATCGCAAAACATGTGATGGAAAATAACTCTAATAATATTTATGCCGTATGAAATACTGGTTAGCATGGCATTTTTTAAATGTCCAACATAGCACATTTTCCAAACACGTTTCTTGGCATAAATTCTTATGTATTTGCACTAATTTTATACTTTGTCAATTATAAAAATTTCTCTTAATTTTTTTTTTTATAATTTTGCAATTACTTATGGTTAAGCAAGGTTGTGTGTTTCAATGAATACTGGCAAAATTATAAGATTTTTTATCAAATTTAATTAATATTCTATAAGTTTTGGTGCGTTTCTTAATATAATTAATTCTGTAATCTATTTGCTAATAATTATTCATTGTTATGTGCCTGTGGTGCCGGACAATGAATTATTGCAAAATTAAAGGATTTTAATGGAATATAATATATCACAAGTTTTGATTCGTTTCTTAATACAATTATTTCTTATAAATTTTAATTCTTGTAATATATTTGCTAATATTTTTGCAATTATTCATTGTTAAGTGCCAGTGGCACCTTTCAATGAATAATTGCAAAATTATCAGAGTTTTTTTTGTTTAAACAATATTTATTGAAAAATGGCTTATAAATTTTAATTCTTGTAAAATATTTAATAATAATTTTTTTATAGATATTGATTTCACAAACTATCAGCTGCTCATCCCATGTTGTTATGCTGGGACAATTTATGGAAAAAAAACATCCTCTTTCATCTGAAAAGCTCTGCAGCTGTTTAAGAAAAAGGATATGAATCAAATAGGTTCTACTACTCAGAAATTAGTTTCAATCTCATAGGACAAACCTGATTAGAGAAATTAAAATATTGATTCCCAAGAGCTGAATACCACCTGTGAATAACTTGGGTTAGTACAATCAAAAGTAATAAAAACTTTGTTTGCATAAACTTTCCTGAGATTATCTCTTTGAGATGTTGCAATATTTTCAGTATCTCGCACTGTAACATGCCATTAACATGGTGGATAAGTCATGTTCATATGAAATGAACTCAAAAGAGCACACACCACCTTCCTGTGCTGTGAATGGCCTATGCTGAAGATTTTGACAGAAAGAAACCTAATACCACACAGATGAATATGTTTTGGCCAATTGTTAATCCATAATGATTCTCAGATGAGCAAAACCTACAGCACCTGACTCATTCATCCATGATTCTCCCTCATGATCCTCAACAATTCAGACACTAATTTTGTCTAAAATTTTTGCACTTTCCCTCCGAGTCTTTCATTTACAGTAATGACTGTTCATCCCCTCATCCAACTAAGCCTCCTGTCTCAAGTCTCTATTTCCTCCCAAGAATTGTATTGTTTAGTTTATGGAAAATGAGAGCCCCTTCCAAGAAACTGTTCCAGTGTCTTCATTTGTCCTGAACCACACATTTTTTAACTTCATTCTTTCATCATTTCATATCATATATTGTAGATTTGTGTTCCTAGAATTCCTTTTGCAATCCTTTATCTCATGAATAAGTCAAATCTTCCTGTGTTATTATATAAAGAAATCTCCATTCAAATTTTATTACTTTTTTTCTCAAAAAACAAAACAAAACAAACCTTATGCCCCCTAAATGGAACAAGCTTTACATGTTTTTTTGCAATGATAGACGAGAGAGAGGTCATAAGCTGTGGTACCCCCCAAAAAGACTTTGAGGAGATTTTTCAGAAAAATAATTATACTGTTATCTTCTGCTCCTGTTTGGTAAAAGGTGAACATGATAAAGTATAGGGGTTTTAACTTTCTCAAACTTCACAGTAGACCACATTTCTGTTATATATCACTCTCCGGTCCTGAAAAATGATTTTGAAGTTCAAACAAAAAATAACCCAGTCAAATTAGATAAGAGTTTCTCAAATAAAATAGTAATATCTACAAATCACCTAGTCACCCAGGAAATGTACAAACAATGAAACATGAATTCAGTTTAGTAACTGTAGCTGTTTCTCCACAAAAACCTTATTGAAACTTTTCTCCCGATAAGTTTCATTTGGTTAAGGATTCGCTTCCCCTTCAGAATGAATTTATTTGTGTGGTTTTGGTAGATGCCTCTTCCCGTAATGTTTATATTTACCCCTAGATACTTGTAGTCACATCATGTCTCTCCTACACTAAAACGTTTGCTGCTGCTGCTGCTGCTACATACCCGAAAACAGCCCCCACCCTCCATACTGAAATTGATACATGAGGATGTCATTCAGCCTTAATTTCAAACCAGTAAAAATTACATGAATTTTAATCAGAAGTGTTGAGAGACACTTCTCAGAGCTTTGTGTTCCTACCACTGTTTCATGTGCCGTTACCAGAATGTTTTATTCTTGTAACTTACATGACATTTGATTGGAAAATAATAAATAAATTGTAACACAAATTATTATCTTACTAAATATAAATTGCAAATGCTAAAATAAACATTTTAATCTACTGTTAAAACATTTTTTTTCAAAGATACATGACTTTGATAATTGTCCTATTGTGTTTAGATTTTTTTTTGACTTGTTTTAGGTTTTTATAGGTCAAAATTTTGGAATTTGACATTTCCATGTATGCAGATAATGACCAAAGAGCTGAACGATAATTTTGATGACTTGTCTTCCCGCGTATCAACATAATAATATATCTGCAGAGCTATTAATTTTGTCTTCATCTCTCCACCGGTAACCCTTCTTGTGTCATTTTTACCTGAGAAATGACGAGTGTTTGCAGATTTTTCTGGTAGAAACAGAGACTTGCTTCAAAATTTGATCAATGTTATTTTTTCCAAATTTACCTTTTAAAAGTTTTCAGTCACTTTTTTAACCCTACTGATATTTACTCTTTGATATTGTATAAGAGCTCTCATCTGTTTCCTTCTTGGAGTGTATTGTTACCTTCAATACATTGTGTTTTGAGCTGGAGACCTTCGGTCTTTCTCTTTGATAATTTTCTTTTTCAGTCAAGAGTTTAGTAGATGGATTGGGAACATAAAACAGAATTGGGACTGCATTCCCAACCAGTTTTTTTCCCAATCATTAGGATTCATGAACAGAACATTATGTTCTCAAAATGTTCTGGGCAGATTCTGTAATTTTTCAGATGGACTTCCAATCAAATTTGTTAATTTACAATTTTGCACCTGTAATATTGGGAAGAGATCACATGCTACTGTATGTAGCACTCTGTATTATTCTATAAATTATGGTTATTGAACTTCACTGATAACTTTATACATTTATTATGGTTGTGAAATAGCCTTACCTACAGAAAGTAACAACTGATAAATAACTTATTAGGGCTGAATTGCTGTCATAAGTTTTCAAGAGGGAACCAAATTACAGGGGAAGAAACTGAAAATGCTGTTTTCACAAAGCATCTAGAACTTTGAGTCTGGTAGAACTTTACTCAATGATTTTCCATTGCTCTCTGCTACTGGTAGTGGTACACCAGTTTCTTCCAGATGTAAAACTTCCCTGGATGTGGAAAGTGTAATAAAACCCAAATGAATAATTAGATAAATAAATGGGATAATTTGTGATATTTAATTATATACTTCATATATTAGATGCTGCCTTCGGTAGGAGTGGGAGCAGACATTTTCACTCCCTCCTTTTTAAATACTAAAAATATACCTCCAATGGGAGGCCGAATAGTACACGAAAATTATTGGGCCGAAACGTGCAAGGGAGAAAAACAATGGAGTCTGAAATTCACACATTCATACTAGACCACAAACAAAGCAACAAACATATACATACATATACACCGCACATGTCGTGTTATTTTCGAGTTGTACTGCAAATAATTTGAACTTGAAGGTCAAACGAACCATTTCATTCAAGATTTTCACTCTTCTCTCTAGCCTGCTCCAGTCGGCATTTTTATGCATAAAACTTGATAGTCTGGCAAACACGGTGTGCTACTGTATTAAATTGGGTCTGTAATTATTCTGTCAACTAACTTTTAATTATCTTTCGGAATACAATAAAATGACACCCCCACCCACAGTATTTTTTAAGTATTATCGCAGTTGTTAGCAGCGCATTTGCAAGACGACATTTTGCTTCAAACTGACGCCAACCGCCAGGGGGACAGAAACTGGGCTAATTTCAGGTTTTGACTCGAGTAGATTCTCCGGTTGATACTCCGTGGCAAAGTGATGATTTGTTTACAATTACCATGGTTACACGTACCGGTGCCTGTTACTGTTCATGATTCCGCGCGGTGCTATCAATAGTGGTTCCTGAAAAATAAATTCCGGGCCGTTGTTTGTTTATGGAGAAAATTATTAATCGCTTGATTTACATGGACTTTCGACATAATAAATATGTTACATGGCGTGTAGCTGGCTGATACATTTCCATACAAGGCTCTGAGTGTTCATATCAGGTTCGGCTTCGCCTCACCTGATATGAACACTCATCGCCTTGTATGGAAATGTATCAGCCAGCTACACGCCATGTAACTTATATTCTCCGTGCATTGTAGGTTAATATTGGTGGCTCGGAAGTGGTTGGGGTGGATTTTTTATTGCACTGTTTTTATGATATATTGCAAACAATTAAACATCTTAGAGTCAAATAGTTGTCAGGACGACGCTAGTGTGTGTTGTGGAATTGTTTGATTCGGAAACCAGTAACCGATGTAGTTACTCCGACAACTTTATGTGGTGGACCAATTTTCCATCTTACGACAACAGTATAATCGGCTGCTAAAGCAGGAGATTTGGTGGTACATGTTGAGCGTGGTGACTTTACTTTCGTTTAATCCCCCGCCCCCACACCTCACACAGCAATCCTCTGTCGTTAGGGTAAAGGGTCGTTCTTTTTCCATTCAAATCCTTGACAAATCTCCAGTCACTTCAATCTAACATTTATTTCCGACACAAATAGAGACTCATTAATAACACACACAGACTCATTAATAGCACACATACTGACCCATTAATAACACACATGCAGACTAATTAATAACACATATACATACGCATTAATAACACACATATACTGACCCATTAATAACATACATACATACTAATTAATAATATTCATACTGACCCATTAATAACACACACAAACAGACTCATTAATTACGCACATACGGGCCCATTAATAACACACGCACAGACTCCTTAATAATACACATGCAGCCTCATTAATAACACACATACAGACTCATCAATAACACACATACAGGCTCATAAATAACACACACATACTGACCCATTAATAACACACATACAGACCCACTAATAACACACATACAGACTCATCAATAACACACATACAGACTCATTAATAACACACATACAGACTAATTAACAACACACATACACAATTTAATAACACAAATACTGACCCAGTAATAATACACATGCAGACTCATTAATTACACACATACAGACTCATTAATAACACACATACTGACCCATTAATAACACACATACAGACTCATTAATAACACACATACTCATCCGTTAATAACACACATACAGACTCATTAATAACACACATACAGACTCATTAATAACACACACATACTGGCCCCTTAACAACACAAATACAGACTCATTAATAACACACATACATACTCATTAATAACACACATTGTGACTCATTAATAATACACATACAGACTCAGTAATAACACACATACAGACCCATCAATAACATACAGACTCATTAATAACACACATACAGACTAATTAATAACACAAATACAGACCCATTAATAATACACATACTGACCCATTAATAACACACATGCAGACCCATTAATAACACACATATAGACCCATCAATAACACACATACAAACTCATTAATAACACACATACAGATTAATTAATAACACACATACAGACTCATTAATAACACAAATACTGACCCATTAATAACACACATGCAGACTCATTAATTACACACATACAGACTCATTAATAACACACACATACTGGCCCCTTAACAACACAAATACAGACTCATTAATAACACACATACTCACCCATTAATAACACACATACAGACTCATTAATAACACACATACAGACTCATCAATAACACACACATACTGGCCCCTTAATAACACACATACAGACTCATCAATAACACACATACAAACTCATTAATAATACACATACTGACCTATTAATATCACACATACAGACCCATTAATAACACACATATATACCCATCAATAAAACACATACAGACTCATTAATAATACACATACAGACTCATTAATAACACACATACAGACTCATTAATAACACACATACATACTCAGTAATAACACACATACTGACCCCTTAATAACACACATACAGACTCATTAATAACACACATACAGTCTCATTGATAATACACATGCTGGCCCCTTAATAACGCAGGTACAGACTCATTAATAACACACATACATACTCATTAACAACACACATACAGTCTCATTAATAACTCACATACAGACTCATTAATAACACATACAGACTCATTATATATTTATTTATTTATTGGCGTTTAAGGTCACATACTTATGCACAATGACTAATCGTGACCGTGACAGTTTAATGGGTGGAGGGAGGCGGAGTACTCGGAGAGAACCACCGAGCATCGACGAGCAACTGTCAGCTCGTGAACATTCTAACTCTGTGTTAGCACCGCTCAAGCAGGGTTACAGCGGTTGAAGTCATGTGCACGATAGACATGCAGTACGTCTTAGTGCACGGCGTCATCGTGCTCCCATGTAGGCAACCGGGATAAAGTGCCTTGCCCAAGGACACAACGCGGGTCGTCCTGGACGGGGATCAAACTTGGGACCTCTAGCATAGAAGTCCAACAATCTACCACTGAGCCACCGTGCTCCCATTAAAGACTCATTAATAACACACATGCAGACTCATTAATAACAGTGAATGGGCCCCCTTTCTCATCTTGAATTCATGTCTGGGTTATAAAAAAAATAATGTTAGACTTTGTTCAAGTGAATATTTAGATGCCAAAGATACTGTTATTGTATTCATATTTAGGCATATATTTGTATCACATCCAGTGAAGCTATACGTGAACAGAGCCTGAACAACTACAATTCGATTTCACATAATAATAACACTTTGGTCGGCCGCTGATCTGTCGCGGTAATTGTGAACTTGGTCTGGAAAAGGCACGTGACTAAATGCACCTGAACTGTTATTCAAAGGAAATCTGTCGAAGAACTTTTGTCTCGTTGCTCTGGGTGTTTTTGGCATTAGGGTTTAACGACACATTAACAGCCAGGGTTATATCATGTCGGTGACAGTTTTACGGGTGAAGGAAGCCGGGGTACCCAGAGAGAACCACTGAGCAACGATGAGCAGCTGTCAGCTCTCCAACATCGTAACTCTGAGCTCTGCACAGCGGCACAGGCAGGGTTAGATTGGTTGAAGACATGCGCACTGTCGACATGCAGAACGCCTTAGAACACCGCTTCATCGTGCCCCCATGTAGTCAATCGGGGTTAAGTGCTTTACCTTAGGACACAGCGCGGGAGCGCGAATCAGTCGCTGATATGGTCACCCATCGAACTACTAACCGCACTCGACGTTTCTTAACTTCGGTGATCTGACGAGAACTGGTTACCGAAACGACATCGCCCCCACCCCCACCCCACCCCCTCCTGTTGCTCTGGTCAAACAAATAATATATTGTGAGGTAAGTCAAACATCGCATCAAAGATTCTCACAAATTGGGTCTCGCCTGAGAAACATTTCTTGTGTTGATTTGAAGAAAATGAATGTTTATGGTATTTTTCGATTCAATTCGGATGGAATAATTCAGTTGGTCGGATAAGCGAGCTGTCCTGACTTCTTTTCCGACCACCTGAAATATTCCAACTGACTGAATCTAAAAATAAACGATCGACTGTTTAAGGGATGGACTACACACTAAAAACTAAAGTGTTAAAACTGACACTTTCAAGGTGTTAAACCCATTCTAACTCTTAGGGTTTGATTTTAACACTCAGAGTGCAATGCTTTAAGCACTTGGACATTACAATCGTCAGACATCTGAAACTTGAATGGATGGCACTTCCCATGTGTCAAGCATTGGTGGTTCTTCCAGAATCGTCCATAATTTGATTTGCGCTTGGTGGGTACATAATTAAAAGGACACAACGCAGATGACGCGGATCAGGCTCGAGAGTTCGAGCCTGATCCGCGTCATCTGCGTTGTTTCCTTCTAAGTGTCGCGACATTACACTTGTCAAGTGGTATTATTGTCAACGCCTGTCAAGTTCTGGGATATCTACACTTGTACAAAGTGCTAGTTCAGCACTTAGTAAGTGTTAAATACAGCACTTCAAGTGTAGTTTTTAACACTTTAATTTTTAGCGTGTATTGCACTGAGCAAAGCCAGCCTCTCTTTCCTGTAACATCGGAAATGGCGTTGTTCAGGCTAGCACGGGTGTCACGTAGGTTGTCATGGTAACGAGTGAAAGAGGACTGTCGACCCAAAGGCCGGAGACAGTGCGTCTTCTAACACCCTGAAATCGCCAAGATCACATTTCAGGTCACACGTTATCCCATAATTTACTGGTAGAGGGTCTCTAAGAAGCCCCCCCCCCCCCCCCCCCCGATTACATCCATCTCCATCCCATTGAAAGTCGTCCAACGTCCCCACGAAACAGAAATTCACAATGGTTCCTCTAGGAGTAATTCATAAGAGTTAAATATTGCACAGAGGTCTTGTAATTGAAAAACTTGTTGGGCTCCTTCTACAGAACGCCCGTGGGCGAGGTTAAATAGTCAGAATTGATTGATCAGAAATTGTAATGCATATATTTCGAGAGTTTGTATGCATACGTCGTGTTACTGTTTTGGGGATGTTCGTCAGTTTGGTTCTTAACTGGTAGAGTGCTGGAAGCCCATATTTGGGCTTTATTCTGAAGTGCAGGTGCCGCAACTCAAAGGCTTCGTATTCTGTGTGTGTGCTTCATATTATTTTGGAATTAAAATTATTTAGTCTGTGAGTATTTGACCTGTTACAATTTATGGGAGAGTGCCACTAGGCCACTAGGCCACTAGGCCACTAGGCACTCTCCCATAAATTGTAACAAGGTAAAGAGACGTGAACAAATTTGGATGACCAAAAATAATCTAGCACTCAACCAGTTATATAATGTTTTTCCACAAGAATAATGTACGAAATCGCGCATTTTGCTTAGAATTGAATTTTATATTTTTTTAGGGAAACTACCCTCACTTCATCAGAGTGAAAATTAAAGTCCACTCATTATAGATTTATTTTAGGCTTATTCTGCTAGAAAAACTGTCGTGAAAGCTTCACATGTTATTTTGATACCTCTTACAAGTGTGGTTTACACCAGAACTCTCATGCAGTGATTTTCATTATTCGCAATGTGATCAAATCTGATAGTGTCTCCATAACTTGAGTGTGTGTGGGGGAGTTGGGGCAGGGTCGTAACTAGAGGAGGGATGTGAATGGATGCCTTACACGCCCCCCCCCATTATCCCCTAAAATTTCAAAGATTGGAAATTCAGTGATGAAAATTCAAAAAGTTGGAAATTCAGTGTCTTGACATATTTTTTCTAGGCCATATCCGAAAGTGCTTATCCAATTTTCGATCAAATTCTCCGACATTTCCAATCAGCTGACAATGTTTTCCGAAATTCCTATTCGACTCAATTGGCTGACAAAACTTTCCGAAATTCCGACCCCAAATCCTGTTTTCCGAATTCATCGTTCCGATTTTCCGACTCTGGGTAGTCAGTTCAGCAATGGCGGATACATAGGGGGGGGGGGGGGGCGGTGGGGCGGTCGCCCCCTCCCCCTTTAGCTCCTGTTTGTCTCGTATGTAGGGCGTAGCCAGGATTTTCATTTGGGGACAATACATGAATTGAAGTAAAAACCTACAACGACTTTTATTTCCTCCATCACCATTCGCTATGGAAAACAAATATACCGTTGAAATTATGCAAAATATATCTACTGGTCGCCTTCATTTATAACGTAACCGACACAGCATGATTTTGTGGTGTTACATGCCCCTAGCCTCAGGTACCCCATGGCTATGGCAGTTATGGGTCAGGATCTTAATTGGCATAGTCATGGCGTACCTAATCCTAGAGGGCTGACTGCTGAAAACTTTCAAACGCTGGCAGATCGCAATGTTCTCCTGAGGTTAAGTCGGTTATGACTGTAAACAGTGTGTCCAAAATACAGTATTATGGTAAACGGATCTGAAGAGCATATTTCAAATTTTCTAATTCTGTCTTGAACGTGTGACAGAATTTGAAATTCTGAAACATGCTGTTTAAAAAGTGTTAATTAGCCGTTCAAAAATTCAAGAGGATTTCCACCCCAGAAACCACCAGAATGCCCCATTTGGTCGCTCATTTCCAAAAAATTTCTGGGGGGATAACCCCAGACCCCCCTACAAAAGCTCGTGCCTTCGGCACTCGCGGCAGATGCCTTCGGCATCTGCACGATCCGCCCCCCCCCCCCTTTCAGAATTCCTGTATCCGCCACTGGTCAGTTGGAAAGAGTAGATGCTGGCCGGATAGCTGTCAGTCTTTAGTCCTTGTGTAGCCTGATCAGCGTAAGGGAGAACTCATGGATCTACCTGGGGGTAATGCATTTTTCTTATGGATCTAAGCCAGAGGGAGGCCACAGAATCAATCTCAGGGGTTCAATTAAAAGTTTTTCCCGGGGCATAATCCCCTGAACCGCACCATCGAAGGGTGGATACCCGCTCTCGAACTCTCCTCCAAATATAGGACTGGGGGCCCTTGAGACATGCCTACAGAATATCTTGATGAAACCCCAACCTCCAAGAAATCTAACTGATCACTCCCTCCCCCATTGAAGTTCATCTAGCTACAGCCCTGGCTGGGGTGGGGGGGGGGGGGGAGGGGTCTGACAGATATTCCCTATCCAGAAGGATATGACATTTGTATGGTGTATTTCTCCATTATATTGCAGTTCGCGTACTATTAAAACTTAGGTAGCTTCGGTCACTGCGTGTTTTTACATCGCCTTCTCCGTTTGGGCAACTTTGTCTAATCCTAACACTTTCGCCCGATAGCGTAAACTACCGTAGCCATGTAGATGCTTATGAGTGGTAAAGCCTCGTATGGTTCGAATTGCTGTGCTCGACTTGAGGCAACCCTGTGTCTGCTTAGATCAAGCACTGCACTACCGGTGCCACATCGCGAATTTACTTGGCACATGTTAACTTGTCGTCTACTGGGTGGAGTAATCCCGAAGACACGTATTTCACGCCTCTTCATTTTATTCACCTGTCCGTATATCAGCTGTCTTGCCAAGCACTGTATTCCTGATGTGTATTTATTGTTATCCTCTTTTGACTGATTATCCCACCCCAATGACCCGCCCGTATTCGCAGAAATCTATATACTATTGACGCGGGTTGAATTCTCTAACACCCAGCATGCTGTAACCGATGGCAGAATAAAGTAAATTAATTATGCAGATGGGTGACAGCTGTGAAGATAATAATAATAATAATATTAAAGCCTAGAATCCACACACGGTGCTCAATGGCTGTACAATAATTGCATACATACATATACACACACACCCATACATTCTCGCACAGATACATTGATACATGGATCACTATTATCATTTATTGGTGCCCAACGCCGAATCAGCAACCGAGGATATATCGTGGCGATAAGCGACAGAACCTAAAAGAAAAAGGGTATTGAATTAAAACAAAATAAAAAAAAAAACAAAAAACAAAACAAAACAAACTACAACTTTACCAAAACAAGTATGTGAGTGTAACTTGACGAGTAACGAGGCAATCCTCACTGACTCAGTCACACCCACGCACCTGGTAATGTCAGTTTATGACCAAAATTAAAAGACCACTTTCGAAAAAGGTAGGTTTTAGTACCAGACTTGAATGATTCAAGTGATTTACTATTTTTTATGTCGATTGGAAGAGAATTCCAAAGCCTTGGGCCAGCAACTGCAAAGGCCCTAGCCCTATCACCAGCACTAGATAGGGGCGGGACCAGATTGAGTTGACCTGATGACCTAAGAGACCTCGGTGGTTTGTGGATGGTTAGCAGATCGGACAGGTAGGATGGTGCAGATCCCGAGATACACTTAAACACCAAAAGTACAATTTTAAACTGAATTCTTTACTTAACGGGTAGCCAGTGTAACTCAGAGAGTACCGGTGTTATATGACAGTACTTTTGAGTTCTGGTTATGACCCGTGCAGCACAATTTTGGATGTGTTGTAGATTTTCAAGAATAGTTGTTTTAGAGCCAATCAGAAGAGAGTTGCAGTAGTCGAGGCGACTGGTAACAAAGGCGTGGACAAGCTTTTGTGACGTCTGCGTATCAATGAAGGATCGAATTTTGCTAATATTTCTAAGATGAAAAAATGCACTGCGAGAAGTATGTTTGATATGTTCATCAGCGGCCAAATGTTCATCCATGAAATAACCTAACTTTCGAACTGGGTTTTATCACAGAACCTCCAATATTGAGGGACAGTTGGGATATTTTTGAAAGTTGATGAGGTAGACCTATATATTTTACTTCCGTCTTGTCATCGTTCAATTTAAGGAAGTTTTTAGTCATCCATTCCTTGATGTCTGAAATACAAAGTTCAATCTTACTGCATGCTTCAGGCTCAAAAGCGTGAGTGAAACTAATATACAGCTGTGTGTCATGTGCGTAAAAATGAAAGTCAAGGCCATGGCTTCGGATAATGTCACCGAGAGGTAAGACATAGACAGTGTATACAGTAGGGGACCCAACACCGATCCTTGAGGGACGCTAAAACGTAGTGTGACCTTGTCTGACGACTCACTGCCAATAGGTCAAAAATAAATGTGGTATTGTTTTCTTTGTATTGTTACAAAAGGTACATAATTAAGTTTTGGAGAATTTACATTGATAGAGTTTTGAATATGTATATAAGATTTTATGTAATATTTTAAATTGTAAACTCTGTAAATATGTGTCATCTGTTAATGTGAATGGGTTTCTGTATAGAAACTGCCAGTCGGTAAGCTGTAGGTTTATATTCAGAATCTCATTCCATTTCTTTGGGTATTGAGAGGGGATACAGAAAACTGTTCGAGTAATATAGGGTAATATGTTCGACAAACCTTTTTTTTAGATTTCAACATGTCAATGTTTTTGTTTGTTACTTTGGAAATCTTCGCGTGTTAATTTATTACAGCTTTCCAAGATTTGGGAATTGCGTTAATTAGGCCCTGATAAAGTGTAAATGGGGTTTTAACTCTGTAATTATTTGTGAAGTCAGTAAAGCTTAGGAAGCCTTTGTTCTCAGTCAATATATCGTTAATAAAATAAATTCCCTTTCTACACCATTCTTTGTTAGAGAAGAGTTCATTGAGAATTTTTATCTGGTCGTTGTAGAAGATAGTTTGTCCGTAAATTTTAGTCCAGTTTGAGGTATCTTTGTCGTCTAAAAGAGATCAAGCCAAGAGCACATCCTTCCAAAATTGATTAAATTTAAAGAGATGATAGTTTAGCAATAACAGCGCAAACTTTGTCGTTCAGTTCTGACAGCTGAGAAGTCAACAGAAATTCAACAGCGCTTTCATTCAAGTTTTGAGTCGAGGATAACTTGCGACCTCGTTTTTCTGGCTGTACACTTGCTGCGCTTGACTTGTTTCTTTCAGTTGATATCTGCCGAGCATTGTCTTTGATATGACCGATCGATAACACACAAAGGCCGTGAGTAGTATTCTCACTTTGGAAGTAAGGTGAAATTTATCTAATAACCCGTGTACACGAAAATGTGGATGAAAATTTACAAAAAAAATGCTACATATTTCCATAGCTTTTAATATCCTTCCATCCTATCCTTCCACCACACTATTCCGAATATTAAAGATACATCATATCATAAATCCGTGCAAGCCATAGGGAGAAAAAACACACTTATTCGACGTTTATCAGTGTGATGCGACCATGTACAGCCGTTGGATTCTCTCGGCATCTGTATTAAATAAATGCGACCAGAGGGTTTTCAGATGAATTTTTCGTCTGATCCAGACGAACTTAATTCATATGCGTCTGTAATACGTGTTGGTTACAGACGTCGCCCTACAGACGCTAAAGGAGCAGAGGCAGCAGTTGTCCTCTTGCCTTGACTCTAGAGGTCAAGGGGGCAGCACGTGTGGAAAATATTTTACTTTCCGAGAACTATAAGTGAGAAACTATGCGTATTTGTTTCTAACGTATTTTACTTTCCGAGAACTCTCAATGAGGAACTATTCGTATTTGTTTCTAACGTATCAACTTTCCGAGAACTATAAGTGAGAAACTATTCGTATTCGTTTCGAACCTATTTTACTTTCCGAGAACTATACGTGAGAAATGATTCGTATTCGTTTCGAGCCTATTTTACTTTCCGAGAACTATAAGTGAGAAACTATTCGTATTCGTTTCGAACCTATTTTACTTTCCGAGAACTATAAGTGAGAAACTATTCGTATTCGTTTCGAACCTATTTTACTTTCCGAGAACTATAAGTGAGTAACTATTCCTATTAGTATCTAACGTTTTTCAGTTGTGTCATACAGTTCCAATGTGGTGGGCCAGGGATTAGGTATAGTGGCAGAGTTTGGTCAATAATCACGAAACAAAGAAGTTATACAGTCGACGGGATGATTCTAAAGCTTTATATCGTGTCTTGAGTGGAACAAGGTGTCAAATCCTATGCTGTAGCATTGTAGATATACCTTGATCCTCTCAAATGCCAACAACAATTAAATTCGACGCGACGTCTGCTGCAATGCACTTTGTCATAAAAGTTGCAAATGTAATATTTATTACAAAATGCAACTATATGGATGGGAAAACGTAGAAAAATGTAATAATTATTACAAAATGCAACTATATGGACGGGAAAAACGTAAAAAATGTAATAATTATTACAAAATGCAACTATATGGACGGGAAAAACGTAAAAAATGTAATAATTATTAAAAAATGCAACTTTATGGACGGGAAAAACGTAAAAAAGGTAATAAACTTTTTTTCAAACCGGCAATCAGAAACTAATTCATGTTATTATACAAATGTTAAACTAAATTTGTATCTATATGATTCTACCACTGTCTTAGAGTATATTATGTACACGTCTACGCGTATCTGAGCGAGTTTCGTAGATGTTTGAAGTTTTATTACAAAATACGACTACATGAACTGGAAAAACGTTGCAAAATGTACTAATTATTACAAAATGCAACTACATGGACTGGAAAAAACATTGCAAAATGTAATAAAATGTTTCCAAGCAAAGCAATCAAACTAATTCATCTTATCATACAATTATTAATAGAAAATTGTATCCAAATGCTGTCAGTGGGTGTCTTTTGTGAGAATTTCCTTACACGTGTCAAGTGCTTTTTCCTTGCATTTTATATGGTCTTGTGGACCCCATTGAATATCGCATCAACAAAGTATGTACAGACTAGTCCACCTTGCAGTACAGTCCTATGCTAATAATAACACTTCGAACGGCCGCTGATTTGTTGCGGTTTCTGATGTGAGAAAGCCTTGGTTACCCCTATTCTCCCAACTGCCTCCCTATTCCCACACTTCTTCTCTCCTCCTAACACTCAAAGACGAACTATTTAACCCTTTACCCAACGAATCGCCCGCATCCGCGCGCGTAATATCCAAAATCAGCAGTTGAAAAAATATTATTTTTCAAAAAATTTCAACAAAACCATATCATGTGACCCCTCGTTGGAACGAGCTCGACGAGCTCGTTCCAACGAGGTATCACATGATATGGTTTTGTTGAAATTTTTTGAAAAATTAAAAAAAATGATATTTAAAATAATAAATTTTGGATTCGTCTGTGTTGGATAAAGGGTTAATGACACCCCGTGTCCCATTCTTCTCAGTCTCTCCGATAAGCATATTTACCCTCTCCTTTGTATCACTCACTAAACACATGCCCTTCATTCTCCCATTCTATATCCCCATTATACTCCTAGCGAATCTTATTCTTTTAGACTGGTATTTTGGGCATTCCAGTAGAAAGTGTTCCAGGGTCTCCACCACGCCCAAATTACACATCTGGTACTCATTTTCACTCTTTTTCCCAATTTTCCCACTCCGCTCCAGTGACCCCGACTTCAGCTTGAATAGAAGAGTTCCCCAAAGGTGCCATCAAGGTACTATGTCCGGAGGAACTGGTCGCGAAGATATTTCGCACCGGGGACCTCACTTCACAAACTACTGACTCTAAAAGTCTTTACACTATGTAACAAAATTGATTATCTGGTCTTCAGCGTACATGTAATTCAAAGTGTTGACGCGAGCTGTGACCAAACTCTCCGCCAAGCGTTCTTGCAATCGATTATCCGAATTACCAAATTTACACAATTAACATATTTTTATATGAACAATTACCAAGTAACATAATTAACCCCTAGCACACTGGACGTAAAACTGAATTTTCTCCAATCATTCTGTTTTCCTTCTGTGTAACTATGAATTTAACCAATTATATCTTGTTTGACAGAGCTCACTGAGCTCTGTCAGATAAGATATATTTGGTTAACTATCAAACTGCATTATAGGAAATATTTGCTGCTGAAAACTATGTCAGTTTGACATCAGTGTGAAGAGGGTTAAAATAAAACAATCAACATTGGTAGCTGTTACAATAACATGTAGACTCTTGTATTAATCATATGGACATTGTAATGGATTGTTTGAGTGAAAAAACATCTTAATGTGTTAATCCATCTATTCATTAATTTATAAATGCGTTATTCTCAAGGTATCTCAATTACCGAAATGTTTCTAGACTCCAGATTTTAGCCTGGTCATAATACCTCTCTGCCTCCCAAAAATATGCCTCCTGGCATTTGGGTACATTGTTCCTGAATATTTTAATGGTCAGGAGTAGTTCTCATTTAGCACTAGTAAACGTAATATAGGAAATAAATGAACTGACTGCATTCTATAAGTAACATAGATGAACATATCCGTGCATATATTTTTATCCACTAAACCAAGTTGACCAGTTTGGATCTATTCGGTCCCTTATAAAAACAGGTACCGATTCGAAAGACACTTTTTGTATGTCGCCATCACAATACTCCACACAGAAGATTTTTAACTCTGTGGTGAAATGTGTCCACATAAAATGTTCACTATTTCCTTTGGATTTCGAAACCTTTTATTCGAGTTCATGTTTGCACGCCTTAGAATTGAGTTTCTGACGTTTTGGTAAATATAGAATAAACCTATCGTGTTTTCAAGTAAAAAAAATATTCTACGAGTAGCATTAAGAATGAAACGACGAGCCTCTGGCAAGTCGGTTTCATTCTTAATCCTACGAGTAGAATAAATTTTTTACTTGAAAACACTAGAGGTTTATTTTGTTTATCCCATAAATCCTTTAGAGGGCAGTGGCGGCAAAATCGCTACAAAACACTGTGAGAAGTGAAGAGCATACTGGTCCAATTCGATAGACAAGCAAAACTGCCAAACATAAACAAGACGCAGTGATACATTCCTGTCTAGAAATAATTCCCCTACAAACTTGAGCTAAAGTTACAAAAGTTACAAAAATACTTTCTTAAATGAACAATGTTTATTTGTCCTATTTTCGTTGTTTATTGTTGTTGTTTTTTTTCGTCGTCGAAACGTCACTCATCATGCCCCCGCCTTTCACAATCGAATTTGTATGCTTTTCAACGCTTGGTTTCGATTGATTTACTTTGTGTTTTCTTTGTCTACTGAGACTAAAAGTCTTTACACTATGCAACAAAATTTATTAACTGGACTTCAGCGTACATGTAATACAAAGTGTTGACGGGAGCGGTAACCAAACTCTTTCAGTTGGTTATCCGAATTACCAAATTGAATGAATGAAAAGTTTCCGCGGGCCGAAGGCGCACAGGGACGAGGTGGGATTGCCCCTAATAACTTTACTTGCTTTTTAGCTTTATTTGCTTATAAATCCACGGGAGTCGGGAGCGAGAGCCAATAATCTTATTAAGTTTGAGTGTGTGACTGCCAGTAGGATAGTGGATTGAGATCCCCGAGAACCTCGAACTGGAAAATGGCTAGGAATTTGCATAATTACAAGAGTTCTGCTCCGTGTTTGCTAAGAGAAGTGGGCAAATTTATGGTAATACTGAAACCGCAGTTTGGTGGTTATTTTGGAAAAAAAGAAAAAGAAACCCAAACAGTCGCTGGTTTGGGAACAGCCCCAGCATATTATCCTTAACGGTTACAAAAAGGAAAAAAATCCACCAATATGTGTTTTTGAAAGCTGGGTATTGGCCATCAGGTCTGCCTTCAGGGGGAACAGATGACGGGTTGATTGGAGGGAAAAAAGAACAAAAACAAAAAACAAAAAACAAAACAAAACAAAACAAAAAAAAAAACAAAACAAAAAAAAAAAAACAAACCCCCCCCCCCAAAAAAAAAACCCCAAAAAACCCAAAAACACATACACCCTCTCACAGACACACACCCGAAAGCCCTTAAAAGGGCTGTTAAATCTTTAGTCAAATGTTTATTTATATAAAATGTACACTCGTCCCCAGCCAGACGAGCTTGTTTCAATCCTTGCCTGGTGTTTGGTGGTTTCTTGTGTATGTTAATAGAAAGTTAGGTTGCACCAATTCCTCCCACGCTTTGTCTACCATTTCCATGCGTCTTCTTGATAAGAGTGTTGCAAGAAAATTTGAGAATGTTCAATTAGTTATAGGTAGATAGAAAGATAGGTATCCGCTATTGTATATTGTGACTGTTGTGTGATTGTTGCCATGGATGGGGTGAGGGGTGGGTTTCTTCGGAGCCCACTCCCACACGCAGAGTTGCGAGGCAATCTTCACAGGCTCAATCCTAAAGATCTCAATGAGTAGCGAGGCAATCCTCACTGACTCCACGCAGTTTAATGCTATTGAGTAATTTTAATTTACTGTGGATTATTTTGTTTTTCTGTTAAGGGTTCGGTGTTCGTTCAGCTTCACCACTGATTCACTATCCTGGAGTATGTGGAGGGTTTTGTTGAAATTTATAAAATTTTCGTACCGACGACCATCCATCGCCCGATCAATCAAGCCCCCCCCCCACCCCCCCCCCCCCCCCCCCAACACACACACTTTGAAAATCGTTCCGCCGCCCCTGAATATGGTCAACGTGTGCTTTCGCAATAACGAGAATAATCCGCCAATTGTGCAAGAACCTCGGTGTCTTTTCAGCAACTTTATTCTTCTAGTAGCAGAAGAATAACGATTTGCAAAATCAATGTAAACGGCAATGATGGAGGGGGTTGGGGGGGGGGGGGGTAGTGTTGTATGTTTTTAATGGATTTGGAAAATGAAATACATGTTAAGGATAAGATAACTAACTTAAATAATATTTGCGTTTGAAGATAATGTATAGCATGTCATTTTTTGAAATTCCTGGAAATCTGTGGAGCGGAACCTTACAGTCGAGTTTAATTCCTATTTCCTGTTTTGATACGGACGTCGCATTTCTGTCGCATCAAATACAATTCTCTTTTTGTATAAATCCCGTATTGCACCAAGGTGTATTGTATACCTGCGGACGGGAACTCAGTGGATGCCCGATCAGTGGAGTAAAATTTATTTAATTATCTATTTATTAGATTTTTCATTTTATTTTATTATTATTCATATTTATTTTTTTTGGGGGGGGGAGGAGGGGGGAACTATTGTTTTGCTTACTGAACTATCATTTTGCCGAGGGCAAAGCGTCGAGAAAAACATCTTCCATCTCTTAGACAAACGCTTCTATTGACTGATTAATATGTACCCTGTTGTTTGGAGGATTTTCAGAGAATGTACAGTTTATGTACGACTTCACGCCACCACATGCCTACATCCGAGATCGGCACGGAAGCTTACAGAGACACGGACCCCTTGTATTGTTCTCATTTCTCACATATATATAGGGATAATTTCTTTTGTAAAGTGGAAATTGGGCATTTCCACTTTTTTAGAACCCATTTAAACCTTCAATATGAAGGTTATCCTTAAGTGCCATTACAAAATACAGACAGCAATAAATCGTCGTGTGAGAACCATAAGGCCCTATCTTCCACTGGAACCCCGACCCTAACCCTTCCACTGGAATCCCGACCCTAACCCTTCTACTGGAAAATAGAACCTTATGGTTCCCACGCGATGAAATGTCAATGCGGAAAGCCGAGCGAAAAAAATCCCCAACCAAGTGGAAAGTGGAATGTGAGAAAGCCACTAAATACTTTTGCAACTTAGCAAAGAGACACTATACTGCAAGACTCTTGCAGAAATTCTGATCGCAAAATTGAAAAACGACCCAAACATCAAAGGAATCATCAGTGACTCCGAATATCTAATTGGTCAGTACGCCGATGACTCAACTTTCTTTCAAAATTGCGACAGTCGTTCGCTGAATTCTGCTCTGGATGCAGTACCGGCATTCTCGTAAGTATCGGGTCTCCGTGCAAACTTTGAGAAAATACAGCTTATTTGGATTGGCTCAAATATTTATTTATTTATTTATTGGTGTTTAAGGTTACATACTGGCTGATCGTGACAGTGACAGTTTTTACGAGCGGAGGAAGCCGGAGTACCCAGAGAGAACCACCGAGCATCGACGAGCAACTGTCAGCTCCTCTCCGCTCAAGCAGGGTTACAGCGGATGAAGACATGTGCACAATCGACGTGCAGTATGCCTTAGTACACGACATCACCGCGCTCCCATGTAGGCAACCGGGATAAAATGCCTTGCCCAAGGACACAACGCGGGTCGCTCCGGTCGGGTATCGAACTCGGGACCTCCAGCATAGAAGTCCAACAGTCTACCACTGAGCCACCGCGCCCCAGGATTGGCTTGAAGAAAGGGTGCAATGCAGAATGCCAGACAACACTGCCCGTTCTCTGCAACTTTGTCAGTACCTTCACAATCCTTGGTATTAAATGTAACCACTCCGCTCGAGATTGTGTGCTCCAAAATTTCGAAGAAAAAATAGATGTCATCAGTAAATTATTAAATGATTGGTCTTTCAGAAATCTGATGGGAAAGACTGTAGTTGTTAAAACTCCAGCAGTCCCAATATTAATACAGTGCTTGACTGTATTACCCGACCCCCTAAAACATGTCTAGGATAAGCTCCAAAATACACTATTTAACTTTTTATTGTCCGCAAAAAATGATAAAATCACACGCACTACGAGTATCTGTTTGATAGAAAAGAGAGGCCTAAAATTTCCCAACACCAGAACACTAAGTAATGCATTAAAATGTTTGAGGACAAAAAAAAACTTGCAGGTGCAACTTGCAAGTGCCCCATGGAAAACCCTCGTCCTTGACGGTTTTGAAAAATTTGACAGTTGCAAGATGTGGTACTTGCATCGCGAAGAATTGTTAGAAATTTCAAAACACACCAACCATTTCTGGGCAAGCGTGTTGAAAGCCTTGTCATAACTGGAAGGAGTCACAAAACCCTTCTCCGTAAACCCACTTTTAGAACTGATTTTTATAATAAGAATATAAAGATCGGCAACAAATCTATTTCTATAAACGACTAGTACCATAATAGGCGATTTTTGACAAAAACGGAATTCTCGACTAAGTTTGGCATTAATACTCCTTCAACTCTATACTTGTGAGTATTGAGTGATATACCAAAAAGATGGACCGAAAAGTTGAAACAGGGCTTAAGAAACGACAAGCCGAAAAACGGAAATTTAGAAGAATTGAGATAGGCCAAAAAAGTGTGTCAAAACTCGGAGTTACTACGTTTAGTAGCCAACCCAGCAGTGACATCACAGGAAAAGTGGAATTCTGTATTTTGAACAAATATACAGTCAGACGATTATGCTTTATATACAAAAAAACATTTGTCTTGCCGGGAACACATATTTTGCAAAGCCAACAATTTAACCCTTCACCTAACGAATTGCCCGCACCCGCCCGCGTAATATGCAAATTCAGCAGTTGAAAAAATATTATTTTTCAAAAAATTTGAACAAAACCATATCATGTGACCCCTCGGTGGAACGAGCTCGCCGAGGTCGTTCCAACGAGGGGTCACATGATAAGGTTTTGTTCAAATTTTTTGAAAAATTTAAAAAAAATGATATTTAAAATAATAAATTTTCATATCGTCTGCGTTGGGTAAAGGGTTGAAATCATTCATAGGATACTAAACACTAATTCCAGGCTTTATAAATGTAAATTGAGTGAAACCGAACTTTGCACATTCTGTACTAACACAAAAGAGTCCAACAAGCATATCCTTTTTAACCACTCTTTCTCTAAATCCGCTTTATTGAATCTTCAATTCAACATGGATGAAAAGTATAACATCCGTATCCCATTGAAGACGAAATATGTTTTGTTAGGGTACCATGACCACAGAGTGCAAGCAGACTAAATAGACGACTTTTGGGTGCTAATGGGAGTATATCATGTACCCGGACGGGCTTTTGGATGACCTCGGTTGATTACCTCGGAAGTGACATCATGGCATGTGACCTAGTAGGTATGTTGTCATGGTAGCCCGCGTGAGCGACCATCTTGTGATGTCATTACCATAATGAGACGGGGTGTTAGTGCACATGCGCGGCGCGTATTGTTAGAGTGATACGTATTTCCGTCGTCCAATTTATTTACTGGGGCCGCCTTCACGTTATTGCTATGTGCCTGAAAGGCCTACAACAGGAAAGGAGAGTGCGTTCGATGCAATGGGAGTAGTTTCCCCGTTCGTTTACTTCCATAGAATTACCACAAACAACCCGGCAATCCACCAAACCATCAAAATCCACCACAAACTACCGAAACGGACTTTATTTGGTACGGACTTCCCGTTCAATATCTAGTATGGAATGACTACAATGGAGGCAAATCATAGGACAGATAGTTGGAGACAAGATGGAAGCCGACATTATTGAACGAAATAAAGTACTTCTGGATTTTTTACGCGCTGCTGACAAGGAGGAAATTGATGGCGTTCTTCGCGCTGTTGAAGATTTGATCACCCGTTTGTGTAAATCTGCTACCAACATCCCCGAAGATAAGGTACCACTGAATCTGACGATCTGCGAAAATAAGAATACGTATTGAAGCTTCTTATTTACAAAGATGTATCACTAGATATAAAAAGAAGTATGTTACTTATGAAACTTATAGGGAGAAACAGTTTCAATAAGGTTTTCGTGGGGAAAACTATTTGGGAAATGGTGGGTCTGCCAAGTATAACATACGGTAGGGAAGTGGTACCCCTAAACCAGACGGCCGTAAAGAGCATAGGAATCCTGCAGAACGAAGCAGGCCGATGGATGACGGGGTCGAGTAACGCCGCAGCGCTAGAAGCAATCAGGGGTGAGCTTGGGTGGATGAGGATCAAGGACAGGATAGACTTATTGAAACTCGGTTATCTTAACTATTTGGTAAATCTCCCCGACAGCCGATGGTGTAAAGTGATGTTCCTGAGAATTTTCAACTCAAATATGAAGACGGGGTGGATGGTCAAAATGAAGGAGCTAGTAGAGAACTACTCATTGGACATCTCGGACCTGGACGGTGGTGCAAACTAGGGTAAACAAATCGTGAGAGAAAGGGTCATGGAGGATTATAACCGTAATTGGCGAGAGGGGGTCAAATCAAAAAGCTCTTTGGGTGGCCTGTGTGATAAAGAAAAGCCTAGTTTTGAAGAGTACCGTGATGGCACCTTTGGGGGGGGGGGGTCACTGTTGTTCAAGCTGAGGTCGAGGTCCCTGGAGCTGAGGGAAAAATTGGGAAAAACAGTGAAAAGGAGTGCCAGATGTGTAATTTGGGCGTGGTGGAGACCCTGGAACACTTTCTTCTCGAATGCCAAAAATACCAGTCTTACAGAATAAGATTCACTGGGAGTATAACGGGGGAGTGGGATGGAAGAATGAAGGACATGTGGTTAGTGGGAGACTCAAAGAAGAGGGTTAATATGCTAATCGGAGAGATTGGAAAGAATTGGGGCAAGGAATGCCATCAAGCAGTTCGTCTCCGAGTGTTGGGAGGAGAGAAGAAGAGTGGGAATAGGGAGGCAGTTGGGAATACAGGGGTAACCAAGGCCTTCTCATCCGAGAACCACGACAAATCAGCGGCCGGCCAAAGTGTTATTATTATTATATTATTATTACGAAAGGGTAGCTTTCTCTCGTAACTCGTCGCGCCAGTCCTAGCCCTCGTCGCGCCAGTCCTAGCCCTCGTCGCGCCAGTCCTAGCCCTGAAAAAGGTATAAAAGGGATGTACCGATACCAAATACTGATTTGTTCTACGACCATAGAAAGAGTAAGGACATAGAGGATATTCACGAAAATTTGATGAATACCGAAAATATCTCGTGAGTGGCTACAAAGAAATATGAGGATCTTCACGAGCGACGCAGTCGCGAGTGAAGATCCTCATATTTCTTGTAGCCACGAACGAGATATTTTCGGTATTCATCAAATTTTCGTGAATTTTCTTTTTATTTAATGCTCTACGACTACAAACTCTCCAATTTGTGGCCTTTATTTTCCATTAAGGCGCAAAATTTATGTGCCGAACCGGCGTCCATACAAAAATTACAACAACCAAACTCCAACCATTGGAATGTGTGAATATCCGCACAAAAAGTAGTCCCGTCTTATTTCTCCCCTAACTTTACGATTTACCAAGGCTGGCGAATTGAAATAATCGCAATGTGTTTCGAAGAAATAGAACAATAACAAAAAACACCACTTTCTTATTTTCAATAACAAGACACGTCATTTTATTTTTTTTTAACTCAATGCACTGAAGACGTGTGAAGTTGAACTGAAGAAATTTGAAAGTGATTTCGGCTTTTCGCTGGAAGGTGAATGAGAAAGTCAAACTTTGAAACCGCTGATTTAATGAATTGATTTAGTCACTGTCACTATCAATTATTCGAATTCGTTTGTATTTGGGACTCTGGAATTCATTACTGATGTGCTGACTCGTTTAAAGTACATGTGATTCGTCATCCGAACCTACGATGAAATATCGATTTCTAAATATCATTTTGATATTTCGTTTTGCCGACCGACAGGGGAATATGACTTAATTTTTCAGCGTGAATTGATGCCTGAGCATTAAATAAATGGTAATTCATCGTTGCAGATATTGTGATAAAATATTCTGCAGGAGCTTCACACGTAAAAACACGAAGATGATTACTGTACCATGAGGAAATGGGAACAAACGAACAAAACTACGAGATTAAACCAAAATTCACATACACTGTGAATCCTATCTCATGCTGACCGACACGAAGCCAAGAACATGACCGGGACAACTACTGATGATTTGATAAAATGTATTTGTAATTGTGCCTAGAATATCTTGAAGGGGGCAGTACTCATAACCAAATCTGAGAGAGCTCATCTGATTCCATACAAACACCAGATTAGGAAGATAGCAAACAATAAACTATCTGATCGGAAAAGGACGGATCATACAGAAAGGAGGATTTTTAGGGAAGTTGCTCAAACCCATCGTCAATAAATTGTCCGATATCCCATAGAAAGGGCGAAAGAAACTTGTCATTTGTCAACTGACTTTCGAAGAAAGCGGACGCAGTGCAATCTGCACCAAGAAACGGGTCACCAGATTCGGATTGTGATGAGTGGGAACTATCTGAAGATATGGAAGAAGAAGAAGAAGAAGAAGAAAGAAGAAGAAGAAGAAGAAGAAGAAGAAGAAGAAGAAGAAGAAGAAGAAGAAGAAGACGATTCTGTGATGGGAAGTATCGTCCAAAGTGCCTATGACGAATACCAAGAAGAGTTTGACAACCTCATGAATAAGTATATCGAGGATGAAATGGATAAAGAAGAGGCGGTTGAAACAGCATATAGAACACTTTAACCCCTGCACACTGATGTCAAAATATCCAGATTTGAAGTAGCCATTTTCCCCATAATGCAACTAGGAATTTAACCAATTCAATCTAGTTTGACAGAGCTCGTTGAGCTCTGTCAAACAAGATTGAATTGGTTAAATTTCTAGTTGCATTATGGGAAATATTTGCACCCTGAACTTTAGATATTTCGATATCAGTGTGCAGGGGTTAAAAGAGTGTCAGAAAAACCATTGGCGCGAAATACATCGATACGTTGATGGATATTAGGATTTTTTGCAAGGCCCCAATACACAAGAAAATTCAAGAAACTGTCAAACGTATTCGTGAAGATGATGACTTTGACTTTGAAGAATCCCAGAAATATTCCTTGGAAAAGCAAAGATTTCTGTTCGACAGCCTTATGGCAAACTACTCATTCAAAGTGGAAGAACGAATAAGAAGACTAGAGAAAAAAGCATAAAAGGAATGTAGGTATGAAAATATGCTAATTTCTGTGCTGAATGTTGAAGAGTAAAGATGCCTGTGTCAACAACAGTGCTCAGATTCAAAGATGACTTACACATACAGATCTTCAAGAATGATGCCGGATTAAAACTGACTTCCCAAGAACCGGCCCAAGTGAATCGCGTGGTAGATGGAGCAAAGAAAAGAAATCTAGATATAGGTGCTGGTGGAAAGAAACAGATGTGTGGATACTGGCCGATTATTAGCCAACGAAGAGTCAAAGAAGAGAACAAAGACAGCTCCGAACGAACTGAGTGATGTTTCCACGCAAACTAAGAATGAAGTTACGAAACTGTCTGAAGACAAGAGAGCGATGCCCGCACCCATAAATAACAAACTTTCCACTCAAACTAAGTAGAATAATGATGATTCAAAGATTGACCAAAACATGAATGATGTTACGAAACTGCATGAAGTCAAGAGAACGATGTCAGATTCCATTGAAAACAAAATTACCTCATTGAAACAGCTAGAAGACAAGAAAGAGACACATAAGAATGAAAAGAAGAAAGATGCTAACCGAACACCAGCAATCAAAGCAACCAACAAAGCCAAACTACCAACGTCCAATGAGAGAACGTGTTTTATCAAGTATAAAGACAGAGTCCGTTAGAGACCAACAAGAAGTATCTGATGAGATGGTAATCCCATGCCAGAAGATAGAAGAAAGACATAGATAAACATGCCTGGAGCAATTTATTTGTAAACTGTATACTATGATCAATGTATCAGAATAAAAATGAATGAAATGTTATATCTTGTTGTTTTTTTATCAACTACCCAACAAAAGTACCCAGATGAAAAACATTTATGACAAGAATCCACCAATAGTCCAGGGGTACAATACCATAGGTAGCCTCAAATACCCGTATGCGCGCACATTATGGCTTGTCACATAAGCTCATATCGGCACGTCCTATGTGCTACCTGTAATATGTATACATTGTGACACAATGTGTACTAGAACACATGCACATTCCATCAATCACCGGACCCACGTTCCATGGAATCCCTTTCCGACTATACCTCAAGAATTCCCATTTCATCGCATGTGCCTGTGTGCTAGCGCGCAATGTGTCGCATTATCGGGGGATCCTATGTATTACCTGTAATATGTACACATTGTGTAATAACACATAGGCACATCTCAGTACGATTACTTTCACTAGGTCTAGTCACTAGATCTAGGTATTGTATAGATTGAGGTTTAGATAAATGGGGTGATCTGATTGAGCCAAGATTTCACCAAACGGTAGATGTCCAGATAAAATCGAAGGGTAGCTACTAAGCTTGTAGTAGTGCTTTAAGTCAATAGTAATAGAACAAAGTAGTAATGACACAAGAATGCAAGGATGGTAGAAGACTATCTAGTATTACATGACTACAATAGAAGCAAATCATAGGATAGGTAAATGGAGACAAGATGGAAGCCGTCGGTAAGACTACCTGTATACATGCTAGGAACTGTGTAGGAGCCCAGCCATAGGTATCCTCAAATACCCATATGTGCCTATGTGCAAGTGCTTGTAGATACATAGATAGAAGCAAAGGATTCCGAAAGAATCTGAAAAAGATGAATAGGTAGAAACCGAGGATTCTCCGATCTAGTAAAACAATTGTCGGGTTGTTTGTTGTGCTTAGATATAATCTCATGAAATCGAACTTACCCCAAGCGCACAATCGGTCCTATAGCACTACGTGCTTCTATTATAAGCCAAAAAATGGGGAAATCCGTTCCAAATAAAGTCCGTTTCGGTAGTTTTGGATTGATTTTGGTGGTTTGGGGGGGGGATTGCCGGGTTGTTTGTGGTAATTCTAGGAAGTAAACGAGCCAGGAAACTATCCCATTGAATCGAACGCACCCTCCGAACATATTCCTTTCCTATTGTAGGCCTTTCAAGCCCATAGCAATCACGTGATACCATAGTAACTACGATGGCGGCTCAGTATACAAAATGAACGACGGAAACACGTATCAGCCTAACAACACGCGCTACGTATCACTATGGTAATGGCGTCACAAAATGGCCGAGCACGCGGGCTACCTTGACAACACAACATGGCACCACTAAATCGTGTGACATGATGTCACATCCGAGATAATCCAAATGAGGCCCGCGCGGGTACATGATATACTACTGCTAAACTACAAAGAATATATTTATTCCTGCAAATTGAGAAATTGACCGCTTGAATATTCCGCCTTTGTAGAGTTTTTTAAAAAGTTTTTAAAGAAAGATAAAATTCTGACAATAAACCATTTCCAATGTTCAGGTATAATGAACCATATTGCTAATTTTCACTTCTATTTTCTCCGAGATACTGTTTTTGTTTTCTCCGTTGGAGGACTCCGTTTGCTCCTGTTTGGATTCGTCCCAAATCTTCTGTTCTGCTCTGCCAGGGGCTCAGCAGGATGAGGGATGGGGATTTTTGACAATTCTCATAGGCACCATAATAGATTAGACAACTATTTGCTACTCTCTTAACACTTTTCCATGGATCGTATTTATTTTTTAACTTTTCTTCAAATCGTAGACTGGCGGAAGAAATAAACTTTCTGTAACTAGTTTAACTGAAGAGTATGGAGAACACCCGATGCAGACTCTCCACACAATGGAAGACTTTAACTTTGAATTAGACTTTTATTTATAATTTGACCCAAGGGATTCCTATCTGATGCAAAAATGCATTTTTAAAACACTGTACAGCATTTTATATTTGAATGAAAGTATAAAACAAAAATCCGCCAGATATGTACACCTATATCATTACAAGTTACAAGAAGTGCTGCTGTATGTGTGGGGTGGAGTGGGTGGTGAGAGACAGAGGCAGCATGACACTTACTGAACGATGGATTTTGGTGCAAAACCTTCTTACGAATTGACCACGAATTCCCGGTTCTACTCATTGTACTGAAACAGCACCAGACTGTTGTGCGAACCCTATTTTTTAGGTCACCCATTTTTTTCTCAAAAGCACCGAGACCAGGGATACGGTATTAACCGCGATAAAACATAGACATGCACTACGAGATAGTAGATGTCCATTGTGTTATCGCAGACAATATGATACTCCATGTAAGTATACAGCTATAGCTTCTATACGGTGTCTCCTGTTGTATAAGTCTTTATAAACTGATTCTGATTACGATAGGGTCTATGATCCCCGCAACAGTTTGCCGCGACGCTGCAACCCATGATTTAAATTACCCCCCCCCCACCCCCACACGCAACCGAGATCTATGCTCAATACATGATTGTGTATACATGTAAATCCTTATAATACGTGGGTTAAGACCAGGACAGGGTATCTTCTTACCACCCTCCTTCCCACACACACATATGTACTATTTGTTAAAACTAGTATGATGGACATTTAAGAATTCGTGTATTGTCTGATAAAATTTTTGTCCTATTTATCCAATAGTTTGAGAGATGTGGTGCGTCTGTGGTACGACGGTGGTTGACTGTTCTATATTCTTTAGTATCCAGAACCTACACGAAAACTGAAGACATGTACTTACTATAGGCGCTAACTCGAAGATGACATTCATAAGCCCTGCATTTTAATATAAAAATCACAGTGAAATGATTCGATAGGTCAGCTACAGGAACGTAGATAAGTTTGTTTGCCAGTGGATATGGTGGCGGGGCGGGGCGTCCAAATCTCCGACAGGGTCTCCAATGGGTCGATAGGTTTCAAATTGGGCAACAGAAAGTCTTGATACCCTTTGGCACCAAAAATTGGGTTGTCCTCGAAATTCACTATAAAACACATGTTTTTGCCGAAATATAAGTAATGTTCCTTCCATTTCATAGAAGTTTTACCCAAAAAACCTATCAAAACGTTTCAGCATTTCCCGACAAGCCGAAAATTTTCAGACATTTTTTTCGTGGTCTGGCGTTCATTGGCGTCCTCGCTCGCTCTCTCACAACAGCATCGGAAGCAGCGAACGACGTCAAGGGGAGCAGGAATATCAAAAAGGGCATTCCGACTCTGGATGCGAGTTAGAACCGAGAGTTTAAAATGTATCGTAAATTGTAATGTGACACTCAATGGTACTAATATTATACATCTATATCACCCCTTGAGACTTAGAGGAACAAGGTGTCATCTGTAATTCTACAGCACTACAGATGGCCATCCCTTGAGACTTAGAGGAACAAGGTGTCACCTGTAATTCTACAGCACTGCAGATGGCCATCCCTTGAGACTTAGAGGAACAAGGTGTCACCTGTAATTCTACAGCACTGCAGATGGCCATCCCTTGAGACTTAGAGGAACAAGGTGTCATCTGCAATTCTACAGCACTACAGATGGCCATCCCTTGAGACTTAGAGGAACAAGGTGTCACCTGTAATTCTGCAGCACTGCAGATGGCCATCCCTTGAGACTTAGAGGAACAAGGTGTCATCTGTAATTCTACAGCACTACAGATGGCCATCCCTTGAGACTTAGCGGAACAAGGTGTCATCTGTAATTCTACAGCACTACAGATGGCCATCCCTTGAGACTTAGAGGAACAAGGTGTCATCTGTAATTCTACAGCACTACAGATGGCCATCCCTCGAGACTTAGAGGAACAAGGTGTCATCTGTAATTCTACAGCACTACAGATGGCCATCCCTTGAGACTTAGAGTAACAAAGTGTCGACTGTAATTCTACAGCACTACAGATAGCCATCCCTTGAGACTTAGAGGAACAAGGTGTCATCTGTAATTCTACAGCACTACAGATGGCCATCCCTTGAGACTTAGAGGAACAAGGTGTCATCTGTAATTCTACAGCACTGCAGATGGCCATCCCTTGAGACTTAGAGGAACAAGGTGTCATCTGTAATTCTACAGTACTACAGATGGCCACCCCTTGAGACTTAGCGGAACAAGGTGTCATCTGTAATTCTACAGCACTACAGATGGCCATCCCTTGAGACTTAGAGGAACAAGGTGTCATCTGTAATTCCACAGCACTACAGATGGCCACCCCTTGAGACTTAGAGGAACAAGGTGTCATCTGTAATTCTACAGCACTACAGATGGCCATCCTTTGAGACTTAGAGGAACAAGGTGTCATCTGTAATTCTACAGCACTACAGATGGCCATCCCTTGAGACTTAGAGGAACAAGGTGTCATCTGTAATTCCACAGCACTACAGATGGCCACCCCTTGAGACTTAGAGGAACAAGGTGTCATCTGTAATTCTACAGCACTACAGATGGCCATCCCTTGAGACTTAGTGGAACAAGGTGCCATCTGTAATTCTACAGCACTACAGATGGCCATCCCTTGAGACTTAGAGGAACAAGGTGTCATCTGTAATTCTACAGCACTGCAGATGGAACATTGTTCTTATCAAAAGACGATTTCAAGCTTTATAAATCATCTCGCCGATTGTATAAGTTCTTTGTTTGGAGCTTATCGACCACACCTCGCAATTATACTTGACTCCACTCCATTGGCACTGGGACACTTAAAATACGTTAGAAACGAATACGAATACTTTCTTACTTACAGTTCTCGCCAAGTAGAATGCGTTAGAAACGAATACGTATAGTTTCTCACTTACAGTTCTCGGCAAGTAAAATACGTTAGAAACGAATACGTATAGTTTCTCACTTACAGTTCTCGCCAAGTAAAATACGTTAGAAACGATTACGATTACTTTCTCTCTTACAGTTCTCGCCAAGTAAAATACGTTAGAAACGAATACGAATACTTTCTCACTTACAGTTCTCGCCAAGTAAAATACGTTAGAAACGAATACGAAGAGTTCCTCACTTATAGTAAGTATATTCTTTTTCATTAGTGCACTTCCGGTGAAAAGTGGCAATTGCTGCCCCCTTTACCTATAGACTCAGGGCAACTGCTTCCTCTGATAGCCTGCATCCGACGCACTTGCCAACCTCTGTATCTAGGCCATTCTTCACCAACTCCTCTTCGTGTTTATTTATTATAATAATAATTAAGATTGACGGTGCTGGATTTTCTCCTGAGTTGTTCAAGAATCTGCTATTTACTGGTAAAGAGCAAATTACGTCTTGAACAACGTGTTTTCCTCTATTTAACCCATTGAACCCTAGCGGCCCTTTTTCCGTTCGGGAACATGATACGTCATTACGTCATTAAAAAGGATGGCTGTTCAGTAAATGTGTAGGGTAGACCAATCAATATTTTCAACGTGCAGCCTCGAGGCTGCACGTTGAAAATATTGATTGGTCTATCCCAAATAATGAATATGGACTCTAATTGCTGACATTAAACTGGCATGGAAGATACCACTAGAGTTCAAAGGGTTAATGGGTGTTTCCTCTTTACCATGTCATTTTACAGCTTATTTACATTGAATTCGACGCATCTGAGGTGCGATGTCTGTAACCAAGATGCAATTCAGACGCATTATAAATTAAATTCGTCTGTCTCGAATAGTTCATTTGAACATAGTCTACTTGCATTTATTTGATACAGACGTCGCACTTTAGACGTATTTAATTCAATTATTGACCTGGAATTAACTCTTGGAAGTCGGGGAATCAGAATGAATTTATTGAACATGACATACCGCGAAAAACATACAATAAAGCAGGTGCTTCTAGTCAAGTGTCGTCTGCCTATTCAGGCAGACGATACTTGACTAGAAGCACCTGCTCAGTGTTTAATTCTTCCCCAGCTCAAAGATAGCCGAACCGTCACAGCCAGATTACCTACCGTATTCCATCACAGGCAAGAAACCTCGACTCCCGGTTTCTAAGAGTTAAATTCGACGCGACGGTAGTGCGACGTGTGTAACGGGCCTTTCACTCCGCGGCCTTTGAAATAGAGATGTACAATGAATGTTTTGAGATCAGTTCACAACCTTCAATATGAAACCATTTCTTGAAACATTTTTTGTTCGAATCACAATGTGAACATTGAAACCTTTATGTGTGTACCTCTAGGAAATTTGAATCTGCGTCTTGTGATAGTCATTATTTCTCAACTGGACTTATTTCACAGATTGTCCTTGTTTGAAGTTGAGAATGAAGGAATTCTATTGCGAATTATTTCGCATGGTTCGCATTGCTATCCTCACTCATTTAGGCTGCAACTCAAATTAGTACGTATTAATATTAATATGTTTCAACTTGTCATCACAAAATATACACCTGGAACTCAATTAAGCACCCCCTGTTTTTTTCGCAGTCGTGTTTATAGAAACTATCATTACTTTCATGCTATCTTTCAGATGGCCAATAGGGATTATTTGCGGAAAGAATGGTCTGTTGACAAATGAAAGACAACACAATGATGAAAATATGCAGTATTTTATTGGCGCTAATTACACATATCTGTCACTAATGTTTTTGATGGAAAATGTTCTCTCGACAGGTATGGTGCTGGAACGGTCCATGATGAAACAATGCCGGTAATTTCTGACAAAAATGTAACTTGTGATCTCCTGAACACAATAACAGTGTCTGACTCAGTGGCGAGTGTATCCACCACGTGCCCGGATGACAGCCTGAACCCTCCTCCTAATGCTATAAGTGAGGCTTCTGATACGGTCAAGAGGCAACTGCTGTCACTCCTCATGCAATGCAGTTTCAAAAATCGGCCAAATTCTGAACAGGCGGATCCCTTGCATCCACACGACGTCCATGAAGGTCCCATATGTGTTCTAAGAGATTCAAACCGGGGCTCATTGCAGGAAAAGGTAGTGTTGTAATAGCGTTGGTATGAAGGAATGCTCTCACAACATGAGAACGATGTGACCTTGCATTGTCGTCCATGAATACAGAGCAAGTGGCCAACGGGTGGTTGTCAAAATGAGGCACGACAACCGAATTGTGAATGTCCCCGATGTACTGATGACCATTGAGATTCACACGTACTGTCACCACATCAAGTTTACAATCATAATAGAGGCATCCCCAGATCATTACAGATCCTCCACCATAAGGAACAGTAGGTCTGATGTTCCTGGGCACGTGGGCAGTATCTCTATGCCTCCACACTCTCATGTGACTATCTGTGACATGAAGCAGGAACCTACTCTCGTCTGACCAATGGACTCCCCTCCACGCCCTGAGATTCCAATGTTGTCGTGCCATACACTACTCCAAACGTCGTCTTTGACTTTGATGCTGATCGGACAGAGCTGGACGCTTGATGACCTGGACTTCATAACCAGTGCTTTGAGAGGGTTTTGGACTGTTCTATTGTACAAAACTGTTGTGGAGCCAAAGGCGTTTCAAAAGCCCACTTGAAGCAAAGCGTTCACGCTTAACGAGGCGTGCCAGACTCCGGTCTTCCCGAGGAGGGGTATTTTTTGCTTGTCCAGGCCTTGGTCAGTCCTTAACATCGTTGGTTTGTTGATGTTTTCGGACAAGTCTGCTGATGACAGAATGACTATAGCCAAGTTGCCTTCCAATAGCTTTGATTGACATGCCTGTTGCATGCATGCCAACGATTTGCCATCTTAGTGCCTCTGACAGTTTCCTCCTTGCCATGTCAACATTTATTGATAAAAGAAGTGACAAATTTTCTTTTTTTATACCCAGATATGTGAATGATAATGTTTGTTGTGACATTCGTGGTAAGCATGACTCACGTGGACGAAGGGATGTGTTTGGGGTATGGTATCAACCAGAAACATCATGTTTATTTAGATGACATGTACTGCAAGACATAACAATCATTAAAACACAATAATCAGTAACAGCAACTTCCCTGTCATGAAACATTTCAGGGGGCGCTTAAGTTCCAGGTGTATATATTTCCAATTATTACCACTCAATCTATAAGTTACTAGTCGATAAACATGACTTTGGAGGGCCGTTAAAACTCCATAATTTCAGTGACGTCATTCGACGGGGCCGGGCCGCGGGCGATAATGGTGTAAATAGCCATTAGCGGCCCGCGGCCCGGCTATTTTTAGATTCTATGGTCTAATGAATTACTCCCATTCGGATGACGTCCCTTTGTATTTCTGAACTGAAGTCGAATGCACGATCGAAACAGAAATATCGAACCGACTTTAGTGATTATTTCTTCCAGCAATTCCCTGGTGCGGTTAGCTGTAACAGGGAGTGGTAATAATAGTAATAACATGATTGTTGTCGGGCATCATGATTCATTAGCGGCCCTGCAGCAATGATGAACAGCCCTTGAGCTTATTAACGGCCCTTGACTTCGTCTCGGGCCTTTAATAAACCCTCGGGCTGTTCATCATTGCTGCAGAGCCGCTAATGAACCATAATGCCCACCAAAATCATGTTATTGTTATATTATTGCAATAAAGATAATCGACAATTCAGGAGTAAACATGTTGTCTTTCAATGAGTTATTTTATCTCAGTTCAAGGATACTGTGCTCACAAAGAGATGATTCCATTTTTGACATTTACTGAAATTATGTTGACTTCGATTTAGCAATCAAAAATACGTAATCGCTAGTCACCTGGATAAATCCTAAATGAGCTAAATGAATGTTTTGTATCTTATGAGCTAATGGAGGGTCCAGTGATAAATTCTAGAGGGAATTGTGGTGCTATGGAACCCCCAAAATACGACCATCACATGTGATTATTATGCATTTGTATTTTCTATGCACAAAACAATTCACAATTTCATTGTTCTTTAACCCTTTACCTAACATGAAAAGCAGACGACACTTGCAACAAAAATAGGTTATGACCCCTCATTGGAACGAGCTCGACGAGCTCGTTTCAATGAGGGGTCATAACCTATGTTTTTGAGACAAAAAATGAAAAAAATAATGAAAATTAACAGGCAATTTTTGAGAATAGCGCTGGCCGGTTTTGGCAATTACGTTGAGTAAAGGGTTAAACGCTAGAAATGGGAGCGTTGTGGCTCAATGGTTAGCGCATTGGACTTATAACCGATCACAAGGCTTGGAACTCCCAAAAGTACGCTCGGACTTATCCCCACTGCGTTGTGACCACGGGTAGGGCACTTAATCCCGACTGCCCACGTGGGGGCACGGTGGCCCTGTGTACTAAGGCATACAGCACGTCGACTGTGCGCTTGTCTTCAGCCAAGGCTAACTCTGCTTGTGTGGAGTTAGTACGGTACATTGGGGACTCTGATAGTTGCTCGCCGCTGCTCGATTGTTCTATTCGGATACTCCAGCTCCCTCCCCCGTAAAACTGTCCGACATGAAGTGGCCTAGGCTGACGTCCGACATGACGTAACCCAGGCTGTCGTCCGACATTACGTGACCCAGACTGTCGTCTGACATGACATGACCCAGGCCGTCGTCCGACATGACGTTACCTAGGCTTTCGAAAGTGTCTTTCAACCCCAGTACGAAAAACGAATAAGAGAACTATTGAAAAACGGTTTTCGCACTTTTGGGGCTATTTACCATTTCCTTTACTGCTTCCCAGAGACAAGAGCTATCGCTCAAGATTCTCAAGATGTATATATAGAACATACCCATAGTGGCTTGGTGTACCAAATGTTCAGCACTCGTGGTGAAGTGGTGTTTTCTCGATTATACTGAGCAGTAGCCGTACATACGTGCGGATTTGTTTTTATTTACATGAGCATCAGTGGGCGGTACTTCCGCTGTCAATTTTATCAGTATATCACCGAAACGAAATAGAAAAAGAAACAGGGCCTTCTTCATTTTAATAATATAATAACATACTATTTCGAGTTATGGATGCTTTATTAACATGAGTCAATGCATGTCTGTTAATGTTTGGTGTTTTATGGGGTAAACTCATTTAAAAACGTAATAAATAATTTCCACTTTCATTTCACTCTTCACGAGGCGACGTGCGGTAAATTTACACAAATTCGTATTCAGGTCAACGTCACCAAAAGGTCAAGGATGTAGTTCTTCTGTAGGTGTAAATTTTAACTATTAAAATCCCATTGCGGGCGTGTTCACTGCGGTTGGTGTGTAAAGCTAAAACTTATGTCATAAGCTTTACATATATAGTAGAATAGATAACCATGGTATATAACGGAGAGCTTAAACAAGATGATGGTGTTTTCTATCCACCAGAGTGTTCATATTCTTTATTTTCGGGCGAAACTCCACAAACAATTAATATACCCTGCTTTATATGCTATTACAAGTTTCTCGGACTACTTTCTTCAGACAAAAGCTATCGCCTCAAGATTCTCAAAATATATGTAGTTAAACAGTGTGGTGCTCTGTGCCCTGTGATGCCACCAGAATATAAGCTATTTTGTGTTACAGGGCAACAAAAGTAATGACACTTTTCCGCATTATTCAATCCTAACGGTTTCCATAAAAGTTTCCGGGAGACAGGACTATCGACTGAAGCTTCTCAAAATATATACAGCATAACTTGCTAAACAGTGTTGTGGACCGCGTCCCCAACCCAACCGATCGGACAAAGAGACAGAAAAGCAAAACGTTTGCACAATTTAGATGCTATTAAGCACCCCACAAAACGTTTTCACACCTTTTGACTTTGTTCGCTATTTACTGTTTCTTTAATTCATAATAAAAACTTTGCTAAAGAGGATGGGAACTCTCCTACTTCCAATAAAGAGGATGGGAACTCTGCTACTCCCAATAAAGAGGATGGCTTGTCTTCTACTCCCAATATAGAGGATGGATACTCTCCTACTTCCAATAAAGTGGATGGGTACTCTACTACTCCCAATAAAGAGGATGGGTACTTTACTACTCCCAATAAAGAGGATGGATACTCTCCTACTTCCAATAAAGAGAATGAATACTCTCCTACTTCCAATAAAGAGGATGGGTACTCTACTACTCCCAATAAAGAGGATGGATACTCTCCTACTTCCAATAAAGAGGATGGATACTCTCCTACTTCCAATAAAGAGGATGGGTACTCTACTACTCCCAATAAAGAGGAAGGACGGATACCCTACTACTCTCAGTAAAGAGGATGGATACTCTCCTACTTCCAATAAAGAGGATGGGTACTCTACTACTCCCAATAAAGAGGATGAGTACTCTACTACTCCCAATAAAGATGATGGGTACTCTACTACTCCCAATAAAGAGGAAGGACGGATACCCTACTACTCTCAGTAAAGAGGATGGATACTCTACTACTCCCAATAAAGAGGATGGGTACTCTCCTACTTCCAATAAAGAGGATGGGTACTCTACTACTCCCAATAAAGAGGATGGGTACTCTACTACTCCCAATAAAGAGGATGGATATTATACTACTCCCAATAAAGAGGATGGGTTCTCTACTACTCCCAATAAAGAGGATGGGTACTCTACTACTCCCAATAAAAAGGATGTGTACTCTACTACTCCCAATAAAGAGGATGGGTACTCTACTACTCCCAATAAAGAGGATGGGTACTCTACTACCCCCAATAAAGAGGATGGGTACTCTACTACTCCCAATAAAGAGGATGGGTACTCTACTACTCCCAATAAAGAGGATGGACTCTCCTACTTCCAATAAAGAGGATGGGTTCTCAACTACTCCCAATAAAGAGGATGGGTTCTCTACTACTCCCAATAAAGAGGATAGGTACTCTACTACTCCCAATAAAGAGGATGGGTATTCTACTACTCCCAATAAAGAGGATGGGTACTCTACTACTCCCAATAAAGAGAATGGGTACTCTACTACTCCCAATAAAGAGGATGGGTACTCTACTACTCCCAATAAAGAGGATGGGTACTCTACTACTCCCAATAAAGAGGATGGGTTCTCCACTACTCCCAATAAAGAGGATGGGTACTCTACTACTCCCAATAGAGAGGATGGGTACTCTACTACTCCCAATAAAGAGGATGGGTACTCTGCTATTCCCAATAAAGAGCATGGGTATTCCGCGACTCCCAATAAAGAGCATGGGTATTCTGCGACTCCCAATAAAGAGGATGGGTATTCCGTGACTCCCAGTAAAGAGGATGGGTACTCTGCAACTCCCAATATATATACATCCTCTTGTGCTTCATAACACTAAATCACATTCATTATACGTTTATTCCTAAAATGCTATGAGCGGGTTCTCGTCCTCTGTGTGGGTGACAAATGCTATCATCTCGTGATTTTCAAACTATATACTTTACTAAAAAGGTGGAGCCCTCAGCCCTGCATTGCCCCAAATATGCACCATTTGTGTGGAAAAAAGTTCCGAAAAAGTGTACTTAACACATTCATATTGTATTTGTATTCCCAACATTTTTTGAGCTTACCTTTCTAAATTCTAAACAGATTAGTGCTGTGCGGGACCCCAAAATATACACTTTTTGTGCCACAAAGCTTCCATCAAGGGTACTTACAATTTCTTCCTGTAAGAGCTGTTATCGGTTTCTGTGACTGCCGAACAGATTGGTATTCTGTGGGTCCTTCGAATTTTACAGTCTTCTGGTACCACAAAGCTCCCCAAAAATGGTGCAGAAAGTTTCTTGCCATTTGGGCTGTTATCCGTTCTTCTGATTGTTTGTTGGACAAAGGGGTAATCTGCTCGATATTTTCAAAATATATAGAAGGTGCCTTGGGAAGCAAGGTGGTGCTCTGCTAGTCCCCCAAAATTTGCATCCCTTTTGTGCCAGAGGGCTCCCAAAAAGATTCTCACTTTTTTGCTATAAGGGCTATTATTGTTTTCTCGGACTACTTTTTGGAGGAAAGGTCAATCGACTCAATATTCCCAAATTTTATAGACCGTAATTTTCTGAAAAATGGCAATGCATTGCGTGTCCCACACAATATGTACTTTTGTGGTGCCACATAGCTCACAAAAATGGTACTTGTTAGAGAAAGGGTCAATTAACTCGGTGTTTCCAAGGGAAATAGAAAATGTATTCTGACCAGGTGACGCTCTGCGGGCCTCCAGAATTTTTGCACCTTTCTGGTGCCACAAAGCTTCCAAAATTGTTTCCGCAATTTTCTTGCTATATGGGCTATTATCAGTTTTTTCTGGCTGTTTGTTAGAGAAAGGAGCAATCTGCTCGGTATTCTGAAAACCTATGGATGGTACCTCGAGAAACATGGTGGAGCTCTACGCCCTGCCCCACAAAATGCACCAGTTTTGTGCCACAAGGCTACTGGAAAGGGTTGTCACTCTTTTTTGCTATAAGGGCTGTTATTGCTTTCTCGAATTACTGGTGCAGGATGGGTAAGTCATTTCAATATTCCCAAATTTTATAGTCAAGCCTTGCGTAACATATTGATTCACTGCGGGTTCCCCAAAATATGCACCCTTTTGGTACCACAAAGCTCCCAAAATGGTATTTACACTTTATTACGATATGGGCTATTATCGGTTTTTGACTGCTTGAAGGAGAAAGGGTCAATTGACTCGGTGTTCCCAAACTATATATAGGGAGTCTTGCTGACCAGTGTAGTGCTCTGTGGGCCTCACGAATTTCGAACCCTTTTGGTGCTACAAAGATCCCCAAAATGGTTCCTACATTTTCTTACTATATGGGCTATTTATTATCAGTTTGTCTGCCTGTGTGTGAGAGAAAGGGGCAATCTGCTTGGTATTCTCAAAATTTATAGATGATGCCTTGCGAAGTATGTTGGTGCTTTGCGGGTCTCTCAAAAGTCGCACCACTTTTGTACCATGAGGCTCTCAAAAGGGGGTTTCATACGTTTTGTTACAAGGGGTATTATTGAATTCTCGAATTTCTTTTTGGAGGAAGGGCCAATCGACTCAACCTTTCGAAATCTATAGACCGCGCTTTGTTGTATATGGTTATGCAATGCGGATCCACAAAAATATGCACCCTTTTGGTGCCATAAAACTCCCAAAATAGGATACTTATATTTTACTGCTATATGGGCCATTATCGGTTTCTGTGACTGCTTGTTAGAGAAAGGGAGAATTGACTTTGTGTCCCCAACTTAATAGAGGGTGCCTTGTTGAACAGGATGGTGCTCTGCTGGCCCCAGGGATTTTGTCACAAAGGTCCCAAAAAGGGTAGCTACATTTTCTTGATATATGGGCTATTATCATTTTCTCTGACTGTTTGCTAGAGAAAGGGGCAATCTACCCAGTACTCTCAAAATTTATAGATGGTGCCCCGGGAAGCAAGGTGGTACTATGCGCCCCCCCCCCCCGAAATATGCTCCCTTTCTGTGCCTCAAGGCTCCCAAAAAGGGTTCTCACACTTTTGCTAGAAAGGCTATTATTGCTTTCTCGGACCTCTTGTAGGAGGAATAGTCAATCGGCTCAATATTCGCAGAATTTATAGAACATTCCTTGCAGAACATGGCGGTGCATTGCGCCACCCCCCCCCCCCCCTCCGTCCGTTCCACAAAGCTTCCCAAAAGGGTACTTACACTTTATTGCTATATAATCTATTATCTGTTTCTGTGAAGCATGCTAGAGAAAGTGTTAATTGAGTCTTTATCCCCAAACGTCATAGAACAGGTGGAACGTCTGAACAGGTGGTGCTCTCGGGCCCCAAGAATTTTTTACCCTTTTAATGTCACAAAACTCGTTCCGAAGAGGGGCCATAACCTATGTTTTTGAGACAAAAAATGAAAATATAATGAAAATTAATTGGCGATTTTTGAGAATAGCGCTGGCCGGTTTTGGTCGTTACGTTGGGTAAGGGGTTAACAGTCATTAGATGAATCATACTCAGGAAATAAATAAATAAAAATAATAATACATATATTATAATGGCTGGTATGTCGACCTCCCCTCCCTGCCATCAGATTACTCACAATTTATTCAGTTTCACGTACATGATTCATCTAATGACTGTTAAGTGTGAGATATATATGTATTAACAGTATTTTTCTACCTTTTGCTTTCTTCTTTTACCGGGGGCGCGGTGGCTCAGTAGGCAGAGATGCAGGCTGCAAGCCGAGAGGTCCTAGGTTCGAATTGCACCTGCGGCAACCGCGTTGTGTCCTTGGGCAAGACACTTCACTCGCATTGCCCACGTGGGGCACGGTGACTAAGGCGTACTGCACGTCGATGGTGCACCTGTCTTCAACCAATGCTAACCCTGCTTGCGTGGAGTTAGTATGTTGGGGAGCTGACAGTTGCTCGCCGTTGCTCGGTGGTTCTCTCCGGGTACTCCGGCTTCCTCCACTCGTAAAACTGTCGTGGTCATCATTAGCCATTGTGCAGAAATATGTGACCTTAAACACCAATAAATAAATATAAATAAATTAATAAATATCTTCTTTTACCACGGTTTCATCAGACAGAAAGCTGGGTGAAAATTGTTTTTATCCTGTGCTGTTTGAGTTTTATTCAGACGAATTTCTTTTGCTTCAGGCTCTCACATATCTCAGATACAGCACACTTGAAACATATTTGTTTTATCAGAATATAGAAGTTTTATATATAGGATTATGTACATAATCAATATCAATAAAACACTCCGTCCTATACGTAATGTTGGAATTCATTTATATCATTATTAACTCTGTATTATATAGTGCGTTACAGAATATTTCTTCAACAAGTAACAGGTGCACGACTAGAAGTGTTATATTCACAGGATCTATTATACATGGAGTTTGGACGTTGTGAATATCAGCTTGAGTGAGCTCTTGTTGGATTTGTGTGCATGAGTTCTTGCAATTGGGAACATCGATTTTCTGGTGTTTAACTCACATTTGTGTAAGTGAAGCCGTTTAACGGAATGGACATGGACGTGCAACTTTGACCAGTGAATACCAGTGATGCCATTTCTGTGGAATATTTGGGATATCAAAGTAATTTGACCCACCTTTTGGCCTTCCAAAACTTCGAAAATGAAGATAGCAAACTCACTCCCTTTTGGCATCGCATCTCACTCCAGTTAGGATTTTCAGAAAGCTTGCACACTCCCTTTTAACCATCGCATCTCACTTCAGTTAGGATTGTCACGAAGATAGCCAAAACCCCTTTAACCATCGCATCTCACTTCAGTTAGGATTGTCACGAAGATAGCCAAAACCCCTTTAACCATCGCATCTCACTCCAGATATGATTGTCACGAAGATTGCACCATCTTCCGATGGCATGCACACTCCTTTTAACCATTGCATCTTTCTCCAGTTAGGATTGTCACGAAGATAACACACTTCATAAAGCCATCGCATCTCACTTCAGTTAGGATTGTCACGAAGATAACACACTTCATAAAGCCATCGCATCTCACTTCAGTTAGGATTGTCACGAAGATAACACACTTCATAAAGCCATCGCATCTCACTTCAGTTAGGATTGTCACGAAGATAACACACTTCATAAAGCCATCGCATCTCACTTCAGTTAGGATTGTCACGAAGATAACACACTTCATAAAGCCATCGCATCTCACTTCAGTTAGGATTGTCACGAAGATAACACACTTCATAAAGCCATCGCATCTCACTTCAGTTAGGATTGTCACGAAGATAACACACTTCATAAAGCCATCGCATCTCACTTCAGTTAGCATTGTCACGAAGATAACACACTTCCGTTTAACCATCGCATTTCACTCCAGTTAGGGTTGTCACGAAGACAGCACACTCCCTTAAACAATCGCATATCACTCCAGTTGGGATTGTTACGAAGATGCTCCATCTTCCGACGCAGTGCATTCCTTATTTCCATACAGGTCCAGCCTCACCTCCGTCGGTTTCAGTTAGTTTGCCTCTGCACTGCAGCCTTATATTACGCAATCTAGTTAGTTTATAACTAGCCTACAGCCTTAATAAATTATTACTTAATATTATGTTCCAATAAGACTAAAATCCTCCTCTTCTGATTGGACGAGAGCTCACTTAGTATATTCTATGTTTACGTCTCAAGTGGTAGTTTATGTTACCGTCTGATGTCACAATGCGAAATATTTGCAATGACGTCGCCCATTTCGTAGTAACTGCTTCATCAACGGAGTGACGAGTGACTAGGAAGTCGCTTCATTTTTTTTTTTGATGTTTCATGTGTGCAGCAGACGGCGTTCCGGATGAAGTGTTGTTTAAATTACAAACGATTTACGATTTGAACTAAGATGGAATGAGTTTATCTGGTTTATTGATTATTTATCCAGTGCCGTCGTGGATACACGAAAGGTTTATTTACTAAACCTGTGATCGTCAAAAGTTGCCTTGAACAAGGCAACTTTTAACGATCACAAGTTTAGTAAATAAGCCTCTCGTGTTTCACGATGTACGTTGTAGGCCATGGGTAGTGTCTTATTAGAACATATACATTATTGTGATGAGTTGATGGTAACATGGTCTGAGGTTTGCGTCTCGGTTGAACATAAGCTCCGAGTCGCAATCCTCAGACCATATTACCGCCAACTCATCACCATAATTTATAATGTTGATACCAATACCTCAAGATTCCCATACCAGAGGCATTTCGGTGAAGCCTGTTTCTCTAATGTCCGTCCCATATGATTTTTTCTGTTAAGTTCATGAAACCCTTTGTAAAAGTACTAAACGTTAATACCAAAATATATATGTATAGCATGATAACAGAAGCATTGTGTCGAGTTTATCTTTCAGATCTTTTTGTTATCACTGGAGCATAAATTTTAACCAACTCCCAAAATATTTTAAAATACGGAAGGAAAGTTATTTTTATTTTATTTTGTTTTTAATTAAAAAATAGTTGTGCTTTTCCATTTCATATTGAGAAAATGAAAAGACTCAAGATGGCCCCTAGGCTAATATTAAATAAAACCATGTAAATAGTCTGCATACCCTCATTTGGTGCTTTTGTTCGTCAGTAATGTTTAATCTGTTAATAATGCATTTGCATTCTAAACACGTAACTTATTATTTTGGCGCTTATATTTCAAAAACAAAAACCAAGGTAAAAAATGCTAAACATGTTCAGGAATGAAACATGTTTAGAGAATGGAAGCGTCAAAAACGTAAGGACAAGAGAGGAAGAGAAGTGGTAATTACACCTTTGATATGAAAAATTAAAATAAAATGTTCAGTAAGCCATATTGCCACTGTATCGTTTAATGATAAATTTAATTTTAGAACATCAGCAAAATCCCCAAAACAATACAAATATTCCAGTACTCAGCATTACCTACAATTCTGGTTTTGCATTTATTTGTTCTGTTTCTGCAGTTGGTTTTGACTGCTATTCTTTCCACTTCACGCATCTCTAACGAGAATTGTACTCAGTTGACTGAACCGTGAAAGGGTGATGGAAAGTTACTGACTGCGATATTGGAAATACAGTTTTTTTCGATCCGTTAATGCGTGAGTGTGTACACACTTACTTTTTGAGATGCATTCCTTCACTGGGATGACCTGCGCTTATAGAATCAGTTCGTTTAGTGTTTTTGCGCTCCGACCACGTGCAGATTCGTTCCCGATTTTCAAAAGTGTCGGAAGTTCTGTGTTTTTAAGAAGATGACAGAAATGTAAGTATAAGATGGGTATTTTGTAAAATATTGGTTACGGACGCCATTCACCTGAATAAAATTACGGTAATAACTTTATTTTATTATGCCTCACGTTTGTAACATCAGCCGTGATTGGTTAATTTGACACCTTCTAAAAGTCATAGTACTGAAGTTTTGGGGCAAAACACGGGTACTATCGGAATGTTCTTCCCTGGAGACAAGAGAACAAAGAAAATGTAAGCTCCACTTCCATTGATCAGCGTCGATTACTCACGCTCTGATTAGAATTTCTCAACACCAAACGCTGGCGCCGTGTCCGTTTAACTTTTTCGTCACCGATAGACACAAACTTACCAACAAATATGTCGCCTTCAGTGGGTGTGTTTTCAATTTTAACTGCAAACAATGAATTCAAAAGAATCAGAAATATTAAAAACTCACGCCATGTGTTGTTCACCACTTCAGTGAATCCTGAATATGAGTTATGACTTCAGTCAATTATATTTCCACAAGTTTAGTACTCCTCGACCTCACTGAGCCTCCGCCTCAAGTTCAATATAAATTGTTTCACTCCGCTTAATTCTAACAACTGTCATCGTCCAAGAAACATGAATTTATATTCCATTATACCACTTATCACACAAGCATTAATAATGAATTATAACATGAACAGCATGATACAGTTGTAAACACTGGCATTTGGTGATATAGAAACTCCCAAAGCGACGGCACTTGTGACAAGTCATTTTCGAATTTGGTGATCCAGAAACTTCTAAAGAGACGCCATTCGTTCGAAATGACGTCATGTTTTTGGATTCGACTACATTGCTAATACAAGATTGATGGCATGTTGCAGTTAACGCTTAACAATGAAAGCTATTTTTTGTTCTGCAGAATAAAATAATTAGAACGTTTCTTTTCATGTTCTATCGGTCGATAGTACCTGAGTTTGTGTGATTTCTGAAATAAAACCTGAAAGGTTTTATTTCAGAAATCACACAAACTCAGGTACTATCGACCGATAGAACATGAAAAGCAACGTTGTAATATTATATTAGCGTCCCAGTATAGTTTTGTGGTATATAATATTATATTAGCGTCCCAGTATAGTTTTGTGGTATAAAATACAGCCACGTGCACAAAGTGTACATTTTCCATAGGGAAATTGTCAAGGTAATTGCTGGAAATTTCCAGCTCATGCACTGTTCACATAACTGTATTCTCTCTCGTCCAGGAGGATCTGTAAACATTTAAAGAATTAGGACCGAATCAGTAGTATTTTATGAGTAGAAAGCGTTTGCAATTTCAATGATGTACGCGCGAATTCGTTTTGCGATTTTATGGTTCCGATTACGTTCGTTCCTCTCTTTCCAAGAGCTGATTTATTGGCGACCCAACATTGATTTCATTTGGAAATCTATATACAATAGAAGGCTGTGCATAAAAATCCACAATCCCGACCTTGATATACGTTTTGCTGTTATCAATACATGATATATGGAAAGGCTGTATTGATGCCGGTTTACTTACTGGTGATAAATTTCAACAGTACACTGCAGAACAGTACGTGGGGATGGATTGTAGCTAAATCGCGGCGATGTAGATTTTCCACTCCTAAGATTTCTATAATTTTGCGTCAAAATACAAGAACCACCAGCAAAATTTCATCTCCTGGACCACCGAGTTGCACCCTGTGGTCCATTGGATGAAATCTAGCCCACCGCGATTTAGCGACAACCACCCTCCACGTACTGTACATGGATAATTATCTCGTCTATTAATATTGTTTCGCTCAACTCCTTGTAGTTTTCAGATATGGTCGATAATAAATATGCTTGACATATAACATAATACACACATTTTCTTCAGTTACTTTCTTTTATTTACCGACGGGAAAATAATGAACATATGTTGTCTTACATGTACATATTACATGCAGCTTTTGAAAAAGTGTTTTATATATAACCCCCACCCCCATAAAGTTCCACATTTAGAGTGGGGTTGTATGTATAGAATGTCGCCTTTTAGACTTTTAAATGAAGCTTTTGGCCATGAAAACACGAATGTTCATTTTCTTATTTGCACTTGCCAAAAAGCTACATTTAGAAGTCCAAAAATGCGAGATTCAATTCTTATTTAGACACCCTATGCATTCACACAGGTCTGCTGCGTAAAAGTCCGGTCGGTCGATCGGCATTTTTTAATGCAATTTTGCAGGTTGAAGTCTTTCCTTTGACAATAAATTATTTCACCCACTTTCAGATTATTTCTACTTAGTCAGATAGTGTTATATGATTTTAGTGGATTTGGGAAATGTAATACATGTTATGGGTTAGATAACTAAGTTACAGAATATTTACATTTGAAGAGAGTGTATGACATGTCAGTTTTGGAAATGCCTGGAAAACTGTGGAGTGGAACCTAAGTCGTTAAAACAGAATGTTATCGCGTTTAAACGAGATGTTTTCTCGTTATATCGAGAACCGTTTCTCGTTACAATGAGATAAAAAAAACTTAAATCAGCCACCGTAGCATTGTTTATGTCTGAATTTTTACCCAAGTTAAAAAAATTGATAAATTTGTCCCTTGAGTGCAAAAAGGCTTTGCAATGCTTTTGCATTGCAAAGCCTTCTTGCTCTCAAGGGACGAAATACACCACCACCCATGCTATTTCGCATATTATGAGGTTTGAAAACATAACCAAGAACATGAACTTTTGATGGCAAAGAAAAAATTACTGAAATAAAATATAAAATAAAAAACCGCTCGCCCGCATGCAATTTTACAAATAATGGCGTGAGAAACAGAAGATCTACTTTGTGTGGCCTTAGTGTCTGCAATATGTTTTCCAGACCCCCCCCCCCACCCCCCCCCCCCCCCGATGGATCTGCCGTGCATTTCTTCTAACACCCATAGGTTGCAGTTAGTTGGAGGGGTGTCAGAAACATAACATGGTGAAATAGGAAAATATTCGAAAATATTCATGCATATTCGAAAAAACTTCGCTGTGTGTGTTCGTATTGGATTTGCAGGGCTGGGTAAATCCTTGTCTTCGAAACACCTAAAGTTCTTAGGACAGGAAGATTTATGGGTGCACATTTCATATTTATGTTTAATACGATAATATGTGATAGAATATATTTGTATGCCACTCAACCAATATACTGATGATTCAAACTGATAAACGTCATAAATTGGTCAAAATGATATACTTTATAATTATTCTGTAGGCATAGGATTGCTAGGAAGAATTATTTCTTGTTATCGACCGCACATAGTTATACGTGATACTAACCATTTTGAGAGAATTCAGGTTCGTAAATCAGGTTTTATAGAAAATCTTCGAGAACTGGATTGATCAGTGCCAGTTTCCACATAAATGAAACAAAATACCTTCTCATTTAGTAACTGGGGATGCCCGAAGACTCAGTCGGACCCATAGCAACTGTAATAATTCCCCTGTATTCTTTTCTGGTTAAATACTCGCCGTATTTATCTCATTTGTTGTTGATAAACACACATATTTTATTAAAATCGGAGAGAATCTGCGCAAAAATCGCAACGAATCCAAGTGGAAGTTACAAACGAACTGATCCTGAAAGCGCCGGTCACCCCAAGTGACCTTTTAAAATTTTGAATGTGTGATGTATCAAACAAGTAAAGACATTGGAGTCGGATTTGTAGAGATTATAGGAGAGTATAAGAAGCAGACCTCTTCAGAACTATTGGTCGGTCGGTCGGTCGGTCGGTCGGTCTGTCGGTCGGTCGGTCGGTTGATCGGTCGGTCAGTCGGTCGGTCGGTCGGTCGGTCCTTCGTCCGTCCGTCCGTCCGCCCCTCCGTCCATCCATCCGTCCCTCCGTCCGTCAGTGCGTCCCTCTTTTCCTGATTTTATGTTGTTTGTATGCCTCTTCACCTGTCTCTTTGTCCTCCATCTTATATCGAAGTGTCAATCGTTTGTGCTAAGGGTTTGAGTATTATGTAATTTTTTTGTAAATTGAAACATTCTCATCAAATAAACATTTACAACCTGACATTCACATTACAGTTACAAGCCCCAATCAACGAGGAAGTGGTGCAATAGGCGATGGCATCTTTACATCTAAGAAACGGGTGCTGAAAGTATAGTGGCCTCGGAACATGGCCTATCAGATTATTTTAATACCAGATGAAGACATGAAAGCCACATGTAAATGCCATCGATTTGCGTTCATTTTTGTAACCTTTGTAGAGTTCACATCTACAAGTCTTCGCTAGGCTGTGTGTGTATGTAGAATGTGACATTTTGTCTCGATGAGTGATGGAGGGCAACTGATGAGCCATCTACAAGTCTTCGCTAGGCTGTGTGTGTATGTAGAATGTGACATTTTGTCTCGATGAGTGATGGAGGGCAACTGATGAGCCATCTACAAGTCTTCGCTAGGTTGTGTGTGTATGTAGAATGTGACATTTTGTCTCGATGAGTGATGGAGGGCAACTGATGAGCCATCTACAAGTCTTCGCTAGGTTGTGTGTGTATGTAGAATGCGACGTTTTGTCTCGGTGAGTGATGGAGGGCAACTGATGAGCCATCTACAAGTCTTCGCTAGGTTGTGTGTGTATGTAGAATGCGACGTTTTGTCTCGATGAGTGATGGAGGGCAACTGATGAGCCATCTCCAAGTCTTCGCCAGGCTGTGTGTGTATGTAGAATGTGACGTTTTGTCTCGGTGAGTGATGGAGGGCAACTGATGAACCATCTCCACGTCTTTGCCAGGCTGTGTGTGTATGTAGAATGTGACGTTTTGTCTCGGTGAGTGATAGAGGGCAACTGATGAGCCATCTCCAAGTCTTCGCCAGGTTGTGTGTGTATGTAGAATGTGACGTTTTGTCTCGATGAGTGATGGAGGGTAACTGATGAGCCATCTCCGCGTCTTCGCTAGGCTGTGTGTGTATGTAGAATGTGACGTTTTGTCTCGATGAGTGATGGAGGGCAACTGATGAGCCATCTCCACGTCTTCGCTAGGCTGTGTGTGTATGTAGAATGTGACGTTTTGTCTCGATGAGTGATGGAGGGCAACTGATGAGCCATCTCCACGTCTTCGCTAGGCTGTGTGTGTATGTAGAACGTGACGTTTTGTCTCGATGAGTGATGGAGGGCAACTGATGAGCCATCTCCACGTCTTCGCTAGGCTGTGTGTGTATGTAGAATGTGACGTTTTGTCTCGATGAGTGATGGAGGGCAACTGATGAGCCATCTCCACGTCTTCGCTAGGCTGTGTGTGTATGTTGAATGTGACGTTTTGTCTCGATGAGTGATGGAGGGCAACTGATGAGTCATCTCCACGTCTTCGCTAGGTTGTGTGTGTATGTAGAATGTGACATTTTATCTCGGTGAGTGATGGAGGGCAACTGATGAGCCATCTCGGTAGGTGGGCTTGATTATCTATCCTATCGATCGATCGTCTTGTGTAAACATCTTTGGGGGCGACAGTTAAAACTAGAAGTCTTGTCACGAACTGTGCGCGTATCTAGGCTCAATTGCGCGTAGAAATTGCGCGCAATTGCCATATCGAATTGCACCCAAAGCATGGCAGGTTCTCCTGTTACTCATAGAAAACACAGGCAATGTTTCTGACAATGGGCCTCAGGGTTACCCGGAGGTCCATTGGCTGAAACATTGCTTGTGCATAGGCCATATGTACAGAATTTGATTAACGCGCAGATCGACGTGCTATTCGTGCGCATTTCATGACAGGACTTCTAGTTTTAACTGTATAGCGGGGGAGGAATTCGTCACATACAGGTGAATTGTGCACTTGGTGATACCTTCTTGAAATTTGGCACACTGTTAGTGTAGGCTATGAGGTTCTCAAAAACGATCGGCTACAAGTTGACACCGACCGGTGGCGACCAGTAGCGGCACAATCCAAAATGGCCGCCAGCGGCTGAAGGGAACCTCCTTTTCGACGGTCTACCGACTATACATCCGATTGTAAGGGCGCGAAAGTGAACTCTGATCCACGCACGTGTTGGAAACAGACGTGGGAGATGATGTAGAATAAAACGAGATTCTCTATACGGACGCATCAATTTCTTGGAACTTGAAAAGAGCGTTGTTTCTCCGGGATTAGCGTCATTCAGGCAAACCTGAATGACGCTGATCCCGGAGAAACAACGCTCTTTATGAAGCAGTCTCTTTGCCATACAATCTCTTGTTTGGCGTAATTCCGCAAGCAATTCTGATTTGTCTGTCGAAATTAATTCGAGAACGCGATTGTTCACAAAAATCATTCACAGAATGAGTGAGAATCCTCTTCGTGTACGGACTAGTACTGACTGGGAACGTTGTTGCTTTTGCCAGCAAGACAGTTCCAAGAAATTGATGCGTCCGTATAGAGAATCTCGTTTTCATGACGCCTATAAAGCTATTGAGGAAGACATAACGCGCTTCCTAGATAATGGCGTTGAGCTTCCATATAATTTGACCATTGATTGTTTGATGAGAGAGAGTGATGAGTGTATGTCGATGTCACTGTTGACGAATAAGGCAATATATCATAAGACATGCCGTGACAGTATTCGGACTCACATCGTACAGCGCGTGCTACACAAGCGAGAGCGAAATGAGGCAGTGGCATCCTGCTCCACGCTGAGTCCTAAAAGAACACGGACAAGTTTTGAATCTGGCTGTGACAGGAAACTGCCCCAGTGTGTTTATTGTCACAAACGCGAAGGTGACAGCAGTGAGCCTATTTGCAGATCAATGTCTGATAACAATAAACTCAAAATTATGGCAAAGGAAGCCGAGAACTGGGTTGTTTTTTCTCGGGTCAATGCAGCATTTGATTCCGCTGCTAGTGATCTTTACTATCACAAAACCTGTTATTGTAAGCTTGCCAATGAAGCACGAGCGGCTAAATCTAAAAAGTCGAAGAACGCCGAACATTCCGCGTCAGGCCTGCCCTATGACCCTCTCGTTATGGCAGAGCTCATAACATTTGTTGAACACAACGATTCCGCGATGAAGCTTGTCGATCTCAAGAATCTGTACAGTCGGAGGTTGAAGCAAGTCGGTTCTGATTGGCTTAGTGAAGAAATACATTCCACTCGATTCAAAGAACATTTGTTGCAGAAATTGGGCGATGGCTGGGACGCCTTCACACAGGGTAGAGATGTGTTTATTTCAAGTAGGTTTCGAGTTGGCTCCTTGTTGTCCGAATCTTTAACTCGTATAGTGTCTGAGGAAGAGGCAAAAAAGATAGTTGATGTGGGTCTTCTTCTGCGTAAACACATACTCATATCTCAAGCTCCTTTCACGGGATCATTTTCATCTTATTGCTTGAGCGAGCCTGTACCCAACTCACTCCTGACTCTTCTTAGAGTTCTACTTGAGGGCACATGTACTATACAGAACTTAGGCGATGATGAGACTGTTAATGCCAAGACTCGAGTGGCTTGTACTATTTCACAGATGTTGATCAGCAATTCAGCGAAACGCTCCGAACATGCACAAAATGTTCACCAGAGACGTGACAGAGAAACTCCAATGCCTCTTTATGTGGGTTTGAAGTTGCATGCCCATGATCGTATGAAAAATCTTATCAGAGATTTTCATCAAATGGGACTCTCTGTCTCTTATGATCGCGTAATGGATGTTCGCAGGAGTTTCGCGAGAGCTGTTTCACTGCGGTTCAAGAACGAAGGTGTTGTAGTCCCAGCTAACTGCAAACGTAATGTTTTCTCGATAGGAACCACTGATAACATTGATGTATCTGGTAGATCTGATATGCATGGTACGTCCATCACACTCATTGGTCAACTGAGCAGGGACAATGTGGGTACTGATCCCCCACCACTGAGTTTAGATGTTCCAGAAGACACACAAATTGAACTCCCAGACGACTATGCATTTGTTCCTTTCGTTGAAGACTTTGGTGGGGACATCAGGCTTGAATCTCCAGATGAATGTAATGTACGGCCCAATGAATATGCAGATTTGAACGTGGGAGAGAATGACTGGTTGTCTCATGTGTCACAGATCAGCAATAAAGGGAAGGTTGATGGCAGCTGGCAGCTTGATGAAGTCCCTGTGACCTTTTCAGGCTTCTTTTCAAAACATGAAGATCAAGACAATGTCAAACCTCGTGCAGTTATTGGGGTATTCCCTGTTTTCAGTGAGCAGAAAGCGGACTCACTCAGTATGCAGAAGCATGCTATGTATGTGGTCAGGGAAGCTACTGCTTTCGTAAACCCCGGCCAGATACCTGTCATTGAAGGTGACTGTCCGTTGTATGCCAGGCAGAAAAAATGTCAATGGCTGTTCCCAGAGGAGATAGGTGAGGATCGAATGGTGTGTATGATTGGATTCCTGCATCTTGAAATGTGCACCCAAGAAGCTGGTGGTAAGCTTATGGGTGGTTCTGGTTGGGAGCGAATGTTTCACCTCGCAAAGATATTCACACCCGGTGTAGCATCATCCCTACTTGGTGGGAAACATGTCAAGAGGACGCGACAGGCATATCTTCTCACTCTAGCTTGGCTTGAGATCCTCAGAAAGAATGCTTATGAGATTTACTGTCAGCAGACTGGGCCCCATGAGTCATTTGAAATGTGGGAACAGAGGATTCTTTCACAATCTCCAACTGCGCGCTATTGGGGTGAAATCGTTCGGAACTTTCTCTTGACAAGCTGTCAATTCGTTCGGAACCAACGAATCGGTAACTGGCCTGGTACACTGTGTTCTATCGATGAGTTGTGCAGTTACTTTTTTGCCCTAGGACATACAAATTATTGTCGGTGGGTCCCCGTATTTCTGAGAGACATGTCTCAGCTACCCAGGCGGCATCCTTCAATCCACAACAAATTCATGGAAGGCCATTTTGTGGTCCAGCGTAGTGAGAGGAAGTTCAGTATGATGGGTTTAGATCAGAGCCAAGAACATAGTATCCAACTACTCAAAGAAGACAGTGGTCCAAAAGGTCTCTATGGCCAGGCTGAAGAGAAAGTCGTTATTGAGCTTTCAAGGTCAGAAGTTCTGCGTGTTATAGATGAGTATGAATATGCAAGTTTCCACACAACATCATCAGATAACACGGAACACCCGGAAAGTTCGGTATCAGAGCAGAAAAAATTTCTGAATCAATTGAAATCTCTCCTCGATCTGGTGAATCAGGGACTCATTATCAACCCTTATGATGAAACTAGTGGTCAGCTGGTGACATTAGATACTGGTGAATATATGGACCCCGAAGTTAGTAAGAGTTTACGGTCATTACCCGAAAGGGGCAAGCATTTATATTCCACTTTCTTGAAGGAAAGGCTTGTGGAATGCACCGTACCCCTGAATGATGTTATTCCCAAGGCAAATATATATACCTTCCTTAACCCACCCCCAGCCAACCTGGACAAAGGCCGAGACAAACTCATGTCAAGTAAAGCAACTGCCGCAATAGTTACCCAGATGTTCGTTTCACTGCAAGCCCGGCCTGATTCAAACATGGATGAGTTTTTCATGCACGAGAATGCACGTGATCCGCCAGCATTATCCGATAGAGGTAAGCTACGGAGTGGGACAAAATCTCAAATTCTCAATTGTTTACCAGCTATTCCTGCACAAGGGAAGAATTCAGCAGCTAGACAAGCTTCAGTTGTCATCTTGGATATGCCTGCTGTAGTCCATGTAATCAAACCACAGAAAGCGGATCTGTTTGGAGAATATGCTCGATTGCAATTATTGCCATACATCGAATCTCTGATTAACACGAACACCACAAGGGTTGATGCGATCTATGACTGTTACCCCGAAGGCAGTTTGAAGAATCAGACGCGAGCAAAACGCCTCGGTGAGACAGCAGTTAGGTTGATACGGGTGTCCGAGAACGTCCCTTTACCTAAAGGGAAGAATTGGCAGGCATTCTTGAAAGTTAGTGAGAATAAAGACGAATTTTTCAAGTTCCTGTCTGCTGAACTGCTGAAATTAACATCAACATCCGAGTACCAGTTGTTAACGACATCAGGAGAATATGTACTATGCAATAAGGATGTTAGCTTATGTGACATATCTCCATCGAACCACGAGGAAGCAGACACGCGCATGATGCTTCATCTCAACCATGCAGTCTCACAAGGTCACAAAATAGCTTTTCTTCGCACGGTTGATTCTGATGTCGTCATTCTGTCTTTGCACCATTTCGCAACATTCCGTGACCTTGGACTCAGTGAGCTGTGGATTGGGTTTGGAATTGGAAAGGCATATAAAGATATGCCAATTCATGAGATAGCTTCACAACTTGGACCTGATTACTGTAAGGCCCTGACTTTCTTCCACGCCTTCACAGGTTGTGATGTAACATCCAGCATGCTCGGCATTGGGAAGAAGACAGGATGGAATGCATGGATGAATTTTCCCGCATCAACTGAAATGATGATAGAATTGACTGAGAATCCGCAAGTCTTTTCAGAGGATTCCCCTCATATGCAGCATATCGAAAAACTCACCATACAGATGTACAGTAACAGTTGTGTCAGTACACGTGTCAATGATGCGAGACGGCATATGTTCACACATGGCCTTAAGTCTATGGAAAACATCCCGCCCACCAAAGCAGCTCTGTATCAACATGTAAAAAGGGTAATTCTTGTGTCATCTTTCATTTGGCATCGTGCTCTGCAGAAACACTTATGTGTGCCAGACCCATCACAGTACGGATGGGAGTGGAATCCACGTCTCAATATTCTGGTCCCATTTTGGACTCACCTAGGAGACGCAAGTGCTGCATGTGCACTGATGCTCCACTGTAGTTGTGCCAAGGCCTGCAAGGGCAATTGCAAATGCTTGAAAGCTGGATTAAGGTGCACACCTTTGTGTAAGTGTGAAGGTGGCTGTTGTAACAATATTGAGTAGTATACTGTCATGTTAGGACCAGTCATCTCCTATTCTGGTATTTTTTTTTCCATTTTCGGCCAGTTAACACATGTCATGTTTCTAGTTGAGTTGATTTTGCTAACAAATGTTCATCCCATGTGGCTTGCTACATTGTCCGGGGTATAGGAATACAGTTTTAGATTTCGGAAAATAGTCTGTTATTTACTGCACAAGACGGTGTTAATTCATGCATAGCATGATACAATATCCCCAACTATTTTGCCTCTGTACAACAGTTGATACCTTCGTTCACCCGTGTGTTCATCTATGGTATCCTTGTCTTTCTCTGGCCATAGGCCACATGTGACTAGTCAGTTCCTACTCCATAGCAAATCAACTTGGAAATCCTTCATCTTGTAGCGCACTCATGTCTCAATGAATCCATACCTGAGTTGATCTAATAAATCTAACGTAAGGTATCAAATTGCCATACCGGATCATATTTCGATAAGTTATTCGCTAAAACATTTCGACCACTCATCGACATCAAAGGTCATGTTTTGGCTCCCAGTGGTGGCTATATCTCTATATCCCTGGTAAAGTAGCATACCATGAGGGATGGGCATTAAGTGTCGGCAACATTAATCCTGACTTGGAACACACCACATCTTAACTGGCCGAAAATGAAGAATACTACTTGTAGTCAAAAAATATTCCTGTACCTCGAATGACTGCAAACATACACTCACCCCTTCTAGTCCCATTTTGCCAATGTTCTATACTGGCAAGATAACATTGTATAATTAACAACGGGAACTAATGCATCCCGAGTTCATTCCAGCACTGCCCTTGCTGGCAGACGTGTCGCTATGGTGTTGAGATTGAACCAGAACTCCTCTAGAAATTTGATAGTTTTATTTTCTTAGAAAATAAATCTATCGAAAATGCCGGAAGTTGAGAATAGACTGTCACTTTAATTGGATTATCAAATGTCCAAGTATCCCCACTGCTGCATACTATCGAGTACCCTTGTTCATGTGTTGACAGGAATCTCTCATACCATGTTCATTTGACCATTGCATTCCCGAGAAACATTCAACACTAATTTATCTACGGACGGACGATCATACTGACAGTCAGACACACAGACGCACACATCGACGGAAATTCTGATCCCATTATCCATTAATCTTCCCCCCAACTTGTTCCAAGGGCTTCACTCCATCATTCACATCAATTACAGCACATGTATGGTGTTAGGTTTGGAGCTTCAGTTGTGCGATCGGCGAAAATAGCTTTTTTTCGATCCGCTTGGCGGCCATTTTGGATTTCGCTGCTAGTGGTGGCTAGAGGATGGTGCCAACTTGTAGCCGATCGATTTTGAAATCTCTGATGCCTACCCTTACATCATGCCAAATTTCAGGAAGGTATCACCAAGTGCACAATTCTAGCGAATTCCTCCCCCGCTAGTATGGATATTACCAAAATAAGCTCCAATTCGTCAGTCGCATCCCCTCTTAACAAGTATTACTGACTGTTATTCTGTATATTTATAACATCCGATGCTGTTGTGTAAGTTGTCCATTTTACAAAGTGAAGACGACATTTTGTCAGTACTACAGGCAATGACCAGACAAACAGACGACGAACAACCAGTAACAACTGACCCACAACCAGTAACCAACCAAGAATCAACTCCGCTTGAAACTCCATCAACAACAGATGAACAACATGATGTCCTTGATTTACAAGATTCTCTAGATCAACGTCACCATGACAACAATAACCAACGAAAGAGTGCTCGTGATTCACAGCTGAAACAAGCAGAACGCATGGTCAAACGGTCCCGTGTCGATCTCAAGACAGCCAGTGTTGGTGATAACGTCGCCATTCCCATTCCTGTTGTTGACAGGGGCAGGGGTGATTCACGCAACATTCTTGGAGTGGTTGTTAATAGAGATGAGCAAGATATGTACACTATTGCACTGAAGTATGGAACTCTCAATTCTAAATATTCCAGAAATGAAATCGACTTGTGTCCCCAGAGGCTGTTGAGTGACAGTGATGTGAACCAGGATACAACCATATCACTCCGACGAGCCTTAAGACAGACAGCTTCAGGTGGTGAGGGATTTTTACGGTGTGACTGCAATAAGGGAAAGACACAGTGCCAAACGAACAGGTGCAACTGCTTCATGGCAAAGAGACTATGCAACAGTAGGTGCCACAGCAGCCTAACATGTCAAAATAAAAACTAAGCATTGTGTGTATCTCATTTCCACTTTCTAGTGTTTTAACGTCTTGATAGATTTTTATTGTGTGATGACATAATATAGTTGATAAAATAATACTGACTCCTTTATTTTTACCCATTCAGGGATTTCATGAAATTACTAACCCTCAATACCAGGGATTTCACGAAATCCCTAGAACTTTCAGTCATTTCATGAAATCATTACGTGAAACAGAGATTTCACGAATTTACTGAAAGTTCCAGGGATTTCGTGAAATCCCTGATTTCACAGTCTTACCGTAACATATATACAAGGTAATTTTTCCAATAAATAGTGTTTAACCCTTTACCTAACGTGAAAAGCAGACGACACTTGCAAAAAAAATTCTTGAATAACTAATTTTTTTCATTTTTTGTCTCAAAAACATAGGTTATGACCCCTCGTTGGAACGAGCTCGACGAGCTCGTTCCAACGAGGGGTCATAACCTATGTTTTTGAGACAAAAAATGAAAAAAATAGTGAAAATTAATTGGCGATTTTTGAGAATAGCGCTGGCCGGTTTTGGCCGTTACGTTGGGTAAAGGGTTAAATAAAGTTCTTTCTATACTCATGCATATGAGAACATGAGACCTACGAGTCACTGCCTCCACTTTTCCGCTTTATTTTGTTTTCCTTTGTAGAGCGAATCAGGATGGATACTTTTCAACCAACACAAAATCAAGAAAGTTCGCTTCCCGCAGCGAATACAGTTCCCAGATTTCCACCCAAAGATACATCACCTGGATCATTCTTGATCAACTATCGAGTGAAGAAAGTTATTTTTGCTGCCCACATAACAACACTCTTGTGGTCAACAGCTTACTTCATGCAGACTGCCACACTTCCGGTGAGTCAAATATTAAAATTAAATTGAAGTTTTACTTTCTTCCCAGTCTCCCAAAACGCCCACCCAAGAGCTAGATCCATAGATCAGTGACGGACGAAGATATGGGACAGAAACAGGGAGGCACAAATTGTAACCGGATATGGGGCACACTGACCCTCATAAAAAAATTAGTTTCGGACTGAAAAGTACATTTGAAATTCCGACAGTGGTGCTTCATACAAACATCATATTGTGATTTCCTTTCATCAATAATGGGTAACGGTTGCAGTTTTTGACAAATCAGCTTTTTGTGACCAAATTTGATAGTTTCGGTAAGCAAGAGACCGACCGACCGACCGACCGATGACCGACCGATGACCGACCGACCGACCGACCGACCTATCGATGGATGGTCAGTATGGCGGGCAGGCGGTGGGCTTCCGGATGGACGGACGGACGGACAGGCGGATGGACGACTACTTTAATCATGACTGTAAAGTTTCTTCATTGGAAGAGATTTACAGGACAGTTAGCTCCTCTAAATTTCCCAAAGCTGTCAGTAAATGTAACACTAAGGGTTTGAGAATTTCATTTAACCCTTTACCCAACGCAGACAATATCAAATTTATTATTTGAAAAATCATTTTTTAACATTTTTCCAAAAATTTCAACAAAACCATATCATGTGACCCCTCGTTGGAACGAGCTCGTTCCAAAGAGGGGTCACATGATATGGTTTTGTTGAAATATTTTGAAAAATAATATTTTTTCGGATGCTAAATTTGCATATAACCGGGCGGATGTGGGCGATTCGTTGGGTAAGAGGTTAAAAATTGAAATTTCGAAATGTTGCTGAATTATCGATGTGCGCATCCTTTCACAAACTTCAGACATTTTCTTGTAGAGTAGGATAAAAATACAGAATCTGTCGATTTTGCAATTTATCGCAATCAGTTTAAACTGTTGGCAAAAACCTCTGTTGTAACCAATTTTAAAATAAGAAATCTGCCGTTTTCATCATCTTTTTGGTGTAATGTAACTTTTTCCCCTTCTTCTTTTTCAACAGTGTACGCATCGTGACATCTTTTCCATTAATATAAAAGCCTAGAAGGTGAGATTTGCTAATTCTTTTCTTGGGAAGAATAAAAACTTGCCACTTATTGCAAAGAGACATTAGTTAAACGAAGAGCCAAAGTGGGGGACCGTTAGCGTTGGTAGGTGTGATACTGCTATTTATTTATTATTTATTTATTTATTTATTTATTTTGCTTTAACGACCCATTACCAGCCAAGGTTGTATCGTGTCGGTGACAGTTTTACAGGTGGAGGAAGTCGGAGTACCCGGAGAGAACCACCGAGCAACGACGAGCAGCTGTCAGCTCCCCAACATCGTAACTCCGCACTGCAGCACATACAGGGTTAGATTGGTTGAAGACATGCGCACAATCGACGTGCAGTAGCCTTAGTACACGGGGTCATCGTGCCCCCATGTGGACAGTCGGGGTTAAGTGCTTTGTCCAAGGACACAACGCGGGAGTCCGAATCGATCGCTCAGACGGTCACCCATCCACTAACCGGGCTCGATGTTACTTAACTTCGATGATTGGATGAGAATCGGTTACCGCAACGCCACCGCGCCCGTGATACTGATAGCTATCCTCAATGACTGAGTATCTGTGACACTAGTTGCTACTAACTTGCTTGCCATTAAAAGACATATTTTCGTGTGTTACTTTTAATAAACGAAAACAACAGACGGCTTCAAGAGCTGTCTGTTGTTTTCGCTTATTAAAATTAACAAAGGCAAACTTGGCTTTATTTCTACTGATATCATGGGTGTTTCCTCAACAAATTTCCTTCCTTCTTAACCCTTTACCCAGCGCAGACGATTTCAAAATTTATTATTTTAAATATGATTTTTTAAAAAATTTTCAAAAAATGTCAACAAAACCATATCATGTGACCCCTCTTTGGAACGAGCTCGACGAGCTCGTTCCAAAGAGGGGTCACATGATATAGTTTTGTTGAAATTTTTCGAAAAATAATACTTTTTCAGCTACTGAATTTGCATATTACGTGGGCAGAGGCGGGCGATTCGTTGGGTAAAGGGTTAATTGAACTTTCCTCGCTCGTCTTATAATTTGAAGGAGATAACTTTATCAAAAGTCAATTTTCATGGCGATATAAGTCAGGGATGTTCCCATAATTATATAAGTACATAGAGGGTATCTGATGCTTTTTCTTTTTATTATGCCCCTTTCATTTGAAACTTCAACTGAAATGATTCAAACCGACGCCCATACTACGCAAGAAATCTGTTCACACAATCAGCTGATCGTCCTTTCCGCTGACCCAGATCACATTGGATGTTGTCTACATCCACACAAAATAGTTTTTGGGATTGTTGGCGAAATGACGTAATTTTTAGCCACAAACAAATTCAGTAAAATGAAATTTCTACTTCATTTTCGCTTCAATAATAATTCTTCAACATTGAATTCAATTAATTCAACAATTCAATTCTGAAACAGAAAAATTTCGTTCGCGCATTAATACATTTTATCATTCCATCGTGATCTGCCGCGTCTTGTTATACTCACCAGTAGAGCGAGAACAACTTTTGTTTTGCGCTTGTGTAAATTCATTTTTAAATTTCAAGTTCACACGAAACGTTAATCACCGAGGTGTTTGAACTCACCAATGAGGGGAGAACGCAATTTATTTTTACCGATTCCTATTATAATTAGACGTTAGGGGTGTAATAAATATGCTTATTTAAATATATTTCATACATTAATTGTTATAAATACAATCACTTCAATTTGATAATTTATGTTATGTTCTTTGCACGTCGTTTGGTAATTAGCCTGCGTGAAACACACAGACTATTGTTTTTATATGGTTTCTGTCGTCTTTGCACTTTCTTATCCACACGATAACTCGAAAACGCATAGACCTTTCTCGCTGATTTTTGGAATACCGATACACAGTCAAAAGTACCAGAACCCTTATGTTTCTCAGATTCCCGGAGCATTGGACGTGTCCATCAGGGTTTTTTGAAGATATGTCATGCCCATATCTCAAGGTTGGTATGGTTTATGGACAAGGGACAAAATGAATCGACAATCAAATATGGGTCAAGGTCACGGAGGTCATCCGGGGGGGGGGGGGGGTGATCATTGAGATCATTTTCAGAACTGCTGAATATCACATCCTTTGACCCCACTTAAAACATTCCCAAAATGGATGTGGCCAAACATATTGAAAGTGGGTCACAATCATAGCGCACCAACACCAAGTGAGTCGAAATTCAATGGATTTTCAAAATATGTGTCAAAGTTACTGAGGTCACCCAGGAGTCATTGAGAGCATTTCTCAGAATTGATGAAAATCGCAGGTTAGCACCTCTGAGGTATTGCTGAACATGTATTTTATACTCAAATATCTGATTGGGGACAAAATGTTTGAAAGTGGGGCACGCTCATATCTCAAGCAGGGTATGACCTATGGAACTGGGACCAACAGCAAAGGTGTCTAAACTCAATGAGGTTCAAAATGTGTTTCAAGGTCACTGACGTCACCCAGGGGTCATTGAATGCATTTCTCAGAATTGATGGAAATCAGAATTTTTGTCCCCTAATGCTGGAAGTTCGTACATTATAATTTATCACAGTCAACATGTATGGTATGTGGAGATTTAATACCCGGATGTCTTATTTAGATCTCAGTAAAATATGGATGTACTGCTTCAAGCCAAAATACTGCGACACAGTGAAGATATTGTTTACCGATAATAGAAATGGGCAATAAACGTAAAACAGAACCGATATCGAAATCATAGGGATACCGAAAAACCGAACATATATCGAAATCATAGGAATACCGTAAAACAGAACCGATATCGAAATCATGGGGATACCGTAAAACCGAACAGATATCGAAATCATGGGGATACCGTAAAACCGAACAGATATCGAAATCATGGGGATACCGTAAAACCGAACAGATATCGAAATCATGGGGATACCGTAAAACCGAACAGATATCGAAATCATAGGAATACCATAAAACCAAACAGATATCGAAATCATAGGGATACCGTAAAACAGAACCGATATCGAAATCATGGGGATACCGTAAAACCGAACAGATATCGAAATCATGGGGATACCGTAAAACCGAACAGATATCGAAATCATGGGGATACCGTAAAACCGAACAGATATCGAAATCATAGGGATACCGTAAAACAGAACCGATATCGAAATCATGGGGATACCGTAAAACAGAACCGATATCGAAATCATAGGGATACCGTAAAACAGAACCTATATCGAAATCATGGGGATACCGTAAAACCAAACAGATATCGAAATCATGGGGATACCGTAAAACCGAACAGATATCGAAATCATAGGGATACCGAAAAACCGAACAGATATCGAAATCATGGGGATACCGTAAAACCGAACAGATATCGAAATCATAGGGATACCGAAAAACCGAACAGATATCGAAATCATAGGGATACCGTAAAACAGAACCGATATCGAAATCATGGGGATACCGTAAAACCAAACAGATATCGAAATCATGGGGATACCGTAAAACCGAACAGATATCGAAATCATAGGGATACCGAAAAACCGAACAGATATCGAAATCATAGGAATACCGTAAAACCGAACCAATCACTGAATACCGAAACCATCAGTATTTTCAATTTTTCCAGCATTTACTATTAATAAGGCATTACTAAGTTTAATAACAGTTGGAGTGTTCATTTTCATGAAAGCAGTGGCCGATTTTCTTGTCTTATTGTTAGCCCTTAAGGGCCTGGGCAGTTGTCCTGCATTACCACTGGACTACATCCTGTACACGTCCAATTCCTTTTAGTCAAGACTTGGCTACCTATTTAGGCAGCCAAAAATAGGCAGCCAATACTTGACTAGAGATCAAGATCCAGGTGATTTGTCTGTTATTAGAAGTACCCACTAGTGATATCATGTTAAGGGCACATACTCTGGGATCACAAAAGCCTTTGAAGGGCCTTTATAGGTTAAGGTACGTCTGGAACAAGTTACAAAATTTCTGTAGATATGATTTGTGGTGGAAAAGAATACAAATGTTGAGCTCATTGGCAATGAGATTTGTGGCACTCTGGTAGAAGGATACAACAACTTATTTTGTAGTTTCCTTGTATAAATTACCCTTTAGGAGTATCATTCAAGTCAAGTATCGAATACCGAACCGATACCGTGGTTTATTCGCATTACAATACCGAAACCGTTAACGTGGGTTACCAGCATTAAAATACCGAACCGATACCACAATACACCTCCCTTAAAATACCAAACCGATACCAGAATACACCTCCCTTAAAATACCGAAACCGATGCCACAATACGCCTCCCTTAAAATACCGAACCGATACCACAATACACCTCCCTTAAAATACCGAACCGATACCACAATACACCTCCCTTAAAATACTGAACCGATACCACAATACACCTCCCTTAAAATACCGAAAATGATACCACAATACACCTCTCTTAAAATACCGAAACCGATATCACAGTACACCTCCCTTAAAATACCGAACTGATACCACAATACACCTCCCTTAAAATACCGAAACCGATACCACAATACACCTTCCTTAAAATACCGAAACCGATACCAAACTAAAAATTCCAATACTGCTCATAAACTCGATCGAGATGGATGATTTTAACAGATACATATCTCGCGACGTCAGCAAGTGCTTCGATTAAGAGTAATTATCCTAAGAATTAGGAATGATTGAAGGGAGAGTGAATAAAAAGGTATTGTTCAAAGACGAAAGCTGCGATAGACAGGTCGGGGTGTTCGTGCTATAGACAGGTCGGGGTGTTCGTGCGATAGACAGGTCGGGATGTTCGTGCGATAGACAGGTGGAGGTGTTCGTGTGATAGACAGGTCGGGGTGTTCGTGCGATAGGCAGGTCGAGGTGTTCGTGTGATAGACAGGTCGAGGTGTTCGTGCGATAGACAGGTCGGGGTGTTCGTGCGATAGACAGGTCGAGGTGTTCGTGTGATAGACAGGTCGAGGTGTTCTTGCAACAGACAGGTCGAGGTGTTCGTGCGATAGCCAGGGCGGGGTGTTCGTGCGATAGACAGGTCGAGGTGTTCGTGCGATAGACAGGTCGAGGTGTTCGTGCAATAGACAGGTCGAGGTGTTCGTGCAATAGACAGGTCGAGGTGTTCGTGCGATAGACAGGTCGGGGTGTTCGTGCGATAGGCAGGTCGAGGTGTTCGTGTGATAGACTGGTCGGGGTGTTCGTACGATAGACAGGTCGGGGTGTTCGTGGGCCTGAGACCTAAACTATATATGTACAGTATGAGCGACTAAAAGGAAGAAGTAAAAAAAAATGAAAAAAATAACTGAAGACTGTCGTCTACCTTTGGGTGTTCGGTAGAGGGTTAACAAACACGAACAGTAAAGTTATGTTTCTTTGCAATTGATGGCGAACACCTAATATCTACTATACCGGCTTATAAGAAAATGGAAAAAAAATAAACTTCAAAAGCGCTTCGGTATCTGGGCTCGAAAAAATAAGTCGACAGATACGACGATTTCGCCCATTTCGGAACTTCGTCTAGTTTGACAGATACGACGATTTCGCCCATTTCGGAACTTCGTCTAGTTTGTGGAGTAAGAAACAATACCGGATTTTGTGATTTTCAAAATAATGTTCCCAGTCAGGACCGAGGAGAGGGTGGGTCCCCAGTCAGGACCGAGGAGAGGGTGGGTCCCCAGCCAGGACCGAGGAGAGGGTGGATCCTGGGGTTATAACCCCGGGGCCTGAAACTTAGGGAGATCCAGGTTTGTTCCAGGAGTCCAGGATTCTTGGGTCAGGCCTGGACCCACCCAAGTCCTCTGCCAATCCTTGGCACCCGATCCCCGAGCGAGAACCAGCAAGATAAGTTCCCCGTCGTACTAGAATACTAGTTGCCTCTCAAATGCCCTTTCCAAAGTGACATGTAGTATCATTGTAACCTTATCAACATTTTAATTCTACACACCAGAATTAGTGGGTCTTACTATTAACGCATTTCAACTAAGTACCACTAGTTCTGTAGTTGAGTAGAACTAAATGTTAAGGAGGGGCTTGTGTGACGAATGGAGTTCTGGACTTGACCAATGGTTGTAATTTTGGACTGCATGATATTTGAAGTTATAAATAGAGGATATGAAATGAGTGTTTTTCTCATATAATATTTATGAAACGAGTCTTAAGAATTTTCCGTTTTGGCGAGCCTCTAGCGAGCCCAAACGGAAAATTCGGACGAGTTTCATAAATATTATATGAGAAAAACACTCATTTCATATTCTATTTATCATATGACACACACACGCACAAATTAGCCACTTAGTATGACTTTTTAACCCATCACCAAATTTGAGTTGCAGACAGCACTTGAAAAAAACATCCTCGTATAATTAAACATTTTCATTTTTTGCTTCCAAAACATATTTGTTTTGGAAGCAAAAAGTGAAAATATAAAAAAAAATGAATGGCGTTTTTCTTGTAGGTAAAAGATTAATACAATATAACCCACCCTAAATAGGACAGATAACGTAAATTCTTCCTACTGAAATTATGCAAATGTGACCCAGTTGTATTTTGTTTAGCCAATCAAATTGTCCAGTTTTGAAATTGACCAATGAAAGCTTCCAACTCTAATTATGCAAATTATGAAAATGTGGCCCAGTTGTATTTTGTTCTGCCAATCAAATTGTCTAGTCTTGAAATTAACAATGAAATTGACGGAAGGCTTTATTTATCACTGATTAATAAGAAAACAAAATATCAAATGTTTTAAAGTGAACAAAATGGACGAGTCATATGATAACTGTATTAATGAACTTGTCTTAATAAAGTTATCACTTCAAGAATTGTGCAGTCACAAGCTATTACTCTAGGTCACTGGATACTCACTAATGAACTTGCAAATTTGAAACATGCTGCTAAAACCGCCATTTTGACGGCCCAAAAATAACGTGATTTTTCATCCCCAACGCAGCCAGATGTCTCCTTTTAATAAGTGATTTCAAAATTTTCTTGGGAGAGAAAGCCCCCCCCCCCCTCCCCCCCACCCACCCACCCCTCATTGCTCAGTATCCGATACTTTCGAAATTGGGCTCGTTACAGGATTAACCATGGCGCCAGAATTTTCACAGTCCAGGCATGCCCGGCCCCCAGCCTACTTATTGGTCGCTACGGTGATCAAGGTTGCACATATACCAACTTGAAAATTATTTCTTGTAATTATTTCTTGTGAATCTATTGGTATCCATGACTTATATTTCACAAAACATTCGGCCAAATATACTTTCGCAAACGTTGGGAAAACAGGGGTGGTTCAAAATGTTGTGTAATATAAACACCTGGAACTTAATTAAGCACCCCATAAAATGTTTCATGACAGTGAAATTACTGTTAATGATTATTATGTTTTAATGATTACGATATCTTGCAGTACATTTTATCTCATGAAACATGACGTTTCTGGTTGATAGCCTACCCCAAAGACATCCCATCATCCACGTGAAGTATTCAACGGACGAATGCCACAAAAAACACTATCATCCACATGCAATATGTGGGTATAAAACAAGAAAATTCGTCACTTCTTTTATCAGTAAATATTGACATAGCAAGAAAGAGACAGTCAGAGGCACTAAGATTGCCGATCGCTGGCACGCATGCAACAGGCTTGTCATTATTTATTTATTTATTTATTTATTTATTTATTTATTTATTTATTTATTTATTTATTTATTTATTTGTGTTTAAGGTCACATAATTCTGCACAATGGCTAACCATGACCACGACAGTTTTACGGGTAGAAGAAGCCAGAGTACCCGGAGAGAACCACCGAGCAACAGCGAGCAACTGTCACCTCCCCAACATACTAACTCCACACAAGCAGGATTAGCACAGGTTGAAGACAAGTGCACCATCGACGTGCAGTACGCCTTAGTACACAACACCACCGTGCCCCCACGAAGGCAATGGTGGCGAAGTGTCTTACTCAAGGACACAATTCGGTTGCAGCAGGTGGGATTCGAACCGGGGACCTCTCGGCTTGCACCTCTACTTTCTGAGCCACCGGGCCCCCAGGCATGTCATTCAAAGCTATCGGAAGGCAACTTGGCTATAGTCATTCTGTCATCTGCCGACTTGTCCGAAAAAAATCAACAAACCAACGATATTAAGGACCGATCAAAGCCTGGAGAATCCCGAAAGACATTTTCTCGGGAAGATCGGAGTCTGGCACGCCTCGTTAGGCGTGAACCCTTTGCTTCAGATGGGGTTTTGAAACGCCTTTGGCTCCGAAACCGTCTCAAAGCACTGTGTATGAGGTTCAGAAAGGACATCAAGCGTCCAGCTCTGTCCGATCAGCATCAAATAAGTCGTTTGGAGTGGCGTATGCACAACATTGGAATCTCAGGACATGGAGGAGAGTCCATTGGTCAGACGAGAGTAGGTTTCTGTCAGTGGAGGCACAGAAATACTGCCTACGTGCCCAGGTACATCAGACCTACTGTTCCTTATGGTGGAGGATCAGTAATGATCTGGGGATGCCTCTCTCATGATTGTAAACTTGATATGGTGACTGTAGATGGGAATCTCAATGGTCATCAGTACATCCGGGACATTCTCAGTTCGGTTGTCGTGCCACATTTTGACAACCACCCGTTGGCTACTCGCCCTGTATTCATGAACGACAATGCAAGGCCACATCGTTCCCATGTTGTGAGAGCATTCCTTCAGAACAATACTATTACAACACTACCTTGGCCAGCAATGAGCCCTTAGAACACATCTGGGACTTTCTCGGACGTCGTGTGCATGCAAGGGATCTGCCTTACTGAATTTGGCCATTTTGGAAGCTGCATTGCATGAGTGGCAGCAGTTGCCTCTGGGCCGTATCAGAAGCCTCACTTATAGCATTAGGAGGAGGGTTCAGGCTGTCATCTGGGCACGCTGTGGACACATTCGCTACTGACGTCAGGCACTACTATTGTGTTCAGGAGATCACAAGTTACATTTTTTTTGTCTGTAATTACCGGCATTGTTTCATCATGGACCGTTTCAGCACCATACTTGTCAAGAGAACATTTGTCCATCATGTGTAATATGTGTAATTAGTGCCATTAAAATACTACATATTTCCATCATTGTGTCTTTCATTTGTCAATAGACCATTCTTTCGGCAAACGATCACTTTTGGCCATCTTAAAGTAGCATGAAAGTAATGACAGTTTCTATTAACACCGCTGCGAAAAAAAACAGGGGGTGCTTAATTAAGTTCCAGGTGTATATCTAAAGCCTGTCTGTAAGCATTTTCAGATTTCGTTTTAAATGGATATAAAGAGAATTTTCTGTCAATTGCTAATAAGGATTGGGATTGGATGTGATAATTAGGATCGGCCAGGAAACATGAACCATTTAATGTTCATCTAATTTCATTCTGAATGTTAATTTTCTATTTCTAGTACTTGACCAGACAACTTGGCATTGATTCCACCATGTATGGTTACTTACAGACGACATTCTATATAATTCATCTTGCTGGTGGACCCGTGATTGGAAGGATTGGGGATCGTTTTGGTGGTGGAGCTGCCATGGCGTTAGCATTATCATCTGCTTCACTGATGTATTTAATTCTATCAACGGCTGATAACGTTTTAAAGCTGTTCTTTTCGAGGCTCCCTGGACTCTTCGTCCACGGCTTTCAAGGTATCGTCACAACATAAACCTTTATCCATTTACAGTTTCAGAAATAAATTGAAGAGTTTGACAGATACTCGTCGCTGCTCGGTGTTTCTCTCGGGGAACTCCAGCTGCGTTCGCCCGTAAGAATTACGAGTCGGATGATTTCGTTGTTCGTCTGTATGACGGACGTCGCCATTTTGTCAAATAGTTCTCAATTTCTATAATTTGCTTCCATTAACAAACCCGAACAGTAAATTTACACCGCTTTGCAAATGATGGCGAACACTTAATATCCACTATGCTGGCTTACAAGATAATGGAAGCACCAATTCGGCTGAAAGACGGGGTCTGCTTTCCAAACCCAGCTTGAATTAACAGTTTTAAAATTCTAGACAGGAAGAAGATAGTGTTTACAAATAGTATATAGGTAGATGGTTTGTCGGTAGCAGTAATGTGTCAGGGACGGATCGTGCCTTATTGAATGGTTCTCATGGTGGATCTCATATGTGACGTCATAATCAGTTTAGTCACGTGACTAAGTGGCGCCATGTTGGGTTGTCATGGTAGCCCACGTGAGCGGCCATGTTGTGACGGCATTACAATAGAGTGATACGTGGTGTCAGTGCGCATGTCCAGCTCGTGTTGTTAGGGTGATACGTGTTTCCGTCGTCCATTTTGTATACCAACAATAGAACAGAAGTATGTTCGGAAGGTATGTTCCTTTGTACAAGAGTGAACATAATTACCCAAATAAACTCGACAATCCCTCCAAACCACCCAAAACTGTCTAAAATAATCGAAACGGACTTGGCGAACCCCCTTTTGGGCATATAAAATTGCACGTAGAGCTATAGGACAGAGAGGCTCTTGGAGGAAAGATCGATTGAACTAGAGTATATCTAATTACCGAAATAGACCCGATAATTTGTACTAGTTCCTTCAGAATCCTCTGCCTTTAGCTGTAAGCAATGCCGTAGTGTCTGTCTATTCAACCCTGTTCGTTTGTTCTAGAGTGTACTCTGCAGAGTAGAAAAGCCTATCAGTTGAAACAGTTTGATTACTATTTTTAGCTTTTCTGGTGTGATCAGGCTAGTTCTAACGCTATTGCGAGTACTCTTGTTCTTGTTTCATTTATCCAGATCAACCAATCAGTTCACTTTACTGCAACTAACTAACCAATCAGATTGCTTCATTTCTCATAATCGGTCCCAAACCATACAGAGTTATCGCCCTTGTGTACAACGAAGGCCTATATGTTTCTCAAACCCAAAACTCAATCGAACAGTAAGTGGATTATTAACATTGGAGTTGAGGTGCCCAACTATTATGCTAGATTGGTTTACATCTAGAGCGTTTTCAATGGATTCCAATAGTCGGGATCAGCAAACTTTTGGGATCGGTAGGTCAGTGTTTTTATTAACTTATTGGACTTTTCTTATTGAATTATCGAATTCTAACTCTGTCTTACGATTGAAGACAAGTTTCTTTGAGAAATAGTATTAATTATCCTTGTGTTTTTCAGGGTGTATGAGAATTTACACCGTTTGGGAACTCATACACCCTGAGGCAAATAACGGATTTATTTCCAAGAACTTTGGTGTATTTAATACTTTAACCTACATTGTGGGCAAAAACTTACAGAAAATTTGTACCTTGCAAGTTTCTTAAATAAAACCAGACGAATATGGGTGTCATTGGAACTGGCTCAATGAGCCAGTTCCAATGACATCCATATCTGTAATATTTTATTGCACAAAAATATTAAATTTCCTGTATTTTTATTTTTGTTCTAACATAACCGAGCAGAAGGTATGGATTAATAATTAAAAATTGGTACTTTTTTAGCCATATAGCTTGCTCTTGTATATTCTTGTTTTTACACCGTGATTAAACACGGTGTAAAAAACAGCCACCGTGGATTGCAAGTTACACCGTACCTCTCAGCCAATCAAAATGCAGCTTTTTGTTTCATTTGGAAATAAACGGCAATATCTCCCCCAAACTGATTTCTATATCGTTGCGTAACGGGTGTGAAAAATTGGAGATGAGTATGTTAGTAGAGCTGTAGCTATCGGTGAAACAAACTACGCCATTCTCTTGTACTATATCTTCGATTAAGTTCAATTTTGATCGGATACTACTGCGTTTCTCCATCGGTTTTGTTAGATGGGCCAGGGTTTGGTTCTATATCTCCACAACAGACAATGCAAAGCATGCATACATATAATAGGCTTAGAGGTACAAAATGGACGGCGAAAGTTAGATTTTGCTGGAATTTGGGAATTATGCTACAAGGGCGCCTGGTGCCTCCATTGAACACTCCTATACATATTCTAAACTGTTGTAAGTTTACTCCCATGGACGTTTGAAGCAGATACAAAAACAATATTAACTCTTTTGGTGCGACAGGCGACTAAAGTCGACAGACGGCAGACCGCGGAAAGGTACTGCAGTAGTCATTTTAGCCAAATGTGTGTGTCCATTTCCAAGTGCTTTTAACCCTTTATCCAACGCAGACGATATCAAAATTTAATATTCTAAATATCATTTTTTCAAATTTTTAAAAAAAATCCAACAAAACCATATCATGTGACCCCTCGTTGGAACGAGCTCGTTCCAACGAGGGGTCACTTGATATGGTTTTGTTAAATTTTTTAAAACATAATATTTTTTCAACTGCTGAAGTTGCATATTACGGCCAATTCGTTGAGTAAAGGGTTGGACAAACATACGTATTCCTATGTTTCATGCACCATTTATGTCCTATCCATGAACAACGATATCGTCCCTTGAAAGTATAAAGGTGCCATTTAAATATATACAGGAAATCATTTGAAAAACTGTCAATGAGATCATTAGAACATCTTTTAAAATAATAACGCTTTAGTCTAACTACCTATACTTTTTGTAAAATTCCTGATGAATATTAGGCGCTAAGAATTTTTCCAGCAGTGGTCATTGCGAAGGTTGGTTATACTAGAGGTGTAGCTGTTACAGAATGAGAAAAGTAATGCTTGCGGAGGGTGTAGTAATAGTTGGTCATACTAGAGGTGTAGTTGTTACAGAATGAGGAGATGTTTACTGTAGAATTCATTTTCAAAGGAAGAGATTGGATGAAGCTAGATAACGGCAATCTTTGGAAGTGCGTGGTGAATGGACACACGTGACAAAACTGAGAAACAAAACCTGCATAACTGAAAATAGAAACAAACATTAATACAAAGAATAGTTTTTTTTGGCATGGTTGGTATTGGGTTGTAGGAGGTTGAGTGAATGAGGCCTAAGGGCTTATTGAAGGTGTTATGGATGCAGTTGAACTGGACTTTATCAGAATTACCAGAGTCATAGTTCTAGGGTCTCCATGTAAGATGCACAGACTACATACGACACGCAAATACAAACATATATACACATCCGTCACGCATATATATATGTACATATATATATATATATAAAACTAGCCATACATGTACACACACATATGACAGAAATACACACACCCACATACCTATATGTTACCCATAGCTCGCCCGTCTCATATGAAAACCATCCCCAGTTTAAGAAGATTTAACTTGGAGGTCAGCAGTTAATCAGCAGATCAATCCGCAGTAGTCGATTGAAATGATATGAGTGAGCAAGTATCAATAATCAATACAGTCCATCATCACGTTAGAATAACGAGAAGGAGGTCTTCATGTATGATGAAAATTGAGTTTCTGTAAATGGTGTACATTATTTTGTATTCCATTATATATCTAAAAGCCCTTTCAAACTCCAAACACAGTACGTGGAGAGTGTATTATCACTAAATCACCCGCAGAGTGGAGATTCCACCCGAGGAATAATTGCAAATTTGTTGCAAAGCATAACCAGCACCAGTAAAGTTTCAGCCAATGGACCTCCGGGTTAAACCCGGAGGTCCATTGGCTGAAACATTGCTTGTGTGTTTTGTCGATATGTACAAAATTTGAAAGTTCTAGCTTGAGTGATAACCCCACTCCGCGGGTGATTTAGTTACAATCCACTCTCCACGTACTGTAAATGCATTCCATAAGAACTGACATGGCAGGTGGACTTTCACATGCTGGGTACGTTTCGAATTTGTTTTTCTATATAGTTAAGCAATAGTACCAACTCCTGAAATTTACAAAGAAGTTCAGAGTTGTAGTAAGTCTTTAAACATCCCTCCTAAACGGTTTGGAAGATTTGGTATTTATCCCATAGAGAGCTAAACGTCGTGATAGAAGGGAAACGAGTCAGTAGATATAGACCAATACAAGCATACCATAACGCATGCGTAGTAGATAAATATCATATGTCTAGAATATTGTATATTATACAGGTGTTCGAGGTGTTAGATAAAACGCTCTGCCGATTTGGAATTCTTGAAAAACACAGACTTGTCGATTACTTAAAGGACGGGCAGAATTATAAAAGTAAATAAATGATAATTCGTCGCCTGAGTGCTGGAATGTTCTATGATATAGAACATTGTAAATAAATGATAATTCGTCGCCTGAGTGCTGGAATGTTCTATGATATAGAACATTGTAAATAAATGATAATTCGTCGCCTGAGTGCTGGAATGTTCTATGATATAGAACATTGTAAATAAATGATAATTCGTCGCCTGAGTGCTGGAATGTTCTATGATATAGAACATTCTAGCACTCAGTCGACGAATTGGGTCACACATTCATGGGGTACAAGTTGGTGAATGGTCAAAAAGGTGAGCGTGGTTTGCATGGACTGGACATGTTGTTCATTTAGCATATCTTTGGGAATGGAGTGTTTGATATTCCACGCACCTTAGGTTTGGGATGTGATTACATAATAGGCAGCCTACGTTAAGGGCACATCCAATCTAACTTTGGTCAAATTTCAGGTAATTTTCTTCAAAGTCTAAAAAGGCTCAAAATGAATTACGCCAATAAATTATATACCAAAATGCTTGGAATGAAACATAGAACATGTGGAAAATGAAATTTGCCTTGGAACTGCTGCCATGTGGTAGATAGTATCGCCTGAAAGTCTGCTATGGCAGAAGTAAGAGAACAGATTTTTAACAATAAAATACCTTAAAATAAAATAACAGCTGTATTCTAGAAACATTCAAGAACGTATTCGAAGAAACCTTTTCCTAATTCTTGAAAGTAATAAAGAGCAAGACCAAATGTTATGAGTAGAGTGTTCACTGATTAAAGGCATACATTTTCTTCTGTTTATGTTTTGTTTTGGGATGGTTCAACAAAGGTCAACTTGAAGGAGACCACTAGAAGAAGTATGGAAGGACAAAAGAGTGTCTCCCAATATAAAGATGTATATGTCACTCTGGTGGTTTGGGAAGAAACTATGATATTCTCTTATGTAGAATGCACTGCAAAGTCACACATTTTAGTTGAACAGATATATTTACAAACCCCTTGCACTGTAAGCCCTTTTATCCCATGTATCAATTTGATAGTGATTAAAATGTTAAATGTTAAATTTGTCTGGTTTATCAATAAATAACATATTACTCTTGGACATCAATTTACTCATGCTTTCTGTTGGAGAAGAAATAAGAGTAACGGTAACTTTTCACTGCAATAAACCATCAAATTACATAAAAGTACATTTTTATTCGAAAAACATCAAATTAACCCTACATAACCATTATTACCTGTACTTTTCCAAAAGAGGCTTATTGGCATATTGAGGGCACACCCAGTAGGTCTCCCATTCAGAGGTGTTGTCGAGGGGGGGGGGGGGGACGTTTTTTTTCAAGAATGCAGCATGCAATGAAATCCACAAAAGGCCACGAGAGCGTTCCATTTGATAACAAATTTAAAATTTTTACCGAAGTTGGGGGGGGGGGGGGGGGGAGGGGGGTTTATAATTTATAACTCTACCACTTAACTCCTTACCCATTGCAGTGATGCACACAATATCAAAAATTTTTATTTTTGTTTAAAAATTCAAAATATTTCCAACAAGACCATATCATGTGACCCAATGAGCTTATTCCAAAAAGGGGTCACATGATATGGTTTTGTTGGAATTTTTAAACTTGATATATCTTCCAAACAACCAACACTTTTTTATACAGTCACTACAAACTGACCTGTTAATCACATATAGATGCTATAATAATCTCGTGTTAATTGATTAAAAGAATTCTGGTGATGCATGAAAGAATTTTACTGACATAAGCCCTGTCCCCATGGTTATAGACCTAGTGGGTCATGGTGTGTCGATTAAAAGCTTTTTGACAATTATATCTTGTGTGACAAAGCTCAAGTGGCTAAGTAAAACGAGTTATAACAGACTGAATGCACAATTTATCACAAGAATACAGGAAAATGACAAAACTCCTGTTGATTGAATACTTCTATTAAATTCATAAAGTTATTCAGTTAATATGATAGAACTGTACAGATACACTTTATGCTTATCAATGGACAAACACTGAAGCTACAGCTAGAGGGGGTGAGCGAAAGATGTGCATAAGTGTCAGCACAATGTTATGTCACTTCCCCAAGTTATAAGGTACAAGTATGCAACCACATTTTCCATTCTACTGTATTACGCATTACGACTGCCCTCATCCATTACCCAGGTTTGAGACTGGCGGGCTAAACAAACTACCGTCAGTCTCTTTGCTCGCATATCAACACAAGCTATTAGTCAGGGCTGATACAGTATGTGCAGTGTGGATGATCAGTAAAACACCCGTAGAGTGTTATTTCTACACATGTAAGAAGCATACCTGCAAATAATTTTTGCAGTGCGTCTGTCATCATGAACAGTACATATGTTTTGGTTCAAGACATTGTGTGGATGCATTAGGTCATGAACAGTTTTTTTGAGTTATTCTCGCATAAAAAGTCTGAGAAAGCAGTCAATTACCAACATTCATGGCAGTCACTTTGGGACATGAACAATTTTTTGAGTTATTCTCGCATAAAAAGTCTGCGAAAACAGTCAATTAGCAACATTCATGGCAGTCATCTTGGGACATTATGACCTACACCAATCTATTGGTTTAGGATATTTGCTTAGGTCTTTATCCTTGACCTACTAGTAAGACTTTGCTACTGTATGATCACAAGTTACACTAAATTGACTAATAATAATAACAAGAGGACAACGAAAAGCGTGAGCCAATGTCCTCGACCTACAACATATTTCCTAAGTCGAAAGAGTGACAAAGGGCCGTAACTCTGGAAAACATGTGTGAAAGAAAATCATGCTACAGCACGCATGGGCAGATGCTCCCAGTTTCTCATGTAGAGTGCAAACATATTATAAGTCTCCGCCAACATGTATGGTATATGGAGATTTAATACTTGGATGTCGGTTTTAACCGCAGGTATTAAATCTCCATATACCATACATGTTGACGGAAATACCGTCTTTGTCCCGTTTGAAACACAATAGAAACATAGAGGAGAACAATTTGTAGACGCGTTTCTCACGCTCCATAAAAAGTAGAACCAAATTCGTGAATAACTGTTTACTTTTACAAACGCAGAAGACAACAAATAGAGTTACATTCCTTGGGTCGTTAAAGAAACGAGTAAACAGTATTTTGTTCACATATCGTCCTCCGAGTTCCAATGTGTTCTAGGTGCCTCCAGGCAGCCTACTGGTGGCCTACTGGTGGCCTACTGGAAGCCTACTGGAAGCCTACTGGTGGCCTACTGGTGGCCTACTGGTGGCCTACTGGTGGCCTACTGGCAGCCTACTGAGGCCTACTGGTGGCCTACTGGTGGCCTACTGGCAGCCTACTGGTGGCCTACTGGTGGCCTACTGGTGGCCTACTGGTGGCCTACTGGTGGCCTACTGGCAGCCTACTGGTGGCCTACTGGTGGCCTACTGGTGGCCTACTGGTGGCCTACTGGCAGCCTACTGGTGGCCTACTGGCAGACTACTACTGGCCTACTGGCAGCCTACTGGTGGCCTACTGGTGGCCTACTGGTGGCCTACTGGCAGCCTACTGGTGGCCTACTGGCAGCCTACTACTGGCCTACTGGCAGCCTACTGGTGGCCTACTGGTGGCCTACTGGTGGCCTACTGGTGGCCTACTGCTGGCCTACTGGCAGCCTACTACTGGCCTACTGGCAGCCTACTGGTGGCCTACTGGTGGCCTGCTGGCAGCCTACTGGCGGCCTACTGGTGGCCTACTGGTGGCCTACTGGTGGCCTACTGGTGGCCTACTGGCAGCCTACTGGTGGCCTACTGGCAGCCTACTACTGGCCTACTGGCAGCCTACTGGTGGCCTACTGGTGGCCTACTGGTGGCCTACTGGCAGCCTACTGGTGGCCTACTGGCAGCCTACTACTGGCCTACTGGCAGCCTACTGGTGGCCTACTGTGGCCTACTGGTGGCCTACTACTGGCCTACTGGTGGCCTACTGGTGGCCTACTGGTGGCCTACTGGCAGCCTACTACTGGCCTACTGGTGGCCTACTGGTGGCCTACTGGTGGCCTACTGGTGGCCTACTGGTGGCCTACTGGCGGCCTACTGGTGGCCTACTGGTGGCCTACTGGCAGCCTACTACTGGCCTACTGGCAGTCTACTGGTGGCCTACTGGTGGCCTACTGGTGGCCTACTGGTGGCCTACTACTGGCCTACTGGTGGCCTACTGGTGGCCTACTGGTGGCCTACTGGTGGCCTACTGGCAGCCTACTACTGGCCTACTGGCAGCCTACTGGTGGCCTACTGGTGGCCTACTGGTGGCCTACTGCTGGCCTACTGGTGGCCTACTGGTGGCCTACTGGTGGCCTACTGGCAGCCTACTACTGGCCTACTGGCAGCCTACTGGTGGCCTACTGGTGGCCTACTGGTGGCCTACTGGCAGCCTACTACTGGCCTACTGGTGGCCTACTGGCAGCCTACTACTGGCCTACTGGTGGCCTACTACTGGCCTACTGGTGGCCTACTGGGGGCCTACTGGTGGCCTACTGGTGGCCTACTGGCAGCCTACTACTGGCCTACTGGCAGCCTACTGGTGGCCTACTGGTGGCCTACTGGCAACCTACTGGTGGCATACTGGTGGCCTACGGGTGGCCTACTGGTGGCCTACTGGTGGCCTACTGTGGCCTACTGGCGGCCTACTGGTGGCCTACTGGCACCCTACTACTGGCCTACTGGCAGCCTACTGGTGGCCTACTGGTGGCCTACTACTGGCCTACTGGTGGCCTACTGATGGCCTACTGGTGGCCTACTACTGGCCTACTGGTGGCCTACTGGTGGCCTACTGGTGGCCTACTGGCAGCCTACTACTGGCCTACTGGCAGCCTACTGGTGGCCTACTGGTGGCCTACTGGTGGCCTACTGGTGGCCTACTGGTGGCCTACTGGCAGCCTACTGGTGGCCTACTGGCAGCCTACTACTGGCCTACTGGCAGCCTACTGGTGGCCTACTGGTGGCCTACTGGTGGCCTACTGGCAGCCTACTGGTGGCCTACTGGCAGCCTACTACTGGCCTACTGGCAGCCTACTGGTGGCCTACTGTGGCCTACTGGTGGCCTACTACTGGCCTACTGGTGGCCTACTGGTGGCCTACTGGTGGCCTACTGGCAGCCTACTACTGGCCTACTGGTGGCCTACTGGTGGCCTACTGGTGGTCTACTGGCAGCCTACTACTGGCCTACTGGCAGCCTACTGGTGGCCTACTGGTGGCCTACTGGTGGCCTACTACTGGCCTACTGGTGGCCTACTGGTGGCCTACTGGTGGCCTACTGGTGGCCTACTGGCAGCCTACTACTGGCCTACTGGCAGCCTACTGGTGGCCTACTGGTGGCCTAGAGGTGGCCTACTGGCAGCCTACTACTGGCCTACTGGTGGCCTACTGGCAGCCTACTACTGGCCTACTTGTGGCCTACTACTGGCCTACTGGTGGCCTACTGGTGGCCTACTGGTGGCCTACTGGTGGCCTACTGGCAGCCTACTACTGGCCTACTGGCAGCCTACTGGTGGCCTACTGGTGGCCTACTGGCAACCTACTGGTGGCATACTGGTGGCCTACGGGTGGCCTACTGGTGGCCTACTGTGGCCTACTGGCGGCCTACTGGTGGCCTACTGGCACCCTACTACTGGCCTACTGGCAGCCTACTGGTGGCCTACTGGTGGCCTACTACTGGCCTACTGGTGGCCTACTGATGGCCTACTGGTGGCCTACTACTGGCCTACTGGTGGCCTACTGGCAGCCTACTACTGGCCTACTGGCAGCCTACTGGTGGCCTACTGGTGGCCTACTACTGGCCTACTGGTAGCCTACTGGTGGCCTACTGTGGCCTACTGGTGGCCTAATGGCAGCCTACTACTGGCCTACTGGCAGCCTACTGGTGGCCTACTGGTGGCCTACTGGTGGCCTACTGTGGCCTACTGGCAGCCTACTGGTGGCATACTGGTAGCCTACGGGTGGCCTACTGGTGGCCTACTGGTGGCCTACTGTGGCCTACTGGCGGCCTACTGGTGGCCTACTGGCAGCCTACTACTGGCCTACTGGTGGCCTACTGGTGACCTACTGGTGGCCTACTGGCAGCCTACTGGTGGCCTACTGGCAGCCTACTACTGGCCTACTGGCAGCCTACTGGTGGCCTACTGGTGGCCTACTGGTGGCCTACTGGTGGCCTACTGGTGGCCTACTACTGGCCTACTGGTGGCCTACTGGTGGCCTACTAGTGGCCTACTGGTGGCCTACTGGCAGCCTACTACTGGCCTACTGGCAGTCTACTGGTGGCCTACTGGTGGCCTACTGGTGGCCTACTACTGGCCTACTGGCAGCCTACTGGTGGCCTACTGGTGGCCTACTACTGGCCTACTGGTAGCCTACTGTGGCCTACTGTGGCCTACTGGTGGCCTAATGGCAGCCTACTACTGGCCTACTGGCAGCCTACTGGTGGCCTACTGGTGGCCTACTGGTGGCCTACCGTGGCCTACTGGCAGCCTACTGGTGGCATACTGGTAGCCTACGGGTGGCCTACTGGTGGCCTACTGGTGGCCTACTGTGGCCTACTGGCGGCCTACTGGTGGCCTACTGGCAGCCTACTACTGGCCTACTGGTGGCCTACTGGTGGCCTACTGGTGGCCTACTGGTGGCCTACTGGCAGCCTACTGGTGGCCTACTGGCAGCCTACTACTGGCCTACTGGCAGCCTACTGGTGGCCTACTGGTGGCCTACTGGTGGCCTACTGGTGGCCTACTGGTGGCCTACTGGTGGCCTACTGGTGGCCTACTGGTGGCCTACTAGTGGCCTACTGGTGGCCTACTGGCAGCCTACTACTGGCCTACTGGCAGTCTACTGGTGGCCTACTGGTGGCCTACTGGTGGCCTACTACTGGCCTACTGGTGGCCTACTGGTGGCCTACTACTGGCCTACTGGTGGCCTACTGGTGGCCTACTGGTGGCCTACTGGCACATAGAACACACTGGAACTGAGGGGACGATATTTGCTCTTATTTTATTTTTCTCAAATTGTTTAATTTACTTATTCGACTATTTAATTTATAACAGCAAAATATGACCGAATTTTCGGAAATCTGATTACATTTGTGACTATTTTCATGTTTTTGGGTTGTATTTTTATATCGAATTGAGCAAAAGCAAAAATGTTTCATTTAAACCGTATACCCCCGATGCTTCGCGTGTGCTTATACCCTGGATGTTGCACGCTCTCATATACCTTGGTTGCTGGGTGCACCCTTCGCCATGGCTATTTGTCCGAGGCATTTTGACCAATCAAGAGAGAGAATTTATCGGGATATAGGGACAAACATGTTTAAATCGAATAATAGACAAATTATAATAGTATTCCACAGTATACTTCTGCCGGCCTATCTGTGGGTGGGCGTGGTGATATCATTGTGAGGGGTCTGAAATTCAGACGGGATGGTCGGGATGTATAGTCTGGATTGGGAGATAGGTACGCCCTATGCCAAGTGCATTTATGGCCAAGCAAGATATCATTTTAGTTATATTAGTGACCGGAAAGATAATTGGGTCAGCCTACCATAAACGTGCGTGTATGTGTGTGCTGGTGATGGTAGTTGTGGAAAGGGGAGGGGGGGGGGGGGGGCATTTTGGTCAATCAGAGATTCGGGATAGGGTGGGTGGTATCAATGGAGGACAAACTATTAGCCTGTTTGCTAGCAAGTTATTTGATGGTTAACAGAGTCAGTGGGGAAGTTTCACAGTTTGAAATGGTGCTTTGCCAATTATGAGTCCTAGTATTTTCTGAGCATGATCGTACAAAACACATAGAAAAAATGTTCTGTGATTTCACAGTGCTGTAGTTGTGTGTATCTTAATGTATATAGGTTTGGCTGTTTTATGTCCCCAATTCTCCAATTTGGTCAATAGAATCATGGGTTGATCATTTAGATCAGCCCATCTAAAGGGAGGTGGGGATAGAACTAATAATATAATCTGTTAATATATTGACCTGATAGGTATGACCAGTCTAACCACCACTATAGTTACCTTGGTAACTTGTAATATATTTTGCTCATCTCATCATAGGGGAGGGGGTACAAGTTGAAGATTGGGGTTAAATCTGAGAACAGGGTATCCCAGGTTATAAATACCATAGATCAATCTGTTAACATTTGCTACAGCGTATATATTTACATCAAATACGCAAGGCGTTTTCATTATGGTTTAGAATGGGTAGAGAGTGTTCTAGGCTAATTTCTAAGAATATAGTGAGGACTATGTTTAAACCTTTGAACACTGATGGTATCGCCCATGTAAGTTCAATGGAAGCAATTGGAAGAGTCCATATTCATTATTTGGGGTGAGACCAATTAATGTTTTCAACGTGCAGCCTCAGGGCTGCACGTTGAAAATATTGATTGGTCCACACCACACATTTAGCTTGTAACCATTCCACTTAATGACTTTATGAGGTAGCTTGTGACCCTTCCGGAAAAAAACCCTCTGTAGACCATAGGGTCAAACATGGGGTCATTTCTATTTATGAATGTGCAGTTTTCTCAGACATGTGCCTCTGGGCTTTTTAATTACTAGGGTTACTTCTCGAGGTTTAAAATAAACAGTACCTCAATCTAGGATCACGCTGAGTAGGATGTAGAATTGTCGACTGGGTGCAGGAGCATTTCACGGCAACGCGGGCCACGATTGTGCAAAACAGGGCCCCCTGTAGCTTTTGCAATACACATTTTTGTTCAATCAAACCACCAAATATTCAAATATTCAAATAAAATGGTTGGCTTTATGTGCATTACATGAAGTAGGGAGGAGGATTTATCATTTAGATGGCCATTAACTCTTAGAAGCCGGGAGTCGAGGTTTTTTGCCTATGGTGTAATACGGCAGGTAATCTAACTGTGACGGTTCGGCTATCTTTGGGCTGGGGGAGAATTAAACACTGAGCAGGTTCTTCTAGTCAAGTGTCGTCTGCCTGAATAGGCAGACGACACTTGACTAGAAGCACCTGCTTACTGTAAGTTTTTCGCGGTATGTCATGTTCAATAAATTCATTCTGAAATATGTTAAATGTTAAATCATCTTTATTTTTTATAAGAATTTTGGGTCCTGAGAAGGATTTCTTTGCAACCATTCTCCCATCCAGTGTCCAAAATGTGTGGATTTTGTGGTCTCTTTTCAGGGACATGAGTGATTTGATTATTTCATATCTGTAGCTGGTAAGAGCTTCTGTGATGAATATGCGATCCCCCAGAATTCTTTAGTAACTTTTTGAATTTGAAGATTTCACTTTTTTGTGTTATGTTGTGAACCTAGCAATAATACTGATACTCTTTTCACTTCTTTCCCCTCGTGGAACTGACCGGAGCTTACCAATTGGTTGGCATCTATTGACAAATTCAGGTTTTACATCTACATTCATTTTAATTCTGTATATGTCTATTATTATTTTGTCTGTTTCTTGGGGGACTATCATAATGAAGTGACACATTATGGATCACGATTGTTTAATATTTCTAAAAATGTATCAAAATATTTTTTTGAATGTTCCCCCTCTCCCACTCCCACCCCAAAATGTTATCTAAATATCTGAGATGTACAAAAGGATGTTTTGGACATTTAGCTGAGGCAATTTCCTCCCATTCCGCTACATAAATGCTTGCTAAATTAGGTGTTTGTGTGTTTATAAAAATACCCACGGGCACAGACACATTTCCCACTGAAGTGTTTATCTTGTAATATTCCCCGGAAAGGAAAGATTGTTTTCTTACAAATATATATTAAACCTTGTTACATGACCAAAAGTACACAAGTTGTATTTAACCTAAGTATTGAGTTTAGGAACGGGTCAAACTGACTCTTACAATGATATTATGCAAGCTTTTGTTTTTTCTGATAAACGATTACAGGTCGAAGATTGAAAGGTTGTTTTAATTTGCAGTTGATTGAATTGAATTCATCCTTTATTATTTTTACTGTTTCGATATTCATTCTGTTGTGTATTAAAGTAAGTGTATGTGTGTGTGTTGTGTGTGCGTTGTGTGGGTGTGTGTGTGGTTTTTGAAGAATTCCGAATGTTGGTTTCTGATCCCCGGAATCGAACTTTTGGCACTCCCGCCTGGCAATCAAGAGTCCAGCTCTTAAACCACTAGACTTTTGCACACCAAAATCACGATGGCTGGAATCTAGCTTATTAAATGAAGTTCTCATGATTACTTGGTTTACCTTGGAAGCGCGGTGGCTCAGTGGTAGATTCTTGGACTTCTATGCTAGATGTCCCAAGTTCGGTCTCAGTTCGGGACAACCCGTGTTGTGTCATTGGGCAAGGCACTTTAACCCGGTTGCCTACATGGGGGAATGATGACGCCGTGTACTAAAGCCAACTGCACGTCGATGGTGCACATGTCTTCATCCGCAGTAACCCTGCTTGAGCGGAACAGAGTTAGAATGTTCAGGAGCTGACAGTTGCTCGTTAATGCTCGGCGGTTCTCTCCGGGTACTCCGGCTTCCCCCAACTGTAAAACTGGCACGGTCACGATTAGCCATTGTTCAGGAATATGTGACCTAAAAACAGCAATAAATAAATAAATAAATAAATAAATAAATAAATAAATAAATAAATAAATAAATAAATAAATAAATAAATAAAGCAAGGTTCAAGTTGCGTCAGATGATAACTATCAGACCTTGCTTTTGTCTTGGGGATGACTGCACTTGGGAAATCACTGCACTACCATTACGTTCCTGAATATGATTATGCCATGGGTTGAATGATTTGTGCCACTATATGAGAGTGTTTCCCCGGTCATTTCCCCACGATTGAAGATGATCGCCTGACGGCTGATGCCATTAGAGAAGCTTCATTTTCTGCCATTGTCAACAAGGTGTTTGTACACCTTTGTGTCACAATCCACTTAAGAAGACAAATTTAATGACATTCAGCAACATAAGAAAGAAAATGAAACTGAGCACTTCTACAGAGAAAGGCCTGGAGCTGAGCGAAATATATTTGGGCAGCTAGTGACCATGTCAGAGAGCAATAACATTGATGTTGAAAAGATCTTGTTATATCCTTTGAATCCTCTCTCCCTGTACCTGACAACAGCTGATGGTGCCCCAGCAATGACAAAGAAGGTAAATCTCCTTCATTATCTTGGACATGACATGGCAACCAAAGAGAAGCCCAACAATGAAGATGTTACTTATATCCTGGACGGGAATGCTCTTCTGCGCTCACTCACCAAGCTTCCAAATCCATTTGAACAAGTTACAGAAAAGATGTTTAATGCACTTCCAAAAGTTGTGCGAGTGGACTTTGTAACTGACAGCTAACACAGCTACCACAATGACTCCATAACAGCTGCAGTGAGGCGGCGCAATGGTGTGTCAGAGCCTTTGCTAGTGAAAGGGCTTACGACACAGGTACCAAGGGACTGGAAATCATTCCTCTCCAATGACTGGAAATCATTCCTCTCCAATGACAAAAACAAAATCAACCTGATGAAGTTGCTATGTGAGGAATGGTCCAATCCAAAGTAAGCATCAAATTTCAAGGGATCTACTTCGTTTGTGAGAGCAAGTAAGCCTCAATAGTTACAATGGGGTTGATGTTTCTCCATCTGCTGTAGATGAGCTGTGCTGTTGTCATGAAGAGGCAGACAACAAAATTATTGTGCATGCAATTCATGCATCTGCTGAATCCACTACCAAAGTCATAACCGTTTGATCACCAGATACTGATGTATTTGTCCTGCTTTTGCATCTTGATGATCTCATCCCCAAAATTCTCCCGTTTGACACAGGAAATGGAATCAAGAGAAGCAGCTTCATATCCAGGCAATATCTGCTCATCGAAATACAGATTTCACAAAATCGTTGCTTGGATATCATGCCTTCACATGGAGGGACTCAACAAGTGTCTGTGTTCGCCAAGGGAAACTCAAGCTTCAGAAAGATCTTGAAAAGTGTCCTGAGTTCCTTGTAACATTTGGTGAACTAGGAAATACAACTCATGTCAATAATGAACTTTTCGTCCCCTGAGTTCCAATGTGTTATATGTGCCTACTGGCGTGCCTACTGACGTGCTTACTGACGTGCCTACTGGCGTGCCTACTGACGTACCTACTGGCGTGCCTACTGGCTTGCCTACTGACGTGTCTACTGGCGTGCCTACTGGCTTGCCTACTGGCGTGCCTACTGGCTTGCCTATTGGCGTGCCTACTGACGTGCCTACTGGCGTGTCTACTGGCGTGCCAACTGGCGTGCCTACTGACGTGCCTACTGGCGTGCCGACTGGCGTGCCTACTACTGACATGCCTACTGGCGTGCCTACTGGCGTGCCTACTGACGTGCCTACTGGCGTGCCGACTGGAGTGCCTACTCACTTGCCTACTGACGTGCCTACTGGCGTGCCTACTGGCGTGCCTACTGACGTGCCTACTGGCTTGCCTACTGGCGTGCCTACTGACGTGACTACTGACGTGCATACTGGCGTGCCTACTGGCTTGCCTACTGACACATAGAACACATTGGAACTCGGAGGACGTTTTGTTAGGTCTTGAAAGAGTTGTGTGTGTTACATATGGTAAAAAACAAGTTCAGACGATAACTAAGTCAGTTATGAGTTCTTCAAATAAAAGTTTCATCCAAAATCACAAACAATTATCCAGTCGGGATGGTGTTGATCTCAGCGTGCTGGCACCATGTCGATCATCCCTCAAGATGCACATTTACCAAGCAACCTATTAGGCAATTATCTGTAACACAGCATCTGTTCAAAATCCAGATATTCCTCATCCTGAAAGACATAGACAGAAGATTGAAGAAGGATGCAACCTGACATATGTTTGGACTGATGGGCAGTACGTGGAGAGTGGATTGCAACTAAATCACCCGTGGAGTGGAGTTATCACCCAAAGTATCACTTTAAAATTCTATACATATGGACATAAACGCAAGCAATGTTTCAGCCAATGGACGTCCGGGTTTAACCCGGAGGTCCATTGGCTGGAACTTCGCTTGTGATGGTTATGCTTTGGAATAAATTTGCAATTATTGCTCGGGTGGACTCTCCACTCTATGGGTGATTTAATGATAATACACTCTCCACGTACTGTAGATATACTTCCTCCATAACTGAGTGACATATTGTTACAACACCCTTTGGAGAAGGAAGATGCTGCTGACAATAATGGTATTGTTGAAATTGAATTTGATAACAGTGATGATATTATATGCGAGGAATATAATGATGACGGTTAATTGTTGTGCAGGTCTGTTATGTGTGTCATAAATGACTGTTTTCCCTTAACATTAGTCAGACTCTCCCCATATTGTTATTGTTCCTTACCAATGACTGTTACATATCTAACTACCTTGTACATAAGTCTGTAACTTGATAATAGCCTATTTGATGATATGCGTTAACACAAGTTATGCTTATGGTCAATGTGACAAATGTGTGAGTAATGACATTGCAGGTTGTGAGTTATTTGAAGTTTATGGTCTGTGATTGAATGTATCATTGCTTAATGATTTTAACGGAATGTTTACCCTTTTCCATAGATATGTGGAGTGCATCATAAAATCTGATAAATTGTTTGTACGGAATATGTATAAGTAAATAACCAGCAGATGTGTTGCCTCTATCCATGAAGTATGTGTTATGGAATTTAGACGTTTATATGCAAATCATAGGAAATAATGTCACTTGCAAATGTTTTCTGTAGCAATATTTGATAAGACTACATGGATGTGTTATATATCATTTCAAAGTTTAGACACCTGATACATCTCTGTACACAGAATAGCTCTGGAATGAAACCCTGTTTTCTTGACACACATTTGTCCCAATTTTTAGCAATTTTTCAGTCAACCTTTCGTTACTAAAGTGTCAATATCTGGTGACTGCTCAGGTTATAAAGTGTCCAACAGGCAAATTATTGTACTTAATACTTCAACCTTTAAAATTATATTTGTCTCCAAAATTCCTCCATGGGAGATGATTTCGATTTCTGTCCTATAGTCTAGGGTTTCAGGAGTTTATAGAGCTCATTCCTTCAAAAGGTCATAAATTATGTCTTGGTAGTATAGCTCGATACTTAATCTCCCACCATGGGGACCTCGCTCGGGTGCCTCAGAAGTAACGCCATGTCACGAGAACCTGTGGCGCCATGTTTGGTTGTCTTGTTGACCCGCGTATGCGGCCATGTTGTGACGCTGTGCCAGTGCGCATGCACAACGCGTGTTGTTAGGGTGACACGTGCTTCCGTCGTCCATTTTGTATACTGGAGGCCGCCATGTTGGTTTCATTGATTACACATGGTTGCTACGAGACTGGAAAGCTTGTTAAAGGAGGGTTTATGTTTGGTAGGCGTGGTCGATTCAAAGGGAGTGTATCTAATTATCCAAATAGACCCGACAACCACTCCAAAAACAGTCTAAAACCACCGGAACGGACTCGGATTGCCCCATTTTGGGCTTATAAGAGTAGCACATAGTGCTATAAGGCGCGTTCCTGTGTATAGGGGTAGTTAGGATTCTACCCAAATCCTCGGATACTTTGTAAAATTACCCAAATAGACCCGACAAATTTTACTAGTTTGGATTCTTTCAGAATCTCCAGCTTTTATCCGTTTATTTGGCTCGAATTTTCCAGTAAATCCTCGGTTTCTACATGTTGTTTGGATTCCTTGATAGTCCTCTTTATAACAGCAGCACGTAGTGCTATAGGACCGTAAAGGTTTCTAAATTCTAGCTACTCCAATCCTAGTAGTTCATCTAGTCCAAGCTACTCTTGACTACTCCCTTGTAACGACCTCTGCCCTCGTCCAAGTTCTATAATCGTCAGTCAGAGTGATGATCTGTACCTACCTATATAGAGTTGTTTCACTTGTGGACAACAGAGACCTCTATGATTCTCAAATCCTAAAAAATGATGGAGCAGGGATAGGTATTACTCGAACGACCCGAATCTTATCGAGCAAATCAGCTGTAAAGTAATGACTCAAACAGCCATCGCTCTGACGACTCGAATCCCGTCGAGCAAATGAGCCATCGGGCATTTTCTTGACCGAATGACTCCTAATACTGCTCTACAACTCTTCTTGGTATTTGAGAATACATACAATATGGCTTCCATATGGCTTCTAGTTCCTTTTCAGCTCCTGGTAGTTTTACCATCGGCTTCCACCTTGTCTTGAACTATCTGTCATTTGATTAACCTGTATTGTAGTCACCCAAAGCTATAGCCCGCTACCACCCTTACAGGTTTGTACCCTTACTATTGATTTGTCGCACTACTCCATACTTCCTAGCTATGCCTGACTATCTCGGTAACCTACAGTTCCCTATACCCTCATCTAGGTATTTGGAAACACGAGGCCAGAAAGAAATTCTCACAATCAAGTATAATCTATCATCTCTAATATCCTCACATTGGTATTGAAAAACCAGGTCCCATGGTACCCCACTTCACGCACCCCAACAGAACAACCACTGACTAACGGCTGCCCATTTCCATCTCATGAGGCCTTGAGGGCCACGAGGAAATTCCTTAGTTAAGTCTAACCTCCAGCCCCTCTTATCCTCAACTGGGCATCGTACGACCACGTCCACTGACAACCTACTTCAAGCACCCTTAACTAACAAACGACTGGCCTTCGACACCCCATTTCTATCGTATAATGTCATGACGGCCATGTAAATATCCTTCAATGAGGTATAATCTGTCATCCCTCTTACCCTCATCTGGGTACCCAAGGCCACTATTGGGCGACGATTATACCTCACTGAGGATTTTCCCATGACCTTCAAGGCATCATACGATAGAAGAGGGGTGCTGAAGGGATAAATTAGACATGGAGACAGGAATGAGATAAAATTATATCATTGTCACTGTTGCTGGCTTCAGCCACTTCTAGTACTACTAATGTCTTCCTAGAACTTTTAGTATTGATAACCATCAATACTCCTAGAGCCGTGCAAACGTCTGCCACATCCAGTACCACTAATGTCCTTGTGGAACTATTAGTATAGACAACCATTAATACTCCTAGAGCCGTGAAAACTTCTACCACATCCAGTCCCACTAATGTCCTTTGCCCTCGGGGAACTATTAGAATTGACAACCATTAATACTCCTAGAGCCGTGCAAACTTCTACCACTCCCAGTACCACTCAGTTTCTCGTGTAACTATCAGTATTGACAACCATTAATACTCCGGGAGCAGTGCAAACTTCTACCACTTCAAGTATCACTAATTCCCTCCTGGAACCATTAGTACTGACAAAGATTAATACTCCTGGAGCCGTGCAAACTTCTACCACTTCCAGTACCACTAATGTCCTTGTGAAACTATTAGCTAAGGATGAGGGCGAGGGTTCACGGCTGTTGGCGGAGACTTATGATACTGAGGATGGGGGCCAACAGGGTGCACGGCAGTTGGTGGAGACTTATGATACTGTGGATGAGGCCAGGGTGCACGGCTGTTGGCGGAGACTTATGATACTGAGGATGGGGCCAGCAGGGTGCACGGCTGTTGGTGGAGACTTATGATACTAAGGATGAGGGCCAGGGTGCCCGGCTGTTGGTGGAGACTTATGATACTGAGCATGGGGGCGAGGGTGCATGGCTGTTGGTGGAGACTTGGGATACTGAGGATGAGGGCCAGAGTGCACGGCTGTTGGTGGAGACTTATGATACTGTGGATGAGGGCCAGGGTGCACGGCTGTTGGTGGAGACTTATGATACTGAAGATGGGGGCGAGGGTGCACGGCTGTTGTTGGAGACTTATGATACTGAGGATGGGGGCGAGGGTGCACGACTGTTGGTGGAGACTTATGACACTGAGGATGGGGGCCAGCAGGGTGCACGGCTGTTTGTGGAGACTTATAATACTGTGGATGAGGGCCAGGGTGCAAGGCTGTTGGTGGAGACTTATGATACTGAGGATGAGGGCCAGGGTGCAAGGCTGTTGGTGGAGACTTATGATACTGAGGATGGGGGCGAGGGTGCACGGCTGTTGGTGGAGACTTATAATACTGTGGATGGGGGCTAGGGTGCACGGCTGTTGGTGGAGACTTATGATACTGTGGATGAGGGCCAAGGTGCACGGCTGTTGGTGGAGACTTATGATACTGAGGATGGGGGCCAGGGTGCACGGCTGTTGGTGGAGACTTATGATACTTAGGATGCGGTCCAGGGTGCACGGCTGTTGGTGGAGACTTATGGCACTGAGGATGGGGGCCAGGGTGCACGGCTGTAGGTGGAGACTCATGATACTGTGGATGAGGGCCAGGGTGCACGGCTGTAGGTGGAGACTTATGGTACTGTGGATGAGGGCCAGGGTGCACGGCTGTTGGTGGAGACTTATGATACTGTGAATGAGGGCCAGGGTGCACGGCTGTTGGTGGAGACTTATGATACTGTGGATGAGTGCCAGGGTGCACGGCTGTTGGTGGAGACTTATGATACTGTGGATGAGGGCCAGGGTGCACGGCTGTTGGTGGAGACTTATGATACTGAGGATGGTGGCGAGGGTGCACGGCTGTAGGTGGAGACTTATGGTACTGTGGATGAGGGCCAGGGTGCACGGCTGTTGGTGGAGACTTATGATACTGTGAATGAGGGCCAGGGTGCACGGCTGTTGGTGGAGACTTATGATACTGTGGATGAGGGCCAGGGTGCACGGCTGTTGGTGGAGACTTATGATACTGTGGATGAGGGCCAGGGTGCACGGCTGTTGGTGGAGACTTATGATACTGAGGATGGGGGCGAGGGTGCACGGCTGTAGGTGGAGACTTATGGTACTGTGGATGAGGGCCAGGGTGCACGGCTGTTGGTGGAGACTTATGATACTGTGAATGAGGGTCAGGGTGCACGGCTGTTGGTGGAGACTTATGATACTGTGGATGAGGGCCAGGGTGCACGGCTGTTGGTGGAGACTTATGATACTGTGGATGAGGGCCAGGGTGCAAGGCTGTTGGTGGAGACTTAAGATACTGAGGATGAGGGCGAGTGTGCACGGCTGTTGGTGGAGACTTATGATACTAAGGATGAGGGCCAGGGTGCACGGCTGTTGGTGGAGACTTATGATACTAAAGATGAGGGCGAGGGTGCACGGCTGTTGGTGGAGACTTTTAATACTAAGGTTGAGGGCCAGGGTGCACGGCTGTTGGTGGAGACTTATGATACTGAGGATTAGGGCCAGGGGGCACGGCTGTTGTCGGAGTGTAATAATACTCACCGTGATACGATGGTGCATAATCTGTGTAAGGAGTTTGATGAGAAGTCCTTCTGCTTCTTTCTCTAAAAGGTTTCAGTTCGTTGATGATATCTTTGTTGCGAGGTGTGAGGGGAAATGGGCCTGGGAGAGGAACGACAGAAAATCAATAATCGACTACATTCTCACAGATATTAATTTACGGAGGGAGGTGATAGGGGTAGAAGTGGGCGATGATGGTAAAATGGAGTTGGATAGTGATCACAACTTGATTACAGTGACAATCAGGGTAAAAAATCTAGTAAATGCAAAGGAAGCTCAAGGAGATTTGGGAACTCAAAAAGGATGTTGACTGGGAGAAGTTCGAAGAAGAACTGAAACCAAAGCTTACAACCGTACACAAACCTAACTGCCTAGAGGATGGCCGACGCCATAGTTGCGAGCCTAGTGGAGGCAGGGGAGGAAAATGTAGGAAAGATCAGGGTGCCAGCACGGGAACTTGGGTACAGAGGGAACGAAGAACTGAAAGGGCCATAAAGGGTAGAAAAGCTCAATGTGGTGCATACAGGAGAAGTAGAAAACTTAAAAAGCACGAAATAAAGTACAAAAGATTAAAGACGATAATCGGAGAGTGCAAAATAGCAGTCTTATTAGGACGATAAGAACGACAAGGGGGTCGAATTCGAACGTATTTTGGAAATGGGTGAATAAACGTAACAAAGGAAGTAACTCACAGAGTATTAAAGTAGATGGCAGAGATACAGACGAACAAGATCAAATCTCATCAGAACTAGTCAAGCACTGGGAAAAGGTAAACGATAAGCGATGGGGCACGGGGAGCCCTCAGCAGTGTCTGAATAAGATCGAGGAAAATCTATCGAACTTTGTGCGCAGCGAAATTAAAACGGAGGAGGTGCGAAAGGTGATCTCAAAATTAAGGGATGGAAAAGCGGGAGGGGTGGATGAAATTCCTAACGAGTTTATCAAAAAGGGGGAGAGGAACTCGTGGAAAGCCTAACTGCCCTATTCAATTTAGCCATAGGAAATCAAGAGGTCCCAAAGGAGTGGAGAGAAAGCAAAGTGACTTTTATTCATAAAAAGGGGGAAAAAGACGTTTTGGATAACTATCGAGGGATCTCTGTCAGCACCAAAATTGGAAAAGTTTTCTGTAATGTCCTTTATGGGAGACTAGAGGAGGTGATTGAAGAGAAGGGTTTTTGAAAGAAATCCAGAATGGCTCCAGGAAGGGAAGGAGAGTAACTGACCATCTTTTCACGCTATCCCAAATGATAGAATCCTCGAAAGCAAAAAATAAAAAAATGTTTATGGCCATTTTGGATGTTAGAAAGGCATACGATAGAGTATGGAGGGAGGGTATGTGGCGCAAGCTTGGGGCTCTGGGCTTTGGGAGGCGAGTTTGTTGGAATTATGAAAGCATTATATAAAGACGTACAGAGTGAACTTAGCCTGGGAAACATTACAACAAAACGTGTGCCTATGGAGATAGGCCTAAAACAGGGATGTATCACTTCGGCAATTCTCATTGCATTGTACATCAAAGGTTTAGGAGATGAACTCATGCATAGCGACGAGTGGGTAGCAGTTGGGGACTTGAAGATCCCAGGGCTATTTTTTGCAGACGATATGGTGCTAGTGTCAGAAAGCGAAGATTGGCTGGCGAAAATGCCGGGAATTGTTGGGACATATGGAAGCAAATGGAGACTCAAACTTAATAAAAGCAAGAGCAAAGTTATACCTGTGGGCCGCAAAGTGGACCCCACTCGAAGGTGGAGAGTAGGTGAGTTCTGCATTCCGAAGGTAACAGAAAACTTCTTAGTGTAGAAGAGACAGGTGACTACGAGTATTTGGGGGTAAATATAAACATCACAGGACGAGGCATCTACCGAAACCACACAAATAAATTGATTCTGAAGGGGAAGCGAATCCTTAACCAAATGAAACTTATAGGGAGAAACAGTTTCAATAAGGTTTTCGTGGGGAAAACCATTTGGGAAATGGTGGGTCTGTCAAGTATAACATACGGTACGGAAGTGGTACTCCTAAACCAGACGGCCGTAAAGAGCTTGGGAATCCTGCAGAACGAGGCAGGCCGATGGATAACGGGGTCGAGTAATGCCGCAGCGCTAGAAGCAATCAGGGGTGAGCTTACGTGGATGAGGATCAAGGCAGGATGGACCAATTGAAACTCGGTAATCTTAATTATTTGGTAAATCTCCCCGACAGCCGATGGTGTAAAGTAATGTTCCTCGAATTGTCAACTCAAATATCAAGACGGGGTGGATGGTCTAAATGAGGGAGCTAGTAGAGAACTACTCATTGGAGAACTCGGACCTTGACGTTGGGGCAAACCAGGGTAAAACATCGTCAGGGAAAGGGTCATGGATTTGTAACCGTAATTGGCGGGAGGGGGTCAAATCAAAGAGGTCTTTGGGTGGCCTGCCTGATAAAGAGAAGCTTGGTTTTGAAGAGTACATTGATGGCACCTTTGGGGGGGGCAATGTTGTCCAAGCTGAGGTCGCGGTCCCTGGAGCTGAGGGGGAAAATTGGGGTAAACAGTGAAAAAGAGTGCCAGATGTGTAATTTGGGCGTGGTGGAGTCCCTGGAACACTTTCTTCTAGAATGCCCAAAATACCAGTCTAACAGAATAAAATTCACTGGGAGTATAATGTGAAAGTGGCATGGAAGAATGAAAGACATGTGGTTAGTGGGAGACTCAAAGGAGAGGGTTAATATACTAATCGGAGAGACTGGGAAGAATGGAGCAAGGGATGTCATCAAGCAGTTCGTCTCCGAGTTTTGGGAGGAGAGAAGAAGCGTGGGAATAGGGAGGCAGTTGGGAGTACAGGGGCAACCAAGGCCTTCTCATCCGAGGACCGCGACAAATCAGCGGCCGGACAAAGTGTTATTATTATGTCTGTGACTGAATTTCGATGACGGTTTTGAATAAATTAGTTGTCACTTCGTTATTCTCTCTCATCCATCTCGCCATATCACTCTCGGAAATATTTCTCTTTGATTCGTCAAATTGATGAATCGTCTCCTCTCTCTTCTTAGAATTTTTTATTTTTAGAAATGTCATTTTAAGAAAAAAATTTCAATTAAAATTTTAGTCAATTAATTCGACGGTTTTTAATTTTTTTATTTCTTTTTATTTTGTTACATAACAATATATTTTGAATATCTTTTGCTTTTTTAATCGATGAATAATTTGCATCGGTCATTGTTTTTATTTCCTTATACGAGACCACCCCGAAAAATGAGCATCCAAAATGATACCGCTACCTTCACGACCTTTTGTCACTGCAGACAATTTTTATAAAAAAACCACCATAGAGTTGGCAGGGGATAAAATCCATCCCGTCGCAAAAAGTTGTTTTTGTTTGAAATGTAACAATTTTTTGCAGCGATAATGCGAGTGTTCCCAATTTTCCCATGCAAACTGAATGGTAGATTTGTAGAGTACAGGTCATTTTTGTGAAAACCTATCAAAATGGACGTAAGTCTTTTCCTCCGCGCATAGTGACGTCTCTGCATTTTAGTGTTCTCGTAAGTACAAATCGACTAATATTGATTACGAATTTGCACAAAGATTCCGCGGCACTTTGATATCGTGTAACTTTATTATACTGTTGTTGATTTTTTTTTTAGAGAATTTTTGTGTGGCTTTGGTGGTGTAATGACCAAAACCGTCGATCAGATCCTTTATATTTCCATCTGTGTCCTCGATAATATGTCTTCCCATTTTAGAATGAGTTTTTATCATTTGGGATCCACTAAATTCGCTGTTCGTTTACCGGTCTATGTCACAACTAGGAATCCTATTACTGAATAAAAGACATTTGATCCACCATGAGTGTAAGATATTCTAAATCCTCTATTATCACTAATATATTTTTTTATATTTTTTTCCTCTTTGTTTTTTTAATATTCTAGTCTTTTCACAAACTCATTAGATGCTTATACAGTACGCGGAGAGTGTCTTATCACTACATCACCCACAGAGTGGAGATTCCACCCAAGCAATAATTGCCAATTTGCTACAAAGCATAACAAGCACAAGCAGAGTTTCAGCCAATGGACCTCCGGGTTAAACCCGGAGGTCCATTGGCTGAAACATTGCTTGTGTTTGTTGTCGATGTGTACACAATTTGAAAGTTATAGCTTGGGTGATAACCCCACTCTGCGGGTGATTTAGTTACAATCCACTCTCCACGTACTGTACATATGTCTGTTGAAGATCTTTACCTCAATAATTTGTCGCAGATGCTCCATATCTCACTTCTCACTCCCGCATCACCAGCCTTTCTGGAAGCCACCAAGAGTTCCAGTCGCTTGCGGAACGAATTGGAAATGCAAGGTTTGTTGACACTCTGTCCAATGGATGTTTTATTGTTGTCCTACGTCGGTATCACCCCCAGTTTCCACCTGGCCCGTTTGTTCCACCTGAGTTCGGACTCGTCCTGCTAGGATCGTTTTTGTAGGATGCAATAGATTTTCCATTCTATAAGCATCTTTGTAAGGTCTCTCAGACCCGATCAGATGCCACAATCCATGTGTACCCGCATATTTTGTCTCATTGAGTATCCGATCATTACCGTGTATCATCACCAACTTGTTACCTATGTAGCGATTTCTTACCAGCGAACCCCAAATGATAAATGAACGTTACGATTATTCTTTCTGTGTAATTGAGAGTGTTCTCTTATTATCTCTCCCGTGCCATCAGATTCCGTTTCGGACGTTACTAAGCAGTCGTGGAGAGGTGGAGGATCATCCGATGTCGCTGTTACCGACGCAGGTGTCTCCGGAATTTCGTAATCTAGAAACGATAGTTCACAGTCCACAGGTGGGAGTGCTGTTACATCGTATCGCGTACTCGTCGACCAGGAGCTATACACTGGAGCGCGATGTTTGTAAGATTCATCGTGTAGACTTATCAGCGTGACTACCATATAACCTTCCATGGTGGGTTTCGTTCTCACACGATCTCTTTCCTGGCTTTCTTTGCATTCCAGTCAAGAGTCCAAATATGTTATGTATATCGCATCTAACTTCGATGTCTCCCAATCGTTTCGCTTTGTCACTAACTTGAATGTTTCTCTTTGATTCATGTAACTCACGAACCATGTCGTCTCTCCACTTAGGATCTTTTATTTTCCAAAATGACTGTTTGTTTCCTGTTTTTTTTAAAATTATTTTATTTTTTTGTTGTTATTTTTTATAATAAAAATTCTGCTCTGTTTGATTGTCTATTCATCAATAATCTCAAAATTCACTCTTTACCTGCCATTGCGAGAGCTCTCGAAAATATCTGTGTGTCTTCACTATCTGAAGGTTGAGGAAGAATCATCTCTTTCTTCAACTCCAGCAATAGCTTGTCATCGATCTTCTCGAGTACAAACGTAAAACACAGGGCTATTGTATATTTGATTTCTGTGGTCAGACACACGTTGTAGTTCAGCAGTAGAGCAGATAACCTAGACAATTTAGTTGCCACAAAGTTTCATTTTGCTGTTCGTTTATCTTTGGAGGGTGCTGATGAAGAATCTGGATGATAGCCTCCTCGCACCCTGAGCGTTGTGCGTAATATGCAAATTAAGGCGGCCATTACCGAAATTTCATTTTTGGGCCCAAACTCACTTTTTATACAAGATAAAAGAACAAATGTGGTGTCTGCAGCCATATTGTCAAGGTCTCTGATTCCGAATCATCACATCTCCCATCTTTGATTTTCCTTCCTTCGTATCAGCGACCGATGCATTCTTGTTCTTTCAGTATGCCTACCAAACACCGAATCACTCTTTTGTTCTCTTTTTGTCTCTTCACCTCCAATTCATCCGAGCATCCTGTTTGATTTCAGCATGGCCGAACGCTCTTTGTTCTCGCGTTCTACTTTTTCACATCTGGGGTATTTTTTCCTTTTGGTCTGTTCTTCAACCGCCATTCCCTCGTATTCCTCGACATAGTAAATAAATTCCTTTTCGACTAAACCGACGCTTTCGTGCTGATCGTGATGTAAACAAGAGGTTTCTTTTAACTCGTTTGATTAATTGAGAATACGCATCGGAAAAATGAGTTTTTGTCTCGATTTTCAAAAACTTAATTTAAGTGCCTTCTTTTTATGTATATTTTAGGAAACAAAACATTTTAAAAGCAAAATGAATTTTTTATATTTTTTTTTTCAAATTGAACTTTCCATCAATATTCTTTTTTTCGGTTCTGGAGTCTTTAAGAATTAATTGCCTTGCCACATGACACGGCGAAGATGACGTGGGTCAGGATCGAAATGTCGACCTTTCGGATTAAAGTCCTGTGCCCAATACTCTAATCACTGAGTAATCGTGCTTCCATTAAGAACCATAACTATATAGAATTACAGGAAACAGATAATCTTAAAATCGAAATTTGTATCCGTGCTTACATTAAGAACCATTACTATGGAATTACAGCTGCCAGATAATCTTAAAATAGAAATTCAATTCGTGTCCGTGCTTCCCTTGAGAACCATTACTATACAATTACAGAAGATAATCTTAAAATCGTAATTCGTAGCCGTGCTCCCATTATGTAGCATTACTATAGAATTACAGGCGCCAGATAATCTCAAAATCAAAGTTCGTATCCGTGCTCCCATCAAGAACCATTACTATGGAATTACAGGCTCCAGATAATCTTAACATCGAAATTCGTACCCGTGTTCACATAAAGAACCATTACTATGGAATCGCAAGCATCAGATAATCTTAAAATCGAAAATGGTGTACTCGCTCCCATTAAAAACCATTACTATAGAATTACAGGCGCTGGATAACCTTAAAAATCGAAATTCGTATCCGTTCTCCCAGTAAGAACCTTTACTATAGAATTACCGGCGCCAGATAATCTTGAAATAAAAATTCGTATTCATGCTCCCATTAAGAACCATTAGAATGGAATTACAGGCGCCAGATAATCTTAAAATCGAAATTAGTTTTCACAAACCGTTTAAATCATTCCATCAACGGCAGGTAAAGATATCACACGGAAACCTAAAATTGGCACAGTATTAGTACAATTAAGGGAAATAACGCATACTCCTCGCACAAAAATTCTGTGAATCGAACTTAACTTTCAGACCAGGATCCTAAGTTCACTGTACAGACGTAAAGCTTGATAACAATCTTCACGAGGAAACTAAACTAATAGCGCATGCGAACGTACGAACAGACGGATGCGGGTAACTCCTGATGCCTTGTTTACATAAATTTCGGCAGAGGCAAAACACTCATTGCTCATTGGTGTTCTTGAATGCATTATGTTCGGTTTGGGAGATGAAACAACAGCATCAAGCGGGACAAATAGATCCAAAGCAATGGTACATACTGCCAACGGCCTGTGAGGCCTTCTTTGAGTTTCCAAATGCCCTCATGTTTCGAGTTTTGTCTGGAAGAATATTCCGACTTAGAACTAATCACCCCTGAATAAAAAAAGTAATAAAAAGTGATGTCACGCCACTACAAATATTTTTAATTTTTTTGTTCTTCAATTACGTGAAAGTAGTTCCAACAATGAACATTCTATTATCGTGCGATTAAAGTTTTTTTTTAATGTCAAATAACTGAATTCAAATAATTGAATATATCGCAACATTTGTAAAATAATTTATTTTTACCTCTGCACTTTTAAAACCAGACAAAAACTTGAAAACAAAATTGCCAACAGATGAATGAAGTTTTGTAAGAGATTTGATAACATTCTTCTCTATATTTTTATCAGCTGGACAGATGATTATAACGGACGTCAGTGAACCTAAACAGCGTATTGATGCGTTGGGAAAGCTGGGAATGTTTTATGGTATGGGAATTATTCTAGGACCTCTAATTGGAGGAGTTATAACCAAGATGTACAGGTGAGTTTAATTCTAACCACGATGTACAGGTAAGTTTAATTCTAACCACGATGTACAGGTGAGTTTAATTCTAACCACGATGTACAGGTGAGTTTAATTCTAACCAAGCTGTACAGGTGAGTTTAATTCTAACCAAGCTGTACAGGTGAGTTTAATTCTAACCACGATGTACAGGTGAGTTTAATTCTAACCACGATGTACAGGTGAGTTTAATTCTAACCAAAATGTACAGGTAAGTTTAATTCTAACCAAGATGTACAGGTAAGTTTAATTCTAACCAAGATGTACAGGTGAGTTTAATTCTAACCACGATGTACAGATGAGTTTAATTCCAACCAAAATGCACAGGTAAGTTTAATTCTAACCAAGATGTACAGGTGAGTTTCATTCTAACCAAGATGTACAAGTGAGTTTAATTCTAACCAAGCTGTACAGGTGAGTTTAATTCTAACCACGATGTACAGGTGAGTTTAATTCTAACCACGATGTACAGGTAAGTTTTATTCTAACCAAAATGTACAGGTAAGTTTAATTCTAACCAAGATGTACAGGTAAATTTAATTCTAACCACGATGTACAGTTGAGTTTAATTCTAACCACGATGTACAGGTGAGTTTAATTCTAACCACGATGTACAGGTGAGTTTAATTCTAACCAAAATGTACAGGTAAGTTTAATTCTAACCACGATGTACAGGTGAGTTTAATTCTAACCAAGATGTACAAGTGAGTTTAATTCTAACCACGATGTACAGTTGAGTTTAATTCTAACCATGATGTACAGGTGAGTTTAATTCTAACCACGATGTACAGGTGAGTTTAATTGTAACCAAGATGTACAGGTAAGTTTAATTCTAACCAAGATGTACAGGTAAGTTTAATTCTAACTAAGATGTACAGGTGAGTTTAATTCAAACCACGTTGTACAGGTAAGGTTAATTCTAACCAACATGTACCGGCAAGTTTAACTGTAGCCAAGATGTACAGATAAGTTTAATTCAAATTAAGATGTACAGGAAAGATGTACAGGTAAGTTTAATTCTAACCAAGATATTCAGGTAAGTTTAATTCTAACCACGATGTACAGGTGAGTTTAATTGTAACCAAGATGTACAGGTAAGTTTAATTCTAACCAAGATGTACAGGTAAGTTTAATTCTAACCAAGATGTACAAGTGAGTTTAATTCTAACCACGATGTACAGTTGAGTTTAATTCTAACCAACGTGTACAGGCAAGTTTAACTGTAGCCAAGATGTACAGGTAAGTTTAATTCTAACCAAGATGTACAGGTAAGATGTACAAGTAAGTTTAATTCTAACCAAGATGTTCAGGTAAGTTTAATTCTAACTAAGATGTACAGGTGAGTTTAATTCTAACCAAGATGTACAGGTAAGATGTACAAGTAAGTTTAATTCTAACCAAGATGTTCAGGTAAGTTTAATTCTAACCAAGATGTACAGGTAAGTTTAATTCTAACCAACATGTACCGGCAAGTTTAACTGTAGCCAAGATGTACAGGTAAGTTTAATTCTAACCAAGATGTACAGGTAAGATGTACAAGTAAGTTTAATTCTAACCAAGATGTCCAGGTAAGTTTAATTCTAACCTCGTTGTACAGGTGAGTTTAATTCTAACCAAGATGTACAGGTGGGTTTAATTCTAACCACGTTGTACAGGTAAGTTTAATTCTAACTAAGATGTACAGGTGAGTTTAATTCTAACCAAGTTGTACAGGTAAGTTTAATTCTAACCAACATGTACCGGCAAGTTTAACTGTAGCCAAGATGTACAGATAAGTTTAATTCAAATCAAGATGTACAGGTAAGTTTAATTCTAACTAAGATGTACAGGTGAGTTTAATTCTAACCACGTTGTACAGGTAAGTTTAATTCTAACCAACATGTACCGGCAAGTTTAACTGTAGCCAAGATGTACAGATAAGTTTAATTCAAATCAAGATGTACAGGTAAGTTGAATTCTAACTAAGATGTACAGGTGAGTTTAATTCTAACCACGTTGTTCAGGTAAGTTTAATTCTAACCAAAAATGTACCGGCAAGTTTAACTGTAGCCAAGATGTACAAATAAGTTTAATTCAAATCAAGATGTACAGGTAAGTTTCATTTAGTGCCCTACCAATCTCAAATTTAAGGTTGAATCGAACCTCGAATCGAATAAGACAGACGATTTCGACTCGAATCTCATCTCACTGTTCGCTGTTCAAGTTGTATATATTTTACCTTATCAGCCGTAAATATAGTCAGTCTCGACTTAAATGTAGTGTCCAACTCGACTTTATCAGTCGTAAATATAGTCAGTCTCGACTTAAGTGTAGTGTCCAACTTGCCTTTATCAGCTGCAAATATAGTCAGTCTCGACTAAAGTGTAGTGTCCAACTCGCCTTTTATCAGCCGTAAATATAGTCAGTCTCGACTTAATTGTAGTGTCCAACTTGTCTTTATCAGCCGCAAATATAGTCAGTCTCGACTTAAGTGTAGTGTCCATCTTGTCTTTTATCAGCCGTAAATATAGTCAGTCTCGACTTAATTGTAGTGTCCAACTTGTCTTTATCAGCCGCAAATATAGTCAGTCTCGACTTAAGTGTAGTGTCCATCTTGTCTTTTATCAGCCGTAAATATAGTCAGTCTCGACTTAATTGTAGTGTCCAACTTGTCTTTATCAGCCGCAAATATAGTCAGTCTCGACTCTAGTGTAGTGTCCAACTCGCCTTTATCAGCCGTAAAACCAGTCAGCCTCGACTTAAGTGTAATGTCCAACTTGCCTTTATGAGACGTAAATATAGTCAGTCTCGTCTTAAGTGTAGTGTCCAACTTGTCTTTTATCAGCCGTAAATATAGTCAGTCTCGACTTAATTGTAGTGTCCAACTTGTCTTTATCAGCCTCAAATATAGTCAGTCTCGACTTAAGTGTAGTGTCCAACTCGCCTTTATCAACCGTAAATATAGTCAGTCTCGACTTAATTGTAGTGTCCAACTCGCCTTTATCAGCCGCAAATATAGTCAGTCTCGACTTAAGTGTAGTGTCCAACTCGCCTTTATCAACCGTAAATATAGTCAGTCTCGACTTAATTGTAGTGTCCAACTCGCCTTTATCAGCCTCAAATATAGTCAGTCTCGACTTAATTGTAGTGTCCAACTCGCCTTTATCAGCCGTAAATATAGTCAGTCTCGACTTAATTGTAGTGTCCAACTCGCCTTTATCAGCCGTAAATATAGTCAGTCTCGACTCAAGTGTAATGTTCAACTCGCCTGTTTAGTAAAGTCAATCAAAAAAGCGAAAGCTTCAGGAAGTCTGCCTCTATCAACAGATCCTGATAATTAAAGAAAAGCTCAGGAAAGACACTACTTAGGATTTTAAGAACACCTCGATAAGTCGACAATATTTGAATCAGCTCGACGCGAATCGAATAATCGGGTCGATTTCGACTCGAATTTCGAAATGTCACAAGGTCCTACTTCCATTTTAACTTCCTTCAGCAAAAGCATCTTTCCTTATACCCCTGTGTAGTCATTCACGCAGTACCGTATCGATCACCCCAGCCCTCGCCACACATTTTAAAACAGAATCGTTAATTTGCAATGTAGCCTTATATACGACAATACTAATCAGAAAACAGTTCGAAGGGAGCAGTGACTCAATAGCAGATGGTTTAAAATCATTTTTGTCTGTCCTGGTGGTCGTATGGAAATGGACAGTTAAATTCCCAACTCAGCTGACAATGTTTGCCTGATCTACATATGTTCAATTTATCAGTAATCCAAGCCAGTCAGTATGAAAGTGCAAGTCGTGAATATGTTACCCAAATGCATGCACGTGGGTACTAAACTGCTCTGAGAGATATTTTTCACAGGGTTCTAAGACTAGTAGCAAGGGGTGATTTAATTACCACAATTCCAGGGACCTTAAGAGATCCGAGCTTTTGGGGTCATTGGCATTATGACGTAGCTTGATCAGTGGCATGACGAGAATACATTTTTCAAAGCTATGTTTGGCACTACATTGATAAATGTGTGTTTAACAAATTTTCACATTGGGCGAATTATAAGCATTAACGGAATGGAGTTGTTTCAGTTATTAGAAAGGTCAAAGCCACGTAGGCTTATATATCAAAGGTTCCGTCCACACTGATCAGGTCTAAAATCCCCTCGTCCCAGTGATCCGTCCACACTGATCATGTCTAACACCCCCGCGTCCCAGTGATCCGTGCACACTGATCAGGTCTAACACCCCTCGTCCCTGTGATCAAACATCCGAAACATTTAGTGGCAACGATGTATCAGGAATTCCGACTGGAGGCGACTCAACGAGCTCTACAGCCACGGATATCTATGATGAGTTCTTTCATGTCGTACCGTTTAGTGACGAGAGAAAAGTATTCCATAAGGTATGGGATATTGGTTGTGTTCACAAACTGGAGAGAGTCGTAATTTCTGGGAACCTACTCCCCTTTCTAAAATCCTACCTTTCCGATAGGTATCAATGAGTCCCATAGCATCTGAAACATCCTTCTGGATTCCGATTAACTCTTATATTCTCAAAAGATCACCATATTGTCCTCTATACGTCTCTTCACATGTGACATATTTTCATATATTGTAGGGAAGAACCTTGAGCAGGCTTCGAACTTTATCAACCGTGGTTTGACAACGATAATTGAACAATGGGCCTAAATATGTTTGGTTGATTTCAAACCTAAAAAACAGAAACTATGGCCAAATCATGGAATAATAACCTGTGGGCACGGTCACCCTCTTTACAGGGAACTCCAAACTCGCAGATAACACTCACAAGCACCTGGCAGCAATCTTGAATGGTACTAGTCCAACAAACTATACTTCGCTATATATGCACACGCGGAGTATATCGCCAAGGATAATAATCGTTGTGTTGTATTATGGCTTGTTGATACATAACAAAGGTAATGTAATTATTGTACCGTATTTTGGCTTGTTGATACATAACAAAGGTAATGTAATCATTGTACCGTATTTTGGCTTGTTGATACATACAAAGGTAATGTAATCATTGTACCGTATTTTGGCTTGTTGATACATACAAAGGTAATGTAATTATTGTACCGTATTTTGGCTTGTTGATACATAACAAAGGTAATGTAATCATTGTACCGTATTTTGGCTTGTTGATACATACAAAGGTAATGTAATTATTGTACCGTATTTTGGCTTGTTGATACATAACACAGGTAATGTAATCATTGTACCGTATTTTGGCTTGTTGATACATAACAAAGGTAATGTAATTATTGTACCGTATTTTGGCTTGTTGATACATACAAAGGTAATGTAATCATTGTACCGTATTTTGGCTTGTTGATACATAACAAAGGTAATGTAATTATTGTACCGTATTTTGGCTTGTTGATACATAACACAGGTAATGTAATTATTGTACCGTATTTTGGCTTGTTGATACATAACAAAGGTAATGTAATCATTGTACCGTATTTTGGCTTGTTGATACATACAAAGGTAATGTAATCATTGTACCGTATTTTGGCTTGTTGATACATAACAAAGGTAATGTAATTATTGTACCGTATTTTGGCTTGTTGATACATACAAAGGTAATGTAATTATTGTACCGTATTTTGGCTTGTTGATACATAACAAAGGTAATGTAATCATTGTACCGTATTTTGGCTTGTTGATACATAACAAAGGTAATGTAATCATTGTACCGTATTTTGGCTTGTTGATACATACAAAGGTAATGTAATTATTGTACCGTATTTTGGCTTGTTGATACATAACACAGGTAATGTAATCATTGTACCGTATTTTGGCTTGTTGATACATACAAAGGTAATGTAATCATTGTACCGTATTTTGGCTTGTTGATACATACAAAGGTAATGTAATCATTGTACCGTATTTTGGCTTGTTGATACATACAAAGGTAATGTAATTATTGTACCGTATTTTGGCTTGTTGATACATACAAAGGTAATGTAATTATTGTACCGTATTTTGGCTTGTTGATACATACAAAGGTAATGTAATCATTGTACCGTATTTTGGCTTGTTGATACATACAAAGGTAATGTAATCATTGTACCGTATTTTGGCTTGTTGATACATAACACAGGTAATGTAATCATTGTACCGTATTATGGCTTATTGATACATAACAAAGGTAATGTAATTATTGTACCGTATTTTGGCTTGTTGATACATACAAAGGTAATGTAATTATTGTACCGTATTTTGGCTTGTTGATACATAACAAAGGTAATGTAATCATTGTACCGTATTATGGCTTATTGATACATAACAAAGGTAATGTAATTATTGTACCGTATTTTGGCTTGTTGATACATACAAAGGTAATGTAATTATTGTACCGTATTTTGGCTTGTTGATACATACAAAGGTAATGTAATCATTGTACCGTATTTTGGCTTGTTGATACATACAAAGGTAATGTAATCATTGTACCGTATTTTGGCTTGTTGATACATAACACAGGTAATGTAATCATTGTACCGTATTTTGGCTTGTTGATACATACAAAGGTAATGTAATTATTGTACCGTATTTTGGCTTGTTGATACATACAAAGGTAATGTAATCATTGTACCGTATTTTGGCTTGTTGATACATACAAAGGTAATGTAATTATTGTACCGTATTTTGGCTTGTTGATACATACAAAGGTAATGTAATTATTGTACCGTATTTTGGCTTGTTGATACATACAAAGGTAATGTAATCATTGTACCGTATTTTGGCTTGTTGATACATACAAAGGTAATGTAATTATTGTACCGTATTTTGGCTTGTTGATACATACAAAGGTAATGTAATCATTGTACCGTATTTTGGCTTGTTGATACATAACAAAGGTAATGTAATCATTGTACCGTATTTTGGCTTGTTGATACATAACACAGGTAATGTAATCATTGTACCGTATTTTGGCTTGTTGATACATAACAAAGGTAATGTAATCATTGTACCGTATTTTGGCTTGTTGATACATACAAAGGTAATGTAATCATTGTACCGCATTTTGGCTTGTTGATACATAACACAGGTAATGTAATCATTGTACCGTATTTTGGCTTGTTGATACATACAAAGGTAATGTAATTATTGTACCGTATTTTGGCTTGTTGATACATACAAAGGTAATGTAATCATTGTACCGTATTTTGGCTTGTTGATACATAACAAAGGTAATGTAATCATTGTACCGTATTTTGGCTTGTTGATACATAACAAAGGTAATGTAATCATTGTACCGTATTTTGGCTTGTTGATACATACAAAGGTAATGTAATTATTGTACCGTATTTTGGCTTGTTGATACATACAAAGGTAATGTAATTATTGTACCGTATTTTGGCTTGTTGATACATACAAAGGTAATGTAATCATTGTACCGTATTTTGGCTTGTTGATACATACAAAGGTAATGTAATCATTGTACCGTATTTTGGCTTGTTGATACATACAAAGGTAATGTAATTATTGTACCGTATTTTGGCTTGTTGATACATACAAAGGTAATGTAATTATTGTACCGTATTTTGGCTTGTTGATACATAACAAAGGTAATGTAATCATTGTACCGTATTTTGGCTTGTTGATACATACAAAGGTAATGTAATTATTGTACCGTATTTTGGCTTGTTGATACTTACAAAGGTAATGTAATCATTGTACCGTATTTTGGCTTGTTGATACATACAAAGGTAATGTAATTATTGTACCGTATTTTGGCTTGTTGATACATACAAAGGTAATGTAATCATTGTACCGTATTTTGGCTTGTTGATACATACAAAGGTAATGTAATTATTGTACCGTATTTTGGCTTGTTGATACATACAAAGGTAATGTAATTATTGTACCGTATTTTGGCTTGTTGATACATACAAAGGTAATGTAATCATTGTACCGTATTTTGGCTTGTTGATACATACAAAGGTAATGTAATTATTGTACCGTATTTTGGCTTGTTGATACATACAAAGGTAATGTAATCATTGTACCGTATTTTGGCTTGTTGATACATAACAAAGGTAATGTAATCATTGTACCGTATTTTGGCTTGTTGATACATACAAAGGTAATGTAATTATTGTACCGTATTTTGGCTTGTTGATACATAACACAGGTAATGTAATCATTGTACCGTATTTTGGCTTGTTGATACATAACAAAGGTAATGTAATTATTGTACCGTATTTTGGCTTGTTGATACATACAAAGGTAATGTAATCATTGTACCGTATTTTGGCTTGTTGATACATACAAAGGTAATGTAATCATTGTACCGTATTTTGGCTTGTTGATACATAACAAAGGTAATGTAATTATTGTACCGTATTTTGGCTTGTTGATACATACAAAGGTAATGTAATTATTGTACCGTATTTTGGCTTGTTGATACATAACAAAGGTAATGTAATCATTGTACCGTATTTTGGCTTGTTGATACATAACAAAGGTAATGTAATCATTGTACCGTATTTTGGCTTGTTGATACATACAAAGGTAATGTAATTATTGTACCGTATTTTGGCTTGTTGATACATACAAAGGTAATGTAATCATTGTACCGTATTTTGGCTTGTTGATACATACAAAGGTAATGTAATTATTGTACCGTATTTTGGCTTGTTGATACATAACAAAGGTAATGTAATCATTGTACCGTATTTTGGCTTGTTGATACATAACAAAGGTAATGTAATTATTGTACCGTATTTTGGCTTGTTGATACATACAAAGGTAATGTAATCATTGTACCGTATTTTGGCTTGTTGATACATAACAAAGGTAATGTAATTATTGTACCGTATTTTGGCTTGTTGATACATACAAAGGTAATGTAATCATTGTACCGTATTTTGGCTTGTTGATACATACAAAGGTAATGTAATTATTGTACCGTATTTTGGCTTGTTGATACATACAAAGGTAATGTAATTATTGTACCGTATTTTGGCTTGTTGATACATAACAAAGGTAATGTAATTATTGTACCGTATTTTGGCTTGTTGATACATACAAAGGTAATGTAATCATTGTACCGTATTTTGGCTTGTTGATACATACAAAGGTAATGTAATTATTGTACCGTATTTTGGCTTGTTGATACATACAAAGGTAATGTAATCATTGTACCGTATTTTGGCTTGTTGATACATAACAAAGGTAATGTAATCATTGTACCGTATTTTGGCTTGTTGATACATACAAAGGTAATGTAATTATTGTACCGTATTTTGGCTTGTTGATACATAACAAAGGTAATGTAATCATTGTACCGTATTTTGGCTTGTTGATACATACAAAGGTAATGTAATCATTGTACCGTATTTTGGCTTGTTGATACATAACAAAGGTAATGTAATCATTGTACCGTATTTTGGCTTGTTGATACATACAAAGGTAATGTAATCATTGTACCGTATTTTGGCTTGTTGATACATACAAAGGTAATGTAATTATTGTACCGTATTTTGGCTTGTTGATACATAACAAAGGTAATGTAATCATTGTACCGTATTTTGGCTTGTTGATACATACAAAGGTAATGTAATCGTTGAGCTGCATTATGGCTCGCTGATACATAACAAAGGCAATGTAATCGTTGTGCTGTAATATGGATTACTGATACATAACAAAGGTAATCATTGTGTTGTATTATGGCTTATTGATACATAAAAAGGGTAATGTAATCATTGTACCGTATTTTGGCTTGTTGATACATAACAAAGGTAATGTAATCATTGTACCGTATTTTGGCTTGTTGATACATAACACAGGTAATGTAATCATTGTACCGTATTTTGGCTTGTTGATACATAACAAAGGTAATGTAATTATTGTACCGTATTTTGGCTTGTTGATACATAACAAAGGTAATGTAATCATTGTACCGTATTTTGGCTTGTTGATACATAACAAAGGTAATGTAATCATTGTACCGTATTTTGGCTTGTTGATACATAACAAAGGTAATGTAATTATTGTACCGTATTTTGGCTTGTTGATACATAACAAAGGTAATGTAATCGTTGAGCTGCATTATGGCTCGCTGATACATAACAAAGGCAATGTAATCGTTGTGCTGTAATATGGATTACTGATACATAACAAAGGTAATCATTGTGTTGTATTATGGCTTATTGATACATAAAAAGGGTAATGTAATCATTGTACCGTATTTTGGCTTGTTGATACATACAAAGGTAATGTAATCGTTGAGCTGCATTATGGCTCGCTGATACATAACAAAGGCAATGTAATCGTTGTGCTGTAATATGGATTACTGATACATAACAAAGGTAATCATTGTGTTGTATTATGGCTTATTGATACATAAAAAGGGTAATGTAATCATTGTACCGTATTTTGGCTTGTTGATACATAACAAAGGTAATGTAATCATTGTACCGTATTTTGGCTTGTTGATACATAACAAAGGTAATGTAATCATTGTACCGTATTTTGGCTTGTTGATACATAACAAAGGTAATGTAATCATTGTACCGTATTTTGGCTTGTTGATACATAACAAAGGTAATGTAATCATTGTACCGTATTTTGGCTTGTTGATACATAACAAAGGTAATGTAATTATTGTACCGTATTTTGGCTTGTTGATACATAACAAAGGTAATGTAATCGTTGAGCTGCATTATGGCTCGCTGATACATAACAAAGGCAATGTAATCGTTGTGCTGTAATATGGATTACTGATACATAACAAAGGTAATCATTGTGTTGTATTATGGCTTATTGATACATAAAAAGGGTAATGTAATCATTGTACCGTATTTTGGCTTGTTGATACATACAAAGGTAATGTAATCGTTGAGCTGCATTATGGCTCGCTGATACATAACAAAGGCAATGTAATCGTTGTGCTGTAATATGGATTACTGATACATAACAAAGGTAATCATTGTGTTGTATTATGGCTTATTGATACATAAAAAGGGTAATGTAATCATTGTACCGTATTTTGGCTTGTTGATACATAACAAAGGTAATGTAATCATTGTACCGTATTTTGGCTTGTTGATACATAACAAAGGTAATGTAATCATTGTACCGTATTTTGGCTTGTTGATACATACAAAGGTAATGTAATCATTGTACCGTATTTTGGCTTGTTGATACATACAAAGGTAATGTAATTATTGTACCGTATTTTGGCTTGTTGATACATACAAAGGTAATGTAATTATTGTACCGTATTTTGGCTTGTTGATACATACAAAGGTAATGTAATCATTGTACCGTATTTTGGCTTGTTGATACATACAAAGGTAATGTAATCATTGTACCGTATTTTGGCTTGTTGATACATAACAAAGGTAATGTAATCATTGTACCGTATTTTGGCTTGTTGATACATACAAAGGTAATGTAATTATTGTACCGTATTTTGGCTTGTTGATACATACAAAGGTAATGTAATTATTGTACCGTATTTTGGCTTGTTGATACATACAAAGGTAATGTAATCATTGTACCGTATTTTGGCTTGTTGATACATAACAAAGGTAATGTAATCATTGTACCGTATTTTGGCTTGTTGATACATAACAAAGGTAATGTAATCATTGTACCGTATTTTGGCTTGTTGATACATAACAAAGGTAATGTAATCATTGTACCGTATTTTGGCTTGTTGATACATACAAAGGTAATGTAATTATTGTACCGTATTTTGGCTTGTTGATACATACAAAGGTAATGTAATTATTGTACCGTATTTTGGCTTGTTGATACATACAAAGGTAATGTAATCATTGTACCGTATTTTGGCTTGTTGATACATAACAAAGGTAATGTAATCATTGTACCGTATTTTGGCTTGTTGATACATAACAAAGGTAATGTAATCATTGTACCGTATTTTGGCTTGTTGATACATAACAAAGGTAATGTAATCATTGTACCGTATTTTGGCTTGTTGATACATACAAAGGTAATGTAATTATTGTACCGTATTTTGGCTTGTTGATACATACAAAGGTAATGTAATTATTGTACCGTATTTTGGCTTGTTGATACATACAAAGGTAATGTAATCATTGTACCGTATTTTGGCTTGTTGATACATAACAAAGGTAATGTAATCATTGTACCGTATTTTGGCTTGTTGATACATACAAAGGTAATGTAATTATTGTACCGTATTTTGGCTTGTTGATACATAACACAGGTAATGTAATCATTGTACCGTATTTTGGCTTGTTGATACATAACAAAGGTAATGTAATTATTGTACCGTATTTTGGCTTGTTGATACATAACAAAGGTAATGTAATCATTGTACCGTATTTTGGCTTGTTGATACATAACAAAGGTAATGTAATCATTGTACCGTATTTTGGCTTGTTGATACATAACAAAGGTAATGTAATTATTGTACCGTATTTTGGCTTGTTGATACATAACAAAGGTAACGTAATCGTTGAGCTGCATTATGGCTCGCTGATACATAACAAAGGCAATGTAATCGTTGTGCTGTAATATGGATTACTGATACATAACAAAGGTAATCATTGTGTTGTATTATGGCTTATTGATACATAAAAAGGGTTATGTAATCATTATACCGTATTTTGGCTTGTTGATACATACAAAGGTAATGTAATCGTTGAGCTGCATTATGGCTCGCTGATACATAACAAAGGCAATGTAATCGTTGTGCTGTAATATGGATTACTGATACATAACAAAGGTAATCATTGTGTTGTATTATGGCTTATTGATACATAAAAAGGGTAATGTAATCATTGTACCGTATTTTGGCTTGTTGATACATACAAAGGTAATGTAATTATTGTACCGTATTTTGGCTTGTTGATACATAACAAAGGTAATGTAATCATTGTACCGTATTTTGGCTTGTTGATACATACAAAGGTAATGTAATTATTGTACCGTATTTTGGCTTGTTGATACATAACAAAGGTAATGTAATCATTGTACCGTATTTTGGCTTGTTGATACATAACAAAGGTAACGTAATCATTGTACCGTATTTTGGCTTGCTGATACATACAAAGGTAATGTAATTATTGTACCGTATTTTGGCTTGTTGATACATACAAAGGTAATGTAATCATTGTACCGTATTTTGGCTTGTTGATACATAACAAAGGTAATGTAATCATTGTACCGTATTTTGGCTTGTTGATACATACAAAGGTAATGTAATCATTGTACCGTATTTTGGCTTGTTGATACATAACAAAGGTAATGTAATTATTGTACCGTATTTTGGCTTGTTGATACATGCAAAGGTAATGTAATCATTGTACCGTATTTTGGCTTGTTGATACATAACAAAGGTAATGTAATTATTGTACCGTATTTTGGCTTGTTGATACATAACAAAGGTAATGTAATCATTGTACCGTATTTTGGCTTGTTGATACATACAAAGGTAACGTAATCGTTGAGCTGCATTATGGCTCGCTGATACATAACAAAGGCAATGTAATCGTTGTGCTGTAATATGGATTACTGATACATAACAAAGGTAATCATTGTGTTGTATTATGGCTTATTGATACATAAAAAGGGTAATGTAATCATTGTACCGTATTTTGGCTTGTTGATACATACAAAGGTAATGTAATCATTGTACCGTATTTTGGCTTGTTGATACATACAAAGGTAATGTAATCATTGTACCGTATTTTGGCTTGTTGATACATACAAAGGTAATGTAATTATTGTACCGTATTTTGGCTTGTTGATACATACAAAGGTAATGTAATCATTGTACCGTATTTTGGCTTGTTGATACATACAAAGGTAATGTAATCATTGTACCGTATTTTGGCTTGTTGATACATACAAAGGTAATGTAATTATTGTACCGTATTTTGGCTTGTTGATACATACAAAGGTAATGTAATCATTGTACCGTATTTTGGCTTGTTGATACATACAAAGGTAATGTAATTATTGTACCGTATTTTGGCTTGTTGATACATAACAAAGGTAATGTAATCATTGTACCGTATTTTGGCTTGTTGATACATAACAAAGGTAATGTAATCATTGTACCGTATTTTGGCTTGTTGATACATACAAAGGTAATGTAATTATTGTACCGTATTTTGGCTTGTTGATACATAACAAAGGTAATGTAATCATTGTACCGTATTTTGGCTTGTTGATACATACAAAGGTAATGTAATTATTGTACCGTATTTTGGCTTGTTGATACATAACAAAGGTAATGTAATCATTGTACCGTATTTTGGCTTGTTGATACATAACAAAGGTAACGTAATTATTGTACCGTATTTTGGCTTGTTGATACATAACACAGGTAATGTAATTATTGTACCGTATTTTGGCTTGTTGATACATACAAAGGTAATGTAATTATTGTACCGTATTTTGGCTTGTTGATACATACAAAGGTAATGTAATTATTGTACCGTATTTTGGCTTGTTGATACATAACAAAGGTAATGTAATCATTGTACCGTATTTTGGCTTGTTGATACATAACAAAGGTAATGTAATTATTGTACCGTATTTTGGCTTGTTGATACATAACAAAGGTAATGTAATCATTGTACCGTATTTTGGCTTGTTGATACATGCAAAGGTAATGTAATCATTGTACCGTATTTTGGCTTGTTGATACATACAAAGGTAATGTAATTATTGTACCGTATTTTGGCTTGTTGATACATAACAAAGGTAATGTAATTATTGTACCGTATTTTGGCTTGTTGATACATACAAAGGTAATGTAATCATTGTACCGTATTTTGGCTTGTTGATACATACAAAGGTAATGTAATTATTGTACCGTATTTTGGCTTGTTGATACATACAAAGGTAATGTAATTATTGTACCGTATTTTGGCTTGTTGATACATGCAAAGGTAATGTAATCATTGTACCGTATTTTGGCTTGTTGATACATAACAAAGGTAATGTAATCATTGTACCGTATTTTGGCTTGTTGATACATGCAAAGGTAATGTAATCATTGTACCGTATTTTGGCTTGTTGATACATAACAAAGGTAATGTAATCATTGTACCGTATTTTGGCTTGTTGATACATACAAAGGTAATGTAATCATTGTACCGTATTTTGGCTTGTTGATACATACAAAGGTAATGTAATTATTGTACCGTATTTTGGCTTGTTGATACATAACAAAGGTAATGTAATCATTGTACCGTATTTTGGCTTGTTGATACATAACAAAGGTAATGTAATCATTGTACCGTATTTTGGCTTGTTGATACATAACAAAGGTAATGTAATCATTGTACCGTATTTTGGCTTGTTGATACATAACAAAGGTAATGTAATTATTGTACCGTATTTTGGCTTGTTGATACATGCAAAGGTAATGTAATCATTGTACCGTATTTTGGCTTGTTGATACATAACAAAGGTAATGTAATCATTGTACCGTATTTTGGCTTGTTGATACATAACAAAGGTAATGTAATTATTGTACCGTATTTTGGCTTGTTGATACATGCAAAGGTAATGTAATCATTGTACCGTATTTTGGCTTGTTGATACATAACAAAGGTAATGTAATTATTGTACCGTATTTTGGCTTGTTGATACATAACAAAGGTAATGTAATCATTGTACCGTATTTTGGCTTGTTGATACATACAAAGGTAACGTAATCGTTGAGCTGCATTATGGCTCGCTGATACATAACAAAGGCAATGTAATCGTTGTGCTGTAATATGGATTACTGATACATAACAAAGGTAATCATTGTGTTGTATTATGGCTTATTGATACATAAAAAGGGTAATGTAATCATTGTACCGTATTTTGGCTTGTTGATACATACAAAGGTAATGTAATTATTGTACCGTATTTTGGCTTGTTGATACATACAAAGGTAATGTAATCATTGTACCGTATTTTGGCTTGTTGATACATACAAAGGTAATGTAATTATTGTACCGTATTTTGGCTTGTTGATACATAACAAAGGTAATGTAATCATTGTACCGTATTTTGGCTTGTTGATACATAACAAAGGTAATGTAATCATTGTACCGTATTTTGGCTTGTTGATACATAACAAAGGTAATGTAATCATTGTACCGTATTTTGGCTTGTTGATACATAACAAAGGTAATGTAATTATTGTACCGTATTTTGGCTTGTTGATACATACAAAGGTAATGTAATCATTGTACCGTATTTTGGCTTGTTGATACATAACAAAGGTAATGTAATCATTGTACCGTATTTTGGCTTGTTGATACATACAAAGGTAATGTAATTATTGTACCGTATTTTGGCTTGTTGATACATAACACAGGTAATGTAATCATTGTACCGTATTTTGGCTTGTTGATACATACAAAGGTAATGTAATCATTGTACCGTATTTTGGCTTGTTGATACATACAAAGGTAATGTAATCATTGTACCGTATTTTGGCTTGTTGATACATACAAAGGTAACGTAATCGTTGTACCGTATTTTGGCTTGTTGATACATACAAAGGTAATGTAATTATTGTACCGTATTTTGGCTTGTTGATACATACAAAGGTAATGTAATCATTGTACCGTATTTTGGCTTGTTGATACATACAAAGGTAATGTAATCATTGTACCGTATTTTGGCTTGTTGATACATAACAAAGGTAATGTAATCATTGTACCGTATTTTGGCTTGTTGATACATACAAAGGTAATGTAATTATTGTACCGTATTTTGGCTTGTTGATACATAACAAAGGTAATGTAATCATTGTACCGTATTTTGGCTTGTTGATACATACAAAGGTAATGTAATTATTGTACCGTATTTTGGCTTGTTGATACATACAAAGGTAATGTAATCATTGTACCGTATTTTGGCTTGTTGATACATACAAAGGTAATGTAATCATTGTACCGTATTTTGGCTTGTTGATACATAACAAAGGTAATGTAATCATTGTACCGTATTTTGGCTTGTTGATACATACAAAGGTAATGTAATTATTGTACCGTATTTTGGCTTGTTGATACATACAAAGGTAATGTAATCATTGTACCGTATTTTGGCTTGTTGATACATACAAAGGTAATGTAATTATTGTACCGTATTTTGGCTTGTTGATACATACAAAGGTAATGTAATCATTGTACCGTATTTTGGCTTGTTGATACATACAAAGGTAATGTAATTATTGTACCGTATTTTGGCTTGTTGATACATACAAAGGTAATGTAATCATTGTACCGTATTTTGGCTTGTTGATACATACAAAGGTAATGTAATCATTGTACCGTATTTTGGCTTGTTGATACATAACAAAGGTAATGTAATTATTGTACCGTATTTTGGCTTGTTGATACATACAAAGGTAATGTAATTATTGTACCGTATTTTGGCTTGTTGATACATACAAAGGTAATGTAATCATTGTACCGTATTTTGGCTTGTTGATACATACAAAGGTAATGTAATCATTGTACCGTATTTTGGCTTGTTGATACATACAAAGGTAATGTAATCATTGTACCGTATTTTGGCTTGTTGATACATACAAAGGTAACGTAATCGTTGAGCTGCATTATGGCTCGCTGATACATAACAAAGGCAATGTAATCGTTGTGTTGTAATATGGATTACTGATACATAACAAAGGTAATCATTGTGTTGTATTATGGCTTATTGATACATAAAAAGGGTGATGTAATCATTGTGTTGTATTCTGGCTTGTTGATACATAACGAAGGTAATCATTGTGTTGTATTATGGCTTGTTGATACATAACAAAGGTAATGTAATCGTTGTGTTGTATTATGGCTTGTTGATACATAACAAAAGTAATGTAATTGTTGTGTTGTATTATGGCTTGTTGATACATAACAAAGGTACTGTAATCGTTGTGTTGTATTATGGCATGTTGATACATAACAAAGGTAATGCAATCGTCGTGTTGTACTATGGCTTATTGATACATAACAAAGGTAATGTAATCATTGTGCTGTATTTTCTTTTTAATTACAGTGTACAGTTTTCAGCATTTGTTTCGTTCCTCATATCAGGATTGAATATTTTACTCGTTCTGAAATTCATACCGAAGAAAACAAAATATATTCTTGAGAACTCTGAAAATAAAGGTAAGTAGTGAGTTAAATTCATAACTGAATTTCTTGTATGTCTCTACCAGGCCTTCACAATTCGATCTCAGTAATTAATATACTCTGTGTCTCTACCACGCCTTCACAATTCGATCTCAGTAATTAATATACTCTGTGTCTCTACCACGCCATCACAATTCGATCTCAGTAACTAATATACTTTGTGTCTTTACCACGTCATCACAATTCAATCTCAGTAACTAATATACTCTTGGGGGCGCGGTGGCTCAGTTGGCAGAGGTGCAGGCTGCAAGTCGAGAGGTCCTCGGTTCGAATCCCACCTGCGGCAACCGCGTTGTGTCCTTGGGTCAGACACTTCACCCCGGTTGCCTACATGGGGACACGATGACGCTGTGTACTGAGGCGTATACTGCACGTCGATGGTGCGCATGTCTTCAACCAATCTAACCCTGCCTGTGCTGCGGGGCAGAGTTCAGGGTTACGATGTTGGAGAGCTGACAGCTGCTCGTCGTTGCTCGGTGGTTCTCTCCGGGTACTCCGGCTTCCTCCACCCGTAAAACTGTCACGGTCACGATTAGCCATTGTGCATAAGTATGTGACCTTAAACACCAATAAATAAATATAATATAACTAATATACTGTGTCTCTACCACACCTTCACAATTCGATCTCAGTAACTAATATACTCTGTGTCTCTACCACACATTCACAATTCGATCTCATTAATGCAATTATAAATCGTCATATGACCTATAACTCCAATTGAGTTAATTTACATTACCAATGAAAGGAAAGGAACTTTGATTATTGTGTAAACAATAATTATTTCAATGAGTAGATACAGAAAAGTACAGGAAATAAAATAAGGAACGCATTTATCATAAAGTAATATAACGTACGTGGAGAGTGTATTATCACTAAATCACCTGCAGAGTGGGCATTCCACCCAAGCAATAATTGCAAATTTGTTGCAAAGCATAACAGGCAAAGTTTTAACCAATGGACCCCCGGGTTAAACCCGAAGGTCCATTGGCTGAAACATTGCTTGTGTTTTTTGCCCATATGAAAAAAATTTGAAAGTTATAGTTTGGGCGATAACTCCACTCCGCGGGTGATTTAGTTACAATCCACTCTCCATGTACTGTACATGACACTAGATCCAGTAGCAAGTATAATGCTTACTTTAGCTGTTTCCACATTGAACAATATACCATAATTATAAATCTATGGCAAATATATTTAAAATCTGTGAAGTTATCTGTACTACCTATCGTGTGCGAGACCAAGTATTCTATAAAGCAGTAGACTGGTAGTATTGTTTATGTGATGAAAGAGAGTTAGTGAAAGGGTGATAGATTGAAAAAGTAAAGTGTAAGAGAGAAGAAAAGAGATGTTATATAGGCTTAATGGTCAAGCTACATTAACTTGTAGATTGCGGAATTGTTTTTGCTGATATAAATTTGTTTATCACTCTTTCCTCGGCCCCAACTATCCGACGACCCTTTCCAACAAAATGTGACAAAAGAACTAGCAACGAACAAAACATCAAGATCTGTTAGCTTTGTATGTTGCGTATTCTAAGCCGGCAAGGTATGTTAGTGTCTGACAGCGCACCACCAGTTTGGGTTTAAATCAGTCGATCCGAGGACTGTCGCAAAAGAACGCAATTTATATTCACTTTCCTTTCATCTCGTTACACTCCTGAGATTTGTACATTAACTACTGAATCTACCTGTTCCCTGAATGTATGTATGTACGCATTCAAATATTATTCGATTTACTTCAAAGTTGTAATGGACACTTCCGTACAAGACTCCATTAGTATCTATTATATAGGGTAAACATGTAGCGTCGAGCTTCTTATTTCTAAATCTGTTATATATGGTTATGTCCTGATACCAACCGCAATACCTTGCAGTTATTGGTCAATGCCTCGTTGATTTTATTTTATGTCGCCGGGCACGCGCATATGTCTACTGTCAGCGATTCTTATGTCCACTGTCAAGGAAAGCGTCTCGTTGCCATGTGCAAGGGTTCATCGCAATGTCGTTTTCACTTGAAATCAACTGAGACAAATACATTTAACTAAAGTAAAATACAAAAAAGGCACCGTTATTACGTACAAAAAGATTAGTTATGTAAACATGGGTAATTATTTATGAAACCGATTAGATTATAAGGTCTCTTTTCATTAATTTACTGTAATATAAACTGAAATTGAAACGGCTGTCTTTTTTTGTTATTTAAGATTACAATAAAATAAAAGATTTTTTTTTTCCAATTCAATTTTACTTGTGTAAGAACGGGACATATACCTTATTCTTTATGTTGACAGTGGACATGGTCTCACGTTCCCTCCATGAAACATATATTCAACCTCGGCTGACGCCTCGGTTGAATATAAATTTCATGCAGGGAACGTGAGACCATGTCCTCTGTCAACATACAGAATAACTTACAATGTTGGCCACTTTATAGGACTTCAGGCAATGGTTACACGGTCCTATTATTTCAGTAAAGCAGATCTAGTCTGCCACAAATGGTCACTGTTTTAATTCCATGGCTCCCACAGAAACACAGGGCCGATAAGACAGACATATGTTCAAATGGAAAGAAATTAGGGATTTTCTTGCATTCATTCTGCAAACCTTTTCTTGAAAAACACTCTTTGTTATAGAATGGCATGATTGAAAGAAAACTCACCAAGGCAGGACCAATAAGGATGAGTGGATTCTCCAATAAATTTGTGTCATCAAATTGTTTTATGTAATGTTACAATTGTGTTGTTTAGTCACATGTTGCACTTTTGTAAAGGTTACGTATGTTCTAGTTTGTATGGGAAAAATAGAAAGCTGAATAATCGCCGTATCGTTGATGACATGCAGCATTATACAAGAACGACACACGTGTGTGGATGGGTTAATCGATAAGGCACGAGTGCCAGCGCGGAAGGATAGAACAAGAGACCGCAGGTCTCGAGTTTTATCCTTCCACGATGGCACAAGTGCCACATCGATCACCCCATTCACACACGCGTGTCGTTCGGTCTTTATCACACGCCTTCACGTATCTAAAAGCAATTATTAGGACACTGTGCAGTTCATTTGACAACTATCAACAAAAAGAACACACTTTATTGCCATCCAAATTTGCGAGAGGAACCCGTGTTATTATTTCGTCCACTGAGTTCCAATGTGTTCTATGTGCTTACTGGCACATAGAACACATTGGAACTCAGGGGACGATTTTCAGCTATCGCTATCGATTCAAACTGCAATTGCTTTGCACGATTTGTAGAAAATTCCAGTGAAATTTCGCTTCTTTATAAAAATAGTCCGTCAACGATTTCCGTTCCGCGATATGTGCGGAACAAATTTTCATTTTCCACACGATTTAGTGTTGCTGTAGATGGGGATAACATAGAAGAGGCGTGTAATAAATAATTGGCTGAATAATCGCTGTATCGTTGATGATTTACAGTATTAACCCTTTACCCAACGTAACGGACAAAAGCGCCCAGCGCTATGAGCCCGAGCCAATGATGAGTCATAAGCTATGTTTTTGAGATAAAAAAATGAAAATGTTTAGTAATTCAAGAATTTATTTTTCTAGTATCGCCTGCTACCTGCATTGGATAAAGGGGTTAAGAATGACCATTTCCAGTCATTAATAGAGTGTAATGATCATGCAAGTGGAAAAGTATGTCCGCATGTAACACGCATGCTTTTATTGCTTTTAATTGATGGGAGTCAGTATGACAATGTTTTCTGTTTCGGAGAAAGTTTGTTCCCTTGTTAACCCATATAATACATCAGTTTAAAAGTAACGATTAATCGATCAAATACTTTTTTGATCGATCAAGACGCTGATCATTATTTAATCGATTAATCACTTAACCGTTTCTGCTCTAATTCGGGACACAAGCGTTAACCAACCTTCCAGGCCACCAGTCTAATTTTGTAAGAAATTCGACGCTGTTTTTTTCTGCCTGGAACAAGTCTAGGGTTCAAATAGGTCATCACCTATTGTTTATATTCACTCATTTGGAATATTCAGTAGGTGGGAAAGACGAACCTAGAGTTTCATTAAGATTCATTGTTTTATGAACGAAAGCTATAAATGTTGCTCAATCGAGACCTGATTTGATCGACATTTTGATGACGTAGTTTTATGATTAAATTATGTTAATATCTTGATGCTTTCAAGGCGAAGTAAATACTTATTGACTGGAATGGCTATAACTGGGGCGGTCAAGAATATATGTATATATACTACTCAAAGTTTGCTGAGCACCAAATATTTGACACATCGTTGTGAAATTGGTTTGTGACATATTTGCGATATTTTTGGTGGATATGATTGAGAAATATATTGAGATGGTCCCCAGTGTTTTCAGTAGCTCTCTTGACAGGCAGACGTTTCGTGACAGTCACGGAAAGCATGTACCCCTTGATTTTCATGATGTTCTCGTATGCTGTCTACATGTACATGTGTAGGGTATTCAGTCTTCATTTCAACACAAACCCTTGTGATTTAATGATTGAATATGGCAAACAAATGTAAGAAGACATTTGTCTGAAGCAGAAATGTGGCGGGCTGTAGGGATGGTGGAGCAAGGGGCTACCCATCGTCAGGTTGGTGAAGCCCTTGGTGTGCACCATACGGTGATCACCAGAGCCTAGGCAAGATTTCAGCAGTATGGCACACCAGTAAGACGGCATGGTGGTGGCAGAGACAGGACAACATCTGCAGCTAAAGACCGGTTTTTGATCATTCAGGCCCATAGGAACCGCTTTGCCACAGCAACCCAGCTTCGCAGTGACCAGCAGAATGCATTCGGTGTAAATGTTTCGACGCAGACTATCCGGCCAAGGTTACACGAAGGTGGTCTCCGATCGGGAAGACCATGTATTAGCATTCCGCTGTCCCAGAAACACGGCCAGACACGATATGAGTGGGCCATGGACCACGTTGGATGGACCAGAGAAGATTGGCGACCTGTCCTTTTTACAGATGAGTCACTGCACTGCTTAGACCACAAAGATAGGCGTTCTAGGGTATGGAGAAGACCAGACGAGCGATTCCATGTAGCCAACATTGCTGAGCATGACCGCTATGATGGAGGGTCAATCATGGTCTGGTTGGCATCATGGTCCGTGTGGCATCAGCAGTGATGGACGTACAGAGCTCTGTGTCCTTGAACGTGGTACATTGACTGCACAGCGGTATATTGATGAGATCCTGGATGTCAACATCAGATTGTATGCAGGTGCAGTGGGCGATAGATTCATTCTGATGGACGATAATGCCCGTCCTCATGTACCGACAGTGGGAGGGGATTGAGCGTATGGGCTGGCCAGCAAGATCCCCCGACCTCAATCCAATCGAACATATCTGGAATGAGTTGCAGCTTGCAATTTCAGCCCGTCCAGTCCAGCCAAGAAGTGCCCAGGAGCTTGGTGCCTTGCTGGTCCAAGAATGGGACAACATCCCAGAAAGGACCACCAGGAACCTGATTGGGAGCATGAGAAGGCGTTGTCAAGCTGTAATTAACAGTAATGGGTCTCATACTCGATATTGAACCCACATCAGTTCCCACCGTCAACATTTTGGCAAATTGAAAAAATTCCTCTTTTACCAATAATATCCATTTTCCATGGTTTTCGTAATAAACAAGCCAAAACATAATGTCAAACACAAATAAAATCTAAATTTCTGTACTTAAATCATTAAAGATATAATTAAATAAAAAATATTTGCACTTTTCATCACAATATTTCAACTAAAACGAAAAACAGTTAGTTGGGTATATTATTTTGGTGCTTTGCAAACTTTGAGTAGTATATATAACAGAACTTACTTCACAAAAGAGACTTCATACTGTATCAACGGTCGTCTGTGCCCAAATTCCCACAAAAAGAGGATAAACAAACAGCTTCGATTGACGAACAAAATTCAACGGATGGTATGAAATCTTGACTGTTGCCCCGACTCATGTAGTAACTAACAAATTGAATTTTAATATCCATCATGCCACTACACTCTCCTGATTCATGTAGTAACTACCAAATTGAATTTTAATATCCATCATGCCACTACACTCTCCTGATTCATGTAGTAACTAACAAATTGAATTTTAATATCCATCATGCGACTACACTCTCCTGATTCATGTAGTAACTAACAAATTGAATTCTGATATCCATCATGCCACTACACTCTCCTGATTCATGTAGTAACTAACAAATTGAATTTTAATATCCATCATGCCACTACACTCTCCTGATTCATGTAGTAACTACCAAATTGAATTTTAATATCCATCATGCCACTACACTCTCCTGATTCATGTAGTAATTACCAAATTGAATTTTGATATCCATCATGCCACTACACTCTCCTGATTCATGTAGTAACTACCAAATTGAATTTTAATATCCATCATGCCACTACACTCTCCTGATTCATGTAGTAACTAACAAATTGAATTCTGATATCCATCATGCCACTACACTCTCCTGATTCATGTAGTAATTACCAAATTGAATTTTGATATCCATCATGCCACTACACTCTCCTGATTTATGTAGTAACTACCAAATTGAATTTTGATATCTCATCAATCGTGCCACTACACTCTCCTAGACTCATCGACGCCTGAGTGCTGGAATGTACTATGTCCCCTATGGGAGTACTCGGTCCCCTATGGGACATAGAACATTCCAGCACCCAGGGGACGTCATGTAGTAACTAACAAATTGAATTTATCTCATCTGTCATGCCAATACACTCTCCTGTGACACACAACTTTCATCCTAATCTGTATCCTTAAGCCTTGGGGCGCGGTAGCTCAGTTGGTAGAGGTGCAGTCTGCAAGCCGAGAGGTCCTCGGTTCGAATCCCACCTGCGGCAACCGCGTTGTGTCCTTGGGCAAGACACTTCACCCCGATTGCCTACATGGGGGCACGATGACTCTGTGTACTGAGGCGTACCGCACGTCAATGGTGCGCATGTCTTCAACCAATCTAACCCTGCCTGTGCTGCGGTGCAGAGTTCAGAGTTACGATGTTGGAGAGCTGACAGCTGCTCGTCGTTGCTCGGTGGTTCTCTCCGGGTACTCCGGCTTCCTCCACCCGTAAAACTGTCACGGTCACGATTAGCCATTGTGCATAAGTATGTGACCTTAAACACCAATAAATAAATAAATAACCTTAAGCCTTGGTCACAACTGGCCGTGCGTGTTTGGAGATCGTGCGACATCTGCGATTTTTGACTGCCGTGGTTGCCGTGGGTGGTCGTAGGGCTCGAGAACAGCTGAGAAGGAGTTGCAAGTGCATCGTAAGACAGGAGTAAGTCGCGAGTCGCAGGGGCCACATGCGATGTTCTTAGGAACAGGCACTCTACTTGCAACGTGCGATGCCCTTGGGATTCGTACTCACTTCTTACGATTCTCTTGGAACCAGCGAACGTTGGCCGTGCGAATTATACGATTAACGTACGGGTCGTGCGTCACTTGCAAGACATTTACACCGACGCCCTACGTCGGTTTTATGAAGGTCGCGCAAAAGTCGCACAAGCTATCGTCAATTTCCCCCTGGGTATATATACAGATGAAGTGAAGGCCTCGTCATCATTGAACGTCATATAAGTAGTAGTGAATGTTCCCCTACGAGGGTAGTTTGGGGGATCTCATCGGGGGATCTCATGTGACGTCATAGTCACGTGACGACGTGGCGCCATGTTGTGTTTTCATGGTAACCCGCGTGAGCGGCCATGTTGTGACGTCATCTCCATAGTGATACGTGGTGTGAGTGCGCATGCGCAGCGCGTGTTGTTAGGGTGATACGAGCTTCCGTCGTCCATTTTGTATACTGGAAGCCGCCATCTTGGTTTCTATGGTAGCACATGATTGCTATGTTACCCAAGGCCAACAATAGGACAGAGGTATGTTTTAGGGGTATGTTCGATTGAATCGGAGTATTTTCCCGATTCGTAGAATTACCACAAACAACCCGACAACTTGTATTATTTCGAATTCTTTCAGAATTCTCTGCTTCTATCTATATATGCAATAGTTTTCGTCTATCTGGCCATGTTCCTTTGTTGTAGAGTATACTCCAGTAGCGTAGAAGAGCCTATTAGTTGGAACAGTTTACCTTATTATTACTATATTTAGCAATTTCTGGTCTAATCTTGTTAGTTCTGACCCTATTCCAAGTACTCTTGTTGTTTCATTTATATAACTAACCAATCAGATTGCTTGATTTCCCATAACCTGTATGCAGAGTTATCTCCCTTCTGTATAATAAAATACTATATCCAATGGCCATATCCCATGGAATCCCATTTTGGGGAAACACCTGTGGCTATAGAATCCCTTTTTTGTCGTATGAGGCCATGAGGGCTATGTAAAAACCCTCAATGAGTCTTCATTTATTATCCCTCATAGCCTCATTGAATTTTGAGGTTATGAGGACCATTAAAAATCCCTCAATGAGGAAGAATTTACTACGACTCTTAGCCTCATTTCAGTATTTAACAGGTATGTCCTATGGAATCCCGTTTTGGAAAACGCCTGTGACTGTGGAATCCCTTTTTTGTCGTATGAGGCCATGAGGGCTATGTAAAAACCCTCAATGAGTCCTCATTTATTATCCCTCATAGCCTCATTGAATTTTGAGGTTATGAGGACCATTAAAAATCCCTCAATGAGGTATAATTTACTACGACTCTTAGCCTCATTTCAGTATTTGAGGATACCTATGGCCTGGTATTGTATTATTCGAGGATACCTATCGAGGATACCTTTTATGGGATACTTATCTGAGGATACTATATAGGCTGTACATATCCATATAGGTCTCTTGCTGGCCCTTAGTACTATTAATCCACCTGATGCTTTATGTTATCCTATGACTGGTATAGGTAGTATGCAATGCTAGGCATAGGGGTATTGAGGGTAAGGGTATTGCCTGGTAGTTTAGAACGGTACTATAGTATGAGCGGTATATACACCTATAGACCCCTGTTAGTGCTTGGTACTATTAACCAACCGATTGCTTTGTTTTATTATATGGCTGGTATATGTAGTACGTTATGGTAGACCTAGTGATTTTGTGGGGGTGGGGGTAATGCTTGGTAGTTTAGAACGGTAGTATAGCATAGACTGTACATATCCTTGAAGGTCTCTTGCTGGCCCTTGGTACTACTGATCCACCAGATGCTTCATATTATTGAGCGGTATTCTGGGGGTGGGGGTCAATGCCTGGTAATACAGAACGGCAGCAGAGTATGGTTGGTATATTCCCCTATAGGTCCCATCCTAACCGTTCATAGTATTAACCTACCAAATGCTTTGTATCATCCTGTTACTGGTAAGGTGTTACGTAATACCAGTAGTTCCTACCTTATTCCGAGTACTCTTGTTGTTTTATTTATCTAGATCATTTATATAAATTATAATTAACCAATTAGATTGCTTGATTTCCCATAATCTGTATGCAGGGTTATCTCCCTTCTGTATAATAAAAACCTATATCAATGGCAATTTCCCCGGCACCCCAATTTTGGCACCCCTTTTTTGAAAAACATATGGCCTTCGGCACCCCTTTTTTCTGAAATGAGGATAAGAGTCGTAGTAAATTATGCCTCACTGAGGGATTTTTAATGGTCCTCATAACCTCAAAATTCAATGAGGTTATGAGGGATAATAAATGAGGACTCATTGAGGGCTTTTACATAGCCCTCATGGCCTCATACGACAAAAAAAGGGATTCCACAGTCACAGGCGTTTTCCAAAACGGGATTCCATAGGATATACCTGTTAAATACTGAAATGAGGCTAAGAGTCGTAGTAAATTCTTCCTCATTGAGGGATTTTTAATGGTCCTCATAACCTCAAAATTCAATGAGGCTATGAGGGATAATAAATGAGGACTCATTGAGGGTTTTTACATAGCCCTCATGGCCTCATACGACAAAAAAGGGATTCTATAGCCACAGGTGTTTCCCCAAAATGGAATTCCATGGGATATGGCCATTGGATATAGTATTTTATTATACAGAAGGGAGATAACTCTGCATACAGGCTATGGGAAATCAAGCAATCTGATTGGTTAGTTATATAAATGAAACAACAAGAGTACTTGGAATAGGGTCAGAACTAACAAGAATAGACCAGAAATTGCTAAATATAGTAATAATAAGGTAAACTGTTCCAACTAATAGGCTCTTCTACGCTACTGGAGTATACTCTAGAACAAAGAAACATGGCCATATAGACGAAAACTATTGCATATATAGATAGAAGCAGAGAATTCTGAAAGAATTCGAAATAATACAAGTTGTCGGGTTGTTTGTGGTAATTCTACGAATCGCGAAAATACTCCGATTCAATCGAACATACCCCTAAAACATACCCCTGTTCCATTGTTGGCCTTGGGTAACATAGCAATCACGTGCTACCATAGAAACCAAGATGGCGGCTTCCAGTATACAAAATGGACGACGGAAGCTCGTATCACCCTAACAACACGCGCTGCGCATGCGCACTCACACCACATATCACTATGGAGATGACGTCACAACATGGCCGCTCACGCGGGTTACCATGACAACACAACATGGCGCCACTTCGTCACGTGACTATGACGTCACATGAGATCCCCCGATGAGATCCCCCAAACTACCCTCGTAGGGGAACATACACTACTACTCATATAGGTCAAGCAGTGAATTCAAAGTCACCATCAACTCCTCTCTTTAATGTGAAGATGGCAATGCCAAGACGACTGCGTCTCCTTCAACTACAAATGGAGCTTGAAGAAGAAGACCGTGATGCCGTAGTTGCTGTTCTTGTTCGGTGCAAGCGACATCCGTGCGACGCAAGTATCACGTACTTACGCCGTGCGTGCGTGCGTGCGTGCGTGCGTGCGTGCGTGCGTGCGTGCGTGCGTGCGCCGTGCGTGCGCCGTGCGTTCGATTACATTCGTGAGCGGCAAGTACGAGCAACTTGTGGGCAACGTACGTCGGACACAAGGGATAAATGCCCTCTCCTTGCGTTCTTCTTACGTCCTAGAACGACGACTTTCTTCCCACTTGCATTTCAAATTGTACAGTTAACCTGCGGACTCCTTGTGTGGTGCGCACGTCAAACGTGTGTTCTCAGATTTCGCAAGAAAATCGCAAAGTTTGTTGTGCACGTCCAACGGCCTCCTTGTGTGCTTACGACCCCGAACAATCGCAAGGTGTCCTTGCGTGCGGCGCACGATTTTCACAAAAACATGCCCTCATTGGTCAATTTCAAAACTAGACAATTTGATTGGCTGAACAAAATACAACTGGGCCACGTTTTCATAATTGGCATAATTAGAGTTTGGAGCTTTCGTTGGTCATTTCAAAACTGGACAATTTGATTGGCTAAACAAAATACAACTGGGTCACATTTGCATAATTTCAGTAGAGAGAATTTACGTTATCTGTCCTATTTAGGGTGGATTATATTGTATTAATCTTTTATCTACAAGAAAAAACGCCATTCATTTTTTTTTATATTTTCACTTTTTGCTTCCAAAACACAGGTTAGGACCCCTCTTTGGAACGAGCTCAACAGCTCGTTCCAATGAGGGGTCATAAACTATGTTTTGGAAGCAAAAAATGAAAATTTTTAGTTATACGAGGATGTTTTTTCCAAATGCCGTCCGCAACTCAAATTTGGTGATGTGTTAAAAGTCATACTAAGTGGCTAATTTGTGCGTGTGTGTGTCATATGATAAATAGAATATGAATTGAGTGATTTTCTCATATAACATTTATGAAACTCGTCCGAATTTTCCGCTTGGGCTCGCCAGAGGCTCGCCAAAAACGGATAATTCTTAGACACGTTTCATAAATATTGTATGAGAAAAACACTCATTCCATATCCTCTATATCCCACACATATAGCTATAGATCGCGCGTGTTTATTCTTTTGTATGAGCTGTGATAAAATGCTTTGTTAAAATTTGAATGAGTCTATATAAAACTGTTTCAGTGGTCATGTGTAAAGAAGGCACCAGGCGCACTGATACTAAACCTTTTGGACCCGACAGTTTTTCCGGCCCATGAATATTATGCATATTGAAATCATAACGTAGATGGTTGCTTCGTGAATTTGTATGGTAGACAAATCAATATATATATATGCGTGTTGAAACTATTAATTGGTCTTCCCTCAAAAACGAATATGGACCCATCCAATTGATGCCACTGAACTGGGATGGGATATATCACTAGGGATCACTGAACTGGGATATATCATCAGGGTTCACTGAACTGGGATGGATATATCACCAGGGTTCAGAAAAGTGGGATGGGATATATCACCAGGGTTCACTGAACTGGGAAGGGATATAACACCAGGGATCACTGAACTGGGATGGGATATATCACCAGGGTTCATTGAACTGGGATGGATATATCACCAGGGTTCACAAAACTGGGATGGGATATATCACCAGGGTTCACTGAACTGGGATGGGATATATCACCAGAGTTCACTGAACTGGGATGGAATATATCACCAGGGTTCACTGAACTGGGATGGTATATATCATCAGGGTTCAAACCAGCCAATTGATGCAACTGAAGTGGGATGGGATATAGCACCAGGGTTCACTGAACTGGGATAGGATATATCACCAGGGTTCACTGAAGTGGGATGGGATACATCACCAGGGTTCAATATGGACCCATCCAATTGATGCCACTGAACTTGGATGGGATATATCACCAGGGTTCACTGAACTGGGATGGGATATATCACCAGGGTTCACTGAACTGGGATGGGATGTAATATATCACCAGGGTTCACTGAACTGGGATGGATATATCACCAGGGTTCACTGAAGTGGGATGGAATATATCACCAGGGTTCACTGAACTGGGATGGGATATATCACCAGGGTTCACTAAACTCGGATGGGATATAACACCAGGGTCCAATATGGACCCATCCAATTGATGCCACTGAACTGGGATGGGATGGGATATATCACCAGGGTTCACTGAACTGGGACGGGATATATCACCAGGGTTCACTAAACTGGGATGGGATATATCACCAGGGTTCACTAAACTCGGATGGGATATAACACCAGGGTTCAATATGGACCCATCCAATTGATGCCACTGAACTTGGATGGGATGTATCACCAGGGTTCACTGAACTGGGACGGGATATATCACAAGGGTTGACTGAACTGGGATGGGATATATCACCAGGGTTCACAAAACTGGGATGGGATATATCACCAGGGTTCACTAAACTCGGATGGAATATAACACCAGGGTTCAATATGGACCCATCCAATTGATGCCACTGAACTGGGATGGGATGGGATATATCACCAGGGTCCACTGAACTGGGACGGGATATATCACCAGGGTTCACTGAACTTGGATGGGATATATCACCAGGGTTCACAAAACTGGGATGGGATATATCACCAGGGTTCACTAAACTCGGATGCGATATAACACCAGGGTTCAATATGGACCCATCCAACTGATGCCACTGAACTGGGATGGGATGGGATATTTCACCAGGGTTCACTGAACTGGGACGGGATATATCACCAGGGTTCACTGAACTTGGATGGGATATATCACCAGGGTTCACAAAACTGGGATGGAATATATCACCAGGGTTCACTAAACTCGGATGCGATATAACACCAGGGTTCAATATGGACCCATCCAATTGATATCATTGAACTGGGATGGGATATATCACTAGGATTCACTGAACTCGGATGGAATATATCACCAGGGTTCACTATTATTTATTCATTTATTTATTGGTGTTTAAGGTCACATACTTATACACAATGGCTAATCATGACCTTGACAGTTTTACGGGTGGAGGAAGCCGGAGTACCCGGAGAGAACAACCGAGCAACGACGAGCAGCTGCCAGCTCCCCAACATCGCAACTCCACACTGCAGCACAGGCAGGGTTAGATTGTGTGGAAGACATGCGTACCATCGACGTGCAGTACGCCTTAGTGCACGGCGTCATCATGCCCCCATGTGGACAATCGGGTTAAGTGCCTTGCCAAAGGACACAACGCTGGAGTCCGAATCGATCGCTCAGACTGTCACCCATCCGTGGACTAACCGGGCTCGACGTTGCTTAACTTCAGTGATCTGACGAGAACCAGTTACCACAACGCCATTGTGCCCGCACCAGGGTTCACTGAACTGGGATGGGATATATCACCAGGGTTCACTGAACTGGGATGGGATATAACACCAGGGTTCACTAAACGGGGATGGGATACATCGCCAGGGTTCAATATGGACCCATCCAATTGATGTCACTGAACTTGGATGGGATGTATCACCAGGGTTCACTGAACTGGGATGGGATGTATCACCAGGGTTCACTGAACTGGGATGGGATATATCACCAGGGTTCAAAGAGTTAAATCAAATGAAGAAAAAAACTTTAAAAAAAATAAACAATGACAAAAAAATATTTTTTGGCTGTTGCAGAGGTAGATTTTCCTAAGAAATACGCTGTAACCAATTATAGACATTATTCTGTGTCTGTTAAAAAAATCTGTACAAACAGGAGTAATTATCTTGACAAGGATTGATTAATGCCACAATATATTGAATTTTTCATCAAAGCAAGTTAGACTACTTAACAGTAACTATGATTTTGTTTTATAACGAGAAATTACTCAATAGGTTTATGAGCTAAATTAATTCTATTTTCATACTTTAATCTTTACACAGCGCACAGGATATCAAAATTTAATATTTTAATTATTGTTTCTATGAGGGGTCACATCATGTGGCTTTGCTGAATTGTTTGAAAAAAATTATGTACCATGAAATATGATGCAGGATAACTTCAAACGAAAACATAATTAATTTTTTTAGGAAAGATACGTACCAAACTTTTTCTTGGGTTCTCTGAGGTCGCTTTATTAGGATAAGTGTCAGATGCAGGTATTGTTTAAGTAAATGAAAAATACAATTTCTTCTCTAAACAAAAAACGGACAAATTTCACAGATTTTAGGTTGTACTTTTTTTATCAAAATAGGGACAAGAAATTATCTAAATATTTTTTCAATGGCTCTTCCATGAAAAAATGCTCTCCAAGCACTTCCATGACCCGTTATTCCAGAACTTTTAAAGACCAATACGAACATTGATGGAATCATGTTGCTACCTGCTATACTTGATGTGAATATGTTTTTTTATGTTTCAGGAAATAGCTCGCAGACATTAAAACCATCAAATATTTCTGCTTTGATTTCAAAGCCAAAAGTACTCTACCTTCTTCTCCTTAGAAGTGCAATAGGTAGGATTTTATATGATGATATCTTATTGATAAGCGCTAATTAATGATGCACTGAATTAGTTTTTACATGTATGTCTAAAACATGTTCTGAGATTTACTCAAAGTGGATGTGTGGTTAAATGCCTCAGGCCTGAAATTTACTATTAGGGCTAAACACAAGTCTTCAAATAAGCAGCCTGGTGAGGTTAATAACAAGCGCAACTTATACATTTGACGGCAGCATTTTACTTGATCGTGATTATTTATTTATTTATTTATTTGGGCTCAACGACACTTTCGACAGCCAGGGTGACCTCGTGTCGGACAGTTTTATGGGTGGAGGAAGCCGGAGTACCCGGAGATAACCACCAAGCAACGGCAAGAAACTGTCAGACACCCCAGCATACTAACTCCACACAAGCAGGGTTACCACTGGTTGAAGACAAGTGCACCATCGACGTGCAGTACGCCTTAGTACACAACGCCACCGTGCCCCCACGTGGGCAATTGGGATGAAGTGTCTTGACCAAGGGCACAACGTGGTTGCCGCAGGTGGGATTCGAACCGAGAACATCTCGGCTTGCAACCTGCATCTCCGCCTACTGAGCGACCGTGCTCGAGATATAATGATCAGTAACATTTAATAGAATCTTCAACATGAGTCTATAACTTAAAAACATGTCCACCTTTCAGGTTGTTTTTCAGTTCCAAACCTTTTGTTTTGTTATCATTCACTGGAAACCTCTCTGTAAGAGAGTGTCCCAATAGATGATAATAAGTCAAGATTATGGTTAGAATATACGTGTTAATGTTTTATAAACCTCGAAGGGGTTGCAGACACTGAAATTTCAAAATTTCAATAGAAATCAATAACGAAATGTAAATTCAAGAGGAAATAATTCTGAAAAAAGTCGTGAACAAAATCGGTTTATAAAACTAGAATCAACACATACAGGAACAAAATCAGTTTATAAACTTGGGATCAATACATATAAGCACAAAATCGGTTTATAAAGCTAGGAGCAAGAAGTGTAGGAACAAAATCGGTTTATAGACCTAGGACCAAAATATACAATAACGAAATCGGTTTATAAAGCCAGGCGCAATACATACATGAACAACATCGGCTTTCAAACCTAAGGACAATACTAACAAGGATAAAATCGGTTGATAAACCCATGAGCAAGAAGTATCGGAACAAACACGGTTTATAGACCTTTGAACAATACATACAAGAAAAGATCGGTTGATAAATTGGAGAGCAATACATATATGAACAAAATCAGTTTTTAAAGCAAAACATGCAAAAAGAACATAATTTGTTTATAAACCTAAGAGCAACACATACAAGAACAAACTCGATTTATAAACCTCCACGCAATTCGTACAAGAACAAAATCGTTTTTAAACATAAAGGCAATGTATACAAGAACGAAATCGGTTTATAAACCTCCACGTAATACACACAAGAACAAAATCAGTTTATAAAACTCCAAGGAATACGTATAAGGACAAAATCGTTTTTAAAACATAAATGCAATAGATACAAGAACGAAATTGGTTTATAAACCTGGAAGTAATACACACAAGAACAAAATCAGTTTATAAACCTCCAAGGAATACAAACAAGAACAAAATCGGTTTATAAATCTAGGAACACTACATACAAAAACAAAATTGGTTTATAAATCTAGGAACACTACATACAAAAACAAAATCGGTTTATAAATCTAGGAACACTACATACAAAAACCAAATCGGTTTATAAATCTAGGAACACTACATACAAAAACAAAATTGGTTTATAAATCTAGGAACACTACATACAAAAACAAAATCGGTTTATAAATCTAGGAACACTACATACAAAAACAAAATCGGTTTATAAATCTAGGAACAATACATAGAAAAACAAAATCGGTTTATAAATCTTGGAACACTACATACAAAAACAAAATCGGTTTATAAATCTAGGAACAATACATAGAAAAACAAAATCGGTTTATAAATCTAGGAACACTACATACAAAAACAAAATCGGTTTATAAATCTAGGAACACTACATACAAAAACCAAATCGGTTTATAAATCTAGGAACACTACATACAAAAACAAAATTGGTTTATAAATCTAGGAACACTACATACAAAAACAAAATCGGTTTATAAATCTAGGAACACTACATACAAAAACAAAATCGGTTTATAAATCTAGGAACACTACATACAAAAACAAAATCGGTTTATAAATCTAGGAACACTACATACAAAAACAAAATCGGTTTATAAATCTAGGAACACTACATACAAAAACAAAATCGGTTTATAAATCTAGGAACACTACATACAAAAACAAAATCGGTTTATAAATCTAGGAACACTACATACAAAAACAAAATCGGTTTATAAATCTAGGAACACTACATACAAAAACAAAATCGGTTTATAAATCTAGGAACACTACATACAAAAACAAAATCGGTTTATAAATCTAGGAACACTACATACAAAAACCAAATCGGTTTATAAATCTAGGAACACTACATACAAAAACAAAATTGGTTTATAAATCTAGGAACACTACATACAAAAACAAAATCGGTTTATAAATCTAGGAACACTACATACAAAAACAAAATCGGTTTATAAATCTAGGAACACTACATACAAAAACAAAATCGGTTTATAAATCTAGGAACACTACATACAAAAACAAAATCGGTTTATAAATCTAGGAACACTACATACAAAAACCAAATCGGTTTATAAATCTAGGAACACTACATACAAAAACAAAATTGGTTTATAAATCTAGGAACACTACATACAAAAACAAAATCGGTTTATAAATCTAGGAACACTACATACAAAAACAAAATTGGTTTATAAATCTAGGAACACTACATACAAAAACCAAATCGGTTTATAAATCTAGGAACACTACATACAAAAACAAAATCGGTTTATAAATCTAGGAACACTACATACAAAAACAAAAACGGTTTATAAATCTACGAACACTACATACAAAAACAAAATCGGTTTATAAATCTAGGAACACTACATACAAAAACAAAATCGGTTTATAAATCTAGGAACACTACATACAAAAACAAAAACGGTTTATAAATCTACGAACACTACATACAAAAACAAAATCGGTTTATAAATCTACGAACACTACATACAAAAACAAAATCGGTTTATAAACCTCCAAGGAATACAAACAAGAACAAAACTGTTTATAAATCTAGGAACAATACATACAAAAACAAAATCGGTTTATAAATCTAGGAACACTACATACAAAAACAAAAACGGTTTATAAATCTACGAACACTACATACAAAAACAAAATCGGTTTATAAATCTAGGAAACTACATACAAAAACAAAATCGGTTTATAAATCTAGGAACACTACATACAAAAACAAAATCGGTTTATAAATCTAGGAACACTACATACAAAAACAAAATCGGTTTATAAATCTAGGAACACTACATACAAAAACAAAATCGGTTTATAAATCTAGGAACACTACATACAAAAACAAAATCGGTTTATAAATCTAGGAACACTACATACAAAAACCAAATCGGTTTATAAATCTAGGAACACTACATACAAAAACAAAATCGGTTTATAAATCTGGGAACAAAATACACAATTAAATGGGTTCATAAACCTGCCGTCAGTAAATGCAAGAACAAAACTGTTTATAAACCTAGGAACAAAACATACAAGAACAAAATTTGTTTATAAATGTAGCGGCGATATATACAAGACGAAAACATGTTTATAAACCAGGAAGCCATACATACAAGAACAAAATAAGTTTACAAACCTAGAAGTAATACACACGGGAACAAAATCGATTAAAAATAAAATGTATTTATAAACCTCGAAGGAATACATTCATGAACAAAATTGTTTTCATTAAATACAAGGACAATACAGATAAAAACAAAATTGGTTGATAACCCTTTACCCAACGCAGTCAATATCAAAATTTATTGTTTTAAATATAATTTTTCAACATATTTTAACAAAACCATATCATGTGACCCCCTCAATGAGCTCGTTCCAATGAGGGGCCACATGATATGGTTTTGTCGAAATATTTTGAAAAATTAAATTTTTTCAACTGCTTAATTTGCATATTACGGAGACGGATGCGGGCGATTCGTTAGGTAGAGGGATAAACCCATAGCAATATATACAAGTCCAAAATATGTTCATGAACCTAGAAGCAATACACAATAGAATAAAATAAGGTGTAATACATACGACAAAATCGGTTTATAAACCAAGGAGCAAAACACACAAGAACAAAATCGACTTACAAAGCTAGAAAAAAACATACAACAACAAAATCTTAATAAATAAACTTAGGAGCAAAAGACGCAAGAACAAACATAAGAGCAATACATACAAGAACAAAATGTTGGTTTTGTAAAGCTAGACGCAATGCATACATGAACAAATTCATACTACATATAAGATGAAATCACCATAGGGACAATACAAATAAGAACAAAATCGGTTTATAAGCATAGGTGAAATACAAGCAAGATATGGATACAGAAACAAAATAGGTTGATAAACCTAAAAGCAAAACATACAACAACATAATCTGTCTATACACAGCTAAGAACAAAACATACAAGAATATAATCTTTATATAAACCTAGAAAAAATACACTCAACAACAAAAAAATGGTTTATAAACCTAGTAGTTACACACAAGAACAAAATCGGTTTACAAAGCCAGGAGCGATACATATAAGCAAAAAATCGGTTTATAAAACTAGAAGCAATAGATACAAGAACAAAATCGTTTTTAAACAAAAAAGCAATACAGACATGAACAAAATTGGTTTATAAATCTAGAAGCACTACAAGCAAGAATAAACTAGAGTTATAAACCTTGAAGTTATTCAAGCAAGAACAAAATCAGTTTCTAAACCCTGGAGCAATACACACAAGGACTAAGTCGGATTATAAACCTAAGTACTATACATACAGGAACAAAATCAGTTTCTAAACCTAGGAGAAATACATACAATATCAAACTCGATTTATAAAAATAGGAGCAATACACACAGCAACAAAATGATTTTTAAACATAAGGGAAATACACACAAGAATAAAAACCGGATTATAGTTCTAGAAGTTACACATGTAAGAGCAAAATCGGTTTATGAACCTACCAGTAATACACACAAGAAGAAACCATTAACCTAGGAGCAATACATAAAAAACAAAATCGGTTTATATACCTAGGAGGAATACATACAAGCATAACATCGGTTTATATACCTAGGGGGAATACATACAAGCATAACATCGGTTTATATACCTAGGGGGAATACATACAAGCATAAAATCGGTTTATATACCTAGGAGGAATACATACAAGCATAAAATCGGTTTATGAACCTACCAGTAATACACACAAGAAGAAACCATTAACCTAGGAGCAATACATAAAAAACAAAATCGGTTTATATACCTAGGGGGAATACATACAAGCATAAAATCGATTTATGAACCTAGACGCAATACATACAAAAACAAAGTTGTTTTTTATTAAACATACGGGCATTGCATACATGAACAAAATCGGTTCAGTTTATAAATCTAGGAGCTACACAAACAAAAACAAAAATCGGTTTATAAATCTAGAAACAATACACACAAGAACAAAATCGGCTTATAAACCTAGGAGCTATACATTCAAGAACAAAACTGGTTTATACACCAAGGACGAAAGCATAGAAAAACCAAAACCGACTTACAAACCTAGAAATAATATATTCAAGAAGAAATTTTTTTTAAACATAAGAGAAACACACTGAAGATCAAAATGGGTTTATAAACCTAGAAGCAATACATACATGAACAAAATCGTTTTTTTTACGTTTTTGCAACGCAAGAGCAATGCATGCAAGAATAAAATTGGTTATTAACCTAAAAGCAATACATTTATTTATTGGAGTTTAATGACACTTTCGACAGCCAAGGTCACCTCGTGTTGGACTGTTTTAATAGTGGGGTTACGCCGGAGTATTCAGAGAGAGCCACCGAGCAACAGCGAGAATAATGCCCGAGGATCATGGCTATACCCATCGACATAGATCTCACCAATACAGCAGCCAACAAAATTTGTCCACAGGACACTAACGCTCCCGCTTTCAGTGTCAGTCAGTGGAGGTAAGTGAGTTTGGAAGATGGCGTTCCCCTCAGCGGCATCTCTTGGCGGCGTCAAAATATTTCAGTAACGCCATGAAATCTAGATGCCTAATTGAAACTAGCCAATAAAGCATTGCAAGGCCTCACTCAAGCTTCACTCAAGCCTCACTCAAGGGAAAAAATTATCAACTTTATTAACGTGGCTAAAATATCGGACATAAACCATTTAATTTTAACTTTTTCAGTATGCATTGGTTATAAAAAGAGCACATGCAGGAGCGCCCAAGAAACAAATTTTTAACTTTTTTTGGCCCAAATGAGAATCACTAGATATATTCATATTTCAAATTGAAGTCTGGTGGACAAAGGTTATTTATTTATTTATTTATTTATTTATTTATTTATTTATTTATTTATTTATTTATTTATTTATTTATTTATTTATTTATTGGGTTTTAACGACACTTTCGACATCCAGGGACACCTTGTGTCGGACAATTTTACAGGTTGAGGAAGCCGGAGAGAAGACGGAGAAAACCATCGGGAAACAGCGAGCAACTGCCAGACTCCCCAACGTACTAACTCCATACAAGCGGGGTTAGCCACCGTGCCCCGATGAGGGCAATCGGGATGAAGTGTCTTGCCCAAGGGCACAACGCTGTTACCCCTGGCAGGAATCGAACTGTGCACCTCTCGGTTTGAAGTTCAATGCCGTGACAAATGAGCCACCGCGCTTCCAGGCTAACATTTATCTTGATGTAACAAATGCGCGCTATTTAAAGGCAGTCCTAGCAGTTACAATTTGATTGCACCGCTCGACAGACTTTCAGTTTTATCATCGGTGAGTGTAAAGAAACATTCACAGAAAACCATCACACTTCACACAATTATAAAGAACAATGGAAGATGTGTCATACTCCAAGGCTCACTTTGTAACTTCAAGGTCAAGGTCACATTTAAAATCGGCCAGTATTCTGGTGCCTGCTATAACTCAGAAATGAAACAGAGTGCAATTATCGAACTTCATTTAAATGTTAAGGACGACCAGAAAGTGTGTCACGTATAATATTAGTTACACAGTTTGTTGGTGGCCTAATATGGTATATATGATGTCAGTTAATTTCATATTGGATGAGAGCGAAGTTACAAACTGTGTAACGAATATATCTTACTGACTGCTACATCGAAGCACAAAAACTAATAACAACAGCGATCAAAATTAAATGAGAGAATTCTCACAATGTGTTCATGTGTCTTTGCCTTGTTACAATTTATGGGAGAGTGCCTAACAAGGCAAATTCATACATACCGAACAGTTTCATTTCGAAGGTAACATGACACACATCCACAGAATATGAAGCCTTTTAAGTTCTTTCAACGTGAAGCGTTTATCGGCTGCCGCCATTTTGAATAATCAATGAACAAAGGGGAGATTACCCATAGCTGTCAGCGTATATTGATGTTGACAGGCAGTATATGATTTTATATGCAGTCTGCATGTGACGTCTTTGAACCAATGAAATTCCCAGATTCTTGTTGGAGGTAAGATATATCAAGCTTCATACACACGTTAAGCACAGTCAGAAGGTGTGTCGAGTACAATACGTGTTTATTTGTCTTTAAATTTCCAACTTGAGTACGTATATGATAAAAATCAAATATATCAGCCATAAATAACTCAGAAACTCCTGTGGCATCAATCATCAAACTTAATACTATCCAAACATTAAGTCTAGTTCCATGGGAGGGGGGGGGGATGTAATAATGAATTCTATTACAGTTTGTCTTGAAATATCTAAATCGTCATACATATGTATCTTGATTGACAAAGCTCTAATAATATCTGTAATATTTGATTTGTATTTTGTTTCTTTCAGCAATACCAACAGTAGTATTTCAAAGTATGTTTTCTGTGATTGCAATGAATCATTTTCAATTAGCTGCAGATCAGACTGGCTTTATATTATCATATAATGGCGTTCTCTCCATGGTAATATATAACTATAACTCTCTAATAAAATACTTTTACAATATTATAAGTTCATAACAATAGGTATGTAGGAGCTATATTCTAGATTTTCACAAAACCCCGTTCTGATTCCTGTACACAACTCATTGAATGTTTTATAGAAAAGTTAATTCGGATTTCTCTGAAAATCATTTTCGATTCCAGTATGATAACCCTACGAAAGGGGATTAATATGAAAGAACATTGGGACAAGTGATGTCCTTGAATTCTCAACTAGTTATACTCTCTCAACAAGTCTTGATTAGATTGCTATATCCTCCCTGGAGGACGTCAGAGGGCCAACGGAGGGGCATCTGCATTTCCGTTGGAACCCTGATGCTTTTCAGGGACGATGATGTATGCACATCGAATAACCAATTACTCTTCACGAATCTCCCAGCCAGTCTTGGTAGCTTGTTATGCCGTCCCATCACAACATCGGGGAGCTAACTGAAGTGTTGTGGCACTCCCGTTGACACATCGATGCCCTCAAGGGACGACATGTACATACATAAAATAGTCCCACTTTAGATTCACTTTTAGAGCCATTATAATCTTGTGTAATTGCAACGGCCAATTATACTTTTAAATGAAGTCATTGTTTATAACCTTCACAATCATGATTAGTGTATATATTGCACTAATAATACTAAACTTTGTCCAATTTCCTTTGCTTTTTTTAACTCTTCTATACTTTACTTATTCTGTCTCTAGGAAAGGCTCACCCGATTTATACAAAGCTGTGAAATCTGAACAAATAAGTCTAGAATATGTCTGGAATATGTTATCAAACATTCAATCTGTAAATGTAAACCCCTTCACTCTGTAGGATACTACAGCTATCAGTTTGAAATACCCTTGGAAGGTGAGCCACCGACGGTAACCCTTTTGCAGAGAGATAGTCATTTTGCAGTTAGGAAAAAATATGGCTATCATAATTGAACAGTATAGAGCTGCAGTTGGGGTTTTTGGCGGTGGCGTCAAGTGTTTCAAAAGAAAATCTTTGAGCCCGCCCTCTCGTAAAATTAGAAAGACTGGGCTCCCAAAAATGAGATTTCTATTACTATTTTGCACGCTTTCTTTGTTACTTTCCGGTGACGTCGAGTCAAACCCTGTCCCACCCGACACAAGAAACAACCTTCCTGGTTCCCTATCTATCTTCCACTACAACATACGTAGCATAAGACACAAGCTTTCACAAATTTCAGATATTATACATGACTTCAGTATTCTCTGTTTCACCGAAACGCATCTCGATAGTTCAGTGCAATCGAGCAGTATCAAATTACAGTGTTTTTTCAGATCCCATTAGAAATGATATAAATCAGTATGGGGGTGGTATTGCCGTATACTTTGATCAACGTCTTCTGTATTTTCGTAAAACCAAACTAGAATTCGACACATCCATCATGTGCTTTGAAGTCACTTCTAAATCGAAAACATTTCTTCTAGCAGTTTCCTACAGATCGGTACAGTATGCACCGAGTGATTATTGGGACCTATTAGATAGGTTTGTGGAAACAGCACTTGATGCGAATAAACCCCTTGTATTGCTAGGTGATTTTAACTCGGACCTAACACAACCTACTGGACGTCTCAGCGAAATTATAACACATTATAGTCTACACAATTTAGTAACAAAGCCAACCTGTGTAACTGCTACTACCGAAACACTTCTCTATCCCATTTTAGTTAGTGACCAAATTAACGACACAGAAAGCGATACAATAGACCTTGAAGTGTCAGATCACTTTGCCGTTTACTGCTGTATAAAATCTGAATATTCACCTAATACCCCATACTTCAGAACTGTTCGTAATTACAAAAATGCTAATTTTGAACTAGCAAATACATTAATCCTTCAAACTGACTGGACACACAAATGCCCCAAACATAAACACCGCCACGAATAATTTTACAGAAAAGTTTCTTGCTATCATTGATAAGTGTATTCCAAAATCAACAGTTCTTATACGCCCAAAAGACAAGCACTGGTTTACCTCTGAACTCAGAAAAGAAATTCGACAGCGCGACAGGCTAAGGAAAAAGGCAATTAAATCTCATCTACGTCACGACTGGACCAAATACAAGAAAAAAGAAATACCGTTAACAACATGATAAAATACGCAAAAAACCAGTACAAATCCAACCTTGAGCACACCCTTTGAGATCAACCTTCCCCCAAATTATTTTGGCATGTAATCAATAACCTTCTCGATAAAAATAAATCTAAAAAGATGCCACCTCTCTATATAACAAATAAAGAAAACCCCGACATGATTGCGTTTACAGACGAAGAGAAAGCTAATTTGCTCAATGACACATTTATATCTAACGGAGTTATTGATGAAACAGATCATATACTCCCAACGTTCTCATCACGCTCCAGTATACATTTAGCTGAAATCCCTATTGAAATAAACGATATTATGGAAGCCATCAAATCTATGCAGTCAAACAAAACCCATGGTCATGATCAAATTAGCGTCAGAATGTTAAAAGCAACTGCTGACAGTATCTCATCTCCCCTAAAATTATTGTTTGAATATTCCTTCCGGTCGTGTAAATTCCCGGAAGAATGGAAGAAGGCAGATGTGACCCCAATTTTCAAGAAAGATGACCCTTCAGACAAAAACAATTATAGACCCATTTTACTTTTACCATGCCTTAGTAAAATAATAGAAAAAGTAACCCTTAAATATATTCTTCCGCACTTCACAGAAAATAATCTCCTGTATAAATACCAGTCTGGCTTCATTCCTGGACATAGTACAACCTTCTAGTTAATGGAATTATATCACACTCTATGCAACTCCCTTGACAATAAACTACTAACCTGTTCAGTTTTTTTGTGATATATCAAAAGCCTTCGAAAAAGTTTGGCACAAGGGTTTGGTTTTTAAACTTGGAGAGAATGGTATCACAGGAAATCTACTTTTGTGGATAGAAAATTATCTAGATAATCGACAACAGAGGGTTTTAATTAACAATGATTTTTCACAGTACAAGACAATGAAATCGTGGGTTCCACAGGTCTCAGTACTGGGCCCCTTCCTATTCCTGGTCTACATAAACGATATCGCTGACCTACTCGAGTCACATGCTCGGATGTTTGCGGTCGACACGTGCCTGTCCACCAGTAAAAATAACAAAGTCGACCTAACTTATGTCCTAAACGCCGATTTAGAAAAAATTAACAGCTGGGCCAATCAGTGGTTGGTCTCATTCTACCCATCCAAAACAAAGTCAGTTTATTTTTCATTTTCCCCAGGCACAACCCCACCTGTAATTCACTTTAATAATAGCATTGTATCTGGATGTGATCATCACAAACACTTAGGCATTTATCTACAAAGTAATCTTAAATGGGATGTTCAAATAAATGAAATTTGTAAAAAAGTGTCGTCCCAATTATCGCAACTCCGAAAACTGAAATTCTTGCTCTCTCGCAAAACATTGGAGAGGATATAGGTGTCGTAATACTCCCTATAATGGATTATAGAGATGTACTATGGGACTCAGCCCCCTCCTATCTTCTGAAAAGACTCGAACGCTTTCGTCTCGATGCGGCCCGAATTATCACAGGTTTAACGAGATCAGTATCGACAGAAAACATCCTTCTTGAGCTTGGCTGGAACTCTTTGACACGCAGACATGTAATTCACAAAATGAGTGTAATGTACAGAATAGTTAACCACGAAGCACCAGAATATATTACGCGTTTACTTCCTCCGCGAATTTCACAATTCACTTCATATAATCTGCGACGTGCGGAACAATTTTCCACATACAAAACACGTACTGAACATTTTAAGAAATCTTTTCTGCCAGCCACAGTGTCAGCCTAGAATTACCCAGTCATATATTACAATTACAATCCCTTGTACAATTTAAAAAGAAATACATAATCCTGAATCCTGTAACGAAACCACCCGTTTATTTTGCTAGCGGGAAACGAATGCTAAACATCACACACTGTTGTCTACGAAGCCAATGTAATGACTTGAACGCCGAAAAGTTTGCTAATTATATTTGCGAAGCTCCTAGCTGCAGTTGTGGACATGGACTTGAAAATGCCGAACATTATTTTTTTGAGTGTCCGTTATATACAACGCAGTAATACTTTGAAATGGCGGCTTTCTAGTTTTATAACGGATAATTTATTGTATGGAAATCCAAATCTATCTATCTCAGACAACCAATTTATCTTTAAGTGTGTCCAGTCCTTTATTTCAAGCACTCAAAGATTTAATCTTTGAAAATTTGGAAACGAATACACTTTTGCAATTGAGCAAAAATTCCTTCAACTTGTGTGGATGGACTGTCACTGTGTTGTGGCGGGGTGGTTTCTCCAACCTGCAAACGATGATGATTTTTCAAAATCATCCTGAGAATATTGTGTTTTCAGCATGTGGATCACGGAGTGAAACCCCATGCTCCATGGGCGGTGGATCTATTCGTGTTCTCCGTTCCTTGTTCTTTGAAACTGTACAGATAGTATTTGTGGGGAGAGTCTACCCCGCCGCGGTTTGGTGACTTGGTCCAGCCCCTCCGTACTGTGTGCGAAATTTGAACGAGTATATAAACATGTGTACATATGTGTGATTTTATACACAAGTCCAAGTAAACACAAGCTTTCCTAGATGGGCCCTTACGAGCGGGCGGCAAATATTTCATTTCAGATATTCCATATTTCATACTTTGGAGTGGCGGGGTTTGCATTTGCATTGACTTGCATTTATCAAAACCTGGTCCAGAAAAGCTGGTGTTTGGAACTTGCCCACTACCTGATAAAACAAATTTAAACTTTTCGTCGATTGAAATATTGAGCCAAAAACATTTTTGATGAGTGGAGATCGGGTTACAGCCTACTAAAACAAGCACTATTTATTTTACTTTATATTTGCTTTTCCCACAATCTTTATCTTCCTTTCTGGGAAAATTAAACTTTGTATTATAAGGATGTTAAAATGTTCACCTATGTATGTCGTTCTTGTACATTTTTATTTATATTGTTACAGCATTATACAGGAGAGGAACGTAAATAAGTTGCTATAACTTGTGTTCCAATCCTTTTTGTCAACTATCATCAAAGACAAATAAAATATGCTTAAACTAACTAGTTATAACGACTTGTCAGGTCGTTATAATGACTTTCCAACTCATAGTAATGAACCGTTAACGCGTTATAACAACTTCATAACTCTTGTAATGACTTGTCAACTCGTTATTATGACCTAGCAACTCGTTATAACGATTTGTCAACGCATAACGACTTTACAATACTTTATAACTTGTCATCTCATTGTAACGATTTATCGACTCATTATAACGACTTCCCAACTCTTTATAATGACATGATAGCCTATTACAGCGCTTTGATAACTAGTTATATGGCTTCAGAAGATGTTATAACAACATATCAACTGAATGTATGGACTATTTTGGAACTCGTTACAATGACTTTCCGAATTAATTACAATGACTTTTAAATTTATTATCATGACTTTTCTATTCGTTATAATGACTTGTCAACTCGTTATGACTTCATAACTTGTTATAGCGACTTGTTTGGTGATGTCACCTTACTGTAAAAGAATCACAGCTCGTTATAATAACTTGTCAACGTTCTAATGATGTGTCAACTAGTTATAATGGCTTCACAAACTATTACAACGATTTGTCAACTCGTTATAATGATACAACGACCCATTCTGACGACTTGTCAACTCGTCATTACAGCTTATTAACTTGTTATAGCGACTTAAGAACTCGTCATTACAGCTTATTAACTTGTTATAGTGACTTGTCAACTCGTCATTACAGCTTATTAACTTGTTATAGCGACTTAAGAACTCGTCATTACAGCTTATTAACTTGTTATAGCGACTTGTCAACTCGTCATTACAGCTTATGAACTTGTTATAGCGACTTCAAAACTCGCCATTACAGCTTATTAACTTGTTATAGCGACTTAAGAACTCGTTATAACGTCTTTCAGAACTCGTTATAATGACTCGTCAACTTTTTATAATTACTTGTCAACGTTTGATAACTTCATAACTCGTTATAATGAAATCACAGCTCGTTATAATAATAATATAATAACACTTTGTCTATCCGCTGATTTGTAGCAGTTCTCGGACGAGAAGGCCTTGGTTACCCCTGTGCTCCCAACTGCCTCCCTTTTCCCACGCTTCTTCTCTCCTCTCAACATTCGGAGACGAACTGCATGATGACCTCCCTTGTCCCATTCTTCCTAATCTCTCTGATTAGCATATTAACCCTCTCCTTTGAGTCACTCACTAACCACATGTCCTTCATTCTCTCATCCCACTTCCCCATTATACTCCCATTGAATATTATTCTTTTAGACTGGTATTTTGAGCATTCTAGAAGAAAGTGTTCCAGAGTCCCCACCATGCCTAAATTACACTCCTTTTCACTGTTTTTCCCATTTTTCCCATTTTTCCCCCAACAGCTACAGGGACCGCGACCTCAGTTTAAACAACAGTGACCCCCCAAAGGTGCCATCAAGGTACTTTTCAAAACCAGGCTTCTCTTTCTCACGCAGACCACCCAAAGACTTCTTTAATTTGACCCCTCTTGCCAATTAAGGTTTCCATTCTCCATGACCCTTTCTATGGCGATTGTTTTACCCTGGGTTGCCCCTACGTCTAGGTACGAGATCGCCATAGAGTAGTTCTCTATTAGCTCCCTCACTTAGACCATCTATCCTGTCTTGATATTTGAGTTGAAAATTCTCTGGAACATTACTTTACACGATCGGCTCTCGGGGAGATTTTCAATAAGTCTATCCTATCCTTGATCCTCATCCACCCAAGCTCACCCTTGAATGCTTCTAGTGCTGCAGCATTACTCGACCCCGTAATCCATCGGCATTTACAGCCGTTTGGTTTAGGGGTACCACATCCGTACCATATTGTTTAAACAACATTTATTTCCAAAGTTTCTAAAGTGATATATAGCTTACAATATCATTAAGTGTGGATTCGACAGTAAGCTGTTAGCTTATCCGTGGTCGTTTCCACTTGTAACGAAATTGACCCACCCCGCCTTGCTCTACCCCTACGCCGATGCTCTCGGCCCGAACTCACTCACATGAAATGAGTTCTGGCCGACAGTCTCGCCACAAAAGTCAACCAAGGTCTAGCCATGATACAAGTTCGTCTTTCTAAACCGAGATTGATTACCTTAATTAATTACCCAAGACCTGTGTAAAATTGTCCCACGCCGACTTGGCACTCCTCTCGCGCCGATGCTCTCGGCCCGAACTCACTTACATGAAATGAGTTCCCCCCGAGAGCTTCGCCGCAAAAGTCAACCAAGGACTAGTCATACACATCTGTAATCTTAAGGGACAAGATTCAATTCCACTTTGAACCGCGTTTATTGGCCTCATAGATCAGAGCAGGGTTTCATAGAAAGGGCTATATCCTAGAAAGGAATAACAACAAGTGGCGAATTTGAATGTCTATATATATTGTCCTTTTACATATTTACAAACTCTCCCAGATTGTATAGAAGGAGTCGGGGATATTTTCATTAATATTTCCACAAGAATCTCACAAATATCTATTTTCCAACAGCGGCTACTTTGCACCTTCTGTACTCATATAAAAAAAAAATAAATTACACTTCTACCTCGCCATAGATTGCACTTTCACCAAAAAAAAATTCTAGGCAATCTTCCTAACAGGCCGGACTTATCAATTCAATCATCCGAGTCCTCTTCCCTGGTGGAAGAGTTTACATACCAAATATATCTATAAATATTCACAATTGCTACTACCCTTGGCTAAAGAAGGGGAGCACATCACAGGCTGGAATCTAAAGTTCCAACAATCCAACACTCTTCCCCGGCGGAAGGGTTAGGCTACCAATCATAAATATCCACACCTTTTCACACTAAAGGTGAATCAGCCTAAATCCCTCGCACCCAGAATTACTATCAACACACCGAAAATATGCCGTTGCACCGTAACAGCCTATCTGTCAACTATCATTTTTCTACCCCCTTAAATCAAAAGTATTTTTCCAGGGGTAGAGCCATAGCAATGAAATGAGATTATTGTTAATCACTGAGATTGCCAATTGGGGGGGGGGGGGGGGGGGGGGAGTCCAAATCTGTCAGCCCACCGAAACTCGCCCTATGACGATGTTCATCGATTAGGCCGAGGCATCTTAGTGAATAAATTTTAAACGCTTAATTAATAAAGCTTCAGCAAATGAATGTTTCGACCCACGGCGAGGATCGGAAGACCGTATAATCTCGTGACCGGCCCTGGGGGGGGGGGGGGGGGGGGGCGGGATTTTTGGATGTTAATACATCCGAAAACCCGGAGGAGACAAAATCAAAACGTCTTACCTCGTTGAAAGTCCAAATTATTCTCTCGGAATTGGAATACAAACCAATACACAATATCTTCTCGGTCACAGAAAACCCGTGCGCGCTTACCAATAATGAACCGCATGAGTTATTTCACTCCGATAAACACCAAGTGTGTCGACCAGCCGAAGTGATTAAGCCATTTGTCTTTCTCTTGCCAATATAGAAATTTAAGGCCACTTACAAAGTGACTTAATGCATTTAACACTGAAGCGATCAATCCGCCTTCATACATTCAGACACACACACACACACACACACATACACTCATATATATAAGCATGTGTACAGACATCATATGTATGGTAATTTCTTTTATTGTATATTTTTTTCTTACATTACCCCCACCCCAAAATTCAACGTCCCCATTAAAAAAACAAAAAGGGAGAGTTATTTGCAGCCCCCCGAAGAAGAAAGGAAAAAAAAAACATATATAAGAAAAAAACAAAAACAGCAAAAGTAAAAAAAAAACATCTAGTATTGAGTTTTAGTCAATGTTGGTTGGTTCCCCGTGGGACAACTACAATTTTAAATACTTTCACATTAGATAATGCTCTATTACGATAGGGTTCCTTTCAGGACCAAATGTTATAGCATTAGGCCGAAATAGGTCCCCGACCAGTACTAAGTACTGCCAGAAGCCGACTAAGTCATGCCGCAGGAGATGGAAATCGTCAGAATGGACCTATTCAAGCATAATCGACAACCTTTATTTTTTATTTTATTTTTTTTAATTTTATGGTCCTATCCAGAACCCCAGCATAAAACATCGATCAACATTGATACAAATAACGTGTATAAATATTTGAAGGGACGCTATGTATTCATAAGAATTAAGTTCTTTCAGAACTTATGTACTATTACGTGACTGTTATTCTATCAATTATGTAACCACGTTCTTTTAGAACTTATTTACTATTATAGGCGTTATGCCTTTAACTACAACATCAAGCTCCCGTAGATCTCATATGTTTATTTAAAGCGTCATGCTTTTAACTGTATAATTAATTACTCAATGTGAACCTTGTTCCTCCAAAACTGAGACAAGATGTCTTGCGTAAAGATGCTGACCTACATTATTCAAATGTACTCCATCTTTTGCAAAATGAACACGGGACACTTTGAATAGTGGCTTGTAAAAAAATTCAGGACCCTCATGAGCTCTATAAAACTCGCAAATAGTCGCTCTTCTCAACTCATATAAGGTGATAGACACCTTAGGTTTCAAACGGGGAAACAGTCCCAATAAAACAATACAGTTAACGCCAAAGCGTTTAAGGTAGTCTAAAAGCCCCTCTACTTCTCTTTTAAAAACTTCTAAATTGAAAGTGTCACAATCAATGTTATTTTCGCCGATTTGAATCACGACAGTCTCTATATCAACAACCCGAATCCTCTCAAAATGATGCACTTTGGCTCCAGGTATTCCATGGAATATTGTTGAACGTAGTCGTGCCGGAATTCTTCCTTTCCAACTTCCAATTCTTTTGACAAACGAGTGTCCCATAACCATTTCCATTATGCTAGAAGGAGAACAATGACACAAAGAACAGCATCTGATTTTCACAAACAACATTCTCTCCGCAAACAGATTATACATATCTTTAGATGTAAATGTAATGAGGAACCAACACAAAAACAAAACAAAAAATTTCCATCTTCATAAATTTCCGTGAGATAGTTCTTTCAACCAAGCTGACCTGTTTATTAATTTAGATTACTACCACGGACACATCGCTTACGGAAATCCAATTATACTTAGACGGTACCGTCTTTAACTTACATAACTCTAATATTCTGAAGCATAGCCTATCATATAACTCGCACCACCCTCGTCAAACACGCGCACAAAAAAATACCATACAACGAATCACAACCCTCTCGCGCACCGAATCACAAAAATGAACCGGTCAGCGGGCTCAAGAACGATCTTGACGGGTGAGAAAAAGGAGACAACCACACTTGTATTTGTCATTTCTTGCAACCGATCTAAAACAAAAAAAAAACCAGTTTCCCGGAACCACATATCAAAAGCGGCAGTCCCCAACACCAGGGAAGTGACACAATTTAAAATAATGTAATACAAGCCAAACACAGCTCATATAATACTGACGAGCCAATGGCTCATCTGACCAAATATCTACAAAACATGAAATTTTGGTTCTACATTAAATACCTATCGGAGGCAGTTCTATATCGAAGGCTGGTTTGTAAGCGCTAAATCAAAACTCAAATCTATACAATAGCTATTGCGCTTAACGCAAAATATACACCCCAGGTCTATGCGAACTGCCACCCTAATCCCTAAATATCAAGTGGGTTGTCAAAAAAAAAAAGAAACGGTAAAGAAAAAAAAAAAGAACATAATTAAAAAAAAAACAAATTCCTGAGAATCTAGTCGGCGCGGTCGCCGGAGGGTCCGACCACGCCTACTAGTTGGACCTTCATCGAGGAACACCTCCTCCTCCCCAGGACTCTCCACCAAGGACCGGTCTACTATATTTTCACTAGGACCATCAGGAGTGGGACACATGGGGCCACCCAAATCTGAATTAACCACTTCTGACATACGTGTGTAACATTTCTTCAGTCTGTTGAAATGTACCACTTGTGGTTTACCACCCCCGACGCGAACCACGAGGTAATTTGCGTCCGAGAGTTTGCTTTTTATTATGTAGGGACCAACCCAAAATTTCGCAAATTTTGAGGTTTGGCTTTTATTTACTCTAGGTAAGTAAAGCCAAACCTCATCCCCAACAGTCAAAGGTTTGCCGAAAACTCGTTTATCATAGATTTTCTTCCTTCTCCTAATTTCTGAATCACATTTCCGCAAAACTAATTGGAAAATGTGGGCCAGGCGACCCTCTAAATCACTTACACACTGAGAGGGAGCACAATCTCTATCAGGAATCTTACCAGCAATTAACTCTGTAGGTAAATTAATTTCTCTACCAAACATGATACTAAAGGGGGTGAACCAAGTAGCCCCAGGTTTGGCGCTTCTATAAGCCATCATGGCGAATGGAAGATAATGCTCCCAGTCACCATGATTATCTTCTACAAAGTAGGCTAACATAGCCGCTAAGGTTCTATTAAACCTCTCAACTTGGCCGTCACTTTGAGGCATACATGGAGAGGTACGAGTCTTCTTAATCTCAAAAGAGCGACAAACTTCTTGAAATAGATCCGACTCAAAATTCGGTCCCTGATCTGAATGTATAATTTTCGGCATACCATACCGACTAATCCACTCTCGAATCACAACATCGGCTACTGTACTTGCCCTTTGATTCGGAATAGCAAAAGCCTCCGTCCATTTGGAAAAATAATCTGATATGACCAATATATAAATATTACCATGAACGGACTCGGGTAATGGCCCTAAAATGTCTAAAGCAATTCGTTCCATAGGCTCCGATACTTTATCTGTTACCAAAGGAGCTCGACTGGCCTTGCCAGGCGATTTACGACGCTGACAACTCGGACAGGACTGTATCCAGAGTTCTATGTCATGACGCATGCCTACCCAGAAAAACCGTTCTCGAATTTTCGAATATGTTTTATGGACGCCCAAATGTGCACCCACTAAAGGGTCATGATGCTCCTTACACACCTGACTTCTTAAGTCTTTTGGGACCACCCACAAAAATTTACTGGGGGCCCCTATTTGTGTCCATTCTCGAAAAAGAATGCCATCTTCCACAGAAAATTGTTCCCACTGACTCACATACATTTGAAGTTCCTAGGGCTCTCCTTTTAACTTTTCAAGACCAGGTTTTTCTCCTTTTAACTTAATTTCCAGAATTTTTTTTTATAACGGGATCAGTCCGCTGATTTCCTTTAGTCAATTTAATTCCAGATTCAAACTCTACAGTGTTAATATCGTTTTTATTACAGGGTGGAATCCTACTCAGGGCGTATGCATTTTTATGCTGTTCACCACGACGATGAACCGTCGTGAAATTCGAACCCACTGAGGTATTCCAGCCAACGCGCCACCTGCCCAACAGGTTCCTTAAAATTGAACAACCACTGCAAGGACCCATGGTCGGTTCGCAGTGTACAATGCTTACCAATAAGAAAATGTCTAAAATGTTTGACACTCTTAATTACGGCTAATAATTCTTTCCGAGTAACACTATAATTTTTTCCTGCTGGGAATGGGCTTTACTAAAATAAGCTATTACTCGCTCCTTGCCCTCTATAATTTGAGACAAAACTGAGCCAGAGGCGAAATCACTTGAATCCGTGTCTGAAATAAATTCATGCTCAAAATTCGGGTAAGCCAAAATTGGGCTTTGACACAATTTGCCTTTTAGCACATCAAAAGCTTCTTGTTGGGCCTCGCCCCAGACAAACTTCTCGTTCTTACGAGTTAACTTGGTTAAAGGGCTAGCCAAAGTGGAAAAATGGGGTACAAACTTCCGATAATATGCAGATAACCCGACAAAACTCCGTAGATCTTTCAGACAAGTCGGAACAGGCCAATCTTTTACACGCGCAATTTTCTCCGGATCAGTTGACACGCCCGACGCGGAAACAATGTGACCTAAATATGAAACCTGATGTCTAAACAACGCACACTTAGAGGGTTTTAATTTTAACCCTGCGGACCTTATTCTACTAAAAACTTCTTGTAATCGTTCAATATGCTCCTGAAATGACCGCGCATATATAATGACATCATCAAGATATATGAGACATGTTTTCAAAAACTCAAGGGAAAATTTAACCCCTAAAATCGTAATAGTTTTGTCTGGCAAGGAGATCACTGAATTAGTTCTATTCATAAAATCAATTCCCAGGATTGCGTCAAATGAAAAATCAGTCACAAAAAAAATTTGTACACATTCATACTTACCAACAGTAACAGGAAAATCAATTATCCCTTTCAAATCAAGGGGGCTGCCCACTCGCCCCCACAACACTACGAGGAGCCTCTCTTACGCGAGACTGCTCGCTACCCAAAATCTCACGTAACACTTTGGTACTGATTAAGCTCACCGCCGAACCCGTATCCAGTAGGAACTTAACATTTTCATTCAAGACTTTAAGAGTCAGATAACTATGACCGATACTCTCAGATGGGAGGGTCCTTTCTATCATAGACTGAGGTTCGACCCCTACCCCAGTCTTTACTCGTTTAAATCCTGTTTATTGTCAAACTCAGACTTGTGCGACCAATCACCTTTACCTCTACCTCTATTCCTACCTCTACCCCCTCTATTTCCGTAACCACCTCGGCCACGACAACCTCTATAAAAATTATTGCTGTCCTGACCTCGACCCTGCCTGAAAACTTCCTCCCTCAACTTATTCTGTTCAATCTGAATCTCTCTCAACTGTCCTTGTAAGCGTTCCACCGCCTGGGTTAATGCACCAATTCCGCTCGAAACCTCCGATTCCCCAACCACACTAACCGAAGAAGGTACCTCTACCTTCTTATATGATTCTTCATCCAAAGCAGCCCGTACTGCCGCATCAAGGGTCTCAGGCTTAGCCCTCAACACTTGCATCCTAACTTCATTGTCCGTCAGCGCCGAAATAAAGCTACCCTTCGCCAAATCGTCCCTAACATCTAGGGGAACCCCTGAATACGCCTTTCTTACTAAGCGCCTAATATTTCCCGCTAACTCAGGCAAAGTCTCCCGCTGTGACCTACGTCTGGATCTTAATTGGGCCCTATATATTGCAGTACCCTTAAATGGATCAAAACGATCTCGCAAACTCTGCATAACTCTATGTGAACTGGCTTTAATTTCCGGGTCCAAATCTTCATAAAACTGTAAGACGGCGCCCCTCAAGGACACCACTAAAAACTGACGAGCCCGGTCTTCAGACCACTGGTTAAACCCAACACATTTCTCAAAATGGGATAACCAATCAGCTACACTGGTGGTTGCATTAAAGGTATCCGGCGTAACAATTGGCTTACGCGGATAAGCTTGATTACCATCACTATCATCCGACTGCAAAACTCTCGCTCCAAGCTGAGTTGTAGGCAAACTCAATACTTTCTGCTTCACCCCCAAAATCTTATTATTTTGAACCACCCTGGGCGCTTTCGCCGGATCAACCGCGCGCCCAGCAAAAGCTCGACGTGGAGTGGAATCTGCCGAAACTGCCCCAGACGTATTAATCATTTCAGTGTAATCTCCGGTTTGATTACATAACTCAACAATAGAATTCTGCAATTCATCACTCAACTGTTGACATTTCAAAATAGTCGAATCAACCTTACTAAGTTTTCTCCCAGGAGTAGGGTCAGGAGTAGGGGGAACATTCCGAAATTCCCTAGGCCTAGCACCTCTGGCCGTTATATCAGCGGTCAGAGCTTCCGAGGCATATATATAATCATCCAACTCATGACTAATTCCTGTAGCGATCTTTAAGAAATAGAGCTTCACCCCAATATGACAATTTACCACAATGACTCGACTGCAGCACTATAGCAACCCTGTCCTCAAGCACCACAGAATCGAAATAACATAATAAATTTTCTTGTCAATCCACATCGATCGCGTTGATTTAAAATTTATCTTGTCAATCCAAATTAATCAAGTCAATTCAAATTTAATCCAGTCCAACCAATCAATCAAATCGATTTAAAAGTTATCCTGACGGCGACGCCAAAAATCTGTAACGAAATTGCCCCACCCCGCCTTGCTCTCCCCCTGCGCCGAGGCTCTCGGCCAGAACTCACTCACATGAAATGAGTTCTGGCCGACAGCCTCGCCACAAAAGTCAACCAAGGTCTAGCCATGACACAGATTTGTTGTCGAGGGGTTAGATACCAGTTCGTCTTTCTAAACCGAGATTGATTACCTTAATTAATTACCCAGGATCTGTGTAAAATTGTTCCACGCCGCCTTGGCACTCCTCTCGCGCCGATGCGCTCGGCCCGAACTCACTTACATGAAATGAGTTCCCCCCGAGAGCCTCGCCGCAAAAGTCAACCAAGGACTAGTCATACACATCTGTAATCTTAAGGGACAAGATTCAATTCCACTTTGAACCGCGTTTATTGGCCCCATAGATCAGAACAGGGTTTCATAGAAAGGGCTATATCCTAGAAAGGAATAACAACAAGTGGCGAATTTGAATGTCTATATATATTGTCCTTTTACATATTTACAAACTCTCCCAGATTGTATAGAAGGAGTCGGGGATATTTTCATTAATATTTCCACAAGAATCTCACAAATATCTATTTTCCAACAGCGGCTACTTTGCACCTTCTGTACTCATATAAAAAAAGAATAAATTACACTTCTACCTCGCCATAGATTGCACTTTCACCAAAAAAAAATTCTAGGCAATCTTCCTAACAGGCCGGACTTATCAATTCAATCATCCGAGTCCTCTTCCCTGGTGGAAGAGTTTACATACCAAATATATCTATAAATATTCACAATTGCTACTACCCTTGGCTAAAGAAGGGGAGCACATCACAGGCTGGAATCTAAAGTTCCAACAATCCAACACTCTTCCCCGGCGGAAGGGTTAGGCTACCAATCATAAATATCCACACCTTTTCACACTAAAGGTGAATCAGCCTAAATCCCTCGCACCCAGAATTACTATCAACACACCGAAAATATGCCGTTGCACCGTAATAGCCTATCTGTCAACTATCATTTTTCTACCCCCTTAAATCAAAAGTATTTTTCCAGGGGTAGAGCCATAGCAAAGAAATAAGATTATTGTTAATCACGGAGGTTGCCAATTGGGGGGTGGGGGGGGGGGGGGTCGCCGAAACTCGCCCTATGCCGATGTTCACTGATCGATTAGGCCGAGGCATCTTATAGCAAAATAAGATGTCTCGGGATAATCGTGAATAAATTTTAAACGCTTAATTAATAAAGCTTCAGCAAATGAAGCCCACGGCGAGTATTGGAAGACCGTATAATCTAGTGACCGGCCCGGGGGGAGGGGGGATTTTTGGATGTTAGTACATTCGAAAACCCGGAGGAGACAAAATTAAAACGTCTTACCTCGTTGAAAGTCCAAATTATTCTCTCGGAATTGGAATACAAACCAATACACAATATCTTCTCGGTCACAGAAAACCCGTGCGCGCTTACCAATAATGAACCGCATGAGTTATTTTACTCCGATAAACACCAAGTGTGTCGACCAGCCGAAGTGATTAAGCCATTTTTCTTTCTCTTGCCAATATAGAAATTTAAGGCCACTAACAAAGTGACTTAATGCATTTAACACTGAAGCGATCAATCCGCCTTCATACATTCAGACACACACACACACACACACACACACACACACACACACACACACACACACACACACACACACACACACACACACACACACACACACACACACACACACACACACACACACACACACACACACACACACACACACACACACACACACACACACATACACTCATATATATAGGCATGTGTGCAGATATCATATTTATTCTTTTATTATATATTTTTTTCTTACACACTCGTGGTATAGTTAACAGGTAGCAAATGAGAAGACAGTGAGGAGGCGTATACAGCAAGATACCTGCTCACACAATTTTTAAGCTAAGTAAAAATAAAGAAAGTAACATAAGATGATACAACGTCGCCTGAGTGCTAGAGTGTCATATGTCCCCTATGTGATACAGGACACTTTAGCACTTAGGTGACGACAAGTAGGTTTAATTTATCTAATTGGTAGAAGAAAAGAAGGTTGGACAGTTTTCAGGAAGAAAAAGAATAAAGAGCCACCAGTCGGAACTAAACCATATCCATGTTGTACCGTCAATCAGTTACGTATGAGTTCTATCTGTGCGAGGGGATACCGAGAGGACCAGTATAACCTAAACTTTATTGTGTTGTGTATGTCAATGGAGGTCCCAACACAGAGACGGTCCGAGATAACACCAGTTAGCTCAAATCTTATGTATACTTGAGTTATTGTTAAAGTTAGAGAAAAACACAGAATGAAATCTCCGTTGGTCAACAGTGGCTTCCGCCTGCTTCGGGTGGCGTGGCATAAGTGTGACTTGTCAGCCACTAAACTATTAGGAGTGTACACACAGAAGATCGGAGAACAACTTTGAGGTACAGCACAGTAGGGGTTATAGGTTATATACTGCGGGAATGAGTATAGATACAATCTGCATTATTTTTAGAATTAATTTACATTCTTAGGATTATGGTAATAACATTACACTAACCATTCATATGAGCAGATGGTCACCAGTGTGTTTCTAACAGAACCTCGCAGAAGGGAGAATATATTTATGAACTGTTTCGAAACTTAAGTAATTGTCGCCTTGGGTGTAAAATTCAGATCAGTACAACAATGTATTACAGTCAGCTGGATTGGGATGTAGACCTAGGGTCTCCCTTCGTATACGGTCGTAATTAGGACATTTTAATAGAAAGTGACCTGTAGTCTCACGTTCAGCACATGAAAAACTCGGCGAAGCTGCCAGGTGATTGACAAAAAGATGCTCGTTCAGATGACTACATCGAAGCCGTAAGCTACAATGATATATCTGAGCTCTATGGGAGGTTGATTTGAAGAAGAATGCTGGAGGTCGAATAAAGTTAGGTTCAAGTATTTTCGAAATGCTGCCAGGGAGCAGTTGTCTCTAACGTTACTTGGAATTTTATTCCATGATTTCGTTGTGGATGGGATAAAAGATGTTTGGTAGCCCGTGGTCCGACAATAAGGAATTCGGATATTACTGGCGGTGTGAAGTTCTAGAGTCTGAGTTGTCGAGATAGGAGGTGGGACTAAGCAGGAAATATATGGCGGGGAAATGTTGTGATACATTTTGAAAAACTGTATTAATTTGTGTTTCTGCCGTCTTACTTGTAGTGTCTCCCATCCAGTTTTCACATAGAGTGATGCCTTGCTCGAACTTAGAGTTGCACCTGTAACAATACGAGCACTAGCAATTTGAATTTTTTCCAGAATTATCACATTTGTTTCGCTGCAGTTATCCCAAGCTGTATCTGCATATTCCAACAGGGGTATAACGAAAGCAAAATATATCTTCCCGAGTATTTTCCGGTCTAAAATGAATTTATGTTTTCTCGTGAGATCCAGACGTGACCATGCTTTTGTGGAGATAAGTTCTATGTGGTGATCCCACGAACAGTTTGAGTTGAACATGACACCCAAGTGTATGTGCTCCGTGACTTCTTTGATAGGGACATTTGCCAGTACGAGGGATGTCTGTTGAGTGGGGTCAGTTCGGCGTGAAATGGTCATCGCTTCGGTTTTAATGGGATTGAATTTTACCAACCACGTGTGTGCCCAATGTCCAGTTGTACTAAGATCATTGTTCAGGAAAAGAGGATCCTGGTCAGGGTTTTCAATTATTAAATATAAAGTTGTGTCATCTGCAAAAAGGCGAATACAGCTTGTTAAATATAAAGTTATGTCATTAATATAAATGAGAAACAACAGGGGGGCGAGAATAGATCCTTGGGGAGCCCCCGAGGTAACAGGTTTCCAAGAGGACTCCTCTGAGTTAGTTTAAACAATATTTATTTCCGAGTTCAATAAACTCAATAATAGAAAACAATTACGGATGATATATATAGAACAAAAACGGAAAATGGATTCAGCAGCAAGCATATACTTATGTGAGCTGTCTCCGCTGTGTTTGCACACACTATTTATATATCAGCAAGGCGAGAACAATTGTTTTACATAAACATTAGCTGGGATACTCCTGAGTTCAGGAATGATAAGTAGTGAAAGAGATTTAAAAAAGAAAAAAGGGAGAAGACAAAAAATAGAATAATAAAAAAAACAAAACAGTTGAGAGAAATAGATATTTGTGTGAGTTTGTATTAACCCTTTACCTAACCTGAAAAGTAGACGACACTTGCAAAAATAATTCTTGAATAACTAATCGACGAGCTCGTTCCAACGAGGGGTCATAACCTATGTTTTTGAGACAAAAAATGAAAAAAATAATGAAAATTAATTGGCGATTTTTGAGAATAGCGCTGGGCGGTTTTGGCCGTTACGTTAGGTAAAGGGTTAAGACAGTACAAGTTGATAGCAGAACTGCGTGTGGTGGTTAAGAGTTGGATAAGCCATGAGTGGACTAACAGCACCGGTATGTTATCCACGCTCTTATGTTTTTCTTCGTCAGAAACGAGTTTGTAGTTACGAGGGGTGACAGTAAATTTCGAACGCATTGTGATGGATTCATAATCAGCTCGAGAAACACAGGTACCCTTCCTATCAAAGTGCAGTAGTCCTCACAAAACTTTGGGTATTAGGAATTGAGTGATATTAGGTAGTTAGGTCTCAAGAAGTCTATGTACAAACTTGCTGCCGTAAGAGGGGACACCACTAATATATCATTAAGTATGTAACTAGTGTTTAGCCCAGCTGGGCGCAGTAGTTTGAGAAGTTAATCACCTAAGGCAGAGGGGGGGGGGGGAGGGGGGGGGGGCATTGAACCAAGAACTTGCTCGACAGATTTTGAACTGGGAAGGGGGAAGTGTCACAATATTTCAGAAAGTAATAGCATCCCTCTACACGCCCTGTATCTAGGTGTAGGTGGCTGGATGGTTATAACTAAAACCTACCAGTCTAAGTACTAATCAAGTATTAAGCCTAACTGGGTGCACTAGTTTGAGAAGTTATTCACCAAGAGCAAAGGGGGGAAATTCCCATTAAACCAAGTACCTTCTAGAAATATTTTAGGACTGGGGAAAGGAGGGGGCACAATATTTCAAACCATGCATATTAACAGCCCTCTGCCCGCCCTGAATCAGGGTCGTTGAATGGTTATGGCTAAAACCTACCAGTTTCCTGAATGTAATCATGGAGGCAACTCGCAATTCTCTGGTTAGTCTGGGCACCGTAAAGCGGATTTCCATATAAGAGAATGTTCTTGTCGATGGGATATGTAAGGCGATCGAGAGTTTCGCACCTTGCTTCTGTATACAGGTGACAATTAAAAAGGTAGTGTTCAGTAGATTCCCTATTGCCACAGCTACAGTCTGGAGAGCTTGTTAAATGATTGTTATATAAATCCTCAGTGAGATTGCTGCACCTCAGGCGCTATCTGCAATGGAGCACTTGCGTTCTGTGCGACTTATTAAAGTAAAAAGTACTGTGGATAAAAGGCTTTTCTCGGCTGATATAGGATTTGAAGTTTGTAATCGAATTGTCTTCTCAGATTGTTATTTGTAAGCTGTTCCATAGTCGGGTAGTAGATGGTATAAATGATCTTTGATGTAAAGCAGTACGACGTAACAGACGGTACAGACAAATCTGTATTGCCACGAAGTGAGTATTCGTGTGATGCTGACGAGGATGGCGGAATTAAGGAAGAAAGGTAGCGAGACACATAACGATGATACATCTTGAAGTATTGGATCAATTTGTGTTTCTCCCTAGGAGATTGCAGTGTTTCCCACCCTGTTTCTATATATAACAATTCCTTGCTGGTGCTTCTCGTCGCCCCAATGACAATTCGAGTAGCCTATATTTGGAGTTTCTCAAGCTCCATGGACTCACCTTAGGTACAGTTGTCCCATACTGAATCCGCATATTCAAGTACAGGACGTGTGAAGGCAAAGTATATCTTCTCAAAAGTTTTACGGTCAAGAGAAAATTTGAGTTTTCAAATGAGTCCCAGTCGTTTCCATGCAGACGAGATTATGTTGGATATGTGATTTCGCCACGCCCCGTGATCATTGAAGGTCAATCCCAGGTGTTTGTGTTCTGCGACTTCTTTTATACATGTGCCAGACATTAAAAGAGAAGGATGTGTGGTTTCTGTACGTTTGCGCGAGATAACCATTGATTCGGTTTTTTGGGGGTTGAAGTCCACTAACCATTTATCTGCCCAGCTTTCGATCTTTCTTATATCATCAGATATAATCTCCGCAGCTCGACCTGGATCCTTTAAGCCTTTACCCAACGTAGACGATATCAAAATTTATTAATTTAAATATCGTTTTTTAATTTTTTTCGAAAAATTTCAACAAAACCATATCATGTGACCCCTCATTGGGACGAGCTCATGGAGCTCGTTCCAATGAGGGGTCACATGATATGGTTTTGTTGAAATTTTTCGAAAAATAATAGTTTTTTCAGCTGCTGAATCTGCATATTACGCGGGCGGATGCGGGCGATTCGTTGGGTAAAGGGCTATAGTTGTCCACCACTGTTTGCATTCGATCACAGAGGTAAGATTTAAGGAAGCCGGGGACGTCATCAGTAATTCCAATTTTCTCAAGTTTGTAGAGTAGACCCTTATGCCAGACTTTGACAAAGGCTTTACTGACGTCGCAAAATACCACCCTCACATCTTTACCTTCATCAAGTGCACGGCTAAATGTGTCATAAATATCAGTGAGTAGCAATACAGCTGAATCACAAGGAGTAAACCCAGACTAGAATGGACTTAGGATTTTGTTTTCGTCTATAAAAGAACACAGTTTTTTTAAGATACATCGTTCAAAAACTTTTCCAAGACAGCTAAGTAATGAAATCGGTCGATAATTTGACAAGAGATTTGCGGGGTCTTTTCTAGGAAATATTACATTTGCCTTCTTCCACAGTTCAGAAAATTTGGTGTAACGCAACAGGATATTGAAAAGGATAGTAAGAGTAAGAGTCTGGACTAGGGAAGTGGAACACTCTTTAATAAGACGTGGACTCATTAGATCAGGGCCTGCTGCTTTTGATACTTTGAGTGATTTCAGTGAGGAATACACATCCTGTTGGTCCAGTTGTGAGTTTTGGGCGTTCTAGAAATGGCTGCGATGGAAGGCACGCATGACTATCGTCAAGGGTTAATATGTTACAAAAATAGTCATTAAACGCTTCCGCCTTGTCTTTGTCAGAAGAAATTATCCTGCCCAGGTAATTTATATTCGGAATTTCAGTTTTCGTGTTCCCTAAAAACAGCTTAAGGGTCTTCCACCACACTGAGGAGTTAGTACCAGTGCTGTCTAGAGTGGCCTGAATTTTGTTATAGTAATTGGTATTTGCTTTTCTTATTGCCCAAACAACCTCCTTTCTTTTGGAGCGGTATTTCTCCCAAGCCTCGGGCCGACCTTTCGACTTGACAAAGCGTTTCCGTTGACGAATCAAATGACTAATTTCGTTACGCATCCACTTTTGGTCATTTCTTCTAATTGTTGTGATTTTATTGGGAATATACTCAGAAGCTTGTTCAAGGACATTGGAAGTGAAACTGTTGACTATAGTGTCCAGATTCGTATATGAAAAAATGGTGTCCCAATCGTTACTTGCCAATGAATTATTCAACCCCTTATAATCGCCTTCATTATATAACCATGCTCGACGTTTAAAACTCTTTGCGGTAATTTTCGTAAAGTGAACCTCGATACAGACGGGACAGTGATACCTGGTTAAATCTGGTAGAAATGGATCGGCTACTTCAGTTGATAGCAAATTGATAGAATTGCTGACTACAATCAGATCCAACAATATCACTGATGTCTCCGTGAAAAACGTTGCTTCTGACACAAGCTGTGTAAGATTAAAATAATCAGCAACGTCGCTAAATTTTCCCTTTTTAGGAGTAAGTAGATTGTCGTTAAAATCACCAGTGTCAATGATGTCAGGGATTCCAGAGTCCTTAGCTTTCTCAATAGAGGCAGATATCATATCCCAAACATCATTCTCACTGTTCGGTGGTCGGTAAAAGACACCGGGTAGGAAGGAGCCACAAGAAGTATATATTTCAACCCATAAGCATTCACGCGAAGACAATTCAAGATCTGGTCTTGGTTTAAATGCCGATCTTGATGTAAACAGCAACACCACCTCCCCTTGTTAGGCGATCTTTCGGTATTACTTCTTGAAACCAATTTAAATGAATATCACTATTGTTGTCGGAAGGACCTAACCATGTTTCGGTAAAAGCACATATATCATTAGTAGACATTTCACATTGCAATATTCCGAGTTTGGGCTTTATGCTTTAGATATTTAGGTGACAAATTCGTGTTCCTGTTGTAAATGAATCATGGATTGTACTAGCCTCACTTGAAGGGTCAGGGTTAACCTCAATATCACCGGAAATAATTAATATCATTAAAGCACAGGTACAGTACGTGGAGAGCACCCAAGCTATAACTTTTAAATTTTGTACATATCGACAAAAAACACAAGCAATGTTTCAGCCAATGGACCTCCGGGTCTAAGCCGGAGGTCCATTTGCTGAAACTTTGCTGGTGCTGGTTATGTTTTTCAACAAATTTGCAATTATTCCTCAGTTGGAATCTCCATTCTGCGGGTGATTTAGTGATAATACACTCTCCACGCACTGTAAACATAACACCAAGTATTTTCAACATTAGGAGCATGATTGGAATCAGATTGTGAAAGTTATGTAATGGCACACCGCCTATTGAAGTCATGATTGGTGTGTTAGTAAAAATGGAAGACCTTATGTGGGAACGTATGTCCAAGTATGCAGCCCCCAAAGGGCTATCTGGCCTGTTATACGAGTATTGCGGTGCTTTTGATAGAGTTTCTGTTGATATCAATTGCACAAGCATCAGCGCAAACATTGAGGAAACTCCATTGCAATTCTTCCGAAGAACTAATTTGAAAAGTATAATGCAATGCATATTCAGTCTATGCTTCCACTGCGCACTACTACGCGCACGAACAATGAAGAGACCCATTCGCATTCTAGTTCAAACAATAGTTATTCATGAAAAAGTATGATGCATACATGTAATAAACTACAGCATGATTGTCATACAGAGTGCGCGGTACAATGGAGATTTGTTGAAAGGATTCAGCAGTAAGCTTTAAGCTTTTATAAGCCGTCTCCTCTGGATTACTGACGAAGTTTAATAGTAGCTGCAAACACTAAGTAAAATATTTTTTAAACATAGAAAACAGAGAGAGAGAGTAAGGAGAGCAGTAGAGAGAATGAGAAATTGAAAAGAAAAAGGAAACTTAACCCCTTGCCCAACACGTGTAGCAGGCGACACTTGAAGAATAAGTTTTCGAATAACTTGAAATTTCCAATGTCAGTCTCAAAAACACACCTCACGATCCCTCACTGGAACGAGCTCGTCGAGCTCATTCCAATGAAGGGTCATGAGCCATGTTCTCGCGACAAAGATTGAAAATATAAAAGGATTTAAATGACGATTTTCATGGGTAACACTGGCCGTTACATTGGGCAAATGGTTAACTAGGAAACGGGAACAACCTGAATTCAATGTTCGCTATCAACGAATATTCAATAGGGCAGCCTCAATGGGTGTATCGGTAACGGTGGTCCATGTGTGTGGCAAGAAATACCGGCAAAGTCTAAGAGTGCACTGTTACTTATTAAAAGCGTAATAATAATAATAATTATAATGTTGTCCTGCACGGGTCTGAAGACAAGAAGGTTTTCATTATTATTCAGTTGTTGGGATCCAAATAGGAGTGTGGAGAGCTCAATAATAAATGGCGATGCATTAATTGTGGAATTACGAGCATCGTCATAGATTGGGCAGTGCACAAGAAAGTGCTCAGTAGTTTCGAGATCCCCACACTGGCAACGTGGAGATGGTGAGAGATGGTTATCGTATAAGTGGGCGTTGATATTACTGCAATGCAGGCGTAACATGCAATGATAAATTTGGGCAGCACGGGATCTGGCTCCATAATAAAAGATTTGATGGTCGTATGTTCGCACTATTTATAAACGTCTTGAAGTTTATGAGGGAACAATTTTCTCTTACTGAGGGGGGTAATCCATTCCACTGGTCGGTAACTTCCGGGATAAACGAGGACTTATATAAATTGGTGTGACAAAAGGAAACACGGTGGTTATTTTAGGATCGGAGATTGTGGCTTTGGGTAATAGATGAAATAATTGGTGGCACCTTATTGGAGATATATGGAGGTGTTAATTTATGATACATCTTAAAAAATTGGATAAGCTTGTGCTTTCGGCGTCTTTCTTCCAGTGGATCCCATTGAGTTTCTATGAAGAGAAGGTCTTTACTGCAGCTCACTCGCATTCATTTAGTATTTATGTCATCCATTGCAATGACCAGAAACTAGAATAATCATAAAGATCAGTGGGCACCATGGTACGCAGTTGACATCAAACTCACCACCCGCCAGCACAGGCGGAGGCACCGTTTGCTTCAATACATATAAAACTTTTGGAGATTTTTGTTGACAGTGAAGAGGCGTTAAGTGAAAGAGAAAGCAAGAACTAAAGGAATGTTGAGTGAGAAATAATAAAACTGAACAGATTATATACACAAATAAGATGTAATACATCATTACTCTTGGTTATAAGGCCCAGCAATCAATTACCATCAGTATCTGGTGGAAATGTGTCGCATTGGGAATGTGAACACTACCTAAATTGTGCTTTTTGCGATATTTTCGCTATGTTAAATTTCATTGTAGGCCCCGGTCACAGAGATGTGGCGACAGGGGTGGGGGTGCGGGGGGGGGGGGTGGGGGGTGTGTCGCCCCCCACATCTAGGAGTATTTGTTTCAATAGTTGGAAATTCCGAGGTCAAAAATCAAATAGTTGGAAATTCAATAAATTAACATTGTTCATGAAAAATATTAAAATTCCAACTTAATGATGAGCAAATTTGATCTTTTATTTCCAACTGGAAACTTGAGTTTCAAATTTCCTACTCTAAAATTGACATTGGCCTCAAAATTTCGACTCAGACATCAGTCCGGTAAATTTTCTGATCCAGACACATTATAAATGATGCCTTTTCCGTTTCAGGACTAGTGAAAATTTTCAGAAGGGTTCATAAGCATGTCTATATATATATATAATCACTTTAACCCTTTAACCAACGCAGACGATTTCAAAATTCATTATTTTAAATATCATTTTTGAATTTTTAAAAAAAAAATTCAACAAAACCATATTATGTGACCCCTCTTTGGAACGAGCTCGTTCCAAAGAGGGGTCACATGATATGGTTTTGTTGAAATTTTTCGAAAAATATTTTTTCAGCAGCTGTATTTGCATATTACGCGGGCGGATGCGGGCGATTCATTGGTTAAAGGGTTAAAAGATATCACCCAGCGCTGCAGTGTAACCACCTATCGAAACTACTCACAGTTGGAATTTACACCGGTGGCACCCCACCCCCCCCCCCCTGCTGAAACCCTCTAGCCACATCCCTGCCCGGTCATAACAGCCAATGCTTTGGGTTGATATCATTGATGCGCGAAGGAGCGTCACTGATCAATTTTGCATGAGAAAATAAAGATTACAATTAACCGATGTAAGGTAGCTATCAAGTGATTATAACTTTGATTGGGCAACTATACGTGATGGGCTCAAGAGCATGATTGTGTCATTAACATGCGATGGCTTCAGGGGCGAAACTTCCGTGCCATATGTTATACTTGGCAGACCCACCATTTCCCAAATGGTTTTCCCACGAAAACCTTATTGAAAGTATATCTCCCTATAAGTTTCATTTGGTTAAGGATTCGCCCCCCCCCCCGCCCCTTCAGAATCAATTTATTTGCGTGGTTTCGGTAGATACCTTCCTGTGATGTTTATATTTACCCCCAGATACTCGTAGTCACCTGTCTCTCCTACATTAAAAGGTTTGGTGCTACTTTCCGGAATACAAAACTCCCTCACTCTCCACCTTCGAGTGGGGTCCACTTTACGGCCCACGGGTATAACTTTGCCTTTGCTTTCATTTAGCTCGAGTCTCCATTTGTTCCCATATTTCCCAACAATTCCCAGAATTTTCGCTTGGCCTTCTTCACTTTCTGACATGAACACCATATCGTCTGCAAAAAATAGCCCCGGGATCTTCAAGTCTCCAACTGCTACCCTCTCGTCGCTACGCATGAGTTCATCTAATAAACCTTTGATGTACAATGCTAAAATAATTGGCGAAAGGATACTCTAATCTCCCATAAAGGGCTTTATAGAAAACTTTTCCAATGTTGCTACTGACAGAGATCCCTCGATAATTATACAAAACGTCTTTTCCCCCCTTTTTGTGAATAAATGTCGCTTTGCTTTCTCTCCACTCTTTTGGGACCTCTTGTTTTTCTATGGCTAGATTGAATAAGGAAGTTAGGCTTTCACAGAGTTCCTCGCCCCCTTTTTTAAGAAACTCGTTAGGAATTTTGTCCACCCCTCCCGCTTTTTCATTTCTTAGTTTTGAGATCACCTTTCGCACCTCCTCGGTTTTAATTTCTCTTAACTCGAAGTTCGATAGATTTTCTTACCCCTGGGTCGGACACTCCGCTGGGTTCCCCATTTCCCAGCGCTTATCGTTTACCTTTTCCCAGTGCTTGACTAGTTCTGATGCGATTTGGTCTTGATCGTCTGTATCTCTGCCATCTACTTTAATATTCTGTCGTTTACTTCCTTTGTTACGTTTTTTCACTCATTTCCAAAAATCGTTCGAACTCGACTCTCCTGTCATTCTTATTGTCCTAATAAGACTGCTATTTCGCACTCTCCGATTATCGTCTTTAATCTTATTTACTTTATTTCGTGTTTGTTTGCTATCAAGACATCGTTGCTTTCCGCCCCCTTGAGTTTTCTACATTTAGCTTTTCTCCCCTTAATACCCCCTTTTCAGTTCTTCGTTCTCTCTGTATCCAGTTCCCGTGTTGGCGCTACATTCCGGAATACAAAACTCCCTTACTCTCCACCTTCGACTGGGGTTCACTTTACGGCCCAACAAAGGTCAACAGTCGTATTGTAACCATGAACCTCCACATGCTCTTCACACTTGGCCACCCAAGAGTTGGAAACATGCATACATGCACAGAGGCAAGTTTCAAGTTCCTATATGGAACATGGGAGAAGGATGGGATGGAGAAACTGAGCATGTTTTGGGGGGATTCACAGTGCTCACGCGCGGTTTCCGGAGTTCGGAATGTAAGGGATAATTATGGCACAGTTCCTAGAAAAAAAAACCTACAATTTGGAATATCTGCTTCCAGTAGTTTGGCCACTATTTACTCTCAGCAGCCTGTATTGTAATTTCAGTGTGAGATACACACCAGTTTAGTTTAAACATTATTTATTCCCAAGTTGCATTATTATACAATAGAACATAGAACAGATATTTGTGGATTCAACAGAAAGCTAAAAGCTTATGTTAAGCTGTTTCCACACTTTTAATATATTTCACATTATTGGCAAATGTGATGGCGATTTACCGTTAACTTTGTTAGAAAAAAAACAACAACACACACACAGAATTAAAGGTGACCACAAAGAAAAAAATGAAGAAGGCTATGAATGAAGTAGGAGCAGGGACGTGGCAAAACTTTCCGAAAGTTGGAAATTCGGAGGGCAAGTCATGAGTAGTTGGAAATTCCATATATCTGGATTTTAAAACTTCTTTCGTGATGCTGATGTCTCCTTTACTTCCCCAAATTCCAACTTGGTTTCAAATCGGCAAAAATTCTAACTACAGTGTACGCAATATCGAGCTTCATAAGTATGTATGCTGTCAATTGGTATGAGATTTCTATAGTACGTTTACTTATCGTAAAAAAAATCCTCGAAATGGACTTCAAGAAAATCACATCATGTAAAATCGTTATCCTGAGTTAATTCCATCATTTGCATTTAAAAGGGATGAAACATCGAAAATTCTTCATTCCTGCATAAGAATTGATTTAATGTTAGGATAGTGTGAATTGCTCAGAGTTCTATCTATTGTTTTCATTCTGTCTGGTACAACACCTTGTGCAAATGAGCAATTAAAGATGTGCGTTAATGGGATAATTATAGGATCAATAGTGTCCTTGACAATTTCTGAGCTAACATTATCACAATCTTGACTACGTTTGGCTTTTAGGGATTTCACAGTGTTTTTAACCTCAGTGGCACAGACTGGATTGATATAAAAATTGTTTGTTGAACTTCTGCCCATGTACTCATAGAATGTTTTATTTGGCTTGGATATTTTTTCACTTGTGCATTTACCAATATTAGCGAAGTACGCGTTCAATTCTCCCGCTATGTCCTCTGGATGACTGATTTGGTTATTGTCTTTGAGAAAATAAGTCGGTAAAGAGGCTTCCCGTTTAGATTTTATAATGGCTTCATTCAATATTTGCCAGGTTTTTTTAATGTTGAACTTATTGTTGTTGAGAATATTTTATAGTAGATTGCCTTGCATTGGTTTTTAACTTTATTGAATATTTTGCAGTAGTTTTTATAAGTTTTTATGTTTATTTCCGTAGGGCCTTTTATTTTTTATGATAGAATCTGTTTTTATTATAAGAGGAAATAACCAAGCCCTTCGTCATTCAACGATTTTGTTTAATAAATTTATTGTTACTATTGGCACGTTTTATGGGAACGCCGACTCGAATGTTTCGAGGTAGATACTCATAAACGAGTTATAGGCCAAATTAGGACAGTTTGTGTCTAAGACTGTCGCAAAATCACACTGAGAAAGGATTGATTTGAACAATGCTTTGTTGTCGGCGCTAAATTTGGGTAACCAGACCGAAGTTTTGTTACGATTTTGCTCGGGATGAGTTTCCACATGGTAAACACCGAAATGGTCTGAAACATCCGTTATTATTATTCCCGACTTAGACGGTGTTTGGAGATTATTTGTTAATACATGATCTATGAGAGTTGCGGAGTGGGTCAATCTCGTTGGCTTTGTAATGACGACTAAGAAGCCTTGACTGAACATGGAGTTGATATAATTTTCAGTTTTCATATGGTGCGTGGTCTTTAAAAGGTCAATATTAAAGTCTCCCATTATTTGAGAGATCACATTTTCTTGATTTATTTTATCGGTTATTTCATTCAACATGTTGAGGAACATATCTATATCTGCTTTGGGCGCCGTGTTTGGTCAAAATACTACTCCGACAATGCTACGAATTTTGTTGATATGGATTTCAATGAAAAGTGATTCTATAACGTGAGGGATAAAGATGGATAGATCATTGCGAATATTAAAGTTAATATTTTTCTTTATATAAAACCCTGCTCCACCTCTACCATCATCGTCATCTGGTCTGTTTACTTTGATCAGTGGGTGATAGACATCAAGAGAGTAAGTCATAGTAGGTTGTATGTTAAAGATTTCAGTGAGGCAATTATGTCAAAGGTATTTTCAGTTCCTTGAAGGTTAAACAAGAGATCATGGAGGGAATCCCAGTGTGCACTTAGGCTTTCACAATTAATGTGAGAAAGATTTATTTTTATTATCGAGTGAGTCACGAAATTCTTCTGGTAGGTAATAGTTACAGCTATTTACTTGGGTGTGGCACGGCGAATCTTCCTCCCCTTCGGGTGAAGGATTGTTTGTGCCAAACTGTGCGATTGGGTCGTAATCCAAGCTGGTCCGCACCTCGTCCAAGGTTATATTACCCGCCATCATCATTGTAACGGCCACCAGGTGCGTCATAGATCATCAACAGCAACCCCCCCCCCCCCATTTTTTGGCATAGCTTTATGTATACTAGATATACATTGTGAGGGGGGGGGGGGGGTAAACGATGGTTTCCTATCCTTTCCTGACATAGGTCGAACAGTCTGGCTTAACCCTTTACCCAACGTAAAGGCCAAAACCGGCCAGCGCTATTCTCAAAAATCGCCAATTAATTTTCAAAATATTTTCATTTTTTGTCTCAAAAACATAGGTTATGACCCCTCGTTGGAACGAGCTCGTAATAATTAATTTTTTTCATTTTTTGTCTCAAAAACATAGGTTATGACCCCTCGTTGGAACGAGCTCGTCGAGCTCGTTCCAACGAGGGGTCATAACCTATGTTTTTGAGACAAAAAATGAAAAAAATTAATTATTCAAGAATTTTTTTTGCAAGTGTCGTCTGCTTTTCATGTTAGGTAAAGGGTTAAAAAGCTGGGATACATAAAGATGGAAGAAGACAGATATAACAACAGGTAGAAGAGAATTTTTAAAACAAATACAAACGAGATAAACATATTCACAATGGAGAAGCTAAATATTGGAGAAAAGTCTGTATAGTGGAGGCAGATTCTCTTGTATGTCTAAGTTTCGTTGTGGACTGTATTACTGCAGGATACGTGCCTATCCTTTGGATAACAATTTGGGCTTAGAATTCCTCAGATAATAGGTTTTTTGGGGAAACACAGGTATGGAAATAACTGCGAGTTTGTATTCTACAGCATCACCAATGACTCCTCAGTGGATTACTAGGCTACCTGGAAGGGCACCTCGCATCGCGCTCCATCGACAAAATTACCCATAATGACAAGACGAGCCTATTCAGTCTCAATATTGTCACGAAAAAGTGTGATTTGACAAGAGATCAGGATTTGAGAAACCGCGAGGAGAAAAAAATAATGTATATAAGGTTTTCAAGTGTAATTCGAGAGAGAGAGAGAGAGAGAGAGAGAGAGAGAGAGAGAGAGAGAGAGAGAGAGAGAGAGAGAGAGATTACAAACGAGACGAGAAACAAACAGAAAAAAGAAGCATCAGAACTTTGTTAATTCAGTGAGTAATTCTCTTGAGATTAAATATGTCCGTTTGATTGATTCGGACTGCTCACAACTGGTATCCACGCCGACCTGTCTATGGGTTGAGGCCTGAAAGTGATAGAGTATTGTGTGCTATGCAGAATTCCTGATCTTATTTGAAACGCTCTGTTTTCAGAATGTATGACTGGACAGTTTAAAATATATTTCTGTTAGTGAAGTCATCATAAAACTCCGTTCCATACAGGAGAATATCATCATATATGAAGCACGCTAGGGATCCCACAGTTTCAGTCCTTATTATGTTATACATTGGACATTCTAACAAGAAATTGTCTGTAGTTTCACGCTCTCCACATACACATAAAGGCGAAATAACCAAGTTGTTCATATAGGGGTGATCGTTCAGATTACTACAATGAAGCCGGAGTCCACAATGAAGGATTTGAGCTTTTCGAGATTTAGATGTTTTATAAAAGTTGGGAGGACGTCTATTATTGCGATTGAGATATCTTTTGAAGTTAATATAATAATTCTTCTCTAGGTCGCCTTCTTAAAAAGCATGGCATATCATATCATCTGTATGCAGACGACACCCAACTGTACATCACATTCAACCCATCTGTTCCAAGTGACTCCTTCACCGCAGTCAATAACATGGAAACTTGCATAAATCTTGTGCGGGAATGGATGATAGACTTTAAACAGAAAATGAATGACTCTAAAACTGAATTCTTAGTGATATCCGGGGTTCGCATGCCTACACCCTCTGTTACATCAATTCTGGTTGGAAACAACATCACTATGAAAAGTAAATCGACCAGGAATATTGGACTGATTATGGAATCAAATTTAAAACTAGACATTCATATCAATAAAATATGTCAAAAATGCTACTGGCAGCTTCGTAATGTTGGAAGACTGCGACCATATCTTAACCAGTCAGCACTTGAAAAACTTGTGCACTCCTTCATCACCTCACAACTACACTATTGTAATTCAGTGTTAGTGGGACTGTCCCAGTGCCTGATTCAGAAGCTTCAAAAAGTTCAGAATACTGCTGCTAGGATAATTACTGGTACCAAACGCTCTGAACACATAACACCTGTTTTAAGACAATTACATTGGCTTCCAGTTAAACAGAGGATTGATTTCAAAATATTGATCTTAGTATTCAAATGTATCCACAAACTGGCTTCAGTTTACCTGCAAGAGCTCCTCACTGTATGTAAACCAACGCGCAGTCTCCGATCTAAAAACCAAATTCAACTAGTTGTGCCTTTTAGCAGATCTAATCAGGCTCATGATCGTGTGTTCTCCATCGTGCGTCCCAGATTGTGGAATTCCCTGCCAATTAGTGTCAGAACTTCAGAAACTCTCGATGTCTTCAAAAGAAATCTTAAAACTTTCCTATTTACTGAAGCATTCTCCTAAACCTCTCTAAGAGGCAACCAAAACAGATGTGACTCTTCATTTCAGAAAAGTATATTTATTTCTATCAAGCGTTTTAGAGCACTATTTGTGGTTTTACGCTCTAGAAAATCAATTATTATTATTATTAATAATTGTGTGATTTTTCTTTATTGATTGTGGAATATAATTCCAGAGTTTTGATGTCGCTGGAAAAAATGACATTTTGATGGGATGTCATACGACAAAAGGACACTCGAATATTTTGATTAGATCGAAGACTATCTGATTGCACGTCTGAAATGAACGGAGGAATTCGGGTGGAAATAAATTGTGGAGTTAAGTTATGGTACATTTTAAAGAACTGGACTAGTTTATGTTTTTTTTCGCCGAGTTTCCAATTTTTCCCAACCTGTTTCAATATACAAGGATGCTTTGCTGGCAATTTTATTGTTGAGCCAGTAACAATTCTTGCAGCAGAAATTTGTATTTTCTCAAGTTCATCTATTTCCTTATTTGTACAATTCTCCCAGACGGTGTCGGCATATTCTAAAAGGGGCCGGATAAATGCAAAATAATTTTTTTCTGATGTACTTCGATCAAGATTGAATTTATTTTTACGGATGAGATCAATGTGTCTCAAAGCTTTAACACTAATATGGTCTATATGATTTGTCCAGGCACCTTCTTGGTTAAAAACAATTCCTAAATGTTTATGGTTGGGGACTTCTTTTATTTGTTCGTTGGATATTATTAATGGCGTCTACAATTAAGTAAAGGGTAGTGTCATCAGCAAATAGCCTAATACTACTGGTCACATTTACCGTGATGTCGTTGATGTATATTAAAAACAAGAGAGGGTCACGTACAGAACTCTGTAGGACACCTGAATTGATACTTTTCCAAGCTGACGATACAGATTTGATTATAACTCTTTGCGTGCGATCAGTTAGGTAGGATTCAAGAAATGTTAAAAGCTTGCCAGTAATTCCAATTTGTTCGATTTTTTCAAGAGGCCTTTGCGCAAAACTTTGTCAAAAGCCTTGCGAATATCAATGAATGAATGATTTTATTTTGTAGCACATCATTCACAAGGTTACAGTCATAAACAGTAAAAAACATTTTTAAAGTCATAAATGGTAAAATACGTTTTTAAGTTTTTAATTGGCATGTTTACAGGGAGATGACATAGCCACTAGGGTTGTCTTCCTGTCATTCCCAGAAGGATGATACAAATTAGACAATTCTGACACCAACGCGTATGCATAGAGCAACATGGGTTGACCATTATTGATTAAGATGGTTCTTTCCTTGTATGTGAACTATTTTGCACATTTTTGAGGATAACACATTTAAGCTCCGTCAATGGGTATTGATGAGATAACAGAGTTAGGACCTACAGTCGGGGCAAGTGGGATTGTCACAGTCTATATTACCTGAATACGAGTTCAGAAATTGTTCCAATAAGAACTTTTTCAATAACGATCTTCATAGTTTTTGTGCTCTACAGTATTCCACATCCTTGGGAAAGTGTGAATTGGTAAGTTTGCAGAGAACTGAGTCCTTGGTTTGTGCGTATACAGTCTGCCAGATTGTCTTGTATCCATTCCTGAGGGATTTTGGTACACTTTAAAAGTATTTTTAAAAATATCATAAAATACAACGCGGATTTCCTTGCCTCTGTCTGGAGCTGTGCTAAAAGTATCATAAATATCAGTAAGCTAGAGAACAGTTGAGTCATGTGGCGTGAATCCAGACTGGTATTGGCTTAGTAAGTTGTTTGCGTCAAAGAATTCCCAGATCTTCTTGAATATGTATTTTTCAAAGACTTTACCAAGGCAGCTAAGAAGAGAAATGGGGCGATAATTAGATATAAAGTTTAGAGGATCTTTCTTCAAAACTGGAAACACATTGGCTCTTTTCCACTCGCCCGGGAAATAAGATTGTTCCAGTAAATAGTTGAAGAGATCAGACATGGGATCACACAATGATGACGAACACTCCTTAAGCAATCGGGGATTTATAGCATCCGGGCCACAAGCTTTGTTGGCCTTCATTGATTTTAGAGACTAAAAGGCATCCCTGGCGTTCAAGATAATATTATTGAGAGAAGGACGAGGTTCGAAGCACCTAATGGACATGGTAGCCCGGGAGTCATCAATAGCTGATATAGCACTGAAGTAGGCATTAAATGCCTCAGCCTTGTGTAGGTCGAGCGAGAGTTGGGCGTCATTGTACAATAAGCTTTCAATTTCAGGCGGCTTGCCACCCATAAACGTTTTTAATGTCTTCCACCATTCAGATGACTGGGTCTTTGAATTATCAAGAATATTCTGAATTCTCCAAAAATAACCCGTTTTAGACTTTGTGATATTAGTCACGACTTCTTTGCGTTTAGCGGGGTATTTTGCCCATGCGTTGGGATGGTCTGAGCGCTTTGCAGAGCGATATAATCTTTTACGTTGCCTAATTAGTAGTCCTATTTTGTTATCCATCCATTTGGGTTCGTCTTTTCTAACAGTAATTGTTTTGTTGGGAATATATTTTCCAGCTAAACCAAGCAATTTGGATGTAAAAGTTTCAATAACATCATCGATACAGTCGTTAGGAGTTAGGGGATTCTTCTCGTACAGCATTATTTAGGTCGGCATAGTTCCTCCTATTATACAACCGCTTGGTCGCTTGGTATGTTTACGAACATGCTTTTTTCAAGTTTAAGTTAGTATACACACCAGTTTGAAGCATAGTGTGCAGCTCCAGGGGCGTTATCAACAGTTACAGACGCCTAATCCTTGTTGTTGGGCGTTTCGGCGTCGGCAATGACTCGTTTCATGAGTTCTGAAAATTCACTTTGCGATTTCAAAATAATTTAATTATGTTTTTTTTTTATTGTAGATGGTTAAAGGTGTGGGATTAGGCCTTGTTATGAAATGGTATCATGAGAATAAAATATTAAAATGGGCAATAATACTTAGAATATTTGCATACTTTATAATGGTAAGTAAACAAATTTCAGTGACTTGTAAACCTTTTAAATTTTGTTATTTGGCAATGTGAAGTACCTTAATATTTGGTCATTCTACCAAGATGAAATACTTTATTATTTAGTCTTTCTACCACGTTCGAATGCCTTGTTATTTAGTCAGTGTACCAAGTTGAAATACCTTATTACTTAGTTAATCTACCAAATTGAAATAATTTATTATTTAGTCATTCTACAAATCACAACGTTTTAAGGAATGTGCTTTAATACACCTGTGTTATATTAAAAACAACTCGAACACATTTGAAAACCTGCCAGTCAGGGTTAAAAATATTGCTTACTCTAAAAGAAAATACTTGAAACATTGAGTTTTTTAGGGAGGCAATCAACATTCATTTTTCATTCCATTTGAATGGAAGATTCATCCACATCATTTATCCTTTTGTGGTTGGAGTAGGAAAAAAATAATTGTGACTTTAAGTATCTGGTGTGTGTGTGGGGGTGGGGGGGGGGGGTGGGGGGGGGGGGGGGGCTCCAAGGGATAATCTGGACAGGGCATTTTCCTCGTACCTGAATTTGTTTTCTTTCTTCACAATTTTTGCGTAGCAGTCTTGACAATAGAAAATGTTTGGGAATATGAGTGTGAGATAGTAGGGAGTGGGATAACCTATGCGGAGTATTTCTCCCGCCCGTCCCTTTAACCCTTAACCCAACGTAGCTGCCAAAACCTGAAAGCGCTATTCACAAAAATCGGCAATTAATTTTCATTATTTTTTTCATTTTTTGTCTCAGAAACATAGCTTATGTACCCTCTTTGGAACGAGCTCGTTCCAAAGAGGGGTCATAACCTATGTTTTTGAGACAAAAATGAAAAAAATAGTTATTCAAGAATTTTGTTTGCAAGTGTTGCCTGCTTTTCATCTTAGGTAAAGGGTTAAAAATTGTCTTTTTCACAACATGTGGCTGTGGATCTTCCAAATAGAAAATATAGATAAAATTGTCTTCAGAATTGTGGTTTGGGCAAACAAGAAATGACTTCAAGTGCCAGGTGAAGGGGGGGGGGGGTAAGATAGCCGGTCAGAGTATCTTCTCCAACCACACCCTGAACATCTCTCTCTCTCTATATATATATATATAACTTCGTCAATTTGCCGTCATGCTCGGAAAATTACTTCCTTCTTAGCTGCTTTCATTTTTGACTAATTCTTATTCCGTTACGTTAAGTGCCGTACCAATGTGTATTGTGTCATGAGAACGTAAAATTTAGCGTCACGCTTATCCTAATTGTTAAATGGGAATTATAAAATTGCTCGAGATACGCGTACGTCTTACAGGTCGATTTATTATTTTGCAAGTGGTCGCCTTGCTCCTAATCACAAACTCATTTATAAAATCGCCGTTTCATATCTTCCTTGGGTGGCAACAAGTAAAGATATGTTCCGCATTTCACGTTGTTCTCTGTATTTAAATGTAAATTATGGACAAACAATACCGTATCATATCTTCCTTGGGTGGTAACAAGTGAAGATATATACCGCATTATTAATATATATATAATAGGTAGTAAAGACCGATTCCAGACCACTTGGTACATGTAACGTACACGTACACGTACATGGTGCGTTTACCATCGTAGGATTCAGTGTTAAATCGCGTGCACGTTCACAAAAATGTCGTTTTTTCATGGTGGTCCAGAATCGGCTATTGTTTTTTTAGGGTTCACAGATCGCACTTTTCACGTTCAAATACCCGTTGGCGAATGTGTCGAATGTACACGTCGCTCAAAAAAGTGAAAAATGTATGAAAATTGTACATGTACAATTTCTTTAAAATTTTTTGTCGACGTTCCCATCGTGGATTAGACCTTCAATCTATCGTTGGTGAACGCGAGCAAAAAACGCTTTGCCGATTCCAGACCAGCAACAAAAAAACGGTTTGCCAATTCTGGACCAGTGGTCCAGAATCGGCTATTGTTTTTGAGGCTCACAATAGACGCTAATTAACCAATCAGATTGCTTGATTCTCATAACCTACGGCGCGAAATGGGTGTAAAGTGTAGTTAAACTAGTGCGGATTTCTGGGATGGGAACAAAAAACAAATGAAAAATAGTGAGGGTATCGTGACATTCGTTGCCACCTGATCGTTTAATAACGTGGATATAATGGCTAGAGCAATGTATACCAAAAACCAAAAGCTTGAAGAGCTTGAAATAAGTAATCACCCAATCACTTCACGTTCCTAACGCTAATTAACCAATCAGATTGCTTGATTCTCATAACCTAAACTTAATCATACAAAGTTATCTCCCCTCGTCGTGCGGTGGGGGTCACACCCATCAGAAAATCGAAAGTTTCGAGAAGGTGGTCACGTGACCTAGCAAATTGAAGGTCTCTACGAGTGGATTAATAAGATCGTAATTTTAACCCTCGTCGTGGGGTGGGGTCACGACCAGAGCCGAAAAACGACTTCCTTTTTACATATCCAGACATGTGAGGTATTAATATGAAGGGCTCGATGAATACATTACAAAAATGACGTTTTTTCATTTTATGTGGGGGTGGGGTTGGGGGTCACGCCCATCAGAAAAATCGAAGTTTCGAGAAGGTGATCACGTGACCTATCAAATTGAAGGTCTCGATAAGTGGATTAAGAAGATCGTAATTTTAACCCTCGTCGTGGGGTGGGGTCACGACCAGAGCCGAAAAACGACTTCCTTTTTACATATCCAGGCATGTGAGGTATTAATATGAAGGGCTCGATGAATACATTACAAAAATGACGTTTTTTTATATTATGTGGGGGTGGGGGTCACGCCCATCAGAAAAATCGAAGTTTCGAGAAGGTGGTCACGTGACCTATCAAATTGAAGGTCTCGATGAGTGGATTAAGAAGATCGTAATTTTAACCCTTGTCGTGGGGTGGGGTCACGACCAGAGCCGAAAAACGACTTCCTTTTACAAATCCAGACATGTGAGGTATTAATACGAAGGGCTCGATGAATACATTACAGAAATGACATTTTTCATTTTATGTGGGGGTGGGGGTCACGCCCATCAGAAAAATCGAAAGTTTCGAGAAGGTGGTCACGTGACCTATCAAATTGAAGGTATCGACGAGTGGATTAAGAAGATCGTAATTTTAACCCTCGTCGTGAGGGTGGGGTCACGACCAGAGCCGGAAAACGTCGTTCTTTATACAAAGCCAGGCATGTGAGGTACTGATATGAAGGCTCGATGAATACATTACGAAAATGACATATTTCATTTTATGTGGGGGTGGGGTCACGACCAGAGACGAAAAACGTCTTCCTTTTTACAAATCCAAGCATGTGAGGTACTGATATGAAGGGCTTGATGAATACATTACAAAAATGACATTTTCCACCCTCGCCGTGGGGATGGGGTTAACACCGATCAGAAAATCAAAAGTTTCGAGAAGATAGTCGTGTGACCTATCAAATTAAAGCTATCGACAAGGATATTATGAAAATCATAATTTTTCCCTTCTTATAACGGTGGAGTTGGGACCATCTTGAAATCGAAAGTATTAAGAAAAGGTAGTTATGGAACATATTAAATTGAAAAAACAACAAGTTGAATCTGATGCATCATTCATTTTTGATTTCGGTGTTAAAACGAGAAGTATGTTTTCAATATATATGATTGCTATGCAAATTAGAGATGAACTCGCTTGTGAACAAGTCACGCCTTAAGATGTTTCCTTCAATAATAACTCTGTTTACTGAACCATAGATTTGTCAATAAAAAATTATAAGTTGATCTTCTAACGTTTCTACATATTGAGGATAGCCTAGTTCACCATTTCTGAAAAAGGGTCAAATCCAAACTATTTTTTTAGGAAACAATGCCCACGTCGAGAAGACATTACAAAACTAAACGAAGTATAACCTTGACTAAATTCAAATAAAACCATTTGTCACGTGTTAGAAAAGATTTGTAAACAGTCTAAACGCACGTGTGGAAAAGTTGTTTTGTTTTGTTTTTTACAACAGGAGTTAAAATATTTTAAGATAGGTGGCGTTATATAAATACAGCAACAACAAAAAACAGTGTTTACAGTGTGTCAGCGTATGACTGAATGGAAATGAGAAAAAAGCTCGTTTTCTAACCACCTGATAGCGAAGCATTACATCAGTTGTCGCGATATTGATATCATCCAACAGCATCCAAGACATTAAGCTTTTTACATCGACATAAATTATTTTTATATTAAAAAATTAAGCAAACAGCAAGAGAAATGCATATTTCGTGAAGTTATAAACCGTTTCCAAATCTCATTGAGGTTAACACCTCTTGAATTGAATTAAAAAAAAGAAGTCTTCACGCAAAGGGACTCGAGTGAGGGAATGGAATAGAACTGTCCACCTTGATGTACTCGTAATAAAAACCCTAACCTATCAGTCATAACAACAACAGTACTATCAGTTATAAACTGATTTTTTTAAAAAACTTATTGATGTATTATTAATTACATTAGACGAGAAAAAAGAACCTCTATATTTTTCAGGCCCGCGCGCATGGTTATTTTTGCTGCGCATACAACCTTTTTATGACATCAAAAAATCTTTAAAAAAAAACATGAGATATTGTGCTCATTTCGGTAAATCGATATCGATGAGTTGACGAATTTTTTTTTTTAAATTAACACTTCAAGCTTTTTCTACATCATACTTTAATAAAGTGGGTGGGTTTCAGCAATATTCACGACAGAAAGTGTTTATTTTATAAAAGGTAAGTCATAATGAGAGCAAGAAGGAAGGTGTCTTTCAGTCTGACAACAAACAGTCACAAAGGGGAATGGTCGATTCGCACTACGTTTGATTCGCACCAATCTTTAGAAAAGTCTGCAAAGTCAGGTTCTATGTTGAATGGAACACAGTCTCCTGGCATTTATTTTAGTAACAGTTGTATTGTAAATGACTGTCATTGGGAATTTGTGACCCTGTTATTTGAAACCGTTACGAGTTTCCCAGTGAATTTAAATAAATGCATTTAGAAGCAGGATAATTGGATAACTAATAGTAACAGTTGCTTGATATAAAAGTAACAGACATAGTTGAAAATAAATTGTTTATAGGTAGGTATGTCGGTATCTTGGCCCCTGATGGTCTCAGCGTGGTCTCTAATGTACTCACCAGGACCTTTGCTGTACTCATAATTCACCTCTACCTATGGCGTTACAAAGTTACTTCACTTGAACCGAATAATTTTGACGGATGACAGAGTTACTTCCCTTGAACTTAATCCATATCATGACCTTTGATGACCGCATAATAACCTCTACCTATGGTGTTACAGAGTTACTTCTCTCGAACCTACGGATGAGTTGTTGCAGAGTTACTTCCCTCGAACCTAATCATTTGACTGGTAAGTAGAGAGTTACTTCCCCGAATCTACGGATGATAGCGTTACTTCCCTTAAACCTCACCTGTATTATGACTCCTGATGACCTAATAATATCCCTTGGTGTTATAGTGTTACTTCCGTGAATCTATGGATGACAGAGTTACCTCCCTTGAACTTAACCCGTATCATAACCCCTGGTGACCTCATAATAAACCCCGGATGAGTTGTTATACAGAATTTCTTCCCTCGAGCCTAACCATTTGAACGCATGAGTTGTTACAGAGTTACTTCCTTGAACATAACCTAAAACCTAGAGGTTTTTTCAAGTTCTTCTTAATATGGTGAATCAAATTTTAATTTTTGTTTGAACGGATGAGTTGTTAGAGTTACTTCCCTCGAACCTAACCTAAAAAATTTTTTTTTTCAAGCACGTCTTAGTATGGTGCATCGAATTTTAATTTTGTTTGGATGAATGAGTTGTTACATAGTTACTTCCCTCGAACCTAATCATTTGATGAACCTAACCTGTATCATGACTCCTGAGGACCTCATAATAAACCTCTACCAATGGACGAGGTGTTACAGAGTTACTTCCCTCGAACATAACCGTTCGTCGGATGAGTTGTTACGAAGTTACTTCCCTTGAACCTAACCTGTATCATCACCTCTGATATACTCATAATAAACTTCTACTTTAGGATGGGGTGTTAACGAGTTACTTCCCTTGAACCTAACCTGTATCACGACCCTTGATGATCTCATAATAAACCTCTACCTACGGATGAACGGAGTTACTTCCATGAACCAAACCTGTATTATGACCTCTGATGACCTCATAATAAACCTCTACCTACAGATGACAGAGTTACTTCCTTTGAACCTAGCAGAGTTACTTCCCTTGAACCTAACCATTTGACAAGGTTTTTTTTTTTTAAACTGAATCCTGAACGCAATCTGTAAAAAATCAGAAATTCTGCACAAGCGAATGCAATTTTCAGAGAATAATTCACACGATTTTCTATACTAATTTCTATTATCGACCATTGTTACGGAATGTTAAGGAAAATTTATCGATCAGAGATCGTAAGATCGGACTATAAACGTTGTGATAACTGGCAGTTCTGTGAGGTCTCACCAGCTCTAGAATTTTGTGTTTCCTCACCAAACGATATCAGGCTCATTGAATAAACATGAGTCCACTGAATCCTCAAAATAAAACCTCAAGAGCTCGAGCTCTTACCGAGCTTGCGAGCTTAATTAACCCCTATAGGCTCATTTCGCAATACCATTCGGATGACGATTTCAAGTTTATCTAGCAAGGGGATGATGACGATGTCAAATTCGATGCGGTATAGTATAAGTATGGTGATGCGGGAAGGAATTTACGATTTGTGTTGAAGACAATACAAATTGTAAATTTGTAATATTCAAGAGGTAGTGCAGTTCCAATATCGTATTGTATGATTAGTGTGGTGACGTTTAGAATACGGCGACAATCGTAGTTAGAAAATGAGTCGTTTTCGTTCGATATATTTGATCAATTGTTTTGTCAACTTTCCACCAACAACTGTGTCTGATCAAGAAAAAAGGGAGTCGTTATAGAGATGCATTTCACCCGTTTTAGCGTTAAAAGAGAATTGTTTTGGACAAGTGGTATGTCGACGTAAAAAGCTTAATGTCTTGGCTGCTGTTGGATGACATCAATATCGCGACAACTGATGTAATACTTCGCTATCAGGTGGTTAGAAAACGAGCTTTTTTCTCATTTTCATTCAGCCATACTCTGACACACTGTAAACACTGTTTTTTGTTGTTGCTGTATTTATATAACGCCACCTATCTTAAAATATTTTAACTCCTGTTGTAAAAGACAAAACAAAACAACTTTTCCACACGTGCGTTTAGACTGTTTACAAATCTTTTCTAACACGTGACAAATGGTTTTATTTGAATTTAGTCAAGGTTATACTTCGTTTAGTTTTGTAATGTCTTCTCGACGTGGGCATTGTTTCCTAAAAAAATAGTTTGGATTTGACCCTTTTTCAGAAATGGTGAAATAGGCTATTAGCCCAAGAACATTAGGTTTCACTAGGGAAAAAAATCGGAGAAAGCTGATTTTTTCAGGGAATGTCGAGTACATGTCACTGAACGATTAGACAAAAGTCTCCTAAAATCCCAATTGAGCTTTTTTTTCTACAGCCTTTTTTCGAAAACGCGTTTGAAAAAATTTTTTAAAAAATCGCACGAACTTTGTAACCTCGAATTGATCCAACTGTATTTTTTTGTTTACGCGTATTTCGAGCTACATAATGTCTAATATACATTTACCCAGAGGAAAATGTGCATTCTGTGACAATTTCTGCGAAAAATTATTGAAAATTCACAAAAAAGTATCGGATTTACGCAAAAAATGACGATTTTCCTAACGGATTTGCCCAAAGGGTCGTAGTACAGAACGGGATGTTAGTTGGACAGACGATAAAAAATCCACCACCATTTGAAGACTTTTATCATTGCTTACAAAATAGACATTATGGAAGACCCCCTCTGCTTCTGGCCGAGTTCCCCTTTTGGCATAAATTTCGTCAGCATGAGAACTCAACTATTTTCGGGCTTGGGACCGAACAGACACGTCTGTGTCTGGCAGCATTAGATCAATAAATAATATTTACAGAATGTACAAAAATCAATAAATAATATTTACAGAATGTACAAATCAATCAACATGGATTAAGTTACATTGACTATTATCAACGCTATATACAGAAATGACATGACCTATATACATATTATTCATCGAACTCAGAAATTTCCGACAGGACAGTGTTTCTGTGGTTGTTACAAGAATCCGAACTGCAATTACACAAACCTGAGCAAGAGAGTCCTGCCTTCTTACACCCACACCTTTTTGTACAAGCACTCTTGCAACCACAACTGATCAGATTCAGTAGGTTATCGGGGGTACATGGCTTTGTGGCTGCAGTCGGTACAAGAAGTCCATTGTCTAGCGACCACCCCCAATCCGTCGGAGGAAGCGAAGTGCCCAGCCATTGTTGGACCTGGAGATAACATCTGTAGACATGTTGTTGTGCAGCATCGCTGCTTGGTGGGAGTGAGGCAAGGTCGATGGGTTTATTCAGTTTAGATTTTGCTACATAACGCTTGTAAGTGACATATCTATATTGGTCTAGAGAGGAAACAGTTTTACTCCCGTATAAGATCAGGAGAAGTTGTTCCCCGGCAGCGGCTACTGCACTTGGTGTACTGTCATCCGCCAAAATTGTGTTGACATACTGTTGTGAGTCGCTAGTAACATCGGAGACAATTGTACTGAATACTTTCTTCTTACCAACTCGAAAGAGTGCAGAAGTAGTGTCACAACCACTTATAGAATGTGCTACAAGGAGGTTGCTTCTATGGTCACCCATTTTGGTTGCTATTTCACTAACTGAAACTACTAAGTTTGGGGCAATGGAATACATCATGTGAATATTACATCCCGGTTGAACTCGAGAGGTAAGAATGACTAACAAGTCTGTGTCTGTTCCCACAACGACAACATTGTTGTCATCTTGAGCGATGTCAAGTGCAGTTTCGGCTATCAGTACATCAGCATCAGCCTCGGCCTGCTTGGACTGAATATTGATAGCAGATAGCTCCTGCATTAGAAGATCGATCAGTTGGGTTTTGTTCTTGGCATTTGCAAGGAAATCGGATTGGGGTGTGGTGGCTGGTAACTCGGGTGAAATATTGATATCAATGGAATACCTGTCTTTAGATCTACGGGCTTGTTCCATGCCCTTTGTCGACATTGTACAAGCATAACCATCAAAAACAACCTCGACGTTCGCCCCAAAATGTCTCACTAGATAATTGGAATATGATGTACATATGTCCTTATATGACGACTGTTTAGGCCATACAACTGCCCTCAATAAAAATCCACCATCTACAACAAACAGAGAATGTTCTGGGATTTTAGTTTGCTCGGAACCGTATGTTTTGAGGATCTTACCGAGCGTGCTTTTCTGTGTCTTCCTCATTCCAGCAGAATCAAACAATGCTGGTGGTTTCGGGGCGAGTTCATATTTGAGATACTCTTCCATCTCTGCTTGTGACTGAATAACACATGTGATGCGGTTGAACAGAATTGTGGGGTCAATCACTACCTTACTTCCACGGACTTTGATGCTATTTGCCATCGATGCGAAAGACTTCACAGTGTCAACACGTCGTAGTTTGATGCTGTTGAACGTTTTGCTAACAACATTCGATACGCAACATTCACCAATTTTGCGAACTTGGTCACAGTTCACAGTTTCGTCGGCCACAAGCCCGGTCGCTATAGAGACTAATTGTAGTGGATCTCTATTCTGAAAGGGGGAATGCACTCTGAGCCAGTTCAATAATTTGGTGATATCATTGGCATCAGTCAATTGTGAACTTTGACGGAGATCCCGATGTTGTTCGCCATGACCAGTGTGAGCATGAACAAAATTTTCGAGAGCATTACATATCGGAAGACAAAGAGGTAGTCCATGTACCCATTTCGCAACAGTGCTATCGGTTATTCCCCTGCCATGTGTGAGACCACCAGGGAGCTTGAACATTCTCATTAAACACTGCTCTATGGTCTGATCAGAATATATCCCGTCCCAGAATTTATCTGAGCGCCTTATGGTAAAGTAACCTTTCTCAGTGAACAACTTCAAATCATCCTGTTGCATTATTTCTGTTAGCTCATTCATCTGCTGCAAATAGAGATGAGAACTTTTTGCGTATGCAAAATGACCACCTGCGTGAAATACTGGAATCATATTGCGAACACAATATGTGTGGAGTTCCCAGTCGCCTGTGCGCTCTGCTCTCAAGAACAACTGGAGAAGACCTATTTGCTCGTAGTATTGTACCCAAAGCTTTCCTGTGCGTCCTACGGACGCATTCTGGAGCAGTTCGTGTAATTTTGACAGCAGATGGTTGACACTTTCTTGATTGACAGCGTCAGCTGTTGTACAGTCACCTCTGGCAAGTCCACAGAATATTTCATTGACTTCTGTGCAGTCTATGTTATCTAGTGTTCGGCTTTCTTCAAACACAAGTTTTGTAATGGCAATTTGTGTTAGCAAATGGGCACGAACTGCTCTTGAATATGCATGACCACTGATCAAATGATGGATTGACCCACCAGCATAAACAGTCCCCCAAAGTTCATCCAAACCGCTACCAGCCATGATCGAACCAATTGCCCCTAAATATGACATAATCATATGGAAGCCGCCGAGTCTAACGAAAACTTTTGTCAACTTATCTGACGAAGACACAATCTCCACTGCTTTGATATAAAGTGGTTGTTCAAACGTCACTGGACAAACGTTCAGCCCCTGTTTCTCACATTCAGTTTGTGCAAACATGAGAGCAGTGTAAATTGTGCTCGGGTTGGATGGAAATTGAAACAATGATGTTATAATACGGTATTTGAATGAGAAAAGTCGATGCCGTTTGAATTTGAGTTTAGGAGGTATGGTTAATATTTCACACGTTTCACCAGTTCATTATGGAATAAATGACTATTGTTATATATCATTATAAAGCCACTGCTTTTCTGCAATTTTTGATATATAATTTAACCCCCAAAGTAGTCGTAGATTTGATTTAATGGTGTGTGTGAAAACAATAAATTTTTTTTCGTAATTTTGTACATTTTCGTGAATATTTCACCATTGAGTGTGAGGATTGGTACAAAGTTGGCATTTTCTGTTGGGGATATGTATTCTCAATATAATTCAGTACGATATTTATGATTCTCACCCTACTAAGGCGAATAAGAATGAGAAATATGGAGCTGGGTCGAATTTTTTTTAAAATTTTTTTTTTTCATCAAAAAAACGCTATAACTAAAAAAGCTCAACTCGGATTCGCGGGGACTTTTCACACTTTATCCGCAATGTGTGTCCCGGAAACATATAAAAAAATCAGCTTTCTCCGATTTTTTCCTTACTTTCTCATTTTTATGTCTAATGTGCCTGGATTATATCCTCAATATGTAGAAACGTTAGAAGATCAACTTATAATTTTTTATTGACAAATCTATGGTTCAGTAAACAGAGTTATTATTGAAGGAAACATCTTAAGGCGTGACTTGTTAACAAGCGAGTGCATCTCTAATTTGCATAACAATCATATATATTGAAAACATACTTCTCGTTTTAACACAGATATCAAAAATGAATGATGCATCAGATTGAACTTGTTGTTTTTTCAATTTAATACGTTCCATAACTACCTTTTCTTTATACTTTCGATTTCAAGATGGTCCCAACTCCACCGTTATAACAAGGGAAAAATTATGATTTTCATAATATCCTTGTCGATAGCTTTAATTTGATAGGTCACTCGACTATCTTCTCGAAACTTTTGATTTTCTGATCGGTGTTAACCCCATCCCCACGGCGAGGGTGGAAAATGTCATTTTTGTAATGTATTCATCAAGCCCTTCATATCAGTACCTCACATTCTTGGATTTGTAAAAAGGAAGACGTTTTTCGTCTCTGGTCGTGACCCCACCCCCACATAAAATGAAAAATGTCATTTTCGTAATGTATTCATCGAACCTTCATATCAGTACCTCACATGCCTGGCTTTGTATAAAGAACGACGTTTTCGGCTCTGGTCGTGACCCCACCCCACGACGAGGGTTAAATTACGATCTTCTTAATCCACTCGTCGATACCTTCAGTTTGATAGGTCACGCGACCACCTTCTCGAAACTTTCGATTTTTCTGATGGGCGTGACCCCCACCCCCACATAAAATGAAAAACGTCATTTCTGTAATGCATTCATCGAGCCCTTCATATTAATACCTCACATGCCTGGATATGTAAAAGGGAAGTCGTTTTTCGGCTCTGGTCGTGACCCCACCCCCACATAAAATGAAAAATGTCATTTTCGTAATGTATTCATCGAACCTTCATATCAGTACCTCACATGCCTGGCTTTGTATAAAGAACGACGTTTTTGGCTCTGGTCGTGACCCCACCCCACGACGAGGGTTAAATTACGATCTTCTTAATCCACTCGTCGATACCTTCAGTTTGATAGGTCACGCGACCACCTTCTCGAAACTTTCGATTTTTCTGATGGGCGTGACCCCCACCCCCACATAAAATGAAAAACGTCATTTCTGTAATGCATTCATCGAGCCCTTCATATTAATACCTCACATGCCTGGATATGTAAAAGGGAAGTCGTTTTTCGGCTCTGGTCGTGACCCCACCCCACGACGAGGGTTAAAATTACGATCTTCTTAATCCACTCATCGAGACCTTCAGTTTGATAGGTCACATGACCACCTTCTCGAAACTTTCGATTTTCTGATGGGTGTGACCCCCCACCCCCACGACGAGGGGAGATAACTTTGTATGATTAAGTTTAGGTTATGAGAATCAAGCAATCTAATTGGTTAATTAGCCTTAGGAACGTGAAGTGATTGGGTGATTACTTATTTCAAGCTCTTCAAGCTTTTGGTTTTTGGTATACATTGCTCTAGCCATTCTATCCACGTTATTAAACGATCAGGTGGCAACGAATGTCACGATACCCTCACTATTTTTCATTTGTTTTTTGTTCCCATCCCAGAAATCCGCACTAGTTTAACTACACTTTACACACATTTCGCGCCGTAGGTTATGAGAATCAAGCAATCTGATTGGTTAATTAGCGTCTATTGTGAGCCTCAAAAACAATAGCCGATTCTGGACCACTGGTCCGGAATCGGCAAACGGTATTTTTTATGCTGGTCTGGAATCGGCAAAGCGTTTTTTGCTCGCGTTCACCAACGATAGATTGAAGGTCTAATCCACGATGGGAACGTCGACAAAAATTTTTAAAGAAATTGTACATGTACAATTTTCATACATTTTTCACTTTTTTGAGCGACGTGCACATTCGACACGTTCTCCAACGGGTATTTGAACGTGAAAAGTGCGATCTGTGAACCTTAAAAAAACAATAGCCGATTCTGGACCACCATGAAAAAACGACATTTTTGTGAACGTGCAAGCGATTTAACACTGAATCCTACGATGGCAAACGCACCGTGTACGTGTACGGTACATGTACGAAGTGGTCTGGAATCGGCCTTTACTACCTATTATTGAGTATCACATTACAATTGTAATTTATGATAGAGTGTCAACTCCCAGTACTAACTCATATCCAGAGTCGAATGTCTGTGTTGATACCCCTGCCCTTTGTCCTTGGGCGTTTCTGATGCCCTTGATAACTTCAGCAAATTCAATTTGTTATTTAGTATGTTATGGAGAAGTTTGTTGCTGATAGAAATACCAAACATTACTCTAATAATATCATATTTTATTTTGCTAATAATAATTATTTTTATACAACTAAATTTAAGAATATCAAAATAAATTAAGAAGTGTTTCGTGTTTTTACGCGGGTACAAATGATAATACAGAGAATGGACTTGAGCAATATGTTTTTCCACAGCTTCTGATAACCATGCACAAACACTAGGTTCTCATGCATGTTCTGGCAAATCATTGAAAATACAATTCGGCTAATGTTTTTCAAGATACACTCCGTTCTCTACTGTATTTTTTGAACTACCACAGAAAAATACAGTCCACTGGAATCCTTACACTTTTTTCAGCATTGGGTCAAACTTCTTTTAAAAAGAAAAAATATGAGAAGGACAGCATCATAGATAGCTTCACATGTCTCGAAAGTACACTTCAACTATCAGTAAAACTCATTGTAATTATCGGCAACCTTTTACGAAATCTTTACATTTTCTCAATAATTTAGGGCATTAAATTTAATTCCATTGCAGATATTTACAACCGGTGTATGGCAGTTCTGTTTGATGTGTACTCCAATGTTAATGGTTGGAAGTGCTGCTGCTGATGTCCTTCTGACTGGCATGTTAACAAAATCTGTTTCAAAAGCTGATACAGGTATAGCATGTTTATATCACAGATAAGAGTTAGGGATTGAAAAATACAATGGCTTAACTGGTAGATTGCTGAATTATTTTTCGTCGTCAAGAGGTAGGATGGGGTCTGTTACAATGTATGGCAAAGTGTCTATAGAAACTCTTCCGTAAACTTTAACAAAACGACGCCTGAGTGCTAGAAAGTTCTATGTCCCATAGGGGACATAGAACATTCTAGCACTCAGGCGACGAAAAACTGTCTGTAGACACACTCTGGTAAACCGAAACCAGGCAAATTCATACATACTAAAAAATATCACTTTCCACTGTCTTTTCTGAAGCTCCCGAGTACTTCACAACGGAATCTTATCTGGAGCTTCCGAGTTTTTCACAGTGGAATCTTGTCTAGAGCACCGAGTTCTTCACTTTGGAATCTGGAGCTCTCGAGTTCTTTACATTGGAATCTGGAGCTCCCGAGTTATTCACTATGGAATCTTATCTGGCGCTTCAGAGTTCTTCACACTTGAATCTTATCTGGAGAACCGCGTTCTTCACATTGGAATCTGGGGCTCCCGAGTTCTCCAAGTTCGAATCTTATTGCGGGAGCTCCAGAGTTCTTCACATTGGAATCCTATCTGAAGCTCCCGAGTTCTTCACACTGGAATCTTTTCTGGAACTCTGAGTTCTTCATACTGGAATCTTATCTTTGGGAATTTAATTTGTTGCATAGACTTACAAGCTTTTTCTGCCAAACAACAAAAAAAATAGAATAGAACTCTCTTAAGTGCCGACATGACTGAGAAAAAAAACTATTCAAATAATAGAGATTTGATCTTCCAAAGGTTTGTTAATTACGTGCATTTGGAAAAAATAAAACAAGGTTTATCACCTTAGCGGGGTTCCGCCTGCTTTAAGTATCACCCTACAGGGTCTGAGGGCGGGTGTGTGAAATAGGTGATTTTTTTAATTTTCAGTAATCTTATACACCCCCAAATGATCTCCCACACCAAATCATTTTGGGTACTTTTTTCATAAACTGCCCTGAAATCTCTTAAAACTCATCTTTGAAACACAAACTAGTAAATTAAAAAAGATACTCCGCCACCTTAAGATAAATTGGGTGAATAAATCTCTTGGGCATGAAATCACTTGAATTCCTTCAAAACTCATTTTAAAACAAACGAACAAAATATTCACCCTTAATGCCCTACCCCACTCTTCTCCCTCCCTCTCCAAAGAAAAAATAAAATCATTTCACCTGATAGTGTTGAATAGCCCAATAAGGTTTCACACAATTATCTTCAATGGTTAAAAAGTTTTAACTGGTTTTAAAACTTGACCACAAAACTTAACCTCAACTTGAATTTTTATTTTAAGCTCACTTCCTACAACTAAATGGTGAGCTATTTATGATGATGCAGCGCCATCGGCGTCGGCCGTGTGTGTCCAATTTTGTAGGAGTTTCCGTTTAGGTCATTTTCACGAAGTCCTGAGACCTGAGGGCTCTGATATTTTATATGGGGATAGCAGGAGACCTTCCTATCCACAAGCCACGATTTTAAACATTTGGGTAAAAACTCTTTTTGAAAATGTAAGAATTTGCGTTTAGATCATATTGTATGTATGCCATGTTGCTTTAACCCTTTACCCAACATAAGGGCCAAAAACCGGCCAGCGCTATTCTCAAAAATCGCCAATTAATTTTCATTATTTTTTCTTTTTTTGTCTCAAAATCATAGGTTATGACCCCACGTTGGAACAAGCTCATTCCAACGAGGGCCACAAGCTATGTTTTTGGGACACAAAATAAAAAAATTAGTTATTCAAGAGTTTTTTGCAAGTGTCGTCTTCCTGTCAGGTTAGGTAAAGGGTTAACAAACCTCATTGGTGTTTATTTGTCTTTCTGTGACCTTCAAGGGCAAGTAACACCTCATTACTACAAAATCTAAGAATACTTTTATATTTTTTCACAAATTTTAATATTTTTTTGGACATTGAAAATTTCACAGTCCAATGTGTCATCTTTAGAACCAGGTTATAGCTCGTTCGGGGACCTGTATGGTGCCGACATTACAACCTGCTGGTTAAAGCTCGTTTAGGGACCTGTAAGGCGCCGTCATTATAACCTGCTGGTTATAGCTCGTTTAGGGACGTGTAAGGTGCCGTTATTATAACCTGCTAGTTATTGCTCGTTTAGGGACCTGTAAGGTACCGTCATCATAACCTGCTGGTTATAGCTCGTTTAGGGACCTGTAAGGTGCCGTCATTATAACCTGCTGGTTATAGCTAGTTTAAGGACCTGTAAGGTGCCGTCATTATAACCTGCTGGTTATTGCTCGTTTAGGGACCTGTAAGGTGCCGTCATTATAACCTGCTGGTTATAGCTAGTTTGGGGACCTGTAAGGTGCCGTCATTATAACCTGCTGGTTATTGCTCGTTCAGGGACCTATAAGGTGCCGTCAATATAACCTGCTGGTTATAGCTCGTTTAGGGACCTGTAAGGTACCATCATTATAACCTGCTGGTTATAGCTCGTTTAGGGACCTGTAAGGTGCCGTCATTATAACCTGCTGGTTATAGCTCGTTTAGGGACCTGTAAGGTGCCGTCATTATAACCTGCTAGTTATAGCTCGTTTAGGGACCTGTAAGGTGCCGTCATTATAACCTGCTGGTTATAGCTCGTTTAGGGACCTGTAAAGGGCCGTCATTATAACCTGCTGGTTATAGCTCGTTTAGGGACCTGTAAGGTGCCGTCATTATAGCCTGCCGGTCATAGCTCATTTAGGGACCTGTAAGGTGTCATCATTATAACCTGCTGGTTATTGCTCATTTAGGGACCTGTAAAGGGCCATCATTATAACCTACTGGTTATAGCTAGTTTAGGGACCTGTAAGGTGCCGTCATTATAACCTGCTGGTTGTAGCTCGATTATGGACTTGTAAGGTGTCATCATTATAACCTGCTGGTTATTGCTCATTTAGGGACCTATAAGGTGCCGTCATTGTAGCCTGCTGGTTATAGCTCGTTTAGGGATGTGTAAGGTACCGTCATTATAAACTGCTGGTTACAGCTTGTTTAGGGACCTGTAAGGTGCCGTCATTATAACCCGATGGTTGTAGCTCGATTAGGGACATGTAAGGTGCCGTAATTATAACCTTCTGGTTATAGCTCATTTAGGGACCTGTAAGATGCTGTCATTGTAACCTGCTGGTTATAGCTCGTTTAGGGACATGTAAGGTGCCGCCATTATAACCCGCTGGTTATAGCTCGATTAGGGACATGTAAGGTGCCATCATTATAACCTGCTGGTTGTAGCTCGATTAGGGACTTGTAAGGTGCCGTCATTATAACCTGCTGGGTATAGCTCGTTTAGGGACCTGTGACGTGCCATCATTATAACCTGCTGGTTATAGCTCGTTTAGGGATGTGTAAGGTACCGTCATTATAACCTGCTGGTTGTGGCTCGTTTAGGGACCTGTAAGGTGCCGTCATTATAACCTGCTGGTTATAGCTCATTTAGGGACCTGCAAGGTGCCATCATTATAACCTGCTGGTTGTGGCTCATTTAGGGACCTGTAAGGTACCGTCATTATAACCTTCTGGTTATAGCTCATTTAGGGACCTGTAAGTTTCCGTCATTATAGCCAGCCGGTTATAGCTCATTTAGGGACCTGTAAGATGTCGTCATTATAACCTGCTGGTTATAGCTCGATTAGGGACCTGTAAGGTGCCGTCATTATAAACTGCTGGTTATAGCTCATTTATGGACCTGTAAGGTGCCGTCATTATAACCTGCTGGTTGTAGCTCGATTAGGGACTTGTAAGGTGCCGTCATTATAACCTGCTGGTTATAGCTCGTTTAGGGACCTGTAAGGTGTCGTCATTATAACCTGCTGGTTATAGCTCATTTAGGGACATGTACATTATAACCTGCTGGTTATAGCTCGTTTAGGGACGTGTGAGGTACCGTCATTATAACCTACTGGTTGTGGCTCGTTTAGGGACCTGTATGGAGCCGTAATTATAACCTACTGGTTGTGACTCTTTTAGGGACCTGTAAGGTGCGGTCATTATAACCTGCTGGTTATAGCTCATTTAGGGACCTGTAAGGTGCCGTCATTATAACCTGCTGGTAAAAGCTCGTTTAGGGACGTGTAAGGTACCGTCATTATAAACTGCTGGTTATAGCTCAATCAGGGACTTGTAAGGTGCCGTTATTATAACCTGCTTGTTATAGTTCGTTCAGGGACCTGTAAGGTGGCATCATTATAACCTGCTGGTTATAGCTCGTTTACGGATGTGTATGGTACCGTCATTATAAACTGCTGGTTATAGCTCCTTTAGGGACCTGTAAGGTGCCGTCATTATAATCCGCTTGTTGTAGCTCGATTAGGGACTTGTAAGGTGCCATCATCATAACCTGCTGGTTATAGCTCGTTTAGGGACCTGTAAGGTGCCGTCATTATAACCTGCTGGTTTCTAGCTCGTTTAGGAACCTGTATGGTGCCGTCATTATAACCTGCTGGTTATAGCTCGTTTAGGGACCTGTAAGGTGCTGTCATTATAACCTGCTGGTTATAGCTCGTTCAGGGACCTGTAAGGTGCCGTCATTATAGCCTGCTGGTTATAGCTCGCTTAGGGACCTGCAAGGTGCCGTCATTATAACCTGCTGATTATAGCTCGTTTAGGGACCTGTAAGGTGCCGTCATTATAACCTGCTGGTTATAGCTCGTTTAGGGACGTGTGAGGTACCGTCATTATAACCTGCTGGTTGTGGCTCGTTTAGAGACCTGTATGGTGCCGTCATTATAACCTGCTGGTTGTGGCTCTTTTAGGGACCTGTAAGGTGCCGTCATTATAACCTGCTGGTTATATAGTTCGTTTAGTGTTTGGTAAGGTGCCGTCATTATAACCTGCTGGTTATAGCTAGTTTAGGGACCTGTAAGGTGCCGTCATTATAACCTGCTGGTTATAGCTCGTTTAGGGACCTGTAAGGTGCCGTCATTATAGCCTGCTGGTTATAGCTCGCTTAGGGACCTGTAAGGTGCCGTCATTATAACCTGCTGATTATAGCTCATTTAGGGACCTGTAAGGTGCCGTCATTGTAACCTGCTGATTATAACTCATTTAGGGACCTGTAAGGTGCCGTCATTGTAACCTGCTGGTTATAGCTCATTTAGGGGCCTGTAAGGCGCCGTCATTATAACCTGCTGGTTATAGCTCGTTTAGGGACCTGTAAGGTGCCGTCATTATAACCTGCTGGTTATAGCTCGATCAGGGACTTGTAAGGTGCCGTCATTATAATCTGCTTGTTATAGCTCGTTTAGGGACCTGTAAGGTTCCGTCATTATAACCTGCTGCTTATAGCTCGTTTAGGGACCTGTAAGGTGCCGTCATTATAACCTGCTGGTTATAGCTTGATCAGGGACTTGTAAGGTGCCGTCATTATAATCTGCTGGTTATAGCTCATTTAGGGTCGTGTAAGGTACCGTCATTATAAACTGCTGGTTATAGCTCCTTTAGGGACCTGTAAGGTGCCGTCATTATAATCCGCTGGTTGTAGCTCGATTAGGGACTTGTAAGGTACCGTCATCATAACCTGCTGGTTATAGCTCGTTTAGGGACCTGTAAGGTGCCCTCATTATAACCTGCTGGTTATAGCTGGTTTAGGGACCTGTAAGGTGCCGTCATTATAACCTGCTGGTTATAGCTCGTTTAGGGACCTGTAAGGTGCCATCATTATAACCTGCTGATTATTGCTTGTTTGGGTACCTGTAAGGTGCCGTCATTATAACCTGCTGGTTATAGCTCGTTTAGGGACCTGTAAGGTGCCGTCATTATAACCTGCTGGTTATAGCTCGTTTAGGGACCTGTAAGGTGCCATCATTATAACCTGCTGATTATTGCTTGTTTGGGTACCTGTAAGGTGCCGTCATTATAACCTGCTTGTTATAGCTCGTTTAGGGACCTGTAAGGTTCCGTCATTATAACCTGCTGCTTATAGCTCATTTAGGGACCTGTAAGGTGCCGACATTATAACCTGCCGGTTATAGCTCGTTTGGGGACCTGTAAGGTTCCGTCATTATAACCTGCTGGTTATTGCTCGTTTGGGGACCTGTAACGTGCCGTAATTATAACCTGCTGGTTATAGCTCGTTTGGGGACCTGTAAGGTGCTGTCATTATAACCTGCTGGTTATAGCTCGTTTAGAGACCTGTGAGTTTCCGTCATTATAACCTGCCAGTTATAGCTCGTTTAGGGACCTGTAAGTTTCCATTATTATAACCTGCTGGTTATAGCTCGTTTAGGGACCTGTAAGATGTCGTCTTTATAAACTGCTGGTTATAGCTCGTTTGGGGACCTGTAAGGTGCCGTCATTATAACCTGCTGGTTATAGCTCGTTTGGGGACCTGTAAGGTTCCGTCATTATAACCTGCTGGTTATTGCTCGTTTGAGGACCTGTAATGTGCCGTCATTATATCCTGCTGGTTATACTCGTTTGGGGACCTGTAAGGTGCCGTCATTATAACCTGCTGGTTATAGCTCGGTTAGGGACCTGTAAGTTTCCGTCATTATAACCTGCTGGTTATAGCTCATTTAGGGAGCTGTAAGATGTCATCATTATAACCTGCTGCTTATACCTCGTTTAGGGACCTGTAAGGGGATACCATTATAACCTGCTGGTTATAACTCGTTTAGGGACGTGTAAGGAGTCATCATTATAACCTCCTGGTTATAGCACGTTTAGGGATCTGTAAGGTGCCGGAATTATAACCTGCTGGTTATAGCTCGTTTAGGGATCTGTAAGGTGCCGGCATTATAACCTGCTGGTTATAGCTCGTTTGGGGACCTGTAAGGTGCCGTCATTATAACCTGCTGGTTATAGCTCGTTTGGGGACCTGTAAGGTTCCGTCATTATAACCTGCTGGTTATAGCTCGTTTAGGAACCTGTAAGGTGCCGTCATTATAACCTGCTGGTTATAGCTCGTTTGGGGACCTGTAAGGTGCCATCATTATAACCTGCTGGTTATAGCTCGTTTATGGATCTGTTAGGTGCTGGCATTATCACCTGCTGATTATAACTCGTTTAGGGACCTGTAAGGCGCCGTCATTATAACCTGCTGGCTATGGCTCGTTTAGGGACCTGTAAGGGGCCGTCATTGTAACCTGCTGATTATAACTCGTTTAGGGACCTGTAAGGCGCCGTCGTTATAACCTGCTGGTTGTGGCTCGTTTAGGGACCTGTAAGGAGCCGTCATTACAACCTGCTGGTTATAGTTCGTTTAGGGATCTACAGAGTGTCGTTTCCAAAACTACTTTGATTCTGTCTTTGTAATGACTGATTCTAGAGAACAAATGATTACAAGATTTCAGTGGAGATTGGGAATATTTACGGTGGTAAGTTCTGTAAGATTACATTCGTGATTCAACAAGTGTTGAGTGGAGATTGGTAATATTTACGATGGTAAGTTCTGTAAGATTACATTCGTGATTCAACAAGAGTTGAGTAGATCCTGGTAATATTTACGGTGGTAAGTTCTGAAAGATTACGTTCGAGATTTAACAAGAGTTGAGTAGATCCTTGTAATATTTAAGGTGGTAAGTTCTTTAAGATTACATTCGAGATTTAACAAGAGTTGAGTAGATCCTGGTAATATTTACGGTGGTAAGTTCTTTAAGATTACATTCGAGATTTAACAAGAGTTGAGTAGATCCTGGTAATATTTACGGTGGTAAGTTCTGTAAGATTACAGTCGAGATTTAACAAGAGTTGAGTAGATCCTGGTAATATTTACGGTGGTAAGTTCTGTGAGATTACATTCGAGATTTAACAAGATTTGAGTAGGGTTTGGTGGTAAGTTCTGTGATATTACATTCGAGATTACAAGAGTTGAGTTGGAATTGATAACATTTTCAGTGGTAAGGTGCAGTATCTTTAATCTGATGATCTGTGATATTACATTCGAGATTCAACAAGAGTTGAGTAGATTGGTAATATTTACGGTGGTAAGGTGCTGTACCTTCAGTGTGATGATCTGTGATATTACATTGGAGATTACAATCTGATGATCTGTGATATTACATTGGAGATTAAAATCTGATGATCTGTGATATTACATTGGAGATTATAATCTGATGATCTGTGAGATTACATTCGAGATTCAAAATTCTCCGTTTAATTCGATTCGTAATTATATTCAACCTAAACTTAGATATTCGTAGGACTCGAACTCAGGTCGATGAGGTTTAATTTCTGGCTCATGTTGTAGAAAATATGGCCTGACTCTCAAAGTGACGAGATGGGGTGGGGAATAAAGAGTGGATAACTGAGGACATTGATGGACAGCCGTGATTTTAGAAGTCCATATCTGAACTATTTCCCGGGATGTGATTCTACATTTGGATGGTAATATGTCACACTTCCTTGAGCCACATCGTAAACTGAATTAAATTACGTAGATAACAGACCGAGAAAGTTCACGAGAAGCCTAAATTTTCTCTCTAAATGACTAGTTTTTATTCGAACTCATTATGCAACTTGAGTTATTAGCCCTGGGCCACGCCCCCAAATCCATGGACAGGTCCCTGGATTACTGTTCTGGTACCCCCGCTCCCTCATCCCTGGTGATGTACAGGGTGCAAAAATATTTCCCATGAATGCGATAATCACAAGTATCCATTCAAAAAACATTAGATGCACTCTTTCTTAATAGGCACGGTATTCCGTAAACAGGGATTAATAGTGGCGGTATTCCGTAAACAGGGATATAGGATCGTTATTCCGTAAACAGGGATAAATAGGAGCGGTATTCCGCAAACAGGGGTGAATAGAGATGTTTCTGGGTAGCATCCTGTTTTCTACCCATTAAGATATTTTTTGTACACTTTATTTTTAAGAAAGTATGGCTATGTTGGCTGTTTAAGTCAAAGCATAGTTTATTTCAATATTCATAAACTAAATATATTGTTAGTGGTAGTCCCTATTGACTCGTTGTATGATGTCAATACGGACACCCTCTTATATCAGTTATTGTTTCCCTTCTACCTTATCATGTGATTAATGTGGACTTACAATTGTGTTTTTCAACAAATTGTACAACAATAAGAAAAATAGAAATAAAAATGGATTGCTTTGACATCACTAAACTAATTTCCAGAAGTCATACAACGAAGCATAAAGCCGAATCGCCAAACAACAAAGTGAAGGTGTTCGTAGCCTTCTCAATCACTTCGTTGTTTGACGATTATCGGGCGGCTTGATGTGCTAAAAGGCTACGAACACCTTCACTTTGTTGTTTGGCGATTCGGCGTTATCGGGCGGCTTGGTGTGCAAAAAGGCTACGAACACCTTCACTTTGTTGTTTGGCGATTCGGCGTTATCGGGCAGCTTGGTGTGCTAAAAAGGCTACGAACACCTTCACTTTGTTGTTTGGCGATTCGGCGTTATCGGGCGGCTTGGTGTGCTAAAAGGCTGAGTTCGTAGGCTTTTATCGTCTCAAGTCGCCCGATAACGCCGAATCGCCAAACAAAGAAGTGAAGGTGTCCGTCGCCTAATAACGTATCAAGCCTCCTGATAACACCGAATCTTCAAACAACAAAGTGACGGTGTTCGTCGACTAATAACGTATCAAGCCCCCGATAATGCAGAATCGGCAAACAGCAAAGTGAAGGTCTTCGTAGCCTTTTAGCGCATCAAGCCGCCCGATAACGCCAAATCGCCAAACAACAAAATGAAGGAGTTTGTAGCCTTTTAACGCATCAAGCCGCCCGATAACGCCGAATCGTAAACAAAGAAATGAAGGTGTTAGTCGCCTAGTAGCGTATCAAGCCTCCCGATAACGCCGAATCGTCAAAATACGAAGTGAAGGTGGTCGTAGCCTTTAAGCCTCCCGATAACGCCGAATCGCCAAACAACAAAGTGAAGGTGTTCGTAGCCTTTTAGCACACCAAGCCGCCCGATAACGCCGAATCGCCAAATAACAAAGTGAAGGTGTTCGTAGCCTTTTAGCACACCAAGCCGCCCGATAACGCCGAATCGCCAAACAACAAAATGAAGGTGTTCGTAGCCTTTTAGAGCATCAAGCCGCCCCATAACGCCGAATCGCCAACAACAAAATGAAGGTGTTCGTAGCCTTTTAGCGCACCAATCCGCCCAGTGCCGAATCGCCAAACAACAAAGTGAAGGTGTTCGTAGAATTTTAGCGTATCAAGCCACACTCACCCCAACCCCCCAACCCCCACCCCCCGTTCGACCAGAACGGATGGAAATTCTGTAGGACGGCGCGACAGTTTTAGATATTTTTGTTTCATATTCCCAAACATTCGAAAAGCTGAGGCTGAAAGTGAGGTTGAAAAAAGGTACAGAAAAAAACCCATAAAATTGGCTTCGCTGGAATCGTGTATGCGTAAATTTGAAATGAAAATATAAATTTAACAATTTTAGATAAACAGAAAACAATATATGAGCAATATAATAAAATTTAAATAGAGTACGACAATGATGATTGGGAATTTCCTAGGACGGCACCACATTTCCTAGGACGGCACCACATTTCCTAGGACGGCACCACATTTCCTAGGACGGCACCACATTTTTATGATCTTTTCTGGACATTATATTCCCAAAATTTCGAAAGCCTAAGGCTCAAATGAGAAAGGAACGAAAAGTTCAACAAAATGAATTAGCATCGTTGGCATCAGAGGCGACCTTTTAATCCCAGACATTGGGGTGCACAATTTGAAATCAGGGATGTGACTAGAGGTTTCCGATTGGGGGGGGGGGGGGGGCTGGTGTAGGGTAGTGAATTTCCAACTAGGGGAGACCGAGAGGGGGAGACCTCTCCCGGTCCCTCCCCCCCAGTTAGAAATTCACAACCGAGAAAACGTTTGAAAATGAAGCCAGGAAAGGGGGCAAAAAATGGATTCAAGTAAGTGAAATGCCAACACATTTATGATAGAATTATCAGGTTATTATCATTTGGTATTATTCTGGGAATTGAATATGTGCTAAAGAAATTCTCAAGCTTAGAATTTTGAGCAATTCACACTGTCCTAACATTAAATCCGATCTTATGCAGGAATGATCATTTTTCGATGTTTCATCATTTTGTAACTGTGAATGATGGAATTAACTCAGGATAACGATTTTACATGATGCGATTTTCTTGAAGTGCATTTCTACGATTTTTTTTATTACGATAAGTAAACGTACTATGGACATCTCTCACCGATTGACGTCATGTATATTTGTGAAGCTCGATATTGCGTACACTGTAGTTAAAAATAGTAACAGTTGGATTTTTTGCCGATTTGAAACCGAGTTGGGATTTTGGGAAATAAAGGAGACATTAGCATCACCAAAGAATCTCTAAAATCCAGATAGAAGGAATTTCCAACTACTCATGACTTGCACCCCCCCCCCCCCCCTCCATCTGTCGCCACATCCCAGTTTGAAATATCCATAAAAATCTGTCAAAACTATGATGTGACGTAAAAGCTCCATAAATGGCGATAAATCGACACAAAAAAACAAACCCAGCTACCTCCTATTTTAAGCTCTACAACGTATGAAAATTTCATGAAAAACGGCCGATATTTAATTGTGACGACGTCGATACCTCCTAGTTTAAATTCTACAACATATGAAAAATGGCCGATATTTACTTGTGGCGTTGATGCCAATAAAGTAACCCATAAATTCGGTTATAACCATTGCTAATTTCCCAGGTCAGTATGACTTTTTAGCTCACCTGACTGAAAATCAGGATGAGCTATTGTGATCACTCACCGTCCATCTTCCGTCAACGTCGTGTTTGCGACTTCTCCCAAACCACTGGACCAATTTTGGTTACATTTTAGCTGCATGTTTATTATGACATTGCATTTTGTTTTTGTTCAAAGCAACTTGCCCAGCCCCATAGGGAGGGGGTGGGGGAAAATGCTCCCAAATTCTTTAAACAATTTTGAACAGATGAACCGATGTGTACAATTATTTAATATTTAGTACTGACCTTCCTTTTGAGGTGTAGAATCTAGTTTATTCAACAGAAGCTCGTAGAGCAATATTTGCCTTTGTAATGGGTGAAGTAATTGCCCCACCCAAAAATTCTATTTTCTGAATCGATTAGCCGATTTGAACCAAATTTGGTGTGTGGTATTATTGTGTGATAAGTGCTTGATTTATGAAAAAAAATTTTTCCATATCCCCGTGAGAACCCCCAGGAATTTAAAATAGACATATTTTCAAACGCCCATATTTCACAAACCACAGGAAGCAGAGACCTGTTATTTGGTTTTGACGCACCCTTATGACCAACGAAATGGAATGGTCAAAAATATTGTCACCGGTTATATCACAGTGTGTTGCAGAGGAAATCGAAAAAAGTGTAGAGTCAGAATACATGCGAAAATTAAATAAATCTCTTCTCCAGAACCACTGATCAGAATCTTTTGATATTTGGTATACAACATCCAGACGGGTCAGATACAAGTTTATTAAAATTAAGCCCCTCAGTTCATATTTGGGCTCAGTACAGGAGCCCAAATTTTAAGTTGGCGCAATATGAGAAGTACTCTTAAAAGAATCTTCTTCTCCAGAACCACTCGTTTGAATCCTTTTAATATCTGGTTTTCAACCTTTTTACTGAGGTCAGATTCAGGTTGTTCAAATCAAGTCCCCCTCTTCATATTTGGGCTACCTGGGGCCCGAATTTTAACTTAGCACAATATGAGGAACTGTCTTTAAAAATCTTCTTCTTCAGATCCACCAGTCAGAATTTTTTCATATTTTCTTCACATCATCGTGGCAGGGGTCACATTCAAGTTTGTTGAAATCAAAAACCTCGGTTAATATTTGGGCTCTATATCAGAGCGTGACTTTAACCCTTTACCCAACGAATCGGCCGCATCCTCCCGCGTAATATGCAAATTCAACAGTTGAAAAAAGATTATTTTTCAAAAAATTTTAACAAAACCATATCATGTGACCCCTCGTTGGAACGAGCTCGTTCCAACGAGGGGTCACATGATATGGTTTTTTTTTAATTTTTTTGGAAAAAATTTGAAAAAATGATATTTAAAATAATAAATTTTGATATCGTCTGCGTTGGGTAAAGGGTTAAACATCAGATCTACCAGTCAGAATCTTTTGATATTTGATATACAACATCGTCACACATTTAAGAATAAAGTATGTTTTGGGGATCCCTCCGTGAGCTTCTGCAATATGGAGAATATTCTTTAAAATTTTGTTCTCCATAACCGGGGCGCGGTGGCTCAGTTGGTAGAGGTGCAGGCTGCAAGTCGAGAGGTCCTCGGTTCGAATCCCACCTGCGGCAAGCGCGTTGTGTCCTTGGTCAAGACACTTCGCCGCCATTGCTCACGTGGGGGCACGGTGATGTTGTGTACTAAGGCGAACTGCACGTCGATGGTGCACTTGTTTTCAACCAATGCTAACCCTGCTTGTGTGGAGTTGGTATGTTGGGGAGCTGACAGTTGCTCGCCGTTGCTCAGTGGTTCTCTCCGGGTGCTCCGGCATTCTCCACCCGTAAAACTGTCACAGTCATGGTTAGCCATTGTGCAGAAATATGTGACCTAAAACACCAATAAATAAATAAATAAATAAATAAATAAATAAATAAATGTTCTCCATAACCACCAGTCAGAAACTTTGGGTATTCGGTATACAGCATCCTTGTGATAGTCAGATTCAAGCTGATTTAAATCAAGTTCATCAGTTAATCTTTGGGCCACCTACTCAATGTTTAACCTAGTGCAAAATGAGAAAAAAACTTTTAAAATTCCCTTCTTCCGATCCACTTGTCATAATATTTTGATATATGGCATACAGCATTCTTAGGAAGATCCGATTCAAGTGTATTCAAAGCAAAATCTTTGTATTGATACTTGAGCTCCTTTGAATTGTAATCTAGCACAATATGATGAATACTCTTTAACAATCATTTTCTCCAGAACCACCAGTTATCTTTGGAGTTTAGGCATACAGTGTCAGATTCAGGTTTGTTCAAATCAAGTCCCCTAATTAATATTTGGGCTCCAAACGGGAGCACAAATTTTAACTCTTCAGCTCCAACAGTCAAAATATTTTGGTATTGGGTGTTGAGCATCATGTATGAGGTCAGATTCAAGTTTGTTCAAATCAAGTTCAGGAGTTCATGTTTGGGATCAATATAGGAACCTAAAAGTTTAACGCAGTGCAATGTGTGGAATTTTCTTTAAACATTTTTCTCTCCTGAAACACCCGTCAGAATCTCTCGACATTTGGTATACGACATCCTTATGGGTGTCGAATTTATTTTTTGTTCAGATCATGTCCTGGGAAGACCAATTTTAAATTAGTGCAATATGAGTAAACAAACACCATCCTCAGAGGAGTCAGATTCAAGTGTGTCAAAATTATGTCTCCAGGTTGAATATTTGAGCTCCCTATTGGAGCCTGAATTTTAACTCAGTCCAATATGAGGAATAAAATATCTGCTTCTTCAGATCAAATAGTCAAAATCCTGAGTGGGGAGGGATAAGGGTAGTCAGTTCAAATTTGTTCAAGTTAAATCCATGGGTTGATATTTGGGCTCTCTATTTTCCATTACTGGAAATTCGGTTATTATTTATCACATCACGTCAGAACAACTGAGTTTTGAATAACTACATGACTTCATTTCTCTGTTATGGTAACTAGTCATAGATGCTAACTAAATCCTCCTGACAACATTGCCAGGTTTGCGCCTCGGAACCCACGGGGCTCATTGTTTTAGACCCCTGTGATAACACGGCTCGGAGGCATGTAGTGTTAGGAGTTGTATATTGGGCATTCCTATTTACCTAATTTTGTCCAAACCTTAAAAAACTTTTTCTGGAATTAGAAATTATCCGGGGAACTTTTAATATTAATTCTAATTCATACATTAAAAATTCGTGTCCATTTTCTACTAAAGCAGACCAATGGCCAACCAATAACATTTCTCAAAACTTGTAATTCGTTATGGAAAATCCCATATAAATGTCCAAATCCCCTGAAATGAGTTTCTGGCATGGGGGTTTTCGGTTGTGTTTTTACATGCTCGTGTAATTCACGTGCCAACCTTTATTATTTTCTAATTCACCTAAAATTGCAAGTCTGAAAATGTGGTGAACAGGAGCCAATACTATAAAATGTGGTGAACAGGAGCCAATACTATAATGTGGTGAACAGGAGCCAATACTATAAAATGTGGTGAACAGGAGCCAATACTATAATGTGGTGAACAGGAGCCAATACTATAATGTGGTGAACAGGAGCCAATACTATAATGTGGTGAACAGGAGCCAATACTATAAAATGTGGTGAACAGGAGCCAATACTATAAAATGTGGTGAACAGGAGCCAATACTATAAAATGTGGTGAACAGGAGCCAATACTATAGAATGTGGTGAACAGGATCCAATACTATAAAATGTGGTGAACAGGAGCCAATACTATAAAATGTGGTGAACAGGAGCCAATACTATAATGTGGTGAACAGGAGCCAATACTATAATGTGGTGAACAGGAGCCAATACTATAAAATGTGGTGAACAGGATCCAATACTATAAAATGTGGTGAACAGGAGCCAATACTATAAAATGTGGTGAACAGGAGCCAATACTATAATGTGGTGAACATGAGCCAATACTATAATGTGGTGAACAGGAGCCAATACTATAAAATGTGGTGAACAGGAGCCAATACTATAGAATGTGGTGAACAGGAGCCAATACTATAATGTGGTGAACAGGAGCCAATACTATAAAATGTGGTGAACAGGAGCCAATACTATAGAATGTGGTGAACAGGAGCCAATACTATAATGTGGTGAACAGGAGCCAATACTATAAAATGTGGTGAACAGGAGCCAATACTATAGAATGTGGTGAACAGGAGCCAATACTATAATGTGGTGAACAGGAGCCAATACTATAAAATGTGGTGAACAGGAGCCAATACTATAGAATGTGGTGAACAGGAGCCAATAAAACTTTTACAACTGTATTTTCTAGAATTGTATTTTTATAAATTAATATAACTGACTAAAATGAATCATTTGCATTTTAAAAGATATGGCAATTTGCCCACTGGCAAATTGCCAGATCTTTGAAAATGCTAATTGTTCCTTTTAACCCATTTGAAGACATAACTAGAAAATACAGTTCTAGAAAATACGGCTGTAAAAGTATTATAGTATTGGCTCCAAGTTTGAACATTAACATTGAAATCTTTATAGGAAATAGCAGCATTTGTGAAAACGGCCCGTATTTTTGTGTCTCCGTGTCCAATTTGTTTGTCGTGTGTATTTGAATTTGTGCCTCCCCGCTGAATAATTAGTCAATATTGAATCGGGAAAATGCGTGTCCCGTCGAGTCTTTTTTCGAGTAAATGGAAGCATGAAATCGATTTTCCGCTCGACGTCTCTCGAAGTATACGGCGACCACCGGAAGCATTGACCACTATAGCATTATTCTTGTCTTTCTTCTTCCTGCGCCTCAACGTCGTCTTTGTTTGTCTTTACGGTAGTGGAATAATTGAATGGTTTCGCCGACACGGCAATTACCGTGTACACTGACCGTGTCGACATCTCGTCTTCCATCTTCCCATGCCTGGACGGCGTTTTTGTCCGTGCTTATCAAATTAAAATAATTTAAACTTATTTCTTGTACTCACCCGTGAGAACTTATACTAAATTAAATAAAATTTAAAAAATATAAACAATTTGTATTTAAAGAAAAAAACCTTATATAGAAATAAAACAAATTTTTAAAAATTTAAATTAATTAAAGAAATTGAAATCAGTTAAATAAATCGAAATTAATAAAGTGAAGTTACTTACATAAAAAGTAATTACTTAAAGGAATTGAAATTAGTTAAATAAATTTGTAATTAATTAAATTAACTAAAAAAATGAAAATGGTTAATTTATTAATTTGCAAAAATAGCAGAATTAAAAATAAATGAGCTAAAAATCTCAGTATCCCGTTAAGTTTCCAGTCTGAGGAAAAGATTTACTTTGATCAATGTAACAACTGCCAAGATGGTGAAGAAATCGATTCCCGACTTGAGGTCCAAAGAACAGCAAGTGGGTTTGAAATGTGCAAAATTGTTGGAAAGAGAAGATTTGATCGAATGTATGATTCGCGGTGTTTCGAATACTGTGGCGAAACAGAAAAAAACTGACGATAGAAAAACGGAAAACCCCCGTGCAAACAAAACAATCCAAAGCAAACAAACAAAACGGAAAACTTCCCGTCGACGTGGATTCGAAAACCCAGAAAAACAGCCACACTGCAGAAAAAGGAAAGCTCCCTTCGCCGCTGATTTGCAAAAGAAACAATCTGAAGCAAAAATACAAAAAGCTCCTGTGCAAACGAAACAACCAAAAGCAAAGAAGAAAAACGGAAAAGCTTCCGTTACGGCTGTGAATTCTTTGTCAGACAGACGAAATCCTTAACAAAACGATATCATTGATTATGTACTGGATTTTGGTAGATCTACAGTGGATGAAAATGTCTTGAGAGACGGATTGATGGAAATGATAAATCGCAAACTGAAAGTGCAAGAAAGAGAGTACTTCACTCTGAGACAGAGCCGAAGCAATCAAGAATTATTTTAAATCGTTCCACATTCCGGGTCGGGAGAAGTATGATCGCGAAGCGTTCATGGATGCCTTGAAATCAAACGTGACAAATTTATTTGGGGAGAACTTCGATCGCAGCATCAAGATTTAGATGATAACGAAATGTTTCACGGAAAAAGTACACGAAAAATGAGATCACGTCCGAAATCTGCGAGGGTTATTTTCAGTTTAAGGTCGCGACAATGTGGAGACTTCAGACAAACGAGAGATTTTCTTGACGATGAAAGATGAGATATTGGAATCTATCGCTGTCTTTCAAATGAACGGTTGTAATTGGACGTTCCGTGAGGTTTTTGATTAAGAAAATTACATGGACAAATACAATCCCTTATGAACATCATCTCACATAAAATTGCCATATTATTCAGATAAGAATAATGCTATAGTGAAACGTAAATCGTGAAGATAATCAATGCTTCAAATGCGCAGTGACTTTCGCGCGGTATCCCGTGGAAGAAAACGTTCATCGAGTTTTAAAATACCGAAAGAATTTGAAACATTTATATTGGTCTGGAATCGAGTTTCTGTTGTAGTTGCAAGACATTGATCGTTTCGATGAACGGAATCCGACTGTTGCTGTGAATGTGTTTGAATATGACCACGAGAATAGAGTGCTTCCGCTGAGAACCAGTCTGAAGAGAAATGACGTCAGAAAATAAATTATGATCCCCGACGAAGGAAATCAACATTATTGTTGGATTAAAAACTTGAGTTGTTTGTTTTCTACACCGACGACCGGACACCATAGAAAGAGACTGTTTTGTTTCAACTGTCTGAATTCATTCCACAGCCAACATTCATTAGCGAGACACGAGGACTATTGTCGCGTTCATTAATCCGTGAACATAGTCATACCAAATAGTGTAGCGTATTAACTTTCTAGCACCACAACAGATAGTTGAGAGTGCCTTTCGTCGCATACGCGGATTTCAAATCGTTCACAGAAAGATGAGTTCATGTCAGCTGAACCCCGACGGCGATAGTTACTTGGAGAAATATATAAAAAACACACACTTTCGCGATATTCTTTTTACAACAGGTGTTCTTTGAAAAGGGTGCCAGTGGTGGCATATCCACCATGCCTCACAGAATCACGAATGCCAACAATCCTTATCTGCGACAATTCGAGTCCAAGGACTTTAGCAAATAAATCGCCTATTTAGACACGAATAACCTGTACGGTTGGGCCGTGTGTCGACCGTTGCACACTGGGAATTTCAAGTATGTGAATAAGCCGGAAGGGATCGATAATTGGAAGCATTATCCGTGTCTTTTGGAAGTAGATTTGCACTTCGATTCCAGCATTCACGATTTGTACAACGAGTACTCCTTACTCCTGGGAATATAGAGATTGACGGTCGTGTGATAAAACTCGTACCTAATCTACGAGACAAACATAACTATGCGGTATACTACGAAAATATGAAACTCTATCTCGATTACGGTATGGCATTAACGAAGGTACATCGCATCATCCGATTCGATGAGGAGCAGTTGATGAAAAATAATATAGATCACATCACGCGTTTGAGAACTCATGCCAAGACGAAATTCGAAAAAGATTTCTTCAAATTGATGAATAACACTTCGGGAAAACCATTGAAACCATAACGAAACAAACGAATATTCATCTCGTGACAGAGCGTGCTATCACCGGGGCGTGTACAGACCATGATAAACTTTCGAAACAAAAAGACAAATTTACTGTTATTATATTGTATTCACAATCTATTATTCGCATTTTGTCCAATTTAATTTCAATTGTTTCAAACTTGGCATATTTTTTCATTCGTCGTGTGACAGTAAGCCTCTTTCGTAGAAGTTGTTGACAAGTTGCCTTTATTCATTGCTTCCCTCCACTGTTTATTTGAGGTCTATTCAGTAAGTTAATCAGGCATATGATTCAGACGCGGTGAAAGCTTACTTTAATCTTAAAATCATGTAAACCTGTTGTGACATGAGTCATTTATTGTATTGTATATATAGCCTTGATCACAAATAAGAATTCAGTTATAGTTTGGATTTCCAAACGTCACTCTGCTTCATTTTACTGGGAAATCCCACGAGCTATTATTACGGTGATATTGTTCGGATATCCAACAAGACCAGTTGTTAAATGTTTTGTCGCCGTAAGACATTTGGAATACCAGATTCAATATTAAATTGTTATCATCTTTAATTTGTCTCCGAGTCATCAGTTGAACACCATTGTTTCACAGCAGATATCGACGGTCGTTCCCCACGGTTATAGTGCTATAAAATATGTTGCAAACCCCGTCTACAAACACCGAACAATTTTCAACAAGAATCTGGTGGCCATGGGCATGAAGAAGATTCGATTGACGTTCAACAAACCTGTGTTTTGGGGAATGTGCATTCTATATTTTAGCAAGACCTTGATGTATCTTTTTCATTATAATTACCTTAAGAAAGAATTCTAGAAATCCCAACTGTTGTTTACAGGCATAGGCAGTTTGGATCGCGCAATAGAGATGAAAGATGTGTAAGAGGACACCGTGGACGATGTGGAAAAGTGGTTTAACCCTTTACCCAACGCAGACGATATTAAAATTTATTATTTTAAATATCATTTTTAAAAAAAATTCAAAATATTTCAACAAAACCGTATGATGTGACCCCCTCATAGGAACGAGCTCGAAGACCTCGTTCCAAAGAGGGGTCACATGATATGGTTTTGTTGAAATGTTTTGAAAAATAGTATTTTTTCAGCTGCAGAATTTGCATATTATGGGCGCGGATGAGGCTGATCGTTGGGTAAAGGGTTAACATGAACAATCACGTTCTGAACCACTCTTCAGGAATCTCTTTCAAACAGAATAATAAAGTGCCTGGTAAATTCAACTTGGAAACTGTGGGTGATGAAATCGCAGTATGGATTAGATTGCAAGCGACGATACATGTCTGTGCGACTGAATCGACCGAAGAGAAGAAGCCATCAAGAAATGTAAAGGAACACAAAACTGCGTCTTTTGAAACAACTTAACTTTCAAAGAGGACAAACGTTGTAAGTTCGAACGTAAACCAATCCGCAAAATGGTAAATACAATTCGAAGTGATAAACATGACACATCTATATGGAAATAGTGAATAAAATTGCCTTATCGGCTGATAATGACAATCGAATCATACAACCAGAAAGACCTTTGCACAGGGACGTTATTCCACGATTCTGCAGACGATTCCTCAAAATAAAGGAGGGGTTAGATGAGTAAACGACACGACAAATTGATAATGACATAAAAAAAAAAATTACAAAAAAATAATGAAAAATATTTTTTGTATTTTTTAAAATAAAGTGAGAGAAAAAACTGTGAACATATCAGTAGAATGTGCTATTTTACCAAACGTACTCTTATCCAATATAGATTTCTTAGAAGCGGTCAAATCATTTATGTTAAAACAATTTCGAGGCATCTTTTCTCGAGATGCATTACGAAGTTGCAGCAGCAGCAGACGAGAAGAATGCGGAATTTTGAATCTGGATGTTTTCTTGGCGATGGTACTCATTGGGTGGCTTAGTTCAAGAAGAAGATAGTTATGGGATCGCACCACCTGAAGAATTGAGAAAATATTTGAAATCACCATCTATTGCAACACAGAACGTGTACAGCCTCCAGGTCAAGTGTTTTGTCTGTACGTTCTCATGAGATGGTCTTCGGGACATCATTTCAAGACATTCTCAGTGATTTACACTGATTTTGTTCTCTATATATATAGGAAAAGAAAAAAAAAATAAATTAAAATAGAATAAAACAATAGGATAGAACGGAAAAAATGACAGCCGAAGGAAGAAGAGAAGAACTTTCTACGAAAAAGAAAATGACAAGCGTCGATAGTGTTTGAAGTGGAATATCTGAGACTAACTTGGATGATCATTTTGTCAGACGATACGAACCTCGACAAGTACCATTGATCATGAATTCTCATAAGCTTTATAATCGTCCCCATCCTGTGCCACCACTAAAGAATATGCCTCTACTGGACACCAAGAGCTCGAATCTCTCTACGAACGCGTTAGGATCTCGAGGAATGATTGCAATATCACCCATTTCCGTTCCGAGGACCGATCTGACGAATGCTTTAGTTTCATTCCAAATAGATTTTACACTTTCCATTTATAGCATTTACTCCATTTCGGTCTCTTGAAGTTAGGATCTTTATTCTTTTAATGGCATTCTTGTGGATCAGGATCTCACCATACGTCTTCAGATCCTATTCACTGTAATTATCGGGATTCGGTCTAGCCAACGCGACAGATGCCACAGTCCTCGAGTGCCTTCGAACATGTGATCACCATCCATGATTAAATTATCGCCTTCTCTCTCCACTTGTTTATTTCCCATGTACGAATTACCATCTGATCTTATCAAATACCGTAAGTCGAGTTGACGTCCAAGGGAACAGTGTTATATCTATCAATGTAAAATTTACTCTGATCTCCATCATTTGTCGTATCTACGATGTCGTCAGTGCTGATCGTCGAGTCCATATCAGTCTCGATTCCTTCTATCTCGAGAGAACTTAGTGAATGTGACTCGTAATGACTGTAATCGTGCTGGGGTAGGGGTGGGGGCGACGGGTATGCAGGATACGATGGTGTATCATAACGCCTGTAACAAAAAGTCGAACGAGCGGGAGTTCTGCTTTTCTCTAAAGGGTTTCAGTTCTTTGACGATCTCTTATTTCGTTTGTTCCTGAGTTTCTATTACAGGTTTGAATAACTGAATCATCTTACGTTTCAATTCGCTACGTACCATACAGTACGTGGAGAGTGGATTGTAACTAAATCACCCGGGGAGTGGAGTTAGCACCCAAAGTATCACTTTCAAATTATGTACATGTGGACAAAAAACATAAGCAATGTTTCAGCCAATGGACCTCCGGGTATAACCCGGAGCTCCATTGGCTGGAACTTTGCTTGTGCTTGTAATGCTTTGCAATGCTTTGCAACAAATTTGCAATTATTTCTTGAGTGGAATCTCCACTCTGTGGGTGATTTAGTGATAATACACTCTCCACGTACCCTACGTCTCATCTTTGATTTGAGAAATCGTCGAATCATCTTCCAGAGAGCTTTGTTTTTTAAAAATGACATTTTCTTTTCTTTTTTTTTAAATTGATATTTTATATTTCTTTTTAATCAGGACAGAAAATAGTAATAATGGTGGGGAGAGTGGGATCACGTGACATTTTCTTAACCCTTCGAGACTTTAATTATCCTGACATTCAAACGTCACTGGGAATTCAGTTTCTTCAACGTTTTTTTCAAACGTCGGAAAGTACAAATAACATATTTTTCACATTAGTGATTAACTGGTTGAGGGCTAAATTATTTTTGCTCGTCTGAATTTGTTATTCAAAACTTGTTTTATTACAAATTATTGGAGAGTTCCCATCGGCACTCTCCAATAATTTGTAATAAAATAAATTCATACAAACAAAATAATATTTGTGTTTGACTGAATATGAAATTTTAGCAAGGAAAGTGTTGGTTTTTGCTCCGGTATCCTCATTTTTGAAAGCCCTGATAGTGGCTTCTAGCACTCAACCAGTTAAGAAGTCTTGCAGCAATTTGACAGCAGGATTGTATTAGTATTTTAAGATGCGATAACATTCGGTTCAACGATTGTCAATGAGCATTATTCGGGAGAAAATACGAATTGAGGTTAAAACTTTAAAAAATCGAAAAATAATAAGAAAACAAATGACCATAAAGTATCAACTTGCTGTTTGATTTCGTACGTCATAACACGTACAGAGGTGTCAAAGGATTAAACATCTAACTCTGTCATTTTCATGTTCAAATCGATCAAGACCCCTTTCCTGCACTTTTCAACGACTGACAGGTCGACTTTGTGATACACGCAATTACCGTTGACCAGATAATCTTTGGTCAAACGTTTCTATTTTGTTTTCCGTGAGGTCCCATACCCCGTATGTGAGATCTAGTAAACGATCCACAATGTTTTTCGTACTCGTATCTCGGTGTCATGCCCTTCTACGGGACATTTTCCAGTCGGGTATTATTAAAAAAAATTCTTGAATAACTATTTTTTTTTCATTTTTTGTCTTAAAAACATAGGTTATGGCCACTCATTGGAACGAGCTCGACGAGCTCGTTCCAGCGAGGGGTCATAACCTATGTTTTTGAGACAAAAAATGAAAAATATAATGAAAATTAATTGGCTATTTTTGAGAATAGTCGGGTATAATGTGTGAAATGGCTTGTAATCAATGACCCTAATTACTAAAGATTAGTCGAACAAAGGGGAACTGAATTGCTGGTAGATTTTATAGCCCGTGTGAATAACGCCTTGGAAGCCCACAAATAGCACAGTTCAGTAAAGATTGTTTAAATAAAAAATAATCAAACCTTAAAATGACTTTAAAATTGGGAAAAAATGAATTTAATAATCAGACCCAAAAGGAAATTGGAGCGACGGTCTTACTTGATATCTAAAAATCGTTCTACTCAATAAGGCATAACGGCATGAGATACAAACTGGCCAAAAGGAACCATCTCAACCAAATACTTATGCTCTCCTTCCCAAGCGAACGGAAAATTAAAGTTAGAGTAAATTGAGGTAGAGCTTTCGGCCGGCACGCCTCGTGGCTCCACCCTTAGTCCGCTGTTTTTGTTTATAATTTATGTGAATGATGTCCATAAAGTGGGTGAAAATCAGGTCGAAATTTCCGGAACGTCTATTTACTTCGGACCACTACACTCAGAAGAAAAGATCAGTTTATCAGTTCATAAAGTAGTTTACCTCAGTATATTCCTTTACCTAACACGAAAAGCAGACGACACTTGCAAAAAAATTCTTGAATAACTAAATCGTTTCATTTTTTGTCTCAAAAACATAGGTCATGACCCCTCGTTGGAACGAGCTCGTTCCAACGAGGGGCATAACCTATGTTTTTGAGACAAAAAATGAAAAAATAATGAAAATTAATTGGCGACTTTTGAGAATAGCGCTGGCCGGTTTTGGCCGTTTCGTCGGGTAAAGGGTTAAAGCATAGCATCAGCATATTCTGATGATATTTATGAGACAAATATATTTTCTCCCAATAAAGCCCCCGAAATATGAAGGTTTTCAAGAACCTAAAAGCATGTCTGTTTACTGCCCACAGATTCGCTTCCACGAACAGACTCGGAAAAAATGGATTTTATCTCATAAATATCATTAGAAAATGTTGAGAATATACTATAGACCACGTTAAAACACTTATAAAACCTTATAAAGTGATTTCATTCGATGCAGTAGTGCGCAGTAAATCGATGCGCCTAAATTTTCCCAGTTCGCCGACAATAAGACACTCTCTATCGCTAATAGATCACGTGACATTATCGAACATCGACTATAGGACGGTATTGAGGATTTAACCCTTTACCTAACGTAACGGCCAAAACCGGCCAGCACTATTCACAAAAATCGCCTATTAATTTTCATTATATTTTCATTTTTGTTCTCAAAAACATAGGTTATGATCCCTCTTTGGAACGAGGGGTCATAATCTATGTTTTTGAGATAAAAAATGAAAAAAATTAAATATTCAAGAATTTTGTTTGCAAGCGTCGTCTGCTTTTCATGTTTGGTAAAGGGTGAAAAGATTACGCATCAAGCACAATTTCAACAATTAATCATTACCAAAAACCGTCAAGTGCAACCCATCGACTTATAGCTCTATAATACAAAACTTAAAACTTACGACGAGGTCAACTATCGACAGGAAAATATCCCTATCTCACATGAGAGGTAAGGATCAGGGTGCCTACAGAAACACCCGACTAAAACTCTATAAATCATTCATTGAACCAGACTTGATATGTGGGACAGTCGTCACAGAAAATGTCAATAAACCTAACAAAACTACAACGTGTTCAAAACCGCGCCCTATACGTAGTCCTCCTGGGATCTCAACTACAGACCTTCACGACTGGGCTATCATCGAACTGCTGGAAATACGATTGAAAAACATTGCCGATAAAAATTTAAACCGACTCAAAGATAATAATAATAATATCACTTAGGCTGCCCGCTGATCTGTCGACGTTCTCAGACGAGAAGGCCCCAATTGACCCTGTATTACCAAATGCCCCTGTATCCCCATACAACGTATCTCCCCCAACACGTGGAAACGTACTGTTTGACGACATCCCGAACCTCATTCTTCCCAATCTCTCCGATAAGTATATTAACACTTTTCTTTATACTCACATATTATAAGTTATCTCCGCCAACACGTATGGTATATGGAGGTTTAATACCTGGATGTCGGTTTTTAAACACCGAGCCGGAGCATCCAGGTATTAAATACCCACATACCATATACATGGTGACGGAGATAACGGTTTTGTCCCTTTTGAAAGTTTGAAACACAATAGAAACATAGTGGAGAAAAATTTGTGGACGCGTTTCTCACGCTCCGCAATCGGCAGTTGGAACAAACACAGATGCATGCAGCAGTCTTCAGATTTCCAAGCTTTTTTCAACTGTTTGGTTTAGAGATATCACTTCCGTACCATATGTTATACTTATATACTTAGTACACCAACCATTTCCAAAATGTTTGTTGTTGTCAAACCTTGTTGAAGCTGTTTCTCCCTTCACTTGATTAATAATTCGCTCCCCCTTCTCGGTTTATTCGTAAGATTTTGGTGGATGCCTCTTCCCGGGATGTTTATATTAACCCCTAAATATCCGTAGTCGTCGGTCTCTCCCACTCTAAGAAGTTTGTTGCTGCCTTCCGAAATACAGAACTCCCCCACTCCCCACCTCGAGTTGGTTCCATTTTTAGACCCACGGGTATAACTTTGCTTTTGTTTTCATTTAGTTCGAGTGTTCACTTGTTCCCATATCTCCCAACAATTTCCAGGAACTTGTACAGGCCCTCTTCACTTTCTGATACTACTACCATGTCATCTGCGAAAAATAGCACTGGGATCATGAGGCCCCCAACTATCCCATTGTCGCTATGCAGGAGTTCATCTCCTAAATCTTTGATGTACAATGCGAAAAGAATTTAGAGGAAGGATACACCCCTGCTTTAAGCCTATCTCCATGGGCACCCGTCTTGTTGTTATGTTATCTAAACTAGGTTCACTTTGTACATCTTTATATAATGTTTTCATAATTCCAACAAACTCACCTCCCATCCCTCCATACTCTATCATATGATTTTTAACACCCTTTAACACTCAGAAACGCCACAAAGATCTGTTTTTCTTTTTGGCTTTCGCAGATTCTATCATTTGGGATTGCGTGGTTTGATGGCCAGTGACCTTTCTGCTCTGAAGAAATTCTGGATCGTCCCCAAATCCCTTCTCGTCGTTAACCTTCTCTAATCTCCCATACAAGACTTTACAGAAAACTTTTCCAATGTTGCTACTGACAAAGATCCCCCGATAATTATATAATACTTCCTTATCCCTTTCAGGTCCCACAGATTCTATCACTTTTGGATAGTGTGAAAGGATGGCCAGTGACTCTCCCTCCCTTCCTGAATCCCCATAACTCCCCATAACTACCCCTCTTCCACCACATCCTCTAATCTCCCATACAGGACGTTATAAAGAACTTTTTCCAATGCTGCTACTGACGAAGATCTCCGACAGTTATTCAATACTTCTTCGTCCTTCCTGTAATGTAAAAATGTGACCTTGCTTTCTTTACACTCTCTTGGAACCTCTCGTCTTTCTATGGCGAAGTTGAATAGCGCCGTTGGGCATTTACACCTCATATTGGCACTCCGGTGGGTTCCCTATGCCCAATCGCGTATCATTTACCTTTTTCAAGTGCTTGACTTGTTCTGTTACGATAAAACCTATAAAAAAACCGGCGAAGCCCACAAACCTCAGTCAATCCATAATACAACAATACACTCTCGTGTACAAATCGACAACACTAACTCCTTTATAAGTTATAGTCATATATCTCTCGCATTCATGTAAGTACAAGTAAAAGCTTGTTTGCAGTGATCCTCTCGAGCAGATGCCAGCATCGGCTGCTGGGCGCCACTCGTAGCTTGACCCTGTCTCGACCATCTTATATGTACTAAATAGCAATCTATTTGACACTCACGTACATGATTTACAACACTGGTCTTAGCGCATGGACAATTATATACAAGCACCCCAGAGTGGATACGGATAGGTAAAAACTACGTGCTTTGTTCTATCTGTTGATCGTGTTCACCTGAACAGATGCCACTCGCAATTTGACACTGTCCCAACCGACTCATTAAATACACACCTTTATCATATGACTCGTCCGTTTTGTTCACTTTAAAACATTTGATATTTTGTTTTCATATTGATCAGTGATAAATAAAGCCTTCCGTCGATTTCATTGGTCAGTTTCAAAACTAGACAATTTGATTGGCTGAACAATATACAACTGGGCCACATTTTCGTAATTTGCATAACTAGAGTTGGGAGCTTTTATTGGTCAATTTCAAAACTATACAATTTGATTGGCTAAACAAAATACAACTTTTGTAATATTTGCATAATTTCAGTACGGAGAATTTAAGTTATCTGTCCTATTTAGGGTGGGTTATATTGTATTAATCTTTTACCTACAAGAAAAACGCCATTCAGTTTTTTTATATTTTCACTTTTTGCTTCCAAAACATAGGTTATGACCCCTCATTGGAACGAGCTCGACGAGCTCGTTCCAATGAGGGGTCATGACCTATGTTTTGGAAGCAAAAAGTGAAAAATTTTAGTAAAACGAGGATGTTGTTTCCAAGTGCCGTCTGCAACTCAGGTAAGGTCATACTAAGTGGCTAATTTGTGCGTGTGTGTGTCATATGATGAATAGAATATGAAATGAGTGTTTTTCTCATATAATATTTATAAACCCGTCTGAATTTTCCGTTTGCGCTCGCCAGAGGCTCGCCAAAACGGAAAATTCTCAGACTCGTTTCATAAATATTATATGAGAAAAACACTCATTCCATATCCTCCATGTATCACATCAACTCGCGAACATGCAAACAACACTACTACAGAACAGCGACAGGAAAGCTCGTACAATCACCTAACGTGGTTACGTACAAACAACACTACTACAGAACAGCGACAGGCAAGCTCGTACAATCACCTAACGTGGTTACGTACAAATAACACTACTACAGAACAGCGACAGGAAAGCTCGTACAATCACCTAACGTGGTTACGTACAAATAACACTACTACAGAACAGCGACAGGCAAGCCGTACGATCACCTAACGTGGTTACACACAGGTGAATATCGGCGCGCTGCATAATTATCTCTTCATTACGGCCTTTGAGAACAGATACCATCATGGTTATCGCTGGGTGCCGTTCGCTGCCTGACCCTACCACGACCGACTCAACTAACTACGAAAATTACACCAACAGAATGAAGTACATCTAATGCACAAATATACTGACTGTTTCAACAGTCAGTATATTTGTGCGGCCTTTGAGAACAGATACCATCATGGTTATCGCTGGGTGCCGTTCGCTGCCTGACCCTACCACGACCGACTCAACTAACTACGAAAATTACACCAACAGAATGAAGTACATCTGATGCACAAATATACTGACTGTTTCAACATTTTTCGGAGGGTGTGGAGGAGCCTCAAACATGACATCTCAACCTTCCTTAAGGATTGGTGGATGAACTGCGGCCTTCAAAAATACTACAAGGGTTTTCTCCAATCTTTTGATAACCCTAATGGACACTATTCCGAGATTACTCCCTGGCTGGCGCTGGAGCCGGGGTTTCTTCTCTCTAATTCTCCTCTGACGCTCGGCCTACACCAACAGAAGCTCCCAGCTATCTGATAGCATCAATCGGGCTAGGGAACGTCAAACCTTTGACATCGAATGCGCCCCATTATCGACACCCTCTTATACTGGATCTGTACTGCGTGGCAACCTTTCCTAGTGGAACCTGACGCAGACTACGCTTAGCAATGAGAGCTACTATCGGGCTCGCCAAAATTACCACAGTGGCAGACAAAACTTGCCTGAAGATCCACAACTACACTACCCCCGGAAATACCATCAAATGTGAAACACCCGGTGACGGTCTACAGTTGTAAATGAAGGCAGCGACTAGTTCAGAGCAACACGGCGTCAATAGCTGACTCTACGTGCCTGAAGACTCTAGAAAGAAACAACTACCACAGAATCCTCGATGTGGTGTCCGACGACTGGTTCCTGGTAGCTATCCTAACTCCTTTGCTTCCACTCCTTTGCGGCAGCGAGATGTGGAGAATTTTCACTGTACACTCAGAAATCAAATGTGTTAAAAATTAACCCAAATCAACTGGGCTGAGTGAATATTGACCCATTTGTGTTCATATTCCTCCAACCCCGTTGATTTGGGTTGATTTGTAACCCAATTGATTTAGAGTGTACTGCTAAAAGGATCGTAAAGGTTAATTTACCCACATCGTCTCTATGTACCTCGGGTGCACAGAAACCTTCGTTTACCTGGTTGCTTGTTAGCAGGCTAATATTCTTCTTCCATTTATCAATCAGTTTTGAAAATAGCTACAATAAATGCAAAAAGTGGAAGGAGAGTCAAGCCATACTTGAATGTAAAAAGTATTGAGACTCACCGTTTCTTTGTACATGTGTACACATTCTTTTTCCCATGTTCCTGTTTCTATTTCATAAATTCATACACATAAATAAATAAATAAAAGTCAATTTTAACCAGTTTTTCATTATACTTAATTCGAGATACAGGTAGTACAGTGGAACCATGTTAATTGAATAGCCACTTTCCAAAGAAAATTATTCAGTTAACAGGACTATTCAATTAACAGTGATTGTGTCGTTTTCCTGTATTCTAGGGATAAACTTAGCATTTATTCTATTATACCTTGTTTGACAGAGCTCTATGATTAAATGCCCGTATTGGATGTACCAAGGCTAAATAGGTCTATAAACAAAGGAAAACTGGGGAGAGTCAGAGTAATTTCTCAACAGGTTACAAGATTTTTTATTCAATTAACATGAGTTTATTCTATAACCTATATTCAATTAATATTCAATTAACAGGTCAAATTTGTACTGGAGGTATGGTAAATGGTTTTGGGAAATCATTCAAATCTTTTTGTGGATATTATAAACTCTTGAAGTTTTTCAGATATTCCTTTGTTGACTTCGTTGTTGTAATGGGCACTTCCATTTAGCAAAATATCCACGTTGATAGGGTGAATCTGGATGCCAGGGGTTTTATTTCGTTCAGTTGTATAAGTCGGGCAGTAAAAAAGATAGTGTTCGGCTATTTCGCGTGAGCTGCATCTGCAGAGAGCGGTGGCAGAGAGATAAGTTCTAAAAAGGTGACCATTTAAGTTACTACAAGATTGGCGCAATCTACAATGTTGTATATGAGCTTTTCGTGATTTATTGTGAGAGAAGAATTGCGGAACAAAAAAACCCCAAAAAGTCTATCCCGATTCAAGTAGTCATTGAACTGACCGAGTGAATTACTTTTTCGTATGTTTATGTTTATATGGAGGTCGTTCCATAGTTTGGTTGTACTTGGCAAAAATGGCCTCTAGATGTGTCTGAGTCCTGCAAAAGTCTGTGTTACAACGAATGTTATACCCGTGACACGCAGAGGAAGGTTGAGGTGTTAAACTTGATAGGTAATTTGGAACGAGTTTATGATACATTTTGAAGTACTGTTTTAGCTTGTGTTTTTGCCTAAGAGTTTTAAGCGGTTCCCGTCCAGTCTCTGCATGGAAAAATTCCCTGCCAACAATTCGAATTGCACCACTAACTGCTTCGCGTTGGATTTTTTCAAGTTCTTCGTTTTCGGCTACAGTGCAGTTATCCCAGACTGTGTCAGAATATTCTAAAACAGAACGTATAAACGTTCGGTAAATCTTTTCAAGGGTTTTACGATAGAGTAATGTTTTATGTTTGCGAAGTAGCGCTATTCGTTTCCACGCTTTTGTAGATATGTCTTCAATGTGATTGTCCCACGAACCTGCACTATTGGGCGTTATTCCCAAGTGTTTGTGGCGGTCGACGTCAGTGATATGTGATTTGACATGTGGAGGAACTCTAATGCTTTTACGGGAGATTAGCATGCTTTCGGTTTTTGAAGAGTTGAAATCGACAAGCCATTTTTAGACAATTGTTCTATTTTTAGGATGTCATTATTTAGAAGAGCAGCTGCCTGGCTCGGGTCTTCTACTGTTAAATACAGTGATGAATCGTCCGCATAGAGACGGATATTACAAAGCATATCATCGGCTATATCATTTATATAAATAATGAACAGCAAGGTGCCAAGTATAGAGCCTTGCGGTACTCCGGCCGCCACATTCTTCTATTTATTTATTGGTGTTTAAGGTCACATACTTATGCACAATGGCTAATCGTGACCGTGACAGTTTTACGGGTGGAGGAAGCCGGAGAACCCGGAGAGAACCACCGAGCAACGACGAGCAGCTGTCACCTCTCCAACATCGTAACTCTGAACTCTGCACCGCAGCACCGCCACATTCTTCCACGAAGAACTTTCGGAATGTATGACAACATGTTATTGCCTATTCTTTAAGTATGATTCAAACCATTTTAGGAGTTTATCCGCAATGTCTATCTTCTCTAGTTTGTATAATAATCCTTTATGCCAAACTTTGTCGAAGACTGCTGACGTCACAAAATACAAATCGTATTTCTTTCCCTTCATCGAGTGTACTGCTGATTGTGTTATATATTTCAGTCAACTGGAGAGTAGTTGAGTCTTTTAGTGTAAATCCAGATTGAAATTTGTCAGTAGAGCGATTGAATCGAGAAAATTGAAGACATGTTTGAATACACATTTTTCAAAAATTTTAGCCGTACAACTTAGAGAGAAATTGGTCGATAATTACTGATTATGTTTGGATCATTCTTTTTGAATACGGGAGTTACATTTGCGCATTTCCATTCGGTAGGGAAATGACAATCGTTTAGTAGACAGTTGAATACATGCATTAGTGGCTTCAAAAGACCCCTTGAACATTATTTTATTAATCTAGGGCCTATGTTATCAGGGCTACATGCCTTGGAAGTTTTTAAGGACTTCAAGTTTCCAAGTACATCGATTGGGCCTATTGTTATGCTTTCAAGAGTAGGACGGACACCGAAATTGTCGCCAGATGGAAGAGTAGCGCAGCTATCATCAACCGCCGAGATATGACAGAAGTAGTCATTAAAAGCCTCGGTCTTTTCGGTTGGCATGGTTAATACACGATTGAAGTGAGAGGAAGTCAACGTGCTTTTGAGAGTGGTTTGTATCTTTGTCGGTACCTTTATTTGGATGACCTAATCATTGCTATTGTTCGGTTCCTTATTTGCACATAATTTACCCAGGCTTGTGGTGTGTCTTTAGTCTTAGCGATACGATGTTTTCGTTTTCGCTGACGAATTAAGAACCTAATACCATTGTGCATCCATTGTGCATGGGGGAGGGGGGGGGGTTCATCGGGTCGACATGTTAACAGTTTACTGGGGATAAATTCAGAGGCTCTTTTTGTCAAAATCGATTGGAATTGATCAACAATGGTAGTGCATGGAAACCGAGAGAGCACAATATCCCCGTTTATCTCCTCAAGTGATTTATTTTACACATCCATTAAACTTTAAACCCTTGTATTCAACGGAATCGCCGCTGTATTCAACGGGTGATATACAAGCCGGAACTTTTTACCGCACCGTTTAGTTACGCTTCGAAAAGTTTTCAAATTTCGTTATACAATCATCGACCGTCTGCCGCATAGTGTGAAAATGAAAACGTCCAAAGCAAAATAAAGTCGGTTTACAAAAAATTAGTTAGCCAAAAATGAGATAATATTTTGAAAAAAAACCCAATCATTTCCAACCAGAACATTAACCCAGTCCTGTGGCCGTCTCGTTTTGTGGATCCCATTTTCTCTAAATTGATCAACTTTATTTCGGTAAATCTTCGTACATCTTGTGAGGCTTCGAACTTCTTTTAAAAATGTTTCTCTCAGCTGTTTTGCAAATCTGCACAAATTTGTACTTATATTTTTACAGTAACAGTAATAGCCATCCATTAAATGGTTAGGCGTGAATGGGCACCAGCCGAAGAGAAACAGCGATACGAATTTCAACAAACACTGGTTCCGAGAAGGTTGTTTTAATTTTTTATCGATCCATTTGATCAGTACAGCTTCAGTCACACACACTCTTCACCTTTGGGTTTACACATCGGAATTGCCCAGCATGGGTTGTGTAATAAACACAGAACGCGATGTGTGTTTGAATCGGTGGGTGTTTTACATAACGAGTTGGAATGGCCTAGTCATATTTCGCGAGAGCCGTATGTCTATATCTCCTCAAGTGATTTATTCATACCAGTGAAATCAGCTTTATCGTATGCCCAGATTTTTCATTTGAATGTCTGGGCTCGTTCTCTGGTTTGCCAGTGTTCAACGACTACTGGGCAGTGATAGCGAGTCAAGTCACCGTAAAGGGGGTTACCAACACTATGGTCAACTACAAATGAGGGTTCATTAGTCATTATTAGATCTAAAAGGGTAGATGAAGTTTCCGTGAAATACATAGGTTGGCTTACAAGTTAGGACAGACAGTACTGCTGAACGATTTGGTTAATCGGTCCATTAGGCGATGTTAGCAGATCATTATTAAAATCGCCAATTATTATCACGTTGGTGGCGGTATCCATTGCACGTTCTATCGATACTGAAATTAAGTTCCATATTTCAGAGTTGGGCGGTCGATAGAACGCTCCAAGTAAAAACTTACTGCCTTATTTTGAAATGATTTCCAGCCAGATACATTCCACATTCGGTATTTCTATATCTCTTTGTGCCTGATACGAAAGTGTGTTTTTCTGTAAATGACTATACCACCCCCTCTTGTGGCGCGATCTCTCCTTATTGGGATATAAGACTCATTCTCGTCAAAACATTGCTTTGACGCCAAATCGACAGTCGCCCATTTTCGAACTTCTAACACCCGATAACCCTGAGTGATTTTCCCGTATGTTACAACAACAACAACTGTGGTGAAAAATGCAATATACACGAGAAGTAATGCAATTGCGATAGAGATGATAGCCAATTATAAATCTTTATTTTCTATGTGTGATGTGTAATGTTGGGACTCAATGTTGCTACCGGTTTACTGATAAGGATTTTTTTATTTTCTATGTGTGATGTTGGGACTCAGTGTTGCTACCGGTTTACTGATAAGAATTTTTTTGTTTTCTAGGTGTGATGTTGGGACTCATTGTTGCTACTGGTTCACTGATAAGGATTTTTTTATTTTCTAGGTATGATGTTGGGACTCAATGTTGCTACTGGTTCACTGATAAGGACTTTTTATTTTCTAGGCATGATGTTGGGACTCAATGTTGCTACTGGTTCACTGATAAGGACTTTTTATTTTCTAGGTATGATGTTGGGACTCAATGTTGCTACTGGTTCACTGATAGGGACTTTTTATTTATTTTCTAGATGTGATGTTGCGACTCAGTGTTGCTACCGGTTTTCTGATAAGGATTTTTTTTATTTTCTAGGTGTGATGTTGGGACTCAATGTTGCTACCGGTTCAACGATAAGGATTTTTTCACCCATAGTTGCCGGTATGATGTTATCCAATTATGGTTTCAGTTCATTTGGAGTTTTAGGACTTTTGATGTCGGTTGTTTCTCTTGTTTTTATGCACACAATATTTAAAAGACAGATGGACGTCAGTTTAAACAAAATAATTTAACATTCATATACAGATGAAGAGATTGTATGTGTTAAGAAACAGAAAACAATATTAAAGAAGAGACGCCAGGAGGCCAGAAGACCTCGATTGACAAAACACCATTAATTCTTCCAAAAAAAAATGTTAACCCTTTCCAGACAGACTGGCTATATATGGACGATTAGACACATGATAGCTATCAAGCATGCTTATACACTGATCGTTCATGCTTTATGTGATGATGGGAGATGTCTCTGTTCCATTTTAACCCTTTACCAAACGTAACGGCCAAAACCGGCCAGCGCTATTCTCAAAAATCGCCTATTAATTTTAATTATTTTTTCATTTTTTGTCTCAAAAACATAGGTTATGACCCCTCATTGGAACGAGCTCGTCGAGCTCGTTCCAATGAGGGGTCATAACCTATGTTTTTGAGACAAAAAATAAAAAAAATAGTTATTCAAGAATTTTTTTGGCAAGTGTCGTCTGCTTTTCATGTTAGGTAAAGGGTTAAAAAAAATTTCTGCTAGAATTCATCAAATGTTATTTATTGCGCACACGCGCGCATAACGTGTGGCAATTCTCGACAACGTTAATGCTCTATCCCAGAAGCACAGGGCAGCTGCACTCCCTGCGTTCGGACCAAGGGTGTGAGAGAGGGGGGGGGGGGGGCATACGATGCCCTTTTCCGGTTCGTCACTCAATTTTCTTCAATGTTTTATTTTTGAAGTAAAGCTAAAATACAGCCAAAATCCGTTCTAAGAGCTTTCGAAATTCAGTGGGGGGTTTGGGAGGAGGTGCTGTCTCCCTCCCGATGGGAGGGGGACACCTCCTCTGAAACTCCCTCATCTCGGCCTTTGAGACATCCATGCTTCGGCATGGCATCGCGGAACTGCTAGTACTAGTATATGCCTGTTTCCCGGGGTCTGATCCCACTGTCTTGAAGTGTTTTCGGTACCCCTGAATTAAATTGACGTGGAAAACCAAACAATGGACATCTATTCATATGCCGAACAAAGTTAGGAAATCGCGAATATTTCTAATTGTTTTTCTTTTCGTTTCTGTTTTATCTTATTTAAACTGTTTTTGTATTCTACAGGGAACAATAACCTGTGATAAATATTTTTGAATTCATAATAGTCTAAAGCATGACTCAAAAGTGAGTGCACGTCATTCCGCCTGGAAAATCCGAAACTATTTTAGGTAACGACGTGTCCTACCGACGTTTTCAACTGAATTGATGGTCCTGTGAAAACTGGAACGAATATTAATTCTCCTATACTTAAATTTGTTTTCGTTATCTTTTCTCTATATTGTTTTTAAACTGCATAAGCAAATCAATCTGTAATACAAATGTGTGTATTTATGCTGTTTGCTGAAGTGTTTTTTGAAACAGTGACAGGAAAAAAAAATGAGTAGAATGACCTATCCAATTTCTGTAGATGAAATTAAACACGATTGGTTCGTGTTCCATTTGTCTGCACTAGAATACTTTCAAGTGTTCGAAGAAGAGAATAATCCTCCGGTTTTGGGTCTCTATACACTTAATTAACTCGGCTTAACGAGCAGTTCATTGATTATTTTATACATCTCATAAAGTTTTTTTTCTAATTTTTAAGGCTACCAACATTTCGGCCGCTAGTCCCTTCGGCCGCTAGCAATGTTGACCAATTCGGCGTCCAGTTAGTACGTTTCGGTATCTAGCAGTTTCGGTCAGTTCGGGTACTGAAGAGTGGGAGTGTAATAACTGAAGACTGGCTGATGAAATAATGTTATTAGTAGGATTTCTGTGATGTATAAAATAACATACGTGTTGCTTTGTGGCATCAATTTAGTTCACAAATTGACACCAAAAGGTTAACGTTTTGTGTTGAAATGATATTTAATATTATATCCTCATAATCATAATCATTTTCTCCACCCAAAATTTAATGGAACCGAAAAAACCCAACGAATTATTAGTAATTCTCCTGTTATTTTCAGTTTCGACCGGGCAATAAATAGAGGATATGAAATCAGTGTTTTTCTCATATAATATTTATGAAACGAGTCTAAGAATGTTCCGTTTTGGCGAGCCTCTGGCGAGCCCAAACGGAAAATTCGGACGAGTTTCATAAATATTATATGAGAAAAACACTCATTTCATATTCTATTTATCATATGACACACACACGCACAAATTAGCCACTTAATATGACTTTTTAACCCATCACCTAACTTGTGTTGCAGACGGCACTTGGAAAAAACATCCTCGTATAACTAAAAATTTTCATTTTTTGCTTCCAAAACATAGATTATGACCTCGTCGAGCTCGTTCCAATGAGAGATCATAACCTATATTTTGGAAGCAAAAAGTGAAAATATAAAAAAATGAATGGCGTTTTTCTTGTAGGTAAAATATTAATACAATATAACCCACCCTAAATAGGACAGATAACGTAAATTCTCCCCACTGAAATTATGCAAATGTGAGCCAGTTGTATTTTGTTTAGCCAATCAAATTGTCCAGTTTTGAAATTGATCAATGAAAGCCCCCAACTCTAATTATGCAAATTATGAAAATGTGGCACAGTTTTATTTTGTTCAGCCAATCAAACTGTCTAGTTTTGAAATTGACCAATGCAACTGACGGAAGGCTTTATTTATCACTGATTAATATGAAAGCAAAATATCAAATGTTTTAAAGTGAACAAACCAGACAAGTCATATGATAAATCCTGTTATGCATCTCCTAAAACATGTAGCTATAGAGAATAACAAACAGATCAAAGAGATCGGCCGTGCCCTTTTCCTTGACCTATCCAAAGCATTTGATTGGATCAATCATAATATCCTACGGAATAAACTGGGAAGATAAGAGGACATCAGGGGACTTAGTTATGATTGGTTCAAGAGTTATCTCTCAAATAGGACTCAGTTAATGAGCAAGAGTTATCTCTAGAATAGGACTCAGTTGATAAGCAAGCGTTATCTCTCGAATAGGACTCAGTTGGTGAGTTTTAAGGAAAATAATTACGAAAAGGCCCAACTAATATACGGAGTGCCACAGTGCTCGATTTTAGGCCACATTTTGTTTCTCCTACATGTAAACGATCTTCACCGCTCTTCGCTACAGAATCTATCATTCGCCGATGACATCACTGTATTTACCTCCGATAAAGATATAAAGGATATGAAATGAGTATTTTTCTCATATGATATTTATGAAAGGAGTCTAAGAATTTTCCGTTTGGGCGAGCCTCTGGCGAGCCCCAAACGGAAAATTCGGACGAGTTTCATAATTATCATCTGAGAAAAACACTCATTTCATATTCTTTTTATCATATGACACACATATGCACAAATTAACGACTTAGTATGACTTTTTAACCCTTTAACTAACGTGTGTTGCAGACAACACTTGGAAAAAACATCATCATATAACTAAAAATTTTCATTTTTTGCTTCCAAAACATAGGTTATGACCCCTCATTGAAACGAGCGCGATGGGCTCGTTCCAATGAGGGGTCATAACCTATGTTTTGGAAGAAAAAATAAAAATATTTCGTATATAGCACTGGCCGGTTTTGGTCGTTATGTTAGGTAAAGGGTTAATGCAATATAACCCAACCTAAATAGGACAGATAACGTAAATTCTCCCTACTCAAATTATGCAAATGTGACCCAGTTGTATTATGTTCAGCCAATCAAACTGTACATATTTGAAATTGACCAATGAAATCTTTCAACCCCAATTATGCAAATTATGAAAATATGGCCCAGTTGTATTTTGTTCAGCCAATCAAATTGTCTAGTTTTGAAACTGCCCAATGAAATCGACGGATGGCTTTATTTATCACTGATTAATATGAAAGCAAAATATCAAATCTTTTAAAGTGAACAAAACGGACACGTCATATGATAATATACTGATCAAGTATGCAAACCAAAAACTAAATAAAATATTTGGATGCTGTTCTGCTAACAACATAATGCTAAATGAAAAGAAAGCGGAATACATTTTAATAAATCCAACGCAACAGATTACTTCTGTGAACCTCGTCATTATCATCATCGGCCAAGAATAGAATGGCGGGTCAGAATAAATTTGAAACGTCTGTAAACTTTTTAGGAATCGTAATGGATGAACATCTATCCTATAAGTACCAGGCTTCACAAATATGCACAAAACTTGTGCGCGCTAACTATGCGCTAAGTAGATCGAAAAAATTACTACCGCATGAATCAATGCCAACTTTATATAACGCCTTTATTCCCTGAGCATTTCTTGAAAATGCATTTAATGACCACTGGGTGAACCCACTGAGTGTGAGTCCATACTTAGTAAGTAAGTAAGTAAGTAAGTAAATTTTATTCAACAGAATACAATCATTGTGGTTCAAAATGTTTTACATTAATTGTTTGTGAAAGTAATTATATTCTGTTGGGATACAGCATGGCCAGATTGGCCGTCTTCCTGCTGACCCCATTAGTATAAACATAAAGCATGAAACATGGATGTCAGGAGAGAAGTTATGTCATCAACGTATAGTTCTCAGAGGAAAAAAATATGATCTGAGGCTTGTCTTGTTTTTATATGGATCTACGTCTTTAACTTCAAAATTTCTTCCGAGACCGAGCAGCTCCACCCCACTCAACACAACAACAGAAAAAATTGAACTCCTAATCACTGATATGGCAACAGAATGGAAACTAACGTAAAGTGAAATTGAAAAGGAAACACAATCTGGGAATGGATCATGTCACACTTTACGAAGATATTAAGTTAATTTTATTGTTTATTGATATGTAAAGTGTGTTGAACGTACTGATGATAAAGTTGGGGATAGTGAGGTTGAAGTTGAGGTTATTAATGTTAAAAAGGATATAATGAGGAAGTGGTTATGTCACGAGTACCTCACCTCCCGGGCACCTTACAGAGACCACAACATGCGTTTCTCCATCCTGTTGCTATACCACCGACAACTGTCTTATAATAGCTAGACTAAGCGATAGGTAGGTTGAGAAGGGAAGATAATGACAAAAAGATGAAAAGATTTATTGAGATGAGATATGCTCAAATGTGATGAGATAACAGACATTAATATTGAGAGTAAGCCTTCCTAAGTTTCATAACAGTTGATTTTTATGCTGTTAATTAATAACTGATGCTTTGTCTCACGTAGTGTGTGATTTATTTATTTCTTTATTGTCTACGTTTAAAGTCTCTTTATGAAGTATAGTGGCCGCAACAAGGATTAAAGTCAAATTAAGTCGGTCTTTTTTAATGGACTGTATCTCAGGAATTAATGAGCAGGTGCTATTTTGCCATTGAAGCGGACCCATAGTGCCATAGTAAGTGAGCCATTGTTGCGACGGAAGGGGGATTTATTTTGGCTAGACCACGAAGCGGGGATTTATTGTGGGCTTCTGTACCATGGTACCATAGTAAGTAAGTGAACCCTATCGAACCTACGACCTTTCTTTTGGCGTTTTGTAACTGTAATTTAGGAGTGTGCACAATCACTACAATGTGGATTATTGCACGTAACGCGGGCTGAATACGAATTTATGAATTTTTCGAGGAGTGCTCTCTTGAATACGCCCTTAGAAGGAATCTCTCTTACCTGTTTTTCGATGTTGTTCCATATTCTGGGAAATGCATATTTGGGTAATTGAGCAGAGCATTGGGTCCGTGGTTTACCACATTGCAATTGACCTAGTTGTCTTGTCATCATGCCTGCTGGACATGTATTGACTTGAAAGAAGTCACCAAAAGTATGGGGAAGGTTGGAGTGATGCCAATCAAACATGAAAAGAGATACATTCATTTTATACAAGTCATTTAATTTTAATATTTTACTCCTTCTAAATAGCGGATCAGTGTGACAATTGTATTTTTTGTTATTTACTAACGTAGGGCGCGCTTTTGAAGTGTAAATAATGTTGAGGCAGCACTACAATGACCCCATATTTCGATACCATATAATAGATGACTGTGTATCAAGGAGTAGTACAGAGTTTTGAGGGCAGAGAGAGGTAGAAATTTTTTAGCTTTATTTATTGCGTAAAGCCCCCTCGATACTTTGGAATTTATGGCTGACACGTTAAACTTATATTTTAGGTCTTTGTCCAGGTATAAGCCCAGAAATTTTATTACATTCTCATCATTGGAGTTTCTCGCTAACGAATATCTTGGCTGTTGACACTCAACTGTCGATTGTTAATATCATATGTTTTATTAGGCGGACTGAATAGCATATATTTAGTTTTTTGAGCATTCAAAACCAAATTATTGGCTGCGCACCAATCTGTTATCTTTGAAAGTTCAGAGTTAACTTGGTCGAAGCCAGCATCAAGGCTATGGTTCGAAGTGTGGACTGAAGTATCATCAGCAAAAGATAAAACTGTGTAGAGGAGCTAAAGTCATGGCCCAACTGTGTAGAGGAGCCAAAGTCATTCACATAAATTAGAAAAAGAAGTGGACCAAGAATGGATCCTTGGGGGACACCACATGTGATTGTTGCAATGCCAGAACTTCTCCCATCATATGTGACGTATTGAACACGTCCTTCAAGATAGCTCTTAAACCAGTCGTTGGTAATACCCCTGATACCATAAAACTCTAGCTTTTTAATCAAAATACCGTGGCTAATTGTGTCGAAGGCGTTTGATAAGTCTAAAAATACAGATAAGGTGTAATCTTTTGTCGCCTTGCCTTAGCGTACACCATTACCCATACGCAATGCAGATCATGTCAAGAGCGGTGGTGGGGCCTGTGCAATGTGTAGAACGGGGCCTGCGATCGCCGAGGGTGGGAAGCGATATACGGGTGGGGGAGGGGGTTGGAGAGAAAATTGTTTTAAATTACTGCTAAGAGAACGTTCTTCTGTATTTTCTTGACATTATCTACTCAGTTATTTACGTACAAGTCGGTCAATTTATTACCTACATTTCTGTGTGTATGATGCATTTGGGGTAATTTATTACATGTATTTCTGTGCGTAGGCTGCATTTGGGGTAATTTATTACCTGGATTTTTGTATGTATGGTGCATTCTGGGTAATTTATTACCTGTATTTCTGTGTGTATGGTGCATTTTGGATAATTTATTACCTGCATTTCTGTCTAAATGGTGCATTTTGGGTAATTTATTACCTGCATTTCTGTGTGCATGGTGCATTTTGGATAATTTATTACCTGGATTCTGTGTGTATGGTGCATTTAGGGTAATTTATTACCTGGATTCTGTGTGTATGGTGCATTTTGGATAATTTATTACCTGTATTTCTGTGTGTATGATGCATTTTGGGTAATTTATTACCTGTATTTCTGTGTGTATGGTGCATTTAGGGTAATTTATTACCTGGATTCTGTGTGTATGGTGCATTTTGGATAATTTATTACCTGTATTTCTGTGTGTATGGGGCATTTTGGGTAATTTATTACCTGCATTTCTGTGAGCATGGTGCATTTTGGATAATTTATTACCTGGATTCTGTGCGTATGGTGCATTTTGGGTAATTTATTACCTGGATTCTGTATGTATGGTGCATTTTGGGTAACTAATTACCTGGATTCTGTGTGGAAGGTGCATTTTGGGTAATTTATTACCTATATTTCTGTGTGTATGGGGCATTTTGGGTAATTTATTACCTGTATTTCTGTGTGTATGGAGCATTTTAGGTAATTTATTACCTGAATTTCTGTGTGTATGATGCATTTTGGGTAATTTATTACCTGTATTTCTGTGTGTATGATGCATTTTGGGTAATTTATTACCTGTATTTCTGTGTGTATGGGGCATTTTGGGTAATTTATTACCTGAATTTCTGTGTGTATGGTGCATTTTGGGTAATTTATTACCTGTATTTCTGTGTGTATGGTGCATTTTGGGTAATTTATTACCTGTATTTCTGTGTGTATGGGGCATTTTGGGTAATTTATTACCTGAATTTCTGTGTGTATGGTGCATTTTGGGTAATTTATTACCTGTATTTCTGTGTGTATGGGGCATTTTGGGTAATTTATTACCTGTATTTCTGTGTGTATGGGGCATTTTGGGTAATTTATTACCTGTATTTCTGTGTGTATGGGGCATTTTGGGTAATTTATTACCTGTATTTCTGTGTGTATGGGGCATTTTGGGTAATTTATTACCTGTATTTCTGTGTGTATGGGGCATTTTGGGTAATTTATTACCTGAATTTCTGTGTGTATGGTGCATTTTGGGTAATTTATTACCTGTATTTCTGTGTGTATGGAGCATTTTGGGTAATTTATTACCTGTATTTCTGTGTGTATGGGGCATTTTGGATAATTTATTACCTGTATTTCTGTGTGTATGGGGCATTTTGGGTAATTTGTTACCTGTATTTCTGTGTGTATGGGGCATTTTGGGTAATTTATTACCTGTATTTCTGTGTGTATGGGGCATTTTGGGTAATTTATTACCTGTATTTCTGTGTGTATGGGGAATTTTGGGTAATTTATTACCTGAATTTCTGTGTGTATGGTGCATTTTGGGTAATTTATTACCTGTATTTCTGTGTGTATGGGGCATTTTGGGTAATTTATTACCTGAATTTCTGTGTGTAAGGTGCATTTTGGGTAATTTATTACCTGTATTTCTGTGTGTATGGGACATTTTGGGTAATTTATTACCTGAATTTCTGTGTATATGGTGCATTTTGGGTAATTTATTACCTGTATTTCTGTGTGTATGGGGCATTTTGGGTAATTTATTACCTGAATTTCTGTATGTATGGTGCATTTTGGGTAATTTATTACCTGGATTTCTGTATGTAAGGTGCATTTTGGGTAATTTATTACCTGGATTCTGTGTGTATGGTGCATTTTGGGTAATTTACTACATGTATTTCTGTGTTTATGGTGCATTTGGGGTAATTTATTACCTGGATTTCTGTATGTATGGTGCATTTTGGGTAACTAATTACCTGGATTCTGTGTGGAAAGTGCATTTTGGGTAATTTATTACATGTATTCCTGTGTGTATGGTGCATTTTGGGTAATTTATTACCTGGATTCTGTGTGTATGGTGCATTTTGGGTAATTTATTACATGTATTTCTGTGTGTATGGTGCATTTTGGGTAATTTATTACCTGTATTTCTGTATGTATGGTGCATTTTGGGTAATTTATTACCTGGATTCTGTGTGTATGGTGCATTTTGGGTAATTTATTACATGTATTTCTGTGTGTATGGTGCATTTTGGGTAATTTATTACCAGGATTCTGTGTGTATGGTGCATTTTGGATAATTTATTACCTGTATTTCTGTGTGTATGGGGCATTTTGGGTAATTTATTACCTGCATTTCTGTGTGCATGGTGCATTTTGGATAATTTATTACCTGTATTTCTGTGTGTATGGGGCATTTTGGGTAATTTATTACCTGCATTTCTGTGTGCATGGTGCATTTTGGATAATTTATTACCTGGATTCTGTGCGTATGGTGCATTTTGGGTAATTTATTACCTGGATTCTGTATGTATGGTGCATTTTGGGTAACTAATTACCTGGATTCTGTGTGGAAGGTGCATTTTGGGTAATTTATTACCTATATTTCTGTGTGTATGGGGCATTTTGGGTAATTTATTACCTGTATTTCTGTGTGTATGGAGCATTTTAGGTAATTTATTACCTGAATTTCTGTGTGTATGATGCATTTTGGGTAATTTATTACCTGTATTTCTGTGTGTATGATGCATTTTGGGTAATTTATTACCTGTATTTCTGTGTGTATGGGGCATTTTGGGTAATTTATTACCTGAATTTCTGTGTGTATGGTGCATTTTGGGTAATTTATTACCTGTATTTCTGTGTGTATGGTGCATTTTGGGTAATTTATTACCTGTATTTCTGTGTGTATGGGGCATTTTGGGTAATTTATTACCTGAATTTCTGTGTGTATGGTGCATTTTGGGTAATTTATTACCTGTATTTCTGTGTGTATGGGGCATTTTGGGTAATTTATTACCTGTATTTCTGTGTGTATGGGGCATTTTGGGTAATTTATTACCTGTATTTCTGTGTGTATGGGGCATTTTGGGTAATTTATTACCTGTATTTCTGTGTGTATGGGGCATTTTGGGTAATTTATTACCTGTATTTCTGTGTGTATGGGGCATTTTGGGTAATTTATTACCTGAATTTCTGTGTGTATGGTGCATTTTGGGTAATTTATTACCTGTATTTCTGTGTGTATGGAGCATTTTGGGTAATTTATTACCTGTATTTCTGTGTGTATGGGGCATTTTGGATAATTTATTACCTGTATTTCTGTGTGTATGGGGCATTTTGGGTAATTTGTTACCTGTATTTCTGTGTGTATGGGGCATTTTGGGTAATTTATTACCTGTATTTCTGTGTGTATGGGGCATTTTGGGTAATTTATTACCTGTATTTCTGTGTGTATGGGGAATTTTGGGTAATTTATTACCTGAATTTCTGTGTGTATGGTGCATTTTGGGTAATTTATTACCTGTATTTCTGTGTGTATGGGGCATTTTGGGTAATTTATTACCTGAATTTCTGTGTGTAAGGTGCATTTTGGGTAATTTATTACCTGTATTTCTGTGTGTATGGGACATTTTGGGTAATTTATTACCTGAATTTCTGTGTATATGGTGCATTTTGGGTAATTTATTACCTGTATTTCTGTGTGTATGGGGCATTTTGGGTAATTTATTACCTGAATTTCTGTATGTATGGTGCATTTTGGGTAATTTATTACCTGGATTTCTGTATGTAAGGTGCATTTTGGGTAATTTATTACCTGGATTCTGTGTGTATGGTGCATTTTGGGTAATTTACTACATGTATTTCTGTGTTTATGGTGCATTTGGGGTAATTTATTACCTGGATTTCTGTATGTATGGTGCATTTTGGGTAACTAATTACCTGGATTCTGTGTGGAAAGTGCATTTTGGGTAATTTATTACATGTATTCCTGTGTGTATGGTGCATTTTGGGTAATTTATTACCTGGATTCTGTGTGTATGGTGCATTTTGGGTAATTTATTACATGTATTTCTGTGTGTATGGTGCATTATGGGTAATTTATTACCTGTATTTCTGTATGTATGGTGCATTTTGGGTAATTTATTACCTGGATTCTGTGTGTATGGTGCATTTTGGGTAATTTATTACATGTATTTCTGTGTGTATGGTGCATTTTGGGTAATTTATTACCAGGATTCTGTGTGTATGGTGCATTTTGGGTAATTTATTACATGTATTTCTGTGTGTATGGTGCATTTTGGGTAATTTATTACCTGAACTTCTGTATGTATGGTGCATTTTGGGTAACTTGTTACCTGGATTCTGTGTGTATGGGACTTTTTGGGTAATTTATTATCTGTATTTCTGTGTGTATGGTGCATTTTGGGTAATTTATTACCTGGATTCTGTGTGTATGGTGCATTTTGGGTAATTTATTACCTGGATTCTGTGTGTATGGTGCATTTTGGGTAATTTATTACCTGTATTTCTGTGTGTATGGTGCATTTTGGGTAATTTATTACCTGTATTTCTGTATGTATGGTGCATTTTGGGTAATTTATTACCTGGATTCTGTGTGTATGGTGCATTTTGGGTAATTTATTACCTGGATTCTGTGTGTATGGTGCATTTTGGGTAATTTATTACCTGTATTTCTGTGTGTATGGTGCATGTTGGGTAATTTATTACCTGTATTTCTGTATGTATGGTGCATTTTGGGTAATTTATTACCTGGATTCTGTGTGTATGGTGCATTTTGCGTAATTTATTACCTGTATTTCTGTGTGTATGGTGCATTTTGGGTAATTTATTACCTGAACTTCTGTATGTATGGTGCATTTTGGGTAATTTGTTACCTGGATTCTGTGTGTATGGGACTTTTTGGGTAATTTATTACCTGTATTTCTGTGTGTATGGTGCATTTTGGGTAATTTATTACCTGTATTTCTGTGTGTATGGGGCATTTTAGGTACTTTATTACCTGTATTTCTGTGTGTATGGTGCATTTTGGGTAATTTATTATCTGTATTTCATTGTGTATGGTGCATTTTGGGTAATTTATTACCTGTATTTCTGTGTGTATGGGCATTTTAGGTACTTTATTACCTGTATTTCTGTGTGTATGGTGCATTTTGGGTAATTTATTATCTGCATTTCTGTGTGTATGGTGCAGTTTGGGTAATGTATTACATGTATTTCTGTGTGTATGGGGCATTTTGGGTAATTTATTACCTGTATTTCTGTATGTATGTTGAATTTTGGGTAATTTATTACCTGGATTCTGTGTGTATGGGGCATTTTGGGTAATTTATTACCTGGATTCTGTGTGTATGGGGCATTTTGGGTAATCTATTACCTGGATTTCTGTGTGTATGGGGCATTTTGGGTAATCTATTACCTGGATTTCTGTGTGTATGGTGCATTTTGGGTAATTTATTACCTGTATTGTGTGTGTATTGGGTATTTTGGGTAATTAATTACATGTATTTCCGTGTGTATCGTGCATTTGGGGTAATTTATTTCCTGGATTTCTGTATGTATGGTGCATTTTGGGTAATTTATTACCTGGATTGTGTGTGTATGGGGTATTTTGGGTAACTTATTACCTGTATTTCTGTGTGTATGATGCATTTTGGGTAATTTATTACCTGTATTTCTGTGTGTATGGTGCATTTTGGGTAATTTATTACCTGTATTTCTGTGTGTATGATGCATTTTGGGTAATTTATTACCTGTATTTCTGTGTGTATGATGCATTTTGGGTAATTTATTACCTGTATTTCTGTGTGTATGGTGCATTTTGGGTAATTTATTACCTGGATTCTGTGTGTATCGTGCATTTTGGTAATTTATTACCTGGATTGTGTGTGTATGGGGTATTTTGGGTAACTTATTACCTGTATTTCTGTGTGTATGATGCATTTTGGGTAATTTATTACCTGTATTTCTGTGTGTATGATGCATTTTGGGTAATTTACTACCTGTATTTCTGTGTGTATGGTGCATTTTGGGTAATTTATTACCTGTATTTCTGTGTGTATGGTGCATTTTGGGTAATTTATTACCTGTATTTCTGTGTGTATGATGCATTTTGGGTAATTTATTACCTGTATTTCTGTGTGTATGGTGCATTTTGGGTAATTTATTACCTGTATTTTCTGTGTGTATGATGCATTTTGGGTAATTTATTACCTGTATTTCTGTGTGTATGGTGAATTTTGGGTAATTTATTTCTGTGTGTATGGTGCATTTGGGGTAATTTATTACCTGGATTCTGTGTGTATCGTGCATTTTGGTAATTTGTTACCTGGATTCTGTGTGTATGGGGCATTTTGGGTAATCTATTACCTGGATTTCTGTGTGTATGTTGCATTTTGGGTAATTTATTACCTGGATTGTGTGTGTATGGTACATTTGGGGTAATTTATTACATGCATTTCTGTATGTATGTTGCATTTTGGGTAATTTATTACCTGGATTGTGTGTGTATTGGGTATTTTGGGTAATTTATTACATGTATTTCCGTGTGTATAGTGCATTTGGGGTAAATTATTTCCTGGATTTCTGTATGTATGGTGCATTTTGGGTAATTTATTAACTGGATTGTGTGTGTATGGGGTATTTTGGGTAATTTATTACCTGTATTTCTGTGTGTATGATGCATTTTGGGTAATTTATTACCTCTATTTCTGTGTGTATGGTGCATTTTGGGTAATTTATTACCTGTATTTCTGTGTGTATGATGCATTTTGGGTAATTTATTACCTGTATTTCTGTGTGTATGATGCATTTTGGGTAATTTATTACTTGTATTTCTGTGTGTATGGTGAATTTTGGGTAATTTATTACCTGTATCTCTGTGTGTATGGTGCATTTGGGGTAATTTATTACCTGGATTTCCGTATGTATTACTTGTATTTGTGCGCATGGTGCTTTTTTTCTCTAAAGATAATCGTGGCCACCACGATGCAGGAAAGGCCGATGGAAAACCAACAAACTGGAACATATACAGAACCACACTTATGTTTGAATGGGTTAACGGTTACTGAACAAGAGCGAGTGGCGCAGGGATACCACGAGAGCCGGTAGGCCCGAGTAGTATCCCAGTGCCACACGCTCGAGTTCAGTAATCTTTAACCCATTCAAACATAAGTGTGCTTTTATTACACACTCAATCCTGAAAAAGAATTCACTGTAATTAATCGCTAATTTAATTAAATAGTCGATGATTTGAACGGTTGAAAGAATTTTAGAGAGAAACGGGCAATTTTGTCAGAGAACCAGTCTTAAGTCTTTGACCTTGCCACCTGTAGAATTGCTGTTGATTCATTTTGTTCCCCCAAAAATGTCGGTCCGGCCACTTAAAACTGAAAAGATTGCGTTCATCATATCAGCCGTCACAAATTATGTGATCTGAAATGTGTTTTCAAAAGTGGGTGTGCAGGCATCATTATATCTGGAGGATGGAAAATGTACAAGGATTTTAAATTAAATACGGTGCGAACTGGCCGCTCTGATTAAATTTCGTGCGTTTTAAACTGAAAGTGAAACTAAAACAGAAGTTTGAACTCTGCTTGATTTTACATGCACTAGATCTACTGCCACTAGGCTATCGCCTATCTCATGTGGACATCGGTCATTTCTGTTCTGCACTGTAACAAAAGCACACATTGGACGAGAAAAGACATTTTGTGCAATAAATTACCCTTGCGGGGCATTCATTCAATCGTTCAGAGTAACTGAGGCAGTTTGAGATTCCATTCTGAGTGAACTTTGCAGTCTTGGTAAGTTAGCACTTTATTTTTCAACATTATAATGTTTCTGACTTGAAATTTAGCCTTCTTTTTATTTATCTCAAGTCTTGATAACTGTTGTTTGAAATGGGCTGCACTTACAAAATAAAGGCTTTAGGTTGTCCACATTTACTACAGATACAACATGTATACAAACTATTACAATACAAAGGGAGAAATATATTGCACGATAACTGCAAGAAAATGTCATGTCTTGTCTCCAGAAGTAGTTTAGACTGTACACCTATTTTACACCCCCCCCCCCCCATCCCACTCATCTATAACCTGACAGCATTTTCGCGAAAGCTCACGAAATGAGTATCCAACAGTCTTAGTCAGAGGCTCAAAGAGAAATCAGGGGGGCGGGAGGGGGGGTTCTCACAGTAAGCTCCAACTTATTTTGGTTGATAATATTTTCAAAGATTGATTAATGTTGACATTATTTTGTGCTAGTAATAAAACTATACTTCACCAGTTTGTTATCTGAACGGTTCTGTCAATATTTTTTTCTTGGTGTCTGGTTTCAAAACAAAATAATTTTTTATGTGTCTGCTCCAATATCTTGTCAATCTTAAATTTGGAATTTGGTATTTTGAATTTGCATTTAGTAAGAAGTTTTAAAGAGGACTGATAGAATGTGACTAATGATAGGCTTTTGGACATTTTCTTGGGGATGGGGGCTGACCAATCAAACTGCCCTGAACTATTGTTTCAAAATCAAAATGCAGACCCTTTCCTCGAATTTGCCTATGAAAATGATCTGCCCACCACCCTGATATTTGCCAAAATTATAAAAATACCCCCTCCCTCTGAACAATCTGTTCTGAAAATACCAGACCAGTCCCTTTCAATGAAAACTGCAAAATTAGCTGCTTATTGGTGAAGGGGGATAAAAGTGCCGCAACCCCAACCCCATCTCATACATCCATGTGGCTAATTCATATAGGTGACATTCAATTTAAGTTTTGTTGCTGATAATTGAAGCAAAATAATACCCTTGTATAAAACAGAAATACTAGCAAATAATTCTTAACTAGTCATTTAAAAATACACATTAATCTGTGTCTGGAAAATATTGTCATATTGACTGTGTTTTAAATATTCTAATAATTATTTTTGAATTTCATGGAAGTCATCTCATAAAATTGACAATATATTGCATTCATCACACCACATGTATTTACCACCCCTCCCCTCTTCATGGTCTCATTCCCAACCTACTCAAGACCGTTCAGAATTTCAGTAGTTGGTAGCTGGTAACTTTTTTTAATTTCCCCAGTACAAACTCCAGAAAAAGTCATATTTTAGCAATACTACTTCCCCTAACCCCCCCCCCCCCCCCCCCCGCAAAAAATAAAAAATAAAATAAAACAGTTGTCTCAACAGGCAACACCCGCTACAACGTAAAAAAACATTGGTTCCACAAATGTAAACTACTTAGTTTTTTCTTATAAAACCAGGCTTTTCATTCTTCCGAATTTATTTTCTTTATTGAGCTAGTGTGGGGAGAGGGGGGGGGGGGGGATAAGGATGGAATTGGTGATAGTTAATCAGTAACTGCATGTACTACTAACTGCCAGACACCTCAAGCCAGTCAAGGCGCTTTCGGCGTGTCGCCACCTGTTTTTCCGTTTCATGGTAACCAGTTTTCAAGATTGATTTAGTCTTGCTTCCTGAGAACTACTTCAACTTAACATGCTCTTCAAAGTATGTTTGCCTTTAGCAAACGTGCTGCTTTATTGCCGAAGTGTGAATCGAATAGGATTACACAGTAGACCTCGTATCGACTCGTCGGCAGCACGCAGCGGTGAGGACAACATTGTAACAAAATTTATGGGAACTGTACAAGTGGCTGGCTGAAATATCGAACCCAATTGGACTTTTTTGCTCTAAAATTAACCAAGTTTTCCTCGGTTTTCAATAACGGAGCAAAGGTTGAGTTTCACTGTTCAATTTCTTGGCAGAGATCATGTGTCTTTCATGACTTTCAATAGTTTTTAGCACAGTTGTGCATCAAACATTTTGGTATGAGAATCGGTAATTCCGACAGATAAATATAGCCGATGGTTCTCATTGGTTATGTCCCACTGAACGCTGCAAACTATAAGAACCAGTCTATCGAGAGAACTTGTGCACGCGAAAGGTACTTTTTATCGGATTGCACTAGAGCTTTCTGGTTAAAATTACCGCATGCCCCTAAAATCCATGTGATCGTGACAAATACAGTTACGGGTGTGTAATAATACGTGTTTTTTTTTACATGAATAGAACCTGATCAGTAATGCAACTACCTACTCTTGCCATCTCCATCAGCATTGGAGGCCCGTGTCAAAAGCCTCCCCTCAACTTTTAGCTCAGACGTAGCGATAGGTCAACCTACACTTTTTTAAAACACCAAAAGTAACCTCCCCCCCCCCCCCCCCCACCCGGTGCTAGTGCTTTTATTTATTTATTTATTTATTTATTTATTTATTTATTTATTTATTTATTTATTTATTTATGTTTAACGACGAAACTTTCGACAGTCAGGATCGCCCCGAGTCGGAAACGAAACAGATATACTCTTAAAAAATACAGAAATCCCCTAACAAGAATCGTAACAGCCGTTCCATTTAGTGAGAGATGTAGTCCCTTACAGGAATATGGAGGTGGGAGAAAAGCTATACTCATAGGAACGTAAACGATTAAATTTTCAACAGAAAACTAGGGTAGTTTGCAATATTCAACGTGGTAGTTTGAAAAAGTTATAGCAGCACATCAGAGACTGCTGTATCCAGTGCAATGCAGAAGAGCTAAGGAGTTTACATGAAATCAGTCCGCTGTCTTAAAAAGTACCGGTTACTCTTTCCAGAATGCAGTTTATTTTGCGAAAGTAGGGCGAATGTTGATAAGTTCTCAGAACTCTTAAGTTCCCATTCACCAAGAAACTATCACTTTTACATTGTTTCGAAGAAGTTGTCCCCAACTGTATTCTCCCTTGAGAACTCAAACAACAGGCGGCGTTTATATACTACTCAAAGTTTGCTAAGCACCAAATATTTGACACATCATTCTGAAATTTGCTTTTGTCATATTTGCGATATTTTGGGTGGATATGATTGAGGAATGTATTGAGGTAGTCCCCAGTGTTTACATTAGCTCTCTTGACAGGCAGACGTTTCGTGACAGTCATGGAAAGCGTGTACCCCTTGATTTCCATGATGCCTTCGTGTACTCTCTACATGTACATGACATGTACAGGGTATTCAGTCTTCATTTCAACACAGCAGGGATGGAAGTACAGAGCTCTGTGTCCTTGAACGTAGTATATTGACTGCACAGCGGTATATTGATGAGATGCTGGATGTCCCCGCCAGATTTTATGAAGGTGCAGTGGGTGATAGATTCATTCTGGTGGACGATAATGCTCGTCCTCATGTTGCCCATGCTGTCGGGGAGTACCGACATAGGGAGGGGATTGAGTGTATGGACTGGCCAGTAAGATCCCCCGACCTCAATCCAATCGAACATGTCTGGAATGAGTTGCAGCTTGCAATTTAAGCATGTCCAGTCCAACCAAGAAGTGCCCAGGAGCTTGGAGGCATGCTGGTCCAAGAATGGAACAACATCCCACAAAGGACCATCAGGAACCTGAATGTGAGCACGAGAAGGCGTTGTCAAGCTGTAATTAACAGTAATGGGTCTCATACTCGATATTTAAGCCATACCAGTTCGCTCCGTCAACATTTTGGCATTTTGAAAAATTTCCTCTTTTACCAATAATAGTTATCGTATTCAAAAGTTAAAACATAATGTCAGACACAAATACAATCTTAATTTCTGTACTTAAATCATTAAAAATATAATGAAATAAAAAATATATACACTTTTCATTACAATATTACAACTAAAACGTAAAAAAGATAGTTGGATATACTTGGTGCTTAGCAAACTTTGAGTAGTATAGTCACCTGCAGCCGTTTAGATGTAAATTCGTTACTTATTATCATATAGGGGCGCGGTGGCGTCGCGGTAAACAGTTCTCGTCAGATCACCGAAGTTAAGGATCGTCAAGCGCAGTTAGCAGTTGGATGGGTGCCATTTCAGCGACTGATTCGCGTTCCCGCGCTGTGCCCATTTAAAAATCAATATGAATAAAGCTGGAGATAATTCCAACAGTGACAGTGAATAGAAGCAGAAGGTAGAAAATTACAAACGAATGCGATCTTGTCAACTGATTGGAAACATTTGCGTAGATAGAACATGTGATACAATGGAATTGAACACGTAGCTTAATACGGACACAAGTGGCAACCTTTCATTTATGCTAGCTATTGTGATGGTTATAGATGTAAAACTACCTGTAGAGCTGGTGCCACAAGAAATTTGTTCGATAACCTAATTTTCCATCCGCAAGTATGTATTACCCTTGAAATTGTTATTGGGGATTTAGATTAAGCATGAATGGGAACAACTGTATGTTGTGATGCTATAAGAGGCGTCAGTTTTAGGCTTTCAGCAGGCAGAGAGTACTAGCAGCATTACTACATTTTATTCTCTAAAAATCGCTCCAGCAAATTTATAGAAATAAAATCTCACTAACTTTATATACATAATGATAGTACTGTAAATTGTTAGACAGATTCGGTTTTCTCACCAACTATGGAATGATATACTTTTTTCTGGACAGGATAAACCAAGATATATTCTCAACACTGGCATGTTCAGTGCAGAGGGACCCTATCTGTCTTACTTCTTGCTTGTAAAAGAGTTTTTGAGTTATAAACTTCAAGTTGTACAGTGTAAGCATGCGGTGCATTAAAGATGAATTTAACCCGTTACCTAACGTGAAAAGCAGAGGACACTTGCAAAAAAAATTCTTGAATAACTAATTTTTTTCATTTTTTGTCTCAAAAACATAGGTTATTACCCCTCGTTGGAACGAGCTCGACGAGCTCGTTCCAACGAGGGGTCATAACCTATGTTTTTGAGACAAAAAATGAAAAAAATAGTGAAAATTAATTGGCGATTTTTGAGAATAGCGCTGGCCGGTTTTGGCCGTTACGTTGGGTAAAGGGTTAACCCGTTACCCAACGCAGACGATATCAAAATTTATTATTTTAAATATCATTTTTTAAAGTTTTTCGAAAAATTTCAACAAAACCATATCATGTGACTACATGATATGGTTTGGTTACAATTTTTCGAAAATAATATTTTTTCAGCTGCTGAATTTGCATATTACGCGGGCGGATGTGGCCGATTCGTTGGGTAAAGGGTTAAGGCACAGTCTAAGTGAAAGGTGGATAAAACGTAACTTATTTGATTGGATTTTGTTATTATTTATTTATTTATTTATTTATTTATTTATTTATTTATTTATTATTTTCTCTAACAAAGAACGTTATTGTGCGGTGGACTCCTTTCCGCGGTTGCTGCTTAAAAGTAAAAAATATTCTTTGTTCCGCAACATATAACATTTATTTGATGTAAGTTTTTCGTGAAAACTAGATAGAACATTAGCATACCCAAACCTTGTCAACCAAATAACAATAATACTGTGCAGACAGTAGCGGGTCGTCCATTAGGAGTGGTCTGTATAGATCCTGGAGGGACTCGGACTCTAGGGAACTTCGGAGCAAAAAGTAGAAAGGGGTGGGGGAGAATAAGAAACTGTGCACACTTACAGATCAGATGTCTGGCGCTCTTACTGAAGCCTCGTTCTTCGAAGGTCAATTGCAGTAGTTCTTCTCCCATCCTCATTGGCAACACGCTCCAACGTTCTATACATGGTCTACCAGGTGCCCTCTGCGGACACAGCAGGCACGCAATTTACCAAATAACTCATGTTCTCAGAGACGGTGGTGTCTCCAGCTTTGAAGAAACTATTTGGCGAACGAATCATTTCTCCGTCGTGTCCTCTCAGGGTTGTTTGTAACCCCTATATTAACTCACAACTGGCTCTATTGCTATCCGTAAAATGAGCGATAAGAAGTAATTAAGCATTAACCTCTCGCACTCTGGCTGTGCAACATAATATTCTTTCCAATTAGACTGTTTTTCTCTCGTTTAACTATGAAGTTAACCAATTACATCTTGTTTGACACAGCTCATTGAGCTCTGTCAAACAAGGTATATTTGGTTAAATGTCAGATTGCATTGTGGGAAATATTTGCTACTGGCAACTTTGTCATTTTGACAACTGTGTGCAGATGGTTAACATGCTTAAAGTACACATGCCTTTTATGTACTAGAACCATTATTGCTGATGCGTAAATGTTGTGACAAATTATTATAAATACAGGGAAATGATGATTTGGCGACTTATCGATCTGAATTTTAAAAACTCTTTGCCCTCCACTCTGTGAAGGGTATAGAAGAAGCGAACGAAATGTTTTAAGTTGTTAGCCCCATTTGTAATTAAATATCTGGAAATGTCTCTGAGTACTGTCAAGACATATAGTCGCCTGAGTGCTAAAATGTTCTATGTCCCCAATTCAAGTATGTGACGTATTAGTAGTAAGGTGATACTTCACCATATTACAAATACACCCACATACTTGAAATGAAAAGAAATTTGCAAATTTGCTTTAAAAAAATTGTTTTGGCACCGAAAAGAAATTGTTTTTGGCGCAGATAAATTGAAAATTAGAATAGCGCGGAACTCATCAAGAACAATTGCAATTTAATTTAATTCTATTGCAAAGTCATTTGAATATACCATAGAACACCATACTTAAAGTACAGAAAGCCTTTTCGAAGCATGTTTTAGATGATATTCAAATATGTTTAGTACAACGGTGACCTGGGGTCACATGTCGTAATTTTGATAAACTAGTGGAACTCGGAGGTGACGTCATCTCTTTTTGACTGGTGAGCCTTACATGGTTTGGTAACACAACTGCCATGATAATGGATGGTATTGAGACGGATGCGCAGTACGGATCGTTAAGGTGACGTGTCTCCGTCGTCTATTTTGTTGCCCGACAAGGTTTCTAATGGTACTTTTCAAAATATGTTATCCACGTTAACTAATGGGTTTGTATAATGCGAAGATATGTGTTAGGTATGTGAATGATTCAATATCTGTGTACTGATATACATAATGGACGATGACTAGGAACAACTGGAGGTCTAAATCCACGTTTTCACCATTGTGGAAATTTTTAGCCAACATGTGCTGCGGGTACTCTATAGGTGACACTTGTTGGTGAAGACCCAGTGACACAGTCTGTGGGTCTAGTCGAATCACTGAGAGTACTTTTGGGGGCTACGATTCACCACGAATTCTCATTTCTTCATACACCTGGTTCATATTCTATGGTCTCTGAGATCATTTCGAGCTGTTAACTTACTTTAGAGATAATAATAATAACAATAATTCTTTGGCCTTCCTCTGATTTGTCGTGGCTCTTTAATGAGGAGGCCTACATTAACCAAGTTCCTCGCTAACCCTCACCCACTCTCCCTCCCTACTCCCCAGCATTCAGTTAAAACTTTTTTTATAATTCCCCCATCAGCGATATCTCGATCTCCCTAACAATAATTAAATTGACTCTTTCCATCATGTCATTCCCCGTCCACTAATCACTACTGCTCCCAACGTCTGCTTCATCCCAACTATCAAAGCATTCCTCGAACATTTGAAATCACTACTGCTCCCAACGTCTACTTCATCCCAACTATCAAAGCATTCCTCGAACATTGAAATCACTACTGCTCCCAACGTCTACTTCATCCCAACTATCAAAGCATTCCTCGAACATTCGAAATCACTACTACTCCCAACGTCTACTTCATCCCAACTGTCATGGCATCCCCCGAACATTTGAATTCACTACTGCTCCCAACGTCTGATTCATCCCAACTATCAAAGCATTCCTCGAACATTGAAATCACTAGTGCTCCCAACGTCTGCTTCATCCCAACTATCAAAGCATTCCTCGAACATTTGAAATCACTACTGCTCCCAACGTCTACTTCATCCCAACTATCAAAGCATTCCTCGAACATTTGAAATCACTACTGCTCCCAACGTCTACTTCATCCCAACTATCAAAGCATTCCTCGAACATTTGAAATCACTACTGCTCCCAACGTCTACTTCATCCCAACTATCAAAGCATTCCTCGAACATTTGAAATCACTACTGCTCCCAACGTCTACTTCATCCCAACTATCAAAGCATTCCTCGAACATTGAAATCACTACTGCTCCCAACGTCTACTTCATCCCAACTATCAAAGCATTCCTCGAACATTGAAATCACTACTGCTCCCAACGTCTGCTTCATCCCAACTATCAAAGCATTCCTCGAACATTTGAAATCACTACTGCTCCCAACGTCTGCTTCATCCCAACTATCAAAGCATTCCTCGAACATTGAAATCACTACTGCTCCCAACGTCTACTTCATCCCAACTATCAAAGAATTCCTCGAAAATTTGAAATCACTACTGCTCCCAACGTCTGCTTCATCCCAACTATCAAAGCATTCCTCGAACATTTGAAATCACTACTGCTCCCAACGTCTACTTTATCCCAACTATCAAAGCATTCCTCGAACATTTGAAATCACTACTGCTCCCAACGTCTACTTCATCCCAACTATCAAAGCATTCCTCGAACATTTGAAATCACTACTTCTCCCAACGTCTACTTCATCCCAACTATCAAAGCATTCCTCGAACATTTGAAATCACTACTGCTCCCAACGTCTACTTCATCCCAACTATCAAAGCATTCCTCGAACATTTGAAATCACTACTGCTCCCAACGTCTACTTCATCCCAACTATCAAAGCATTCCTCGAACATTTGAAATCACTACTGCTCCCAACGTCTACTTCATCCCAACTGTCATGGCATCCCCCGAACATTTGAATTCGCTACTGCTCCCAACGTCTGCTTCATCCCAACTATCAAAGCATTCCTCAAACATTGAAATCACTACTGCTCCCAACGTCTACTTCATCCCAACTGTCATGGCATCCCCCGAACATTTGAATTCACTACTGCTCCCAACGTCTGCTTCATCCCAACTATCAAAGCATTCCTCGAACATTGAAATCACTACTGCTCCCAACGTCTACTTCATCCCAACTATCAAAGCATTCCTCGAACATTGAAATCACTACTGCTCCCAATGTCTGCTTCATCCCAACTATCAAAGCATTCCTCGAACATTTGAAATCACTACTGCTCCCAACGTCTACTTCATCCCAACTATCAAAGCATTCCTCGAACATTTGAAATCACTACTGCTCCCAACGTCTGCTTCATCCCAACTATCAAAGCATTCCTCGAACATTGAAATCACTACTGCTCCCAACGTCTACTTCATCCCAACTATCAAAGCATTCCTCGAAAATTTGAAATCACTACTGCTCCCAACGTCTGCTTCATCCCAACTATCAAAGCATTCCTCGAACATTTGAAATCACTACTGCTCCCAACGTCTACTTCATCCCAACTATCAAAGCACTCCTCGAACATTTGAAATCACTACTGCTCCCAATGTCTACTTCATCCCAACTATCAAAGCATTCCTCGAACATTTGAATTCACTACTGCTCCCAACGTCTGCTTCATCCCAACTGTCATGGCATCCCCCGAACATTTGAAATCACTACTGCTCCCAACGTCTGCTTCATCCCAACTATCAAAGCATTCCTCGAACATTTGAAATCACTACTGCTCCCAACGTCTACTTCATCACAACTATCAAAGCATTCCTCGAACATTTGAAATCACTACTGCTCCCAACGTCTACTTCATCCCAACTATCAAAGCATTCCTCGAACATTTGAAATCACTACTGCTCCCAACGTCTACTTCATCCCAACTGTCATGGCATCCCCCGAACATTTGAATTCACTACTGCTCCCAACGTCTGCTTCATCCCAACTATCAAAGCATTCCTCGAACATTGAAATCACTACTGCTCCCAACGTCTACTTCATCCCAACTATCAAAGCATTCCTCGAACATTTGGAATCACTACTGCTCCCAACGTCTACTTCATCCCAACTATCAAAGCATTCCTCGAACATTTGAAATCACTACTGCTCCCAACGTCTACTTCATCCCAACTATCAAAGCATTCCTCGAACATTTGAAATCACTACTGCTCCCAACGTCTACTTCATCCCAACTATCAAAGCATTCCTCGAACATTTGAAATCACTACTGCTCCCAACGTCTACTTCATCCCAACTGTCAAAGCATTCCTCGAACATTGAAATCACTACTGCTCCCAACGTCTACTTCATCCCAACTGTCATGTCATCCCCCGAACATTTGAAATCACTACTGCTTCCAACGTCTGCTTCATCCCAACTATCAAAGCATTCCTCGAACATTGAAATCACTACTGCTCCCAACGTCTACTTCATCCCAACTATCAAAGCATTCCTCGAACATTTGGAATCACTACTGCTCCCAACATCTACTTCATCCCAACTATCAAAGCATTCCTCGAACATTTGAAATCACTACTGCTCCCAACGTCTACTTCATCCCAACTATCAAAGCATTCCTCGAACATTTGAAATCACTACTGCTCCCAACGTCTACTTCATCCCAACTATCAAAGCATTCCTCGAACATTGAAATCACTACTGCTCCCAACGTCTACTTCATCCCAACTATCAAAGCATTCCTCGAACATTTGGAATCACTACTGCTCCCAACGTCTACTTCATCCCAACTATAAAAGCATTCCTCGAACATTTGAAATCACTACTGCTCCCAACGTCTACTTCATCCCAACTATCAAAGCATTCCTCGAACATTGAAATCACTACTGCTCCCAACGTCTACTTCATCCCAACTATCAAAGCATTCCTCGAACATTTGGAATCACTACTGCTCCCAACGTCTACTTCATCCCAACTATCAAAGCATTCCTCGAACATTTGAAATCACTACTGCTCCCAACGTCTACTTCATCCCAACTATCAAAGCATTCCTCGAACATTTGAAATCACTACTGCTCCCAACGTCTACTTCATCCCAACTGTCAAAGCATTCCTCGAACATTGAAATCACTACTGCTCCCAACGTCTACTTCATCCCAACTGTCATGGCATCCCCCGAACATTTGAAATCACTACTGCTTCCAACGTCTGCTTCATCCCAACTATCAAAGCATTCCTCGAACATTTGAAATCACTACTGCTCCCAACGTCTGCTTCATCCCAACTATCAAAGCATTCCTCGAACATTGAAATCACTACTGCTCCCAACGTCTACTTCATCCCAACTGTCATGGCATCCCCCGAACATTTGAAATCACTACTGCTTCCAACGTCTGCTTCATCCCAACTATCAAAGCATTCCTTGAACATTTGAAATCACTACTGCTTCCAACGTCTGCTTCATCCCAACTATCAAAGCATTCCTCGAACATTTGAAATCACTACTGCTCCCAACGTCTGCTTCATCCCAACTATCAAAGCATTCCTCGAACATTTGAAATCACTACTGCTCCCATCATCTACTTCATCCCAACTATCAAAGCATTCCTCGAACATTTGGAATCACTACTGCTCCCCACGTCTACTTCATCCCAACTATCAAAGCATTCCTCGAACATTTGAAATCACTACTGCCCCCAACGTCTACTTCATCCCAACTATCAAAGCATTCCTCGAACATTTGAAATCACTACTGCTCCCAACGTCTACTTCATCCCAACTATCAAAGCATTCCTCGAACATTTGAAATCACTACTGCTCCCAACGTCTACTTCATCCCAACTATCAAAGCATTCCTCGAACATTTGAAATCAGTACTGCTTCCAACGTCTACTTCATCCCAACTATCAAAGCATTCCTCGAACATTTGAAATCACTACTGCTCCCAACGTCTACTTCATCCCAACTATCAAAGCATTCCTCGAACATTTGAAATCACTACTGCTCCCAACGTCTACTTCATCCCAACTATCAAAGCATTCCTCGAACATTTGAAATCACTACTGCTCCCAACGTCTACTTCATCCCAACTATCAAAGCATTCCTCGAACATTTGAAATCACTACTGCTCCCAACGTCTACTCCATCCCAACTATCAAAGCATTCCTCGAACATTTGAATTCACTACTGCTCCCAATGTCTACTTCATCCCAACTATCAAAGCATTCCTCGAACATTTGAAATCACTACTGCTCCCAACGTCTACTTCATCCCAACTATCAAAGCATTCCTCGAACATTTGAAATCACTACTGCTCCCAAAGTCTACTTCATCCCAACTGTCATGGCATCCCCCGAACATTTGAATTCACTACTGCTCCCAACGTCTACTTCATCCCAACTATCAAAGCATTCCTCGAACATTTGAAATCACTACTGCTCCCAACGTCTACTTCATCCCAACTATCAAAGCATTCCTCGAACATTTGAAATCACTACTGCTCCCTACGTCTACTTCATCCCAACTGTCATGGCATCCCCCGAACATTTGAATTCACTACTGCTCCCAACGTCTACTTCATCCCAACTATCAAAGCATTCCTCGAACATTTGAAATCACTACTGCTCCCAACGTCTACTTCATCCCAACTATCAAAGCATTCCTCGAACATTTGAAATCACTACTGCTCCCAACGTCTACTTCATCCCAACTGTCATGGCATCCCCTGAACATTTGAATTCACTACTGCTCCCAACGTCTACTTCATCCCAACTATCAAAGCATTCCTCGAACATTTGAAATCACTACTGCTTCCAACGTCTACTTCATCCCAACTATCAAAGCATTCCTCGAACATTTGAAATCACTACTGCTCCCAACGTCTACTTCATCCCAACTATCAAAGCATTCCTCGAACATTTGAAATCACTACTGCTCCCAACGTCTACTTCATCCCAACTATCAAAGCATTCCTCGAACATTTGAAATCACTACTGCTCCCAACGTCTACTTCATCCCAACTATCAAAGCATTCCTCGAACATTTGAAATCACTACTGCTCCCAACGTCTACTTCATCCCAACTATCAAAGCATTCCTCGAACATTTGAATTCACTACTGCTCCCAACGTCTACTTCATCCCAACTATCAAAGCATTCCTCGAACATTTGAATTCACTACTGCTCCCAACGTCTACTTCATCCCAACTATCAAAGCATTCCTCGAACATTTGAATTCACTACTGCTTCCAACATCTACTTCAGCCCAACTATCAAAGCATTCCTCGAACATTTGAAATCACCACTGCTCCCAACGTCTACTTCATCCCAACTATCAAAGCATTCCTCGAACATTTGAATTCACTACTGCTTCCAACGTCTACTTCATCCCAACTATCAAAGCATTCCTCGAACATTGAAATCCCTACTGCTGTCAACGTCTGCTTCATCCCAACTATCAAAGCATTCCTCGAACATTGAAATCACTACTGCTCCCAACGTCTACTTCATCCCAACTATCAAAGCATTCCTCGAACATTGAAATCACTACTGCTCCCAACGTCTGCTTCATCCCAACTATCAAAGCATTCCTCGAACATTTGAAATCACTACTGCTCCCAATGTCTACTTCATCCCAACTATCAAAGCATTCCTCGAACATTTGAAATCACTACTGCTCCCAACGTCTACTTCATCCCAACTATCAAAGCATTCCTCGAACATTTGAAATCACTACTGCTCCCAACGTCTACTTCATCCCAACTATCAAAGCATTCCTCGAACATTTGAAATCACTACTGCTCCCAACGTCTACTTCATCCCAACTATCAAAGCATTCCTCGAACATTTGAAATCACTACTGCTCCCAACGTCTACTTCATCCCAACTATCAAAGCATTCCTCGAACATTTGAAATCACTACTGCTCCCAACGTCTACTTCATCCCAACTATCAAAGCATTCCTCGAACATTTGAAATCACTACTGCTCCCAACGTCTACTTCATCCCAACTATCAAAGCATTCCTCGAACATTTGAAATCACTACTGCTCCCAACGTCTACTTCATCCCAACTATCAAAGCATTCCTCGAACATTTGAAATCACTACTGCTCCCAACGTCTACTTCATCCCAACTATCAAAGCATTCCTCGAACATTTGAAATCACTACTGCTCCCAACGTCTACTTCATCCCAACTATCAAAGCATTCCTCGAACATTTGAAATCACTACTGCTGCCAACGTCTACTTCATCCCAACTATCAAAGCATTCCTTGAACATTTGAAATCACTACTGCTCCCAACGTCTACTTCATCCCAACTATCAAAGCATTCCTCGAACATTTGAAATCACTACTGCTCCCAATGTCTGCTTCATCCCAACTATCAAAGCATTCCTCGAACATTGAATTCACTACTGCTCCCAACGTCTGCTTCATCCCAACTATCAAAGCATTCCTCGAACATTGAAATCACTACTGCTCCCAACGTCTACTTCATCCCAACTATCAAAGCATTCCTCGAACATTTGAAATCACTACTGCTCCCAACGTCTACTTCATCCCAACTATCAAAGCATTCCTCGAACATTGAATTCACTACTGCTCCCAACGTCTACTTCATCCCAACTATCAAAGCATTCCTCGAACATTGAAATCACTACTGCTCCCAACGTCTGCTTCATCCCAACTATCAAAGCATTCCTCGAACATTGAAATCACTACTGCTCCCAACGTCTACTTCATCCCAACTATCAAAGCATTCCTCTAACATTTGAAATCACTACTGCTCCCAACGTCTACTTCATCCCAACTATCAAAGCATTCCTCGAACATTTGAAATCACTACTGCTCCCAACGTCTACTTCATCCCAACTATCAAAGCATTCCTCGAACATTTGAAATCACTACTGCTCCCAACGTCTACTTCATCCCAACTATCAAAGCATTCCTCGAAGATTTGAAATCACTACTGCTCCCAACGTCTACTTCATCCCAACTATCAAAGCATCCCTCGAACATTTGAAATCACTACTGCTCCCAACGTCTACTTCATCCCAACTATCAAAGCATTCCTCGAACATTGAAATCACTACTGCTCCCAACGTCTACTTCATCCCAACTATCAAAGCATTCCTCGAACATTGAAATCACTACTGCTCCCAACGTCTACTTCATCCCCACTGTCATGGCATCCCCCGAACATTTGAAATCACTACTGCTCCCAACGTCTACTTCATCCCAACTATCAAACCATTCCTCTAACATTTGAAATCACTACTGCTCCCAACGTCTACTTCATCCCAACTATCAAAGCATTCCTCGAACATTGAAATCACTACTGCTCCCAACGTCTACTTCATCCCAACTGTCATGGCATCCCCCGAACATTTGAAATCACTACTGCTCCCAACGTCTACTTCATCCCAACTATCAAACCATTCCTCTAACATTTGAAATCACTACTGCTCCCAACGTCTACTTCATCCCAACTATCAAAGCATTCCTCGAACATTTGAAATCACTACTGCTCCCAACGTCTACTTCATCCCAACTATCAAAGCATTCCTCGAACATTGAATTCACTACTGCTCCCAACGTCTACTTCATCCCAACTATCAAAGCATTCCTCGAACATTGAAATCACTACTGCTCCCAACGTCTGCTTCATCCCAACTATCAAAGCATTCCTCGAACATTGAAATCACTACTGCTCCCAACGTCTACTTCATCCCAACTATCAAAGCATTCCTCGAAGATTTGAAATCACTACTGCTCCCAACGTCTACTTCATCCCAACTATCAAAGCATCCCTCGAACATTTGAAATCACTACTGCTCCCAACGTCTACTTCATCCCAACTATCAAAGCATTCCTCGAACATTGAAATCACTACTGCTCCCAACGTCTACTTCATCCCAACTATCAAAGCATTCCTCGAACATTGAAATCACTACTGCTCCCAACGTCTACTTCATCCCCACTGTCATGGCATCCCCCGAACATTTGAAATCACTACTGCTCCCAACGTCTACTTCATCCCAACTATCAAACCATTCCTCTAACATTTGAAATCACTACTGCTCCCAACGTCTACTTCATCCCAACTATCAAAGCATTCCTCGAACATTGAAATCACTACTGCTCCCAACGTCTACTTCATCCCAACTGTCATGGCATCCCCCGAACATTTGAAATCACTACTGCTCCCAACGTCTACTTCATCCCAACTATCAAAGCATTCCTCTAACATTTGAAATCACTACTGCTCCCAACGTCTACTTCATCCCAACTATCAAAGCATTCCTCGAACATTTGAAATCACTACTGCTCCCAACGTCTACTTCATCCCAACTATCAAAGCATTCCTCGAACATTGAATTCACTACTGCTCCCAACGTCTACTTCATCCCAACTATCAAAGCATTCCTCGAACATTGAAATCACTACTGCTCCCAACGTCTGCTTCATCCCAACTATCAAAGCATTCCTCGAACATTGAAATCACTACTGCTCCCAACGTCTACTTCATCCCAACTATCAAAGCATTCCTCTAACATTTGAAATCACTACTGCTCCCAACGTCTACTTCATCCCAACTATCAAAGCATTCCTCGAACATTTGAAATCACTACTGCTCCCAACGTCTACTTCATCCCAACTATCAAAGCATTCCTCGAACATTTGAAATCACTACTGCTCCCAACGTCTACTTCATCCCAACTATCAAAGCATTCCTCGAACATTTGAAATCACTACTGCTCCCAACGTCTACTCCATCCCAACTATCAAAGCATTCCTCGAACATTTGAATTCACTACTGCTCCCAATGTCTACTTCATCCCAACTATCAAAGCATTCCTCGAACATTTGAAATCACTACTGCTCCCAACGTCTACTTCATCCCAACTATCAAAGCATTCCTCGAACATTTGAAATCACTACTGCTCCCAAAGTCTACTTCATCCCAACTGTCATGGCATCCCCCGAACATTTGAATTCACTACTGCTCCCAACGTCTACTTCATCCCAACTATCAAAGCATTCCTCGAACATTTGAAATCACTACTGCTCCCAACGTCTACTTCATCCCAACTATCAAAGCATTCCTCGAACATTTGAAATCACTACTGCTCCCTACGTCTACTTCATCCCAACTGTCATGGCATCCCCCGAACATTTGAATTCACTACTGCTCCCAACGTCTACTTCATCCCAACTATCAAAGCATTCCTCGAACATTTGAAATCACTACTGCTCCCAACGTCTACTTCATCCCAACTATCAAAGCATTCCTCGAACATTTGAAATCACTACTGCTCCCAACGTCTACTTCATCCCAACTGTCATGGCATCCCCTGAACATTTGAATTCACTACTGCTCCCAACGTCTACTTCATCCCAACTATCAAAGCATTCCTCGAACATTTGAAATCACTACTGCTTCCAACGTCTACTTCATCCCAACTATCAAAGCATTCCTCGAACATTTGAAATCACTACTGCTCCCAACGTCTACTTCATCCCAACTATCAAAGCATTCCTCGAACATTTGAAATCACTACTGCTCCCAACGTCTACTTCATCCCAACTATCAAAGCATTCCTCGAACATTTGAAATCACTACTGCTCCCAACGTCTACTTCATCCCAACTATCAAAGCATTCCTCGAACATTTGAAATCACTACTGCTCCCAACGTCTACTTCATCCCAACTATCAAAGCATTCCTCGAACATTTGAATTCACTACTGCTCCCAACGTCTACTTCATCCCAACTATCAAAGCATTCCTCGAACATTTGAATTCACTACTGCTCCCAACGTCTACTTCATCCCAACTATCAAAGCATTCCTCGAACATTTGAATTCACTACTGCTTCCAACATCTACTTCAGCCCAACTATCAAAGCATTCCTCGAACATTTGAAATCACCACTGCTCCCAACGTCTACTTCATCCCAACTATCAAAGCATTCCTCGAACATTTGAATTCACTACTGCTTCCAACGTCTACTTCATCCCAACTATCAAAGCATTCCTCGAACATTTGAAATCACTACTGCTTCCAACGTCTACTTCATCCCAACTATCAAAGCATTCCTCGAACATTTGAAATCACTACTGCTCCCAACGTCTACTTCATCCCAACTATCAAAGCATTCCTCGAACATTTGAAATCACTACTGCTCCCAACGTCTACTTCATCCCAACTATCAAAGCATTCCTCGAACATTTGAAATCACTACTGCTCCCAACGTCTACTTCATCCCAACTATCAAAGCATTCCTCGAACATTTGAAATCACTACTGCTCCCAACGTCTACTTCATCCCAACTATCAAAGCATTCCTCGAACATTTGAATTCACTACTGCTCCCAACGTCTACTTCATCCCAACTATCAAAGCATTCCTCGAACATTTGAATTCACTACTGCTCCCAACGTCTACTTCATCCCAACTATCAAAGCATTCCTCGAACATTTGAATTCACTACTGCTTCCAACATCTACTTCAGCCCAACTATCAAAGCATTCCTCGAACATTTGAAATCACCACTGCTCCCAACGTCTACTTCATCCCAACTATCAAAGCATTCCTCGAACATTTGAATTCACTACTGCTTCCAACGTCTACTTCATCCCAACTATCAAAGCATTCCTCGAACATTGAAATCACTACTGCTCCCAACGTCTGCTTCATCCCAACTATCAAAGCATTCCTCGAACATTTGAAATCACTACTGCTCCCAATGTCTACTTCATCCCAACTATCAAAGCATTCCTCGAACATTTGAAATCACTACTGCTCCCAACGTCTACTTCATCCCAACTATCAAAGCATTCCTCGAACATTTGAAATCACTACTGCTCCCAACGTCTACTTCATCCCAACTATCAAAGCATTCCTCGAACATTTGAAATCACTACTGCTCCCAACGTCTACTTCATCCCAACTATCAAAGCATTCCTCGAACATTTGAAATCACTACTGCTCCCAACGTCTACTTCATCCCAACTATCAAAGCATTCCTCGAACATTTGAAATCACTACTGCTCCCAACGTCTACTTCATCCCAACTATCAAAGCATTCCTCGAACATTTGAAATCACTACTGCTCCCAACGTCTACTTCATCCCAACTATCAAAGCATTCCTCGAACATTTGAAATCACTACTGCTCCCAACGTCTACTTCATCCCAACTATCAAAGCATTCCTCGAACATTTGAAATCACTACTGCTCCCAACGTCTACTTCATCCCAACTATCAAAGCATTCCTCGAACATTTGAAATCACTACTGCTCCCAACGTCTACTTCATCCCAACTATCAAAGCATTCCTCGAACATTTGAAATCACTACTGCTGCCAACACGTCTACTTCATCCCAACTATCAAAGCATTCCTCGAACATTTGAAATCACTACTGCTCCCAATGTCTGCTTCATCCCAACTATCAAAGCATTCCTCGAACATTGAATTCACTACTGCTCCCAACGTCTGCTTCATCCCAACTATCAAAGCATTCCTCGAACATTGAAATCACTACTGCTCCCAACGTCTACTTCATCCCAACTATCAAAGCATTCCTCGAACATTTGAAATCACTACTGCTCCCAACGTCTACTTCATCCCAACTATCAAAGCATTCCTCGAACATTGAATTCACTACTGCTCCCAACGTCTACTTCATCCCAACTATCAAAGCATTCCTCGAACATTGAAATCACTACTGCTCCCAACGTCTGCTTCATCCCAACTATCAAAGCATTCCTCGAACATTGAAATCACTACTGCTCCCAACGTCTACTTCATCCCAACTATCAAAGCATTCCTCTAACATTTGAAATCACTACTGCTCCCAACGTCTACTTCATCCCAACTATCAAAGCATTCCTCGAACATTTGAAATCACTACTGCTCCCAACGTCTACTTCATCCCAACTATCAAAGCATTCCTCGAACATTTGAAATCACTACTGCTCCCAACGTCTACTTCATCCCAACTATCAAAGCATTCCTCGAAGATTTGAAATCACTACTGCTCCCAACGTCTACTTCATCCCAACTATCAAAGCATTCCTCGAACATTTGAATTCACTACTGCTCCCAACGTCTACTTCATCCCAACTATCAAAGCATTCCTCGAACATTTGAATTCACTACTGCTTCCAACATCTACTTCAGCCCAACTATCAAAGCATTCCTCGAACATTTGAAATCACCACTGCTCCCAACGTCTACTTCATCCCAACTATCAAAGCATTCCTCGAACATTGAAATCCCTACTGCTGTCAACGTCTGCTTCATCCCAACTATCAAAGCATTCCTCGAACATTGAAATCACTACTGCTCCCAACGTCTACTTCATCCCAACTATCAAAGCATTCCTCGAACATTGAAATCACTACTGCTCCCAACGTCTGCTTCATCCCAACTATCAAAGCATTCCTCGAACATTTGAAATCACTACTGCTCCCAATGTCTACTTCATCCCAACTATCAAAGCATTCCTCGAACATTTGAAATCACTACTGCTCCCAACGTCTACTTCATCCCAACTATCAAAGCATTCCTCGAACATTTGAAATCACTACTGCTCCCAACGTCTACTTCATCCCAACTATCAAAGCATTCCTCGAACATTTGAAATCACTACTGCTCCCAACGTCTACTTCATCCCAACTATCAAAGCATTCCTCGAACATTTGAAATCACTACTGCTCCCAACGTCTACTTCATCCCAACTATCAAAGCATTCCTCGAACATTTGAAATCACTACTGCTCCCAACGTCTACTTCATCCCAACTATCAAAGCATTCCTCGAACATTTGAAATCACTACTGCTCCCAACGTCTACTTCATCCCAACTATCAAAGCATTCCTCGAACATTTGAAATCACTACTGCTCCCAACGTCTACTTCATCCCAACTATCAAAGCATTCCTCGAACATTTGAAATCACTACTGCTCCCAACGTCTACTTCATCCCAACTATCAAAGCATTCCTCGAACATTTGAAATCACTACTGCTCCCAACGTCTACTTCATCCCAACTATCAAAGCATTCCTCGAACATTTGAAATCACTACTGCTGCCAACACGTCTACTTCATCCCAACTATCAAAGCATTCCTCGAACATTTGAAATCACTACTGCTCCCAATGTCTGCTTCATCCCAACTATCAAAGCATTCCTCGAACATTGAATTCACTACTGCTCCCAACGTCTGCTTCATCCCAACTATCAAAGCATTCCTCGAACATTGAAATCACTACTGCTCCCAACGTCTACTTCATCCCAACTATCAAAGCATTCCTCGAACATTTGAAATCACTACTGCTCCCAACGTCTACTTCATCCCAACTATCAAAGCATTCCTCGAACATTGAATTCACTACTGCTCCCAACGTCTACTTCATCCCAACTATCAAAGCATTCCTCGAACATTGAAATCACTACTGCTCCCAACGTCTGCTTCATCCCAACTATCAAAGCATTCCTCGAACATTGAAATCACTACTGCTCCCAACGTCTACTTCATCCCAACTATCAAAGCATTCCTCTAACATTTGAAATCACTACTGCTCCCAACGTCTACTTCATCCCAACTATCAAAGCATTCCTCGAACATTTGAAATCACTACTGCTCCCAACGTCTACTTCATCCCAACTATCAAAGCATTCCTCGAACATTTGAAATCACTACTGCTCCCAACGTCTACTTCATCCCAACTATCAAAGCATTCCTCGAAGATTTGAAATCACTACTGCTCCCAACGTCTACTTCATCCCAACTATCAAAGCATCCCTCGAACATTTGAAATCACTACTGCTCCCAACGTCTACTTCATCCCAACTATCAAAGCATTCCTCGAACATTGAAATCACTACTGCTCCCAACGTCTACTTCATCCCAACTATCAAAGCATTCCTCGAACATTGAAATCACTACTGCTCCCAACGTCTACTTCATCCCCACTGTCATGGCATCCCCCGAACATTTGAAATCACTACTGCTCCCAACGTCTACTTCATCCCAACTATCAAACCATTCCTCTAACATTTGAAATCACTACTGCTCCCAACGTCTACTTCATCCCAACTATCAAAGCATTCCTCGAACATTGAAATCACTACTGCTCCCAACGTCTACTTCATCCCAACTGTCATGGCATCCCCCGAACATTTGAAATCACTACTGCTCCCAACGTCTACTTCATCCCAACTATCAAAGCATTCCTCTAACATTTGAAATCACTACTGCTCCCAACGTCTACTTCATCCCAACTATCAAAGCATTCCTCGAACATTTGAAATCACTACTGCTCCCAACGTCTACTTCATCCCAACTATCAAAGCATTCCTCGAACATTGAATTCACTACTGCTCCCAACGTCTACTTCATCCCAACTATCAAAGCATTCCTCGAACATTGAAATCACTACTGCTCCCAACGTCTGCTTCATCCCAACTATCAAAGCATTCCTCGAACATTGAAATCACTACTGCTCCCAACGTCTACTTCATCCCAACTATCAAAGCATTCCTCTAACATTTGAAATCACTACTGCTCCCAACGTCTACTTCATCCCAACTATCAAAGCATTCCTCGAACATTTGAAATCACTACTGCTCCCAACGTCTACTTCATCCCAACTATCAAAGCATTCCTCGAACATTTGAAATCACTACTGCTCCCAACGTCTACTTCATCCCAACTATCAAAGCATTCCTCGAACATTTGAAATCACTACTACTCCCAACGTCTACTTCATCCCAACTATCAAAGCATCCCTCGAACATTTGAAATCACTACTGCTCCCAACGTCTACTTCAGCCCAACTATCAAAGCATTCCTCGAACATTGAAATCACTACTGCTCCCAACGTCTACTTCATCCCAACTATCAAAGCATTCCTCGAACATTGAAATCACTACTGCTCCCAACGTCTACTTCATCCCAACTGTCATGGCATCCCCCGAACATTTGAAATCACTACTGCTCCCAACGTCTACTTCATCCCAACTATCAAACCATTCCTCTAACATTTGAAATCACTACTGCTCCCAACGTCTACTTCATCCCAACTATCAAAGCATTCCTCGAACATTGAAATCACTACTGCTCCCAACGTCTACTTCATCCCAACTGTCATGGCATCCCCCGAACATTTGAAATCACTACTGCTCCCAACGTCTACTTCATCCCAACTGTCATGGCATCCCCCGAACATTTGAATTCACTACTGCTCCCAACGTCTACTTCATCCCAACTATCAAAGCATTCCTCGAACATTTGAAATCACTACTGCTCCCAACGTCTACTTCATCCCAACTATCAAAGCATTCCTCGAACATTTGAAATCACTACTGCTCCCAACGTCTACTTCATCCCAACTATCAAAGCATTCCTCGAACATTTGAAATCACTACTGCTCCCAACGTCTACTTCATCCCGACTGTCAAAGCATTCCTCGAACATTTGAAATCACTACTGCTCCCAACGTCTACTTCATCCCAACTATCAAAGCATTCCTCGAACATTTGAAATCACTACTGCTCCCAACGTCTACTTCATCCCAACTATCAAAGCATTCCTCGAACATTTGAATTCACTACTGCTCCCAACGTCTACTTCATCCCAACTATCAAAGCATTCCTCGAACATTTGAATTCACTACTGCTTCCAGCGTCTACTTCATCCCAACTATCAAAGCATTCCTCGAACATTTGAAATCACTACTGCTCCCAACGTCTACTTCATCCCAACTATCAAAGCATTCCTCGAACATTTGAAATCACTACTGCTCCCAACGTCTACTTCATCCCAACTGTCATGGCATCCCCCGAACATTTGAATTCACTACTGCTCCCAACGTCTACTTCATCCCAACTATCAAAGCAATCCTCGAACATTGAAATCACTACTGCTTCCAACGTCTACTTCATCCCAACTATCAAAGCATTCCTCGAACATTGAAATCACTACTGCTCCCAACGTCTACTTCATCCCAACTCTTATTATTATTTATTATTTATTGGTGTTTAAGGTCATACTTATGCACAACGGCTAATCGTGATCCTGACAGTTTTACTGGTGGTGGAAGCCCGAGTACCCGGTGAGAATCAACGGGCATCGACGAGCAACTGTCAGCTCCTCAACATTCTAACTCCATGCAAGCATGGTTACAGCGGTTGAAGACATGTGCACCATCGACGTGCAGCACGTCCTAGTACACGGCGTCATCGTGCCCCCAGGTAGGCAACCGGGATAAAGTGCCTTGCCCAAAGGCACAACGCGGGTCGTCCCGGACGGGGATCGAACTCTGGACCTCCAGCACAGATGTCCAACAGTCTACCACTGAGCCACCACGCTCCTCCCAACTGTCATGGCATCCCTCGAACATTTGAAATCCCGACTGCTCCCAACGTGTACTTCATCCCAATTATCATGGGATCCCGCGAACATTTAAAAGCACTTTTGCTTCCAACGTCTACTTAATCCCAACTTCCTTTATTATTGGCTTGTAGGATGGCTCATCATATTTGTTTTAACTTCTGCTGCCTCTGTCCAGTACTTGTAAATTCTGTTACTTCCTTTGGTATGTATCATTACTAACGGAAATCAATGCCAAACATCTGGCCTTACGATGTTACGAATTTAAGCATAATTATATCATTCGCCTCCGACTGACTTCCTTTGTGCAATTGGCCCTTTGAACCCTGACGGTTCCTTCCATATCCGTTGAATGGCATAAGCTAGAAATGTCCATAATCACTAAGGGTGTAGAGTGGACCGGTCAATATTTTTAGCGTGCAGCTTTGAGGCTGCAAGTCGGAGATATTGACTGGTCTGCCCTACAAATTTACAGAGGTCTGCACTACAAATTTACAGAGCAGCCATTATACTTTTCATTTGTACGGTGTGTTATGATCCTGGACCGGAGAAGTCCCCTTGCGGGTTCAGGGAGACGGGGGGGGGGGGGGGGGGCTAAGGCACAGTGGTCGGATCAGATAAACGAAAGCAGATCAGAACTGAAAGAATTGTAAATCGTAACTACGAATATCATTAATTGCCGATTTTATTGACGGCCCGGTTTGGTAACCGTGGGGCCGGTTACTCTAAACATGAGTGTCATATGACATATGCCATACTGAGCCACCATTAAGCTGCGTGACTGTTCACCTGAATGCTGAACTCATTGTTGCACCTGAAGGGAGGAGAGAAAATAGGTTTTTACTTATAAGAAGATGTGAGAAAGACGTGTGCGAGAGTGTATGTGAAAATGCCGGTGAGTGGCCATAGGGTTGGGGGGGGGGGGGGGGGGGGCTTGCGTCAGCACAGTTCTTACCAGTTAGAGATATTTTTTACTTATAACATCTAGCATTCCTGGCCTCCTTCCCTTGCACTGAGGCACGAACATAAAACACTTTCGCTGTAAGAGCAAATGCTCTTACATTATTTCGCATCAGCGTGCCTTGCAAGGGATGGAAACGGCGGGTAAATGCTACATGTTGTTATTAAAGAGCATATGTTGCAGGTCGTTCCATAAAATCTAGCTAGTATGAAACACACCCCTTGATAACGATATATCACTTGCAAATGTTATGCTAGTTTAACTAACTACTTAACATGCTTCCTCCCGGACACAGCGACAGAACCAAAATAATGAAGTCTTATGGACATTCGCCATTTGTTTAGTCAGCAATAAGCTCTTTTTCTGGGTTGCGGGGGGGGGATGGTTATTAAAAAGCCAGGTTTATATGATAACTATAATGAAAACTATCCGCTACCGAGCGAGAGAGAGAGAGAGAGAGAGAGAGAGAGAGAGAGAGAGAGAGAGGGGGGGGGGGGTGGGAGGAGAGAGAGAATGCCCATATAGTTTTTCTCCTATGAATATGTTTACTCCCTTCTTCCGGACATGTGCTTGTATTATTTTCATGTTTTTTTTTGTATCAAATTAGGCAACTTCACTCCATGTAATTGGAAAAAAAGTTGAGAAATAAAATGTAATGTAATAATGTAAATCCTAATGAGAATAAGAGAATACAACACGGATTTACTATTTTAGAATAGTATTACAGGCGACCAATAAGTTCTGAGATAGGGCTGCCAAAATTGGAGGCCATGGAACGTAGTTTATGACACGCTAAATGGCGTGATATTGTCGACATTCGATCCTACATAGGTGTATACCAGACGTGGGATGCTTCAGGTGGATTCCGAAAGTTAACTTTCATCAAAGTGGGATGCAGCAAATCTGGTTTAATACTTTCGTGACCGACCTTGAGGATTACTCACTAACCTCAAAGAAGTCACCAGCCACCAAGCAACAAAACCAGACATGAATGAGTTCCAGTATAAATCTTTATTACACGCCTGTTCTATGCAATCCCTATCTACAGCAACAATAAACTGTGCGGAAAATGAAAATCTGTTCCTCACATATGTGTGGAACGGAAATCGTTGACGGACTATTTTTAAATAGAAGCAAAATTTCACTGGAATTTTCTACAAATCGTGTAACGTAATTACAATTTGAATTGCTAGCGATAGCTGAAAAACATCCCCTGAGTTCCAATGTGTTCTATGTGCCAGTAGGCTGCCAGTAGGCACGAAGAACACATTAGAACTCAGGGGACGAAATAGTAACACAGCTGTTAGTTGGCGATAAAATGTGTTCTCTTTGTTGATAGTTGTCAAATGAATTGCTAAGAGTCCTTCTAATATTTTGTAAAGACGTGAACGAGTGTAAGACACACAGAACGACATGCGTGTGTGAATGGGTTAATCGATATGGCACTTGTGCCATTGCGGAAGGATAAAACTCAAGGCCTGTGGCCTCTCGTTCTATCCTTCATCGCTGGCACTCGTGCCATATCGATTAACCCATTCACACACGCGTGTCGTTCTGTGTATAGACCAGTCTGCAGACCAAACAATGAAGCAACTTACAGTTCTTTTTCATATGTTTTTGTTGTTTGTTTTTGTACAGCCATAGAGCACCATGTGTGAATTTAAGGCTATTATTATTATTATTATTATTATTATTATTATTATTATTATTATTATTATTATTATTATTATTATTATAGTAACGATTCATGCTTCTCAAAAGTTTGCATAAAACAAATCCATAAAGTTCAAAATGGGCCCAACATAATGCAAGAGTGGAAAATGTGAGATCCATGCATGGTGCTGGTGTATGTGGAAGGAACTTTTTACCCCCCCCCCACCCCCACCGTACACCAAAATACAGTAGTTTGCATTATACCAAACTTTAAAGGTTCAGTTATATGAATCATAATTTGGGAATATACGAAACTCATCCATGGGGCTGGTTAAAATGACCTTGACATGAATCGCAAGTAGGGAATGTAAGAAACCCTTCCATGGTGCTGGCTGGAATGAACTTTTCAAAAATGTTCACCATGATAGAAAATTTCCTTGTAATCAGGTTTTCTCTCATCACGTTTTGGTTTGTTGAAAAATGTTGGAACGATGTCCTAAGTTCAGTTCACCCTCAATATATTAAGCGAAAATACATCCTGTTAAATTATATTAGGAATAAAGTAGTTTGTACCAACAAAATTATTTGTTTTCTTCCTGGAAGAATCTTTTCATGGGAATGTGTTTTATTGCAAGTTGCCATAGAGTAACGGGAGCGAGTCTTTAAATGGTTTGCTTTAACCTTTTACCTAACGAATCGCCCGCATCCGCCCGCGTAATATGCAAATTCAGCAATTGAAAAAATATTATCTTTCAAAACAATTTCAATAAAACCATATCATGTGACCCTTCATTGGAACGAGCTCGACGAGCTCGTTCCAAAGAGGGGTCACATGATATGGTTTTGTTAAAAAATTTTGAAAAATTATATTTAAAGTAATAAATTTTGAATTATGTGTAGTGATTGAGAAAACCTTTTTAAAAATGTTATCTATGATAGATGAACATCCGAGGCACACTCTCTACCTCACACCCACCCGAAACCACCCCCTCCAATATTTTAAATGAAAATAAATTTTAATAAATTATTTTAAAAATTAAATTTTCTGCAAGGACAGAAAAATATTTATTGCCTTTGAGTTTTCTTGCATATTGTTGCAGAGGTACGACAGAGACCTTCCAATGTTTGCACGAAATCGAACTCACAGCGTTCAGTGTTCAGTTGTGACTGATCATGAATTACGTGGAGTGAATATGCAAAGTATTGTGTGGTGCAGATTTGGGGGACATTTTTAAAAAAAATATCTTGTAATCAGAAACTCTCTTATCACTTTTTGTTTTGTTGAAAATTGTGGCAGGAGGTGACCCCTCTCCACCCCACTCAAATAACCTACACAAAGAAGAATGTTCTTTACGAAGAATGTGGGTTAGTGGTGTCGCTAACACGGTGCATTAGATCTTTTTCATCTTCAAATGTCTCTTAAGTTATCACAATGGTGTTTCCCCCTCCCTGCCAATATGTTTCATCAAGATTTGTCTTATTACAGATTGTTATAAATTAAAATTGGTGACTCTTCAATAATTACATGTATTGTTGACATAAAAACAAGTCCACAATGTTCAATTTCACAGAATATCTTCTTCTTTCATCCTCATTTCTGCTGAAATTGAAGAAAAACGTTCGGAGTTCGCTCTCCATCCACTATAACTGAGGGCTTATATATATATAATAATATCTCCACATACACGTAATATATATAATAATATCTACACATATAAATAATATACATAATAATATCTACACATATACATAATATAAATAATAATATCTACGTATATACATAATATATATATAATAATATCTACACACATACATAATATATATAATAATATCTACACATATACATAATATATAATAATATTTACGTATATACCAAATATATATACTAATATCTACGTATATACATAATATATATAATAATATCTACACATATACATAATATTTAATAAATATAGCATGGCTTTGAGTTGACTATGCCAAAATAGTGGTCCTCGAGGAGAGGGTAGTCCCGACGCGTAGCGGATGGACTATTGTCTCCTCGAGGACCACTATTTTGGCATAGTCAACGAAAATTCATGCTATATTTATTATATTAGATGTGTGTGTGTGTGGGGGGGGTCTTCATCGGTCATATATGCAAGATAATATTCTTATTCACAGCCAAAGAGAAAAGAAAATGGTTCAGGGTTTAAACAGGTAAACTAAGTTAATTCTGCCACTCATAGTTCTGGGATAGAGAAGCAGAGAACCAAAACCCCAAACCCCAAGAAACACAATACCATTATTCCATTAACCCCCTCCCCGCCCCCAACACTACTACAAAAATCACTTTCGATACACATATTTTTATTTCTCCAAACTAAATGTAATAATGTATATGGGACGAGATGTCTTGTAAAGTATTTACGTTTCAATGGAATTTTCTAAGCGAATTCGAATGTTACTATTTATAACCGTGCACTATTACCGTGCACTATTCTTTTTTTCAAAAATGATAGTAGGTCTGTGCGATTTCGCTGACGAACTATCGGAAATAGGGTGTTTCTGTTCAACCAATCAGAACGCGGGGAAGTCACGTGACATCTAATATATAATAATATCTACGTATATACAAAATATATATACTAATATCTATGTATATACATAATATATATAATAATAATATATACGTATATACATAATATATATAATAATATCTACACATGTACATAATATATATAATACTATCTACACATGTACATAATATATATATAATATTATCTACACATATACATAAAAAATATCTACACATACACATAATAATATCTACGTATATACATAATATATCTACACATAACTTGGATAAATTTTCCAAAACTGTTTAGGATTTGAGTTGTGTAAATTATCCAGATGTTTAACGTTTTCTTCCTTGTATTGCTTTTCCCCTTGAGTAAATAATAATGGCTGTTTTATATTTGTGCTGAGTAACATAATATCTTCCGTGGACTATTGGATCTGTGTTATATTTTTTGAACAGAATCTGCTGGTGTTGAAGATGTTTCTTGATCTCATAGCATGACCCTTCATACCATGGTTTAATTAGGGATGGCTTTGGGGTTTTATTTCGAGGTCGAAGGCACATATTTACACACGAGTAAATGATTTCAGAAACCTCATTTAATAGGTCATTCATTATCAGAAATTTCAATTGCAGTAGTAAATTGTTTAACTTAGATTATTTGCTTCCCGATGAGCAAATTATTTTGATAAAATTGTCTTGCGCTCTAGCGTCCCAAATAAATCAAGGTGGTAGAGGGAAAGGGTTATCCGGCTGATTAGTAATTTTTGACACTGCCTTCAAAACATACCATAACCAGGCAGTGATCTGATAAAACACACTATAATCTGGAAGTTATCTGATAAAACATACCATAATCTGGCAGTTATCTGATAAAACATACCATAATCTGGCAGTGATCTGATAAAACATACCATAATCTGGCAGTGATCTGAAAAATCTACCCTAATCTGGCTATGATCTGATAAAACACACCATAATCTGGAAGTTATCTGATAAAACACACCATAATCTGGCAGTGATCTGATAAAACATTCCATAATCTGGTAATGATCTGATAAAACACACCATTATCTGGCATAGATCTGATAAAAGCTGCAATGTGTTGACTTTAAAAACAGGCATACTCTGAAGAAGGGACCTGCTAGCAATAACATAATCTACAACTCGTCGACCATTATATACTGATATGAAGTGGACTCGCCAAAAGTGTCACCAGCCTCCCTTCTATTAAGAATTTTAATTCCTGATTGGATACACAAGTGCAATAATTTTCTACCCTGAAGATCTATCTGTTCACTGTCCCTACTATTGCACTTAGTACAATCATCTGCACAGTAGCCTGGATACAGTGAAATGGAATCTGAATTGCTGTCATTCGGAGTTCTGCAAGTAAGGTCCTCCTGTACAATTACATCACAAAGTTTACTAAAATGTGCTATTTCTTTTGTTACAATCCCACGCGTATCAAATTTTGACCCAGGTTGAAAGAGAGGTGATGACACGGGGGCAGAGTATGCATCACATAAGTAGATATCATTCTTGAGACGGAACAAATTTATCAAGTTTAAGCCATAGAACATCCTGACTTTCCGAGGAATGGCTTGCAACGCTGGAATCAGTGAGTTCCGCACATAACTAAGTGTACTCCATCTTCATTTTGGTGTTCTAAAGCTTGAGAAAACCCTGTAGCCTTCAAAAGAGATGCAACTTTCTTGTCAGCCCACGTCTCAACTAACCCTACAACCTTCAAGAGAGATGGGACTTTCTTTGTCAGTCCACGTCTCCACTAACCCCATAGCCTTCAAGACAGATGGGACTTTCTTTCTCAGCCTACGTCTCCACTAATCCTATAGCCTTCAAGAGAGATGGGACTTTCTTTGTCAGCTCGCGTCTCCACTAACCCTATAGCCGTCAAGAGAGATGGGGCTTTCTTTGTCAGCCCACGTCTCCACTAACCCTATAGCCTCAAGGAGAGATGGGACTTTATTTCAGAAATCACAACAAACTCAGGTATTATCGACCGATAGAACATGAATAGAAACATTCTAATATTATAATAGACTAGAGTTATCCGCCATACCTTGCACTGATTTTAAGGCCTCCAGAAAAGGAAGAATGATCCGAAATGATCGGAAACATATGTAATGATTATCCCCAAAGTATAATCGGTCCCTATATTATTGATATATGTCATCAATTTAGGAAGCCGACCGCTCAGTAACTCTGGATGGTTTTGTAATTATCGGCAAAAATCCACTGCTGGACATATTGTCCATGAATTAACTGCTCGTTTTACCATGTTCTGCATATTTTAGGAGATCTATATCGAAGTCTCTCAAGAGAAACTCTTTTTGTATAGGGATTGGATTTTACCAGCAGTTTCAGAGATTTTGTCCACAAACAAATTGATATCTGCTTACGGGGAGTCTTAGGTGTATATATACTACACAAAGTTTGCTAAGCACCAAATATTTGACACATCATTGTGAAATTTGCTTGTGACATATTTGCGATATTTTTGGTTGATATGATTGCGGAATGTATTGAGATGGTCCCCAGTGTTTACATTAGCTCTCTTGACAGGCAGACTTATCGTGACAGTCATGGAAATCATGTACCCCTTGATTTTCATGATGTTTACATGTACAGGACATGTGTAGGGTAGTCAATCTTCATTTCAACACAAACCCTTGTGATTTAATGATCGAATATGGCAAATGAAAATATAAGAAGACATTTGTCTGAAGCAGAAATGTGGCGGATGGTGGAGCAAGGGGTTACCCATCGCCATGTTAGTGAAGCCCTTGGTGTGCACCATACGGTGATCACCAGAGCCTGGGCAAGAAGATTCAGCAGTATGGCACACCAGTAAGACGGCATGGTGGTGGCAGAGACAGGGCAACATCTGCAGCTGAAGTCCGGTGTTTGATAATTCATGCCCGCAGGAAACGCACCCCAACTTCACAGTGACCTTCAAAATGCATCCGGAGTAAATGTTTCGACGCAGGTTGCACGAAGGTGGTCTCCGACAAGAAGACCATGTATTCGCACTCCGCCGTCCCAGAACCACCGCCAGGCACGATATGAATAGGCCATGGACCACGTTGGATGCACCAGAGAAGATTGGCGACCTGTCCTTTTTACAGATGTGCCAAGGTACTGCCTAGACCACACAGATAGGCGTTCTAGGATATGGAAAAGACCAGGAGAGCGATTCCATGCAGCCAACATTGCTGAGCATGACCCCTATGGTGGCGGATCAATCATGGTCTGGGGCTTCATCAGCTGGGATGGACGTACACAGCTCTGTGTCCTCGAACGTGGTACATTGACTGCACAGCGGTATATTGATAAGACCCTGGATGTCCTCGTCAGATTGTATGCACGTGCAGTGGGTGATAGATTCATTCTGATGGACAATAATGCCCGTCCTCATGTTCCCCATGCTGTCGGGGAGTACAGACAGAGAGCGGGGATTGAGCGTATGGACTGGTCAGAAAGATCCCCTGACCTCAATCCAATAGAACATGTTGGAACGAGTTGCAGCTTGCAATTTCAGCCTGTCCAGTCCAGCCAAGAAGTGTCCGGGAGCTTGGTGCATGCTGGGCCAAGAATGGAACAACATCCCACAAAGGACCACCAGGAACCTGATTGGGAGCATGAGAAGGCGTTGTCGAGCTGTACGTAACAGTAATGGGTCTCATACTCGATATTGAAGCCATACCAGTCGCCCCGTCAACTTTTTAGCATATTGAAAAATTTCCTCTTTTGCCAATAATATCCATTTTCCATGGTTATCGTATTCAAAAGCTAAACAATAATGTCAAACACAAATAAAATCTTTATTTCTGAATTAAATCATTAAAGATATAATTAAATAAAAAATATATCCACTTTTCATTACATTATTTCAACTAAAACGTAAAACAGGTAGTTGGATGTATTTGGTGCTTAGCAAACTTTGAGTAGTATATCACACTAATTATGTAGTATTTTTTTTATATCTTTATTAATTTTTATGAACAGTGATTCACAGACGTGTTGTACAAACAATGTTAAGTCCAAACAAATTTCATATGAAAAGCTTTCTTTGACAAACAATATATATATTTTATTTCTCAACTCCACATCTACCGTCATCATTACTGGGCTATGTTTTGAATATTATCAGATGACAGGCATTAAGTATGTAGTTATTGTTTTCTTCAACCCTCAAAATTTCGATTAGGTCAATGACATTAAATGAAAGGCTCTTGTTTCGTATGGCTTGAAGGTTACATGAGTCCCAGCTGGCATTTAAACTCCTGCATTTAACCATTTTAACACTGGCGACCTGGAAGGTATCATTTCAGTCAATACTGTCAACGGCGAAATGGGCGATACCATCCTGGTTTGTTGAGAGGTTTAGTAATAATTTAATCAAACAGCTCTGTCAAGCTGTTGGATTAAATTATTACGAAGCCTCGCTTTAGATTTGCTCTCTACAGGGTCTGCTCGTCCACTACCAATTTTTTCTTCACGCAAAATTTATTCACACTGGGTTGAAAGGATTAATACAACAATAACATGAATTTGGAGGGCATTATAGTTCATTAGCGGCCCTGCAGCAATGATGAACAGCCCTTGGGCTTATTAACGGCCCTCGACTTCGAGGGTTTATTAAGGGACCGAGACGAAGTCGAGGACCGTTAATAAACCCACGGGCTGTTCATCATTGCTGCATGGTCGCTAATGAATCATGATGCCTGACAACAATCATGTTATTTAGTCCAGGCACATTAGACATAAAAATGAGAAAGTAAGGAAAAAAATCGGAGAAAGCTGATTTTTTTATATGTTTCCGGGACACACATTGCGGATAAAGTGTGAAAAGTCCCCGCGAATCCGAGTTGAGCTTTTTTAGTTATAGCGTTTTTTTGATGAAAAAAATTTTTTTTAAAAAAATTCGACCCAGCTCCATATTTCTCATTCCTATTCGCCTTAGTAGAGTGAGAATCATAAATATCGTGCTGAATTATGTTGAGAATACATATCCCCAACAGAAAATGCCAACTTTGTACCAATCCTCACACTCAATGGTGAAATATTCACGAAAATGTACAAAATTACGGAAAAAAATTTATTGTTTTCATACACACAACGGAACACAACGTCCATTAAATCAAATCTACGACTACTTTGGGAGTTAAATTATATATCAAAAATTGCAGAAAAGCAGTGGCTTTATAATGATATATAACAATAGTCATTTATTCCATAATGAACTGGTGAAACGTATGAAATATTAACCATACCCCCTAAACTCAAATTCAAACGGCATCGACTTTTCTCATTCAAATACCGTATTATAGCATCATTGTTTCAATTTCCATGTTCGATTAAATCATATAATGTGGTGTTCGCCTACACTCAAGATGCATTGGCATGTAATGTTTCGTTAGACTCGGCGGCTTCCATATGATTATGTCATATTTAGGGGCAGTTGGTTCGATCATGGCTGGTAGCGGCTTGGATGAACTTTGGGGAACTGTTTATGCTGGTGGGTCAATCCATCATTTGATCAGTGGTCATGCATATTCAAGAGCAGTTCGTGCCCATTTGCTAACACAAACTGCCATTACAAAACTTGTGTTTGAAGAAAGCCGAACACTAGATAACATAGACTGCACAGAAGTCAATGAAATATTCTGTGGAGTTGCCAGAGGTGACTGTACAACAGCTGACGCTGACAATCAAGAAAGTGTCAACCATCTACTGTCAAAATTACACGAACTACTCCAGAATGCTTCCGTAGGACGCACAGGAAAGCTTTGGGTACAATACTACGAGCAAACAGGTCTTCTCCAGTTGTTCTTGAGAGCAGAGCGCACAGGCGACTGGGAACTCCACACATATTGTGTTCGCAATATGATTCCAGTATTTCACGCAGGTGGTCATTTTGCATACGCAAAGAGTTCTCATCTCTATTTGCAGCAGATGAATGAGCTAACAGAAATAATGCAACAGGATGATTTGAAGTTGTTCACTGAGAAAGGTTACTTTACCATAAGGCGCTCAGATAAATTCTGGGACGGGATATATTCTGATCAGACCATAGAGCAGTGTTTAATGAGAATGTTCAAGCTCCCTGGTGGTCTCACACATGGCAGGGGAATAACCGATAGCACTGTTGCGAAATGGGTACATGGCCTACCTCTTTGCCTTCCGATATGTAATGCTCTCGAAAATTCTGTTCATGTTCACACTGGTCATGGCGAACAACATTGGGATCTCCGTCAAAGTTCACAGTTGACTGATGCCAATCATATCACCAAATTATTGAACTGGCTCAGAGTGCATTCCCCCTTTCAGAATAGAGATCCACTACAATTAGTCTCTCTAGCGACCGGGCTTGTGGCCGACGAAACTGTGAACTGTGACCAAGTTCGCAAAATCGGTGAATGTTGCGTATCGAATGTTGTAAGCAAAACGTTCAACAGCATCAAACTACGACGTGTTGACACTGTGAAGTCTTTCGCATCGATGGCAAATAGCATCAAAGTCCGTGGAAGTAAGGTAGTGATTGACCCCACAATTCTGTTCAACCGCATGACATGTGTTATTCAGTCACAAGCAGAGACGGAAGAGTATCTCAAATATGAACTCGCCCCGAAACCACCAGCATTGTTTGATTCTGCTGGAATGAGGAAGACACAGAAAAGCACGCTCGGTAAGACCCTCAAAACATACGGTTCCGAGCAAACTAAAATCCCAGAACATTCTCTGTTTGTTGTAGATGGTGGATTTTTATTGAGGGCAGTTGTATGGCCTAAACAGTCGTCATATAAGACATATGTACATCATATTCCAATTATCTAGTGAGACATTTTGGGGCGAACGTCGTGGTTGTTTTTGATGGTTATGCTTGTACACTGTCGACAAAGGGCATGGAACAAGCCCGTAGATCTAAAGACAGGTATTCCATTGATATCAATATCTCACCCGAGTTACCAGCCACCACACCCCAATCCGATTTCCTTGCAAATGCCAAGAACAAAACCCAACTGATCGATCTTCTAATGCAGGAGCTATCTGCTATCAATATTCAGTCCAAGCAGGCCGAGGCTGATGCTGATGTACTGATAGCCGAAACTGCACTTGACATCGCTCAAGATGACAACAATGTTGTCGTTGTGGGAACAGACACAGACTTGTTAGTCATTCTTACCTCTCGAGTTCAACCGGGATGTAATATTCACATGATGTATTCCATTACCCCAAACTTACTAGTTTCAGTTAGTGAAATAGCAACCACAATGGGTGACCATAGAAGCAACCTCCTTGTAGCACATTCTATAAGTGGTTGTGACACTACTTCTGCACTCTTTCGAGTTGGTAAGAAGAAAGTATTCAGTACAATTGTCTCCGATGTTACTAGCGACTCACAACAGTATGTCAACACAATTTTGGCGGATGACAGTACACCAAGTGCAGAAGCCGCTGCCGGAGAACAACTTCTCCTGATCTTATACGACCAATACAGATATGTCACTTACAAGCGTTATGTAGCAAAATCTAAACTGAATTAACCCATCGACCTAGCCTCACTCCCACCAAGCAGCGATGCTGCACAACAACATGTCTACAGATGTTATCTCCAAGTCCAACAATGGCTGGGTACTTCGCTTCCTCCGACGGATTGGGGGTGGTCGCTAGACAATGGACTTCTTGTACCGACTGCAGCCACAAAGCCATCTGCCCCCGATAACCTACTGAATCTGATCAGTTGTGGTTGCAAGAGTGCTTGTACAAAAAGGTGTGGGTGTAAGAAGGCAGGACTCTCTTGCTCAGGTTTGTGTAATTGCAGTTCGGATTCTTGTAACAACCACAGAAACACTGTCCTGTCGGAAATTTCTGAGTTCGATGAATAATATGTATATAGGTCATGTCATTTCTGTATATAGCGTTGATAATAGTCAATGTAACTTAATCCATGTTGATTGATTTGTACATTCTGTAAATATTATTTATTGATTTTTGTACATTCTGTAAATATTATTTATTGATCTAATGCTGCCAGACACAGACGTGTCTGTTCGGTCCCAAGCCCGAAAATAGTTGAGTTCTCATGCTGACGAATTTTATGCCAAAAGGGGAACTCGGCCAGAAGCAGAGGGGGTCTTCCATAATGTCTATTTTGTAAGCAATGATAAAAGTCTTCAAATGGTGGTGGATTTTTTATCGTCTGTCCAACTAGCATCCCGTTCTGTACTACGACCCTTTGGGCAAATCCGTTAGGAAAATCGTCATTTTTTGCGTAAATCCGATACTTTTTTGTGAATTTTCAATAATTTTTCGCAGAAATTGTCACAGAATGCACATTTTCCTCTAGGTAAATGTATATTAGACATTATGTAGCTCGAAATACGCGTAAACAAAAAATACAGTTGGATCAATTCGAGGTTACAAAGTTCGTGCGACTTTTTTTGATTTTTTTCAAACGCGTTTTCGAAAAAAGGCTGTAGAAAAAAAAGCTCAACTGGGATTTTAGGGGACTTTTGTCTAATCGTTCAGTGACATGTACTCGACATTCCCTGAAAAAATCAGCTTTCTCCGATTTTTTTCCCCAGTGAAACCTAATGTTCTTGGGCTAATTACTGTTATTACCAGGCCGTTGTAACGAACGAACGATGATTTTATCAGTATACTTACAGTGCGACCGATTCACAGTGCAATGAAACTTGTTTCCATCTGATAGTGCTTCATTTCAGCACAGAAATAATCACTAAAGTCGGTTCGATATTTCTGTTTCGATCGTGTGTTCGACTTCAGTTCAGAAATACAAAGGGACGTCATCCGAATGGGAGTAATTCGTAAGATCATGGAATCTAAAAATAGCCGGGCCGCGGGCCGCTAATGGCTATTTATGCCATTATCGCCCGCGGCCCGGCTCCGTCGATTGACGTCACTGAAATTATGGAGTTTTAACGGGCCTCCAAACTTATGTTAATCGAGTAGTAACTTATAGATTGAGTGGTAATAATGTGAAATAACGATAAAGAGTGAATTTTATCTTTAAATAACTTGGGGCCAGTTGCAACTATAATAAATATAAGATGAGAATAAAGGCTAAACGGCGAGTCGATAATATAAGTTACAGGGCGTTTAGTTGGCACACACAGTGTCATATACGGCAAGAGAAAACAATATTAGGCGAGGCGACGCCTCGCCTAATATTGTTTTCTGTTGCCTTATATGACACTGTATCTGCCAACTACACGCCCTGTAACGTATTTATTATGAACGGCATGCTAAAATGTCATTGGGGAAGTTAACTCAACGAATAGTTAAATAATGCACACTTCTCGAAAAATGTAAACAAAGCAGACGATGTTTACATACGCAACAAGGGGAGTAAATTTGCTTCCGCATTCTAATTAATCACTCGTGACTTGTTCTATAACCGCCAATGTTTTGGGCTGGTTTGGCATTTTATTATAACAGTTTCATTCAATCGAATTCAATGTTTATACGACCGGGCTATTTTATATGGTGGATCTTCTGTACGACTGCGCTGCAGCATGTACGTACGTGTAAATTAAAAGCTGAGGAGTGTGGATATAACGATAAAACAAAATGGCTGACGGGCACCTAATATTAAATTAATATTGGGTACTTTTCAGCCACCCTGAACCAAATATTGCGGAGTCTATGTCTCTTAGTAACTTCATTTGATTGGATAAGCAAATTTACTAGCATAATAATATTCATTCTCGTCATCGGTGATTTTATGTGGAAATAGTCTCATCGTTCGCCTCTATTCTCTCTAGGGTAATTTTATTCTCCATCTTGAATGCCTAGGGTTTGCATAAAAACAATCAATTGGAGCGTTTACTTTCCCTGAAAAGTCGACGATGTTTATAAAGGAGTAATTGAATTGATAATTAATGTTGTTATGCCTTGAACTGCTGAAAGTGTCAAATCCAGAAGTGACTCTCAAAATAAAGAGAGGAAGGAGAAAAAGAAGAAACGAAACATCAACACTTTAACAGAAGTAAATGTACACAAAAGTTAGCTGACAACAAAACAGCTCCAGTGTGAACAGACACATGTTCTGCTCCTGTTAGGGGGCTCCCAGTAACGTACAAGGTGTTTCATTTTAAACAAATCACATTAGCACAGAAGCAGCTGGTAGATTATGTAAGATTAGTGTTAAGACACATGGGGGGGGGGGGGGGGGGGGGAGTTATGGGATGATCGTAGCAGATGGAGCCTAGGCTGACTTATTTTATCGACAAGGCCTAGTAAACAGCAGTAAATAGGAACCCTCAAATCGAAGATTAGTTATCCACGACTTTGAAGGATTATAAGCTGATTAACCCATTACCTATCGTAACGGCCAAAACTGGCCAGCGCTATTCTAAAAAATCGCCAACTAATTTTCATTATTTTTAATTTTTTGTCTCAAAAACATAGGTTATGACCCCTCGTTGGAACGAGCTCGTCGAGCTCGTTCCAACGAGGGGTCATAACCTATGTTTTTGAGACAAAAAATGAAAAAAAATAGTTATTCAAGAATTGTTTTTGCAAGTGTCGTCTGCTTTCCATGTTAGGTAAAGGGTTAAAGTAAATAAAAGCATCTAGCAGAATGAGTTATTAGAGTCTGTAATAAACTTCTACAATGAGCCCACTACTACAGGAGTTAGGAAGATAATTGACTCATGCACTGCTATTAAGAGCATAGTTAGCCAGTGCGACATGAATGATGCAGACAAGCAGTCTCGAGCGTGAACTCGCTGCTATTCGGTTACATCACTTTTTGACACTCCATCAAGGCACGGATAAGGGTGATATACATATCCTTTGAATAGAACCGTTGTTCTGTAGGGTTGCAATTTTTCCGACTTCTTCGCACTTTAAACATATTTTTATTTGCCATAACTATTAAGCAAAAAGGGATAGGAGGACAAATGCTTTCCACTTAGTAAAAACCTCCACTCCCATAACATGAAATCAGAAAATGTTACAATGGCGAAACAAACATTTTTTTGAAATTCATAAATGTAAAATAAACTATTTGAAAGGGTTTATATATATGTGTGTATGTGTATAAATAAATATGAATATGTAGCACTAAACAAAGACAGAAAAAAGGAAGAAAGAAAAGCTGTTGAAGTGCCTTTTGCATTCTGTGTCTCTTTCGATTTGAATCAATTAATATTCAAAGCCAAAGGCCGCGTGGGCGATGTTCTGTTTAGGATGTGTTGAAATAATAATAATAATAATAATAATAATAATAATAATAATAATAATAATAATAATAATAATAATAATAATAATAATAATAATAGTAATAAAATAATAATAATAATAATAATCATTTCTTCGCCTTCTGTATTACAGCTTAGGGACGTGTCACATTAGATCCATGCTGGTTCACACAAGAGGTAGGGGAAACGCTGCGTCAGCGACTCAGGCCACAAACAGCGCAACCATGACTATCACCGTGACTGCACAATCTGTGTACTGAGGCGGTGGCTGAACGTCACCCCGATGACGCGACCATTCCATGACCCATCCATGCGTATTCTATATTGAAGTGGATACCTTGAGTCAGTGTTGTTTTGCAAATATTACTAGATGGGAACTCGTTGTCGAACCTCCCAGTGCTACAAATAAATTGTTGCACAAATTTAAAAATCAATGTGTTAGTTTTAGTTTCTAACACCGGATTACCGTTACAATAGATTATCCACCGAATTCAAAGTAATATTAAGATTTGATAAATTACCAGTGAGAGCGTTACGAACGTTTGAATAAGATGGGCAAACAAGGAAATAATGTTTTGCGTCCTCAACAACAGTTCGTCCCCTGAGTTCCAATGTGTTCTATGTGCCAGTAGGCACATAGAACACATTGGAACTCAGGGGACGAGTTATACAATGTGGACAATATTGACATTGGGAGATGTAATTGGGGAATTTATCACTTTTCAGATCACTACAACCAGTTCTAATTCTACTGTGAATGATATTGTGTTTTCTAGAACCATGCGAGAAATATGCAGGTGGTTTGCATGCGGGGGTGATTTGAGTTTTTTGACTTCAGTAACCGATGAGCAATTTCGTACTGATTGGGATAAATTGTTCCACGTTTCCGTGCAAGACGGAAAGAATGATCGTTTAAATAGCCCAGTTCGTGTGCTGCAAGGCATGAAATTTGACGAATTGCGAAGGTTATAAGACGATGTGTCACAAACCCGTGGTGGTAGAAGTTCATAGAGAAAATCTGGCGCATCGTTGTGTATGATTTTGTAAAAGATACACATCTTTTGAACGTGTCTTCTTGTTTCTAAATTATTCCACCCAACTTCTAACAAGACGCGATCACGTGATACTGATCGTGTTAGAATGGCGATAATGTCCTATACTGATGAATTGTGAACATCTACGTATAAAGTGTGCCAGTTTTTTGGAATGTGAATTTAATTCGCTGTTAATAATAAAAGTCTCGTTTAGGAGGTTTGCTTTTCCTGAGTCATTTTCAATTATTTCACAGCCCCCATCAGATACACGTTGGAGATAGGGAATGCATACAGAGCTGGAAAAGTTGTTCAAAAACTTCTTAACAACATGCCAAAACTGCCAAGGTTTCGTATCATGAGATAAGGAATCGTCAACTTTTTCCAAATATGAATTTTTTGCAAATTTTTTCATGTTGTTGACCTTGTTCCTGGCTGACTTATACTTTCTCCATAGTTGGGGATTATTATTTTCAAGGCTGATTTCCTTAGTCGGTCACGGTGGCGTAGCTCTCTTCTAATGGCGCTGCTAAACCATGGTTTGTCATTTTTCCTCACTGTTATTGTGGAATTGGGAATGCAATGTTGAGCTACTTTCAAGAATTCAGAAACAAAGTTGGATACAGAATCGTTTACTGTTGGGGCTTTACATATTAGATTTTTTCAATTTGTTTCAACTATCATAATATTCATTCTTTCAAAATTGGCTTCATTGTAAAGCCAAACGTCGCGTGTGGTCACAGATTTGCTGAAATGTGAATGAGAAATGTGGGCATATGTAGCTCTATGATCGGATAACCCTAGTTCAAGTGTTCCTGAATTGACCACGCTGACACACGTTTACACTTATTGCCGACTGGATACTACTGCTATTACTAACACTACTAATACCACCACTACTACTGCTTCTACTACTACTACAACAACAACTGTAGCAGTTACTACTCCTACTACTGCTACCACCACCAGCACTGAATCGTGTCAAAACGTAGTAGATGAAGCATGCTGGATAATCACAAGGCTGTTTGGTGAGACCCATCACTAAGTTTATCGGCTTCACTTTCAACTATAAACTTTTAAACTTAACACAGAAGGTCAGATCACGAATCAACTCGTGGCTGCTTGACATAATCATAATGTCCCCTGAGTTTCCAATGTGTTCTATGTGCCTACTGGCACTAAGAACACATTGGAACTCAGGGGACGATAAACTACCATTATTTTGATTCACCAGGTCGTGTTCGACGATCACATCATGAAGAATTTCGGCTTTGTTACAACAAGAACGTGTATTTAACAGACCAAGATAACAGTTAGTATTCCTGATCTTCTCCTCAGCATTAGGGGGGAACTTGGCAGAGTTAGGAAAATCAAGTGAAAGTCTCTTTCCTCCCCTCGTGCCTCGCTTGCTTGCCTTCTGCTTGTTTAAGCTGAGTGACCTCACAGCCTGCCAGACGTTGTAGGGTAATTTGCATGCACTCCAGGGTTCAGCTCCAGTAATTCATCACATGTGTACGAAATAGGATTTGAAAATTGTTGATGAACCATCTCTGAGTACAGCTGTACCTGAGTATGCTGATTCATCAGGTATTTCACACCTCCAGTTGTAGGAGGAGAGGAATCAATAACCCACAGTACAGGTTGGCATTTCACACCTCCAGTTGACCAGCAAGAGGAATCAATAATCCACACTATTTCACCACCATCCACTGAGGAACCAGATAAAGGCTTTGTTAACTTTACTGGTGAGATCCACTCAGAGACTGTCCAAATTTGAAGAAAAATCCACCAAAATACAGAATTTTTGAGTTTGTAAAGCCACATGTCAAAATAGTGTTGCTATATCCAGAATCTATAGGTCAATGCAAATAAGTTGAGAAAAAGTGTAAATCCATGAACAAGTTTGAAGCAAAACATATGAAGAGCAAAAATCTGTGTGTGCTGCTAGTAAGCGCTCACATTTAAGGAGAAATAGCAGTCTTATTAGGAGATAAGAACGACAGGGGGTCAAGTTCGAACGTATTTTGGAAATGGGTGAATAAAAGTAACAAAGGAAGTAACCCTTAGAGTATTAAAGTAGATGGCAGAGTTACAGACGAGCAAGATCAAGTCGCATCAGAACTAGTCAAGCACTGGGAAAAGGTAAACGATAAGCGATGGGGCATGGGGAGCCCACTTGAGTGTCCGAATCAGGTCGAGGAAAACCTATCGAACTTCGTGTGCAGCGAAATTAAAACGGAGGAGGTGCGAAAGCTGATATCAAAATTAAGGGATGGAAAAGCGGGAGGAATGGATGAAATTCCTAACGAGTTTATCAAAAAAGGGGGAGAGGAACTCGTGGAAAGCCTAACTGCCCTATTCAATCTAGCCATAGAAAATCAAAAGGTCCCCAAGGAGTGGAGAGAAAGCAAAGTGACATTTATTCACAAAAAGGGGGAAAAAGACGTTTTGGATAACTATCGAGGGATCTCTGTCAGTAGCAACATTGGAAAGGTTTTCTGTAAAGTCCTTTATGGGAGACTAGAGGAGGTGATTGAAGAGAAAGGTTTTTTGGGAGAAATCCAGAATGGCTTCAGGAAGGGAAGGAGAGTAACTGACCATCTTTTCACGCTATCCCAAATGATAGAATCCGCGAAAGCAAAAAAGAAAAAGATGTTTATGGCCTTTTTGGATGTTAAAAAGGCATACGATAGAGTATGGGGGGAGGGTATGTGGCGCAAGCTGGAGGCTCTGGGCTTAGGAGGCGAGTTTGTTGGAATTATGAAAGCATTGTATAAAGATGTACAGAGTGAACTTAGCCTGGGAAACATTGCAACAAAACGTGTGCCTATGGAGATAGGCCTAAAACAAGGGTGTATCCTTTCGCCAATCCTGTTTGCATTGTACATCAAAGATTTAGGAGATGAACTCCTGCGTAGCGACGAGGGGGGTAGCAGTTAGGGACTTGAAGATCCCAGGGCTATTTTTGCAGACGATATGGTTCTAGTGTCAGAAAGCGAAGAGGAGCTAACGAAAATGCTGAGAATTGTTGGGAAATATGTGAGCAAATGGAGACTCGAACTTAAGGAAAGCAAGAGCAAAGTTATACCTGTGGGCCGCAAAGTGGACCCCACTCGAAGGTGGAGAGTGGGTGAGTTCTGCATTCCGGAAGGGAGCAGCAAACTTCTCAGTGTAGGAGAGACAGGTGATTACGAGTATTTGGGGGTAAATATAAACATTACAGAAAGAGGCATCTACCGAAACCACACAAATAAATTGATTCTGAAGGGAAAGCGAATCCTTAACCAAATGAAATTTTTCGAGAGAAACAGTTTCAATAAGGTTTTCGTGGGAAAAACCATTTGGGAAATGGTGAGGCTGCCAAGTATAACATACGGTACGGAAGTGGTACCCCTGATCCAGACGGCCGTAAAGAGCTTGGAAATCTTGCAGGCCGATGGATAACGGGTTCGAGTAACGCCGCAGCGCTAGAAGCAATCAGGGGTGAGCTTGGGTGGATGAGGATCAAGGACAGGATAGACCTGTTGAAACTCGGTTATCTTAATTATTTCGTAAATCTCCCCGGCAGACGATGGTGTAAAGTGATGTTCCTGAGAATTTTCAACTCAAATATCAAAACGGGGTGGATGGTCCAAGTGAGGAAGCTAGTAGAGAACTACTCATTGGATATCTCGGACCTGGACGTTGGGGCAAACCAGGGTAAAAAATCGCCAGAGAAAGGGTCATGGAGTACTGTAAACGTAATTGGCTAGAGGGGTTCAAATCAAAGAATAGACCAAAATGTGAAGACTGAGAAGAAATATCATTACCAAATACTTTATTGCAACACTTGTATCGCGTATAGCATGTTTAACTTTAGTTAGGCCTTTATTAGCGGAAAAGATGGGTGTCATTTTTCAACCATTCGCCCGTGCGTGCGTCTGTCCACCAGTCCGCCCGACCGTCATACCGTCCGTCCGTCCGTCCGTCCGTCCGTCCGCCGGGCAATTATACGGGAGTTACGGGGTTTTTTTATGTTCGGAGATGCATTATGAGCTTACCGAAATATTATGAGCTTATTTGATATATTATGAGCTAAATTACTAAGATATGAGACTTATGAGACAAACTGCGAATTTTCGGGGTTTATATTAAGGGTTCGCATCAGTTCAGGGTTGGGGTTAGTGTTAGTGTCTCTTCGGGATTAGGGTTAGGGGACATAACCGTTTCTATGCCCATCGAATTTAAAAAAAAAAAAAATTCGTCCGCCCGTCCGTCCGTTCGTCCGTCCGTACGGACGTTTCTTTGTCCGTCCACAATTCCAGGCCGCAGTTCTCAGCCTTTTTGTTCGAAATGTCAAACGTGGCCTTAAGGCAAGGTCTAGATGAGGGCTATAATTTTTTTCCGAATTTTGTTGATAAACATGGCTGACAGCGGCCATTTTAGATTTGGCATATAATTACATTGTCAGCAATGCAATTGACACACCATACAGTCCGCATCTCTTACCTGATCATTTCCAAATTTCAAAACCGCTGAACCGATTTAAATGAAATTTGAGATGCATGTTTGTTATGACATCGCATTTTGATTTTGTTTAAATCAAGTTGCCCCACCCCCGGGTATGGGCCACATCCAAAAAGTATGCCTAAATCTTAAAAAAAATCTTGTTCCTATGAACCAGCAGTAGCTTGATATTTGGAGTGCAGCTTCCTTTTGAGGTGTACACTCAGATTTGTTTAAGAGAAGTTCGAAGGGCAATATTTGCCGGCATTATGGGAGGGGCAAGAATTTTGGCCCCGCCCAAAATTTCTATTTTCCAAACCGAAAGGTTGATTTGCACCAAATTTGATATGAGGGCTTATTGGGCCAAAAGTACTTAATTTATGCCAAAACAAAATTTCGCGTCGTACCATTGAACGGCAGGAGCTAAAAATAAAAAAAATTCTCCAAAACCACACGGCACTGAGAATTTTTATTTTGGTGTGAAGCTTCCTTAGGACCAACAGGAAAGAATGGTTCAAAAAATTGTCATCGGTTTTATCATAGGATACATTTTTTTTTACTTTATTTTTTAATACTGTTGGTAATGGGAAAAACATTAAAGAATCTTCTTCTCCCAAACCACTGCTATAAAAGCGTTCATATTTCACATAGAACATCTTTGGAAGATTGATTCACATATCTGTTGAAATCAATTTTCAGAGTCCATATTTGGGTTCTCTATGGAATACCAAATATTCCAATTAGTGCAATATGAGGAATATTCTTTAAAAATCTTCTTCAGATCCACCAATCAGAATCTTTTGATATTTGGTATGCAGCATCCGTAGGAAGGCGAGATTAAAGTTTGTTCAAGCCAAGTCCCTGGGTTCATATTTGGGCTCCCTGTGGGAGCCCGAATTATAATTTAGTTCAATATGAGGATTATTCTTGAAAAATCTTCTTCACATCCCCCAGAATCTGTTGATATTTGATATACAGTGTCCTCAGTGAGGTGAGATATAAGTTTGTTAAAGCCAAGTCCCTAGGTTCGTATTTGGGCTGCCTGTGGGAGCCCGAATTTGTACCAAAATTTCTGTTTTCCTATCTGAGAGGCCAATTTGGACCAGATTTGGTATGATGGATGATTGGTCATAAGTACCTAATTTATGCCAAAAATAGTCCCGTCTCCCAATGGAAACCACAGGAGCTAAATAGAAAAATTTAAAACTCTCCATATCTCCAAAACTACACGGCACTGAGAATTTATATTTTGTGTGACGCTTCCTTTTGAACAGGAAAAAGGAACTGTCCAAAAAAATTACCATCGGTTTTATCACAGGGTACTTTATCACAGGGTACTTTATCACAGGGTACTTTATCACAGGGTACTTTATCACAGGGTACTTTATCACAGGGTACTTTATCGCAGGGTACTTTATCACAGGGTACTTTATCACAGGGTACTTTTCCAGAACTTTGACAAAATGCTGAAGCATGACTTTTTAACACTGTGAGTAATGGGAAAAACATTAGAGAATCTTCATCTCCCATACCCCTGATCCAAAGGCTTTCATTTTTCATATATAAATATAACATCTTTGGGAGATTCATTCACGCGATTGTTGAAATCAGATCCCTAGATCCATATTTGGGTTTTCTATGGGAGCCCAAATGTTCAGATTAGGGCAATATGACGAATATTCTTTAAAAATCTTCTTCTTCCGATCGACAAATCTGAATCTTTTGATTTTTGGTATGCAGCATTCTTAGGAGGTGAGATTCAGGTTTGTTCAGGCCAAGTCCCTGGGTTCATATTTGGGCTCCCTGTTGGAGCCCGAATTATAACTTAGTGCAATATGAGGAATATTCTTAAAAAATATTTTTCTTCAGATCCAGTTGTCAGAATCTCTTGGTATTTGGTATTCAGAATCCTAAGGGATGTGGGATTCAAGTTTGTTCAAGCCAATTACCTGGGTTCATAATTGGGCTCCCTGTGGGAGCTCGAATTATAAGGTAGTTCAATATGAGTAATATTCTTTAAAAATCTTTTTTTTTTAGATCCATCGATTAGAATATTGCAACTTGTTCAAATCAATTCCCTGGGTTGATATTTAGGATGGGGCCTCTTGTTCTACATGTTTTATTTTTGGCCATTAGTCTAGGTAAAGAGTTAACAAAAAATAATAACAACAAAATATTCCAGGCATCCTGGCGGTTTGGGGTATAATTTGACTATTTTTATTTTCTCGCGAAGAAATAAATCATCAAAAACATAATTTCCCGTTGAGGGATTCTGGGGGATTTTAGTATGCTGTAATTTAGACATATATGCTTCTTTCAAAAGCAAATTATTTTGTATAGCAATTTTGTGTGTGAGTTAAGTATCGATTATGAAAAGTTATTTATTCAAACCTCCTGTTGTTGGTGATAAAACTGAGGCTCAAAATACAATTAAAGTAAAATAATTGATATTTCCTCTCAGCTGTTGCCGTCATTTTCATTTCATTGGAGTTTTATGCATCCCATTTTGTGATAATTAAAATAATATTTTCGAAGATCAGAAAATTCAAGCACACGCTGACAATCAATTTTTTGTCATTTCATGTAGCACTGCTTCAAAAGGGAACGACAACTCTTTCTATCCTTTCCTCCACAAATGGACAGAATATAGACAATTTTAACACGCAGTGTTCTGTTCAAAGTGTTGTTAACGTGGTAATGACTATTTCTTACATCTTAAAATTTGTTGTTTAATCCTTTAACTAACATGAAAAGCGGATGACACGTGCACAAATGTTTTTTTTAACAACTAATTTGTTTCATTTTTTGTCTCAAACACACAGGTTATGACCCCTCGTTGGAACGAGCTCGACGAGCTCGTTCCAACGAGGGGTCATAACCTATGTTTTTGAGACAAAAAGTGAAAAAATAATGAAAATTAATTGGCGATTTTTGAGAATAGCGCTGGTCGGTTTTGGTCATTACGTTGGGTAAAGGGTTAACACTTTTCACAACGTAACGGCCAAAACCGGCCAGCGCTATTCATAAAAATCATCATTCAGTTTCTATCATTTTTAAGCTCACCTGACTGCAACTCAGTGGGAGCTATTGCCTTCACTTGGCGTCCGTCGTCCGTCGACGACGGTCCATCATCCATCATTCGTTAACTTTTGGAAATTAGTCTTTTTCTTCACAGCCACTGGGCCAAATTCAAACATATATTGCACAGACCATCTATGGAGTATACCCGCTCTATTTGTTCAAATGAATCAGCTGCCATCTTCGGGCTCTGGTTAATGCCCCAAAAGCTTTAAAATCTTTAAAAATAGTCTACTCATGAACCACCAGAGAGAATGCCTTGATATTTGGTATGGAACATCCTTTGGTATAGGGAATTCAACTTTGTTCAAGAGAAGTTGGTAGGTCAATATTTTGACTCTCTGTGGGAGCATATCCATTTTGGGCTCCGCCCAAAATTTGTATTTCAAGAACCGGTGGGCCTATTTAAACCACATTTTACATGTAGTATAAATGGGTACTAACTAATTGATTGATGTCCGAATTTTTTTCACAGCCCCGTGGGAACCCCCGGGGCTAAAAATAGAAAAGAATTTAAACGGCCATATTTCCCAAACAACACAGAACAGAAAACTGTTATTTGGTATAACGCTTCCTTAGGACCAGTAGAATGGAATGGTAAAAATAATTGCCATCGGCTGTGTCAAGGTGTTTTGTATGGGGAGGAGTGGCATTGAAAAAATTCTGAGTCAGCATATTTGCAGTGAGTTATCCTGAAGCAATAGCTGTTATATTTATTCACACTTGAGAACAATTTAGAACAATGTAAAGAATCATGCTACAGAGAAGTGGAGTAGGTTTGAAACATGACATGTTACCTATTATTTTAATCAGGTATCAATTTCATTTCAAACAGAGTTGAGAGAAACCCTTTGGTTTACATGGAAAGGAAATGATTCAGTTCAAAGTTTTTAATCCTCTCAAGACGTAATTGTGGGTTCCAAAGATTTTATTTCATTTAATGTGAGAATAAGGATAACCCTTTCCATACTCACCTTACTACTCTAAACATCATTCAGATAAGTGGCAGAGCCAAAAATGTCCACTTCTGATTCCTTGATCGAACCCTTTTAATGCTGAGCACATATATGTTTTTACTAGTTTCTTGTAAAAATGTATCTGATTCCTGTATGAATATCTTTAAATACTGTTAATGAAAACCTTTTTTTGATTTTTGTGCACATATATGTTTTTTTGTGGTTTCTTGAAAAATATATTTGATCCCTGTATGAATACCTTCAATTTAACCCTCTCAAAACTTCAATGGAGCTTCCAAAGATTTTATTTCATGCTAAGAGAGAATAATGATAACCCTTGCCGCACTCACAGTACTGCTCTAAACATCATTCATATAAGTAGCAGAGCCACAATCGTCCATTTTTGATTCCTTGATGGAAGCATTTTAATGCTGTGCACATAAATGTTTATTTTTTTCTAGTTTCTTGGAAATATATATCTCATTACTGTATGAATATCTTTAAATTCTGTTGACGAAAACCTATTTCTAATTTCTTTAAAAATATTTTATCCCCCAAAATAAACCTCCATAAATTCTCTTTCTATTTGTTTATTTCTACCACTTTAACCATTCTCAGGCAGGCTTGAATTTACTAGTGGCAGTAAACTCTATTTTCTAGTTTGAAATGTTTCTTATTCTTTAAGACAACCAGGTCAAATTCATTCATTTATGTCACAGACCATCTTTGGAGTATACCTTTCTTTTCTACTTTTTTCAAATGAAGCTGCTGCCATCTTCTGGCTGGTGGAGTTTACTCTTCTGATTTTTTCCTAAAAAATTACTATATCCCTTGGGGTGGGATTAATGCTCCATAAGCCTCAATTGCTTTAAAAATCCTCTTCTCATAAGCCACTTGCAATAATGCTTAGATTTCCGGTACGGAATTTACATTTGTGCTGGCTATTCACTCTTTTTCAAAGAAACTCATCAGGTCAATATTTGAGCTTCCAAATTTGTGCTTCACTCACAATTTCAATTTTCAGAACCAATGGGCAGATGTGAGCCAAATTTGTTATGTAGTATATAACTGGGTACTTCATAAGTACTTCATTTATGCCGGATTTTTTTTTGGGGGGGGGGAGGGTATAGACAGCCACAAAGGTTGAACATTGAGTCAGCGCATGGCTGTTTTGGCAACAGTCACCACTCAGTCAATGGACATGCCTTACGAACGACATGAAAATTAACAGCTTTACAGTTAATTTGATCTCGTAATCAATTCATGGCTGCTTAACGGAAACCATATCATGAATAAAGTTCACAATATTACACACTAGTTTTAGAACTGATGTGTTTCCGGCACGAACCACTGACATCAGCAAAAATAAGTTTTAAAAATTTTATTTGCTCATTCATTCATTCATTCATTCATTCATTCATTCATCCTTTCATTATTTTTTTCATCCATCTGTTTCTTTACGAATTCATTCATTCATTCTGTCCATTCATTCATTCATTCATTCACTCATTCTACCCATTTCATTTCTGTAGGATTTCTTTGTTGAATCTGTAGTTTTTTTTAGTTATCACTGGACGTTTTAACAGTACGTAGTAAGACTGGCAAGTTTTGTGGTAAACCAAAATGTGAAATTCATATTCTCTTCATTTGTTGTTCTGAATGTTGTTGTTTCGTATTTCCAAAAATGGATAAGAATATTTATATGAAGAATGAATCCTTTCTTACGTGTTGTTCCCCTGGATATCAAAACAATTTTTAAGTATAGCTAAAATTCGAATTGGTAGAGTTAATGGCTGGGGTCTTTCTTCGGATACAATAAAATGACGTGTTATCTTCTCTCGTTGCATGATTAAATAGCATTCTTTCCTTTGGTAGACAGTCACTCCAGCCAAGAGGATTAACAGCTTTGGAGAAATGAATGGGAATACAGATCTATATCTTACCTCCTACAAGTATCTGGGAATTTCATTGATTCAAAGATGTCCCATACAGACTGCGTATAAAACCATATACTGTCTGTCAACATCAATATACGCTGACAGCTATGGGTAATCTCCCCTTTCTTCATTGATTATTCAAAATGGCGGTAGCCGATAAAGGCTTCAATTTGAAAGATTGAGTGTTGGAAGCTCGTATTTGGTCTGAAGTGCAGGTTAGGCAACTTAAAAGGCTTCATAATCTGTGGATGTGTGTCATCTTACCTTCGAAATGAAACTGTTTGGTATGTATGAATTTGCCTTGTTACAATTTATGTGAGAGTGCCTGCACTCTCTCAAAAATTGTAACAAGGCAAAGACATGTGAACACATTGTGAAAATTCTCTCATTTAATTTTGATCGCTGTTGTTATTAGTTCTGTGCATCGATGCAGCAGTCGGTAAGATATATTCGTTACACAGTTTGCTTCGCTCTCGTCCAATATGAAATTAAGTGACACCATATATACCATATTAGGCTACCAACAAACTGTGTGACTAATAATGTTTGGTTAAAATCAAGTTCCAGTGGAGGAACGAAAAAATTTTTCAGAAAATCATTCCATTTTGAGATAAATGAATATTTTACGAAACACCGAAAAAATCTTATTACATTACCCTTAATATATTTATACAAGCTCAAAGACTAACTTCAGCTGTCATCCAGGACTTGATTGAGGACAATGCTCTTTTTTAGAAAATATAAGAAACTTGTCAATCCTTGTTAAGGGGACTGGCATAACCTTGACGCTGCTAATTTTTGGTCCCAAAATAATGTTTACCATTGACTTTAAGAATCAGCCGCATCCACCCGCGAGATTTACAAATTAAGGAGTTAAAAAACATCAAATTTTCAACAAATTTCAACAAAACCATATCATGTGACCCCCTCACTGGACGAATTTATCGCACGCATTCCATTGTGTGTGTGTAGGGGGGGGGGGGGGGAGTGTGTGTTTGTGTGTGTGGGGGGGGGGGGGGGTTCACACGATATGGTTTTGCTGGAATGTTTTGAAATTTATTTGAAAGAACAATTAATATAACAAAATTTGGTATCTATATGTTGGGTAAATTCTTTGCCTAAAGTAAAGAAAAGATACAGCAAAAATGAACAAAATCTTGTCTTACACGATATTTGGAGAAAAGAAAATCCAGGTATGAGAAGATGTACATGAAGGGGTACATGGAGGGGTACATGGAATAAATTGAATAGATTAGATTATTTTGTAATGTGCTCAGATCTACTTATTTTTATTCAGTAAATAAATATTTTAAAAAAATCATGTATAGTAGTAATCACCATTTAGGTATTGCCTCCCTATTTACCAATCAATCAAGGATAAAGGGTATTAAAAATTTAAAAACACTCTTTTTTATTGACCGAGAATATGTAGATACAGTAAAAATGTGGGTATACAATGAACGACTGAGCAAAATACCAAAAATAATAATAAACCATATTAGTAGTAGTAACACTAGTGGTGGTATTAGTAGTGGTATTAATGCCAATCAGTTCTCGATTATTGGTCAGTTTTTTTGGTAGGCATTATAACTCTCAATACGGGAGGAGACTCTGCCCCATTCTGCTCATAGAGAACAAAAGATCGACAAAGGAGAACTTGATACAGAAGAAAAGTTGAATGCACCGAACCAGGAGCAAATACTATAAAAGTTTTACAATTGTATTTTCTAGAAATATATTTTCTACCTATTAATATAACTAACTAAAATGAATCACTAACTTTTTAAAAGATATGGCAATTTGCTAACTGGCAAATTGCCACATCTTTGAAAATGCTAATGGTTCATTTCAGCCCATTTAATTCAATAACTAGAAAATACAATTCTAGAAAATACAATTGTAAAAGTTTTATAGTATTGACCCCTGGACTTTATCAATGTGGTTTCAAAAGTTAGCTCAGAAATCGAGTTGCTTAACCCTTTACCCAAAGTAACGGCAAAAAACCCGGCCAGCGTTATTCTCAAAAATCGCCAATTAATTTTCATTATTTTTCCATTTTTTGTCTCAAAAACATAGGGCATGACCCTTCGTAGGAACGAGCTTGACGAGCTCGTTCCAACGAGGGGTCATAGTTATTCAAGAATTTTTTTTTGCAAGTGTCGTCTGCTTTTCATGTTAGGTGAAAGGTTAAGGCAGAATTAAAATCCAAAAGATGCAACAGCATGAAGGGAATGATAAAAAAAAGTAAAAGTGAATGGAAAGTGGAAAGGGAAAAACCCTACAAAGTATTTCTGTAACCTTGAAAAACTACGGCAGCGTGGAAGCGACACTGTATGTTTTCCTACTATCTTGTTTAAACGAGATAGCTAAGTCGTTTAAACGTTAAACGAGATAGCTAAGTCATTTAAACGTTAAACGAGATAGCTAAGTCATTTAAACGTTAAACGAGATAGCTAAGTCATTTAAACGTTAAACGAGATAGCTAAGTCATTTAAAGGAGATAGCTAAGTCATTTAAAGGAGATAGCTAAGTCGTTTAAAGGAGATAGCTAAGTCGTTTAAACGTTAAACGAGATAGCTAAGTCATTTAAAGGAGATAGCTAAGTCGTTTAAAGGAGATAGCTAAGTTGTTTAAACGAGATAGCTATTGACCAGCCAAAGTCATTTTGACACAGGCATAACTTGTGAACTGACGAACGACAGCAGTGTTGAGTCAACTAAAGCAGAAAAGTCCATCCGTCCGTGGAAGGTGAATGTAATGTACACTTAGGGCAAATGTACGGCGGCCCATACCTGGCATGCATTATTATTTTTTTTTCAAATTTTCACCTTGGAGCAAATTACTTTTCACCATGTTGCAAATTACTTTTCACCATGGTGCAAATTACTTTTCACCATGGTATGGGGGGGGGGGGGGGTGGAGGCGGGGGGCATAGTAGCCACTATAGGTTCGCTCTCAAGCTTCGGATGCGGTAATCTAACAGAGGTGCGAGATGGGGAGGGCCATGGTAGCCCATCCCTATAAGCCCGGCTCCCGGGGGGGGGGGGCGTTGTTGCTTGGTGATAAGATCTGAATTTGAAGAGAACACCATCAGTTCGTGTCAAGATTGATCATGGAGTGCCATGTTCATAATACCGTCGTATTACACTGCTGGAACCCCCACTTGGGGGGGGGGGGCGGGGCGCCCGGTTGCGTATAATCTCATATATCCCGTGTTTGTGAAAGGTGGTGTGGAAACAAGATTAGGCTATCGATATGTGGTCACCGTAGATGGACCCTAGGTTGGCCCGAGGTAAAGGGCTCAGGATTGGAAATATAGCCTGCTGCGTTGCGCATGGGTGCGTTTTAACATAGTGGCACGCATATAGAGGAATGAGTATTGGTGTTCTCATTTGGTTGTGCGCCAGGTTAAGCGGTTCGGGTGAGAACTTAACTCCCGTATAGGTTATGGTTTGTTCTATGCTCCTTCGAGGGAGCTTGTTTTTTTGTAAATATGAAGGCTGTGAGTATGTATAGGTATCACTGTTTCTAATATTGTTGGTTGCCCTGAAAAGGGCCGTTAATTAGCGTAGTGTAGGGTCTACAGCCAGGATTCTTCCTTGTTGGTGGACGTGGATTCATCCGGTTTGTCCATCGTCTGTGGGTCAGTAGCTGCTTTTGGTGCTGCTTGCAGCAGTTGTTTGGCTACGAGCAGTGAAATCTTGGCAGCCATGTCCGCAATCTTCTGATCGTCACTACTGCCAGTGTGCAGGTTAACAGGGTCTTTGGCAGCCCACTGGTTAAGGTGGTTCACAATGGTATCTTTGACCGCCTGTTTATACTTCTCCACCTGATCAAACAACTGTGCGTCAAGCTCCTGTTGGTCAGGAATGCCCGCGGTGGATGGAGGGCGAGTGCCGTAGGTCCAGTCAGATGACTGGATATGTTTAATCCAATCGAGGGCGTGCTCGTTCTCTGTTCCCTTAAAGCTTCCTCCCTAGGCTTGGTATGAACTAGTGGTGGCATAATGATTCTAGTATGCCTAGGTGGAGGCTGGTACGGTCTGTGCTGGTTGTTCGATCTACGAGTTGTTCTAATTGGTCGCATGGTTGGAAGCAGAAGTAGTTACGAAAGCCGTTCGGTCGAACCGGGTATAAATCAGTCCGTGGCGGACGTAATAGAGATAGCGCCCCTACAGGTATTGGTGTCAAGGTCAGAGGACGCGAAGATGGGTAGATGCTCATTCAAGACGCTCTATCCTCGGAGGAGGATGCGTGTGGTGGGTAGCAGCTGGTATGATCATGCGTTCAGACAGTTAACTGCCTGTAGTAAATGTGCTCATCGATCCACAGCCCCATGTGTGTGCGTTGTGTGGGGGGGGGGGGGGGGGGGGTAGACCGTAGGTTGGTACCGGTTAATTGTGGTGGGTTGTACTGCCAGTGGGAGACCGGATGGTCGGTGGGTGGGTCTCTCCGACACTATGCCTTGTAGGCGGTAGTTGGGCACATACTATGGTGTCATTAAGGTTTGTGCAGCGTTTGAAAGCCAGAATTGGAGGCTCCGGGAATATTCTACGCAGTGTGGTACTGCTGGATATGAGTTTCCAGTATTTTAGGAGTGCCTTCTTGATATTAGAAATGTACGGGTTGAAGGTCGTAGTGAAGACCAGAGGTGGCTCCATATAAGCTTTATTTGTCCGACCCCGATTCGTGTTTGTAAGCAGCGTGGGTCGATCCGTGAAGTTGACAGTGGTGAGTACAGGTGTTCAATTTCCTGCATGGTGTAACCCCGTGGTAGGCGTTTATTCACACACTGTTCCTTGTGGTGTGTATAGCGTGTTTCAGATGAGTTGTTGCGTATAAAGCGCACCAGTTCACCCTTGATGAAACCCCTGAAAGTGGCAGGGGGGTGAGCGGATTGGCAGGGAGGTATTGGAATATCTCCGTTGGTTTGATGTGGAAACGCACATCCAGAACGCCGGTGGCTTGGAACCGATCACCTTTGTAAATCTCGGTATCAGGGAACGTGACCTCGGTGCTCGAGGCTTCATAAACAAAGCGAAATGTCGGGTGTGATTGGTTATCTCTTTCCAGGAAGCTATGCAGATCCACTTCGGATCTCGTCCAGATGATAAAGATATTATCACGATACCGGAGCCATTTGTGGATTTTGCTCTGGCCCATTGATAGTAGTGTGGTCTCCCAGGTATGGGCCGTGATAACGGCTATTTCAGGACTGGCCTTACTGCTCATGGCAGCTCCCAATGTTTGGATATAGGACTGTCCATCAAACTGGAAGCAGTTGCGCTCAAGTATAAGCTTAAGGAGCGTTAGTAGTGAAGTAGTCGATGGTCTGGGTATGAGGTATGGTAAATTATGGTTCTCAATCAGAACCCGTTCGACAGATGCCATAGCTTCCTCGTGCGATATGTTGGTGCACATATTGGCAATGTCGGCAAAAAATAGGTTGGAATCAGGAGGGATATGTACCTCCTCAATGAGTTGGATGGAGTGGGCAGTGTCCCGTATATACGTTTGTTGTTTCTTCACAATGGGAACCAGGAAAAAATCGAGTAGACCGGATGTAGTGGTAGTGGGGCCGCTGCAACCCGCAATGGTCGGTCTACCCGTTGTAGGCGGGTCCGTGTGTATCTGTGGTAGAAGGTAGAGGACAGGCTGTTTGGTCGTGTCCAATTTAGGTTGAAGCTATGTATGCATTTTATTATCAATCTCGTGATAACTGTACATACGTTCCAAGTGATTCCGGATGTCGAGTGTGGTACGTTCCGTTATATCATGGGGGAACGGTTTATAGTGGAGGGTCGAGGTAAGTTAACGAAGGCCCTCAGCTACATGGGTGGTGCGATTGATAAGAACAGTTGATTTGCCTTTATCCGACTGTTTGATGTCAATGTCGCGGTTCCGCCGGAGGCTATTTATCGCAATTCGCTTCGCCTTGGTCATATTATTGCGACAGATGCGATGGCGCGAGGGGTTAAAACACCGTAGGAGTTCTATTTTCGTCTTAGATAGGTATGTTTCCACTGCAACATTGTGACAAGTGGTTGGGGCGGTATTGGTCCTCTTGTGGAAGGGGTTAATGAAGCCCCTGTTGGTCAGCATGTATAACTCGCAGTCGCATTCTATTATGAAGCAATTGGATATCCTCATTGAAGAAAGATTTGATAGGTTTTGGAGGCGTTGGTATAAATTTAAAGCCCTTGCCCAGTACAATCTTCTCAAGTATACTGAGAGTGTAATTCGATAGATTAGTGATGTGTTTGCTAGTTAGTGTGCAATGTCGTTCCATTCGACGTCGTGTACGCTGATTCTGGTTATGTTTGACACGAGAAGCCGCGTGGAAAGTGCGCGCGCGGCACTGGCGCTTAAGTCTACGGTTGCCTGTAAAAGAGTGAACATCACTGATATGAGCGTAATGGCCTAGTCAAAGACCCTGTTAACCTGCACACTGGCAGTAGTGACGATCAGAAGATTTGCGGACATGGCTGCCAAGATTTCACTGTTCGTAGCCAACACCTGCTAGCACCTAAAGCAGCTACTGACCCACAGACGATGGACAAACCGGATGAATCCACGTCCACCAACAAGGCAGAATCCTGGCTGTAGACCCTACACTACGCCAATTAACGGCCCTTTTCATGGCAGCCCACAATATTAGAAACAGTGATACCTATACATACTCACTGCCTTCATATTTACAAAAAACAAGCTCCCTCGAAGGAGCATAGAACAAACCATAACCTATACGGGAGTAGTATGTCATGTTCCCCTACAGGGAAAGTTTGGATGATCTCATGGATGATCTCATGTGACGTCATAGTCACGTGACGTAGTGGCGCCATGTTGTGTTGTCATGGTAACCCGCGTGAGCGGCCATGTTGTGACGTCATCCCCATAGTGATACGTGGTGTGAGTGCGCATGCGCAGCGCGTGTTGTTAGGGTGATACGTGTTTCCGTCGGCCATTTTGTATACTGGAGGCCGCCATCTTGGTTTCTATGGTAGCACGTGATTGCTATGTTACCCAATTGTTCTGTAATAGGACGGGGTATGTTCGGAGGGTGTGTTCCTTTGTAGAAGAGTAAATCTAATTACCACAAACAACCCGACAATCCATCCAAATCACCAAAATCCACCCAAAATCACCGAAATTGACTTTATTTCCCCATTTTATCCGTTTAGCACGTAGTGCTATAGTACTAAGGGGTACAAGGGGTGCATTCGACTGAAGTGGAGTAATTTTCTGGTTCGGATTTTCCCTATTAAGAGTAGCACGTAATACCGATGGGGTGTGTTCGTTTGAAGTGGAGTAATGTTCCCATTTTTTGGATCCCATGACGTGTTATTTCCTTATTAAGAATAGCACGTAGTGCTATAGGACAAATTTACCCAGAAATCCTCTGCTTCTACTTGGAACTATATTTTTATAAATTCCTACGCTCTATTTTTAGTAACATCCTTAACTGACCCCCTAACTAATTGTTAGTGTCTATATTTAGCAATTTCTTTAAATGACCCCCCTAACTACATGATTTTAAATAATAAAATTAATGAGGATCAAGATGTTTTTACACTGACCAATCAGAGCGAAGTTAATCCACCAATCAGATTTCTGGATTCCCATTGTGTTTCTTTCCCATTGACTTCTATACTAATTTTCTAAATTTCCCAACTTTAACCTATAATCCTATAGGAAACAAACACAAACGCCCATCGAGAATGAAAATATCGATGAAAAAACGTTGTGACGTCGTGACGTTTTCAAAAACGTCCGTCACGTCTAAATAAATTCCGGAGAAGAATAACGTCGCGTCATTCTGTTTCGATCCTTCGAACTGAACACATCGCTAGAGAGTTTTCTATAGCAATTTTGCCTTTGCAAGAAATTTATGAAGATGGCTGAAGCTGCTACTGCCGTTACCAGAACAGATGTCTACGCCTGTGAAGAGTGTGGGAAGACCTTTACTGCAAGAACGAATCGAGATCGCCATGTACGCACCCAGCACGCCACCGGAGAGAAGAAGACCCACGATTGTACCAACTGCAACAAGAGTTATGCTTCCAAGCAGAAGCTAGATCAACACCTGAAGAAATGTTTGGAGATATATACATGTATGGAATGCGGCCAGGAGTTTAACCAACTACTCCATTTTAATCGACACAAGAGCGTTGCCCACCGACCAGTTCCTGTACCATCAAAAAGGAAGACTGATGAACCGAAGAGAGGACCACCTAAACAACCACGGACCACGAGGACCACCCATTATGATGTTGACCCAATGGAGTTTGAAAAGAATATGATGTCTGAAGAAGAGCCAGATGAGATATTGACCGTGTACGAAGATAACTGGAGTTCTATTAGAACTCGCCACATGATGAACAGAAGAGTCCAAGACCAATATAACTACCGGATCAACGATGTGAACCTGAAGATGATGACTGATGAATTGACGACTACCATATTTCTGCCACAACAGCTAAGATTTAAAATTAATCTGAGTTTTGGTTTTATCCTGCGACACAATGAAACGAATGAACTGAAGTATTACCATCCATCACAAAACAACGCCCGGGTACTTGATGTTCCACAACTTGTATGCTGCCAAGAAGACTTTGAAGAATTCCTTGATGATGTCATGGAAGAAGATATCCTGGAATGGGCCAAATTAAAACGACCCAACACCAAATGGCTTGTTGAGAGAGTTACCAACGTCACATTTTATGTGAACAAGCTGAAAGACCACCCAATTGGAATGGCAGAAGATCTTCCTGACTACATTCTCCAGAACAAAGCAGTAAATGCTTTGGTGAAAGATAGAGCTCGCCATTTTACCTATGAAGACAACCTGTGTATTTTCCGCTGTTTAGCTTTATGGAGTGGTTCCATAACAGACAATTTGAATAAAACAACAGATGCCATGTACAACAAGTATACCCAGAAGCCAAAGAATGAATTCCGTGGAGTAACTTTAGCCGAATTACCTGACTTGGAGAAATGTTTTGAAGTAAATATCCAAGTATATGAACTTGTCAAGAATGATGATGACCAAATTGTTGCCAAATTAGTACAGAGATCTCACAGAAAGTATGAAGATACCATGTATGTGAACATTTACAAGAACCATTTTAGCTACATCATCGATATAGACCAATACTGCAAATCCTTTGAATGCCGCAAATGCGGCAAATTATGGCACACTGTGAAGAAATTAAATCGTCATGAGAAAACCTGTACAGATGAAGTCAATTACCAGTATGTTGGCGGTGTATACCATCCATCCCAGTCCATATTTGATCTGTTAGAAGATGAAGGTATAGAAGTATCTGAAGAGAAGAAGTTTTATCCATACCGTGCAACGTTTGATTTTGAAAGTTACTTTGTCAAATCCAGTCTACCTGCTGACAGTGATAAACTGATATGGGAAGCAGAACACCGACCATTGAGTGTGAGCATATGTAGTAATGTTCCAGAATACCAAGAACCGAAATGTTTCATTACAAATGGAAATTCTCAAGAACTTGTTGAAGAAATGATGACATACCTCACAGCTATTTCATCTCATTGCCACCAACTGATGCAGACCTATCATGCTTGGACCTTGTTTAAACTCAGACAGAAAATTGATGAAACGCTGGAAGCGGAAGCCAGAGCTACTGGAGAAGATACATCCAAGATGCACCCTTTACAAAAATTGGAGAAGAAATTTCAAGATTATCTGCAAGAGATGCCCGTCATCGGATTCAACTCTGGAAAATATGATATGAATGTAGTCAAGCGTGAACTGATGACATACCTGAAGAGACAGAATCCACTCAAGTTTGCAGTGAAGAAATCGAATAACTACATGTGCGTCTCGACAGAATCTTTCAAGTTTGTTGATATTTGCAACTACCTCGCTCCAGGATTCAGCTATGACAAGTTTTTGAAAGCATTTGGCTGCTCCGTGACAAAGGGATTTTTACCATATGAATGGATCGACAGCTTGAACAAATTGGATCAAGACCACCTACCAGACCATGAAGCCTTCTACAGTTCTCTCAAGAAAGAAAATATATCCAATGAAGAATACCAGTACTGCCAGCATGTATGGAACGACCTGGAGATGACAACTTTCCGTGATTTTCTGATCTGGTATAATAACCGAGATGTAAAACCATTCCTTGAAGCAGTTGACAAGCAGTTTGCTTTCTACCAAGAACGCCACATCGACATGTTTAAAGATGGTATCAGTGTTCCGGGCCTCACGTTGAAATACCTGTTCCAGACCATGAATGATGAAACTTACTTCACATTATTTAACCAGAAGAATAAAGACTTGCATCACTTGGTGAAAGATAATATCGTTGGTGGACCTTCAATTATCTTCAACCGATACCACGAGAAAGATGTTACCCGAATCAGAGAAACAAAATATGGCAAAGAAGCAAAACCATGTGGAAGTATTATAGGCTTTGATGCGAATGCATTATATCTTTGGTGCCTAATGCAAGAGATGCCAACGGGTTGGAGTATTAGACGTCGTGAAGAAAACCAGTTTAAACCAGAACATCCAATGAAGTATGGTAAAATGGCTGAACAATGGTTAGAGTTTTTATCCATGAGAGATGACATCCACATCAGACATCAGTTTAACGGAGCTGAAAAAATGATTGGTCGAAGACAGTTGCCTGTTGATGGTTGGTGCAAAGAGACACAGACTGTATACCAGTTCCATGGCTGCTTCTGGCACGGACATACCTGCATGAAAGATAAGAATGGCCTTCCTATCATCCATAATGAAGTCAGAGATAAACCGATGAAAGAACTACTACAAGACACCCGTACCAATGCAAAGTACATCACCGATTTGGGCTATAAACTTATTGAAATCTGGGAGTGTGAGTGGAGAGAGATGAAGAAGACCGATGCCACACTCAAAGCCTTCCTGAAAGAGAACTTTTCAGACAAAATAGATGGTGCGATGACAGAGGAAGAAATAATGAACAAAGTGAAGTCCGTTGAACTGTTTGGTTTAGTCGAATGTGATATACATGTACCAGATCACCTGAAAGAGTACTTTGAAGAGATGACACCTATCTTCAAGAATACAGATATTTCCATAGATGATATTGGTGAACACATGAAGGCCTTTGCCGAGAAGAATGGAATCATGAAGAAACCCCGTAGAAGTTTGATCGGAAGCTATGGAGCGGAGAAAATGTTATTTGCAACCCCTTTACTGCAGTGGTACCTCCAGCATGGTATTGAAGTTGATCACGTCTATCAAGTTATCCAATATAAACCAAGAAGATGTTTTGAAAAATTTGGAGATGAAGTATCTGAAGCAAGAAGACAAGGAGATGTTGACCCTGACAAGTCGATCGTTGCCGACACCATGAAGCTGTTGGGAAATTCTGGATATGGCAAAACCGTCACCAACAAAGAGAAGCATCGACGTGTGTGCTATTGCGACGACGAAGAAGTTACCAAAGCTGTAAATGACATGTCCTTCAGAGCCTTGAATCCATTAGATGATACATTATATGAAGTCGAACTCAACAAGAAGACCATCAAGTTGGATCTGCCACTTCACATCGGATTCTTTGTTTACCAGTATGCGAAACTCCGGATGCTTCAGTTCTATTATGATGTCATCGATACTTTTATCAACCGCCAAGATTTCGAATATGCTGAAATGGACACAGATTCTGCATATATATGTACCTCGTCACAATCCATAAAACCAGAGAAGAGAGTAGAATTTTACAAAGAGAATCACAAGTGGTTTCCATCAGAGTGTTGTGATTTCCACAGAGATGATTATGTGAAAACCAAATTAGAAGGCAAAGAATGGCTGTCACCCTCATGCTGCCAAGAAAGAAAGCGTTTTGACAGGAGAACTCCAGGCTTGTTTAAGGTAGAATGGCAAGGAACCGGCATTGTTGGACTGTGTAGTAAAACATATTATTGTTTCGGAGCCACCAATAAATTCAGTTGTAAGGGAATCAGCAAACGCCACAATGATTTGACGAAAGACAGTTATTTGCAAGTTTTGAAGACTCAACAAAGTGGATCTGGCATCAACCGAGGATTTGTGATGAATGACAACACTATGTATACCTACCAGCAGAGCAGAGATGGACTATCATATTTCTACCCAAAACGAAGAGTTTTAGAAGATGGAGTTAGTACCATACCACTAGAGATTTAAAGAAGAACCAATTGAGTGAGTGTCATATTTTTCTACAACCTGAACCAAGTCTAGCTTTTGCCTACAAAAAATTCCTAAAAAAACCGAAATGGTTTTTAGGTGGTCTACTCAATCATATTAGGCTCATCAAATTTTTAAAGTCCTTTATGGCATTCTCTAAAGTCCTTTATGGCAGTCCTCATAAAGTCCTATATGGCATTCTCTAAAGTCCTTTATGGCAGTCCTCATAAAGTCCTATATGGCAAGTTTTTCTCTCAAAGTAAAAAGTCCTACATGGCAAGTTTTTCACAAAGTAAAAAGTCCTTTATGGCAGTCTTCAAAAAAAAATTCTAAATGGCAAGTCTTACAAGGCAATACATTTTTTCTAGTGTAAAGATTTTTTCAATTTTTTATTTAATCTAATACAGAGAGTTTTTTTTATCATCATCATCATCATCATGTTCCTGATATACTTTAGGCTAACCCTATTGGAAGTGGAGGATACTTCTTTAGTTTTTAGTTTCATTCAAAACTTTTTAGTTCCATTTATTTTAAAAACATGTTGATTCGTGGTATCTTTTAGGTTACACCTATTGGAACCAGATGATACTTCTTTATTCAAAATTTAGTTTCATTCAAAACTTTTTAGTTCCATTTATTTTAAAAACATGTTGATTCATGGTATCTTTTAGGTTACACCTATTGGAACCAGATGATACTTCTTTACTTTTTAGTTTCATTCAAAACTTTTTAGTTTCATTCAAAACTTTTTAGTTCCATTTATTTTAAAAGACATGTTGATTCATGGTATCTTTTAGGTTACACCTATTGGAACCAGATGATACTTCTTTACTTTTTAGTTTCATTTCATTTTTTTAAAGTTGATTCCTGGTGTCTTTTAGGCTACCCCTATTGTATAACCAAAGGAATAAATCATCATCATCATCATTACTAAGAAATTCTCTGTTGTGAATATTTAAAAGAAATGAGAAATTTTTATGATAGAAAAACTAAATTGTTAAGTTGGACATGTTGTTTTCGTTTTTCTTTTTTGATGAACAAAAAAAATTCCCTCAAAGAGGATACGAATTGTAGGGGGTGGGAATGCACTCGAGCTATTTGACTTATCTCCATTGGACAGAGGTTTGTAGCTTGACCTGTCCCAAGCCAGTATAAAATGCAGAGGGCCATATCCTACAGTTTAAGGATCAAGATTGCAGTTTGATCGCCAAACTGACCAATCAGATCGAAGTTAATCAACCAATCAAATTTCTGTATTCTCATTGTGTTTCTTTCCCATTACTTTCTATACTAATTTTCTAAATTTTCCAACTTTAACCTATAATCCTATAGGAAACAAACACAAACCCCAACCAAGAATAAAAAACTCAATCAAAATTTGTTCAACTGGGGTGATGTTTTCAATCACGTCCGTCAAAGATATATAAGATTAGGCAAAGCATGGACTTGGCATCATTCACGATCGAACCATTGACCAGAGAAGATGTTCCGAATTGGCACCAAGCAGACTTATGCTAACGTCACCCAGTACCAGGGTGAACTGAAGATTCATCTCAGAAGATACTTTGAGGGAAAAGACCAGAAACCTTATCCTACGAAGACTGGTATTGCTCTATCTTTAGAAGAATGGAATGCCTTGAAATCTCAAATAGAAGAAGTAGATGCAGCCATCAAAACCCAACAAACAACTTTAACTGAAGACACTAAACCTACTAACCATGAAGACTTCAAAAAACCAAATCAAGAACCACCTTTGAAGAAGAAGAAGAAGATCACAGTGAGAATAACCCAACCACGACCATTGATCGTTGATGAAATTGATAGTGAACTCAGGCAAGTTCGCTTGCAGCATGAACTTTGCTTGGCATATGCTCATTATGTCGAAGAGAACATTGACGCTGTAATGAAAGAAAAATGCTATGGATGTACAGTCGATCACCCAAGTCAGATTCAGCATAATGTATGCCTAATGATGTCTGAAGAAGAGAAGATTATAACATGTTTTAGTGACGCACTTGAAAGAGTTAACAAGAATGATGTTCATCTACTGTGGCACCATAATACTTCTAGAATGAATCCACCACCAGTACAGAAAGAATATGAAGATATGTTCGAGAAACCTCTCACAAATGAACAGAGACGTTGTATTATGTATTTGGTGATTGAATTTATGACCATCAAGAAACCTGTTACAATTGGATTCTAATTGAAGATGTAAATAGATGTTGTAAATTTTTATAAAAAGAAGAAAAAAGAAGAAAAAAAGTATAAAATGAAGAAACAAGAAAAAAAGGTGGTAATGACGCTTAAGTTATTTGATGTTTATCTTCTTGACAAATATCAAACAAACTTAAACTGTCCCCAGCCAGTAAGTCAGAGGGCCACCAATTTTAAATATTTTTTGGATGACGGTTCATATTGGCCACCTCTCCAAAAGGTATAAAAGGGGGAGTAGTCCCCACGTTCAGTGGGGCCACCTCCCCAAAAGGTATAAAAGGGAAGAAGTACCCACATAGAACAACAAAGATGGATCCTCGTTGGAAGCATCCATTCACTTGTTTATTGTGTGGTCCCACGGGTAGTGGTAAATCATCCTTTGTAAATCGGGTTATTCAAAACATTCAAAATATTATATCACCTGTCCCAAGTCACATCATTTGGTGTTATAGTGAATGGCAACCATTATACAATACTTTACCCCAAGTAGAATTCGTAGAGGGTCTCCCTCAAGAATTAAAATCTGATAGTTTAGTCATATTGGATGATCTGATGCTCGATGCAGATGTTCGAGTGTCTAGATTATTTACTAAAGGTAGTCATCACCGTAACATTAGTGTGATCTACATTGTTCAAAATTTATTCGATAAAAATAAAGTCCATAGGACTGTAGCTCTCAATAGTCATTACATGATCTTGTTTAAAAATCCTAGGGATCGTTCTCAGATCTCACACTTGGCAGCACAGATGTATCCTGGTCATTCCAAGTTTCTGAGAGAAGTTTTTGAAGATGCCACGTCGACACCATATGGTTACCTTTTAATAGATCTCAAACAAGATACTCCTGAACACATGAGATTAAGAAGTCAAATTTTTCCTGGGGAAACCCAATATGTGTACCTCCGAAAAGTATAAAAGGGGAGCAACAAGTCTGACTCGAGTCAGAAGCATGTCTGACCGTCTCAAGCGCAACATCTCTCTTCTCAAGGTTCTTATTAAATCGAAACCCGCACTCATCAAATCCATACTAAAACATGCAGACAAAGAATTGATAACTTGTTTGTGTGACTGTGCCTCGAATATACTGAAGGGAGCAGTACCTTTGACCAAAGCTCAGAGAACCAAACTCGTTCGTGAGAAACAACTAGTGAGGGCAGTGGCAAACAAAGGTACATCTGACAAAAAGAGGAGACAAATCTTGCAGAAAGGGGGATTCTTGGGGGCATTGCTATCTCCTGTACTATTGGGTGCTGTTAAAGGTATATTTGGATGATGGAATATGCAAAGAAGATGGCTTTGGTAGAACCAAGGTTACTGGAACGTCTACAAGAGACTCCAAGACAACCAAATGAACTGGCTGTTTCATCACTGGATAGAGAAATGAGAGATATTCTCGATGCCCCTTTTCTTTCAGCTGATGAAAAGATGACTCAATATAATCAAATTTTACAAAGATACTTGACATTTCAACAAAAGGTAATGGCTCCTCGACCAATTAAAGTCGAATTCGAGAAAGATAATAAAGACGAAGACATTCTCGATTCTGTACCTATGACAATGAAGAGAAAGGGTAAGTTGTTGTTGAATCGTATTAGAAGTGACCCAAATATATCTTGGAATGAGAAGGGTGAATTAGTCTACAAAGATCAAACAGTGGTAGGGTCGAATGTAACAGATCTTCTAAATGATTTACTTAGAAGTCGAAAATCTTTCCAACCAAAGGGATGGGAAATGTTGGCCGAAGCTTTGAGAGATAGTAACATACCCCAAGAATTAATTGGTCATAAAGAACGTTGGGATTTTATGAAACAGGCACCGATAAAGTCGGAACCAAAACAACCAAAGAAAACAGAAACGCCAAAGTGGATCGAAAAAAAGGTATAAATAGAGTTGACACTTGAACAAGGCAGTCATGGAAGCATTGTACTATGATTCTGAAGTGCCTGGTAGTTTTGGTGGTGTAGACGCTCTTCGTAGAGCGTCCAAGAAAAAAACCAAACAAGTTGTAAAATGGTTAGAGACTCAAGACACATACATTCTTCACAAACCTGTTCGTCGTACATTTCGTAGAAGAAAAGTAATAGTTAGTGGTATAGATGCACAATGGCAAGCTGACTTGGTAGATGTTTCAAACATAAGTAAATTCAACAAAAACATAAAATTTTTGTTGACATGTATAGATGTGTTTAGTAAATATGCTTGGGTGATACCATTACAAAACAAACTTGGTGATTCCATCGTGAAAGCTTTTAGTAAAATTTTCAAACAGGGTCGTAAACCAGAAAAATTACAAACTGATCAAGGCAAAGAATTTCTAAACAGAAAATTTCAGAATTTTCTCAAAGATCACAAAGTCGACTTTTTCACAACACAAAATGTGGAAACAAAATGTTCCATAGTAGAACGATTCAATAGAACTTTGAAAACCAAAATGTGGAAATATTTTACCAAGAACAATACACTAACTTTTCCACTTCAAAACTTGATGAAATCATATAATCATTCTCATCATCGCAGTATAGGTATGGCCCCCATTGCCGTGAACTTTGAAAATCAAGAAGAGGTTTGGCAAAGGTTGTATGGGCAACCCATACAACACAAGACACCAAAGTACAAAGTAGGAGGCAGAGTGAGAATCAATAAAGTTAAGAAAACTTTTGAGAAAGGTTATTTGCCCAATTGGACCGAAGAGTTATTCACAGTAGTAGCCATCAAGAAAGGACATCCAGTCACATACATGTTACAAGATGATAATGGAGAAATATTGAAAGGGTCATTCTACACTGAAGAGCTTCAACGAGTTTCACATAAAACTATTTACAAAATCGAACACGTACTCAAGAAACGTGGTCGAGGTAAGAAAAAGGAATTGTTCGTAAAGTGGATGGGATACCCAACTTCGTTCAATTCGTGGATCAAACATAGTCAGCTCACCTATAAAAGGAAGTGAACCTCTGAAGTTTCTTCAAAATGGAAGAAGGATCGAACGGTTCTTGGCCTCTGTTTGGTAAAAGAATTCCAAGGATCGAGATCACTTATTTTTCACAAATAATCATTTTGTATATCATCATCATTACCAGTGTCGTTAATCTCACTCTCGAAAACACAGACAGCAAGTTGTGGACTGCTCTCTTGAGTAGTAGCATAGGATATTTGTTACCAAATCCAACCATTAAGAAAAAGTAATGTTTTATTTGACTCTACCAACTAATAGTTCTATGAACGTGTTTCCAGAAAACACGTTGACTACGTACACCACTCAGTTATCACAACCAGTGAATCTCACGGGAGAATGGGAAGTAGGTCTGGCAGAGATTCAGTATCCAAATACTTGGTTCAATATTCGTGGAGAAGAAGCTTTCGTTACAGTGTTCTGGTCTTCGAAAAAGAATTACCGACTTACTCTCAAGGAAGGTCGTTATTCGGATCCCATTGATGTGATACGAGCTATCAATGGTGTTAAAGAATTACTCTTGCCTCGTCACGATAAGGTAGCTTTTGAACTGGATAGAGTGACTGGTAAAGTTCGTATCACGGTACGTGATGGAGTCGTGGTCACATTGAGCCCTACTCTTCAAAATATTTTGGGATTTAATGAGTGTGTTTTTAAATCAGGAACTTACAATTCTTCCAGAGTTGCCGATGTCAACCAAGGATTTTATTCCCTCTATGTATATTGTGACTTGGTTCGTGACCAAGTCGTTGGAGATACAAGAATACCACTTCTTCGTATCGTACCTGTACGTGGAAAATATGGGGATATCATCTCTAAAACATTTGAGAATGTGTATTATGTACCAGTAGAACGAAAAAATTTCAGTACCGTCCAGGTGTATATAAGGGGTGACACAGGAGCCATAGTACCATTCGAGTTCGGGAAAGTGACAGTGACACTTCATTTCAGAAATCGTAGATCTCTTCATTTCACATAAACATGACTTACTGTTGTAAGTCCAAATTATATGAAGAATATTACACGAAACAAGCTGGGAATGGTCTACCGGCTTTTTCTGGAGCTCAAATACAGAGAGGATATGGTTTGGGAAGTATATTGGGAGGACTGAAGAATATGGTGTTACCTTTATTGAAAACTACAGCCAGGACCGTGGGAAAACAGTTATTGAGAAAAGGAGCAGCCTTTGCCGAAGATGTCATTGAAGGGAAAAATGTAAAAAAGGCAGCAATCAAAAGAGTCAAAGAGGCTGGTGCAGGAGCTTGGAATGAAGTGGTTGGTGGTTCAAAACCACCCGGTAGGAAAAGTATAAAAAGGCCCGCACCACGCAAAACTAGCAAATCGACAAAAAGAAGGAGAACTGTTCAGACCCAAGACCATCTCGGTGCATGATGTCTCTCATTAATGAAAAATCTTGTGAGTGTGTCAACAGTGAACTCGATTTGTTTTCCATACCACCAACACAGACTAGTGTGGAACATGGGCAATGGGTAGAACACAGGTCTTTGGCGACTATAGGAAACAGTGGTCCAATAGAATTCCACATTGCAGGATTAGGAGATGATTATTTGAATTTGGCACAGACATACTTGTATGTTAAAGCAACGGTTGTAGATTCCAATGGGGCATCAATTGCACCCGATGCCAAAGTGGGCCCAGTCAATTTATGGATGCATTCCTTATTTAATCAAATCGATATCAGCGTGAATGAAAAACTGGTATCTCCTTCCAACAACACTTATCATTACAGAGCTTTCATAGAAACTTTGTTGAGTTATGGACCAGCTGCCAAGAAGTCACAACTGACTAATGCATTATGGTACAAGGATACGGCCGGACACATGGAAGATTTGACAGATGATAACAAGGGATTTCTTCTTCGAAAGAAATTTATAGAGAAAAGTAAAATCGTGGACATGACTGGAAGATTACATTTGGACATGTTTTTCCAAACTCGTTACTTGCTGAATGGAGTTAATGTTCATGTTAAAATGAATAGAGCCAAAGATGCTTTCGCACTGATGGCCGATACCGCTACATACAAGATCAAAATTCTAGATGTATCCATGTTTGTACGCAAAGAGAGACTCCAATCAACTCGTGAGAATGGCTCACGAGAAAGCACTAACAAAAGCAACTGCAAAATATCCTATCGATCGTGTGGAAACCAAGGTGTTTTCAGTGCCGGAAGGAAATCTGAGTATTACACAAGAAAATTTATTTTTAGGCCAACTACCTAAACGCATCGTAGTGGGATGTGTAGACAACGATGCTTTCAATGGAAACTTTTCAAAGAATCCATATAATTTCAAGAACTACAAAATCAATTACTTGGCATTGTACGTGGATGGGCAGCAGATTCCAGCCAAACCATTACAACCTAGATTCGAACAACAAGAAGTGGCGAGATGTTATGCAACTCTGTTCCAAGGAACTGGACAAATGTATGAGAATGAAGGAAACCACATCAGCCGAGAAGAGTACATAAATGGATACACCCTATTCGTATTCGACCTGACTCCAGATCTGTCACATGGACAACACTTCGATCTGGTGAAGAGAGGAAACTTGAGACTAGAAGTCCATTTCGAAAACCCATTACCAACCACAATCAACGTACTGGTGTATGCAGAATTCCAAAACATCATAGAAGTGGATAAGAATAGACAAGTAATCTTCGATTACTCAACATGAACACGTTGCAGTTAGAGAATGCACTTCGATCAGATAGTTGTTTGAAGAGAATATGTTTGGGTGTATTTTCAAGAAACAAATTACCAAGAAGATTACCAGATCACAGACCAGTGGCTTTGATAGCCAACACGGATCCAGACCACAGAAAAGGAGAACATTGGGTGGCTCTCTTTGTGAGTCACCACAACGCAGAATACTTTGATTCCTATGGATTACCACCACAACACAGACCATTCGAGAATTTCCTGAAGAAGAATTCCAGATATTGGAAGTATAATACAAAACGCCTTCAAGGACCATTACCAGTGTGTGGACAATACTGTTTGTTTTACTTGAAACATCGCTGTCGCGCTGTACCGATGGAAACCATATCCAACATGTTTACCACTGATCTAATGGATAATGATGTGTTGGTTAATGACGTCATAGAGGAAACCAGCCACTAGACGTCGCTGCATTGAAGGAAAACTATAAAAACTGGTGCACTTGGTGTTCAGCTCATTTGTGTTCCGACAGCCAAAGAAGAAGGATGTCTACTAATGTGACCGTCTTCAAACTTAACAACGATTTACAGATTCAACTATTCAAGAACGACGTTGGGTTCCAGTTTACCACCAGAGATTGGGAACAAGTGACCAAAGCAGTGGATATTGCAAAGAAGAGAAGTCTTGAAATAGGAGAACCCAAACCAAAAAGAGAAAGAAAACCAAAGAAGAATGAAGATAAAAAGGATTGAAGAATGTTCACTATTCCATGTTTGATCAGGATGGCACTGAATGATTATCAATCAAGAAACCAAGAAACAAGAAATCCAAGAGACTTTGTAGAGAGAATGAGCGTTTCATTCGAAACGTATTTTCGTGATGTTCCGCCACCAGTACTGGAGCAGTTATTACGTGGAGAAGAAAAAATAAGAAAGACACCAGAACAAAGACCACCAAAACACATCAAGTATGCATTGGAGGAAAATCGTCTCAAGACATTTCAATTCATGTTACAAAGTGAAAGTGTGAAAACCCCGAATGAGCTGACAAAAGCTGGATTCTTTTATTTGGGGACAGGAGACAGAACTCAATGTTTTCATTGTGGTATTATTGTTCGTTTCTGGGAAACAGAAGATGATGTTATAGAAGAACACAGAAAATATTCTCCAGACTGTTATTACATTCATAATTTACCACCTGAATTCATGGACGTTGAAAAAGAAGAAGAAATGGCCATCAGAGAAGAAGAAGAAATGGACACATCATTTCAAGAAGAAGAAGATTCACGGAGGACAAAATGTAGTGTGTGTTTATTAGCTGAAGCCAATGTCGCTCCGGGACCATGTAACCATTTGTGCCTGTGCAAAGACTGCTGTAAACCACTGAGAAGATGTCCAATCTGCAGAAAGACTGTTTATGAATATCTGACAATCTACATACCATAAAAGATGTATTTTTGTTGTTGATTAAAAGAAATTTAAATTTATATTTAGTGTTATTATTTTTTAACTTTCCATCGAAGTACAAAGAAAAATCAAAATGAGGGATAGTAAATTAGACCTCGTACGACACATCTGTTGGGTAGATCCTCATATGAGTATATGGTGGAACTTAGCTTCATGGCCTTCATGTACACATATGGGTCCTACTTATAATTTTAATAATGGATTCTGGGTAAATTTGTCCTATAGCACTACGTGCTATTCTTAATAGGGAAAAACGTCATGGGATAGGGATCCAAAAAGGGATTCTAGGAGAATTCTAATCCAGAACATTACTCCTGTTCAATCGAATGCACCCCCGATACCCTCTCGGTACTATAGCACTACGTGCTAAACGGATAAAATGGGGAAATAAAGTCAATTTCGGTGATTTTGGGTGGATTTTGGTGATTTGGATGGATTGTCGGGTTGTTTGTGGTAATTAGATTTACTCTTCTACAAAGGAACATACCCTCAAAACATACCCCGTCCTATTACAGAAAGATTGGGTAACATAGCAATCACGTGCTACCATAGAAACCAAGATGGCGGCCTCCAGTATACAAAATGGCCGACGGAAACACGTATCATCCTAACAACACGCGCTGCGCATGCGCACTCACACCACGTATCACTATGGGGATGACGTCACAACATGGCCGCTCACGCGGGTTACCATGACAACACAACATGGCGCCACTACGTCACGTGACTATGACGTCACATGAGATCATCCATGAGATCATCCAAACTTTCCCTGTAGGGGAACATGACATACTACTTACGGGAGTTAAGTTCTCACCCGAACCGCTTAACCTGGCGCACAACCAAATGAGAACACCAATACTCATTCCTCTATATGCGTGCCACTATGTGGAGACCGCACCCATGCGCAACGCAGCAGGCTATATTTCCAATCCTGAGCCCTTAACCTCGGGCCAACCTAGGGTCCATCTACGGTGACCACATATCGATAGCCTAATCCCTTTTCCACACCACCTTTCATAAACACGGGATATAAGAGATTATACGCAACCGCCCCCCCCCCCCCCCCCCCAGTGGGGGTTCCAGCAGTGTAATACGACGGCAATCTTGACACGAACTGATGGTGCTCTCTTCAAATCCAGATCATATCACCAAGTAACAACGCCCCCCCCCCCTTCCGGGGGCCGGGCTTATAGGGATGGGCTACCATGGCCCTCCCCATCTCGCACCTCTGTTAGATGACCGCATCCGAAGCTTGAGGGTGAACCTAGTGGCTACTATGCCCCCCCCCCCCAACTATCAAATGGTGACAATTAATTTGCACCATGGTGAAAAGTAATTTGCACCATGGTGAAAATTTGAGAAAAAAACTTCTAGAGGGGTTTCGATTTTTAAATATTCCAGGCATCCTCATTTCGCTTGACTACGAGAGGGCTTTCGGTTTTTTGGAATGGTCGTTTATTGCAAAAACTCTTAATTTCTTTAGACTGTTTTTTCCTTGTATGTTGTTAGTTTTGCAATAATATTTATAGACATATTTTAAGCAATGGTCACTGAATCAATTCAGTTTAGAACGTGATGTGAAATAACTGGATCCTTTTTTCTTCTCTGAGGAGAAATCTTGAAAGGAACCTTAAAAGAGTTTTGTTAAATCCAAATATTTGTGATATAAAAATAATGATTCATGGAAAATGACGGATACTCTTTGAACCTTGCTTTGGAAGCAGTAAACATTTTTTCATTTATCTGTGGTTTGAAGGCAAATTTTGAATTGACTGAAGTCATATGGATTGGTTCGAATGGGGGTTCCGGTGTCGAAATTTAAAAAAAACACAAAGTTAAATGGAACAATGAACATTTATTACTGGAAATCAAATACAACTTGTCTTCTGAAAATCATACCCTAAATACCTACCCAGAATGGACAGAAAAGATAGGAAAAAAAACAAACTGTTACGTGATATGTCTTTAAGAACTTTAATCCTTATGAAAAAACGACAGTGCTTAAACCCATCGCCCTCCCTACAGTGCTCAAACCCATCGCCCCCAACGAACGATACCATGACGTAACCGTTAGGCAGCACGATTGTTTTGGTAGTGGATCGGTTATGGTGTGGGGAGGCATAACCATGACAAGCAGAACAGCATTACATGCCATCCAATGACTTGTCACAGGGCAGTATTACCGTGACAATATGTTAGCAGCTCATGTGGTGCCATTTGTGCCACGTCACGGCTGTCGATTCATTTTCCAAGATGACAATGCGAGAGCACATAGGGCCCGTGTCGCTACAGATTTCTTCCACGAGCAGAACATCTTCACACTGCTTTGACTAGCACTAAGTCCAGACCTTTCACCAATCGAGCACGTCTGGGATATTATTTGGCAGGCGCCTACGACAACGCCAACAGCCCCCTACCAATGTCCAGGAACTCGCCGCTGCACTGCAGGAAGAATGGAATAACCTCCGTCAAGCTGGTATTGGACGTTTAGTTAGGAGTATGCCACGTCGGATCTGTGCTTGTCTCGCAAACCGAGGAAATAATTCACCAAATGTCACAGTGCAATGCCCCAGCTGTCTTTTTAATGAAAATATAAATATATTCCTTCATATATCTCACTTTTATCAAATATCCCCTACCTTTTTTGAATAGTATATATATTATGTCTATATACTGCACTACACGGAAATCAGCGAGAAGCTCTCTTTGTTGCAAATTCCCCGCGTGCATGGTTGGGGTTCGAACCCACAACAACAGAGAGAGTTTCCTTCCGGACCAACCGCCTAGCGAAACTACAATGAGTCACGCACACCACTCGGCCATCAACATACCCTAAGAGAGAATACTAGTTAACCAAGGATATGCCTGGCCAGTACAGAACACGCGGCATACTCAATTCTTCATAAATTCATCATTTAATCCTTTAAACATCAGTGGCCCTTTTTCCGGCCCAGAAGCATGATACGTCATAATTTTATTAATTTGGGTGGCTGCTGGGTGAATGTGTGGGGTAGACCGATCAATATTTTCAACGTGCAGCCAGGGGGCTGCACGTTGAAAATATTAATTGGTCTACCCCCAAACAATGAATGTGGACTCTTCCAACTGCTGCAATTGAACTGACATGGAAGAAACCAACAGTGTTCAAAGGGTTAATTTCATCTATTAAGTATATAATCCGCACTACATGGAAATCAGCGAGAAGCTCTCTTTTTCAAATTTCCCGCGTGAATGGTGAGGGCTCGAACCCACAACAACAGAGAAAGTTTTATTACGTGGGATTATATATATATATAATCGATAAGACAACTAGGCTTGTATATCATGTTTGAATTCACATTTTTTTATATATTTATTTACTGTGTATTATCTAGAGCGCTACAGAATAGTTTATCATATAGTAACAGGTGGACGAGCGGAAGTGTTATATTTACATTATGTAATATTCATGGAGTTTGGACGTTCTGAAAACCAGCTTGAGTGAACTCTTGTTGGATTTGTGTGCATGAGTTCTTGACATTAGGAACAACGATTTTCTGATGTTTAACTCACATTTGTGTAGGTGAAGCCGTTTAACGACATGGATATGCAACTTTGACCAGTTGATACCAGTGATGCCATTTCTGTGGAATATAATATTTGGGATATCAAAGTAGTTTGACACACCTTCTGGCTTTCCAAAACTTCGAAAATTAAGGATGTTGTTTATCATCCCACAAGTATCGGGATTAACCAGTTAAGGCCTCATAAAGCCCTCTACTGCTCAGCTCTGCACAAAAAGTGCATGTGGAGACGAAGGACCTTGTTGTCCAAACACATGGCTATCCACAGTACTCATCTGTGACCATTTTACATTTCGTTCTCATTAACTACATGCACACTATCCCTTTACCCAACGTAACGTCCAAAACCGACGAGCGTTGTTCACAAAAATCACCATTCGGTTTTCATTATTGTTTTCATTCTTTTGTCTCAAAAGCATCGCGTATGACCACTTATTGGAATGAGCTCGCTGGGGTCATTCAAATCAAGGATAATAAGCTATGTCTTTGACGCACAAAATGAAAAAAAAATAGTTATTCAAGAATTTTGTTTACAAATATCGTCTGCCTTTCGTGTTAGGTAAAGCCGTAAAGGGATATAAACACGAACGACTCCACTGCACAGCTCTGATCAAAATTGGAACAGCTGTCTGCCAGTCCCTCGAGTGGTCTGAAGTGCTCGTGGAGAACAAGGACCTCCTTGTCCAAACATATGGCTGTCCACAGTACCCATCTATAACCATTTTATATTTCCTCCTCATCAGCTACAAGCACACTAGCCGTTTGCCCAACGTAATGACCAAACCGGTCTGCGCTGTTCACAAAAATCACCATTCAGTTTTCATTATTTCTTTCATTTTTATGTCTCAAAAGCATAGCGTATGACCCTCATTGGAACTAGCTCCCTGAGCTCGTTCCAATGAGTGGTCATAAGCTATGTTTCTGACGCCAAAAATGAAAAAAATATAGTTTTTCAAGAATTTTGTTCAGAAATGTCGTCAGCCTTTCGTGTTAGGTAAATAACTATAAACAAACGAACGACTCTGCATTTACGTAATCTTTGATCCATCACACATAATAATAATCTGGTGACAATACTGTTGAATTCTTACCAGATATCACGAATTTACAACATACTAAGTCAACTGTAAATGTAAGTTGCGATACCTCCTACATGACATCCACACAACATGTACACTCTGGTTCAAATCGGACATTAATCCGTATCTGACCATTGTACCTCCCTCGACCACTTATTGAGTTTCTTAACGTCACTTTCGGCGACAGGAGCTACCGCCCTCTGGACAATTCCACGAGTTACCAGCATCATACTCGCGACTTCGTTTCAGCGTTACATGATAGGTTGGGGATCGACCTCTCGGTTTTCTTCCGTGGAACTTCACAGATCCAATTGTATCAGCGAAGAGCCACGCTTATAGACAAGTGAGCTTCAGTTGTTGGATAATGTCGCTCCAACAGAAACAGCAACAGTAACTCGGCTGATCTACCCTTTCCGATGATGTAGAGTCATCCTTGGCTGCATGATCATAAAATTACATTCGGAGTACAAACACTTGGCGTAGACCATGTTACGAAATACATGTCGTGAACCGCGTCCCACAACGACCGTGGCGTTGGCTTCACAACCTTGGCACTTTGGCTGATACGCCTGGCAAGCACATTACCAAAGCTTCCACTCAAACATTTAGCATAATAAACGTATACTTGGTAAACGATTTAAGTTAACATCAACGTCCGCAAAACCAAGAAACTTTTTTCTATACGAAGATATACACTTCCTTCATACTCTAAAATGACAATCAGTATTACTCTTTAATACCAAGTCATTGTTCTTTTAATCTGGAGCAACAATCATGCAAGGTCACCAAAGACATCATAGGCCATTCTAACTAGGACCAGCCTGCATGCTGGACCATCACAAAAACATGGCACCCTCCTACTAAGATAAACATGTCTGCTGAACCGCTTCACATAGAATATACCTTTTCTACCAATGGCAACTGTCCCCATGGACTGCCACAGAAAACATAGCTCTTTCAAACAGAAAGCATAGGTCTTTCCTAGTACGAATCCCCTGCCTACTAAAGCACTAGGCATTGTGGCTGCTTTTCTCTACCAGAAGTCACATGCCTGATACCCATCACATACAACAGCTCTCTTTCCTGCTAGGCCACCCATTGAATAATTCTATACATAGAAGGAAATGTATGGAAGAGAATAGCTGGGAGCTACTCATTGTCCACCACATATCTCTTCCCATTCCACTGGTAATGGGTTTCCATAAACTAATTGCTTTGTACCCAAAGTACCATAACTACAAGTACTTTGGGTGTCAATTACTTAGTGAATACTAATAAGTGTGCAAATAATTTATCTTCTCTGTGTGATTGGTAAGTATAGACATTAACTGTGATGCCTTCCATTCATCTTCTCTCTGTGATTGGTAAGTATAGACATTAACTGTGATGCCTTCCATTCATCTTCTCTCTGTGATTGGTAAGTATAGACATTAACTGTGATGCCTTCCATTCATCTTCTCTCTGTGATTGGTAAGTATAGACATTAACTGTGATGCCTTCCATTCATCTTCTCTCTGTGATTGGTAAGTATAGACATTAACTGTGATGCCTTCCATTCATCTTCTCTCTGTGATTGGTAAGTATAGACATTAACTGTGATGCCTTCCATTCATCTTCTCTCTGTGATTGGTAAGTATAGACATTAACTGTGATGCCTTCCATTCATCTTCTCTCTGTGATTGGTAAGTATAGAGACATTAACTGTGATGCCTTCCATTTATCTTCTCTCTGTGATTGGTAAGTATAGACATTAACTGTGATGCCTTCCATTTATCTTCTGTCTGTGATTGGTAAGTATAGAGACATTAACTGTGATGCCTTCCATTTATCTTCTCTCTGTGATTGGTAAGTATAGACATTAACTGTGATGCCTTCCATTCATCTTCTCTCTGTGATTGGTAAGTATAGACATTAACTGTGATGCCTTCCATTCATCTTCTCTCTGTGATTGGTAAGTATAGACATTAACTGTGATGCCTTCCATTCATCTTCTCTCTGTGATTGGTAAGTATAGACATTAACTGTGATGCCTTCCATTCATCTTCTCTCTGTGATTGGTAAGTATAGACATTAACTGTGATGCCTTCCATTCATCTTATCTCTGTGATTGGTAAGTATAGACATTAACTGTGATGCCTTCCATTCATCTTCTCTCTGTGATTGGTAAGTATAGACATTAACTGTGATGCCTTCCATTCATCTTCTCTCTGTGATTGGTAAGTATAGACATTAACTGTGATGCCTTCCATTCATCTTCTCTCTGTGATTGGTAAGTATAGACATTAACTGTGATGCCTTCCATTCATCTTCTCTCTGTGATTGGTAAGTATAGACATTAACTGTGATGCCTTCCATTCATCTTCTCTCTGTGATTGGTAAGTATAGACATTAACTGTGATGCCTTCCATTCATCTTCTCTCTGTGATTGGTAAGTATAGACATTAACTGTGATGCCTTCCATTCATCTTCTCTCTGTGATTGGTAAGTATAGACATTAACTGTGATGCCTTCCATTCATCTTCTCTCTGTGATTGGTAAGTATAGACATTAACTGTGATGCCTTCCATTCATCTTCTCTCTGTGATTGGTAAGTATAGACATTAACTGTGATGCCTTCCATTCATCTTCTCTCTGTGATTGGTAAGTATAGACATTAACTGTGATGCCTTCCATTCATCTTCTCTCTGTGATTGGTAAGTATAGACATTAACTGTGATGCCTTCCATTTATCTTCTCTCTGTGATTGGTAAGTATAGACATTAACTGTGATGCCTTCCATTCATCTTCTCTCTGTGATTGGTAAGTATAGACATTAACTGTGATGCCTTCCATTCATCTTCTCTCTGTGATTGGTAAGTATAGACATTAACTGTGATGCCTTCCATTCATCTTCTCTCTGTGATTGGTAAGTATAGGCATTAACTGTGATGCCTTCCATTCATCTTCTCTCTGTGATTGGTAAGTATAGACATTAACTGTGATGCCTTCCATTTATCTTCTCTCTGTGATTGGTAAGTATAGACATTAACTGTGATGCCTTCCATTCATCTTCTCTCTGTGATTGGTAAGTATAGACATTAACTGTGATGCCTTCCATTCATCTTCTCTCTGTGATTGGTAAGTATAGACATTAACTGTGATGCCTTCCATTCATCTTCTCTCTGTGATTGGTAAGTATAGACATTAACTGTGATGCCTTCCATTCATCTTCTCTCTGTGATTGGTAAGTATAGACATTAACTGTGATGCCTTCCATTCATCTTCTCTCTGTGATTGGTAAGTATAGACATTAACTGTGATGCCTTCCATTCATCTTCTCTCTGTGATTGGTAAGTATAGACATTAACTGTGATGCCTTCCATTCATCTTCTCTCTGTGATTGGTAAGTATAGAGACATTAACTGTGATGCCTTCCATTCATCTTCTCACAGCAAACGTATCACACTCTACAAATAGCAGCTCAACTTTTAATCCCTGGACCACCAGATCTCATATTGTACACAAACAGCTATCAAAACTATAACCTTTTATTAGTGTTAGTAAAGCACAAGTAATTGGCGATTGGTTTCATTTCATTTACAACAGTTGTTTACATATTTGCATCTCAACTGACTCATGGGATCCTGGGCTCCACTTTGTGATTCACAAAAATTGAGTTAATTTCTGACTAAGGTAGGCCCTTAGAATCTACCAACAAAACAGCACCCACATCCCATTAATTAATACCAACAAAACAGCACCCATGTCCCATTAATTAATACCAACAAAACAGCACCCAAATCCCAATAATTAATACCAACAAAACAGCTCCCATGTCCCAATAATTAATACCAGCAAAACAGCACCCACATCCCAATAATTAATACCAACAAAACAGCTCCCATGTCCCAATAATTAATACCAACAAAACAGCTCCCATGTCCCAATAATTAATACCAACAAAACAGCACCCACATCCCAATAATTAATACCAACAAAACAGCACCCATGTCCCAATAATTAATACCAACAAAACAGCACCCATGTCCCAATAATTAATACCAACAAAACAGCACCCACATCCCAATAATTAATACCAACAAAACAGCACCCATGTCCCAATAATTAATACCAACAAAACAGCACCCATGTCCCAATAATTAATACCAACAAAACAGCACCCACGTCCCAATAATTAATACCAACATAACAGCACCCATGTCCCACAAATTAATACCAACAAAACAGCACCCACATCCCAATAATTAATACCAACAAAACAGCACCCACATCCCAATAATTAATACCAACAAAACAGCACCCACATCCCAATAATTAATACCAACAAAACATCACCCACATCCCAATAATTAATACCAACAAAACAGCACCCACATCCCAATAATTAATACCAACAAAACAGCACCCATGTCCCAATAATTAATACCAACAAAACAGCACCCACATCCCAATAATTAATACCAACAAAACAGCACCCACATCCCAATAATTAATACCAACAAAACAGCACCCATGTCCCAATAATTAATACCAACAAAACAGCTCCCATCTCCCAATAATTAATACCAACAAAATAGCACCCATATCCCAGTAATTAATACCAACAAAACAGCTCCCACATCCCAATAATTAATAGAGAGTTAATCATTTTAACCATCACATCTCGCTCCAAACAGCATTGTTGTTATGCTAGCAACACTGGTTTTAACCACATCATCACTTCAGTTAGGGGTGTCTAGAAGATACCACACTCCATTTTAACCATCGCATCTCCCTCCAGTTAGAATTGTCAGGAAGATCGCACACTCCTTTTGACCATCGTATCTAACTCCAGGCAGGGCTGTTATTAAGATAGCACCTCCTCCTTTAACCATCGCATCTCACTCCATGCAGGATTATTATTAAGATAGCAGCACATCCTTCTTTAACCATCGCGCCTAACTCCAAGCAGGGTTGTTATTAAGATAGCACCCCCTCCTTTAATTATCGCATCATCCTCCAGGCAGGGTTATTATTAAGTTTGCAGGACATCATCCTTTAAGCATCGCATCTCACCCCCAAGCACGATTGTTATTAAAATAGCACCTCCTCCTTTAACCATCGCATCTCATTTCAGGCAGGATTATTATTAGGATAGCACCTCATCCTTTAACCATCGCATCTAACTTCAGGCAGGATTGTTATTAAGATAGCACCTCCCCCTTTAACCATCGCATCTCACTCCAGGCAGGATTATTATTAAGATAGTAGCACATCCTCCTTTAACCACCGCATCTCACTTCAGGCAGGATTGTTATTAAGATAGCACCTCCCCCTTTAACCATCGCATCTCAATTCAGGCAGGATTGTTATTAAGAAAGTACACTTCCATTTACCCATCGCATCTCACTCCAGACAGGATTCTTATTAAGAAAGTACACTTCCATTTACCCATCGCATCTCACTCCAGGCAGGATTGTTATTAAGATAGGACACTTCCATTTACCCATCGAATCTCATTCCAGGCAGGATTGTTATTAAGAGAGTACACTCCCTTTTATCCGTCGCATTTCACTCCAGGCAGGATTGTTATTAAGATAACAACCCCCCCCCCCTTTACCCCTTTTACCCATCGAATTTCATTCCATGCACGATTGTTATTAAGACAGCAGCACACACTCCTTCAACCATCACATCTCACCCCAGGCACGATTGTTATTAAGATAGTACACTTCCGTTTATCCACCGCATCTCACTCCAGGCAGGATTATTATTAAGATAGCACTTCACCCTTTAACCATAGCGTCTCACTTCAGATACGATTGTTATTAAGAAATCACGCCCAGGCAGGATTGTTATTAAGAAAGCACACCCAGGCAGGATTGTTATTAAGAAAGCACACCCAGGCAGGATTGTTATTAAGATAGCACACCCAGGCAGGATTGTTATTAAGAAAGCACACCCAGGCAGGATTGTTATTAAGAAAGCACACCCAGGCAGGATTGTTATTAAGATAGCACACCCAGGCAGGATTGTTATTAAGAAAGCACACCCAGGCAGGATTGTTATTAAGAAAGCACACCCAGGCAGGATTGTTATTAAGATAGCACACCCAGGCAGAATTGTTATTAAGAAAGCACACCAAGGCAGGATTGTTATTAAAAAAGCACACCCAGGCAGGATTGTTATTAAGATAGCACACCCAGGCAGGATTATTATTAAGAAAGCACACCCAGGCAGGATTGTTATTAAGAAAGCACACCCAGGCAGGATTGTTATTAAGAAAGCACACCCAGGCAGGATTGTTATTAAGAAAGCACACCCAGGCAGGATTGTTATTAAGAAAGCACACCCAGGCAGGATTGTTATTAAGATAGCACACCCAGGCAGGATTGTTATTAAGATAGCAACGCCTCCTTTAACCTTCGCATCTCACTAAAGGCACGATTGATGTTAAGATAGCACCTTCTCATTTAGCCATCGGATCTCACTCCAGGCATGACTGCTATTTAGATAGCATCTCCTCCTTTAATCATCGCGTCTCATTCCAGGCAGGATTGTTATTAAGATAGCACCCCTCCTTCAATCATCGCACCTCACTCCAGGCAGGATTGTTACTATGAGAGCATCTCCCCCTTTGACCATCGCATCTCTCTCCCGGCACGATTGTCATTATAATCGCACCCTCTTCCGACGGCGGGCATTTCTTATTTCCCTACAAGTCTAACCACATCTACGTCAGTTTCATTTAATTTGCCACTGCACTACTTAAGGAATAATGCATGGCTTGGAGTTGACTACGCCCATATAGTGCCCAGTGAGGTGGTGTAGTTCGCGGCGGGAACTACACCACCTCACTGGGCACTATATGGGCGTAGTCAACGACAAGACATGCACTAATCCTTATATTATATCGAACACCCATCAAAAAAAACATCTGTCCGATTTGTTAATCTATTACCAAGGTAACAGCCCTACCAACCAGCGTTATATAGAAAAAAATACCATGTAGTTTTTAAAAAACATTTTCTTCTTCCAAAACACGGCTAACTTGGATTATTGATATGAGCAGAAGACAGATTTTGAATCGGTCGGCAAGGGTAAACAAAACATTTCCCCCAAACGGAACTGTGTATTCTAGAATCGCGCAACTCGCGAATAAAAACTAAAATTTTCGAAATTTGACAACGCAGTTTGATAATTTCCACACATTTGTCACACAAAAACATTACCGAATGAGTCAGTACGGGATACCAAACGCCGAAGATTCAAATGAATTTCATTATTTATTCGTTTACTGTCCAAAACATACAATTGAATAGCGAAATAATATGAGCAGCGAAAGAAACGATTTTTTATATCCGGTCGCCTTCTTATGAAAGTTGGACCCAGGTATGGATCATTCTCTTCGAAACGAGATATGGATCATCTTCTCAAGGAATAAAATGAAGGCCTCGAAAAATGTGAGTTCAACACTGAATGGAAAAGCGATACATTTTTCCACAAAGATTTCTTTCCGGGTCATTTTGTGGATGTTGTGCCTCTGTGAATCGATTTTTAAATTTAGACTGATCAGTTTTATTCGCCCAGTATGAAAAGAAAACTGATATAGTAGTGTGCTAAAAATAGAAAACGTGTAGTGCCTGGGTGTAGTGCCTGGTCAGCTCTGTGTATGCAAACTACACGAAATAGGGTATCATCTATCAGCCAATCAGAATGCAAGGAAGTCACGTGAGATATAATATAGGCTGATATTACGCAATGAAGTAGTAAGATTTAATACCAAACTAAATATGTATAGCATGATAACAGAGGCATTGAGTGGAGTTTATCTTTCAGATCTTTCTGTTATTACTAGAGCATACATTTTAACCAACCCAAAGGATATTTTAAAGCACGGAAGGAAAGATATTTTGATTTTTTTTTTATTTTCAATTAAAATAATCGTGCATTTCCATTTCTTTTTTTAATAAACTTGAGAAACATATTTTCGTTGCATTTTCAACTTTTTGGCCGCTATCCTGGGAAAATTAAAAGACTGAAGATGGCTCCTAGGCTAATGTTAAATAAAACATAAGAAAGCAGTCTGCATACTAAATTTGGTGCTTTTTCTGTTAAATCACCCAATTACAAGCACAAGTCGGTCTGTCGGTCGGCCGGTCGGTCCGTCGGTTCCCAAAATAAGTCGAATCCCCTATTTAACAAGTATTCGTGACTGTCATTTGGTGTATTTATTACATTCGATGCTGTTGTGTAAATTGTCGATTTTGTAACGTATACACACAAAGTAATTTTTCCAATACTGTTTCAAAAAAGTTCTTTCAATGCCCATGCATATGAGAACATGAGTCCGACGAATAACTGCCTACGAATTTCCGCTGTTTTTTTTTATTTGTAGAGCTAATCAGAATCGCGATGGAAAATCAAGAAAGTTCGCCTCCTGCAATGAATACAGTTCCCAGATTTTCACCCAAAGATACACCACCTAGATCATTCTTGATCAACTATCGAGTAAAGAAAGTTATTTTTGCTGCCCACATAACAACACTCTTGTGGTCAACAGCTTACTTCATGCAGAGTGCCACACTTCCGGTAAGTCGAATATTAAAATCAAATTGAGGTTTTACTTTCTTCTCAGTCTTCCAAAACGCCCGAGAGCTAGATCCATAGTTCAGAGACGGACGAACATATGGGACGAGGCACAAATTGTAACGGGATACGCGGCACACTGACCTTCATAAAAATGAGTTTCTCACTGAAGATTACTTTTAAAAATCCACAATGGAGCTTCATTTGAACATCAAATTGTGATTTCCTATCACAATAATGGGTAACGATTACAGTTTTTGACGAATCAGCTTTTTGTGAAAACAAACGGACGAACGAGCGCACGAACGAACGAACTAATAGACGGACGGACGGACAATTTAATCATTACTGACAATTGTCTTCACTGGAAGAGATTTACAGGAAACTTAGCTCCTCATAATTTTCAAAAGCTGTCAGTAAATTTAACACTAAGGGCGTGGGAATTTCATTTAAAAATTGAAACTTCGAAATGTTACTGAATCATCGATGTGCGCATCCTTTCACAAACTTCAGACATTTTCTTGTAGAGTAGAATAAACCTGCAGAAGCTGGTTTTTTACCATTTTGCGCAATCAGTTTGAACGTTTCGCTATAACTGTCTGTTGAAACTCATTTAAAAAAAAAAAATCTTCCATTTTCACCATCTTTTGGTGAACTGTAACTTTTTTCCTTCCTTTATATCAACAGTGTGCACATCGTGACATTCAATACCCATACTGCCCTTTTTATTAATATAAAGTCGAGGAGGTGAGATTTGCTAATTCTTTTCTTGGGAAGAATAAAACCTACCAATTACTGTAAAAACACATTCGCTAAAAAGAGCCAAAATGGACACTAAGTGTTGTTAGGTGTGATACTGATATAAGTGGACATTAAGTGTTGGTAGGTGTGATACTGATACAAGTGGACATTAAGTGTTGGTAGGTGTTGATACTGATATAAGTGGACATTAAGTGTTGGTAGGCGTGATACTGATATAAGTGGACACTAAGTGTTGGTAGGTGTGATACTGATATAAGTGGGCTCTAAGTGTTGGTAGGTGTGACACTGATATAAGTGGACACTAAGTGGACACTAAGTGTTGTTAGGTGTGACACTGATATAAGTGGACACTAAGCGTTGGTAGGTGTGATACTGATATAAGTGGACACTAAGTGTTGGTAGGTGTGATACTGATATAAGTGGACACTAAGTGTTGGTAGGTGTGATACTGATATAAGTGGACACTAAGTGTTGGTAGGTGTGATACTGATATAAGTGGACACTAAGTGTTGGTAGGTGTGATACTGATATAAGTGGACACTAAGTGTTGGTAGGTGTGACACTGATATAAGTGGACACTAAGTGGACACTAAGTGTTGTTAGGTGTGACACTGATATAAGTGGACACTAAGCGTTGGTAGGTGTGATACTGATATAAGTGGACACTATGTGTTGGTAGGTGTGATACTGATATAAGTGGACATTAAGTGTTGGTAAGTGTTATACTGATATAAGTGGACACTAAGTGTTGGTAGGTGTGATACTGATATAAGTGGACACTAAGTGTTGGTAGGTGTGACACTGATATAAGTGGACACTAAGTGTTGGTAGGTGTGATACTGATATAAGTGGACACTAAGTGTTGGTAGGTGTAATACTGATATAAGTGGACACTATGTGTTGGTAGGTGTGATACTGATATAAGTGGACACTAAGTGTTGGTAGGTGTGATACTGATATAAGTGGACACTAAGTGTTGGTAAGTGTTATACTGATATAAGTGGACACTAAGTGTTGGTAGGTGTGATACTGATATAAGTGGACACTAAGTGTTGGTAGGTGTGATACTGATATAAGTGGACACTAAGTGTTGGTAGGTGTGATACTGATATAAGTGGACACTAAATGTTGGTAGGTGTGATACTGATATAAGTGGACACTAAATGTTGGTAGGTGTGACACTGATATAAGTGGACACTAAGTGTTGGTAGGTGTGATACTGATATAAGTGGACACTAAGTGTTGGTAGGTGTAATACTGATATAAGTGGACACTATGTGTTGGTAGGTGTGATACTGATATAAGTGGACACTAAGTGTTGGTAGGTGTAATACTGATATAAGTGGACACTATGTGTTGGTAGGTGTGATACTGATATAAGTGGACACTAAGTGTTGGTAGGTGTAATACTGATATAAGTGGACACTATGTGTTGGTAGGTGTGATACTGATATAAGTGGACACTATGTGTTGGTAGGTGTGATACTGATATAAGTGGACACTAAGTGTTGGTAGGTGTGATACTGATATAAGCGGACACTAAGTGTTGGTAGGTGTGATACTGATATAAGTGGACACTAAATGTTGGTAGGTGTGATACTGATATAAGTGGACACTAAGTGTTGGTAGGTGTGATACTGATATAAGTGGACACTAAGTGTTGGTAGGTGTGATACTGATATAAGTGGACACTAAGTGTTGGTAGGTGTGATATTGATGTAAGTGGACACTATGTGTTGGTAGGTGTGATACTGATATAAGTGAACACTAAGCGTAGGTAGGTGTGATACTGATGTAAGTGGACACTATGTGTTGGTAGGTGTGATACTGATATAAGTGGACACTAAATGTTGGTAGGTGTGACACTGATATAAGTGGACACTAAGTGTTGGTAGGTGTGACACTGATATAAGTGGACACTAAATGTTGGTAGGTGTGATACTGATATAAGTGGACACTAAATGTTGGTAGGTGTGACACTGATATAAGTGGACACTAAATGTTGGTAGGTGTGACACTGATATAAGCGGACACTTAGTGTTGGTAGGTGTGATATTGATGTAAGTGGACACTAAATGTTGGTAGGTGTGACACTGATATAAGTGGACACTAAATGTTGGTAGGTGTGACACTGATATAAGTGGACACTAAGTGTTGGTAGGTGTGATATTGATGTAAGTGGACACTAAGTGTTGGTAGGTGTGATATTGATGTAAGTGGACACTATGTGTTGGTAGGTGTGATACTGATATAAGTGGACACTAAATGTTGGTAGGTGTGATACTGATATAAGTGGACACTAAGTGTTGGTAGGTGTGATATTGATGTAAGTGGACACTATGTGTTGGTAGGTGTGATACTGATATAAGTGAACACTAAGCGTAGGTAGGTGTGATACTGATGTAAGTGGACACTATGTGTTGGTAGGTGTGATATTGATGTAAGCGGACACTAAGTGTTGGTAGGTGTGATATTGATGTAAGTGGACACTAAATGTTGGTAGGTGTGATATTGATGTAAGTGGACACTATGTGTTGGTAGGTGTGATACTGATATAAGTGGACACTATGTGTTGGTAGGTGTGACACTGATATAAGTGGACACTAAGTGGACACTAAGTGTTGTTAGGTGTGACACTGATATAAGTGGACACTAAGCGTTGGTAGGTGTGATACTGATATAAGTGGACACTAAGCGTTGGTAGGTGTGATACTGATATAAGTGGACACTAAATGTTGGTAGGTGTGATATTGATGTAAGTGGACACTAAGTGTTGGTAGGTGTGATACTGATATAAGTGGACACTAAATGTTGGTAGGTGTGATATTGATGTAAGTGGACACTAAGTGTTGGTAGGTGTGATACTGATATAAGTGGACACTAAGTGTTGGTAGGTGTGATACTGATATAAGTGGACACTAAGTGTTGGTAGGTGTGATACTGATATAAGTGGACACTAAATGTTGGTAGGTGTGATATTGATGTAAGTGGACACTAAGTGTTGGTAGGTGTGATACTGATATAAGTGGACACTAAGTGTTGGTAGGTGTAATACTGATATAAGTGGACACTATGTGTTGGTAGGTGTGATACTGATATAAGTGGACACTAAATGTTGGTAGGTGTGATATTGATGTAAGTGGACACTAAGTGTTGGTAGGTGTGATACTGATATAAGTGGACACTAAGTGTTGGTAGGTGTAATACTGATATAAGTGGACACTATGTGTTGGTAGGTGTGATATTGATATAAGTGGACACTAAGTGTAGGTAGGTGTGATACTGATATAAGTGAACACTAAGTGTTGGTAGGTGTGATACTGATATAAGTGGACACTAAATGTTGGTAGGTGTGATACTGATATAAGTGGACATTAAGTGTTGGTAAGTGTTATACTGATATAAGTGGACACTAAGTGTTGGTAGGTGTGATACTGATATAAGTGGACACTAAGTGTTGGTAGGTGTGATACTGATATAAGTGGACACTAAGTGTAGGTAGGTGTGATACTGATATAAGTGGACACTAAATGTTGGTAGGTGTGATACTGATATAAGTGGACACTAAGTGTTGGTAGGTGTGATATTGATGTAAGTGGACACTATGTGTTGGTAGGTGTGATACTGATATAAGTGGACACTATGTGTTGGTAGGTGTGACACTGATATAAGTGGACACTAAGTGGACACTAAGTGTTGTTAGGTGTGACACTGATATAAGTGGACACTAAGCGTTGGTAGGTGTGATACTGATATAAGTGGACACTAAGCGTTGGTAGGTGTGATACTGATATAAGTGGACACTAAGTGTTGGTAGGTGTAATACTGATGTAAGTGGACACTAAGTGTTGGTAGGTGTGATACTGATATAAGTGGACACTAAATGTTGGTAGGTGTGATACTGATATAAGTGGACATTAAGTGTTGGTAAGTGTTATACTGATATAAGTGGACACTAAATGTTGGTAGGTGTGATACTGATATAAGTGGACACTAAATGTTGGTAGGTGTTATACTGATATAAGTGGACACTAAGTGTAGGTTGGTGTGATACTGATATAAGTGGACACTAAGTGGACACTAAGTGTTGGTAGGTGTGATATTGATGTAAGTGGACACTAAGTGTTGGTAGGTGTTATACTGATATAAGTGGACACTAAGTGTAGGTTGGTGTGATACTGATATAAGTGGACACTAAGTGGACACTAAGTGTTGGTAGGTGTGATACTGATATAAGTGGACACTAAGTGTTGGTAGGTGTGATACTGATATAAGTGGACACTAAATGTTGGTAGGTGTGATATTGATGTAAGTGGACACTAAGTGTTGGTAGGTGTGATACTGATATAAGTGGACACTAAGTGTTGGTAGGTGTGATACTGATATAAGTGGACACTAAGTGTTGGTAGGTGTTATACTGATATAAGTGGACACTAAGTGTAGGTTGGTGTGATACTGATATAAGTGGACACTAAGTGTTGGTAGGTGTGATACTGATATAAGTGGACACTAAATGTTGGTAGGTGTGACACTGATATAAGTGGACACTAAGTGTTGGTAGGTGTGATACTGATATAAGTGGACACTAAATGTTGGTAGGTGTGATACTGATATAAGTGGACACTAAGTGTTGGTAGGTGTGATACTGATATAAGTGGACACTAAGTGTTGGTAGGTGTGATACTGATATAAGTGGACACTAAGTGTTGGTAGGTGTGATATTGATGTAAGTGGACACTAAGTGTTGGTAGGTGTGATACTGATATAAGTGGACACTAAGTGTTGGTAGGTGTGACACTGATATAAGTGGACACTAAGTGTTGGTAGGTGTGATATTGATGTAAGTGGACACTATGTGTTGGTAGGTGTGATACTGATATAAGTGGACACTATGTGTAGGTAGGTGTGATACTGATATAAGTGGACACTAAGTGTTGGTAAGTGTGATATTGATGTAAGTGGACACTAAGTGTTGGTAGGTGTGATACTGATATAAGTGGACACTAAGTGTTGGTAGGTGTGATACTGATATAAGTGGACACTATGTGTAGGTAGGTGTGATACTGATATAAGTGGACACTAAGTGTTGGTAGGTGTGATATTGATGTAAGTGGACACTAAGTGTTGGTAGGTGTGATACTGATATAAGTGGACACTATGTGTTGGTAGGTGTGATACTGATATAAGTGGACACTATGTGTAGGTAGGTGTGATACTGATATAAGTGGACACTAAGTGTTGGTAGGTGTGATATTGATGTAAGTGGACACTAAGTGTTGGTAGGTGTGATACTGATATAAGTGGACACTAAGTGTTGGTAGGTGTGATACTGATATAAGTGGACACTAAGTGTTGGTAGGTGTTATACTGATATAAGTGGACACTAAGTGTAGGTTGGTGTGATACTGATATAAGTGGACACTAAGTGTTGGTAGGTGTGATATTGATGTAAGTGGACACTAAGTGTTGGTAGGTGTGATACTGATATAAGTGGACACTAAGTGTTGGTAGGTGTGATACTGATATAAGTGGACACTAAGTGTTGGTAGATGTGATACTGATATAAGTGGACACTAAGTGTTGGTAGGTGTGATACTGATATAAGTGGACACTAAGTGTTGGTAGGTGTGATACTGATATAAGCGGACATTAAGTGTTGGTAGGTGTGATACTGATATAAGTGGACACTAAATGTTGGTAGGTGTGATATTGATGTAAGTGGACACTATGTGTTGGTAGGTGTGATACTGATATAAGTGGACACTAAGTGTTGGTAGGTGTGATACTGATATAAGTGGACACTAAGTGTTGGTAGGTGTGATATTGATGTAAGTGGACACTATGTGTTGGTAGGTGTGATATTGATGTAAGTGGACACTATGTGTTGGTAGGTGTGATACTGATGTAAGTGGACACTATGTGTTGGTAGGTGTGATTTTGATGGATGTTCTTAATGCCGGATTAACTGAGAGACTAGTTGCTATTAATTTGTTTGCAAGTTTTATTTTGTTACTTTTAATAAACGAAAACAGACGGCTCCATTTTTGTAATACTGATAAACAGTCACACGTACTCGGTTACATATCTTTCTCAGATTCCTGGGCATTGATGGTGTTCATAGGGATGTTTTGAAAGTGTGGCACGCCCTTGTCTCAGACTTGATATGACCCATGGACGTGGGACCAAGACCAATGAGTCGACACTCAATGGAGGTTCAAATATGAGTCAAGGTAACTGAGGTCATCCAGGGTTATTGAGAGCATTTTTTTCAAAATTGCTGGAAGTCACATATTTTGATCCCCTTAAAACATTCTCGCAGTTCGTACATGCATTTCACGAATAGGCCTGGAAAATGGGAATAATCTGAATACGATAACGTCACAGTATACCCAGGGGTTTATAGAGGTGCAGCACACGCACACAATAAGTGCAACCTTCGCGATTTTATTTCACAATCTAGACAGGTACGACAGTTACCTGTTCATAAAACGACCTGGAGGAGATATTACATACATAGCTCGCAACGAAGAGAATTACATTTCGTTCACCAAGCACTTGGTGGTGGCGAGTATCTAGTCTGGAGAGATAAAATCCGCATCACGAAGACACGCTTTGACGACTGTCCCTACGTCCCATTGAGAAAGTGCGCCTGTACCTACGATTATGTGGACTCTCTAGAATAGCTGAGCGAACGTGCATTGCCTCCCAGGGAAGAATGTTATTCCGAGTTGATCGACGCGCAGGTATCAGTGGGAGATTACGCACACGCCAAAAAGTGTGGAACAAAACTTTTCGACATCGAAACCATGAGAGAATATCATAATCCTCTATGTCCTCCATGTCCTCTTGAGGGTTTGAGGGTTCAAAAGAATGAAAGAAAAAGAGAACAACACTTGTATTCTTGACGTGGAATAACATAGAGATAAATACACAGAACGACACGCGTGTGAAGGCCTCTCGTTTTATCCTTCCGCGATAGCACAAGTGACATATTGATTAAACCATTCACACGCGTGTGTCGTTCTGTGTTTATCCCACTCCTTCACGTCTATAAAAACAATTTTTAGAAGGACACTCAGCAATTCATTTGACAACTATCAACAAAAACAACACATTTTATCGCCAACCAAATTTGCGAGGGGAACCCGTGTTACTATTTCGTCCCCTGAGTTTCAATGTATTCTATGTGCCTACTGGCAGATAGAACACAGTGTAAATCAGGAGACGACTTTTAGCTATCGCTAGCGATTCAAATTGTAATTGCGGTACACGATTTGTAAAAAATTCCAGTGAAATTTCGTTTCTTTATAGAAATAGTCCGTCAACGATTTCTGTTCCGCACATATTTTTCATTTTCTGCATGGTTTAGTGTTGCTGTAGATGATGACATAGAACAGGTGTGTGATAAATGCGACGAACCCAAGCGACTACTCCCTGGTCCCGGAGAGACGCTATATTGGGCGGTGGAAAAACTCGTTCTATGTTGTGGTACATAGCGCAACAGAGAAATTTTACCTGCAGTTGGGTTTGAATAATTGGGAAGACCCATCGAGGAATGAAATTCGAGGAGAGTGATGGGTTCCAATCCTACATTTGCCACAACATAAAATTACGAACGAAATGCATCGAACGAGTTTCAGAAACATTTTTTCAATTTTCAATCTCATGAATAACAGAGTGTTCAGTAAAACAATGGAAAATATAAGTAAGAGAACCGATTTCAACCTCACTCTGGAGAAACAATCGAAAAACCTGGTCCGTACCCAACTATCAACATCGAACCATCCTCAACGAGCAAGTGATGGTCATGCACATGAAACGGAATGAATTAAATTTCGACCCACCCATCTACTTGGACTCCAGCATTTTAGATCTCAGTAAGATATGGATGTACCGTTTCAATCCCAAATACTGCGAGAGAGTGAAGATATTATTTACCGATAGTGGAGATGGACAATGTACCGAAACTGATTTTTTCTTTTCTGTTTTATTAGCCTTTAAGGGCCTGGGCAGTTGACCTGAATTACCACTAGACTACATCCTGTACATGTCCAGTTGCTTAGCTGTGATTTTTAGTCAAGACTTGAAATAGGCAGCCAAGACTTGACTAGAAATCACTGCCTGGTTGATTTGTCTGTAGCCGATGACTGTAGATAACGATGACATGCTGTGATATCGCAAACACCTGAAAAGTACCTTTATAGGTTAAGATATGCTTGGAACAAGTTACAAAATTTCTATAGATATGATTTGTGTTGGATAGGAATACAAATGTTGAGCTCATTGGCAATGACATTTGTGGCGCTGTTGTAGAATGATACAATAACAACTTATTTTCCTTGTACCCTTTGGTAGCATCATTCAAGTCAGATACCGAATACTGGACCGATACCGTGGTTTACCCGCATTAAAATACAGAAACTGATGCTGTGGTTTACCCGCAATAAAAAACCGAAACCGATAACGTGGTTTACCCGCATTAAAATAACGAAACCGATACCGTGGTTTACCCGCATTAAAATAACGAAACCGATACTGTGGTTTACCCGCATTAAAATAACAAAACCGATACCGTGGTCTACCCGCATTAAAATAACGAAACCGATACCGTGGTTTACCCGCCTTAAAATGATAAAACCGATACCGTGGTTTACCCGCATTAAAATAACGGAACCGATACCGTGGTTTACCCGCATTAAAATAACGAAACCGATACTGTGGTTTACCCGCATTAAAATAACGAAACCGATACCGTGGTTTACCCACCTTAAAATAACGAAACCAATACCGTGGTTTACCCGCATTAAAATAACGGAACCGATACCGTGGTTTACTCGCATTAAAATAACGAAACCGATACCGTGGTCTACCCGCATTAAAATAACGAAACCGATACCGTGGTTTACCCGCATTAAAATAACGAAACCGATACCGCTGTTTACCTGCATTAAAATAACGAAACCGATACCGTGGTTTACCTGAATTAAAATAACGAAACCGATACCATGATTTACCCGTATTAAAATAACGAAATCGATACCGCGGTTTACCCACGTTAAAATACCGAAACCGATATCGTGGTTTATCCGCATTAAAATAACGAAACCGATACCGTGGTTTACCCGCATTAAAATACCGAAACCGATACCGTGGTTTAACCGCATTAAAATAACGACACCGATACCGTGGTTTACCCGCATTAAAATACTGAAACCGATGCCGTGGTTTACTCGCATTAAAATAACGAAACCGACGAAACACACCTAAATTATATGTGTACAGTATGGGCGACTAAAAGGAAGAAGGAGTAAAAAAAATGTCGTGAAACAAGTAGTCATTCAAAATAAGAAGATTACAAAGTATATCTTTTAACAAACCTATCTTCAGACGCACGAACAAAATCTGTTCCGAAGAAGTCAATACGATTGCTCTGACGAGAGATACTAACAGCAGCGATTCGAGACAATAACATTTCACACCTTTGAGATTTGGTATTCAGTCTGGGATAGCATTTTCCATGTTAGTTCAATGGTAGCAATTGTAAGAGTCTTTCTTCATTATTTGGGAGTAGACTAATTAATATTGAAAATATTAATGGTCTACCCCACGCGTTCCCTTAGCAACCATACTACTTGATGTAATTATGACGTATCATGTTGTTTGGCCAGGAAAAGCGGTCTTTCGGTTTGAAAGGGTTTAAAAATTGTTTCTCCTCTCATTATTAATGTTTTACGCAAAACTAAAAAATATGAACATATCAATGGAAGGAGTGATCTTATTCAGCAGACCCCTCTCTGATATTAATCTGTTATGAACAATTAAAGATAAAACATTTCTTGAGCGTCTTTTCGAGAGGTACATTATCTTGGAAACCTTGAGCGTTAGAAAAATGTGGAATTTGAAAGACGTTTTCCGGTGACGTTTAGGAATATGGACGACGTTTCGTGCGATGGAACTCACTCGGTTGCGTGGCTCAAACACCTAGGAAATGAAATGAAACTTTATTTTCCAGCCTATTCATGTACAGTTTATAAAAAGGTGTACATTGCATGGAAATGGCATAGACAGAGAGGCTGTCATCATAGGAAGAAATATTATTTCGAGTTAAATCAACAAAGTTGTAATGATTTATTCTGATCGTCAGCCTTTTTTCTGTCTTTTTTGTCAGACCAAAATTTATGGTACTTTCCCTCAATCTGCACTCACGAAATTTCTTACAATAATTGGAAATGTGAACATTTCGTCAAGACCACCATTTGTTTCCTGAAATGTTTTCCGCGATGATAGTGATGCGGATTTAAAATCACTTCATATCTTTCAATATTTTTAAATATAAATGCTTGTATGAGACCCCTCTCTTTCAGACTTTGGATATCTCATCTCCAATAAAAACCATATCTAAGTATGTGTTTATCATAGCCAATTCTTAATTTTTCCGGTGACGTCATGGGGCGTCATCAGTCAGAAAAATCTGCTTTGTCTGATTTCTGTGAAATTTTAAAATGTTGTAGAACTCGGAAAATTAAGACACTACTGTTCTTGTAGTGTTAAAACACGGATTTGTGACACTCATAGCTCCATACTTCAGAAAGAAACAGCTTTCAAACTTCGTACATCCATTTTCCTTATTATCGTTGATCTATCTAGTTTTACTTTTCGGAATATCAATACTTCGTTGTAATGAGCCGGATTCCAAGTGTTTGATTGTTTAAAGATTTCAAATTTCAGCTGTAATTTAACGCTATCTTTCTCAAAGTTTTGAAATATAATCTCCACAAAAAAAATTTCTTAAAATACGTTGCCGTCCTATGGAGTTCTCAGCCGTAAAACCCGACTTCTGAGGTGACGTCATAGAGGGTCACATGGTCAAAAATTAAAATGCGTCAGATTCTTCTGAAAGTTTAGTATGTTGTAGAGACAGCTGTGTTTGTTTTTTTCAATTTAAATCCATTTTTGACGTTTTTACGTCACTTTGATGTTTAATTTATTTTCTTCATTCTTAATTAAAAGCCTTACGTTCGTGAGCCCAGTTGCGTCCTATTAAATATAAAACAAACATACAGTGTTTTCAAGTAAACAATTTATTCTACGAGTAGGATTAAGAATGAAACCGACGAGCTTCTGGCGAGTCGGTTTCATTCTTAATTCTACGAGTAGAATAAATTTTTTACTTGAAAACAATATACGTTTATTTTGTTTATCCCATAAATCTTTTACAGGGCAATCACGACAAAATCGTGCTATAATTCGCTACAAAACACAGCGAGAAGTGAGGAGCAGATTGGTCCAATTCGATCGACCAGCAAAATTGGCAAAAATAAACAAGGCGCAATAATACATTTCTGTTAAAAATAATTCCCCTACACACTTGAGCTAAACTTGCAAAAATACTTTCAGTTGGTGGTGTTTTGTACTGGCATTGTGTAATACTTTCAAAAAGATTTAAAGAAATCAACAATCGAATTATTAATTATGCTAGACAAATGTGGTAGAGGCCAGAGGTGAACAAGTCCGTTGCTACTAGGAGAATAAATTCATTCAGTGTTAAACCTATGGGGAAAATTTATCACCCTACTGGGCGAATAAAGCAAACATTTATCCAAGGCCTTTATTGTTTAAATAAACGGCCATTTATGGGATAATACAGGATAATACACTTATGAATCTTACCACACCTATTTGTGATCATATTAAGTTTGGTAATCCTCACTTTTTCATTTCAAAGGCTCGCGATTAACACCACTTCACCACTCGTGGTGAACATTTGGTACACGAAGTTACTATGGATATATTCTATATATACATACCTACACCCTCCTCTTTTCTAGCCTTTTGGTCGTTCTCCTATCCAATCCACACATACTCCTTGATCAGGTCAGTCTTTTACCCCGTATAATCCATGTCTGGCTAAGGTTTATCAAATCAAGGTACTCATCACCCACAAAGTTCGTAATTTCGCTTTCTTTTCTAGAGAGCCCCTCAATGTTGCTGTATCCTAATGCTTTCTGAGATATTATTCTTATATCATTGTAGGCCTCCTTTTTCTATATTTATTTCATTTGTCTCCCCATATTGCTTTTGTTTCTTATCTTTTCCCACCCACCCTGCCTCATGCAAAAAAGAGATTCCACTAATTGTAACGTGTTACTACCCAACCCCTTCTTACCCACTGGACTTAGATGGAGGCTATCCATGCCATACAACTCCCGCTTACCCCAGAATGTTCAACAGTTGTCAATAAAGGCTACCCAAAGATCCTTGTAGTATTTCTGTAATTCCTCAGTTATCACAATAATTCTAGAATTCCGTTTACTCCTTCCACTCATTACTAGAAGAAATCCCGAAACAACTACAGTCTCCACCATGTAACTTGGTAATCAAGTCCCTGTATATATCCATAAGCTGAACGGACCTCCTCCCCTGATATTGTTCGTACCCAAATGCACCATCACTGGTTGTGACTCTCAAACCTTGACAATACCATCCACTCTAACCCTAATATTCTCCATTTTTGCCCACTGGGAAACACACATTAGTTCGGCTCAGACTTCTGGACCACAAACCACCCTATCTGGCCTCCGCACTGTACTACTTTCCGCTACCACCAGTGTTTCGCTTGCCCCCCACCCCTGCTACTGTCTACCACTCACCTTTTCTAGACTGATTTTCCCCCCACCATCGAGTGATAGCATCTCCTTCCCATTGCAGACAACCTCCTCAGTGCCTCAGAACTACCATTAATCCCAACACACTGAACCTATTTTTCACGCTACACTCACCCTTACCATACCACTCTCTAGTTTCTTATGCTCCACCCTCCTCGTCTTCCCTCTTGCTGACACTCCCTCGTCGTCATTCACAGACCTCCACTCTAAACACCGTTTGGTCTTTCGACCTCTATCCCGCCTCAGGCCTCTCGGAAATCCTTTCTCTACTTAACTGACTTTATGTTAACTACCAGTCCTCTTTTTATCATCCGCCTCTCTCTCTTCAAGATGCCAACCACATACCATCCAGCATGAAATGTTACCTTCATCGGGGTAAACATCGGCAATTCCCGCCTTATCTAATCCCCCATCAGCCATCTTCTGCAACCCTCCCCCCTCTCGAGCTTTACATGCGTGCCCAACAACCATAGATTCCCCTGACAGTCACGACAGACCATTTCACGACCATCCTGATAAACCATTCTACTCTGCCAACCCGCCTCAATCTCTGACCCACAACCACGTCTGTACCCCCTGACTGACACCAACCACCACGTCTGTCTGCGCACAAGTACTAAGCGCACTTACCGTCCAACATTCCAATACTTATTATCCATTTACAGCAATGAAAGCAAATCACAATACACGAAAAAAGAACTCAATCAAAATGTTCAGAAACCCAATACTTATTCCTTCTCTCTTAAATAATAATAATAAGAAGAAGAATATTTATAGAGCGCCTAATCCCTAAAGGCTCTAGGCGCTAAACAACTAAAAATAAAATATATTAATATATCCACCTGAAATACGCACCAATAATTAAAACATATTTTCATACCGTGATTACCTATTCTATTATATATGAAAAGCCTATGACATAAACTCTAGCTTTATACACCAACCGTGATGAACACGCCAGCAATGTGATTTCAGTAGTTAAAATTTACACCTACCGTGGAACTGCATCCAAGTTGACCTTTGGTGACGTCGACCTGAATGCGAACTTGTCTAAATTTATCTCACGTCGCCTCGCGAAGAGTGAAATGAAAGTGGCAATTACTTATTTCGTTTTTAAATGAGTTTACCCCATAAAACACCAAAAATTAACAAACATGCATTGTCTCATGTCAATAAAGTATACACACCTCGAAATATTATGTTATTAAAATGAAAAAGGTTCTGTTTCTTTTTCTATTTCGTTTCGGTGTTAAAAATGATAGCGGAAATACCGCCCACCGATGCTCGTGTAAACAAAAACAGATTCCCTCGTATGTACGTCTGCTGCTGCTCAGTTAAATCGAGAAAAATAATAGCGACTCTTAATAATGTGATGATCATGGTATAAATGAAATAAACCCAAAGTAGCTTGGTGTACCAAATGTTCACCACTCCCGTTGAAGTGGTGTTAACCGCGCGCCGAAGGCTCGCGGTGAACACAATTTCAACACTCGTGGCGAACATTTGGTACAGCAAGCTACTATGGGTATATTCTATATATAAACAGTTCTGTGTACAAATCTATGTTTTTCTCTTAGTGACTGGTACCCGGCTTTTCTGCTTCTTTTCCCCGAAGAAAAGACCTTCGGACGCGATAAACAATTCGCTCGATCAAAAGAAAAAAGAAGAAAAAAAAATGTGCGCTTCGACCCGCTCGACGGGAGATGCATCCATTGGTTACATAATAGAATGCTTGGAATATTGAGAGGTATGTCACTCCTCTAACGATATGAAAGATACCAGATGCATGACAGATACTCATGTTCTATGGTATTGATAGATTACCTCTTTTCAATGTATCTCACGGTTCCTGAGGATATCTATAGGTGTAGATATATTTTTAGTGTGAGTATAATTCAGTGTGTCAAAAATATGTATCTTTCATGTTTCGTCCCCTCGGTTCCAATGTGTCCTGGCACACAGAGCACATTGGAAGTTAGGGGACCACTTGGCTGTGAACTCTGTCTTGTTTCAGTGGTATGATATCTCGGTCCAGAGGTATCTTTCAGATATCGTTCCACTGGCTCTGAACTGGACCACGGTGTCGTGATCTCTCCGTTTACTGATGGACAAGTCGCTGGAGTGGGCTACGAGTCATTATACCGACGTGTAATATTGTAACGAGTTGACAGGTAGTTATAATGAAGTGCGAAGTTATTACAAGGAGTTGCAATGTCATTATAACGACTTGACAGGGGTGATTTAATTATAAGAAGGTATGACGCCATGCTAATCAATTGTAATAATAAGTGTCATTATAACGAGCTTACAAATTGTTGCATTGCACTGTGAAGCCATTATAATCAGTTATAGGAAGTTGCCTGGTTGTTACGATGAGTTCACCATTTTTATAACAAGTTGTAGAGACATTGTAACAAGTCGTAAATTGGTTTTAATAAATTTTGATGTAGGTATAATTGGTTGACAAGTACTTATAAGAAGTTGTGGAGTTGTAATAATGAATTAACAAGTTGGAATAATGAGCTGTTAAGTCGTTATAACGAATTTAGAAACCATTATAAAGAGGTGGAAAGTCATTATAATGAGTGGCCATGTCGTGATAACAAGATGACAAGTCATTTTAACGAGTTGTTAAGCCGTTATAATGAGTTGTGATGTCATTATAAAAAATAGGGTTCATCTAACAAGGTTTGAATTCACTATAACGAGTTTTGAAGTCGTTATAATGAGTGGTGATGACATTATAACGAGTTGTGAAGTCGTTACAGAGAGTTGTTAAACAGGCATACATAGTTCTGAAGTCGTTATAACAAGCTGATAACATATTATGAGTTAACAAGTGATTTTTATGGGTTCGAAACTCGTTGTAAGGAATTGTGGAGTCATTATAACGAGCTGAGAAGTTGTAAGGAGATGACATGTTATTATAATGAGTTTACAAGTCGTTATAGTGGGTTTACAAATCGTTGTAAAGGTATGTCATTATAATGAGTTGTGAAGACGTTATAGCTAGTTGACAAGCCATGATAAGTTTACAAGTTTTTATAAAGAGTTTACAAATCGTTGTTAGGATGCATAAAGTCATTATAACGAGTTGCGAAGTCATTACAACCAGTTGACAATTCGTCCTAGTGGGGAGAGAAATCGGTAAAACGAATATAGAAGTCATTATAGCGAGTTCTGAAGTATTAAACAACAATTCATTTTAATGAATTCCGAAAGTTGTGAAAAAAGGAGTTGACAAGTCATTATCACAAGTTTTGTGCAGCCATTATATATAACGAGTTGTGAAGTTATTATAATGAGTTATGCAGTCATTATAACAAGTTACAAGTCATTATAATGAGAGTGAAGTCTTTATAACGAGATGTGACGTTATTAAAATGAGTAGCAAGTGATTATAATGGGTTGACAATTAGTTATAACAAATCACTGAGTCATTAGAACGAGTTCCTAAAGTTGGTGTAAGGAGTCAACGAGTCATGAAAACGAGTTGGAAGTTTTTTGTCGTTATAATGAGTCATGATGTTATTATAAAGAGTTTTTAACGTATTATTATGAGTTGAGAAGTCATTGTAATGAGTTCTGAAAGTCATTATAACGCCATTCGAAGTCACTATATTGGGTCCTGAAGTCGTCACAAAGGGTTGTGCTATTGTTAGGAACAGGTTCGTGAGTCACTGTATTAAGTTGACAAATTGTTATAGTGATCTGGCAAGCAAGCCATTATAACAAATTGTAAAGTCATTATGAGTTGGGAAGTCGTTATAGCAAATCACACAGTCATTATAATGAGTTTGGGTATCATTATAACATATTGTAAACCCGTTACGAGTTGTCAAATCATTATAACGAGCTATAAAGTCATTATAATGAGTTATTATACCATTAGAAAGAGTGGAAAAGTCATTATAGTGTGTTCTGCATGTCATTGTAATTGATGAACAAAAGTCGTTATATTGGCATTGTAACTGTTTTTCGAAGTGTTTATAATGAGTCTACAAGTCGTGATAACGAGTCATCAAGTTGTCATAACCCATTTCGAAGTTGTTATAACGAGTTGAGAAGTAATTACAATGGGTTGTGCTGTCTTTATAATGAGTTGTAAGTTGCCATGACGAGTTATGGTGTCAGTAGGATGAGAACACAAGTCATTAGAATGAGTTCCAAAAGTCATTATAACGAGTGAACAGGGTGATTATAATGAGTCGAGAAGTCAAGATAACAAGTTGACAAGTCGGTACCGTGGGTACAAAAGTAGTTATAACAAACTGACAAGTGGTTATAATGAGTTGACAAGACATTATAACGAGTTGGGAAGAGATTATAACGAGTTAAAAACTCAGTGGACAAGTCAATATACCGAGTAAATGTTGGTAAGTCATTATGATGAAGTATAAGTTGATGATGTGTTGCGATATCATTATAACGGGTTGGCAAGTCGTTATAACGCGTTTTGGTTACCAAGTCATTATGTGGAATTGAATTCGTCATAATTTGCGATATCATTACAACGAGTTGACAAATGATTATAACGTGTTGGTTGTGAAGTCGTTATAACTAGTTGTGATGCCGTTATAACGAGTTAAGTCGTCACAATGCGATATGAAGTCAGTACAAGGCATTATGACGTCGTTTCAACGCGTTGACAGTGTATTATAACGAGGCGTGAAGTCCTTATAGTGTTTTTTGAAGTCGTTATAATGAGTTGCGATGTGATTATAACGACTTCAAAAGTCGTTATTGTAATAGATAAGGTCGCTATAGCGAGGGTGAAGTCGTTATAGTAAGTGTGAAAAGTCATTATAACAAGCTCACAAGTTATTATAACCAATTGTGAAGACATTATAACAAGCTGTTTAGTCGTTGTAATGAGTAGTGATATCGTTATAACGAGTTGACAAATGCTTATAATACCTGTGAAGTTGTAACGAGTGGTAAAGTCTTTATAACAAGTTGACACGTTGTTATGATGAGCTGACTAATCGTTATAACGGATTGGGAAGCCATTATCACGAACTGTATAATCAATATAAAGAGTAGAGAGGTGACTTTTGATGTCATTATAATTTGTTAGATAGTTATAATATATATCATTTTAACTTGTATCGAGTTATGAAGTCGTTATAATGAGTGAAGTCGTTACAGTTAGTTGTGATGTCATTTAAAGAGTTGGGAAGTGAAGTTGACATGTCCTTATAATGAGTCCACAAGTCATTATAATGGGTTTATTAAGCTATGAAGTCGTTATAACATGTTGACTTGTCGTTATAATGAGTTCCAAACGTTATTATAACGAGTTAAACAGCCATTATGGCGAGTTGTGAAGTCATTGCAATAGGTTGAAATGTTGTTATAATAAGTCGTGAAGCCACCACAATGAATTATAACGAGTTGTCAGGTCGTTATAAAGAGTTGTGAAATCACTATTACTTGTTACCCAATCAATATAACGACTTGCTATGTCATTATAACGAACGAGACATAATTTTGTTATAACGAGTTGACATAACTTGACAAGTGGTTATAACGAGATCTGAAGTCGTTATAATGCGATGACAAGTGGTTATAACGAGTCGTGAAGTCATAATAACGAGTTAGCAAGTCGTTATAATGAATTGTAAAGATGAGTTGGGTATCATTATAACGAGTCCACGGGTCATTATAATGAATTTTTTGCTTTGCACTACTTGCCCAAATAATATTGGCACAAAATGCCCAAGGTATCACCAGGACATGCATTTTTCCTACTTCAGCTATTCTTGTTTCCTGATCTAGCTTTCACAGAAGCAATTCATTGGGCAAAATATAAAACTTTATCAGTTTCCCTATAGTACTCTATCCCATTTGTGTGAATTGTTGGAACTACAAATATCATTTAAATATGTCAAGCTTCTCAAACACATGATCAATAACGCAACAATTAATGTAGAATGAGAAATATAATACAATAAAAGTGCACAAAATAACAAAATCTTATCTTGTAATGATTTGGGGTTTCTCGATGACGTCGTTATCGATTCATACGTGTATGGATTTCGTTGATTCAGGGAACCATGTCACTTAGACGTTTGGTCTTAGGAAATCCAAGGCGTGATACCGTACCATATTTAAAGGTTTCTCAGCTCTGATGTATCCAGAGTTGATTTCTGGCCAAGGTACGTCCGTCCTGGGTATAAAGTATGATCATGATTCAAAAACATAGTGCTACCTCCGATCCCAGCAACAAAAAAAACTGACCGTGTAACACCAACAACTAGTCACGCGCACGACTTTTTTCAGTTTTAGTGGTCTGGCTGAAAAATTGGAACCATAAGCAACTAACGTCTACTGGATTAATGGTATGGTGTCGATTCAAAGAGCTCGTTCCAATGAGGGGGTCATAAGCTATGTTTTTGACGCAAAAAAATAGTTATTCAAGAATTTTATTTACAAGTGTCGTCTGCCTTTCGTGTTAGGTAGAGGGTTAACAAACACGAACAGTAAATTTATACTTCTTTGCAACTGATGGAGAACACATAATATCTGCTGTGCCGGTCTACAAGAAAATGGAAAAAATAGACTTTAACCTTCAACCTTGATGTGGGCTCAAAATAAAGTTTCAAAATAAGTTGGCAGATAAGACGAATTCGGCCTATGAGTCTTACATTTCGAAACTACGCCCAGCTTCTTGAGTAAGAAACTATATCGGATTTTGAGATTTCAAAAACACTACCCCTAGCCAGGGCTGGGGAGAGGGTAGGGGCCCGGGGTAGTAACCTCGGGGCCCGGAACTTTGGGAGGCCCAGGCTTGATCCATGAGTTCAAGATTCTTGGGTCAGGCCTGGACCTCCCAAAGTCCTGTGCCAATCCTTGGCACCCGATCCCCGAGCGAGAACCAGCAAGATAAGTTTCCCGTCGTACTAGAATACTAGTTGCCTCTCAAGTGCCCTTTCTAAAGTGACATGTAGTATCATTGTAACCTTATCAACATTTTAATTCTACACACCAGAATTAGTGGGTCTTACTATTAACGCATTTCAGCTAAGTACCACTAGTTCTGTAGTTGAATAGAACTAAATGTTAAGGAGGGGCTTGTGTGACGAATGGAGTTCTGGACTTGACCAATGGTTGTAATTTTGGTCTCCATGATTCTTGAATTGATAACTGTATTTTATCATATGCCTTGTCCGTTTTGTTCACTTCAAAACATTTGATATTTTGTTTTCATATTAATCAGTGATAAATAAAGCCTTCCGTAAATTTCATTGGTCAGTTTCAAAACTAGACAATTTGATTGGCTGGACAAAATACAACTGGGCCACATTTTCATAATTTGCATAATTACAGTTGGGAGCTTTAATTGGTCAATTTCAAAACTGGACAATTTGATTGGCTAAACAAAATTCAACTGGGTCACATTTGCATAATTTCAGTAGGGAGAATTTACGTTATCTGTCCTATTTAGTGTGGGTTATATTGTATCAATCTTTTACCTAACGTAACGGCAAAAACCGTCTCACATAATACAAGAAAAACGCCATTCATTTTTTTTTATATTTTCACTTTTTTCTTCCAAAACATAGGTTATGACCCCTCATTGGAACTAGCGTGTCGCGCTCGTTCCAATGAGAGGTCATAACCTATGTTTTGGAAGCAAAAAATGAAACTTTTTAGTTATACGGGGATGTTTTTTCAATTGCCGTCTGCAACTCAAGTTAGGTGATGGGTTAAAAAGTTATACTAAGTGGCTAATTTGTGCGTGTGTGTGTCATATGATAAATAGAATATGAAATGAGTGTTTTTCTCATATAATATTTAGGAAACTCGTTCGAATCTTCCGTTTTGGCAAGCCTCTGGAGAACCCAAACGGAAAATTCGGACGAGTTTCATAAATATTATATGAGAAAAACACTCATTCCATATCCTCTATTAATCAACTTGTCGTAATAATCACTTCAAGAATTCTGCAGTCAAAAGCTCTTGCTCTAGGTCACTGCATACTCACTTATGAACTTGCAAATTTGAAACATGCTGCTAAAAACGTCATTTTGACGGCCTAAAAATAACGTGATTTTTCATCCCAAAAGCCGCCAGAAGTCTCCTTTTAATAACTGCTTTCACAATTTTCTTGGCGTTGGACGCCCCCCTCCCCATCCCTTTCCTCGTCCCTCATGCTGCCTTCGGCATCTGCATCAGTATTCCAAAAAATTCCAAAGGGGTCCGGTCAAAGAATTAACCATGGGGCAAAAATTTTCTCAGCCGGACCTGCCCCCCTCCCCCCCCCCCCCCCCCCCCCCCCAGCCTACTTATTAGCCGTTGTGGTGGTCAAGGTTGCACATTGACCAACTTCAAAATTATTTCTTGTAATTATTGTGAATCTATTGGGATCCATGTATTTCATTTCACAAAACATTCGCCAAATATACTTTCGAAAAAGTTCAAAACCTTACTGTGTAGTATGTTAAAAAGCCTGTCTGTAAGCATTTTCAGATATCGTTTTGAATGGATATAAAGGGAATTTTCTGGAAAGTGCTCATAAAGATTGGGGTTGGATGTGAAAATAGGATCGGCCAGGAAACACGAACCATTTAATGTTCATCTAATTTCATTCGGAATGTTAATTTTCTATTTCTAGTACTTGACCAGACAACTCGGCATTGATTCCACCATGTATGGTTACTTACAGACGACATTCTTTATAATTCATCTTGCTGGTGGACCAGTGATTGGAAGGGTTGGGGATCGTTTTGGTGGTGGAGCTGCCATGGCGTTAGCATTATCATCTGCCGCACTGATGTATTTAATGCTATCAACGGCTGATAGCGTTTTAAAGCTGTTCTTTTCGAGGCTCCCTGGACTCTTCGTCCACGGCTTTCAAGGTATCGTTACAACATAAACCTTTATCCATTTACAGTATCAGAAATAAATTGAAGAGTCTGATAGATACTTGCCTCTGCTCGGTGTTTCTCTCGGGGATCTCCAGCTGCGATCGCCCGTAAGAATTACAAGTCGGATGATTTCGTTTTTCGTCTGTATGACGGACGTCGCCATTTTGTCAAATAGTTCTCAATTTCTATAAATAGTTTTCATTAAAAAACGCGAACAGTAAATTTACGCCACTTTGCAACTGATGGTGAACACTTAATATCCACTATGCAGGCTTACAAGAAAATGGAAGCCCGAATTCGACGGAAAGACGGGGTCTGCCGCCCAAACCCAGCCGAATTAACAGTTTTAAAATTCTACGCAAGTAAGAAGATAGTGTTTACATAATATATATAGGTGGGTGGTTCGTCGATGGAGGGTTTGACTTAGGCACTTTCGGTGATCTGTGGTGTTAAGTTTCACGTTACAACATTTCGGTGATATTCGAAAAGAGAGAGGGAGAGGGAGAGAGAAATAGAGAGAGAGAGAGGGAGAGAGAGATTGATGGCTGGGTGGGTGGTTGGGTGCGTGCGTGCGTGCGTGCGTGCGTGCGTGCGTGCGTGCGTGCGTGCGTGCGTGCGTGCGTGCGTGCGTGCGTGCGTGCGTGCGTGCGTGCGAGCGAGCGAGCGAGAGAATGAGCGAGCGTGCGTGCGTGTGTGTGGTGGTTGTGTGTTTTTTAAGGTAACAAACTATTCACTGGCCCAGACATTTCCTATTGAAACGCTTTTTTCTCTAACATGCCGCCGAAATATTGTTTTCTTAAAAATGTATATGAATTTGATGGTCTCCAATTTAGTCCTTACAAGGATGTTACGCAGGCTTTTGTTTTTCCTATAGGCGATGCCAGACCGAAGGTTTAACGGTTCTTTCAATTTAGATGCCTGGAATGTTTGCCTTTATACCCGGTAATATCGAGACAGTCAACAGAATATTGATTGATGGTAGATTTCAATTTGATTTTGGATCATGATTGTTTAATAATATTTCTAAAAATGTATCAAAATGTTCTTTTGAATGTCACCCACCCACACTCCCACCCCACTCCCCCCTCCCCCCCCCCCCAAAAAAAAAACAAAACAAAATGTCATCTAAATATCTGGGATATACGAAAGGATGCTTTGCACATTTTGCTAAGGCAATTTCCTCCCATTTCCTCTACATAAATGCTTGCAAAATTAGGTGTGTATGTGTGTTTACAAAAATACCCACGGGCACAGATATTTCCTACTGTTTATCACAAATATATATTGAACCTTGTTACATGACCGAAGGTACAAAAAAATTGTGATGAGCTTAGAAACGGGTTAAACAGGCAATAATATAATATTAGAACGTTTCTTTTTATGTTCAATCGGTCGATAGCACCTGAGTTTGTGTGATTTCTGAAATAAAACCTGAAGCAGCGATCACACAAACTCAGGTACTATCGACCGATAGAACATGAAAAGAAACGTTCTAATTATTTTATTATGCCGAACAAAATATAGCTTTCATTGTTAAGCGTTAACTGCAACATGCCATCAATCTTGTAATAACAATGTAGTCGAATCCAAAAACATGACGTCATTTCGAACGAATGACGTCTCGTTCGGCGTTTCCAGATCACCAAATTCGAAAATGACTTGTCACAAGTGCCGTTGCTTTGGGTGTTTCTATATCACTAAAATCCAAATGCCAGTGTTTACAACTGCATCATGCTTTTCATGTTATAATTCATTATTAATGCTTGTGTGATAAGTGGTATAAATTAATGGAATATAAATTCATGTTTCTTGGACGACGACAGTTGTTAGAATTGAGCGGAGTGAAACAATTTATTTTGAACTTGAGGCAGAGGCTCAGTGAGGTCGAGGAGTACTAAACTAGTGGAAATATAATTGACTGAAGTTATAACTCATATTCAGGATTCACTGAAGTGGTGAACAACACGTGACGTGAGTTTTTAATATTTCTGATTCTTTTGAATCCGTTGTTTGCAGTTAAAATTGAAAACACACCCACTGAAGGCGACATATTTGTTGGTAAGTTTGTGTCTGTCGGTGACGAACAAAGTTAAACGGACACGGCGCCAGCGTTTGGTGTTGAGAAATTCCAATCAGAGCGTGCGTAATCGACGCTGATCAATGGAAGTGGAGCTTGCATTTTCTTTATTCTCTTGTCTCCAGGGAAGAAGGTTCTGATAGTACCCGTGTTTTGCCCCCAAACTCCAGTACTATGACTTTTAGAAGGTGTCAAATTAACCAATCACGGCTGATGTTACAAACGTGAGTCATAATAAATGATGTTATTCATTGATGGGCTCTAATTTCGTGCTCATCAGCATGTTACGCAAGCTTTTGTTGTTTTTTTTTTTGTAAATGATGGCAGATCGAAGATTAAAAGGTTGTTTTAATTTGCAGTTGATAGAATTGAATTCATCTTTTACTATTTTAACTGTTTCGACATTCATTCTGTTGTATGTTGAAGTAAGTGTGTGTGTGTGTGTGTGTGTGTGTGTGTGTGTGTGTGTGTGTGTGTGTGTGTGTGTGTGTGTGTGTGTGTGTGTGTGTGTGTGTGTGTGTGTGTGTGTGTGTGTGTGTGTGTGTGTGTGTGTGTGTGTGTGTGTAGTTTTTGAAGAACTTAAAATGTTGGTTTCGGATCCCCGGAATCAAGCCTACGGCAACCCCGCCTAGCAATCAGAAGTCCAACACCTAAACCACTAGACTATTGCACACCGTCAATAACACGACGGCTGGAATCTTGCTTATTAATTAAAGTTCTCATGATCACTTGGTTCACCTTACTTTCGTCAAGTGCATGAAAGTGTGAAACACGCTGTCTACAGTACGGCGAAGGTGCTGTTGTTGGCCTCAGACGAAGACAGGCACGAGACTGTGTATGTATTTTGAAGAAGGCAGTCATGTTTTCGAGAATTTATAAAGTTTCTTATCCTCGGCCGGATATCAAACTCAAGGCAATACCGCCAGGTAACCAAGAATTCAACACCACCAAAACCACTAGACCATCGCACACCGCCAAAAAACGATGGCTGGAATCTAGCTTATCAGATTATGTTCTCATGATAACTTGGCTCACTTCCTTAATTTTCTTCATTTCCTCACAAAGAAAACAACGGGTTAGGGTTCGTCATCCTGCTTTTGTGGGTACATGTTTGACACTGTTTGTCGCCTAGAACAAAATACAAAAAAAAAAACAAGCCCTCACAACCACGGCTAAACAAGTGTGTGTGTGGGGGGGGGGGGGGGGAGTAAGAAAACACCTACAACCGGGCTCACATTTTGAACCTTCTAACCGGCTTTGCCGTGACAAACGGAGTGACCACGTTCGTTATTCCCATAATAGGGCTCCTTGTTTCCAGTTATGATAGGATAAATGAAATATGAGAGTGAGCCCGGTTTCAAACTTTGTGCGTTGAATCTATTTTTAGTAACGTTATACATGCACATAACTGAGTGTGGGTATGATTTTAAAAAAAACGTGAGTTGTGTGGATCAACTGGGTTCGGGTGAATATGTACTTGTTGTAATTTTGTGCCTATGAGTAGATGATATCAAGTTACACTCGAACCACAGAGTAACCATGATGGTCACAATAATGGACGTAAATGTCAATAAGTACCTAGTTTTTCAAGCAAATTATTTTTTGGGTTCATATTAAAGCTTTACCCAACGTAACGGTCCAACCCGGCCAGCGCTATTCTCAAAAATCGTCAGTTAATTTTCATTATTTTTTCATTTTGTGTCTCAAAAACATAGGTTATGACCATTCATTGGAACGAGCTCGTTCCAATGAGGGGTCATAACCTACGTTTTTGAGACAAAAAATGAAAAAAATTGTTGTTCAAGAATTTTTTTTGTAAGTGTCGTCTGCTTTTCATGTTAGGTAAAGGGTTAAATGATGATTTGAGCGGCATTCAAGTTGAATGGATTTGATAAATTAAATTGAATATTATTTGGTTGGAATGAATTAACAGTTACATTCATCTGTACCCGGTTGACACACGTGTAAAGCAGACAAGCCCTATTAGTATGTAAAAACTCAAATTCTTCTGTTGGTGCCACAATTTCCATTGTTACAGAAATTGGTTCTGACCCCTGATCCTTCATCATTTATGGAATTTCTTTCATATAGATACAATAGAAAACATAGAACCCAACCCTGTTGTTCGTTTGAGGCAAATCAGCTCGGTCGATGCACATCACAAGTAAAGGTGTGTGTTACGGGGCGAGGGAGGGAGGGAGTCTTTGTTACTCATTCAAGCAGCGGGTTGAGGGGTTTTTAAAACTCATACCTTCAAAAGGTCATAAATTATGTCTTTTAGTATAGCTCGCACATTAACTGTAATCCCCTATCATGGAGTCCTCGCTGGGGGACCTCGGAAGTGACGCCATGTCACGTTACCCTGTAGCGCCGTGTTTAGTTGTCTTGGTAACCCGCGTGTGCGGCCATGTTGTGACGTAATTACCATAGTGATACGTTGTGTCAGTGCGCATGCGCAGCGCTTGTTGTTAGGCTGATACGCGTTTCCATCGTCCATTTTGTATACTGGACGCCGCCATCTTGGTTTCTCTGGTAACACATGGTTTCTATGAGCCTGGAAGGCTTCTTAAAGAAGGTATGTTCGCAGGGTGTGGTCGGTTCAATGGGAGTGTATCTAATTATCCAAAATAGACCCGACAACCACTCAAAATCACCAAAAACTGTTTAAAAACACCGGATCGGACTCGAATTGCCCCATTTTGGACATATAAGAGTAGCACGTAATTATATAAGGCGCCTTCCTGTGTATAGGAGTAGTTCGGATTCTCCCCAAATCCTCGAATACTTCGTACAATTACCCAAATAGACCCTACAAGTTTCATTACTTCGGATTCTTTCCGAATCCTCAGCTTTTATCCGTTTATTTTGCTCGGATTTCCCAGTAAATCCTCGGTTTCTACCTGTTGTTTAGATAACTTGAGAATCCACTTTATAACAGTAGCACGTAGTGCTATAGGACCGTAAAGGTTTCTAAAAGATGTGTTTGATTGAACTACAGTAGTTTTGCTGGCTTGGATTTTCCCCATTTTCTGCATTACAGACGCTATTCTAGATACACTAACCATAGTAGTTCATCTAGTCCAAGCTACTCTTGTAACAACCTCTGCCTTCGTTCAAGTCTTATAATCGTCAGTCAGATTGCTTAACTTCCCATATTATGTACCTACCAATACAGAGTTATCACTCTTGTGTTCAACGGAGGCCTCTATGATTTTCATCCCACCTCCCCCCAAAGATAATGTAGTAGGAAAAGGTAGTACTCGAACAACTCGAATCTTATGGAGCAAATTATCTATCAAGTATGACTCAAACGGGCATCGCTCGGACGACTCAAATCCCATCGAGCAAAAGGAGCTATCGAGCATTTGCTGGAACGGGTGACTCTCATATAGAGGATATGGAATGAGTGTTTTTCTCATATAATATTTATGAAACGAGTCTAAGAATTTTCCGCTTTGGCGAGCCTCTGGCGAGCCCAAACGGAAAATGCGGACGAGTTTCATAAATATTATATGAGAAAAACACTCATTTCATATTCTATTTATCATATGAAGCTGCTTCAGGTTTTATTTCAGAAATCACACAAACTCAGGTACTATCGACCGATAGAACACGAAAAGAAACGTTCTAATATTATCGCAGCGCTACTTGATACTTCCTAGCTATGCCTGACTATCTCGGTAACCTACAGTTACTTATATCCTCATCTGGAACACGAGGCCGAGAGGTTCATAGGAAAATCTCACAATTAAGTATAATCTATCATCTCTAATATCCTCACATTCGTATTGAAAAACCAGGTCCCACGGTACCCCACTTCACGCACCCCAACAGAACAACCACTGACTTTCGGCTGCCCATCTCCATCTCATGAGGCCTTGAGGGCCACGAGGAAATTCCTTAGTAAAGTCTAACCTCCAGCCCCTCTTATCCTCAACTGGGCATCGTACGACCACGTCCACTGACAACCTACTTCAAGCACCCTTAACTAACAAATGACTGGCCTTCGACACCCCATTTCTATCGTATAATGTCATGACGGCCATGCAAATATCCTTCAATGAGGTATAATCTGCCATCCCTCTTATCCTCATCTGGGTACCCAAGGCCATTATTGAGCGATTATACTTCAATGAAGTATTTTCACATGGCTTTGATGGCAATCATACGATAGAAAAGGGATCCTGAAGGGCCATATTAGATATGAAGACTGAAATGAGATAAAATCATATCATTGTCACAATTGCTGGCTACTGCCACTTCCAGTAGCACTAATGTCCTCGTGGGACTATTAGCACTGACAACCATTAATGCTCCCAGAGCCCTGCAAACTTCTACCACTTCCAGTACCACTACTGACCTCGCTGGACTATTAGTATTGACAACCTTATTATACTCCTAGAGCCGTGCAAACTTCTACCACTTCTACTACCACTAATGTCCTCATGGAACTATTAGTATTGGCAACCAGTAATACCCCCAGAGCCGTGCAAACTTCTACCACATCCAGTACCTCTAATGTCCTAATGACACTATTAGTATTGGCAACCATTAATACTCCTAAAGCACTGTTATCACTACCAGTACCACTAATGTCCTCCTGGAACTATTAGTATTGACAACCATTAATACTCCGAGGGCCCTGTAAACTTCTACCACATCAGGTACCACTAATGTCCTAATGACACTATTAGTGTTGACAACCATTAATACTCCGAGGGTCCTGCAAACTTCTACTACGTCTAGTACCACTAATGTCCTTGTGGGATTATTAGTATTGACAACCATTAATACTCCTAAAGCACTGCAAACTTCTACCACTTCCAGTAGCACTAATGTCCTCGTGGAACTATTGGTATTGACAACCATTAATACTCCTAGAGCCGTGCAAACTTCTAAATCATTTCCATTCGATATATTTCTGATGATTTGATCCTATTTGAGACGAGATGATTCGGAAATTCTCAATATCTTACCAACAGTCTCCTCTTGAACACTTTTTCTATCATCAGATCACCTGTAGAAGAAACATGATGACAGGAGAGTTCAACGAGGCTTCGCTTCCTAATCTATATTGGATCCGGCATATTACTCTCTTTTGATTAAGTTGCCTAAATAGATGGGTCGCCGTGCTTTACAGTGCTTCAATAGAGACTGGCAATATTTACTCTTCTACGAAAATACAATATTTTCAATTTGAAGAGAAGAGACGAAAGATTAATTTTGATTTGAAACATTCGCTTCGGATTTCGAGTGGAGACGAAATGTGAGATTCGTATTGCCTTTATCAGTACTACTTTTAGGATCTCAGCAGCCGCAACCACTGATAAAACTAACCGTATCCATAATTACTGTTGCTCACCATCTGTAAACTCTAATACTACTAACGATGTTCATCACCACTACAGTGTCTCAGCACCCGCAACCACTGACACAACTAACCGTGTCCATCACTACTATTTGGTCCTCAGCACCTGCAACCACTAATATCACTAACCGAGCCCATCACTACTATTGGGTTCTCAGTACCCGTAACCACTGATACTACTAACCATGTTCATCACCATTCACCACTACAGTGTTCTCAGCACCCGCAACCACTGATACTACTAACCATGTCCATCACCACTACAGTGTTCTCAGCACCCGCAACCACTGATACTACTAACCATGTCCATCACCACTACAGTGTTCTCAGCACCCGCAACCACTGATACTACTAACCATGTTCATCACCACTACAGTGTTCTCAGCACCCGCAACCACTGATACTACTAACTGTGTACATCACTACTATTGGGTTCTCAGCCCCCGCAACCACAGATACAACTAACCATGTCCATCACTACTACTGTGTTCTCATCACCCGCAACCACTGATACCAATAATCGTGCACATCACCACTACAGTGTTCTCAGCACCCGCAACCACTGATACTACTAACCGTGCCCATCACTACTATTGGGTTTTCAGCACCCGTAACCACTGACACTACTAACCGTGTACAACACCACTATTGGGTTCTCAGCACCCGTAACCACTGATACTACTAACCGTGCCCATCACTACTATTGGGTTCTCAGCACCCGTAACCACTGACACTACTAACCGTGTACAACACCACTATTGGGTTCTCAGCACCCGTAACCACTGATACTACTAACCGTGTACATCACTACTATTGGGTCCTCAACACATGCAACCACTGATACTACTAACCGTGTCCATCACTACTACTGGGTTCTCAGCACCCGTAACCACTGATACTACTAACCGTGTCCATCACTACTATTGGGTTCTCAGCACCCGCAATCACTGATACTACTAACCGTGTCCATCACTACTACTGGGTTCTCAGCACCCGTAACCACTGATACTACTAACCGTGTCCATCACTACTATTGGGTTCTCAGCACCCGTAACCACTGATACTACTAACCGTGCCCATCACCACTATTGGGTTCTCAGCACCCGTAACCACTGATACTACTAACCGTGTCCATCACTACTACTGGGTTTTCAGCACCCGTAACCACTGATACTACTAACCGTGTCCATCACCACTATTGGGTTCTCAGCACCCGTAACCACTGATACTACTAACCGTGCCCATCACCACTATTGGGTCCTCAACACATGCAACCACTGATACTACTAACCGTGTCCATCACCACTATTGGGTTCTCAGCACCCGTAACCACTGATACTACTAACCGTGTCCATCACCACTATTGGGTTCTCAGCACCCGTAACCACTGATACTACTAACCGTGCCCATCACCACTATTGGGTTCTCAGCACCCGTAACCACTGATACTACTAACCGTGTCCATCACTACTACTGGGTTCTCAGCACCCGTAACCACTGATACTACTAACCGTGTCCATCACTACTATTGGGTTCTCAGCACCCGTAACCACTGATACTACTAACCGTGTCCATCACTACTATTGGGTTCTCAGCACCCGTAACCACTGATACTACTAACCGTGTCCATCACTACTATTGGGTTCTCAACACCCACAATCACTGATACTACTAACCGTGCCCATCACTACTATTGGGTTCTCAGCACCCGTAACCACTGATACTACTAACCGTGTACATCACTACTATTGGGTTCTCAACACACCCAACCACTGATACAACTAATCGTGTCCACCACAACTATTGGGTTCTCAACACACGCAACCACTGATACTACTAACCGTGCCCATCACTGCTATTGGGTTCTCAGCATCGCCAACCACTGATACAACTAACCATGTCCATCACTACTATTGGGTTCTCATCATCCGCAACCACTGATACAACTAAACGTGTCCATCACTACTATTGGGTTCTCAACACACCCAACCACTGACACAACTAACCGTGTCCGTCACTACTATTGGGATCTCATCATCCGCAACCACTGATACAACTAACCATGTCCATCACTACTATTGGGTTATCATCATCGGCAACCACTGATACAACTATCCGTGTCCATCACTACTATTGGGTTCTCATCATCCGCAACCACTGATACAACTAAACGTGTCCATCACTACTATTGGGTTCTCAACACACCCAACCACTGATACAACTAACCGTGTCCGTCACTACTATTGGGTTCTCAACATCCGCAACCACTGATTCCACTAACCGTGTCCATCAATACTATTGGGTTCTCAACACACCCAACCACTGAGACAACTAACCGCGTCCGTCACTACTATTGGGTTCTCATCATCCGCAACCACTGATACCATTAACCGTGCCCATCACTACTATTGGGTTCTCAACACATGCAACCACTGATCCCACTAACCGTGCCCATCACTACTATTGGGTTCTCATCATCCGCAACCACTGATACCACTAACCGTGCCCATCACTACTATTGGGTTCTCATCATCCGCAACCACTGATACCACTAACTGTGCCCATCACTACTATTGGGTTCTCAACACACGCAACCACTGATCCCACTAACCGTGCCCATCACTACTATTGGGTTCTCAACACCCGCAACCACTGATACTACTAACCCTGTCCATCACTACTATTGGGTTCTCAACACATGCAACCACTGATACCACTAACCGTGTACATCACTACTATTTGGTTCTCATCATCCGCAACCACTGATACCACTAACCGTGCCCATCACTACCATTGGGTTCTCATCATCCACAACCACTGATAGTACTAACCGTGCCCACCACTACTATTGGGTCCTCAACACAAGCAACCACTGATACTACTAACCGTGTACATCACTACTATTGGGTTCTCATCATCCGCAACCACTGATACTACTCTCTGTGTCCATCACTACTATTGGGTTTTCAACACACGCAACCACTGATACTACTAACCGTGTCCACCACTACTATTGGGTTCTCAACACACGCAACCACTGATACTACTAACCGTGTACATCACTACTATTGGGTTCTCCTCATCCGCAACCACTGATACCACTAACCGTGTCCATCACTACTATTGGGTTCTCATCATCCGCAACCACTGATACCACTAACCGTGCCCATCACTACCATTGGGTTCTCATCATCCACAACCACTGATAGTACTAACCGTGCCCATCACTACTATTGGGTTCTCAAAATATGCAACCACTGATACTACTAACCGTGTACATCACTACTATTGGGTTCTCAACACATGCAACCACTGATACTACTAACCCTGTACATCACTACTATTGGGTTCTCATCATCCGCAACCACTGATACCACTAACCGTGCCCATCACTACCATTGGGTTCTCATCATCCACAACCACTGACAGTACTAACCGTGCCCATCACTACTATTGGGTCCTCAACACAAGCAACTACTGATACTACTAACCGTGTACATCACTACTATTGGGTTCTCATCATCCGCAACCACTGATACCACTAACCGTGCCCATCACTACCATTGGGTTCTCATCATCCACAACCACTGATACCACTAACCATGTCCATCACTACTATTGGGTTCTCATCATCCACAACCACTGATACTACTAACCGTGTCCATCACTACTATTGGGTTCTCAACACCCGCAACCACTGATACTACTAACCGTGTCCACCACTACTATTGGGTTCTCATCATCCGCAACCACTGATCCTACTATCCGTGTCCATCACTACTATTGGGTTCTCAACACACCCAACCACTGATACAACTAACCGTGTCCACCACTACTGTTGGGTTCTCATCATCTGCAACCACTGATACTACTAACCGTGTCCATCACTACTATTGGGTTATCAACACACGCAACCACTGATGCAACTAACCGTGTCCATCACTACTATTGGGTTCTCATCATCCACAACCACTGACACCACTAACCATGTCCATCACTACTATTGGGTTCTCAACACACCCAACCACTGATACAACTAACCGTGTCCATCACTACTATTGGGTTCTCATCATCCACAACCACTGATACCACTAACCATGTCCATCACTACTATTGGGTTCTCAACACACGCAACCACTGATACAACTAACCGTGTCCATCACTACTATTGGGTTCTCATCATCCGCAACCACTGATACCACTAACCGTGTCCATCACTACTATTGGGTTCTTATCATCCGCAACCACTGATACACCTAACCGTGGCCATCACTACTATTTGGTTCTCAACACACACAACCACTGATCCCACTAACTGTGCCCATCACTACTATTGGGTTCTCAACACAGGCAACCACTGATACTACTAACCGTGTCCACCACTATTATTGGGTTCTCAACACACGCAACAACTGATACAACTAACCGTGTCCATCACTACTATTGGGTTCTCATCATCCGCAACCACTGATACCACTAACCATGTCCATCACTACTATAGGGTTCTCAACACACGCATCCACTGATACAACTAACCGTGTCCATCACTACTACTGGGTTCTCAACACACGCAACCACTGATACAACTAACCGTGTCCATCACTACTATTGGATTCTCATCATCCGAAACCACTGATACAACTAACCGTGTCCATCACTACTGTTTGGTTCTCAACACACGCAACCACTGATACTACTAAACGTGTCCACCCCTACTATTGGGTTCTCAACACACCCAACCACTGATACAACTAACCGTGTCCATCACTACTATTGGGTTCTCATCATCCGCAACCACTGATACCACTAACTGTGCCCATCACTACTATTGGGTTCTCAACACACGCAACCACTGATACTACTAACCGTGTCCACCCCTACTATTGGGTTCTCAACACACCCAACCACTGATACAACTAACCGTGTCCATCACTACTATTGGGTTCTCATCATCCGCAACCACTGATACCACTAACTGTGCCCATCACTACTATTGGGTTCTCAACACACGCAACCACTGATACTACTAAACGTGTCCATCCCTACTATTGGGTTCTCAACACAACCAACCACTGATACAACTAACCGTGTCCACCCCTACTATTGGGTTCTCAACACAACCAACCACTGATACTACTAACCATGTCCATCACTACTATTGGATTCTCATCATCCGCAACCACTGATACCACTAACTGTGCCCATCACTACTATTGGGTTCTCAACACACCCAACCACTGATCCCACTAACCGTGTCCATCATTACTATTGGGTTCTCAACACACCCAACCACTGATCCCACTAACCGTGTACATCACTACTATTGGGTTCTCATCATCCGCAACCACTGATCCCACTAACTGTGCCCATCACTACTATTGGGTTCTCAACACAGGCAACCACTGATACTACTAACCGTGTACATCACTACCATTGGGTTCTCAACACCCGCAACCACTGATACTACTGACCGTGTCCACCACTACTATTGGGTTCTCAGCACAGGCAACCGCTGATCCCACTAACCGTGCCCATCACTACTATTGGGTTCTCAACACACCCAACCACTGATACTACTAACCGTGTCCATCACTACTATTGGGTTCTCAAACCACCCAACCACTGATACAACTTACCATGCCCTTCACTACTATTGGGTTCTCAACACCCGCAACTACTGATACTACTGACCGTGTACATCACTACTATTGGACTCTCATCATCCGCAACCACTGATACTACTAACCGTGTACATCACTACTATTGGGTTCTCAACACCCGCAACCACTGATACTACTAACCGTGCCCATCACTACTATTGGATTCTCATCATCCGCAACCACTGATACAACTAACCGTGTCCATCACAACTATTGGGTTCTCAACACACCCAACCACTGATCCCACTAACCGTGCCCATCACTACTATTGGGTTCTCAACACACCCAACCACTGATACTACTGACCGTGCCCATCACTACTATTGGGTTCTCAACACACCCAACCACTGATCCCACTAACCGTGCCCATCACTACTATTGGGTTCTCAGCATCGGCAAACACTGATACAACTAACCGTGTCCATCACTACTATTAGGTTCTCATCATCTGCAACCACTGATACCACTAACCGTGTCCATCACTACTATTGGCTTCTGAACACACGCAACCACTGATACTACTAAACGTGTCCACCCCTACTATTGGGTTCTCAACACTCCCAACCACTGATCCCACTAACCGTGCCCATCACTACTATTGGGTTCTCAGCATCGGCAAACACTGATACAACTAACCGTGTCCACCACAACTATTAGGTTCTCATCATCCGCAACCACTGATACCACTAACCGTGTCCATCACTACTATTGGGTTCTCATCATCCGCAACCACTGATACACCTAACCGTGGCCATCACTACTATTTGGTTCTCAACACACACAACCACTGATACTACTAAATGTGTCCACCCCTACTATTGGGTTCTCAACACACCCAACCACTGATCCCACTAACTGTGCCCATAACTACTATTGGGTTCTCAACACAGGCAACCACTGATACTACTAACCGTGTACATCACTACTATTGGGTTCTCATCATCCACAACCACTGATACTACTCACCGTGTCCATCACTACTATTGGGTTCTCAACACACGCAACCACTGATACAACTAACCGTGTACATCACTACTATTGGGTTCTCAACACACGCAACCACTGATACTACTAACCGTGTCCATCACTACTATTGGGTTTTCAACGCACACAACCTCTAATACTGCTAACCGTGCCCATCATTAATATTGGGTTCTCAACACCCGCAACCACTGATACTACTAACCGCGTACATCACTTCTATTGGGTTCTGAACACCCGCAACCACTGATACTAATAACCGTGTCCACCACTACTATTGGGTTCTCAACACACGCAACCACTGATACTACTAACCGTGCCCATCATTACTATTGGGTTCTCAACACCCGCAACCACTGATACTACTAACCGTGTCCATCACTACTATTGGGTTCTCAACACACGCAACGACTGATACTACTAACCGTGTCCACCATTACGATTGGGTTCTCAACACACACAACCACTGATACTACTAACCGTGTCCACCACTACTATTGGGTTCTCAGCACACGCAACCGCTGACACCACTAACCGTTCCCATCACTACTATTGGGTTCTCAGCACCCGCAATCGCTGATACCACTAACCGTGTCCATAACTACTATTGGGTTCTCAGCACCGGCAACCACTGATACTACTCACCGTGTCCATCCCTACTATTGGGTTCTCAACACCCGCAACCACTGATACCAATAACCGTGCCCATCATTACGATTGGGTTTTCAACACACACAACCACTGATACTACTAACCGTGTCCATCGCTACTATTGGGTTCTCAACACACCAAACCACTGATACAACTAACCGTGTCCATCATTACTAATGGGTTCTCATCATCCGCAACCACTGATACAACTAACCGTGTTCATCATTACTAATGGGTTCTCATCATCCGCAACAACTGATACCACTGTCCGTGCCCATCACAACTATTGGGTTCTCAACACCCGCAACCACTGATACAACTGACCGTGTCCATCACTACTATTGGGTTATCAACACACACAACCTCTGATACTATTAACCGTGTCCATTACTACTTTTGGGTTCTCAACACACCCAACCACTGATACAACTAACCGTGTACATCACCACTATTTGGTTCTCAGCACACGCAATAACTGATACTACTAAACGTAATTGTCTACTAGTCCACCAGCCACAGCCACAGTAATTTTCCAAAATATAATAACATTTTTTACTTTTAATTTTTAACCACCACAAAAATCAACTACAGGTCCACATACTTAATAATAATTTGGAGAGGGAATTATCTGAACTGAACATTGCAGCTTACTGCAGATCCTGATCAACCAATAGAAAATTAGTTAAACACTACTTATGTTATGCCTTTTCTGTATGGGGGTCTCATCAAAGCCAGTGAAGTGAATAACTGGACTTACTAGAAGGGATAATTAACCATCTGAAAACCAAAGCAGCTGAAAGTATCAATAAATAAATAGCAGAAAAATAGTTAGTAAAATAAAACATGCAAACTTGAATTCAGTGTGATTCAGTGAAAGAGTGATGAAATTAAAATTGCTGATAACTAATGAATATTGCGATCCATAACAAATTTAACAATTCAAGTGATTCATTCAATTAATTCCCCTACTTTTATTAAAACCAATATTAACCCCCTAGTATATTACTGTCACAATCTATCACTGCTATTAGATTCTCAGCACCTATAACCGTTTATAGTACTAACCGTGTGCATCACTACTAACGAGTCTTACTGAAGTATCAGCTCCCACAATAACTGATAGTACTGACCGTGTTCATCACTATTTCTATGTTCTTTTAAACTTGCACCACTGATACTACTAACCATATCCATGAAAACTATTGAGTTCTCATCACCTGCAATCACTGATACTAGAAACCATGTACATCATTATTAAATGGTTCTCAGTACCCACAATCATCGATACGACTAACCGTACCCATCACCACCTTGTCCATCTCTACTATTGCGTTTTCACCACCTGCAACCAGTAATGCTACTAACCGTGTCCATCACTACCATTGGGTTTTTAGCATCAGCCACCATAAATACTACTAACCGTGTCCATCACTACTATTGGGTTCTAATAAAATAAATAATTTTTAATATAATTTTTTGTTATGTAGTTAAAGAAAGCATGTTTTTGTGTGCTAGATCGATATACAAGTATCGTAGACTTGGTACTGACCGAACATGAGAAATCTGAAGACGAATATAATATGGAGGACATCATAGCTAGAACAATATACAAGTATCGTAGATTTAGTGGTGATCGAACACAAGAAATCTGAAGACGATTACAATATGGTGGGCATCATGGCACAAATGATATACGGACATGAGAAATCTGAAGGCGATTATAATATGGATGACATCATAACTAGAACGATATAGGAACATGGGAAATCTGAATGCGATTATAATATGTAGGAAATCATGGCAAAAATGATCTACGAACATGAGAAATCTGAAGGCGATTATAGTATGGAGGACATCAAAGCTAGAACGATATAGGAACATGGGAAATCTGAAGGTGATTATAATATGCAGGAAATCATGGCAAAAATGATCTACGAACATGAGAAATCTGAAGGCGATTATAGTATGGAGGACATCAAAGCTAGAACGATATAGGAACATGGGAAATCTGAAGGTGATTATAATATGCAGGAAATCATGCCAAAAATGATCTACGAACATGAGAAATCTGAAGGCGATTATAGTATGGAGGACATCAAAGCTAGAACGATATAGGAACATGGGAAATCTGAAGGTGATTATAATATGTAGGAATATGTAGGAAATCATGGCAAAAAAGACCACGATGGAAAGATCTTTTATGTTCAATATTTCGATAAAATGAAAGATAAATGTTAGCATCTCTAGCCAACTGTCAAGACGAGGGTACCAAAAGGACATTTGGAGAAGTTTCGAATTTAAGACAAGTTCGATCTGCTGCGCACTTCATCGTATATAAAATTACCTAACTTTATATATAAGAAACAAGCAATAATCAACGTGGAAAATAAAGAAGAAACCAATGCTTCAAATGGGTAGTCACGTCTATCGTACATCTTGTAGAAAGAAAAAATCATCCACAGCGAGTATTGATTTCTAATCAAAAGGGTAGTCACGCATGTCGTGCATCCCGTAGAAAGAAAAGATCGTCCACAGCGAGTATTGATTTATAATCAAATGGGTAGTCACGCATGTCGTATATCCTGTAGAAAGAAAGGATCACCCACAACTAGTATTAATTTACAATCAATTGGGTAGTCACGTCTATCGTACGTCATGTAGAAAATAAAGATCACCCTCAGCAAGTATTGACTTATAATCAAATGGGTAGTCCCGTCTATCGTATATCCTGCAGAAAGAAAATATCGCCCTCAGCGAGTATTGATTTATAATCAAATTGATAGTCACGTATGTCGTACATCCTGTAGAAAGAAAAGATCGTCCACGGCGAGTATTGATTTATAATCAAATTGATAGTCACGCTTGTCGTACATCCTGTAGAAAGAAAAGATCGTCCACGGCGAGTATTGATTTATAATCAAAAGGGTAGTCACGCTTGTCGTACATCCTGTAGAAAGAAAATATCATCCACAGCGAGTATTGATTTATAATCAAATGGGTAGTCACGCTTGTCGTACATCCTGTAGAAAGAAAAGATCGTCCACAGCGTGTATTGATTTATAATCAAATGGGTAGTCACGCTTGTCGTACATCCTGTAGAAAGAAAAGATCGTCCACGGCGAGTATTGATTTATAATCAAATGGGTAGTCACGCTTGTCGTACATCCTGTAGAAAGAAAATATCATCCACAGCGAGTATTGATTTATAATCAAATGGGTAGTCACGCTTGTCGTACATCCTGTAGAAAGAAAAGATCGTCCACGGCGAGTATTGATTTATAATCAAATGGGTAGTCACGCTTGTCGTACATCCTGTAGAAAGAAAAGATCGTCCACGGCGAGTATTGATTTATAATCAAATGGGTAGTCACGCATGTCGTACAACCCGTAGAAAGAAAAGATCATCCACAGCGAGTATTGATTTATAATCAAATGTGTAGTCACGCTTGTCGTACATCCTGTAGAAAGAAAAGATCGTCCACAGCGAGTAGTGATTTATAATCAAATGGGTAGTCACGCTTGTCGTACATCCTGTAGAAAGAAAAGATCGTCCACAGCGAGTATTGATTTATAATCAAATGTGTAGTCACGCTTGTCGTACATCCTGTAGAAAGAAAAGATCGTCCACGGCGTGTATTGATTTATAATCAAATGTGTAGTCACGCTTGTCGTACATCCTGTAGAAAGAAAAGATCACCCTCAGCGAGTATTGATTTATAATCAAATGTGTAGTCACGCTTGTCGTACATCCTGTAGAAAGAAAAGATCGTCCACAGCGAGTAGTGATTTATAATCAAATGGGTAGTCACGCTTGTCGTACATCCTGTAGAAAGAAAAGATCGTCCACAGCGAGTATTGATTTATAATCAAATGGGTAGTCACGCTTGTCGTACATCCTGTAGAAAGAAAAGATCGTCCACGGCGAGTATTGATTTATAATCAAATGGGTAGTCACGCTTGTCGTACATCCTGTAGAAAGAAAAGATCGTCCACAGCGAGTAGTGATTTATAATCAAATGGGTAGTCACGCTTGTCGTACATCCTGTAGAAAGAAAAGATCGTCCACGGCGAGTATTGATTTATAATCAAAAGGGTAGTCACGCTTGTCGTACATCCTGTAGAAAGAAAAGATCGTCCACAGCGAGTAGTGATTTATAATCAAATGGGTAGTCACGCTTGTCGTACATCCTGTAGAAAGAAAGGATCACCCACAACTAGTATTAATTTACAATCAATTGGGTAGTCACGCTTGTCGTACATCCTGTTGAAAGAAAAGATCGTCCACAGCGAGTATTGATTTATAATCAAATGTGTAGTCACGCTTGTCGTACATCCTGTAGAAAGAAAAGATCGTCCACAGCGAGTAGTGATTTATAATCAAATGGGTAGTCACGCTTGTCGTACATCCTGTAGAAAGAAAAGATCGTCCACGGCGAGTATTGATTTATAATCAAATGGGTAGTCACGCTTGTCGTACATCCTGTAGAAAGAAAAGATCGTCCACGGCGAGTATTGATTTATAATCAAAAGGGTAGTCACGCTTGTCGTACATCCTGTAGAAAGAAAAGATCGTCCATGGCGAGTATTGATTTATAATCAAATGGGTAGTCACGCTTGTCGTACATCCTGTAGAAAGAAAAGATCGTCCACAGCGAGTATTGATTTATAATCAAATGGGTAGTCACGCTTGTCGTACATCCTGTAGAAAGAAAAGATCGTCCACAGCGTGTATTGACTTATAATCAAATGGGTAGTCCCGTCTATCGTATATCCTGTAGAAAGAAAAGATCGTCCACGGCGAGTATTGATTTATAATCAAAAGGGTAGTCACGCTTGTCGTACATCCTGTAGAAAGAAAAGATCGTCCACAGCGAGTAGTGATTTATAATCAAATGTGTAGTCACGCTTGTCGTACATCCTGTAGAAAGAAAAGATCGTCCACGGCGAGTATTGATTTATAATCAAATGGGTAGTCACGCTTGTCGTACATCCTGTAGAAAGAAAAGATCGTCCACGGCGAGTATTGATTTATAATCAAAAGGGTAGTCACGCTTGTCGTACATCCTGTAGAAAGAAAAGATCGTCCACAGCGAGTATTGATTTATAATCAAATGGGTAGTCACGCTTGTCGTACATCTTGTAGAAAGAAAAGATCGTCCACAGCGAGTAGTGATTTATAATCAAATGGGTAGTCACGCTTGTCGTACATCCTGTAGAAAGAAAAGATTGTCCACAGGAGTATTGATTTATAATCAAATTGATAGTCACGCTTGTCGTACATCCTGTAGAAAGAAAAGATCGTCCACGGCGAGTATTGATTTATAATCAAATGGGTAGTCACGCTTGTCGTACATCCTGTAGAAAGAAAAGATCGTCCACAGCGTGTATTGACTTATAATCAAATGGGTAGTCCCGTCTATCGTATATCCTGTAGAAAGAAAATATCACCCTCAGCGAGTATTGATTTATAATCAAATGGGTAGTCACGCTTGTCGTACATCCTGTAGAAAGAAAAGATCGTCCACGGCGAGTATTGATTTATAATCAAATGTGTAGCCTCGCATGTCGTATATCCTGTAGAAAGAAAGGATCACCCACAACTAGTATTAATTTACAATCAATTGGGAAGTCACGTCTATCGTACGTCATGTAGAAAATAAAGATCACCCTCAGCGAGTATTGACTTATAATCAAATGGGTAGTCCCGTCAATCGTATATCCTGCAGAAAGAAAATATCACCCTCAGCGAGTGTTGATTTATAATCAAATGGGTAGTCACGCCTATCGTTCATCCCGTAGAAAGAAAAGATCGTCCACGGCGAGTATTGATTTATAATCAAATGTGTAGTCACGCTTGTCGTACATCCTGTAGAAAGAAAAGATCGTCCACGGCGAGTATTGATTTATAATCAAATGTGTAGTCACGCTTGTCGTACATCCTGTAGAAAGAAAAGATCGTCCACGGCGAGTATTGATTTATAATCAAATGGGTAGTCACGCTTGTCGTACATCCTGTAGAAAGAAAAGATCGTCCACAGCGAGTATTGATTTATAATCAAATGTGTAGTCACGCTTGTCGTACATCCTGTAGAAAGAAAAGATCGTCCACGGCGAGTATTGATTTATAATCAAATGTGTAGTCACGCTTGTCGTACATCCTGTAGAAAGAAAAGATCGTCCACGGCGAGTATTGATTTATAATCAAATGGGTAGTCACGCTTGTCGTACATCCTGTAGAAAGAAAAGATTGTCCACAGGAGTATTGATTTATAATCAAATGGGTAGTCACGCTTGTCGTACATCCTGTAGAAGGAAAAGATTGTCCACGGCGAGTATTGATTTATAATCAAGTGTGTAGTCACGCTTGTCGTACATCCTGTAGAAGGAAAAGATTGTCCACGGCGAATATTGATTTATAATCAAATGTGTAGTCACGCTTGTCGTACAACCCGTAGAAGGAAAAGATTGTCCACAGGAGTATTGATTTATAAGGTGATAAAGATTTAGATTGTCGGGGTTAAGTTTCCCACACGGTTACAAGACATTCATCATTTCAAATTCCAAATCCCACCGTTTTCGTACAATGGTTCAGGTGGAAAAATATTTCAACTGAGAGTCAGTTCGGACAAGAATCATGAGAAAAAAATCAGTTTAATGCTGATTTCGGAGGACGATAAACAACATTATTGTTGGATAAAGAACTTAAGTCGGATACTCTCAAATCGAACTAGCGGAAATCAAGGAGAACTCCTTTCTTATTTCAACTGTCTGAATTCATTCAAGGACAAAAATCATTGAAACATCATGAGAAATATCGCCACGATAATCAATGCATCACTGTCAAAACACCTAAACCCAATACTTTCGTGAAATGTGGACATTACAGAGGACTGGGAGTCCCTTTCGTGGTGCATGCTGATTTCGAATATTTCACGGTAAAAACGGATTCGCACCAGCCCGATGGAAAAGCTGTCTCAAAACCACATAGCGTCAGTCCCGTGGTGCATGCTGATTTCGAATGTTTCACGGTAAAAACGGATTCGCACCAGCCCGATGGAAAAGCTGTCTCAAAACCACATAGCGTCAGGATATTGGTACTACATCAAATGCTCTTTCGACACTCGGTATTATTGAAAACTGTTCACTGATACGATCCTTTTAGACGGTGATGGCAATGTGGCTCCAACGTTCGGAGAATCTCAAATCAAAAGGTTTGATGAGGAATTTAAAACACATGAGAAGATGATCATCAAACAAGAGCAACAGAATGAATTTTAGAGAGCTACGCAATGGCATATCCGTACACAATCATTCACTAAAAATTCGCAACCTGGATACGAGAAAGTGAGAGATTACGATCACGACAACGGCAAATTCCGATGTACCACATATTGTACAGTACGTGGAGAGTGGATTGTAACTAAATCACCCGCGGAGTGGGGTTATCACCCAAGCTATAACTTTCAAACTGTGTACACATCGACAACAAACACAAGCAATGTTTCAGCCAATGGACCTCCGGGTTTAACCCGGAGGTCCATTGGCTGAAACTTTGCTTGTGCTGGTTATGCTTTTCAACAAATTTGCAATTATTGCTTGGGTGGAATCTCCACTCTGCGGGTGATTTAGTGATAATACACTCTCCACGTACTGTAATTGCAACTTAAAGTATCAAGCTGCTAAATTTTTCTCTGTGATATTTTACAATGTGCTGGGTTATGACAGTATAGAGTGAAGAAAAATATATTTCTGTCACGAAATGGATGGACGGTCATGGGTAAGATTTAAAAACAAATAGATGAACAGATGTTGGAAAAAAGCAGTGGCAGTCAGACGAGAAATACGTTTCATATATTGGTTTAACTCTTTACCCAACGTAACGGCCGAAACCGGCCAGCGCTGTTCTCAAAAAATTAATATTCATTATTTTTCATTTTATGTAAATGAATAAAAATAGCTATTCAAGAATTTTGTTTGCAAGTGTCGTCTGCTTTTTGTGTTAAGTAAAGGGTTAAATTTATGTCTGCCAGTTTCAAAAAAAATAATCGGCAATTTAAGGAAGGTTGAATATAAAATCATGATCGAACACTTCGGACAGCAGTTAGATAGGATACTGAGAAAAGGAGTCTATGCATACAATTACATGGATGATTTATAAAGATTTTACGAGACTTCATTACTGGATATAGACGACATAAATTTCAACGATTTACATTAAATGAGGAAGGTGAACAAACTGGAAAATTTATCCAAATAGAAAAAAAAATTGATTTAATCTGTTAAAACTTTAAAACAGAAGTTATTACACGGGGCGGGCGATTTGCACTTGTATTTAAAAAAAAACTACCCAAAGTTTGCTAAGCACCAAGTACATCCAACCTGTTTTACGTTTTATTTGAAATATTGTTATGAAAAGTGTATATACTATTTATATAATTATATCTTTAATGATTTAAGTACAGAAATTAGGATTTTATTTGTGTTTGACATTATTTTTTAGCTTTTGAATACGATATCCATGGAAAATGGATGTAAAATGGATGTTTTGGGTAAAACAGGAAATCTTTCAATATGCCAAAAACTTGACGGCGCGAACTGGTATGGCTTCAGTATCGAGTATGAGACCTATTACTGTTAATTACAGCTTGTCAACGCCTTCTCATGTTCCCAATCAGGTTCCTGGTGGTCCTTTGTGGGATGTTGTTCCTTTCTTGAACCAGAATGGCACCAAGCTCCTGGACACTTCTTAACTGGACTGGACTGGACGGGCTGAAATTGCAAGCTGCAACTCATTCCAGACATGCTCAATTGGATTGAGGTCAGGGGATCTTGTTGGCCAGTTCATACGATCAATCCCCTCCCTCTGTTGGTACTCCCCGACAGCATGGGCAACATGAGGACGGGCATTATCGTCCATCAGAATGAATTTATCACCCACTGCACCTGCATACAATCTGACGTGGACATCCAGGATCTCATCAATATACCGTTGTGCAGTCAATGTACCACGTTCAAGGACGCAGAGCCGCCCCAGACCATGATTGACCCTCTACCACAGCGGTGATGTTCAGCAATGTGTGGTCTGGGAAGGACCTTGACTCATCTGTAAAAAAGACAGGTCGCCAAACTTCTCTGGTCCATCCAACGTGGTCCATGGCACATTCATTTCGTGCCTGGCGATGGTTCTGGGACAGCGGAATGCGAATAAATGGTGTTCTCGATCGGAGACCACCTTCGTGAAACCTTGTCCGGATAGTCTGCTTGGAAACATTTACCCCGGATGCATTCTGAAGGTCACTGCGAAGCTGGGTTGCTGTGTCAAAGCGGTTCTTACGGAATGATCAAAAACCGGTCTTCAGCTGCAGATGTTGCCCTGTCTTTGCCACCGCCATGTCGTCTGACTGGTGTGCCATGCTCCTGAAATCTCGCCCAGGCTCTGGTGATCACCGTATGGTGCACATCAAGGGCTTCACCAACCTGACGATGCGTAGCCCCTTATTCCCCATCCCTACAGACCGCCACATTTCTGCTTCAGACAAATGTCTTCTTACATTTGCATTCGCCACATTCAATCATTAAATCACAAGGGTTTGTGTTAAAAAGAAGACTGAATATCCTGCACATCTCATGTACATGTAGACAGTACACGAAAACACCATGCAAATCAAGGGGTACATGCTTCCCATGACTGTCATGAAAAGTCTGCCTGTCAAGAGATCTAATATAAAAACTGGGACCATCTCAATCATATCCACCAAAAATATCGCAAATGTGCCACAAGAAAATTTCACAATGATGTGTCAAATATGTGGTGCTTAGCAACCTTTGAGTAGTATATATAGGGGAAAAAAAAAGAAGAAAAATTAAAAAGAAAATTTAAAAAATGTCAGTCATTTGGCAGAAGCTATGTTGCAAATGACAGAAAGAAAGATCACCATTAACACTGTCTTTGGTGATGGTGAAATCTCCATGACTTACTTGGATGATCATTTCGTCAAGTGATATTAATCTTGACAAGAACCATTGAACATAAATTCTCTGAAGCTTTATATTCTTAAAAATCTAACCGAACTGGTAGATCTCAGTGATGCAGAGACTAAAAAGTATGCAAATAAGAGGACCGCAGATTGGGAAAGACTCTTGAAAGATAATTATGCGGACAGAAACATGAACGTCGATGCTGGCTTGTAATCGAAATGATCAGTGAATGTTGCTGACCTCATTGATCCAACCAATGCCGCAACGAAACATTATACTGAGGCTTTGCGCATGCGTTTCTGTAAAAAATCACAAATTCATATTGCTTTAACCCTTTACCTAACGAATCGCCCGCATCCGCCCGCGTAATATGTAAATTCAGCATTTGAAAAAATATTATTTTTAAAAAAAATTCAACAAAACCATATCATGTGACCCCTCGTTGGATCGAGCTCAACGAGCTCGTTCCAACGAGGGGTCACACGATATGGTTTTGTTGAAATTTTTTGAAAAATTTGAAAAAAATTATATTTAAAATAATAAATTTTGATATCGTCTGCGTTGGGTATTCCCATATATTCCCATCCAAACTCCAAGTGCGACGACCCAGCTTATCTCATCTTCACATTTGATCTGTTGATGCCATCTACCCCAGGCTATGCATCATAAACGAATTATAATTAATTCGTTTCTCTTCTTACTATTTTTGTTATATAATGCGCTCATACACGATTTATACCAGGTTTTATTTAGACTCGTTTGCCTTAACAATTCGTCACATTTACTCACTATCTGATTTCTCATACCCACATTACTGGTTTCTCTACTGGCTATCAAGAGCTTCAATCTCTCTTAAGGCATGTTAGGATAAGCAACAAATGATTGCTGTACCACCACTTCCATCGGCAGCCAGTACTGTTCCGCTGAGTTCCGAATGCTTTATTTTCGTCCCATATAGGTTTCATTGCTTGTTTTCATTTGTAACGTTTTCTCGCCTTCGGTCTCTCCTCGATAGGATTGTTATGCTTGTGGCATTCGTAAGGGTCAGGATTTCGCAGTGAGTGTTGAGATCCTCTTGACTTTAATTACCCAGATCCTGTCTTAGCAACTTGAGCAAATGACACAGTCCACGAGTACTGTCGAACAGACGATCTCCATCCATGATCAAATTATTGCTTTCCATTTCCACTCATTTATTTCTCATGTAGAGATTTCCATCAAATTCTTTACGAATATGTCGAGACATCATCCGAGGGAACCGTGTTATATAGACCCATGAACGTTTTCTTTTCAAATTTTCAAAATGTATGTATCTATGGTCGGTGTGAGAGTGGTAACACTGACCGCCGATTCACTCTCTGCAGCAATTTCATATCGTTCTATCTCAGAAGGAATTGGTGGAGACTTATCATACTGAGGATGAGGGCGAGTGTGCACGGCTATTGGTGGAGACTTATGATACTACGGATGAGGGCCAGGGTGCACGGCTATTGGTGGAGACTTATGATACTACGGATGAGGGCCAGGGTGCACGGCTGTTGGTGGAGACTTATGATACTGAGGATGAGGGCCAGGATGCACGGCTGTTGGTGGAGACTTATGATACTGAGGGTGAGGGCCAGGGTGCACGGCTGTTGGTGGAGACTTATGATACTGAGGATGAGGGCGAGGGTGCACAGCTGTTGGTGGAGACTTATGATATTGAGGTGAGGGCCAGGGTGCACGGTTGTTGGTGGAGACTTATGATACTGAGGATGAGGGCCAAGGTGCACAGCTGTTGGTGGAGACTTATGATACTGAGGATGAGGGCCAAGGTGCACAGCTGTTGGTGGAGACTTATGATACTAAGGATGAGGGCCAGGGGATGCATGGCTGTTGGTGGAGACTTATCATACTGAGGATGAGGGCGAGGGTGCACGGCTGTTGGTGGAGACTTATGATACTAAGGATGAGGGCCAGGGTGCACGGCTGTTAGTGGAGACTTATGGTACTCAGGATGAGGGCGAGGGTGCACGGCTGTTCGTGGAGACTTATGATAGTAAGGATGAGGGCCAGGGTGCACGGCTGTTGGTGGAGACTTATGATACTAAGGATGAATGCCAGGGTGCACAGCTGTTGGTGGAGACTTATGATACTGAGCACGAAGGCCAGGGTGCATGGCTGTTGGTGGAGACTTATGATACTGAGCATGAGGGCCAGGGTGCACGGCTGTTGGTGGAGACTTATGATATTGAGGATGAGGGCGAGGGTGCACGGCTGATGGGGGAGACTTATGATACTCAGGATGGGTCGTGTGTGCACGGCTGTCGGTGGAGACATGATACTGAGGATGAGGGCCAGGATGCACAGCTGTTGGTGGAGACTTATGATACTAAGAATGAAGGCCAGGATGCACGGTTGTTGGTGGAGACTTATGTTACTGAGGTTGAGGGCCAGGGTGCACGACTGTTGGTGGAGACTTATGATATTAAGGATGAGGGCGAAGGTGCACGGCTGTGGCTGGAGACTTATGTTACTGAGGTTGAGGGCCAGGGTGCACGGCTGTTGGTGGAGAGTTATGCTACTAAGGATGGGGGCGAGTATGCACGGCTGTTGGTGGAGACTTATGCTACTAAGGATGGGGGCGAGTATGCACGGCTGTTGGTGGAGACTTATGATACTGAGGATGAGGGCCAGGGTGCACGGCTGTTGGTGGAGACTTATGTTACTGAGATTTAGAGCGAGTATGCACGGCTGTTGGTGGAGACTTATGATACTGAGGATGAGGGCCAGGGTGCGCGGCTGTTGGTGGAGACTTATGATATTGAAGAGAGGGCCAGGGTGCACGGCTGTTGGTGGAGACTTGTGATACTGAGGATGAGGGCCAGGGTGCAAGGCTGTTGGTGGAGACTTAAGTTACTGAAGTTTAGAGCGAGTATGCACGGCTGTTGGTGGAGACTTATGATACTGAGGATGAGGGCCAAGGTGCACGGCTGTTGGTGGAGACTTATGATATTGAGGAGAGGGTCAGGGTGCACGGCTATTGGTGGAGATTTATGATACTGAGGATGAGGGCCAGGGTGCAAGGCTGTTGGTGGAGACTTATGATACTGTGGATGAGGGCCAGGGTGCACGGCTGTTGGTGGAGACCTATGATACTGTGGATGAGGACCAGGGTGCACGGCTGTTGGTGGAGACTTATGTTACTGTGGATGAGGGCCAGGGTGACGGCTATTGGCGGAGATTTATGATACTAAGGATGAGGGCCAGGGGGTGCATGGCTGTTGGTGGAGACTTATCATACTGAGGATGAGGGCCAGGTGCACGGCTGTTGGGGAGACTTATGATACTAAGGATGAGGGCCAGGATGCAAGGCTGTTGGCGGAGACTTATGATATTGAGGATGAGGGCGAGGGTGCACGGCTGTTGGTGGAGACTTATGATACTAGAGATGAGGGCCAGGGTGTAAGGCTGTTGGCGGAGACTTATGACACTGAGGATGAGGGCGAGGGTGCATGGCTGTTGGTGGAGACTTATGATACTAACGATGAGGGCGAGGGTGCACGGCTGTTGGTGGAGACTTATGATACTAAGGATGAGGGCCAGGATGCATGGCTGTTGGTGGAGGCGTGTGATTCGGCGGATGATGGCGGGAGTGCACAGCTGTTGGTGGAGACTCATGATACTGAGGATGAGGGCGAGTGTGCACGGCTGTTGGTGGAGACTTATGATACCAAGGATGAGGGCGAGGGTGCAAGGCTGTTGGTGGAGACTTATGACACTGAGGATGAAGGCGAGGGTGCAAGGCTGTTGGTGGAGACTTATGATACTAAGGATGAGGGCCAGGGTGCACGGCTGTTGGTGGAGACTTATGATACTAACGATGAGGGCGAGGGTGCACGGCTGTTGGTGGAGACTTATGATACCAAGGATGAGGGCCAGGATGCATGGCTGTTGGTGGAGGCGTGTGATTCTGCGGATGATGGCGGGGGTGCACAGCTGTTGGTGGAGACTCATGATACTGAGGATGAGGGCGAGTGTGCACGGCTGTTGGTGGAGACTTATGATACCAAGGATGAGGGCGAGGGTGCAAGGCTGTTGGCGGAGACTTATGACTCTGAGGATGAGGGCGAGGATGCAAGGCTGTTGGTGGAGACTTATGATACTAAGGATGAGGGCGAGGGCGCACGGCTGTTGGTGGAGACTTATGATACTGAGGATGAGGGCGAGGGTGCACAGCTGTTGGTGGAGACTCATGATACTGAGGATGAGGGCGAGTGTTCACGGCTGTTGGTGTAGACTTATGATACTGATGATGAGGGCCCGGGTGCACGGCTGTTGGCGGAGACTTATGATACTGAGGATAGGGGCGAGTGTGCACGGCTGTATGTCGGAGTGTAATAATATTGAGGATATGTGAAAGTAGTTTCCCCGCGATACGATGGTGCATAATGTGTGTAAGAGGTTTGACGAGAAGTCACGCTTCTTCTTCCTCTAAAAGGTTTCAGTTCGTTGATGATGTCTTTCTTTGTTTGTTTCGGAGTTTCGATGACGGGTTTGAATAATTTAGTTGTCATGCATTTCATTTCGATATCCCCCCATCCGTCTCGCCATATCACACTCTGAAATATTTCTCTTTGATTAGTCAAACTGATGAATCGTCTTCACTCTCTACTTAGGATCTTTAAATTTTAGAAATGTCATTTTTTTTATTTTTTTTTCAGTTAAAATATTAGTTAATTTATTTGACGGCTTTTTTATTTATTTTTATTACTTTTTGTTTTGTTACATGACAATATACTTTGAATATATTTTACTTTTTTAATCGATGAATAATTTGTATCGGTCATTTTTATGTTTTCTTATACAAGACCACCCCGTAAAATTAACATTTTTTTTCAAATCTCCCGTCAGCATTACGACACTGTAGACAATTTTATTTAATAAAATCTCCATATAGTGTGCACGGAAAAAAATCCCTCTCGTCGAAAAAAACTTGATTTTGTAACGAAATGTAACAAATTTTGCAGCGACATGCGAGTGTCTCCAATTTCCCACACAAATTGAATGATAGATTTTAAGATTTCTGCCCGTTTTTGACACAAAGTGTGAAAAACCAATCAAAATGGACGTACATCTTTTCCTCCGCCCATAGTAACGTCACTGCATTTTAGTATTCCCGTAAGTACAACATCAACTAAAATTGATTGTGAATTTACCGTGGCACTTTGATTCCGCGTATAACTTTATTAAGTCTGTCGCTGAATAATTTCCTAGCAACTTTTTCCAATACAGAGACATTTTTTTATCCCGAATGCCTCTATGATATCTACGGTTGTTTAGTTTCTTAGTGAGTTCTTGTATGACTTTGGTGGTGTAATGACCAAAACGGTCATCAGCTCCTTACTTTTTCCTTTCTGTATCCTCGATAATATCACTTCTGATTTTAGAGAGAGTTTTCGTCGTTTTGGAGGTACTAAATCATCTGTTCTCTTACCGTTCTATGTCACGTGTAGGAATCCTATTATTGATTCGAAGACATTTGATCCACCATGAGTTAAAGATTTTCTCAATCATCTATTTTTGATAACTTATATTTTTCAAAAAATTGTTCCTCTTTGTTTTTTTCATATTCCAGTCTCTTCACAAACTCATCTGATGTTTTACATATGAATGTAAAAGATCTGTGCCTCAATAACTTGTCGCAGATGCTCACAGATATCTCATATTTCATTCACGTATTACCAGCCTTCCTGGAAGCCTTTCTGGGAGCCACCAAGAGTTCTAGTTAATTGCGTAATAATTAAACTTTTTTTCGGTTCATGCGTTTTCAGATAAAACGATTGGCTCACACGATTCTGTTTTTTCTTTTCATAACTCAATGAACCGAAAAAAACACAATTAGGTCCGCCCCCAGCCACGCCCCTAAAATACCAGTCTTCGGAGTTGCAACATGGTGTTAAATCAATAGAAGTTAGAACACTGGCACGTTCTAAATGTGAAAAATAAATTTATATTACTCATTTATCACCATGAAAATATTTAAATGACCGTGGTGGGTCAATTTTTCTTTTTCTTCACAACTGTATTTATTTGACATTTCAATTTTTACGCACACTGGGTGATCGTCTGCGTTCATCGTTTTACCCAAATCGATTGTAAACAATGGCTGATCACGACGAATACGGCAATTTTGACATTGATAATTTGAATGAAATTTTTGGAAATCAAAATGATTTTATATTTGAGGAAGAATATTTGGCTTTATATTTAACTCCACTTTTACAAACTGTGTTTTTCAGTTCTCGGGAAACGGTCAAAACCAAAATACAATGTAATATTGATGGCCTACTTCCACCTACCACGGAACGTAACTTTTACGTGAAGTGAACAGTTGAATGAAATTTGAGGGAGGCGTGGCTTATGACGTTTTCTTTGCATTACATAATTCATTGGTCAATAAAAAATTTAATGACATAAGTGCATTTGACTTGGAAAGTGTGCCAATTGCTACCTGCATTTCAATAATATGCGCCCTCTTTTATGCCAGAAAAATAATATGTCTACCAGTTTTAGTTTTTAAGTCTTTGTTCGCTGAAGTAGAGGACGACTAAAACTATTTATTTATTTGGGTCGCGAACGTTTAATTATAAGGAATGATCGTTTCTTTTTGTCTATTTCTTGAGTTATGAACCCCAAGAAACAAAGTCCAAACTGTGTAAATGGGCTACGACCATTTACACAGTTTGGACTTTGTTTTTTGGGGTTCATAACTCAAGAAATAGACAAAAAGAAACGATCATTCCTTAAATGAACTGGAATGCAAGTTATGTTGGCAATCTGTCCAATGGATTGTTTAGTGTTGTGCTATATTGGTTTCACCACCGGTGCCAGATAATCTTAAAATGGAAACTCGTACCCGTGTTCCCATTAAGAACCATTACTATAGAATTACAGGCACCAGATAATCTTAAAATCGAAATTCTTTCTCACAAAACCGTTTAAATCATTCCACCAACGGCAGGCAAAGATAAAACATGGAAACTTAAATTAGCACAGTTTTGTTTTACAATTACGGGTAATAACTCATACTACTCGTGCAAAAATTCTGTGAATCGAACTTAACTTTCAGACTAAGGTCCTAAGTACAGATGTAAAACTTGATAACAATCTTCCCAAGGAAACTAAATTAATAGCGCATGCGAATGTATGAACATACGTATACGGGTAACTCTTTGTGCCTTGTTTATATACATTTCGGCAGAGGTACAACACTCATCGTTCATTGATGTTTCTGAACACGTTATGTTCAGTTTCGGAGATGAAACAATAACGTCCATTGGGCCAAATAGGTCCAAACCAATGGTACATACTTCCAACGGCCTGTGATGCCTTCTTTGAGTTTACAAATTCCCTCATGTTTCGAGCTGTGCCGGAAGAGCATCCCGAGTGGCAACAAATCACCCTTGAACAAACGAAAGAGAAAAACGTGATGACAGTTGCAACAATGAATATCCTGTTTACGTGAGATTAAAGTTAACTGAACAAATCGCAAAATTTTAAAAATAATTTATTTTTATATCTGCACTTTTAAAACCAGACAAAAAATTGAAAAACAAAACTGCCAACAGACGTGTGATCTTTTGTGAGAGGTTTGATAACATTCTTCTCAATATTTTTATCAGCTGGACAGATGATTATAACGGACGTCAGTGAACCTAAACATCGTATTGATGCGTTGGGAAAGCTGGGAATGTTTTATGGTATGGGAATTATTCTAGGACCTCTAATTGGAGGAGTTCTAACCAAGATGTACAGGTGAGCTTAATTCTAACGAAAAAATGTACAGGTAAGTTTAATTCTAACCAAGATGTACAGGTAAGTTTAATGCTAACCAAGATGTACAGGTAAGTTTAATTCTAACCAAGATGTACAGGTGAGTTTACAAGTTGTATTATGGCTTGTTGCTAAATAAAAAAGGTAATGTCATCGTTGTGTTGTATTATGACCTGCTGATGCCAAACAAAGGTAATGTAATCATTGTGTTGTATACGGTTTGCTGATAGATAACAAAAGTAATGTAATCGTTGTGTTGTATTATGGCTTGTTGATACATAACAAAGGTAATGTAATTGTTGTGTTGTATTATGGCTTGTTGATACATAACAAAGGTAATGTAATTGTTGTGTTGTATTATGGCCTGTTGATACATAACAAAGGTAATGTAATCTTGTGTTGTAATATAGCTTATTGATACATAACAAAGGTAATGTAATCGTTGTGTTGTATTATGGCTTATTGATACATAACAAAGGTAATGTAATCGTTGTGTTGTATTATGGCTTGTGGATAAATAACGAAGGTAATCATTGTGTTGTATTATGGCTTGTTGATACATAACAAAGGTAATGTAATCGTTGTGTTGTATTATGGCTTGTTGATACATAAGAAAGGTAATGTAATTGTTGTGTTGTATTATAGCTTGTTGATACATAACAAAGGTAATGTAATCTTGTGTTGTATTATAGCTTGTTGATACATAACAAAGGTAATGTAATTGTTGTGTTGTATTATAGCTTGTTGATACATAACAAAGGTAATGTAATTGTTGTGTTGTATTATAGCTTGTTGATACATAACAAAGGTAATGTAATCATTGTGTTGTATTATGGCTTGTTGATACATAACAAAGGTAATGTAATCGTTGTGTTGTATTACGGTTTGCTGATACATAACAAAGGTAAAGTGATCGTTGTGTTGTATTATGGCTTGTTGATACATAACAAAGGTAATGTAATCGTTGTCTTGTATTGTGGCTTGCTGATACATAACAAAAGTAATGTAATCATTGTGTTGTATTACGATTTGCTGATACATAACAAAAGTAATGTAATCGTTGTGTTGTATTATGGCTTGTTGATACATAACAAAGGTAATGTAATCATTGTGTTGTATTATGGCTTGCTGATACATAACAAAAGTAATGTAATCATTGTGTTGTATTACGATTTGCTGATACATAACAAAAGTAATGTAATCGTTGTGTTGTATTATGGCTTGCTGATACATAACAAAAGTAATGTAATCATTGTGTTGTATTACGATTTGCTGATACATAAAAAAGTAATGTAATCATTGTGTTGTATTATGGCTTGTTGATACATAACAAAGGTAATGTAATTGTTGTGTTGTATTATGGCCTGTTGATACATAACAAAGGTATGTAATCGTTGTTTGTATTATGGGTTGTTGATACATAACAAAGGTAATGTAATCTTGTGTTGTATTATGGCTTGTTGATACATAACAAAGGTAATGTAATCGTTGTGTTGTAATATGGCTTGGTGATACATAACAAAGGTAATGTAATCATTGTGTTGTATTACGGTTTGCTGATACATAACAAAGGTAAAGTGATCGTTGTGTTGTATTATAGCTTGTTGATACATAACAAAGGTAATGTAATCTTGTGTTGGATTATGGCTTGTTGATACATAACAAAGGTAATGTAATCGTTGTGTTGTATTATGGCTTGTTGATACATAACAAAGGTAATGTAATCATTGTGTTGTATTACGGTTTGCTGATACATAACAAAAGTAATGTAATCGTTGTGTTGTATTATCGCTTGTTGATACATAACAAAGGTAATGTAATTGTTGTGTTGTATTATGGCTTGTTGATACATAACAAAGGTAATGTAATCATTGTCTGTATTATGGCTTGTTGATACATAACAAAGGTAATGTAATCATTGTGTTGTATTATGGCTTGTTGATACATAACAAAGGCAATGTAATCGTTCTGTTGTATTATGGGTTGTTGATACATAACAGCGGTAATGTAATCATTGTGTTGTATTATGGCTTGTTGATACATAACAAAGGTAAGGTAATCATTGTGTTGTATTATGGCTTGTTGATACATAACAAAGGCAATGTAATCGTTCTGTTGTATTATGGGTTGTTGATACATAACAGCGGTAATGTAATCATTGTGTTGTATTATGGCTTGTTGATACATAACAAAGGTAAGGTAATCATTGTGTTGTATTATGGCTTGGTGATACTTAACAAAGGTAAAGTGATCGTTGTGTTGTATGTTGGCTTGTTGATACATAACAAAGGTAATGTAATCATTGTGTTGTATTATGGCTTGTTGATACTTAACAAAGGTAATGTAATCGTTGTGTTGTATGTTGGCTTGTTGATACATAACAAAGGTAATGTAATCATTGTGTTGTATTATGGCTTGTTGATACATAACAAAGGTAATGTAATCGTTCTGTTGTATTATGGGTTGTTGATACATAACAGCGGTAATGTAATCATTGTGTTGTATTATGGCTTGTTGATACATAACAAAGGTAATGTAATCATTGTGTTGTATTATGGCTTGGTGATACATAACAAAGGTAATGTAATCATTGTGTTGTATTATGGCTTGTTGATACATAACAGCGGTAATGTAATCATTGTGTTGTATTATGGCTTGTTGATACATAACAAAGGTAATGTAATCATTGTGTTGTATTATGGCTTGTTGATACATAACAAAGGTAATGTAATCGTTGTGTTGTATTATGGGTTGTTGATACATAACAGCGGTAATGTAATCATTGTGTTGTATTGTGGCTTGTTGATACATAACAAAGGTAAAGTGATCGTCGTGTTGTATTATGGCTTGTTGATACATAACAAAGGTAATGTAATCATTGTGTTGTATTATGGCTTGTTGATACTTAACAAAGGTAATGTAATCGTTGTGTTGTATTGTGGCTTGTTGATACATAACAAAGGTAATGTAATCATTGTGTTGTATTATGGCTTGTTGATACATAACAAAGGTAAAGTGATCGTTGTGTTGTATGTTGGCTTGTTGATACATAACAAAGGTAATGTAATCATTGTGTTGTATTGTGGCTTGTTGATACATAACAAAGGTAAAGTGATCGTCGTGTTGTATTATGGCTTGGTGATACATAACAAAGGTAATGTAATCGTTGTGTTGTATTATGGCTTGGTGATACTTAACAAAGGTAATGTAATCGCTGTGTTGTATTATGGCTTGGTGATACTTAACAAAGGTAAAGTGATCGTTGTGTTGTATGTTGGCTTGTTGATACATAACAAAGGTAATGTAATCATTGTGTTGTATTGTGGCTTGTTGATAATAACAAAGGTAATGTAATCATTGTGTTGTATTATGGCTTGTTGATATATAACAAAGTTAATATAATCATTGTGTTGTATTTTCTTTTTAATTACAGTGTACAGTTTTCAGCTTTTGTTTCGTTCCTCATATCAGGATTGAATATTTTTCTCGTCCTGAAACTCATACCGAAGAAAACAAAATATATTCTTGAGAACTCTGAAAATAAAGGTAAGTGGTGATTTACATTCATTGTCCTTGTTTCTTTGAACCCTGAATTTCTTAATATGCTCTTTGTCTCTACCACACGATCACAATTAGATCTCAGTAATTCAGTTAGTTTACCATTACCAATGAAACGAAAGTGTAAAACAACTCCAGTGTAACTTTGCTTTTTGTGTAATCAATATTTAATAACATGCATAGATACAGAATAGAAAGTACAGAAAATAAAATAAGGAACATATTTCGTCCCCTGAGTTCCAATGTGTTCTATTTGGCACAAAGCAATATACATGCAAGTGGATCCAGTAGCAAGCATAATGCTTTCTTTATCTGTTTCCATGTTGAACATTACAATGTAATTATAAATCTATGGCGAATACATCTATATCCAGTGAAGTTATCTGTACTACGTATTGTGTGCTCGACAAAGTATTCAATCAAGTAGTAGACTGGTAGTGAATGGGAGATACATTGAAAAATCAAGGCGTAAGAGGGAAGAAAAGCGATGTTATCTAGCCTGTATGGTCAAGCTACATTAACTTGCAGATTGCGGAATTATTTTTTCTGATAGAAATGTGTTTATCGCTCTTTCCTCGGCCACAACTGTCCGACGACACTTTCCAACAAAACGTGACAAAAGAACTAGCAACGAACAAATCCCCAAGTTCTGTTGGCATTGCTTGTGTCGTATTCTAAGACGACAAGGTCTATTAGTGTCTGACAGCACTCCAACACTTTGGGATTAAGTTATATCTTGGTTCAGTCGATCCGAGGACTGTCGCAAGAGGACACAATTTATATTCACTTTCCTTTCATCTCGTTACGCCCTTTATATTTGCACATCAACGACTGAATCTACTTCTTCTCTCAATGTATGTATGCACGCATTCAAATATTGTTCGGTTCACTTCAGCGTTGTAGTGGACACTTCCGTACAAGACGCCGTTAGTATCTGTTCTATATGGTAGAGCATGGAACGTTGAGTTTCTTATTTCTAAATATAGTGGACACACTAAGAAAAAGTGTGGGTTGTGACACGTTTGCCACTGCAACAGAGCGGCAAACTAGTCAGATGGTTCTAAGTGATAGTTGAGGATGCTGCAACCCAGACGTAGTCTACAATGATATATTTGGTAGATGTGTGAATTTTAATAATGGAAGAAACTCTGAATGAACAACTTGTCTTTGTTAGTATATGAGGCAAATTACACAGAGTTCGTCCCATGAGTTCCAATGTGTTCTATGTGCGAGTAGACACACAGAACACATTGGAATTCAGGTGACGAGTCGTTATCTCGTTATCTCGAGTGAATAACGTGTTTAACAGCCTCGCAGTTTGCTTTTTGTCACTGGTGACACAATCTTGTGATACTGACTGTGTGTGTTGTCTTTGATGACACTAGCTCCTGATACTTGTTCTTGGAACGTTGTCTTTGGAAGGTCTCCGAGAACTAATAACAGAATTGTCATTATCTGGTACGTGCGGAATTATTTTGGGGCATGAATATTTGTTAACTTGTCTTTGTATTGGTACAATTTATGGAAGAGTACCTATAGGCAACACAGGCTTAAAAATCGCCTAAAAGTATGAAGCAAATCCACGGAATATGGAACCCTTGAGTTGTGATATTTTAACTTCAGACCGGAGTCTAGATATGGGCTTCCAACATTCTATCAGCTATCAAAAAGATTTGTTGGTTCAAATGAGATTTAATATCACTTTTAACATAATGACTGAGATATGAATATAAAGTCAAGTTTGGCCAGTAGTTTTTAGTTATGTTGGTCACATAATAGGACTTCAGGCAATGATTACGTGGTCCTATTATTTAAGTAAAGCAGGGCTTGTCTGACACAAATGAACATGTTTCAAGTCCATGCTTCGCACAGAAAAACATAACCAATAAGAAAGGCATATGTTCAAATAGAAGAAAATGAAGGTTTGTTCTTGCATTCATTCTGCAAACCTTTTCTTAAAAAGCACGCTTCGTTGTAAAATGGCATGATTAAATCATAAACACCAAGGCATAGAGCCAACCAAGATGAGTGGATTCTCTACTAATTTTTTCTTCAAATTGTTTTATGTAATGTTATAATTGTGTTGTTTTGTTACGTACTGCATTTTTTTAAAAGGCCACATTGCGCTAAGAAAACATTTCACTAGTGCATTCAGGGTAGCGCAGAAACGGTTAAAGGGTTTTCTTGATCGATTCATCACACGGATTAACCTTGATTAACCGATTAATCACTTGCCTTAATAGGTAGCTGATTAATTTCCGTACTGTTGATGATTTTCAGCATTAACCCTTTAACCGACGTAACGCACAAAACCTACCAATGGTATTAACAACAATCTATTTTCAAATTTTATTATGTTTTCAATTTTCGTCTCAAAAACACAGTTTATGAACCCGCATTGGAATTAACTCGTTCAGCGCCTTCCAATGAGTGGCCATAAGCTATGTTTCTGAGATAAAAATGGAGAAAAAAAAATTGGTAATTGAAGCATTTATTTTCCAAGTATCGTCTTCTGCCTTGTTTGAGTGAAGGGTTAAGAATGAACATTTCTAGCCAGTGATACAGTACAATGATCATGTAAGTGAACAAGCATGTTAGCACGTAACTTGCATGCTTTACTCTGTCTCATATAATTGATGAGGGTCAGTGTGACAATGTTTGCCTGTTTAGAGCACGTTTGTATCTTTGTTAATCCATATAACACAGTAGTTCAAAAGAAAAGGATCATCAATCAATTACATTTTTGGTCGACCAAGACGTTGATCCTTGGTTAATAAATTAATCAGTTAGCGTTTCAGCTCTAATAGAAGCACATAGAACATATTGGACTCGGGGACGAAATAGTAACACGGCTTCCCCTCGCAAATTTGGATGGCGATAAAATGTGTTGTTTTTGTTGATAGTTTGTCAAATGGAGTGCTGGGTGTCCTTCTAATAATTGTTTTTATCGACGTGAAGGCGTGTAATAAACACAGAACGACACACGCGTGTGAATGGATTAATCGATATGGCACTTGTGCCATAGCGGAAGAATAAAACTCGAGGCCTGTGGCCTCTTCTTTTATCCTACCACGCCGGCACTCGCGTCATATCGATTAACACAGTCACATGCGTGTGTCGTTCTGTGTATAACTTTCAAGTAGGTCTTCCCTTATGGTTTAGATTCATTCATCCGTAATATTCCAGTTGGTTGGAAAGGTAAAGGTTTCATAAAGATTCATTTTTTTGTGAATGAAAGCTTATCACTCGAGACCTTTGATCGACATTTTGATGACGTAGTCTTATGATTATGCCAGGTAGCTATGATACAATATTATAATCAGTAATAAACACTCCAGAGATGTAGTCTTATGATTATGCCAGATAGCTATGATATAATATTATAATCAGTAATAAACACTCCAGAGATGTAATTTTATGATTATATTAGTTAATTCCACAAATTATGCTAATATCTTGATGCTTTCAAGGCGAATTAAATACTTATTGACTGGAATACCTATAACTGGGGCATGAAAAAATATCTGTATATCTTTTGAAGTGAAGAGACTTCACATTCCATCAATGTTCGCCTGTGCGCAACTTTCCACAAAAAGAGGGTAAACAAAACGCATTGATTTCCGAACAGTATTAGACTGGTGTCTTGAGAGATTGACTGTTGCACTGACTCATGCAGTAACTACCAAACTGAATTATGATATCTCACCCGTCATGATACTACACTATCCTATGACACAAAAGTTGCGTCCTAATATGTAACATTTCATCTTTGGGTAGAAACAGGGGTTGTGACACCCTGCCTGCAGTGAATTGTCTGCTCCGAGAAATAGTTATTGCAAACAAACATGGAGATGCCAGGAATGCATCCAACCCAGATATGTGCCAATTGGCATCCATAATGTATACGGTTCCTTGTTTATACTTTTATTTTCATATTGTCTGACCTTTCGGTTTGTTATTATTAACTTTAGATGTTGTTTGTGAAAATGTCCCATATTGCTGATTAAATTTTCAAGCTTTTCATTCATTTTTATAATTTATTCCGGCATATCAGGAATACAGCCTGCTGGGCTATGTCACTCCCACCGGTTGTGTGCTCATATTGTAGATTTGTTTGTATTCTGTATTATCTATTTAACCATTGCTGAAATTAATATTTCAACTTTAATTTTCGGCCAATACCTGTAGAAAATACAGAGAATAAATGTCAAACCAATACCTCTCATGAGGACATCTAAGTACTGTAAATAAAGTATAGTATAGTATAGTTTATAGAGATCCTGCGCATTGCACTTGTTTTAGGAGCTGTGATAAAATGCTTTCCCACTTTTAAAAATTCCAATGAGTCTATATAAAACTAATTTGGTGGTCATGTGTGAAGAAGGCACCAGATGACACACTAATACTTAAATCAAATCAAGAAAAAACTAATGTTTAAATCAAATGAAGAAAAAAACCTTTTGAAAAAAAATCATTGATAAAAAATATTTTGGGCTGTTGCAGAGGCAGTTTTTTTCTGAAAAATACCCCAAAATACGCTGTGAGCTAGTATGGACATTAGTCTGGCTCAAATATAGGTCACAGTGTATTTTTGTATTGTTTAGGAAAATCTGCAACAGGTAAAAACATTTGTTTGCCATTGAATTTACTTTTAAAAGTATTTTTCTTGGTTTATATGGCAAGAATTGATTAATACCAGAATCTATTGAATTTTTTTATCAAATAAAGCCAAACTATTTTACAGTAACCATAAAATTGTATGTACCAGGAAATATGATACAGGATAACTTCGAAAGAAACCAAATATTTGTTTTAGGAAACATACGTATTCTAGACTTTTTGTTCGTTTCTGTGAGGTAGCTTTACTAGGATAAGTGCCAGGTGCAGGTATTGCTTAAGTAAATGAAAAATACAGTTACTTCTCTAACCAAAAAACATACAAATTCCACATATTATTAGGACGTATTTTTTATCAAATTTAGAAACAAGAAATTATCTAAATATTTTTCAATGGTTCTTCCATGTAAAACTGCTATCCAAGCACTTCCATGGACCCGGAATTCCAGCACTTTATAAGACCTTACGAACATTGAAGGAATCATCTTGTTACTTGCTATATTTGATGTGAATATGTTTTATATGTTTCAGGAAATAGCTCACAGACATCAAAACGATCAAATATTTCTGCTTTGATTTCAAAGCCCAAAGTACTCTACCTTCTTCTCCTCAAAATTGCAATGGGTATGATTTTATATGATGATATCTTATCGACAAGCGCTAGATAATGATACACTGAATTAGTTATTACATGTATGTGTAAAACATGTTCTGAGAATTACTCAAAGTGGATGTGTGGTTAAATGCCTCAGGCCTGAAAGTTACTATTAGGGCTAAACACAAGTCTGCAAATAAGCAGCCCGTTGCGGTTAATAACAGGAGCAACTTATATATTTGCAGGCACCATTTTACTTGGTCGTGATATAATGATCAGTAAAATTTAATAGAGTCTTCCAATGTGTCTATAACTCAAATACATGTCGACCTTTCAGGTTGTTTTTTTCAGTTCCAACCCTGTTGTTTTATTATCATTCATTGCAGACCTCTCTGTAAGAGAGTCTCCCAATAGATGATAAAAGGTTAACTTTATGTTAGTGTTTCATAAAACTCGAAAGGGTTGCAGACACTGAAATTTCAAAATGTCAATAAAAATCAATAACAAAATGTAAATTCAAGAGGAGATAATTCTGAAAAATGTCGTGAACAAAACCGGTTTATAAAACTAGAATCAACACATACAGGACGAAAATCAGTTTATAAACTTGGGATCAATACATATAAGAACAAAATCGGTTTATAAAGATAGGAGCAAGAAGTGTAGGAACAAAATCGGTTTATAGACTTAGGGACAATATATACAAGAATAAAACTGGTTTATAAAGCTAGGTGCAAAAAGTGTAGGAACAAAATCGGTTTATAGACTTAGGGACAATATATACAAAAATAAAATCGGTTTATAAAGCTAGGTGCAAAAAGTGTAGGAACAAAATCGGTTTATAGACTTAGGGACAATATATACAAGAATAAAACTGGTTTATAAAGCTAGGTGCAAAAAGTGTAGGAACAAAATCGGTTTATAGACTTAGGGACAATATATACAAAAATAAAACTGGTTTATAAAGCTAGGTGCAAAAAGTGTAGGAACAAAATCGGTTTATAGACTTAGGGACAATATATACAAAAATAAAATCGGTTTATAAAGCTAGGTGCAAAAAGTGTAGGAACAAAATCGGTTTATAGACTTAGGGACAATATATACAAGAATAAAACTGGTTTATAAACCTAGGTGCAAAAAGTGTAGGAACAAAATCGGTTTATAGACTTAGGGACAATATATACAAGAATAAAACTGGTTTATAAACCTAGGTGCAAAAAGTGTAGGAACAAAATCGGCTTATAGACTTAGGGACAATATATACAAAAATAAAATCGGTTTATAAAGCTAGGTGCAAAAAGTGTAGGAACAAAATCGGCTTATAGACTTAGGGACAATATATATAAGAATAAAACTGGTTTATAAAGCTAGGTGCAAAAAGTGTAGGAACAAAATCGGCTTATAGACTTAGGGACAATATATACAACAATAAAACTGGTTTATAAAGCTAGGTGCAAAAAGTGTAGGAACAAAATCGGTTTATAGACTTAGGGACAATATATACAACAATAAAATTGGTTTATAAAGCTAGGTGCAAAAAGTGTAGGAACAAAATCGGTTTATAGACTTAGGGACAATATATACAAAAATAAAATCGGTTTATAAAGCTAGGTGCAAAAAGTGTAGGAACAAAATCGGTTTATAGACTTAGGGACAATATATACAAAAATAAAATCGGTTTATAAAGCTAGGTGCAAAAAGTGTAGGAACAAAATCGGCTTATAGACTTAGGGACAATATATACAAGAATAAAACTGGTTTATAAAGCTAGGTGCAAAAAGTGTAGGAACAAAATCGGTTTATAGACTTAGGGACAATATATACAAAAATAAAATCGGTTTATAAAGCTAGGTGCAAAAAGTGTAGGAACAAAATCGGCTTATAGACTTAGGGACAATACATACAAGAACATAATCGGTTTATAAACCTCCAAGCAATACGCACAAGAACAAAATCGGTTTATAAACCTCCAAGCAATACGCACAAGAACAAAATCGTTTTTAAATATAATGGCAATACATACAAGAACGAACTAGGTTTATAAACCTGGAAGCAATGCATACAAAAACATACTCGGTTGTATAAACCTTCGAGCAATACAAATAAGAAGAAAATAGGTTTATATATCTAGGAGCAATAAAATCCGTTTATATACCTAGGAACAAAACATACAATTAAATCGGATCATAAACCTGCGAGCAATAAATACAAGAACAAAATTGTTTATAAACCTTGGAACAAAACGTACAAGAACAAAATCTGTTTATAAATCTAGCAGCGGTTTATACAGGACGAAAATCTGTTTATAACCTGGAAGCCACACATACAAGAACAAAATCAGTTTACAAACATAGAAGCTATACACACGGAAACAAAATCGATTTATAAAGTTTGGAGCAATACATAAAATAAAATGTATTTATAAACCTCGAAGGAATACATTCAAGAACAAAATGTATTTATAAACCCCGAAGGAACACATTCCAAAACGAAATGTATTTATAAACCTCGAAGGAATACATTCAAGAACAAAATGTATTTATAAACCCCGAAGGAACACATTCCAGAACGAAATGTATTTATAAACCTCGAAGGAATACATTCAAGAACAATATGTATTTATAAACCCCGAAGGAACACATTCCAGAACGAAATGTATTTATAAACCTCGAAGGAATACATTCAAGAACAAAATGTGTTTACAAACCTAGAAGGAATACATTCAAGAACAAAATGTATTTATAAACCTCGAAGGAATACATTCAAGAACAAAATGTATTTATAAACCCCGAAGGAACACATTCCAGAACGAAATGTATTTATAAACCTCGAAGGAATACATTCAAGAACAAAATGTGTTTACAAACCTAGAAGGAATACATTCAAGAACAAAATGTATTTACAAACCTAGAAGGAATACATTCAAGAACAAAATTGTGTTTTGTTTTAATACAAGGGCAATACACATAAGAACAAAATTGGTTTATAAACCTTTACCCAACGCAGACGATATCAAAATTTATTATTTTAAATATAATTTTTTTTAATTTTTTAAAATATTTTAACAGAACCATATCATGTGACCCCTCATTGGAACGAGCTCAATGAGCTCGTTCCAATGAGGGGTCACATGATATGGTTTTGTTGAAATATTTTGAAAAATTTAATTTTTCCAACTGCTCAATTTGCATATTACGCGGACGGATGCGGGCGATTCGTTAGGTAAAGGGATAACCCCATAGCAATATATAAACCTTTACCCAACGCAGACGATATCAAAATTTATTATTTTAAATATAATGTTTTTTAATTTTTTAAAATATTTTAACAGAACCATATCATGTGACCCCTCATTGGAACGAGCTCAATGAGCTCGTTCCAATGAGGGGTCACATGATATGGTTTTGTTGAAATATTTTGAAAAATTTAATTTTTCCAACTGCTCAATTTGCATATTACGCGGACGGATGCGGGCGATTCGTTAGGCAAAGGGATAACCCCATAGCAATATATACAAGTCCAAAATATGTTCATAAACCTAGAAGCAATACACACTAGAATAAAATAAGGTGTAATACACACAACAAAATAAATCGGTTTATATATCAAGGAGCAAAAAAAAAAAGAACAAAATCGTTTGTTGAAACATAAAAGCAATACATACAAGAACAAAATATTTGTTTATGAACCTAGAAACGATTTGTAAAGCTTGACGCAATGCATACATGAACTAATTCATTTTCAAAACAAACGTTATAATACATACACAGAACGACACTCGCGTGTGAATGGGTTAATCGATATGGTATGTGTATCAGCGAGGAAGGATAGAACGAAAGGCCGCAGACCTCGTGTTTTATCCTTCTGCGATGGCACAAGTGCCATATCGATTGACCCATTCATGCGCGTGTGTCGTTCTGTGTTTAATACACGCCCTCACGCCGATAAAAACAATTATTACAAGCACACTCATCAATTCATTTGACAACTATCAACACGCAGAACACATTTTATCACCAAACAAATTTGCGAAGGGAACGCGTGTTACTATTTCTTTCCCTGAGTTCCAATGTGTTACTTTGTGCCTACTAGGGTACATAGAACACATTGGAACTCAGGGGACGATTTTCAGCTATCGTTATCGATTCAAATTGTAATTGCGTTGCACGCTTTGTAGACAATTCCAGTGAAATTTCGCTTCTATTTAAAAATAGACCGGCAAGGATTTCCGTTCATTTTCAGATTTTCCACATGGTTTAAAGTTGCTAGGGATGAGGATTTCATAGAAGAGGCGTGCAATAAATATTAGAACAAAATAACTTTATAAACCCAGAGCACTACATATAAGATGAAATCATTTTAATAGCATAGGGGCAATACATTCAAGAACAAAATCGATTTATAAGCGTAAGTGTAATACACACAAGCTATGTATACAAAACAAAATCGCTTTATAAACATAAAAGCCAAATATGCAAGAACAAAATTTGTTTATAAACCTTAGAGCAAAACACACAGGGACATAATCGGTTTATAAATGGAGAAGCAATGCATTCAGGAACAAAAATAGTTTATATACCTAGGAGCGGTACATACTGGAACAAAATCGTTTACAAAGATTGGAGCAATACATACAAGGAGAAAATCACTTTATAAACCCAGAAACAATAGTTGGAAGTACGGAATCGTTTGTTTAACCATACGAGTAATACATACAAGATCAAAATTTCTTTATAACCCAAGAAACCGTAATATAATAATACAATCGCTTTTTAAACAAAAGAGCAATATATACAAAACAAAAATCGATTTATAAACCCAGTAACTATACATAAAATCGGTTTATAAACCCAGTAACTATACATAAAATCGGTTTATAAACCCAGTAACTATACATAAAATCGGTTTACAAAGCCAGTAACAATACATACAAGAATAAAATCGGTTTATAAAATTAGCAGCAATAGATACAAGAACAAAATCGTTTTATTAAACAAGACAGCAATACATACAAGAACAAAATCGGTTTATAAACCTAGTAGCAATACATACAAGAACAAACTAGATTTGTAAACCTGGATGTTATTCGCGCAAGAACAAGATCGGATTCTAAATCTTAGAGCAATATATATAAGACCAAATCAGGTTATGAACCTAAGTGCATTACATACAGGGACAAAATCGGTTTCTAGACCTTGGAGGAATACAAAAAAAAGATCAAAATCAATTTATAAACATAGAAGCAATAAACACAAGAACCAATTGGTATTTAAACATAAAGGAAATACATAGAAGAACAAAATCGGATTACAAATCTAGACGTTACAGATGCAAGAGCAAAATCGGTTTATGAACCTATCAGTAATACACACAAGAAGAAACTATCAACTAATGAGCAATACATAAAAAAATCGGTTTACATACCGAGGAGGAATACACACACGCACAAAATCGATTTATGAACCTGGACGCAAAAGATGTAAGAACAAAATTGTTTTTTTAAACATACGGGCAATACATACATGAACAAAATCGGTTCGGTTTATAAATCTAAGAGCTACAAATACCAAAACAAAAATCGGCTTATAAACCAAGGAACAATACACACAAGAACAAAATCGGTGTATAAACCAAGGCGCTATACATTCGAGAACAGAATTGATTTATACACCCAGGATCAAAGCATAGAAAAAAAACCCCAAACAAACCTAAAAGCAATATATTCAAGAAGAAAATCGTTTTTTTAAACATAAGAGAAACACACTGATGAGCAAAATGGGTTTATAAACCTAGAAGAAATACATACATGAACAAAATGGGTTTATAATCCTAGAAGCAGTACACACATGAACAAAATGGGTTTATAAACCTAGAAGCAACACATATATGAACGAAATGGGTTTACATGTATAAACCTAGAAACAATACACACATGAACAAAATGGGTTTATAAACCTAGAAGCAACACACACATGAAAAAAATGGATTTATGAACCTAGAAGCAATACACACATGAACACAATGGGTTTATAAACCTAGAAGCAATGCATACATGAACAAAATGGGTTTATAAACCTAGAAGCAATACACACATGAACACAATGGGTTTATAAACCTAGAAGCAATACATACATGAACAAAATGGGTTTATAAACCTAGAAGCAATACACACATGAACAAAATGGGTTTATAAACCTAGAAGCAATACACACATGAACAAAATGGGTTTATAAACCTAGAAGCAATACACACATGAACAAAATGGGTTTATAAACCTAGAATCAATACACACATGAACAAAATGGGTTTATAAACCTAGAATCAATACACTCATGAACAAAATAGGTTTATAAACCTAGAAGCAATACACACATGAACAAAATAGGTTTATAAACCTAGAAGCAATACACACATGAACAAAATGGGTTTATAAACCTAGAAGCAATACACACATGAACAAAATGGGTTTATAAACCTAGAAGCAATGCATACATGAACAAAATTGGTTCATAAACCTAGAAGCTTTACGTATATGACCAAATGGGTTTTTACGTTTTTGAAATGCAAGAGCAATGCATACAAGAATAAATAGAGGATATGAAATGGGTGTTTTCTCATATAATATTCATGAAACGAGTCTAAGAATTTTCCGTTTTAGCGGGCCTCTGGCGAGCCCAGACGGAAAATTCGGACGAGTTTCATAAATATTATATGAGAAAAGCACTCATTTCATATTCTATTTATCATATGACATACACACGCACAAATTAGCCACTTAGTATGACTTTTTAACCCATCACCTAACTCGAGTTGCAGACGGCACTTGGAAAAAACATCATCGTATAACTAAAAATTTTCATTTTTGCTTCCAAACAAAACATAGGTTATGACCCCTAATTGGAACGAGCTCGTCGATCTCGTTCCAAGGAGGGGTCATAACCTATGTTTTGGAAGCAAACAGTGAAATTATAAAAAAATATGAATGGCGTTTTTCTTGTTGGTAAAAGATTAATACAATATAACCCACCCTAAATAGGACAGATAACGCAAATTCTCCCTACTGAAATTATGCAAATGTGACCCAGTTGTATTTTGCTTAGCCAATCAAATTGTCCAGTTTTGAAATTGACCAATGAAAGCTCCCAACTCTAATTATGCAAATTATGAAGATGTGGCCCAGTTGTATTTTGTTTAGCCAATCAAATTGTCTAGTTTTGAAACTGATCAAAGGAATTGACGGAAGGCTTTATTTATCACTGATTAATATGAAAACAAAATATCAAATGTTTTAAAGTGAAGAAAACGGACGCGTCATATGATAAAAGTGGTTATTAACCTAGAAGCAATACATTTATTTATTGGAGTTTAAAGTCACTTTCGACAACCAGGATCACCTCGTGTCAGACAGTTTTAATGGTGGAGAAAGCCGGAGTACCCGGAGAGAACCATTAAGCAACAGCGAGAATAATGCCGAGGATCATGGCTATACACCATCGACATTGATCTCACCATTTTGTCTCCCGCTTTCAGTGTCGGTCAATGGGAGGTAAGTGAGTTTGAAAGATGGTGTCTTGAAATCTTGTTGTTTAATTGAAACTAGCCAATAAAGCATTGCAAAGGCTTGTTGCACTCAAGGGACAAATTTATCAATTTTATTAACTTGGGTAAAATATCAGACATAAACCATTTAATTTTTATTTTTTTAAATTTTGTATTGGTTGTAAAAAGAGAGCATGCGGCAGCCAGAATGGCTATACATTAGGGCCCGAGAAACAGATTTAAAACTTTTTTACGCCTAAATGAGAATGACTAGGTCAGAACATTGAATATTTTCATCTTTCTTCTCCCCAAATGAATGATGTTCCAGTGATGCAATGAAGAATATTCCATTTTATGAAAAATCTTTGAGAACTGGACTGATCAGTGCAAGTTTCCATATGAATGGAAGCAAAAATATGTTCTCATTTTGTAACTGGAGACGCCCGAGTACTATGTTCAACCCAGAGCAACTGTAATAATCCCCCTGTATTCTTTTATGGTCAGATACTCGCCGTATGTATGTCATTTGTTGTCGATAAACACACATCTTCTTGTTAAAATCGGAGAGAATCTGCGCAAAAATCGTGAACGAATCCGAGCGAACGTAACAAACGAACTGATTCTGCAAGCGCGTCACCCCTAGTGAAATGCGTGCAATTTAAAGGCAGTCCTATCCACCTGGTGCAGTTACAATTTGATTGCACCGGTCGAAAACTTTCAATTTTATTATCAGGTGGATGGAAAGGAAAATACACACTACTGCAAAAATCTTCACTGTATGTTCAAGATGTCTCATGCATAACTCCGTAACTTTTTGGTCTAAAAACCATCACACTTCACACAATTATAATGTCAAGGTCACAGTTCCAGATCACACTTAAAATCGGACAATCTTCTGGTGCCAGCTACAAACCAGAACTGAAACAAAGTGCAATTATCAAACTTCATATACATGCTAAGGACGTTCAGAAATTGTGTCTCGTATAATAGTTGCTTGCACATTTTCAAGGCCAAGGACAGTTTGATGTTAAGGGTCACAAACCATGTCTCGTGGATAACTCAAAAACTCGGAGCTACAAAAAATCTCACAATCTTAAAGGACAAAGAGAGGGTATGACACATATCATAAGTAGTATGGCATGAACCCGACCGACCCCTATTACCCGTACTTACTTTTGTCGGAGACTAGTGTTAAATATCCATTGGAACCAGACTTTTGTCGGATCAACTTTTTCATGTGCAACACATCCGCCCCTTCCAGCTAGATCCCGCAAGTGGTGTATGTACTGAAAAAATAGTATGCTCTGGTATGTACAGTGATATTTGTACACACAGGGCTTTGTGTATATGATGGAATATTGTTGGGGAAGTTGGGATTTCTAGAAAGTTTTCCCCGCGAAACGGTTGACGTTGCTATTGAAGTCGTGATGCGCATGCGGAGTTATTAAAACGTTGACCGCTATTGGTGTCCACTGTACAATCCGATATTACTTTCGGATAAGGGTGCGTCGGGCTTCTCTTAATCGAGTGATATGGTTGTATAGCATGGACGTTATATATCCCTATAGGTCCTCTGTTAGCCCTTGGTACCACTGATCGAGCGAATGCTTCATTATCATTGGACTGGTATAGGTATTACGTATTACGTAATGTTATACTTGGTTGTTTACAATGGTAGTATGGGATGCACACTCCGTACCTCTGTTGGTCTATTATCTCCTTAGTTCTATTAACCCATCGACTGGTGCTGCTATTGGTGGTACAAAATATGGATTGGCGTGGTACTGACGTGAGCTTTTGTATTGGCTAGAGGGCTGTTCTATGACAGATTGGGGACCAGGGGTTGGTTCACGAACTATTTGGGCTTTCACAGACTGAACGTAGAGATGGTTTGGGGATTGGTAGTGTGTACTGTTGGGTGGGGGGGGGGGGGGTGGAGGTGATTTTGGACTGATGAAGATTGGCTCCTGGATCCAAGAAAATCCTTTAGGCCTCTTACTTACAAGCACTCACAATACGACTTTATGGCTCCTGTTTGGCTCCTAGTTCCTCTATGACTACTATCTCCCACAGGTCTCTTATTTGGTGTCTAGTTTTGATCTATGATTTGTGAGATCAAAAGTGGAAGTGTTCCAGTCAGAGAAAGAAACTGGACGGGTGTATAATAACAGAAGACTTTTCAACATTCAATATATTTTATTCTGTAAAATATATAACAATAATATTACAATATATATGCATCTGACAAAACACCTTGTTTCATAATGTACAAATACACACGGTTAATTAATGATGGTTAACACAGATCCATGAGTTTTTCACAGTTGTCACATCAAGAGAGCAGCGACGAAACAACTGATGATCAGAGTATTATCATATCAATGTCTATATTCAGTGGTTTGGTCGAATTTCCATCTTCTTGAACTTTTCTTTTCGCGTACGGCAGTCCATCTTTTTCTGGCAGTACGTGTACATGTGATTATTGTTCACCGGTGTAAAAGGAATGGAAGTCCGTTGGAACGTTAGTCCCTCTGGACTATTATTCCGCGGAATTACAGTCCTAGGTCTAACATTTCTAGAAATAGTAGTCCGGCTGACTACTATTCCTAGAAATGTTAGACCTAGGACTATAATTTCGCGGAATAATAGTCCAGAGGGACTAATTTTCCTACGGACTTCCATTCCTGTCACACCGGAAATCAAGGATTCACTCCTGCTCCACTCTCGTGTGTTTTCACACTTACAGATATTTGTTCTTCGTCGGGTCGTTTTGACGCTCATTTATTCCTTTAAAACTAAACTTGTTACTGGGGTCGTTACAGTAGTAGGTTTTGCTACTGCGACTCACGATTCCATTTTAGCTCCATCCAACCTTGAAAAAACCAGATGTTCTTTTATCGATTGTTTTTCGGTCCCTGCAGCACGGCTCCCTCATCTGACCATTTCCCGCATCTAATCTTGGTTTGAACAAATTCTTCTCTGTGCTTATCGCGTGATTCTAACGGCCGCCATTGATGATACTCTCTATAAACCTATTCTTTCTTTTCCTGCTTTACTAATTCTTCCGTAAATTAATTAGAGAATGAGATGTATCCAGAATATGTATCCATAATATAGTACCGAAAATCACGTCTGTCCACAAAGCCATCAATAAAATCATATTAAAACTGCAACTTCCTCATCTTTGCATATTGGTTCAAGAAGTAGCCGATATGGAGTGGTAAGTTCAGCTTGATACAGTTCTTGTTCATCTCCAACTCTTGTGTTTCGCTCAAAGGGTTCATTTGTCGGAAGTGTACGTTGATTAATAAGCGAGAAGCTTCCTCGCCATTACAGTAAATCGTATTTCCTTGTTGGTTACTGTCTTTCCATGCACACTATTTCCAAGGAGTTTCATTGTGTCAGCAACTATTGCCTTATCTGGATTATGATCACCGTCTTTTCTAGCATATGATACCTCATACCCAAATTTTGCCAAACATGCTTTTGGTTCGTACTGCATGCTTTTGTAAATTTGTGTCACCTCAAATTTCTTCTCGGCTGGCCCATAAAGTGTTTTTTCTCGGCAATTCTTTTCATGTGTTCTCTAATATATTCTGTACTGATGGCGGTATTTTTATAAAGACGGGTGTGATTTCTTTAAAGTGGTGACTGAGGTGGACTGGAACATGAATGCCACACTCAAGGAAGAGTCACACCGGGTTAATGCTACGTGTCGTTGGTTGTAGGCATATATTGCAAGTTGTTACGTAATGATGAAATATCAAAAGGAAAAAGGTGGAAATAATTATATTTCTTACAACTCTAGGCCAGTTCATCTATTTTATCTTTCCCCAACTCCTCACCTCGTCGATGTCTGGGTTAAGGGCTGTTTACAAAACTATATAGATATATATATGCATAAGTATATATATATATACACATATGTTTGTACTTGTGCATATAGATATGTGTATGTAATGTGTATGTATGTGCTGTTAATTCAATCTCGCCCCAGGTATCTCCGCGGTGCATGTTGGGGAGTGTCATGACATCACCAAAACTCAGTCAAGCTGGCTCTCAACCAGGAGACATAAATGAGAGAGAGAGAGAGAGAGAGAGAGAGAGAGAGAGAGAGAGGAAGCGGGGAGAGGAATTGGGGGGGGGGGGGGCGAGCGAGAGAGAGAGAGAGAGGAGTATGGAATAATTATTTATTGTGCTATTTTGTCAGGACATGTGCTGTACAATACATAACTGTTTTTTCTTCGTACCATTGTAACTTGACTCCAGGAAAATGGTAATAAGTTAGAAAATAAATCATAAATCATCTAATCGAACAGACTGTCCGGAATCACATGTGTTACTTCACGCCGGTTCATTGTCGATGTTGCAGTGCTGCTCATAAGTTTCTCAAGGTAATGTTGTACCACAGGATCCTTTCTTATTTTCAGTCATTGACATTCCAAAATTTCAAAAAATTTATATCGTTTATACAATGTATTTGGAGTTCTTGAAAGTCTCTTTATGAAGATTTTCCATTTGTTTTTCTCGAACATTGTTGAAAAGAATTGCTTCTCCATTTCTTTTTGTGTTTAGTAGACAATTATGGCCCTATCAGAAACAACACTGGAATTGGTATATAGTCTGCATTTCTTTACAGCTTCCATCTACGGGCAGATGTTATCTTCCAATCTTTTCTCTTCTCCATTGAACTGATGGACGGATTTCAAGATTTCTCTCGTGGGGATATAAATAGTACGGGATGTGGATATCGTGCCCTGTTGGGGCAGAAAATGGAGGAGGCGAAAGTTACGTCATGGTCACGTGACATACTTACGTCATGTTAGTTAAAACATATATTATTTGCCACTAATTACAGCTAAAAGGATTGGAGAATAAGTTATAATAACTTACGAGACTCCTTTCCTCGAAAATTAAATTTACAATTTGCAGCATAGATACAGTACGTGGAGAGTGTATTGTCACTAAATCACCCGCAGAGTGGAGATTCCACTCGAGGAATAATTGCAAATTTGTTGCAAAGCATAACCAGTACCAGCAACGTTTTAGCCAATGGACCTCCGGATTAAACCCGGAGGTCCATTGGCTGAAACATTGCTTGTGTTTTTTTGCCGATATGTACAAAATTTGAAAGTTATAGCTTGGGTGATAACCCCACTTCGCGGGTGATTTAGTTACAATCCACTCTCCACGTACCGTACATCAATAAAAATAAAGAAAAGTTATTTCGTAAACAAAATGAAAGTTGAGTGTAGGTGAATGAAAGGTTGCCTTTCTCTAAGCTAACCTGCTGACAATGGGGTATTGTCCCTCACCGTCATCATTGCACCAAAGAACACTCCCCACTCCACGTCTTTCACGCATATGTATTTGAGAATGGACTGACAACCAGATGGCACAGTGCAATGTCTCAACTGTCTTTTTGACGAAAATATAAATGTATTTTTTCATATATCTCACGTTTATCAAATATCCTCTACTTTTTTGATATATACTGAGTCAGACAAGAAAGTATAATAAATTTTTAGGAGTAATATTTTAGTGTTATCGACTTTAATCCTAAACAAATTATTGTAAATTCATATTTCGAGTCTAGCTGTGTGAATTTGCGTAATTTCATGTTCTTATTGTTGCTTGCGTCACGTCAGGACGTCGCAATTTAGACACGGGGTGAAATAAAAAGTTTACACGTGCAGTCAATAGCGTGTATGTCCACCGTTTGCCTTTTGGATGGCAAGACATCGACGGCGCATAGTATGATAAGTCTATGGATGTCATCCCGTGGTATTGCGTTCCACTCCTGCCTTAGAACATTACGTAAATCGCCCAACGTCTGAAGATCATGAAGTCGTACCCGACAGTCCAATTGATCCCAAAAATTCTCGATTCGCGACAAATCTGGCGAAAGTGAGGGCCAGGGAAGAAGTTCGATGCTCTGCTTCTCAAGAAAGTTACGACAGATACGCGCCACGTGACATCGGACATTGTCTTGCTGGAATAACTACAATCCGTCGTTAGCGTTGAACAACGGGACAACAACAGCGTTAAGAATTTCGTCCATATATCGATGTCTATTCAAATTACCATCGATGAAGATCACGTGCGTTCAATGGTGCAAGGAAATTTCTGCCCAAACAATTACACTACACCCTCCGAAATGGTCGCATTCCCGCACGCAAGCATCAGAAAACCGTTCTCCACTTCGGCGATACACTCTTGCGCTACCATCAGCGCGCCGTAGACAAAATCGTGATTCATCACTAAAAAGAACCGTGCTCCAATGCTGCTGAGTCCAGCGAACACGCTGACGTACACATTCCATTCCCACGGTACGATGACGTTGGTAAGGATTGGTCTGTGGTATTGACGCCTACTGCGGATGCCGTGTTCAGCGAGTCTGTTGAGGACAGTTTGTGCACTGATTCTATTGTTAGTTCTTCCAGGAGTAATTGCTGCTGTCCTCGTCGCCGGAAGGAAGCGATCCCGCAAGTGACACGTCCTGATGTGTCGGTCTTGTGCATGGGTTGTAACTCTTGGTCGACCTGAACGCGGTTGGTCGGCAGTTGATCCAGTGGTTCTATACCTTACAATGAGACTGGAATAGTGGCCACAGTGACTCCGAACTCAGCAGCGAGCTCATCTGGAGGTATCCCAGCCTCATACATACCAATGGCACGTAACCTCTGATTTTCGGTTAACCTTGGCATTTTTTAAAATGTCGGAAGACAAAAACTAGCGTGTTTTCTCAATAACCCAGGCTCTCCAGCACAACATAACACAAAGAAAATCGTCGGTCCCCCATTCAATTTGACATTCTCGGGTAGCACGTGCTATTTTGAAATCCGTAGCACAATTGTATACGGTTGGGTGGACAACAACAACATGTCATTAAACTCTTTGCACGACTTCTTGTCCACAAACATGCAACATTAGAACTATTATATTTCATCCTTTATGCTATTTTTCACATTTGTTTCTATTATACTTTCTGTTTTGACTCAGTGTATATATAAAGGTCTATATTTTGATAAAACAAATCTGTTTCAAGTGTGCTGGATGTGAGAGATGCAAGAACCTAAAGCGAAAGAAGGTCTCAGAATTCGTCAAAATTCGTTTCTCAGCTTTTATTTAGAAACCAACGAAACTGCAATTATCAGGTTTCATACACACGTTAAGCACAGTCAGAAGGTGTGTCAAGTACAATACGTGTTTATTTGTCTTTATGGTCATATTTGAGTACGTATAAAAATCAAATATATCATAACATGTCTCAGCCATAACTCATAAACTCTTGTGGCAACAATCATCAAACTTAATACTATCCAAACATTGGGGGTGGGGGTGGGGGTGGGGGGCATGTCATAATAATGAATTATATTTCAGTTTATCAAGAAATACCTAAATCTTTATACATGATGTATCTTGTGTAACGAATATATCTTACCGACTGCTGCATCGATCCACAGAACTAATAACAACAGCGATCAAAATTAAATGAGAGAATTCTCACAATGTGTTCACGTGTCTTTGCCTTGTTACAATTTATGGGAGAGTGCCTACAGGCACTCTCCCATAAATTGTAACAATGCAAATTCATACATACCAAACAATTTCATTTCGAAGGTAACATGACACACATCCACAGAATATGAAGCCTTTTAAATTGCCTAACCTGCACTTCACACCAAATATGGGCTTCCATCACTCAATCTTTCAACTTGAAGCGTTTATCGGCTGCCGCCATTTTGAATAATCAATGAACAAAGGGGAGATTACACATAGCTGTCAGCGTATATTAATGTTGACTGGCAGTATATGGTTTATATGCAGTCTGCATGTGACGTCTTTGAACCAATGAAATTCCCAGATACTTGTAGGAGGTAAGATATATCAAGCTTCATACACACGTTTAGCACAGTCAGATGGTGTGTCGAGTACAATACGTGTTTAGTTGTCTTTATGTTCAAACTTGAGTACGTATATGATAAAAATTAAATATATCAGCTATAAATATCTCAGAAACTCCTGTGGCATCAATCATCAAACTTAATACTATCCACTCAATGGAGGTGTGGGGGGGGGGGGGGGGGGGCATGTCATAATAATGAATTATATTTCAATTTATCAAGAAATACCTAAATCTTTATACATAATGTATCTTGTTTGTCAAAGATCTCTAATACTATCTGTAATGTTTGATTTAGTTTAAACAGTATTTTATTCCAAAAATCAAAGAGTATAATAATACAAACATTCGGCAGTAAGCTGGAAGCTTATATTGGGCCGTTTCCACTAAAAAAAAAATTGCTGAGATACATCGATGACAATGACAGACAAAAATATTTGTTCCAGACATCGCATACCTTCATAATACAACAAGTATCTAGTGAACGATAATAACTAAGCTCGAACGTCGTTGCCCATGCACCCCGTCTCCATGTCCAATGTTATTTATTTATTTATTTATTTATTTATTTATTTATTTATTTATTTATTTATTTATTTATTTATTGGTGTTTAAGGTCATATATGAATGCACATGAAGGCTAATTATGACCACAAGACAGATATAAACTCATCCATCGGGAAAAGCCAGGGCGCGGAACACGGAGCCACGACGTGCAATGATGTTATCAATACAGAGCATAGCCAGTCTGAGTACAAAATACACCAAGTACCCAAAGGCAATTCTGTTCACATTTTTGAACTGTTGAATTGTGTTTGACACTTCGAGAGTGATATTGAACGCAACAGTGGAGGAGAATAACCTAATTATGCAAAGCTGCGGGAAGGGTTGCAAGTAGGGTCCAACTAATCGGGACTTTGGTTTTCGAAACGAACCTCGAATCGAATCGAATCAATCAACTATTCGCGAGTCGAATAGGATCGAATGGTGCTAATCTATCATAGTATCTTTTTAAAGATGTAAAACTGCACTGTACTACAGTACATGCAACTTGTAAAATATCGCAATCTGCTACAGACACACGGACCTGGAACACAAATAGCAACATATCCCACAGTGCGCATAAAGACCCCGGATAAGCACTCCGCACAACACAACATCTTTGCGCTGTGCGGGATGCCCATTATGGGTTCCCATACTGACCAGGAGCCGTGGTGCCAATTGAGGTACAGGTTCCCGTGCCTTGATGTTCTGGGATTTGACACACTCGATTAATCACCAATCATGACACCTGATTTCGAATCGAATTGGAAGAGTGATTCTCGAATCGAATCGAATCTCGAAGTTTCCCAGCACCCAAATTGCAAAGTGTTCGATGGATACACTCGTCGGTCAATGTGTAGAATTGTTATTTATGTCCAGGCTCACATGTTTATGAAGAATGACTATTCCAAGAGATAATCGTCTGAAACTCATGCGTTTGCAACCCGAAGTGCCTGTTGGTGGTTGGGTTATTGAATCACCAATTAGTGCCCGATATTAATACTGTATATTTATTCGTTTGTTTATTGGAGTTTGTAATCATGTGTTTCCGCACAATGGCCAATCATGACCGCAACATAGATATAAATGCAAGTTTAGCCAATCATTCATACCGATATTACCCATGTTAAGGGAGTTTGATCCGAAGTATGGATTAATGGGTTGTATTCTACCAGCAAGACAGAGCTTTTTTACCGCAGCGAGCAGGCACTGCTATACTTCCCGGGATCCTCGCGATGTACTAGCAAAATAAAGCTTTAATTGTTATTTCCATGGATGTCTTCTTGATAACAAAAGGGAGTTAGAGTCTACTATAACAGGCACTAAATACCATCCAAACACTTAGTCAGTACCGTATCAGTTTTAATTAATTGACACCAAAGTAATATAAACGCTATTAAATAACTCCAACGCGGTATTAACCCATCTCGTTTTGTATAGGAGATAGACCAACACCGCATGGGAGTCATTCAATGGAATCGCTTGCTTGTTAATATAAAATCATGTACCATTTCAAAAGTGTAACGATTGTCGTCATAACTCAGGAATTCTGATTAAAAAAGAAGTATGGAGGAATCCACTGTAAAGGGGAGGAGATCTATTGTATGGGAACGGGCATCGGAGAAGATTGGACAATGCAGGAGAAAATGACCAGAAGTCTCTTCGTCACCGCATTGGCATAGGGGACTTGGTGTTAGGTGATTTTGGTATAAGTGAGAGTTGAGATTACTACACCCGAGTCGTAATCTGCAGTGATATATTTGCGCCCGGCGAGATTTCGATCTACAGTAGAACTTGGAGGTCGTCGATTGCCACGAATGAGGAATGTCTTGAAGTTTGTCATTGACGAGTTTTCGCGGACACTCGCAAGAGAATATTTTTGGTAACTGAAAAATTTCACTCTTTGCCTCCAAAACCACAGGCAAACAACCCCTCATCCGACGAGTGCCACGTGCTCATTCAGATGAAAGCCACAATGTTACGGAAGCAGAAGATGAAAATAATAATAATAATTAATAAACAGATTTAATAGCCATTACCGCGTATTACGCTGGATGGGCCCCGTCAAGTTTGGTAAAGGGTTAACATAAAGATCAATCAGTTGATACGAATAATCAAGCGAGGTGGCGAGTGTGTGAACAAAAAAAAATACATGGTGCTTGGTTATTATTAAAGGTTAACTGTAGGACATGGTTCGCTAATTTCTATCAGTTCCAATGAAGTCAAACGCCACAATGACAATGGTGTGCAGGATGAATTTGATTGACCACACAGTTTCTAGCACGAGGAAACATGATTGTGTTAATAATATATTTTGACCGACTTGATCCACCAAACTGTGTCAGTGATAGAGATGAAAAAAGTGACGTAAAATTCCTTACGAATTAATACCTTTTCACACTACAGTCATTCGACAAAAGATTATACTATGCTTGTACATTATTCTAGTGAGGTTATGTGTCGAGGTGATCAGAAGTGGATACAATCCCCAAGAAGCCAGAGATCCATTTGGGAATATATGTCAAACAAAACATTACGTTGGGTGTCGGAAGACGGAAGGACAGAACAGAATGGAATATTCTTTCGTTCAGGCATTACATTTAAAACATAATCACGCTGACCCACCACTCAAATAGATAAGGATCACAGATAAAGGACATTCTGCATGGGCAATATTACATTCAAGTGAATATGAACTGGACCTTAATTTTGACATTATGTCAAACAACATGTTTGGTACACTGGGGAGGGGGTCGCGATGGGGGTTGCACTTTGTTGTAAATTTTATTTTCACAGACTCACCCCACCTGCTATGTTGAGTGGACTTATCAAAAAAGCATTGTTAACACATGTATTAGACTTACCAACAAAGCATTGTTAACACATATTAGGCGGAGAGAACACAGTTCGGATATCTTAGCTCATAAGGCTCTCTTAGCCCATATCTATGCGGGTCATAGGATCGAAGCCTAGATGCAACAGCAGTCTGCCAATAATAATAATAATATAACAGGACAGGATAGACCTGTTGAAACTCGGTTATCTTAATTATTTGGTGAATCTCCCCGACAGCCGATGGTGTAAAGTAATGTTCCTGCGAATTTTCAACTCAAATATCAAAAACGGGGTGGATGGTCCAAGTGAGGGAGCTAGTAGAGAACTACTCATTGGAGATCTCGGACCTGGACGTTGGGGCAAACCAGGGTAAAAAAATCGTCAGAGAAAGGGTCATGGAGGATTGTAACCGTAATTGGCGAGAGGGGGTCAAATCAAAGAGGTCTTTGGGTGGCCTGCGTGATAAAGAGAGGCCAGGTTTTGAAGAGTACCTTGATGGCACCTTTGGGGGGTCACTGCTGTTCAAGCTGAGGTCGCGATCCCTGGAGCTGAGGGGAAAAATTGGGAAAGACGGTGAAAGGGAGTGCCAGATGTGTAACTTGGGCATGGTGGAGACCCTGGAACACTTCCTTCTAGAATGCCCAAAGTATCAGTCTAAAAGAATGAGATTCACTGGGAGTATAATGGGGAAGTGGGATGGGAGAATGAAGGACATGTGGTTGGGGGAGACTCAAAGGAGAGGGTTAATGTGCTAATCGGAGAGATTGGGAAGAATGGGGCGAGGGATGTCTTCAAGCAGTTCGTCTCCGAATGTTGGGAGGAGAGGAGAAGCGTGGGAACAGGGAGGCAGTTGGGGGTTCAGGGGTAACCATGGCCTTCTCGTCTGAGAACCGCGACAAATCAGCGGCTGGCCAAAGTGTTATTATTATTATTATTAGTGCCTTAGTTAGTAAAATGATTTAAATTTCAAGGGCTGCTTGGCTTGTGCCTATATAGATGTCAGACCACTGGCTCACCACAGCCATACTGCACTGCCAGTATGTCTGTACTGAGACAGGGATCTAACATTCATTTGCAAGGCACTATTAAACTATTTATTGAAAAGTAGCCAAATATATTAACCTATATTAACATTCGCAAAGCACCATTAACCCTTTGAAAGTGGATGGGACTGTGTTGAAACAACACTTTACACTTTACTCCTGCTTAACATTGACCTCCATGTACATCATTGTTAACCCATATTTAGACAAACCCATATTTAGACCAAGGAGAACCCTGATAAAATTAGTATTCAGAAGGGACTATTAACCCTTTTGGAAGTGGTTGGAAGAGTGTTGAAACACTTTGCACTTACTCCTATTCAACTTGGATCTACATGTATAACATTGTTAACCCATATTTAGACAAACCTATATTAGACCAAAGACTATCCTGATAATATTAGTATTCACAAGGCACTGTTAACCCTTTTGGAAGTGGTTGGAAAAGTATTGAAACACTTTGCACTTACTCCTACTCAACTTGGATCTGCACGTTCAACATTGTTTGATTTGTATCTTGTTTCTTTCAGCAATACCAACAGTAGTATTTCAAAGTATGTTTTCTGTGATTGCAATGAATCATTTTCAACTGGCTGCAGATCAGACTGGCTTTATATTATCATATAATGGCGTTCTCTCCATGGTAATATATAACTATAACTATATATTATATTAAAATACTTTTACAATATTATAAGCTCATAACAATAGGCATGTAGGAGCTATATTCTTGATTTTCACAAAACCCCGTTCTGATTCCTGTACACAACTCATTGAATGTTTTATAGAAAAGTTAATTCGGATTTCTCTGAAAATTATTTTCGATTCCTGTATGATAATCCTACGAAAGAGCATTACTACGAAAGAGCACTGGAGCTAATGATGCCAACAAGTTGAATTCACAACTAGTTATGACCACTTACCAGCTAGTATTAATAACGTTCCAGCTTATTATAATGATCTGTTAACTCGTTATAAGTTCACAACGCATTGTAATGGCCTGTGAACTATTTATAATGACTTTACAATTCGTTATAACGATTTGTCAACACATTACAACTTCCAAATTCTTTATAACTTACAAACTCGTTGTAACGACTTGTCAACACGTTATGGTTCCACAGCTCTTTATAATGACCTGATAGCCTATTTCAAGGCTTTGGTAACTAGTTATAATGGCTCCAGAACTTGTTATAACGACACCTCAACAGATTATAACGACTTTGTGACTCGTTATAAAAACTTTTTTGGAACTCGTTATAATGACTTTCAGAATTCATTATAATGACTTGTCAATTCGATATAATGACTTGTCAACTCGTTATTACTTCGTAACTCGTTATATAGACATGTCCGCTTGTGTCACCTTTTTGTAAAGAATCACAACTCGTTATAATAACTTGTCAACTCAGTATAATGACTTCCCAGCTCGTTATAATGATTTGTCAACGAGTTATAATGACTTCACAAACTATTACAACAACATGTCATCTCGTTATAATGATATCATACCTCATTCTAACGGCTTATCAACTCGTCATTACAACACGTCAACTCGTTATAATGATATCACATCTCATTCTAACGGCTTATCAACTCGTCATTACAACATGTCATCTCGTTATAATGATATCACATCTCATTCTAACGGCTTATCAACTCGTCATTACAACACGTCAACTCGTTATAATGATATCACATCTCATTATAACGGCTTATCAACTCGTCATTACAACATGTCATCTCGTTATAATGATATCACATCTCATTCTAACGGCTTATCAACTCGTCATTACAACACGTCAACTCGTTATAATGATATCACATCTCATTCTAATGGCTTATCAACTCGTCATTACAGCTTGTCAACTCGTTATAATGATATCACACCTCATTCTAGCGGCTTATCAACTCGTCATTACAGCTTGTCAACTCGTTATAATGATATCACATCTCATTCTAACGGCTTATCAACTCGTCATTACAACATGTCAACTCGTTATAATGATATCACATCTCATTCTAACGGCTTATCAACTCGTCATTACAGCTTGTCAACTCGTTATAATGATATCACACCTCATTCTAACGGCTTATCAACTCGTCATTACAACACGTCAACTCGTTATAATGATATCACATCTCATTCTAACGGCTTATCAACTCGTCATTACAACATGTCATCTCGTTATAATGATATCACATCTCATTCTAACGGCTTATCAACTCGTCATTACAACATGTCATCTCGTTATAATGATATCACACCTCATTCTAACGGCTTATCAACTCGTCATTACAACACGTCAACTCGTTATAATGATATCACATCTAACGGCTTATCAACTCGTCATTACAACACGTCATCTCGTTATAATGATATCACATCTCATTCTAACGGCTTATCAACTCGTCATTGCAACATGTCATCTCGTTATAATGATATCACATCTCATTCTAACGGCTTATCAACTCGTCATTACAACATGTCATCTCGTTATAATGATATCATACCTCATTCTAACGGCTTATCAACTCGTCATTACAGCTTGTCATCTCGTTATAATGATATCACACCTCATTCTAACGGCTTATCAACTCGCCATTACAACATGTCAACTCGTTATAATGATATCACATCTCATTATAACGGCTTACCAACTCGTCATTACAACATGTCATCTCGTTATAATGATATCACATCTCATTCTAACGGCTTATCAACTCGTCATTACAACACGTCAACTCGTTATAATGATATCACATCTCATTCTAACGGCTTATCAACTCGTCATTACAGCTTGTCAACTCGTTATAATGATATCACACCTCATTCTAACGGCTTATCAACTCGTCATTACAGCTTGTCAACTCGTTATAATGATATCACATCTCATTCTAACGGCTTATCAACTCGTCATTACAACATGTCAACTCGTTATAATGATATCACATCTCATTCTAACGGCTTATCAACTCGTCATTACAACATGTCATCTCGTTATAATGATATCACATCTCATTCTAACGGCTTATCAACTCGTCATTACAACATGTCATCTCGTTATAATGATATCATACCTCATTCTAACGGCTTATCAACTCGTCATTACAGCTTGTCATCTCGTTATAATGATATCACACCTCATTCTAACGGCTTATCAACTCGCCATTACAACATGTCAACTCGTTATAATGATATCACATCTCATTCTAACGGCTTATCAGCTCGTCATTACAACATGTCATTTCGTTATAATGATATCACATCTCATTCTAACGGCTTATCAACTCGTCATTACAGCTTGTCAACTCGTTATAATGATATCACATCTCATTCTAACGGCTTATCAACTCGTCATTACAACATGTCATCTCGTTATAATGATATCATACCTCATTCTAACGGCTTATCAACTCGTCATTACAGCTTGTCATCTCGTTATAATGATATCACACCTCATTCTAACGGCTTATCAACTCGCCATTACAACATGTCAACTCGTTATAATGATATCACATCTCATTCTAACGGCTTATCAACTCGTCATTACAACATGTCATCTCGTTATAATGATATCACATCTCATTCTAACGGCTTATCAACTCGTCATTAAAGCTTGTCAACTCGTAATAATGATATCACACCTCATTCTAACGGCTTATCAACTCGTCATTACAACATGTCAACTCGTTATAATGATATCACATCTCATTCTAACGGCTTATCAACTCGTCATTACAACATGTCATCTCGTTATAATGATATCACACCTCATTCTAACGGCTTATCAACTCGCCATTACAACATGTCAACTCGTTATAATGATATCACACCTCATTCTAACGGCTTATCAACTCGTCATTACAACATGTCAACTCGTTATAACGATATCACACCTCATTCTAACGGCTTATCAACTCGTCATTACAGCTTGTCATCTCGTTATAATGATATCACATCTCATTCTAACGGCTTATCAACTCGCCATTACAACATGTCATCTCGTTATAATGATATCACACCTCATTCTAACGGCTTATCAACTCGCCATTACAACATGTCAACTCGTTATAATGATATCACATCTCATTCTAACGGCTTATCAACTCGTCATTACAACATGTCAACTCGCTATAATGATATCACATCTCATTCTAACGGCTTATCAACTCGTCATTACAGCTTGTCAACTCGTTATAATGATATCACACCTCATTCTAACGGCTTATCAACTCGTCATTACAGCTTGTCAACTCGTTATAATGATATCACATCTCATTCTAACGGCTTATCAACTCGTCATTACAGCTTGTCAACTCGTTATAATGATATCACATCTCATTCTAACGGCTTATCAACTCGTCATTACAACATGTCAACTCGTTATAATGATATCACACCTCATTCTAACGGCTTATCAACTTGTCATTACAGCTTGTCAACTCGTTATAATGATATCACACCTCATTCTAACGGCTTATCAACTCGTCATTACAACACGTCAACTCGTTATAATGATATCACATCTCATTCTAACGGCTTATCAACTCGTCATTACAACATGTCAACTCGTTATAATGATATCACATCTCATTCTAACGGCTTATCAACTCGTCATTACAGCTTGTCAACTCGTTATAATGATATCACACCTCATTCTAACGGCTTATCAACTCGTCATTACAGCTTGTCAACTCGTTATAATGATATCACATCTCATTCTAACGGCTTATCAACTCGTCATTACAGCTTGTCAACTCGTTACAATGATATCACATCTCATTCTAACGGCTTATCAACTCGTCATTACAACACGTCAACTCGTTATAATGATATCACACCTCATTCTAACGGCTTATCAACTCGTCATTACAACACGTCAACTCGTTATAATGATATCACACCTCATTCTAACGGCTTATCAACTCGTCGTTACAACACGTCAACTCGTTATAATGATATCACACCTCATTCTAACGGCTTATCAACTCGTCATTACAACATGTCAACTCGTTATAATGATATCACATCTCATTCTTACGGCTTATCAACTCGTCATTACAGCTTGTCAACTCGTTATAATGATATCACACCTCATTCTAACGGCTTATCAACTCGTCATTACAGCTTGTCAACTCGTTATAATGATATCACACCTCATTCTAACGGCTTATCAACTCGTCATTACAACACGTCAACTCGTTATAATGATATCACATCTCATTCTAACGGCTTATCAACTCGTCATTACAACATGTCAACTCGTTATAATGATATCACATCTCATTCTAACGGCCTATCAACTCGTCATTACAGCTTGTCATCTCGTTATAATGATATCACACCTCATTCTAACGGCTTATCAACTCGTCATTACAGCTTGTCAACTCGTTATAATGATATCACATCTCATTCTAACGGCTTATCAACTCGTCATTACAGCTTGTCAACTCGTTATAATGATATCACATCTCATTCTAACGGCTTATCAACTCGTCATTACAACACGTCAACTCGTTATAATGATATCACACCTCATTCTAACGGCTTATCAACTCGTCATTACAGCTTGTCAACTCGTTATAATGATATCACATCTCATTCTAACGGCTTATCAACTCGTCATTACAGCTTGTCAACTCGTTATAATGATATCACACCTCATTCTAACGGCTTATCAACTCGTCATTACAACACGTCAACTCGTTATAATGATATCACACCTCATTCTAACGGCTTATCAACTCGTCATTACAACACGTCAACTCGTTATAATGATATCACACCTCATTCTAACGGCTTATCAACTCGTCATTACAGCTTGTCAACTCGTTATAATGATATCACATCTCATTCTAACGGCTTATCAACTCGTCATTACAACATGTCAACTCGTTATAATGATATCACATCTCATTCTAACGGCTTATCAACTCGTCATTACAACATGTCAACTCGTTATAATGATATCACATCTCATTCTAACGGCTTATCAACTCGTCATTACAACATGTCAACTCGTTATAATGATATCACATCTCATTCTAACGGCTTATCAACTCGTCATTACAACACGTCAACTCGTTATAATGATATCACACCTCATTCTAACGGCTTATCAACTCGTCATTACAACACGTCAACTCGTTATAATGATATCACACCTCATTCTAACGGCTTATCAACTCGTCATTACAACACGTCAACTCGTTATAATGATATCACACCTCATTCTAACGGCTTATCAACTCGTCATTACAGCTTGTCAACTCGTTCTAATGATATCACACCTCATTCTAACGGCTTATCAACTCGTCATTACAGCTTGTCAACTCGTTATAATGATATCACATCTCATTCTAACGGCTTATCAACTCGTCATTACAACATGTCAACTTGTTATAATGATATCATATCTCATTCTAACGGCTTATCAACTCGTCATTACAACATGTCAACTCGTTATAATGATATCACACCTCATTCTAACGGCTTATCAACTCGTCATTACAGCTTGTCAACTCGTTATAATGATATCACATCTCATTCTAACGGCTTATCAACTCGTCATTACAACACGTCAACTCGTTATAATGATATCACACCTCATTCTAACGGCTTATCAACTCGTCATTACAACATGTCAACTCGTTATAATGATATCACATCTCATTCTAACGGCTTATCAACTCGTCATTACAACATGTCAACTCGTTATAATGATATCACATCTCATTCTAACGGCTTATCAACTCGTCATTACAACATGTCATCTCGTTATAATGATATCATATCTCATTCTAACGGCTTATCAACTCGTCATTACAGCTTGTCAACTCGTTATAATGATATCACATCTCATTCTAACGGCTTATCAACTCGTCATTACAACATGTCATCTCGTTATAATAATATCACATCTCATTCTAACGGCTTATCAACTCGTCATTACAACATGTCATCTCGTTATAATGATATCATATCTCATTCTAACGGCTTATCAACTCGTCATTACAACATGTCATCTCGTTATAATGATATCACATCTCCTTCTAACGGCTTATCAACTCGTCATTACAGCTTGTCAACTCGTTATAATGATATCACATCTCATTCTAACGGCTTATCAACTCGTCATTACAACATGTCATCTCGTTATAATGATATCACATCTCATTCTAACGGCTTATCAACTCGTCATTACAACATGTCATCTCGTTATAATGATATCACATCTCATTCTAACGGCTTATCAACTCGTCATTACAACATGTCATCTCGTTATAATGATATCACATCTCATTCTAACGGCTTATCAACTCGTCATTACAACATGTCATCTCGTTATAATGATATCACATCTCATTCTAACGGCTTATCAACTCGTCATTACAACACGTCAACTCGTTATAATGATATCACACCTCATTCTAACGGCTTATCAACTCGTCATTACAACATGTCATCTCGTTATAATGATATCACATCTCATTCTAACGGCTTATCAACTCGTCATTACAGTTTGTCAACTCGTTATAATGATATCACATCTCATTCTAACGGCTTATCAACTCGTCATTACAGCTTGTCAACTCGTTATAATGATATCACATCTCATTCTAACGGCTTATCAACTCGTCATTACAGCTTGTCAACTCGTTATAATGATATCACACCTCATTCTAACGGCTTATCAACTCGTCATTACAACACGTCAACTCGTTATAATGATATCACACCTCATTCTAACGGCTTATCAACTCGTCATTACAACACGTCAACTCGTTATAATGATATCACACCTCATTCTAATGGCTTATCAACTCGTCATTACAGCTTGTCAACTCGTTATAATGATATCACATCTCATTCTAACGGCTTATCAACTCGTCATTACAACATGTCAACTCGTTATAATGATATCACATCTCATTCTAACGGCTTATCAACTCGTCATTACAACATGTCAACTCGTTATAATGATATCACATCTCATTCTAACGGCTTATCAACTCGTCATTACAACATGTCAACTCGTTATAATGATATCACATCTCATTCTAACGGCTTATCAACTCGTCATTACAACACGTCAACTCGTTATAATGATATCACACCTCATTCTAACGGCTTATCAACTCGTCATTACAACACGTCAACTCGTTATAATGATATCACACCTCATTCTAACGGCTTATCAACTCGTCATTACAACACGTCAACTCGTTATAATGATATCACACCTCATTCTAACGGCTTATCAACTCGTCATTACAGCTTGTCAACTCGTTCTAATGATATCACACCTCATTCTAACGGCTTATCAACTCGTCATTACAGCTTGTCAACTCGTTATAATGATATCACATCTCATTCTAACGGCTTATCAACTCGTCATTACAACATGTCAACTTGTTATAATGATATCATATCTCATTCTAACGGCTTATCAACTCGTCATTACAACATGTCAACTCGTTATAATGATATCACACCTCATTCTAACGGCTTATCAACTCGTCATTACAGCTTGTCAACTCGTTATAATGATATCACATCTCATTCTAACGGCTTATCAACTCGTCATTACAACACGTCAACTCGTTATAATGATATCACACCTCATTCTAACGGCTTATCAACTCGTCATTACAACATGTCAACTCGTTATAATGATATCACATCTCATTCTAACGGCTTATCAACTCGTCATTACAACATGTCAACTCGTTATAATGATATCACATCTCATTCTAACGGCTTATCAACTCGTCATTACAACATGTCATCTCGTTATAATGATATCATATCTCATTCTAACGGCTTATCAACTCGTCATTACAGCTTGTCAACTCGTTATAATGATATCACATCTCATTCTAACGGCTTATGAACTCGTCATTACAACATGTCATCTCGTTATAATAATATCACATCTCATTCTAACGGCTTATCAACTCGTCATTACAACATGTCATCTCGTTATAATGATATCATATCTCATTCTAACGGCTTATCAACTCGTCATTACAACATGTCATCTCGTTATAATGATATCACATCTCATTCTAACGGCTTATCAACTCGTCATTACAGCTTGTCAACTCGTTATAATGATATCACATCTCATTCTAATGGCTTATCAACTCGTCATTACAACATGTCATCTCGTTATAATGATATCACATCTCATTCTAACGGCTTATCAACTCGTCATTACAACATGTCATCTCGTTATAATGATATCACATCTCATTCTAACGGCTTATCAACTCGTCATTACAACATGTCATCTCGTTATAATGATATCACATCTCATTCTAACGGCTTATCAACTCGTCATTACAACATGTCATCTCGTTATAATGATATCACATCTCATTCTAACGGCTTATCAACTCGTCATTACAACACGTCAACTCGTTATAATGATATCACACCTCATTCTAACGGCTTATCAACTCGTCATTACAACATGTCATCTCGTTATAATGATATCACATCTCATTCTAACGGCTTATCAACTCGTCATTACAACACGTCAACTCGTTATAATGATATCACCCCTCATTCTAACGGCTTATCAACTCGTCATTACAACACGTCAACTCGTTATAATGATATCACATCTCATTCTAACGGCTTATCAACTCGTCATTACAACATGTCATCTCGTTATAATGATATCACATCTCATTCTAACGGCTTATCAACTCGTCATTACAGCTTGTCAACTCGTTATAATGATATCACATCTCATTCTAACGGCTTATCAACTCGTCATTACAGCTTGTCAATTCTTAATATAGGTTTAATAGCTCGTTATAACGTATTTCGTCATAATGACTCGTCAACTCGTTATAATTGCCTGTCAACATGTTATAACTTCACAACTCGTTATAATGGCATCACAACTCGTTATAATGACTTTTCAACTCGCTATAGAGTATTCACAACTCCTAATAATGAATTGCCACCTTGTTATGACGATTTTACAACTCTTTATAAGGATTTGTCAACTCGTTATAGTGACTTGTCTAGTAATGTTACCGGGTTATAACGATAGAACAACTAGTTATAACTACTTCAAACCACGTGGTTACTACTTGTCAACTTGTTATAATGACTTGTTCACTCATCATAATGACTCGGCTCGCTACACGTTATAACGATTTCGGGACTCTTATAGCGACTTTTGGAACTCGTTATAGCAACTTGTCAACTCAAAGAAGTATTAAGAATTATTTATGTCATTCAGAACACACTTTCTTTGTTGTATACTGCATTGTGTGGTAGGCTAGAAACTGATCAATCTGTTTTGGAGTTTTGTAATAAATCTAAACACAATCTAACTTCTCCCACTACCCCGTCGAGGTTGAACATACGCTCTGAGCCTCAAACCTTAGACCATGTTACTGTCAACTCATCACAATAACGTATATGTTCCAATAAGACACTACCCATAGCCCAAAACGTACATCGTGAAACACTAGAGGCTTATTTACTAAACTTGTGATCGTTCAAGGCAACTTTTAAAGATCACAGGTTTAGTAAATAAACCTCTCGCGTACCCCACGACGGCACTGGATAAATATACCAGATAAACTCATTCCATCTCAGTTCAAATCACAAATCGGTTTGTAATTTAAACATTTCACCCGGAACACCGTTTGCAGCACGTGTGATAAATCCAGAAAAATGAAGCGTCTTGCTAATGCTGGTCACTCCGTTGATGAAGCAATTACGAAACGGGCGACGTCATTTCAAATATTTCGCGTTGTGACATTCAGACGGCAAAAGACTAATCGTGACGTTTTTAATAATTAATTACGGGAAAACGGTGACACACGTAACTTCTAATTCACTCAACACACTACTTTGAAATTTCAGACATCGCTTGTTTGGATCTCTGAGACAGTGAACAGCGTTTTTGAATTGTCAAATATCAACCTTTATTCAAAACAATGTCAGATTTACGTCTTTACCATAAACTTTCAATATGTCCTTATCTGTTAGGCTTCCGTTTTTTAAACTTTGGGAATATAATCTCAAAAATAAGCATATCTAAACATATATTGCTTTGCTGAGAAATTCTCAACTGTTTAGTCAGAGCTGACTGGTGACTGCACAGGAGATCAATGTCCAAAAATAGAGGCCGATTTCTAGAAAATTTAAATAGTTTGCAGAGCTTTCAAAGTAGAAACCTGTTATATTTTTTTTATTATTTTCAATTTCTCGTCATTTTTGACTGCCGCTCCATCTACAAGGCTTCACACATTGTTTTCTCGTCATTCGAAATTGCGCACCTCTATTTTTTCATTCAAAAGTTTCACTCTGAAGCAAGGCATGTCAATTTTCCGTTTCTTTTTTGACCTTTTTGTTTCACCCTCATTACGAGCATCATCCTTTCGTAACTCTGGGAATATATTTTACCCCCTCCCAAGAAACACGTCTAAATATGTGTTTCTGTGTTCAGAAATTCGCAACCGTCAATGCAGAGCTCTCAAATGACGACGTGGATTAGGGGGGGGGGGGGGGGGGGGGTCGTGGGTGAAAAAAATTAAAAAGCGTCGGATTTTTTTTTGTTTTTCAAGGGATGAAAAATAGGAGATAGCTGTATTTTAGTTTTTCGATTTATCGCCATTTTGACGTCATTTCAAACTTTGATAATTGTTTACATATCCATTAGAAACCCAAGAGTAGGAAACATGCATACATAGACAGAGACAAGTTCCTGTATGGAATATGGGAGAAGGCTGGGATGGAGAAACTGAGCATGCTTTTGGGGATTACCAGGGCTCACGTGCGGTTTCTGGAGTTCGGAGTGTAATGGCCAAATATGGCAGGGTTCCTAGAAAAAAAAAACACTTAAACTTTGGAGTATCTGCTTCCCGAAGTTTGGTCACTTTTTTCTCTCCGCTGTCTGTATTGTAATTCCATTGTGAGGTACACACCAGTTTGAAGCACAAGGAGCAGCACCAAATGAGTTATCGAAGCCTACAGAGGCGTCATCCTTGTTTTTTGGGGCGTTTCGGCGTCGGCCATGCCAGCTTGAATAACTTCTGAATATTCACTTGGCGATTTCAGAAATAATCTAGTTATGTTTTGTTTTTATTTTAGATGGTTAAGGGTGTGGGATTAGGCCTTGTAATGAAATGGTATCATGAGAATATTATATTAAGATGGACAGTAATACTTCGAATATGTGCATACTTTATAATGGTAAGTAAACTTATTTCTGTAAGTTGTAAAACCTTTTGAATTTTGTCATTGTCATTGTTATTATTTTGTCATTCTACCAAGATGAAAGACTTTATTATTTAGACATTGTACCAAGTTGAAATATCTTATTATTTAGTCATTCTACCAAGTTGAAATACCTTATTATCTAGTCATCTACCAAGTTGAAATATCTTATTATTTAGTCATTCTACCAAGTTGAAATACCTTAGTATTTAGTCATTCTACCAAGTTGAAATACCTTATTATTTAGTCATTGTACCAAGTTGAAAGACTTTATTATTTAGTCATTCTACCAAGTTGAAATATCTTATTATTTAGTCATTCTACCATTGAAATACCTTATTATCTAGTCATCTACCAAGTTGAAATACCTCATTAATTAGTCATTCTACCAAGTTGAAATACCTTATTATTTAGTCATTCTATCAAGTTGAAATACGTCATTATTTAGTCATTCTACCAAGTTGAAATACCTTATTATTTAAAATTATCAAATTTTATTTTGTTAATAATATTTATTTTTATACAACTAAATTTAAGAATATCAAAATAAATTAAGAAGCGTCTCGTGTTTTTAAGAGAGTACTAATGATTATCCCGAGAATGGGCATAATTAATATGTTGTAACACGCAAAAACACTAGGCTCTCCCTTTATTATGCATGCACTAGGAAGTCATTCAAAATACAAAACGACTGATCTTTTTCAAGACACACGCCATTCTCTACTGTATGTATTGAACTACAACAGAAAAAATGCAGTCCACAGGTATCGTTGCACTTTTTCAGAATTGGGTCAAAATTGTTTTGCACAGAAAAAAATATGAGAAGGACAGCATCATAGATAGCTTGGCATGTCTCAAAGGTGCACTTCAAATATCAATAAAACCCATTCTAATTATTGGCCACTTTTTCGAAATCTTTACATTTTCTCAATAATTTCATTTCATTACAGATATTTACAACGAGCGTTTGGCAGTTCTGTTTAATGTGTGCTCCAATGTTAATGGCTGGAAGAGCTGCTGCTGATGTTCTTCTGACTGGCATGTTGACAAAATCTGTTTCAAAAGATGATACAGGTATAGCATGTTTATATCATAAATAAGACTTGGGGATTGAAAAATACAATGGCTTAACTGGTAGATTGCTGAATTATTTTTGGTCGTCAAGAGGTAGATGGGGTCTGTTGCAATATATGGCAAAGTGTCTATAGGAACTCGTCCGTAAACTTTAACAAAAAGTGTCTGTAGACACACTCTAGTAAACCACAACCAGGCAAATTCATACATACTAAAGAATATCACTTTCCATTTTTTTTATCAATTCTGCATGGAATCGATCAAATATTTGTTATCACATTCCATTTTCTGACTTCTTCACTTGTGTCAAGCACTTGTAATAAATATATCTGATCTAACATCCCGTTGCAGCACTGCAGTAGGTAAACCATCTTATAATTTTAAAATATATTTTGAGAGGTTTTTGAAAGAAATACATGGTGAAAAATGGTAGATATCCTTCACACTGGAATCTTATCTGGAACTCCCGAGTTGTTGGCAATGGAGACTTATCTGTAGCTCCCTATTGGCCACATTGGAATCGTATCTGAAGCTCCTGAGTTCTTTACATTGGAATCTGGTACTCCGAAGTTCTTCACATTGGAATCTTATGTGGAGCTTCCGAGTTCTTCACAATGGAATCTGGAGCTACCGAGTTCTTCTTCACGTTGGAACTGGAGCTTCTGAGTTCTTCACAATGGAATCTAGAGATCCCGAGTTCTTCACATTGAAATCTTATCTGGAACTCCCGAGTTCTTCACATTGGAATTTGGGGCTCCCGAGTTATTCATACTGGAATCAGGAGCTCCCGACTTCTTCACTCTGGAATCTGGAGCTCCCCAGTTATTCACATAAGAAACTGCAGCTCCTGAGTGCTTCACATTGGAATCTTATCTGAAGCTCTCGAATTCTTCACATTGAAACCTGGAGATCCGAGCTCTTCACATTGAAATCTGGAGTTCCGAGTTCGTCACATTGGACCGTGGAGCTCCGAGTTCTTCACATTGGAACCTGGAGCTCCGATGTCTTCACATTGGAATCTGGAGCTCCGAGTTCTTCACATTGGAATCTGGAGCTCCCGAGTTCTTCATATTAGAATCTGGAGCTCCCAAGTTCTTCACATTGAAATCTCTTATCTGTAGCTCCCGACTTCTTCACATTGGAATCTGGAGCTCCCAAGTTCTTCATATTGGAATCTGGAGCTGCCGAGTTCTTCATATTGGAATCTAGAGCTCCGAGTTTTTCACATTGGAATTTGGAGGTCCGAATTCTTCACATTGAAATCTGGAGATCGCGTTCTTCACATTGAAATCTGGAGTTCCGAGTTCGTCACATTGGACCGTGGAGCTCCGAGTTCTTCACATTGGAACCTGGAGATCCGAGCTCTTCACATTGAAATCTGGAGTTCCGAGTTCGTCACATTGGACCGTGGAGCTCCGAGTTCTTCACATTGGAACCTGGAGCTCCGATGTCTTCACATTGGAATCTGGAGCTCCGAGTTCTTCACATTGGAATCTGGAGCTCCCGAGTTCTTCATATTAGAATCTGGAGCTCCCAAGTTCTTCACATTGAAATCTTATCTGTAGCTCCCGACTTCTTCACATTGGAATCTGGAGCTCCCAAGTTCTTCATATTGGAATCTGGAGCTGCCGAGTTCTTCATATTGGAATCTAGAGCTCCGAGTTTTTCACATTGGAATTTGGAGGTCCGAATTCTTCACATTGAAATCTGGAGATCGCGTTCTTCACTCTGGAATCTGTAGCTCCCGAGTTCTTCACATTGGAAAGCGGAGCCCCGAGTTCTTGAAATGGGAATCTGGAGCTCCACGTTCTTCACATTTGAATCTTATCGGGAACAACCGAGTTCTTCACATTGGAATCTGGAGCTTCCGAGTTCTTCATATTGGAATCTGGAGCTCCCGAGTTCTTTACGTTGGAATCTGGAGCTCTCAAGATCACATTGGAATCTGGAGGTCCGAGTTCTTCACATTGGAATCGGGAGGTCCGAGTTCTTCACGTTGGAATCTTATCTATATCACGAGGGTTATTCGCATTGGAATCTTATCTGAAGCTCACTAGTTCTTCACATTGGAATCTTATATTAGTTCTCCACACTGGAATCTGGAGCTCCGAGTTCTTCACATTGGAATCTGGAGCTCCGAGTTCTTCACATTGCAATCTGAATCTCCGAGTTCTTCATATCGGAATCTGGAGCTCCGAGTTATTCACACTGGAATCTGGAGATCGAGTTCTTCACTCTGGAATCTGGAGCTCCAGAGTTTTTCACATTCGAATCTGGAGCTCCGATTTCTTCACATTCGAATCTGAAGCTCCGAGTTCTTCACATCGGAATCTGAAGCTCCGAGTTCTTCACATCGGAATCTGGAGCTCCGAGTTATTCACATTGGAATCTGGAGATCGAGTTCTTCACATTGGAATCTTTTCTGTAGCTTCCGAGTTCTTCACATTGGAATCTGGAGCTCCGAGTTCTGTTCTTCACATTGGAATCTGAAGCTCCGATTTCTCCACTCTGAAATTTGGAGATCCGAGTTCTTCACATTAGAATCTGGAGATCGAGTTCTTCACTCTGGAATCTGGAGCTCCGAATTTTTCAAATTGGAATCTGGAGCTCCGTGTTCTTCACATTGGAATTTTTTCTGTAGCTTCCGAGTTCTTCACTCTGGAATCTGGAGCTCCAGAGTTTTTCACATTGGAATCTGGAGCTTCGATTTCTTTACATTGGAATCCGGAGCTCCGAGTTCTTCACATTGGAATCTGGAGCTCCGAGTTCTTCACATTGGAATCTGGACCTCCGAGGTCTTCACATTGGAATCTGAAGCTCCGAGTTATTCACATTGGAATTTGGAGCTCCGAGTTCTTCACATTGGAATCTTGAGCTCCGATTTCTTCTCTCTGACATTTGGAGATCCGAGTTCTTCACATTGGAATCTGACGCTCCGAGTTCTTCACATTGGAATCTGAAGCTCCGAGTTCTTTACATCGGAATCTGGAGCTCCGAGTTATTCACATTGGAATCTGAAGACCGAGTTCTTCACGTTGAAATCTGGAGCTCCAGAGTTCTTCACATTGGAATCTGGAGGTCCGAGTTCTTCACATTGGAGTCTAGAGCTACCGAATTCTTCACATTGGAATTTGGAGCTCCGAGTTCGTCACCCTGGAATCTGGAGCACCGGAGTTTTTCACATTGGAATGTGGAGCTCCGAGTTCTTCAAATGGGAATCGGAAGAACCACGTACTTCACATTTAATCTTATCGTAATACCACATTTCTTCACATTGGAATATGGAGCTCCGAGTTCTTCACATTGGAATCTTTTTTGTAGCTCCCGAGTTCTTCACATTGGAATCTGGAGGTCCGAGTTCTTCACATTAGAATCTTATCTGAGTTCTCCGCACTGGAATCTGGAGCTCCGAGTTCTTCACATTGGAATCTGGAGATCGAGTTCTTCACATTGGAATCTAGAGCTCCCTAGTTATTCACATTGGTATCTGGAGCTTCTGAGTTCTTCACATTGGAATCTGGAGCCCCGAGTTCTTCACATTGGAATCTGCAGCTCCCGAGTTATTCGTATCGGTTTCTGGATTTTCTGAATTTTTCACATTAGAATCTGGAGCTCCAGTGTTCTTCGCTTTGGAATATTGAGCTACTTGAGCAAAACTTAGCAAAACTTAGGACAATCAGCATTAGATTAGCTCATTATATATATATATCTTGTCTGGTCGGTTTCTACAATTCAAGCAGCGCGGATTGCAGCATACGACAGACGTTTGATATGCACCCACAAGTTTGCCGTAAAGTCTTTTCTTGAATAACTGCCTGGGGTGTACAGGTTTTAGTTGATTGTCGAGTTCGTTCCATATGGCTGGTAATTTATGTTTTGGTAGGTTTGCAGTGAAATTTGTTCGTGGTTTGTCACGATGAATTTGAGTATATCTGAACTGTCGAGTATTAGTAACGCACGATTTATTGAAGATATCGTTAAACGACATGGGTAGATTTCTGTCAAACATAAAGAGTATCGATCACACTGTGTAGAGATCATCTATTTTTAAAATATTGGACTTTCGAAATAAAGGGTCGGTGTGACTGTTGTACTTGCCACGTTTTATAATGCGAATTGCACGTTTCTGGAGTGTGAGTAATTTTTTGCATGCTGAGGATTGTCCCCATACTTCGATTCCGTACAGGATGTGGCTATGGATTAGAGAGAAGTAAAGTTGTTTCATGGCGGCGAGAGGCGGTATGTTTTTGACCTTCCTGATCACAAAGATGGCCCTGGATAACTTAGCACATACGTGGGCTACATGATCTCTAAAGGTAAGATTTTCATCCAGGAGAATACCAAGAAATTTAACATGTTTTTCTGTCTCTGAATTGCTTACTAATCTCATCTTGTTTCCATTTATTTTAATGTATCTATTTCCTAGTTGTACTTTTGTGTTTGAGGAGCGAATTAACATGTACTTAGTTTTATCTGCATTAAGGTAGAGGTTATTAGCTGACCACCAATTGCTTATTTTGTCGATTTCATTGTTGACTTCCAGGAAAAGAAAGTCAAGCTTGTGTCCTGATTTGAATACTGTAGTGACATCGGCAAACGAGAGAAGTTTAAATGTTTTTGAAATTGTAATATCATTAATATATATTAGGAAAAGTATGGGACCTAAGATGGAGCCTTGGGGGACACCACACGTAATGCAGGTACCTTGGGACTTTTGACCTTGAAAACTAACATACTGTCCCCGCCCCGTCAAATAACTTCTGAACCAATCGTTAGCAATACCTCTGATTCCGTACTAATCTAACTTTTTGAGAACAGTATTATGGTTGATGATGTCGAATGCCTTAAATAAATCTAGAAAAATGGGTAAAGTGTATTCTTTTGTTGTTTTGTCATTGTTTGAAGCCACATCATGAAGGAGATGTAGTATCGGGTGCACGGTAGAATGTTTTGCTCTGAAGACGTATTGGTGTTCGTAGAGAATGTTATATTGGTTCCGGAATGATGTTAACCTAATGCAGACTATCTTTTCAAGGACCTTTGAGAAAACCGGAAGTAGACTAATCGGCCTGTAATTATTAAATTCTTTGGGGTTACCGCTTTTATATACAGGTATAACTTTCGCAATTTTCATTTCTGTTGGAACGATTCCAGCTTCTAGTGAGTTATTTATTATGTGACATAATGGTATTGACACTACCTGAATGGTTTCTTTCAGAATCTTTGTTGATATATCATCACAGTCTGTACTGGTTTTAGATTTTAACTTTTTGACAATTGATATAATTTCCTGTGGGTTAGTTGGTGCCATAAAGAAACTATTAGTGTTTTTGTTATTGAGGTAGTCAGTGAAATGCTTTTCTGTATGGAATACTCTGTCGCTGACCGTTTGTCCTATTTTAGAGAAGAATGTGTTGAAATGTCCTGCTATAACTGACGGATCTATAATGGTTTCTCCATTACGAAAATGACGAGCATATAGAGATATTTTGTTTCTTTTTCTGGATTGCCTTGTTCAAGATATCCCAAGTTTTTAAATGTTATATCTATTTACATAACATAAACGGTCATAGTATTTAGCCTTACTTAATCGTTTTAATTTGTGGAATATTTGGATATAGAGTTTTTATTTCATTTTATTTTCTTCTGACGGGTTCTTTAGTTTCTTTCTATATAGTTTATTTGTACTTTTGGAAGACTGTTTTAGACCACGCGTCATCCAGGGTTGTTGTTAATCTTTAATCTTTAAAGCTGTTTTTCCCAGAACCACCGGTCAGAATCTTTTGATATACAGTATACGAAATCCTTATAGGGTCAGATTCAAGTTTTTTTTTTTTTAAATCAAACGTATTTGGGTAATAATTGGGATCCCAATTGGAGTCTGAGTTTTAACTTAGTGCAACTTGGGGAATAATCTTTAAAAATCTTGCCAAATATTAATGTTAATCTTTATAACTTTATTTGATTTGAAATAAATACTGTTTAAACAGAACTTGTTCCATATCAGGGACAAGATTTGAACCAGTTTTGGTTCTAAAGAAAATCTATATTTTTTGCAGTGTAGTTGCAAGACATTGATCGTTTCGAGAGACGGAATCCAACTGTGGCTGTGAAATGTGTTTGAATATGACCACGATGGTAGAGTGCTTCTGTTGAGAATCAATCGGTACAGAAATGACAGCAGAAAAGAAGTGGATTTGATAATGATCTCGGACGACGAAAATCAACATTATTGCTGGATTAAAATTCGGAGCTGTTTGTTTTTGACTCGGACGACTGGACACCACGGAGAGAGAATGTTTGCATCAACTGTCTGAAATCGTTCCATAACCAAGATTCGTTAGAGAGACACGAGGCCTATTGTCACAATCATCAATAAGTGAACATGGGCATGCCAAAAAGGATAGCGTATTAAATTTCTAGCACCACAACAAATGGTTGAGCATGCCTTTCATTGTATAAGTGGATTTCGAATCGTTACTGGAAAAGATGAGTTCGTGTCAGCCGAACCCCGACGGCGACAGTTACTTGGAGAAATATAAAAAACACACGCATTTGGGATATTGTTTTTACAACAGGTGGTCTTTGAAAAGAGTATCGTGGTGGCAAATCCACCGTGTCTAAGGATACGGAAAGCCAACAGTCGTTATCTGAGAAATTTCGAGTCCAAGGACTAGCAAATAAATCGCCTATTTAGACACGAATAACCTGTACGATTGGGCCATGTGTCGACCCTTGCACATGCGGAATTTCAAGTAGGTGACTAAACCGGAAGAGATCGATAATTGAAAACATTATCCGTGTGTTTGGGAGTGGATTTGGATTTCGATTCAGACCTTCACGACTTGCACAACGAATATTGCTTAGCTCCTGAGAATATAGAGATCGACGGTCGTGTGATAAAACTCGTACATAATCTACGAGACAAACACAGCTACGTGGTATACTACGAAAATATAAAACTTTATCTCGATGGCGGTATGGAATTGACGAAGATACATCGCATCATCCGATTCGATGAACAGGATTAGATAAAAAATTATATAGATCGTAACACGCTTTTGAGAACTCAGACGAAGACGAAATTCGAAAAAGATTTCTTCAAATTGATGAATTACTTCGTCTTCGGGAAAACCATGGAAAACTTCATGAAACGAACCAACATTCGTCTCGTGACATCGGAAGAGCATGCTATAAAATACGTTGCAAGCCGCATCTACCAACATTGAACGATTTTCAACAAGAATCTGGTGGCCGTAGACATGAAAAAAGACTCGATAGGCGTTCAACAAGCCTGTGCATTTGGGAATGTGCATTCTGATTTCAGCAAGAACTTGGTGTATCATTTTCATTACAATTACTTTACGAAAAAAATCTCGAAATCCTAACTGTTGTTTACTGACATGGACAGTTTGGGGTACGAGATAAAGATAAATGATGTGTACGGGGACATCGTGGAAGATATGGAAGTGTGGTTTGACATGGATCTGCTTATGAGCGAAGATATATGTGACAATGGAAGAGAAAAAGCAATCAAGAAATGTAAAGGGATTGAAAGGTGTGTCTTTTTAAATAACTTAACTTTCAAAGAGCACAAGCATTGTATGTTCGAACGTAAGCCACAACAAAAACGGTGAATGCAATTTAAAGCAAGAAACATGACATCTGTATGGTAATAGTGAATAAAATTGTCTTATCGACTGAAAATGACACGAAAATCATACAACCAGATGGAATAAGGACCTCAGCATAGGGATATTATTCCACGATTCTGACAGACGATTCCTCAAAATAATGAGGTGTTAGACGAGTACACGACACTACAAATTGATAGTGGCATACAAAGTCTAGAAGATAAAAAAGAAACAAAAATTATAATGAAAAATACTTTCGGGGATTTTTAAAAAAAGAGAGAGAAAAACTATGAACATATCAGTAGAAGGTGTTCAAACGTACCAAAATAGATTTGTTAGGAGCGGTCAAAGAATTAATGATAAAACATTTTCGGAGCATCTTTTTCTCGAGATGCATTACCAAGTTGCAGCAGCCGATAAGGAGAATGCGGAATTTTGAATCTAGACGATTACTTGGCAACGATACTCACTGAATGGCTTGGTTCAAGAAGAAAAATAACAATTATTATTTTGATAGTTATGGGATCGAACCACCTGAAGAATTTTTGAAATATTTGAAATCACCTGTCTATTACCACCCAGAACAAGTACGGCCTCAAGGTCAAGTGTTCTGCGGACACTTGTGTCTGTACGTTCTCAAGAGATGGTCTTCTGGACATCATTTTCAAGACATTCTCAATGATTTACATTGATTTTATTTTCTCTAGGTGTAGGAAAAGAAAAGAAAAGACAATACTATAATAGAAAAGAAAAAAAATGACAGTCAATAAATTTGAAATAAGTGAGAAAATTTCTACGAAAATGAGAATGACTAGCATCGATGGTGTTGGAAGTGAGACGCTTGGGAGATAATTACGTGGATAGAAACATGAACATCGATTTAGCCTTGAAATCGAAACGATTGATGAACATCAGCAACCTCGTGGATCTGACAATTGGGGGGAGGGGGGAACTAAACGTTATGCAGATGATTCCCATGTTCGTTTCAGTAACCCTATGAGACAGGGTTACCTCAACAAGATCATGAATTTGGAATAGTTTGGAACGAACATAAGAAATCGAATCTGGCCGAACCCACGGATCCCAGAGATGTGATGTCTGTGATGCAAACGTAGACCCTAGAGAATGAAAGATTGTCGTGGTAATTACCAAGAATAAGTCGTAGAGCGATTTGGATAAGCTCGTTAATCTATCAAAAATCAAGGATAGAGACTCGGAATCGACCACATCCAATAAAGGATACGTGGATATTGCCCTGTCTAAAACTCAGACGTATCTCAAAATATACGTGTACCAATTATATCTGAATAAGATATCAGGAGGAATGATGGAGTCTCTAATCGGCAGGGACAGTCACAAACTATTCAGTCTAGAGCCTAACCCAGAATTCGGATCGCGTGCCATCATCCAGGGCCACGTGAATGAAGCTAAATTGTTGAAGATCGGCGACAAGATGAAAGGTATGCTAGATATGGAACGTCATAGAATCCAGAATGTAGTGGATCCCGTGCACATGAACGATGTTTGCTCTGTGATCACGGTGGTAAAAATAATAAAACACGCGAGACATTTGATAACAATGTGGGACGAGGAGAGAGGCGGTACATTAGATTCTGGCAAATCGGAATGGTCTTCAGAAATGGAGGAAGTGGCCCTTTGCTTGGCACGGCAGGTTATCCCATGCCGATGGAAGGAAAAATCGTTCAAATATGTTTGGTGAATGAGGCTAAAGTAAACGTCATGGTGAACGTTATGCAAAATGAAATCTTTAACGTCGAGAAGCGGAAGAAACAGTATTCTAATTTTAACGTGTTCACCACACCTTTGTGAGTCGAAATGTGAGATAGAATTAATTCCAAGACCGTTTCGTCTAATCCTAAAGCTGTAATTTGTGAGGTGTCTCTGTTGATCAAAGGTGATCCTTTGAATGAATAAAAAAGTGTGTGCAGAACCATTCCCGTAGGTACTGAATGCCCTACCGTCCGTGGGTCCTAGATACAATCCTTTATCATTCATTGTGATCCGATACATGGCTTCTTCCCTTTTTATTTACATTATTTCACATTATTTTTGCACACCTGAACTAGCTAGTCCCGAAGAGCACCAACACCCAAAGCCGGTAATACAGTATTTATGCAAATGGGTAATGGTTTGGTGGACAGTCCCGCCAACAATCCTAAGAACCCGCCTTTCGTTTTTTAATTATATCTCAATTGAACAGGGGTCAGTCTCTCAGTTAATCCTCAGTTTTTGTAATACGCTTTCGCCATTCTATTGATTAGCATTTGAGTTCAGCCACCACCGTTCATAACCAGATCTTCACGACTTAATTTTATTTTCACTAATTTGTCTCGATTTTCTAACACTCCAGAAATTTTAGCATTCTCTCCTTTGAATATGATTACTTTTTTCGGTATCGATCTCATTTTTTTCTGTTTCCTATATATATTAATTTTATTTTATTTTTTTACTTCTTATATCTCTCCTAAAAAAGAAAGTGTGCATGCTAAAAAATAACACTAAAAAAGATATATATCATTTTCATTCATGGATATTTTATTCAATCACAGATGAATCAATTTGTGATCAACACGAGAAATTTCATTACGCTACGACAAATACTCTTGGTGCCATGGAGAGTCAAAGACACTAAGGGTCAAACACAAAAGTCACACACTCAATATCTGGTATGACCTCCGTCTGCATCGACTACTGCTGTGCATCTACGCCTCATGGAAGCGAACAAGTTAGCATGGAAGTGGGTTAGGGTAGGGTTAGGTTAGGGTTAGGTAGGGTTAGGGTTAGGTTAGGTAGGGTTAGGGTAGGGTTAGGGTAGGGTTAGGTTAGGGTTAGGGTTAGAGTTGGGTTAGGGTTAGGTTAGGCTAACCCTAACCCTAACTCTACTCTACACCACTGCAGTCGAGCACGACGATGACGTAACATCAAAATCGGACGAATTGCAGGTCTTCGCGGACGTAAGCTGTATTCTCTCAGCCGGTTGATTACTGTTCTAGGATGTATCCGTCTCAGGTTAGGGATGTTCCTGGCTGTCGTCGTTGCCGTTTGTTGCTGGTTCCGGAGATGGACGACACGGATATACCGATCTTGTGCAGGGGTGGTAACTCGGGGTCTCCCGGAGCGGAGTCTGTCTCGAACGTCATCATGTTGTGCATGTCGATGGACTAGCCTGTCTACAGTGTTACGGTGTCAGTTCAAATACTGGGCAACCTCTCTGTGTGTTCTGCCAGCTCTAATCATACCCAGGGCAAGGAGACGTTGATTCATTGTCAATCTTGGCATGCTAATGTGGAGTCGTTTTAACAGCAGCGCAAGTTTGAATGTGAACGATAGGAAGGCCTTACTTTAGTGTTTAAATACCCAAGGATTCACACTGCTGCATGAATTTTCAGACTCTCCACATGCAAAACATGCCTTTTCACAAACGTGCAGCACGTCATTTAACGTTAATGCAATTTTAAAGGGGAAAGCTGTTTTTGTGTTCAATATAACATATTCATGAACAGGTTAACACTCTTTACACCTACACAATTATTTTTTTGGAGTTTGATCAATTTCTGCAATGCACACTTTCTTTTTTGAGCGAGTATATATACTATTACAAATAGTTTATAGTTTACTTTTTTTAAACCTTCTCTAATGTGAAATCGTATCATCATATATTCTCCTCTAATAACACGCCATTTTGATCGGTCTTTTTTAATTTCGATACTACCTATCATGTCTAATGTCACGGATAAATAGACTAGATTTCTGGGTTGCTCTACAATCTTGTAGCCCGGTGAAATGTCTGTAAAAAGGAATAGATCACGGGCTGCACGCTACCACTGACGAACATTACGACGATTACGTCCACGTTCACTAAAATGCTTTTTGAAGGACAGATGACCTTGATACACGTTCAGATCGAATCCCAACAATCTTCTAAATATACCGACTTCTCGATAACTAGCTCCCATGTCGTATATCGTTCGTAAAGTATTGATAACTAGCTCCCATGTCGCATATCGTTCGTAAAGTATTGATAACTAGCTCCCATGTCGTATATCGTTCGTAAAGTATTGATAACTAGCTCCCATGTCGTATATCGTTCGTAAAGTATTGATAACTAGCTCCCATGTCGTATATCGTTCGTAAAGTATTGATAACTAGCTCCCATGTCGTATATCGTTCGTAAAGTATTGATAACTAGCTCCCATGTCGTATATCGTTCGTAAAGTATTGATAACTAGCTCCCATGTCGTATATCGTTCGTAAAGTATTGATAACTAGCTCCCATGTCGTATATCGTTCGTAAAGTATTGATAACTAGCTCCCATGTCGTATATCGTTCGTAAAGTATTGATAACTAGCTCCCATGTCGTATATCGTTCGTAAAGTATTGATAACTAGCTCCCATGTCGTATATCGTTCGTAAAGTATTGATAACTAGCTCCCATGTCGTATATCGTTCGTAAAGTATTGATAACTAGCTCCCATGTCGTATATCGTTCGTAAAGTATTGATAACTAGCTCCCATGTCGTATATCGTTCGTAAAGTATTGATAACTAGCTCCCATGTCGTATATCGTTCGTAAAGTATTGATAACTAGCTCCCATGTCGTATATCGTTCGTAAAGTATTGATAACTAGCTCCCATGTCGTATATCGTTCGTAAAGTATTGATAACTAGCTCCCATGTCGTATATCGTTCGTAAAGTATTGATAACTAGCTCCCATGTCGGATATCGTTCGTAAAGTATTGATAACTAGCTCCCATGTCGTATATCGTTCGTAAAGTATTGACAACTAGATCCCATGTCGTATATCGTTCGTAAAGTATTGATAACTAGCTCCCATGTCGTATATCGTTCGTAAAGTATTGACAACTAGCTCCCATGTCGTATATCGTTCGTAAAGTATTGACAACTAGATCCCATGTCGTATATCGTTCGTAAAGTATTGACAACTAGATCCCATGTCGTATATCGTTCGTAAAGTATTGATAACTAGCTCCCATGTCGTATATCGTTCGTAAAGTATTGATAACTAGCTCCCATGTCGTATATCGTTCGTAAAGTATTGATAACTAGCTCCCATGTCGTATATCGTTCGTAAAGTATTGATAACTAGCTCCCATGTCGTATATCGTTCGTAAAGTATTGATAACTAGCTCCCATGTCGTATATCGTTCGTAAAGTATTGATAACTAGCTCCCATGTCGTATATCGTTCGTAAAGTATTGATAACTAGATCCCATGTCGTATATCGTTCGTAAAGTATTGATAACTAGCTCCCATGTCGTATATCGTTCGTAAAGTATTGATAACTAGCTCCCATGTCGTATATCGTTCGTAAAGTATTGATAACTAGCTCCCATGTCGTATATCGTTCGTAAAGTATTGATAACTAGCTCCCATGTCGTATATCGTTCGTAAAGTATTGATAACTAGCTCCCATGTCGTATATCGTTCATAAAGTATTGATAACTAGCTCCCATGTCGTATATCGTTCGTAAAGTATTGATAACTAGCTCCCATGTCGTATATCGTTCATAAAGTATTGATAACTAGATCCCATGTCGTATATCGTTCGTAAAGTATTGATAACTAGCTCCCATGTCGTATATCGTTCGTAAAGTATTGATAACTAGCTCCCATGTCGTATATCGTTCGTAAAGTATTGATAACTAGCTCCCATGTCGTATATCGTTCGTAAAGTATTGATAACTAGCTCCCATGTCGGATATCGTTCGTAAAGTATTGATAACTAGCTCCCATGTCGTATATCGATCGTAAAGTATTGACAACTAGATCCCATGTCGTATATCGTTCGTAAAGTATTGATAACTAGCTCCCATGTCGTATATCGTTCGTAAAGTATTGACAACTAGCTCCCATGTCGTATATCGTTCGTAAAGTATTGACAACTAGATCCCATGTCGTATATCGTTCGTAAAGTATTGACAACTAGATCCCATGTCGTATATCGTTCGTAAAGTATTGATAACTAGCTCCCATGTCGTATATCGTTCGTAAAGTATTGACAACTAGCTCCCATGTCGTATATCGTTCGTAAAGTATTGACAACTAGATCCCATGTCGTATATCGTTCGTAAAGTATTGACAACTAGATCCCATGTCGTATATCGTTCGTAAAGTATTGATAACTAGCTCCCATGTCGTATATCGTTCGTAAAGTATTGATAACTAGCTCCCATGTCGTATATCGTTCGTAAAGTATTGATAACTAGCTCCCATGTCGTATATCGTTCGTAAAGTATTGATAACTAGCTCCCATGTCGTATATCGTTCGTAAAGTATTGATAACTAGCTCCCATGTCGTATATCGTTCGTAAAGTATTGATAACTAGCTCCCATGTCGTATATCGTTCGTAAAGTATTGATAACTAGATCCCATGTCGTATATCGTTCGTAAAGTATTGATAACTAGCTCCCATGTCGTATATCGTTCGTAAAGTATTGATAACTAGCTCCCATGTCGTATATCGTTCGTAAAGTATTGATAACTAGCTCCCATGTCGTATATCGTTCGTAAAGTATTGATAACTAGCTCCCATGTCGTATATCGTTCGTAAAGTATTGATAACTAGCTCCCATGTCGTATATCGTTCATAAAGTATTGATAACTAGCTCCCATGTCGTATATCGTTCGTAAAGTATTGATAACTAGCTCCCATGTCGTATATCGTTCATAAAGTATTGATAACTAGATCCCATGTCGTATATCGTTCGTAAAGTATTGATAACTAGCTCCCATGTCGTATATCGTTCGTAAAGTATTGATAACTAGCTCCCATGTCGTATATCGTTCGTAAAGTATTGATAACTAGCTCCCATGTCGTATATCGTTCGTAAAGTATTGATAACTAGCTCCCATGTCGGATATCGTTCGTAAAGTATTGATAACTAGCTCCCATGTCGTATATCGATCGTAAAGTATTGACAACTAGATCCCATGTCGTATATCGTTCGTAAAGTATTGATAACTAGCTCCCATGTCGTATATCGTTCGTAAAGTATTGACAACTAGCTCCCATGTCGTATATCGTTCGTAAAGTATTGACAACTAGATCCCATGTCGTATATCGTTCGTAAAGTATTGACAACTAGATCCCATGTCGTATATCGTTCGTAAAGTATTGATAACTAGCTCCCATGTCGTATATCGTTCGTAAAGTATTGATGACTAGCTCCCATGTCGTATATCGTTCGTAAAGTATTGATAACTAGCTCCCATGTCGTATATCGTTCGTAAAGTATTGATAACTAGCTCCCATGTCGTATATCGTTCGTAAAGTATTGATAACTAGCTCCCATGTCGTATATCGTTCGTAAAGTATTGATAACTAGCTCCCATGTCGTATATCGTTCGTAAAGTATTGATAACTAGATCCCATGTCGTATATCGTTCGTAAAGTATTGATAACTAGCTCCCATGTCGTATATCGTTCGTAAAGTATTGATAACTAGCTCCCATGTCGTATATCGTTCATAAAGTATTGATAACTAGCTCCCATGTCGTATATCGTTCGTAAAGTATTGATAACTAGCTCCCATGTCGTATATCGTTCATAAAGTATTGATAACTAGATCCCATGTCGTATATCGTTCGTAAAGTATTGATAACTAGCTCCCATGTCGTATATCGTTCGTAAAGTATTGATAACTAGCTCCCATGTCGTATATCGTTCGTAAAGTATTGATAACTAGCTCCCATGTCGTATATCGTTCGTAAAGTATTGATAACTAGCTCCCATGTCGTATATCGTTCGTAAAGTATTGATAACTAGCTCCCATGTCGTTTATCGTTCGTAAAGTATTGATAACTAGATCCCATGTCGTATATCGTTCGTAAAGTATTGATAACTAGCTCCCATGTCGTATATCGTTCGTAAAGTATTGATAACTAGATCCCATGTCGTATATCGTTCGTAAAGTATTGATAACTAGCTCCCATGTCGTATATCGTTCGTAAAGTATTGATAACTAGCTCCCATGTCGTATATCGTTCGTAAAGTATTGATAACTAGCTCCCATGTCGTATATCGTTCGTAAAGTATTGATAACTAGCTCCCATGTCGTATATCGTTCGTAAAGTGTTGATAACTAGCTCCCATGTCGTATATCGTTCGTAAAGTATTGATAACTAGCTCCCATGTCGTATATCGTTCGTAAAGTATTGATAACTAGCTCCCATGTCGTATATCGTTCGTAAAGTATTGATAACTAGCTCCCATGTCGTATATCGTTCGTAAAGTATTGATAACTAGCTCCCATGTCGTATATCGTTCGTAAAGTATTGATAACTAGCTCCCATGTCGTATATCGTTCGTAAAGTATTGATAACTAGCTCCCATGTCGTATAGTAAAGTATTCATAACTAGCTCCCATGTCGTATATCGTTCGTAAAGTATTGATAACTAGCTCCCATGTCGTATAGTAAAGTATTGATAACTAGCTCCCATGTCGTATATCGTTCGTAAAGTATTGATAACTAGCTCCCATGTCGTATATCGTTCGTAAAGTATTGATAACTAGCTCCCATGTCGTATATCGTTCGTAAAGTATTGATAACTAGCTCCCATGTCGTATAGTAAAGTATTGATAACTAGCTCCCATGTCGTATGTCGTTCGTAAAGTATTGATAACTAGCTCCCATGTCGTATATCGTTCGTAAAGTATTGATAACTAGCTCCCATGTCGTATAGTAAAGTATTGATAACTAGCTCCCATGTCGTATAGTAAAGTATTGATAACTAGCTCCCATGTCGTATATCGTTCGTAAAGTATTGATAACTAGCTCCCATGTCGTATATCGTTCGTAAAGTATTGATAACTAGCTCCCATGTCGTATAGTAAAGTATTGATAACTAGCTCCCATGTCGTATAGTAAAGTATTGATAACTAGCTCCCATGTCGTATAGTAAAGTATTGATAACTAGCTCCCATGTCGTATAGTAAAGTATTGATAACTAGCTCCCATGTCGTATAGTAAAGTATTGATAACTAGCTCCCATGTCGTATAGTAAAGTATTGATAACTAGCTCCCATGTCGTATAGTAAAGTATTGATAACTAGCTCCCATGTCGTATAGTAAAGTATTGATAACTAGCTCCCATGTCGTATAGTAAAGTATTGATAACTAGCTCCCATGTCGTATAGTAAAGTATTGATAACTAGCTCCCATGTCGTATAGTAAAGTATTGATAACTGGCTCCCATGTCGTATAGTAAAGTATTGACATTGGCAGTTATTTTTAAAGAACCTCCATGACCGTTTATCTTCATTCTCATCAGAAATCAGTGAGATCGACTCTGTCAAAACTATCTGTCAGAAAGCCAACTCGTTCCATTGTCGAGAGAATATCTGAACATACAGTTCATCTCCGTGATGTTGGGAAAAGAATAGTACATTTCAACGTTCACCAATGCCATCTCGTATCCCTTCTCCTTTTTCAATTCTAGTGATGGATAAAACTTCATGGTAAGACGGGTCTTGTTATCGCTCGCTATGATAAAACTTCATGGTAAGACGGGTCTTGTTATCGCTCGCTATGATAAAACTTCATGGTAAGACGGGTCTTGTTATCGCTCGCTATGATAAAACTTCATGGTAAGACGGGTCTTGTTATCGCTCGCTATGATAAAACTTCATGGTAAGACGGGTCTTGTTATCGCTCGCTATGATAAAACTTCATGGTAAGACGGGTCTTGTTATCGCTCGCTATGATAAAACTTCATGGTAAGACGGGTCTTGTTATCGCTCGCTATGATAAGAAAAGAACTTACCATATTCTAGGCTATCTTTTCTGACAATGTTTCTTGTTGGAACATTTTCTTTTTTAATTTTTGTATTTTTCTTCTTTTATTATTAATATTTATTACATTCCTCAGTTCGTTTTGCATTGAATTTAATGTTGATTAAAAAGTGGTAATGGCACGAGTGAATTATGTCACTTCAATAGTAACTTTGGAATGACTGACGAATATAAGTCACGCCCCCACATCAGTTAATTAAAATGAATTTTCCTTCTGAATATTTTTAAAAATCCTTTCTTTCCTCTATGAACAGGTTCGTTAGCACAGTTGGCAAAATCCAAATAGAAATGTTTCATCTTATGGCTGAATGCCATTCCCCAAATGTGACTGGAACGCCACATAAAATAGTAAAATATCGAACGAAAGGCACAAAAATAAAACTGGGCCATTTCCAATCGAAGATTTGACACAGAAAGTGATGTATTCATACGCGCTAATTTCAGAAGTATTTCAGATTTGCATTTGCGAATATTTTGTGTTGAATTATTTTTAATGAAAGACATTTTGGTCTAAAATGTCATTAACTAAAGAGGGTGACCCATTCTTACGGCAAGTTACGGTATATAATTCGCCTCGAGACAGGACTATTTCGTATTTCCTTCCTGCTAATTTTAGAAACGTTTCCGTGTTTACTCAAAATTGGATTATATCTGACAATAGTTTGGGTTGAATTTTTATAGTAAAAGACCTCTTTATTCCAAATGTCATGTAATAAACAGAGTAATCAATTTGTTTTGAGCGTTACGGTAAATAATTCATCGAGAGACGGGACTGTTTCGTAAATCACGTCCCGTCTTTCGATGAATTATTTACCGTAACGCTCAAAACAAATTGATTACTCTCTATATATTATCGTAAGCAAAAAAGATTTTCTAATTATATCGGAAGATAAACATCGTCAAATCAATTCCTATATTTTCGATTGTATTTGCGACTGATCAGATCGATTGCTACAAAATTTAAAGGTTCATGATCCCAAACCGCCTTATAATATCTCCTGAATTTTTCTTTGCTCGTGTCGTTGGCCACGTGATCGTCGTAGATGTGATTCAAACTTCGGTGATCTTGATGAAACAGACACAGGGAATTCGTGTTCTCTCTTATGATCTCTCTAGTTAATCTGAAATCATTTTGAGATAAACAAAAATAATCCACGTTGCTGTGACGTCTTCCAACGTAATAAGACTTGCATCGATTCTGTTCCTTCAGATATTTATCCTCTAATCCAATTTCAACTCTCTGGGATCGGGCATGTCGTTAAAATGACTTTCCAGGTCCGATTTTTTTTATTATTTCCGAGTTCTCTTGATATACAGTACGTGGAGAGTGGATTGTATATAAATCACCCGCCGAGTGGGGTTATCACCCAAGCTATAACTTTCAAATTGTGTACACATCGACAACAAACACAAGCAATGTTTCAGCCAATGGACCTCCGGGTTTAACCCGGAGGTCCATTGGCTGAAACTTTGCTTGTGCTGGTTATGCTTTGCAGCAAATTTGCAATTATTGCTTGGGTGGAATCTCCACTCTGAGGGTGATTTAGTGATAATACACTCTCCACGTACTGTATGTTGCAAGAACGCTGAGGGCGACATTTCGTATATCTCTATCTCATCCTGATGATAGAAACTCTATCTATCAAGTCCTTTGGTAATTTCTCGTTCAGAGATTCTCACAGTAATTTATATTCGGATTGAAAGAGACTGTTCCTGAACACGATAATCTATCGTAATCCAACCACCCAATTCACAACAATAGACAGAGATTCTCATAGTAATTTATATTTGGGCTGAAAGAGACTCTTCCTGAACATAATAATCTATCGTAATCCAACCACCCAATTCGCAGCAATAGATTCTCGAAGTAATTTATATTTGGGTTGAAAGAGACTCTTCCTGAACACAATAATCTATTTTATTTAATCTTATTTGTTTTACAAGGATTGGCGAACAAGTTATGCAACTTATATTAACGCCTCTCCTTGGCCCAATGGCGTAGGTGTGTGGGATGACCTTCATAGCGGCAACTTCGTGGCCTAGCTCTTCTCGCATACTACGAAGGGATCTTTAGCCTGCACGGAGTGTGTCTCTCTCCGCACAGAGGACAGCCATCTTACGTCCCCACCCGATAGGACGATACGCTGTGACAGCATCAACCCCACAATTGATGCTGACAGAGAGTGTTCGGACACCTCGAGAACATTCCCCGACCGGGGATCGATCACGGGACCTCTGTCATGAGAGACCAGCGCACGTATCCACTCGGCCACCACCAATAATCTATCGTAACCCAAACACCCAGTTCACAACAATACATTCAACAACAGATTTGTTTTCACAAATTTGAATTTTCCCATAATCAATGAATGATTCGATCTCTTGGTATTTGTTTCATTCCATGATAAATCTTTCATTTCCCCGTTTCTTTATTTAATTAATATTTTTTTCTTGTTCATATATTTTAGACTAAGCTTTTTTTATATTTTGGACTCAGTTATTTTATATTTTGGACTTAATTTTTTTATTTTTTGAACTCAGTTTTTTATATTTTAGACTTATTTTTTCCAAATTACTTTTTTTCGATCCCGATCCATTTAATTTCTTGACGAGTTCTTGTATTTTCTCGACGTCGCCAAAAACTTCCACCTTCGATAAAGTCTCTTCCGATCTCGGGTTCAGTTTTGCTCATTTAGACAACGCTATCAATTTATGAAGTAAATCAGAAGTTCTCTTGTCGGTTTCTGTCGCGATCTTGTTGCCGGCTTCCATCGCAGCTTTCGGTTTCTGTCGCGATCTTCTTGCCGGCTTCCATCGCAGCTTTCGGTTTCTGTCGCGATCTTGTTACCGGGTTCCATCGCATCTTTCTTACCGACGTCCATTGCGGTCTTTTTTTCCAACCTTTGCAAAAGCTGAAGCCATCTGTCTCGCTACACCGGCGCTGAAGAAACGTGAAAAGAATTCCATCATAGAATCTATCATTCCAGATCCGTCATACATATAATCTTTTAAAACCTCTTTTCGTTATAACTAACATTTTGTTTTCTCTTAATTTAATTTAATTTAATTTATTCTTTTATTCTTTTTCTTTTCTACTTAATTTTTTAAATAAAGCATTCATGACGGTTTTATACTAGTTTTTCACGATATTTTGTCGGATGTTCGAAGTTTCCCACTCGCTTATTACCTGCTGCTCTACTGGCCAGCAAGAGCTCGAATCTCTCTACCATTGCGTTAGGATCGCAAGAAATGTTTGCGATATCAGCCATTTCCTTTCCGAGGATCGATCTGACGAATGCTTAAGTTTCATTCCAAATAGATTTTACAACGTCCATTTATAGCCTTTACTCGATTTCGGTTTCTTCAAGATAGAATCTTTATTCGTTTTATGGCATTCTTGTGGATCACTATCTCAACATACGTCTTGAAATCCTATTCACTGTAATTATCGGGATTCGGTCTAGCCAACGCGACAGATGCCACAGTCCTCGGGTGCATTCGAAAATGTGATCAACATCCATGATCAAATTATCGCCTTCTCTCTCCACTTGTTTATTTCCCATGTAGAAATTTCCATCAGATCTTATCCAACATCGTATGTCGAGTCGGCATCCGAGGGAATCATTTTATTTTCACACACAAGTACACTCGTAGTCACCTGTCTCTCCTACACAAAGATGTTTGCTGCTACCTTTTGGAATACAGAAGATCCTCACTCTCCATTTTCGAGTAGGTTCCATCCACGGGTATAACTGTGGGTTTGTTTTCATTTAGTTCGAGTGTCCATTTGTTCCCATATCTCTCAACAATTTCAAGCATTTTCTCTAGGCCCTCTTTATTTTCTGACACTAGTACCATATCATCTGCGAAAAAATAGCCCTAGGATATTCAGGCCTCTAACTGCTTTCTTTTTATTTTCTAGGTGTGATGTTGGAACTCAATGCTTCTTCCAGTTTACCGCAAAGGATTCTTTTTATTTTCTAGGTGTGATGTTGGAACTAAATGCTTCTTCCAGTTTACCGCAAAGGATTCTTTTTTATTTTCTAGGTGTGATGTTGGGACTCAATGTTGTCACTGGTTCACTGATTAGAATTTTTTATTTATTTTCACTGGGTGATGCTGGACTTAACGTTGCGACCGTTTCATTGAAAAAGTTTTTTTTTATTTTCTAGGTGTGATGCTGATACACAATGTTGCTACTGGATCACTGATAAGGATTTGACTCAATGTTGCGACCGTTTCATTGAAAAGGTTTTTTTTTTATTTTCTAGGTGTGATGCTGATACACAATGTTGCTACTGGATCACTGATAAGGATTTGACTCAATGTTGCGACCGTTTCATTGAAAAGGTTTTTTTTTTATTTTCTAGGTGTGATGCTGATACACAATGTTGCTACTGGATTACTGATAAGGATTTGACTCAATGTTTCGACCGTTTCATTGAAAAGGTTTTTTTTTTATTTTCTAGGTGTGATGCTGATATACAATGACGCTAACGGATCACTGATAAGGTTATTTTATTTTCTAGATGTGATGATGGGACTCAATGTTTCTACCGGTTTACTGATAAGGATTTTTAAAAAAAATTTATGTGTGATGCTGGGAATCAATGTTGCTACCGGTTCACTGATAAGATGTTTTTATTTACTAGGTGTGATGCTGTTACTCAACATTGATACTGATTCACTGATAAGGATTTTCTTCATTTTCTAGGTGTGATGTTGGGACTCAGTGTTGCTACCGATTCACTGATAAGTATTTTTTTATTTTCTAGGTGTGATGTTGGGACTCAATGTTGCTACCGGTTTACTGATAGGGATTTTTTTATTTTCTAGGTGTGATGTTGGGACTCAATGTTGCTACGGGTTCAATGATAAGGATGTTTTCACCCATAGTTGCCGGTATGATGTTATCCAATTATGGTTTCAGTTCATTTGGAGTTTTAGGACTTTTGATGTCTGCTGTTTCTCTTGTTTTCATGCACACAATGTTTAAATGACAGATGGACGTCACTTTAAACAAAATAATTTAACATTCATATACAGATAAAGGGGTTGTGTACCTTAAGAAAGAGAATACAAAATTAAAGAAGAGACACCAGGAGGCCAGAAGATCTCGATTGACAAAATACCATTTATTTTTCCAAGACAAGATGTTAACCATTTCCAAACGGACTGGCCATATATGGACGATTAGATACATGGTAGCTACCACGCATGCCGATGCACTGATCGTTCATGCTTTATGTGATGAAGGGAGATAACTCTGTTCCATTTTTAAGAACATTTCTGCAACAATTCATCAAATGTTATTTATTGCGGATACGGGAAACAATTAATGCTGTATCCAATCACCAGGACGACTCAATCAGGGACGCTCGAAGCACAGGGGCAGATGGAGCAGCTGCCCTCCCTGCCTTTGGACCGAGGTTCGCCACTAACTTTTCTTAAATGATTTCTTCTCAAAGTAAAGCTAAAATGTGCCCCAAATACGTCCTGGGAGCTTTCAAGATTCAATAGGTGAGTTTAGGAAGAGCTGTCTCCCTCCCGATGGGAGGAAAACACCTCCTTTGAAACTCCCTCATCTCGGGCCTTCGAGACATCCTTGCTTCGGCATGTCATGGCGGGGATGATAGTGCTAGTAAATGTCCTTTTTTCGGGGTCTGACCCCCCTGCTCTGAAGTGCTTCCGGCGTCCCTGGAAAACCAAAATATGGAAATCTGTCCATATGCTGAACAAAGTTATGAAAATTGCGAATATTTCTAATTGTTTTTCTTTTCTGTTGTATCTTACTTTAAACTGTTTTTGTATTCTACAGGGGAAAATAACCTGTGATAAATATTTTTGCATTCATAATATTCTAAAGCATAATTCAAAAGTGAGAGCATGTCATTCCGCCTGGAAAACTCCGAATCATTGCAGGTAATAACGTGTCCTACCGAGGCTATCAATTGAACTGATGAACAAAAACACTGTACGCCAGGTCCTGTGAAAACTGGAAAGAATATTAATTCTCCTATACTTAAATTTGCTTTCGTTCTCTTTATATTGTTTTAAACTGATAAGCAAAACAATCTGTAATACAAATGTGTGGGTTTTTTGCCGTTTGCTGAAGTGTTTTTTTGAAATAGTGACACGAAAATAACCCGAGTAGAGTGTCCGAACCAATAAAAGTAAACACGGGTGGTTCGTGTTCCACTTCGTCGAGGGAGAACCATAAGGTTCTCTCTTCCAGTGGAAGATAAAACCTTATGGTTCTCATACGACGTCTGCACTGGGATACTTTCAAGTGTTTCTAGAGAATAATACTCTGGTTTTTCTGGTCTCTGCTTTCTCAGCCTAATTTACTCCGCTTGACGAGCAGTTCATTGATTATTTTATGTTATGAGAGCACCTCATAAGGGTTTTTCTAATTGTCAAGGCTACGGACGTTTCAGCCGCTAATAAGTTTGGCCACTTCGGCGTCCAGTTCGTACGTTTCGGTATCTAGCAGTTTCGGTCAGTTCGGGTACTGAAGAGTGGGAGTGTAATAATTGAAGACTGGCTGATGAAATAATGTTATTAGTAGGATTTCTGTGATATATAAAAGAACATACGTGTAGCTTTGAGCATCAAATTAGTTCACAAATTGACACCAAACGGGTTTTGTAATGAAATGATATTTAATATTATATCCTCATAATAACAATAATAATAATAAATAATTTTATATAGCGTAAAACCACGCTTTACAATAAGATGACCTAAGAGTCAATCCATATAGAAAACTGAGTTAAATAAATATGTTCTAAGTTGTCGTTTGAAAATGGGTAAGCTTGTCTGTGATCTGATCGGGGGAGGTAGCTCATTCCATAGTCGTGGACCTGCAACTGAGAAAGCCCGTTCGGTCGCAAACACAGACTTAACAAAAGGTATAGTCAGTGAAAGGTGGTTCGATGAATGTAAACTTCGACCAGGTACATGACGGTTGATGAGCTCTCTCAAGTAGGCAGGCGTCAGACCATTGATACATTTAAATATTAACAAGAGGATTTTGAATTGAATTCTACTTTTCACTGGAAGCCAGTGGAGACTTTTCAGGACGGGTGTGATGCGGTCGTAAGGCTTAACGCCACTAATAATTTGAGCAGCCTTGTAAAAGAAAAGGGAGTTACAATAATCTAGGTGGGATGTTATAAACGAATGAACCAGTTGTTCTATAGCTTTACGACTAAGGTATCGGCGCAGTTTGCCTAGTTTTCTGAGTTGCCAATAGCAGGTTTTAAAAATCTTTTTGATATGTGGTTCAAATGTATAATTCTTATCAAACATGACACGGATATTTCTTGCACTGTCGGTAACCACAGCAGTATTGTTACCAACTTTAGTTGATTGAAAAGGAGAGGTGAATATAGATCTTTTCTTGGCGATGACCAGAATTTCAGTTTTAGAGTCATTCATTTTGAGCCTGTGGCTGGACATCCAATGTTTGGCAGAACGAATGCATGTCTCCATTTCAGAGACAGCATTCGCAGTATCCTGAGCATCACCAGGACTAAATGCCAGGTACAGCTGCGTGTCATCCGCATAGAGGTGGTATGGCATGCCGAGGTCCCTCAGCATCTGTCCAAGTGATTCCGTATATAGCATGAATAGAATGGGGCCTAGGACAGAACCTTGGGGTACACCACATGTCAGGGATTTGGGATCGGATCTACTGTTCTCAATACAAATTTGCTGAGCACGATGTTCCAAATAACCCTAAAACCAGCTGTAAACTGCTCCATCAATGCCAAGTTGATTTAGAACATTAAATAAGGAGACATGATCAACAGTATCAAAAGCCGCCGAAAGGTCTAGGAAAACAAGCAGAACAGACTTTCCCTGGTCCAAAGCACATATGATGTCATTACGCACTCTTAATAATGCTGTTTCCGTACTGTGGTTGGATTTGTAGGCTGACGGCAAGGTTTCCATTAGATTGTTTTCTGATAGATATTTATTTTATTCGGTAAGCTTAGCAATAAAGGCCAGGTTAGACACTGGCCTATAATACTTCAAGTTATTAGGATCAAGTGTTGTTTTTTTTTATGAGAGGTGACACTAGAGCACGTTTCATGTCGTCTGGAACATGGCCTTCAGAGAATGATGCCTGAATGATTTTAGTGATAATTGGAACCAGAGATGAAGAAACGGATTTCAAAAGTGATGTTGGAATAAGATCAAGATTGTTTGATTTACTTGAGCCAGATAAACTCATAATCATTTTCTCCACCCAAATGGAACCGAAAACCCCAACGAATGATTAGTAATTCTCCTGTTATTTTCAGTTTCGACCAAGCAATCAGCTTTAATCCCGGCCAGACTAGAATGCCATTAGACGAGGCATAGAACGCCGACTGAAAATTATACTACATTTACTATAAAAGTGAATTGCCATAAAAATAATTAATACAAAATTGATCAATATTCTCCTGTTATTTTCTTGGGCCTTAGCGTTTTGAAATTTAGGCTTACTTTATTCCCTAAAATCGTTTTTTTTTTCCTTCAAAAAGTGAAATGATTCCATATTTGAAGAAAATGTGTTCTTTTTTATTAAAGATTCAGATGGGTTGGGTTAAGGGGGATATCATCCGCAACCCCGACCCTAAAGACGCTCTAAACCATTTCGAGCACTCCCTTATAATGCGTTACTCTCTCGCCATCGCTATCTGAGCCTTCCCATACCTGTCTTTGTGTGAATTATGATGGGGCGAGATTGTTTTAGGAGGTTTCGACTAGTAATGTCTTCGAGGTAATTAATAAGGTCAGTGACAGCCCTTGCTTCGCATTTTTTTTCGAGAAACGTCACTTTTATTTTGTTCAATGCACACCGTATGTTAGTTATTGTTATATTAACTCTTTGTTTTTTATCACTTTTTTTTAGCTCCGCCTGACAAAGTCAGCAGAGCTCTTCTGATATCGAGTTGTCCGTTGTCCGTCCGTTCGTCCGTCCGTCTGTCCGTCTGTCGTCCGGCGTCAACATTTTGTTTGTCCGAGCCATAATTTCTTTACCACTGGATATTTTAAAACTTCATAACAGTATATATTTTCAATGCGCAGTGTGCCATCAATCATAATAAGGTCTGTATACATCAAGGTCATGGTCACAGGCGACATGGTAAAGTTAACACTCAGGAAAACGTCAACATTTTGTTTGTCCGAGCCATAATTTCTTTACCATAATTATGTATTGTCACTAGGCAGTGTGCCATCAATCATAATAAGGTCTCTATCAACCGTCCGTCCATCCGTGTTTACATTACGATATTCATGTGGCTTCGATTTGGTAAAACAGGATACTTATGTGGCCAATTTCTTTTACGTGGCTAGCCACATAAAAGGATTCAGCTGACCTTTTTAAACTGATCTGTTGGACATATCTAGCCTATTTAATTTTATAGCCCCCCCCCCCCCCCCCCCACCCCCAAGTTGGAAGCAAAAATGTCCATGGACATGGAGGTCCATGTCCAAATCCAAATATTATGTTGCTAATCATTCCAAATATTATGTGGCCACTTTTCTACTGTTCTGAGCTACAGCATTTGATATCAGCTGCATCTGGTTGCATCTGATATACTTCCAACATATTCTGATTGTATAATGGTAATTTTGTTGCAATTAACTAATTCATAGACACATAATATTCCGTTTTTCAGACACACAATAGTTGGAAGCCACATAATATTGGTTTTTTAGCCACATAATAGTTGGACACCACATAATATTTGGATGAACATAACTTTTCTCAGCCATATAAGTCCTAGTCACATATTTATCCAAATGTTGGTATGTCCGTTAGACCCGTAACGATACGCTTTGGCCACGATACGATTCGTATCTCGATATTTTACCCGTATCTAGATACGTATCTTCAATCTATCTTGATTCAGTTTGTATATATACACTGCACCGGTTCACCTGTCTCTTCTGAACTGCAATGATTGAGAATGGGTGATCTTGTATGACTTGAACTTCTATAGGATCACTCATTCTCAGCCAGTGCCGTGGGATTCAGGGAGACTGAGGGAGTGGGGTTCTGAACTTTTTTCATTGCTTAAAAATTTAAATATTGATTGCATTCTTATATTCTGACAGGGTTACACAGTGTGTAACCCTGTCAGAATATAAGAATACAATCAATGTTTAAATACACACAGGGAATCAGGGATTTGGGAAATTTAATTATTTTTTTTCCAGGCAAAGCTTGTTCAACTTCAAATGAATTTTATTACCGTACTGACTGAGTCTGACTCGTGTCAAAGCCCATACTTGTGCTGAAGCCCATCCCCCGTTTCTTCAGATTTGTGAACCAGGGTGCCCTACTCGAGTCAAAGCCCACCCCCAAGTTTCAAATTGGACGAAAGTTGTTTGAGACAAGACGTCCAATTTACACTACAGGCATCAAATGGAAAAACAGTTGACTTGTTGCAACACTGTACTTACCAAATAGAACTGTAATACTGTATTAGGTATATTTTTTGGAGTTGAGATTTTTGTGTTGTTAAATTCGTCTTTTGTGTAATACATTATGTCTGTCTTCAGTGTAATACATGTAAGTCTTTATTAAAAAATTATATATCCCAAGCAAAATTTACTTGTTTATTTTTTTGTTGACCTCGTTTTGGAAGCTGTCACTTGTTTCAAATGAGTGTGCAGGCTGATGTCAATAGTTGTCTGAAACACGCCCACAACATATAGTTTTCACAGTTTTCACAGTGGTTGAATATCATCAGAAATGTACTGATTGAATACTGCCACTTTCGGGCGGTGCACAACTCATTGTGAAAGAACACTGCCACTTTCGAGCGTGCACAACTCATTGTGAAAAACGGGTGTTCAGAAATTAATGAGAAAGTGGTAATTAAAAATAAAAAATAATTACAACTCTGGTATTTGAGAACTATATAACAATATAACCAGCGATATGATTTATGACTTATTGGTTCAATAAAACATGCTGATTTATCATTTCATCATGCTCTGCAGCATGTGAAGTTATGACTTTCAGTGTAAAATCAATTTTTCGAATTTTGCCAAGGGAGGCAACTATTTTGTTATTCATATTCCGCTGTGCCAAATTTTATCTGGTCTTCAAGTTCATATTATGATTTTTTTATTGATTTTGTGTGAAGCTATATTTTTGATATTTAAAAAAAAAACAGCTATTTTTAAACAGACTATGTTTGTCTGTTTTCAAGGGGGTCGTTTGCAGTGTTGATTGACATACTTACGTCCATTTCTGGCTTCGAGAGTAACCTGTACAAAAAATATGAAAACAACACCGCATGGTTTTCTGTTTGTTTTATTCATTAAATTGAGGATTAAAACCCGAAATCTGAAAATGAAACGTATGTACAAGATAATTATGAGAATTTTTAAAGCAAATTCTACAAAATTGTAGGTGGTTTCCAAAGAAACGTAACATACCCAGTGCCAGTGGATGCTGACTTGTCTTAAATCGCCAATTTCCGTCACATCCAAACGCGACTTGCAAGCACTATTACTCGTCCCGAAGATCCACCTCCCCCACTTTGCAATTTATCCATTGCAAGCACCCCCTGGGCTTCGACACGAGTCAGTATGGTATAAGACGAAGTGATAGACTGCCGTGTATGTAAACATTTAATCAAGCGACCATTACCAATCCAACAGCATCGCGATTCCACGATACCGCACTTCCCAACCGATACGCGTATCTCGGTGAGAGTGTATCGCGATGCACCGATGCATCGGTGTATCGTTACGGGCCTAATGTCCGTCCGTCTAGCTGTCCTTGCATCTGATATACTTCCAACATATTCTGATTGTATAATGGTAATTTTGTTGCAATTAACTAATTCATAGACACATAATATTACGTTTTTCAGACACACACTAGTTGGAAGCCACATAATATTGGTTTTTTAGCCACATAATAGTTGGACACCACATAATATTTGGATGAACATAACTTTTCTCAGCCACATAAGTCCTAGTCACATATCTATCTAAATGTTGGTATGTCCGTCCGTCTAGCTGTCCTGTCCGTCGTCCGGCGTCAACATTTTGTTTGTTCGAGCTATAATTTCAATTTCTTTACCATAATTATGTATTGTCACTAGGAAGTGCACCATTAATCATAATAAGGTCCGTCCGTCCGTCCGTTTGTGTGGGCCCCCGCAGATGGCCTTGCAAGGTGACCGTCCGTGTACAGTCGTTACTTGTGAGGTTGGGGGATAAAACCGTTGGTACACCAACCACTTGTGAGGTTTTTTCAACTTGTGAGGTGCGAAAAACCCACTTGTGTGTTGCGCAATTTTCCCCATACCTAACACTAAAATCACCTCACAAGTACACCTGCGGTAGAACGTCCGTCCGTCCGTCCGTCCGTCGTCCGGTGTCAACATTTTGTTTCTCCGAGCTATAATTCCTTTACCACTGGATATTTTTTTAACAAAACTTTATAACAGTATGTATTGTCACTAGGCAGTGTGTCATCAATCATAATAAGGTCTGTATCCAACAACGTTAAGGTCACAGACTACCTGGTCAAAGTAACACCAATGTATTTTCCCAATTTTATTATGTTTTCAATTTTTGTCTAATAAACAAAGCTAATGAGCCTTCATTGAACAACCTCAACAAGCTTGTTCCAATGACGGGCCATAAGCTATGTTTTTGTGACAAAAAATGATGATGTTATCTGCTATCCGTGTTGGGTAAAGGGTTATCAGAATCAGAGATTTGGGACCAAATGTTACCCTGTGTATGGCTGCCTCTGAAAGTAGTTGCCCTGGGCGGAGCTGTCTTGGCCGAGAGGCCTCTTGTTTAAAGGTTACACTCAAATGAAAAAAGAAATACTCAACCGAGCAGTGGGTCAGAAAAAAAACAAACTTGCAGACACAACAGGACACAATATCGAAAAGAAGATTTTCTGCAACCTCGAGGTCCCCCCCCCCCCCCACCCCCCTGCAGTGTGCAAGAACAAGAAAATGTTTCGTGACAACATTAGGACCCACCATCTCCCAATAACACTTTCGGCGATACATATCAAGTCAAAGAGACTATTTTTTTCATTTTTTTCCTGTTTTAGTTACTTCAGATAGTGTTCTGTCGAGCCAAAGAGAATATTTTTTTAAAAATTTTGCATACTTTATAGTTACTTCCAATAATGATCTGTTTAGTCACAGAGACTTTTTAGAAATTTTTTATTCATTTTAATTATTAGAGTATATGGAGGGTGAATTACTATCAGATCACACTGAGCAGAGATGTGCAACCAAATCTGTTCTGACGCTTCAACGGTGCTTGTGACAAACACACAGTAAACAACAGCAAACATTCATCGCAAAGATATCTATTTATTTGTTTAATGGGGTTTAATGACACTTCAGACAGCCAAGGTCACCTCGCGTCGAACAGTTTTTGCGGGTGGAGGAAGCCGGGGTACCCGGAGAGAATCACCGAGCAACGGCGAGCAACTGTCAGGCTCCCTAACATACTAACTCCACACAAGCAGGGTTAGCATTAGTTGAAAACAAGTGCACCATCGACGTGCAGTACGCTTTAGTACACAACACTACCGTGCCCCAACATGGGCATCTCATAGACCACCAGGTAAATACTGATGATCTAGGAGTTCAAAGGTTTCTATTGTCTCTAATGTTTCTCTCTGTTAACCCTTTACCCAACGCAGACGATATCAAAATTTATTATTTTAAATATCATTTTTTCAAATTTTTCAAAAAATTTCAACAGAACTATATCATGTGACCCCTCGCTGGAACGAGCTCGACGAGCTCGTTCCAACGAGGGGTCACATGATATGGTTTTGTTGAATTTCTTTGAATTTCTTTGAAAAATAATATTTTTTAAACTGCTGAATTTGCATATTACGCGGGCGGATGCGGGCGATTCGTTGGGTAAAGGGTTAAATGGATGTGAAACTTATTCTACCTTAATTTGGTAGAATCCACTCCACATACACTGTACTATTGTCATCTGGTGAGTCAAAGAGGCTACTTTTTAAAATTCGTGTTGCCCTATTTTTACTTCATACCTTCAGCATTCAACACTCAATCACATGTTGAATATAAGCTTTCAATACGTATTAAGTGGTTGAGGACGAGATTATTGTTGGTCGTCTTAATTTGTTATTCAAAGTTTGTTTTATTACAAATTATTGGAGAATGCCCACAGGCACGCTCCAATAATCTGTAATAGAACAATTCTCGAGGTATCCCAGCGCCACTCGCTCGAGTCCAGTAATCGTTAACCCATTCAAACATAAGTGTGGTTCTGTGTTTATTACAAAAAAGAATTCACTGTAATTAATCACTAATTGAATTAAATAGTCGACAATTTGAAAGGTTGAAAGAATTTTTCTGAGAAACGGGCAATTTTGTCAGAGAACCAGTTTTGTGTCTTTGACCTTGCCACCTGTTGATTTATTTTATTCGCCAAAAAATGTCGGTCCGAACACTCAAAACATCAAAAGAGTGCGTTCAACATTACACATAAAATATTATGAGCTCTGAAATGTATTTTGAGGAGTGTGTGTGCAGGCATCATTATATCCGGAGGATGGGAAATGTACAAGGATTTTAATTTTAATACGATGAACTGGTCGCTCTGTTTAAATTTCGTGCTTTTTAAACTGAACTAAAGTAAAACTCAGGTTGACTGTGCATTTGGCTATCGTCATTTCTGTTCTGCATTGTAACAAAATTTCACCCTGACGAGAAAAGAAATTGTTGTACAAAAATTAACCTTCTGGTGCATCCATTCGATCGTTTTGAGGAACTGGGGCAGTTGGTGATTCCATTCTGGGTGAACTCTGCAGACTTGGTAAGTTGGCGCTTTATTTTTCAACATTACAAAGTTTCTCTTTCTGACGTGAAATTTAGCCTTTTTTATTTTACTTCAAGTCTTGATAAATAAATAATAAATAAATAAATACAGTTTAGAGCCATGAATCCAGAAAATGACGCTCTTGGGCATTACAATACTCTGCTGCTATATTGTACATGTATTATAAAGTTGATATAAAGTTAATGAACACAGAACGCGCGGGCGAAAAGGTGGGTTTTCAGTGCCTTTCTGAAGCTTTCTAGCGTCTGAGGAGCCTTTAAGTGATCGGGCACTCTATTACAAAGAGTGGGGCTAGCCACGAAAGCTGTTGAACGGAGGAACCGAGATGGTACATATCGTTGCATTAAACTGTCCAGACAATCAGATGACCGACCATTCGGGGCTTTGATTGTCAGTAAGAACATCTTATACTCGATCCTCTCTTCAACTGGCAACCAGTTGATAACCTTTGTTTGAAATGGACTGCACTTACAATAAAATTTTTAAGTAGTCCACATGTACTACATACAAAGCGAGAAACAATTCTACGATAACTGCAAAAAAATGTCACGTCTCTTGTCTCCACAAGTCTATACACCTTTACAGCCTCCCCACCCCACCATCACTAACGCGACAGCATTTTCTCAAAAGCTTTCGAAATGAATCCAAAAGTCTTTGTCAGAGGCTGAAAGAGAAATATGGGGTGGGGTTGTTTTCACCAGTAAGTTCCATCATATTTTTGTTGATAATATTTTTAAATATTGATTAATATTTTCATTATTAATTACACTTCACCATTTTTTTTATCTGAAAGCTTCTTTCAACATTTTTATCTTGGTATCTGGTTGAAAACAAAAATAATTCTTTATATGTCTGGATGTCTGGTTCTATATCTTGTCAATCTTAAATTTGGAATTTTTATTTTGAATTTGCATTTAGTAAGTAGTTTTAAAGAGGGTTAATAGAATATATCTAATGATAGGCTTTAGGAGGACAGTTTCTTGGGGATCATCCCGGATGGGGGCTGACCAATCAAACTGACCTGAATTTGTATTTCAAAATCAAAATGCATGTCCTTACCTCAAATTTGCCTTGGTAGGCTGGTAGCCTATGGAAATGCATTGCCCACTGTCAGTTGACATGACAGGGACAGATTATGCTATCATTAGCAAACGCATATAATGGCTGTCTAACAGTCTTTTGGGGTAAATGTTTGGATCTGTCGAATCGATATTTACGCCCTGCCCAAATTATCATGTAAACCAGCTCCATTATCACCAAACGTTTATGTTACAGCACTCTAAAATCAACTGAGTTAACAATCAACCCAAATCAATTTTGGGTTGAGTGAAAATGAACCCATTGGGTTCATATTCACTCAACCCAGTTCATTTGGGTTGATTATTAGTTCAACTGATTTCAGAGTGAAGGTGTTCAATAATGTTATTAATTTAGATACCTCACTGGGTCGAGCTAACCGAGTTCGTTCAGTCCAATAGTGCTAACTTCGTTATAGAGAGAAAAATAATTGTAATATGTTAGAACTCCTTGTTTGACGGAGGGACAATTTTTACTAATGTAATAGCCCATGAATTATTAATTGGTAAATTCAGAAACACGATGAAAACACGGAGATGTAATAATAACTCTCAGATTCTTCGAAGAAACAATATTTCAGAATCGATTTTATTTGATGCAATACCACACGCCCTTGACGAAATAAAACCTTCTTTATCGAAGTAAATGAAAATTATTCAAACAATGTGTTAAATACGTTCATTTTGCAAGTTCAAACTCCAAGAGATGCTCGAAAATACTAAATATTTGTGACTTATCAATTCAAGACTCTGGTTCGTCCGATTTTCCACGTAATACGGTAGCAAGACAAGACGGTGTAGACACTGAATAGATTCGTCGTTACATTCGATTGTAGATTTTGTGGCATTCGGTTTGCGAAATAAAGGATAAAGCAGCATGAGAACAGTGAGTATTGTCTTGGTTTTCTGTCAAGTAATCGTGTCCGAAAGTCTGTCTCTGACCAACAAAAGTAAGAACATCAAGGACACAAACGATTTGTTTCTTAACCCAGAGATGTACCTCAAACCTACATACAACCAGGATGTCCCGATAGAAGTAACAGTTGGGTTTTTGTTACTGAATATTGTAAAACTAGACGTTTCGACTCAGATACTCACTTTAAACGGAGTAGTTATATTCAAGTGAAAAGATGAACTGCATTCATGGAACATAATGCAGTATGACGGTATTGACAAACTTTGGATAGATTCAAAACATATTTGGTTACCTCATCTGGGTGTGATAAACAGCATTTACAAATACGGGTTTAAATAAATATATATAACGGGAGTGTACAGTTGGGATGAGTTGGATCATTTTTCCGTCTTCTGATGATAAATTGAGTATTTATCCTGTTATATATTGTTTGACATAGCTCATTGAGCTCTATCGGACAAGATATCACAGATTAAATGTCAGTAATTTGTAAGGAGTTCAGAAATGTCTTATCAATGTGTAGTTATATAGCAGATCATACTTCAGAAGACCCGAAAAAATGGAGGCCATTATATAACAGTTCATGCTACAGAAGTCCCGAAAAATGGAGGCCATTATATAACAGATCATGCTACAGAAGACCCGAAAAATGGAGGCCTTTATATAATAGATCATGCTACAGAAGACCCGAAAAATGGAGGCCATTATATAACAGATCATGCTACAGAAGTCCCGAAAAATGGAGGCCATTATATAACAGATCATGCTACAGAAGACCCGAAAAATGGAGGCCATTATATAACAGATCATGCTACAGAAGACCCGAAAAATGGGAGCTTTTATATAATAGATCATGCTACAGAAGTCCCGAAAAATGGACGCCATTATATAACAGATCATGCTACAGAAGACCCTAAAAATGGAGGCCATTATATAATAGATCATGCTACAGAAGACCCGAAAAATGGAGGCCATTATATAATAGATCATGCTACAGAAGTCCCGAAAATGGAGGCCATTATATAACAGATCATGCTACAGAAGACCCGAAAAATGGAGGCCATTATATAACAGATCATGCTACAGAAGTCCCGAAAATGGAGGCCATTATATAACAGATCATGCTACAGAAGACCCGAAAAATGGAGGCCATTATATGATAGATCATGCTACAGAAGACCCGAAAAATGGAGGCCATTAAATAACAGATCATGCTACAGAAGACCCGAAAAATGGAGGCCATTATATAATAGATCATGCTACAGAAGACCTGAAAAATGGAGGCCATTATATAACAGATCATGCTACAGAAGTCCCGAAAAATACAGGCCATTATATAACAGATCATGCTACAGAAGGCACGAAAAATGGAGGCCATTATATAACAGATCATGCTACAGAAGACCCGAAAAATGGAGGCCATTATATAACAGATCATGCTACAGAAGACCCGAAAAATGGAGGCCATTATATAATAGATCATGCTACAGAAGACCCGAAAATGGAGGCCATTATATAACAGATCATGCTACAGAAGACCCGAAAAATGGAGTCCATTATATAATAGATCATGCTACAGAAGACCCGAAAAATGGAGGCCATTATATAACAGATCATGCTACAGAAGTCCCGAAAAATACAGGCCATTATATAACAGATCATGCTACAGAAGGCACGAGAAATGGAGGCCATTATATAACAGATCATGCTACAGAAGACACGAAAAATGGAGGCCTTTATATAATAGATCATGCTACAGATGACCCGAAAAATGGAGGCCATTATATAACAGATCATGCTACAGAAGACATGAAAAATGGAGGCCATTATATAACAGATCATGCTACAGAAGACCCGAAAAATGGAGGCCATATATAACAGATTATGCTACAGAAGACCCGAAAAATGGAGGCCATATATAACAGATCATGCTACAGAAGACATGAAAAATGGAGGCCATTATATAACAGATCATGCTACAGAAGACCCGAAAAATGGAGGCCATATATAACAGATCATGCTACAGAATAGGCCCGTAACGATACACCGATGCATCGGTGCATCGCGATACACTCTCACCGAGATACGCGTATCGGTTTGGAAGTGCGGTATCGTGGAATCGCGATGCGGTTGGATTGGTAATGGTCGCTTGATTAAATGTTTACATACACGGCAGTCTATCACTTCGTCTTATACCATACTGACTCGTGTCGAAGCCCAGGGGGTGCTTGCAATGGATAAATTGCAAAGTGGGGGAGGTGGATCTTCGGGACGAGTAATAGTGCTTGCAAGTCGCGTTTGGATGTGACGGAAATTGGCGATTTAAGACAAGTCAGCATCCACTGGCACTGGGTATGTTACGTTTCTTTGGAAACCGCCTACAATTTTGTAGAATTTGCTTTAAAAATTCTCATAATTATCTTGTACATACGTTTCATTTTCAGATTTCGGGTTTTAATCCTCAATTTAATGAATAAAACAAACAGAAAACCATGCGGTGTTGTTTTCATATTTTTTGTACAGGTTACTCTCGAAGCCAGAAATGGACGTAAGTATGTCAATCAACACTGCAAACGACTCCCTTGAAAACAGACAAACATAATCTGTTTAAAAATAGCTGTTTTTTTTTAAATATCAAAAATATAGCTTCACACAAAATCAATAAAAAAATCATAATATGAACTTGAAGACCAGATAAAATTTGGCACAGCGGAATATGAATAACAAAAAAGTTGCCTCCCTTGGCAAAATTCGAAAAATTGATTTTACACTGAAAGTCATAACTTCACATGCTGCAGAGCATGATGAAATGATGAATCAGCATGTTTTATTGAACCAATAAGTCATAAATCATATCACTGGTTATATTGTTATATAATTCTCAAATACCAGAGTTGTAATTATTTTTTATTTTTAATTACCACTTTCTCATTAATTTCTGAACACCCGTTTTTCACAATGAGTTGTGCACGCTCGAAAGTGGCAGTGTTCTTTCACAATGAGTTGTGCACCGCTCGAAAGTGGCAGTATTCAATCAGTATATTTCTGATGATATTCAACCACTGTGAAAACTGTGAAAACTATATGTTGTGGGCGTGTTTCAGACAACTATTGACAGCAGCCTGCACACTCATTTGAAACAAGTGACAGCTTCCAAAACGAGTTCAACAAAAAAATAAACAAGTAAATTTTGCTTGGGATATATAATTTTTTAATAAAGACTTACATGTATTACACTGAAGACAGGCATAATGTATTACACAAAAGACGAATTTAACAACACAAAAATCTCAACTCCAAAAAATATACATAATACAGTATTACAGTTCTATTTGGTAAGTACAGTGTTGCAACAAGTCAACTGTTTTTCCATTTGATGCCTGTAGTGTAAATTGGACGTCTTGTCTCAAACAACTTTCGTCCAATTTGAAACTTGGGGGTGGGCTTTGACTCGAGTAGGGCACCCTGGTTCACAAATCTGAAGAAACGGGGGATGGGCTTCAGCACAAGTATGGGCTTTGACACGAGTCAGACTCAGTCAGTACGGTAATAAAATTCATTTGAAGTTGGACAAGCTTTGCCTGGAAAAAAAATAATTAAATTTCCCAAATCCCTGATTCCCTGTGTGTATTTAAACATTGATTGTATTCTTATATTCTGACAGGGTTACACACTGTGTAACCCTGTCGGAATATAAGAATGCAATCAATATTTAAATTTTTAAGCAATGAAAAATATTCAGAACCCCACTCCCTCAGTCTCCCTGAATCCCACGGCACTGGCTGAGAATGAGTGATCCTATAGAAGTTCAAGTCATACAAGATCACCCATTCTCAATCATTGCAGTTCAGAGGGTTATTATACTGAAGAGACAGGTGCACCGGTGCAGTGTATATATACAAACTGAATCAAGATAGATTGAAGATACGTATCTAGATACGTATCGTATCGCGGGTAAAATATCGAGATACGAATCGTATCGTGGCCAAAGCGTATCGTTACGGGTCTACTACAGAAGACATGAAAAATGAAGGCCATTATATAACAGATCATGCTACAGAAGACCCGAAAAATGGAGGCCATTATATAATAGATCATGCTACAGAAGACCCGAAAAATGGAGGCCATTATATAATAGATCATGCTACAGAAGACCCGAAAAGGAGCTATCGTGGCATGCATGAGTTAGGGAATTATCCGCGATGATGTATGGACATCGATTACCTCCTGGCTCCGGGTCTCGGTGTTTATAAAACATGACTTACAAAAACAGGTGGTGGTCGCCCACGAGTGAGCCGATGTGTCGTAGAAAAAAAATTCGCTCTGACAGAAACTTATACATGGGTGGACAAAATCTCACATTTTCCCATTATAAAAATGATTGCAACACACGGGATCGGACGACATAGAAATCAGTAAAAGATGAGAAAAGAGGAAACCGGTAACGAAATACTCCAACATCCGCACATGGTGTCGGATCAAATTATTACTTAACCTCTCCTAAAAGCAAAATTAATTCGTCCTTTCAGTGAAAACACCGTTTAACTGCAGGCCCCCATTCAATATAGCAGTACAGGGTTGAATAACTTAAATCTATTAATCGTCTGTAACCATGACAGAGATGTTTACAGTTTAATGATTTTACTCACAGAACTGTCCTTTATGGATGCAAAGGAACTTGCACATTCATTAACCCCCTTCACTCTGAGGTCAAAATACCAAAATTTCAGGAAGCTGTTTTTTCCCATAATGCATCTAGAAATTTAACCAATTCAATCTCGTTTGACAGAGCTCAATGAGCTCTGTCAAACGAGATTGAATTGGTTAAATTTCTAGTTGCATTATGGGAATTGTTTCTGCCTGAAATTTAGATATTTTGACATCAGTGTGCAGGGGGTTAAGGAGCATTCTTCATAAAGCCAGTAGTTTGGTCAATTGTTTGAATAATTTATGTTATCCGTTCTAAGCGACACATAATATCCTTTCAGTTTACTTCACATTCTTGTAGTCAGTAATATTGGTTACACGGGGAGGACGCAGATTCAGTGTTGCGATATCTTTATTTGCTGCGTTTAGCGTATATGTTGTTGGTAATTTTCTGGAAAATTCTTTCTTGAAATAAAAAAAGATGAACAAAGTAAGTGTTATCGTGATATTATGTCAACTTTATCAACTGTCTGATACTATGTTTGATTTGGATACGATTAAAAACAACACAAGAACATTATATAAGGATGTTTTTGGAGAAACAGAGGCAAATCTTAAGCCACACAACAAGACAAGTACAGTCGTGGACGTATCATTTACTGTACTAAATGTGGTCAAACTAGATATCGTTACACAGATATTGGTTATGAACGGGGTAGTTGATCTCTTTTGGAATGATGTCTTTTACACGTGGGATCCAAACGACTATGGTGGTATTTGGAACTTTTGGATAAATTCTGAAAAATTATGGACTCCTCATCTGACTGTAATAAACAGAGTGAATCAATTTTCGTACATTGGTAGTGGTGGTGGTCATTCCTTGATAAATTTTCTCGGGAGTGCACATTTGCCGACAACAGTTAATTTCGAGACGCTCTGTAAAATTAAAATAACGAAATTCCCATTCGACCACCATCAATGTACTATTCTAATGTCGGCGATTGATGATATAAGAAACGTTATTTTAAAGAACAAGTCCATCATTTCCAATTTTACATCAGACATGGCTGAGAATACACCAGACGAGTGGACGCTCGAACCGATAGAAATGAATATTGTGGACTTGCCTCTCAGCAATACTCACTTCAATGTTGTGGTCTTAGAAATCAGCCTCCGCCGAAAGTCTGTGTTTTATGTAATTACAATTATTATTCCGTTAGTAATAATATCTCTAGCTAATATCTGTGCTTGTCTAATACCTGCTGGTAGTGGTGAGAAAATGTCTTTCTGTGTCTCGGTATTCCTCTCTTATTCTCTATTCTTCAGTCTTATTTATGACATCATGCCAAAGACAACCGGCTCCGTAGCAATATTGGAAATTCATATTGATGTTATGTTTTTCATCAGCTTACTCACAACTGTTGGAATGATAATGGTGCAAATATGCCATAACAAAAACCCGGAAGATGAAGTTCGAGAGAAAAGTAGTCTCTAGCAAATATAAATGATCTTCATGTATGTACAACAACCACCCAAGCACAGCATCTAGCAGCCAAGAGGAAAACATGGAAAGATCAGACTGGAAACTCGTCGGAACCAGACTGAATGCGATTTGTTTTAACTTTGTGGTTTTTTCGACCATTGCCGTCACCATTGCTACGTTTACTTGTATGTTTTCACAGGACGATATTTGATGGACAAAGCTATATGATATTTGCAGCCTTCATTAACCCTTTAACAAACATAACTATATTTAGGGCCCTGTGAATCGCACATTTTTGATTTGAAACAAATCGAGTTGATTATTCGAAATCGAATTGAACCACGAATCGAATCAGGGGCGTCTTGAAAATGACTAATTGGGTGGAGCGACTATTATCCTTATTACTTCCGACTGTGATGGCCCACAAGTCCCGACTGGTAAAATATTCGTCGAAGCCATGCCTTGATGGTGGAGTTAAAATATTACCCAGTGAGAATTATAGTTTAAAAAAAGGAAGAGTGAGAATCAGGTACCACACAGGACCATTTCAGCGACTGATTCGCGCTCCTGCGTTGTGTCCTTGGGTAAGGCACTAAGGCGTACTGCACGTCGATGGTGCGCATGTCTTCAACCAATCTAACCCTGCCTGTTCCGCGAGGCAGAGTTTAGAGTTACGACGTTGGAGAACCGACAGCTGCTCGTCGTTGCTCGGTGGTTCTCTACGGGTACTCCGGCTTCCTCCACCCGTAAAACTGTCGCCGACATGATATGACCCTGGCTGTTAATGTGTCGTTAAACCCTGATAAAAAAGGTACTGCACAGCGCTATCCGCTAGCAGCAAACGATCGACCACAGTATTTGGAAACTTTAAATTTTCTTTCAACAGTGGTAGTGACAAATAAATTGAAATTAGCATGTGTGGTGGTCATAGATGAGTGATACCCAGCTATATTCCTGAGAAAAGAGTCGAAAGGAAACGAATCAGGCAGTCAATTTCGAATCAAACCGAATAAAAACTTAAGAATCGAATCGAAGCTGGAAGCTTCGCAGTGGCATACATTATATCATGACCTTCTAGCATACAATCATCGTACTTTAGGGATATATCCGGGATGTTTTGTAAACTGTTGGGCATGGAGCGGGAGTGGGCAAAGAAAATATTCAACAAGCATTTTAGTGTACATACGGTGAAGACGAGCAGATCCGTACACACCCAACTCGAAAAAACCCTTGACAAAGGAACAGGCTCTACAGTTCATGTTCCTCCAACAAATCTATTGGAAAGTTTACACAGGTCGACTTTAACCCTTAAAGGTTTAGGTTATTTTCCCCACCATCTACTACCCAATAGCCAGGGAACCTTGCGGCTTAACCCTTTACCAAACGAAACGGCCAAAAACGCCAGCGCTGTTCTCAAAAATCGACAACTAAGTTTCATTATTTTTTCATTTTTTGTCTCAAAAACATAGGTTCGTTCCAACGAGGGGTCATAACCTATGTTTTTGAGACAAAAAATGAAAACAAATTAGTTATTCAAGAATTGTTTTGCAAGTGTCGTCTGCTTTTCATGTTCGGTTAAGGGTTAAATGTGATTTCTTGTCAAGTTTCGGCTGCCTCTAAAGCCTGGATTTCACAAGAAATCACTGCAAGTGTAATAAGACGTTTGTCTCTAGGACTTCTTGGATGCTTTCAAAAGAAGGTCTAAATTTATGAACATTCTTGTTGAAGAGTTTCGTGGTTCCTATCAGTCCTCAGTAAATTGCTATAACACATGGTTGACTGGATTGCTCCTAAATTGTAACAGAAGAGCCGTTGACACATTCCCGTAACTACCCTTTTGTACAAACATAGATATTGTCTCTTCGTGTATGAGTTATGTTCTACATCCAATCTGTTGCTTACTGTATCTCCTATATTATCTTCCCAAGACTTTATTGTACACTATTGGGATCGCATCTGAAGTGCGGCTGGGGGATTTTCCGCCTAAAGATTCCAACAACTCCCAGGCGCAGAGCCTAACAAGCGTGCCTGAGTGTTCGGATAGTGCAGACTTGTTCTTGTCTTGTGGTCCTTGGTCTGGTTGTTTTCTTGCACATCTTATGTTGTGTTGTTAGCTTGGGTTGATGATTTGCTGTTTCGGGCTTTGTTGCGGACCACCCACACGAAAACGTACACCACCCGCCTTAATAACTCTCCACGGGAGCTTGTTACCACTAGATCTAAACTGGCAATACCACAAGCCTCATATAATACACGAAGAGACAATATAGGGGAGCGCGGTGGCTCAGTAGGTAGAGGTGCAGGCTGCAAGCCGAGTGGTCCTCGGTTCGAATCCCACCTGCGGCATCCGCGTTGTGTCCTTGGGCAAGACACTTCATCTTCCTTGCCCGCATGGGAGCACGGTGGCGTTGTGTACTAAGGCGTACTGCACGTCGATGGTGCACTTGTCTTCAACCAATGCTAACCCTGTTGTGTGGAGTTCGTATGTTGGGGAGCTGACAGTTGCTCGCCGTTGCTTGGTGGTTCTCTCTGGGTACTCCGGCTTCCTCCACCCGTAAAAATGTCGCGGTCATGCTTAGCCATTGTGCATAAATATGTGACCTTAAACACCAATAAATAAATGAATAACCACAAGCCTTGCTATCAAGAACATTCTTCCTGTATAAAAAGAAATGGCAGGAAGGCAGTCTTTTCAGCTTGGTCATCTCCTTGTAGTATTCTTTTAAAAACCTGATTTATTTTATCGTTATGTTGCCTCTTTAAACACTGCAACTAAACAATTCTAATTCTAGAGCAAGAAGTTGTTTTATGACCACCCAGTTTGTCAAAGTCATATATATACATATATACATAATGGTCTATGGTCCCAGTTTTTAAACACAGGCATCTCAATTAATAGAAGATCCGTAAAGATGCAGCTGATTGAATCTAATTTATATCGCCTATATCAAGCAGGAATTCCACCAGGCATCGTCCTAGCACCACGCCATAGGACTGAACACTAAAGGTTTTTTGGAAAGTGGCTTCGACGGGAGTCGATCCCGGGTCTACGACAACCAATCGCCTGGTCATAAATGCTCTTCCACCATAGCAACTGAGCCAACGGTTGTACTTCTGTATTACCCAGAATCGACGGTCATTTGCAGATGGGGGCATGTTAGGGATATCTTAAAGGATGTCAGTAACAGAATTAATTGTGATGTTGACCAGTTCCTGTTACAGTATTAATCTTTGATTGGAATACCTGGGGCAGACAAAAAAGTAGTGTGATGCGTCTTCCATTCCGTTGCCACATGAGCAGATTGGTGTGTCATGAATATAATTTTGAAATTTGTCGAATTTTAAGTCACTGCACGCATTACGTAGTCTGTAATGTAATCTATTCATCTTCTTTACAGTACTTAGAATGTAGTGCGACATTTTAACGAAAATTACTGTTAACCCCTTACCTAACATGAAAAGCAGACGACACTTGCAAAAAAAAAAAATTCTTGAATAACTATTATTTTCATTTTTTTTGTCTCAAAAACATAGGTTATGACCACTCATTGGAACGAGCTTGACGAGCTCGTTCCAATGAGGGGTCATAACATATGTTTTAGAGACAAAAAAAAAAGAAAAAATAATGAAAATTAACTGGCGAGTTTTGAGAATAGCGCTGGCCGTTTTTTGGCCGTTACGTTAGGAAAAGGGTTAGGAAAGTAGTCCAAAAACAAAACTGAAAGGCTACTTAATGATTGGTATTTCAGGCATCTGACAATCTTCAGAAAAACGGCGTTCTAAAATCCCTCGCCCTTCCCATTCTAATAGATGTGTTGACGGTTCTACCAAATCCACCTGAGAATATCCTCCAGAAATTCAAACTTTGTTCTATGTTTTGTGGCCAGGAAAAACTGATAAAATTAATCGTAGCGTAATTAGTAACACAATAGACAATGACGGCTTAATACTCCCGCATGCTGAGGCCTAGTGTTAAGCTTTTAAAATGTTTTGGATAAAAATAAGAAACCTACTAATCAATCCTGCTGTGCTTGCGCTTTGGAAAACACTTGTTTTGGATCGTTTGAATGTGAAAACGTTGGTGCATGCATAAAGAGGGGTTAAGTAATGTAAGTGATTGTACACACTCATTCTGAAGTAAACTTATAAAGGCATGGTCTTTTTTGCACACAAAAACAATCAACAGTCCAGCAGTAATTCTTTCAGAGCCGCTCTTTTATAACAAAAATATAAAGGTTTGACAACAAATTATGATTTTGAAAATTTAGTGTGATAAAGAACTCTTTTTCGTGAAACATTTTCTGGTACTGAGAGTATGACATAACAACATTTTCAGCGCTATACATTCTTCACGGCAACAATGCGAAAAATTAGAAACAATATACAGTTCAAATTAAGATACTTTAAGAACAGGTCAAAATGTTTCTCAGACCATTTACCTGTTATTTAAAACAATGTTCTCCACGACGCCTACTCAAACTCAAGAAAAATGGAATAACCGTTTAGGTCTTAGCTTACGACCCGGTGACGGGCAACTAATTTGCAGACCTTCATTTTCATTTACTAAAGATACTTATCTGAAAAGCCTGCAATATAAAATTCTGCATTGTATTTTATTTACCAATTCAAAGCCATTTAAATGATATAAACCTGATGTTTCCAACTATGATGGCTCAAGTCCCAACAGATAAAATTGTCCGCTACATCATCAACGAAGGCATACGTTGATGATGCAGTTGGAATATTACCCAGGAAGGATTATAATTCACAAACAGGAACTGATTAGAGAATTACCGATACTAGGCACTACACAAGGCTGGCTACCGGTTAGAAACAGCCCATCATCGACATTACTTGGAAACCTTAAATTTTCTTTCAGCAGTGGTAGCGGATGACCAGTAAATAGGCATTGAGGGTGACGTGGGTGCAGATGGTTTTTATGTTAATATATCAGAAATTACTCTCGCCCTGTATTTTCAACATTAGTCATGTACAATTGCCATCTGAACTGCACATTTTGTGAGACAACGAAGATGGGTAATACCAAGGTGTATTCCACGGAAAAGATGGGTAATACCAAGGTGTATTCCAGTATTCCATGGAAAAGATGGGTAATACCAAGGTGTATTCCAGTATTCCACGGAAAAGATGGGTAATACCAAGGTGTATTCCAGTATTCCATGGAAAAGATGGGTAATACCAAGGTGTATTCCAGTATTCCATGGAAAAGATGGGTAATACCAAGGTGTATTCCAGTATTACACGGAAAAGATGGGTAATACCAAGGTGTATTCCACGGAATAGATGGGTAATACCAAGGTGTATTCCACGGAAAAGATGGGTAATACCAAGGTGTATTCCACGGAAAAGATGGGTAATACCAAGGTGTATTCCAGTATTCCACGGAAAAGATGGGTAATACCAAGATGTATTCCAGTATTTCACGGAAAAGATGGGTAATACCAAGGTGTATTCCAGTATTCCACGGAAAAGATGGGTAATACCAAGGTGTATTCCAGTATTCCACAGAAAAGATGGGTAATACCAAGGTGTATTCCAGTATTCCACGGAAAAGATGGGTAATACCAAGGTGTATTCCAGTATTCCATGGAAAAGATGGGTAATACCAAGATGTATTCCAGTATTTCACGGAAAAGATGGGTAATACCAAGGTGTATTCCACGGAAAAGATGGGTAATACCAAGGTGTATTCCAGTATTCCATGGAAAAGATGGGTAATACCAAGGTGTATTCCAGTATTCCACGGAAAAGATGGGTAATACCAAGATGTATTCCAGTATTTCACGGAAAAGATGGGTAATACCAAGGTGTATTCCAGTATTCCACGGAAAAGATGGGTAATACCAAGGTGTATTCCAGTATTCCACGGAAAAGATGGGTAATACCAAGGTGTATTCCAGTATTCCACAGAAAAGATTGGTAATACCAATGTGTATTCCAGTATTCCACGGAAAAGATGGGTAATACCAAGGTGTATTCCAGTATTCCACGGAAAAGATGGGTAATACCAAGATGTATTCCAGTATTTCACGGAAAAGATGGGTAATACCAAGGTGTATTCCAGTATTCCACGGAAAAGATGGGTAATACCAAGGTGTATTCCAGTATTCCACGGAAAAGATGGGTAATACCAAGGTGTATTCCACGGAAAAGATGGGTAATACCAAGATGTATTCCAGTATTCCACGGAAAAGATGGGTAATACCAAGGTGTATTCCAGTATTCCACAGAAAAGATGGGTAATACCAAGGTGTATTCCAGTATTCCACGGAAAAGATGGGTAATACCAAGGTGTATTCCATGGAAAAGATGGGTAATACCAAGGTGTATTCCAGTATTCCACGGAAAAGATGGGTAATACCAAGGTGTATTCCAGTATTCCACGGAAAAGATGGGTAATACCAAGGTGTATTCCATGGAAAAGATGGGTAATACCAAGGTGTATTCCAGTATTCCACGGAAAAGATGGGTAATACCAAGGTGTATTCCAGTATTCCATGGAAAAGATGGGTAATACCAAGGTGTATTCCACAGAAAAGATGGGTAATACCAAGGTGTATTCCAGTATTCCACGGAAAAGATGGGTAATACCAAGGTGTATTCCAGTATTCCACAGAAAAGATGGGTAATACCAAGGTGTATTCCATGGAAAAGATGGGTAATACCAAGGTGTATTCCAGTATTCCACGGAAAAGATGGGTAATACCAAGGTGTATTCCAGTATTCCACGGAAAAGATGGGTAATACCAAGGTGTATTCCATGGAAAAGATGGGTAATACCAAGGTGTATTCCAGTATTCCATGGAAAAGATGGGTAATACCAAGGTGTATTCCAGTATTCCACGGAAAAGATGGGTAATACCAAGGTGTATTCCAGTATTCCATGGAAAAGATGGGTAATACCAAGGTGTATTCCAGTATTCCACGGAAAAGATGGGTAATACCAAGGTGTATTCCAGTATTCCACGGAATAGATGGGTAATACCAAGTTGTATTCCACGGAAAAGATGGGTAATACCAAGGTGTATTCCAGTATTTCACGGAAAAGATGGGTAATACCAAGGTGTATTCCAGTATTCCACAGAAAAGATGGGTAATACCAAGGTGTATTCCAGTATTCCACGGAAAAGATGGGTAATACCAAGGTGTATTCCAGTATTCCACGGAAAAGTGGGTAATACCAAGGTGTATTCCAGTATTCCACGGAAAAGATGGGTAATACCAAGGTGTATTCCAGTATTCCACGGAAAAGATGGGTAATACCAAGGTGTATTCCAGTATTATACGGAAAAAATGGATAATACCAAGGTGTATTCCAGTATTCCACGGAAAAGATGGGTAATACCAAGGTGTATTCCAGTATTCCACGGAAAAGATGGGTAATACCAAGGTGTATTCCAGTATTCCACGGAAAAGATGGATAATACCAAGGTGTATTCCAGTATTCCACGGAAAAGATGGGTAATACCAAGGTGTATTTCAGTATTCCACGGAAAAGATGGGTAATACCAAGATGTATTCCACAGAAAAGATGGGTAATACCAAGGTGTATTCCAGTATTCCACGGAAAAGATGGGTAACACCAAGGTGTATCTCAGTATTCCACGGAAAAGATGGGTAATACCAAGGTGTATTCCACGGAAAAGATGGGTAATACCAAGGTGTATTCCACGGAAAAGATGGGTAATACAAAGGTGTATTCCACGGAAAAGATGGGTAATACCAAGGTGTATTCCACGGAAAAGATTCGAGGAAAACGAATGATAAAGTCGAAGCAGGAGAACCTGGAGAGAACCACCAAGAAACCGCTAGCAAATATCAGGCTCATTCATTTATAAGAATCCACAAAACCTCAAAATATGTAGTTAAAATGGACAATGGGGCGTGTCAGAGAAAGGGTTCAACAAATAGAAAGGGAAAAAGGAACCATTCTGAAAGACTAATGGGCCTAGAAGAGAAGTATACATTAACCATATATACAATGTTGATGTTGGCCAGAAACCCGGGCTCTAGGCGGGTTTCGGGTGGGTTTCGTCGGGTTTCGGGCTTCGGGCGGGCTGGCGGGCGGGCGGGCGGATGGGCGGGCGGACGGGCGGGGGGCTTTTCTGGCTTTTCTGGCGGGCGGGCGGGCGGGCGGGCGGGCGGGCGGGCGGGCGGGCGGGCGGGCGGGCGGGCGGGCGGGCGGGCATGCGGGCGGGCGGGCGGGCGGGCGGGCGGGCGGGCGGGCGGGCGGGCGGGCTTCGCTTCGTAAACAATTGGTTTCCGGACTATAACTTAATAATGGTTCGATCCACGTTCATGAAACTTCATAGGTAGGTTGGCATCAGTACGAGAAAGAACCCTATTTATTTTGGACTCGCTAGTGAAAGGTCATGATCACAGTGACCCTGAACATAGTAAATCAAAACAATTGATTTCCGGATGATAACTTGATAATGTTTCAATCCACGTTCAAGAAACTTCATAGGTAGGTTGGCATCAGTGAGAGGAAGAACTCTATTTAGTAAGGACTCGCTAGGTGAAAGGTCAAGGTCACAGTGAGCTCAACACAGTAAATCGTAAACAGTTAATTTCCGGATGATAATTTGACAATGGTTCAACCCATATTCATGAAACGGCATAGGTAGGTTGACCTTGGTGAGAGGAAGAACTCTTTGTATATTGGATTCGCTAGGTGAAAAGTCAGGGTCACAGTGACCTTGAACATAGTAAATCGTAAACAATTGGTTTCCGGATGATAAGTTGACAATGGTTCAACCCACATTCGTTAAACTTCATACATAGGTTTGCCTTGTTGAGAAGAAGAACCCAACTCTATCTATTTTGGACTCGCTAGATGATAAGTCAATGACCCTGAACATAGTAAATCGTAAACAATTGGTTTGCGGATGATAACGTGATAATGGCTTGACCCACATTCATAAAACGTCATAGGTTAGTTGGCCTAGATGAGAGGAAGGCCCATGTTTATTTTGGACTCGCTAGGTCAAAGGTCAAGGTCATAGTTACCTACCTTGAACATAATAAATCGTAAACAATTGGTTTCCAGATGATAATTTGACAATGGTTCCACCCACGTTCAGAAAACTTCATAGGTAGGTTGGCATTGGCAAGAAAGAGCCCTATTTATTTTGGAATCACTAGGTCAAAGGTCAAGGTCACTTTCATCCTCCCCATAGTAAATTGTAAACAATTGGTTTCCGGACGATAAGTTGATAATGATTAAACCCACTTTTGTGTTGTCACAACTCGACATTGGATCGGTGAGGATCCTTTAGGCATGCTTTGTATTTCTTATTGTTTGGTTCTGTGTTGATATGTTCATTATGTTCTGCATATAAATCTATAGCTGAATAATAATAAAAAATAAATAAAAGTATTTCGGATTTCTTTTAACCTCCTCTATGCAGAAGGAATACATGTTTGTTCATGCAATAAAAATAAATATAATAAATAAATTTTACCATTCGCCGTGTAGACTACGCAATATGCTTCAAATACATAAGAATAATCAATAATGATTATAAAATTCTGACACAGCGTTCTGTGCTTTGCCCCTTCGCACACTGGATGCCAAAAGAAAGAAATTTCAATCAGTAAATGTTTCGTGTGATTTGTTACAGTACGTGGAGAGTGTATTATCACTGAATCACCCACAGAGTGGAGATTCCACCCAAGCAATAATTGCAAATTTGCTGCAAAGCATAACCAGCACAAGCAAAGTTTCAGCCAATGGACCTCCGGGTTAAACCCGAAGGTCCATTGGCTGAAACATTGCTTGTGTTTGTTCTCGATGTGTACACAATTTGAAAGTTATAGCTTGGGTGATAACCCAACTCCACGGGTGATTTAGTTACAATCCACTCTCCACGTACTGTATAACGCAACTAGGAATCTAAGCAATTCATTCTTACTTGACATCAATAATGTTGGTTAATTTCCGAAGGGCATGATGGGAACAATGTAGGTTAATTTTTTTATATATCAACATCAATGTTCAGAGGGTTAAACTAAAAAACGGTTGATCATCTACACTCTGATGTTAAATTGGTAAAATTTTCAGCACCAGTTTTGCAGATAATGCAGTTTGGTATGTAACCAAATATACCTTGTTTGACAGAGCTCAGTGTGTTATGATTTGCTTTGTTATATTTTACATCTACCATAGATTATAACAGGCAATGAGATTTGAATAAAGTTTGATGACCCAAATTAATTTAGCACTCTACCAGTTGATAAACCAATACGGAGGCGATACGAAACTGTTTCTTCAAGACGATCATCACTCTCTAAGTGCAGCATTGGAATCAGTAAACGTGTTTTCAAAAGTATCAGGTCTGAAAGCAAATTTTGGAGGAAGCCTGAGTATCCTTGTTTGACAGAGCTCAGTGAGCTCTATCAAAGAAGATATAATTGGCTAAATTACTAGTTACACAAGAAAAAAGCAGAGTGATTGGAAACAATTCTGCTGGGGGTTAATCAATATGTATTCAGCAAGACTGATATTATACATACTGCAATGTAAGTTCGACCATAAAATCAAAGTAACTGTACATAATGCAGAATAACAAAGTATGTAATATTATTAAGATGCATGAATGAAACTACAGGTTTATAGACGGGATTTGGCAGAACACTAAGGGCTTATTTTGAGACGAAGAACGTGAAGGAAAGAACGGCTTGAACACAGAGTTTCTGAGGGAACAAATACAATCTGTTCACGTGCATACTGTGTATCATTTGTTTGCTAATTGGATTAAACAGCTACAGTTGTGCCCATTGGATACAGCGTAGATCCCACGTAACACACACATCCTTAACGCAACGTTGAGACGGCACCAACGATCACAAACTACTTGCCGTAACATTACTACAACAGTAAATGCGATCGGTGAAGGTACCTAAACGCCGCGCCAAGGCTGCGTGCCAGCTGAGGTCTAACGTAGTGCATTACACGCGTTATATCCCAATAAAGTCTGTTTTCTGATTGGTCAGAATGCCTAGGACAAATAGTCACAGCATAGGGTGCTCCCAGCATCCAAGGTAAAAGAGAGCGCACAACATCCAGGGTATAAGCGCACGCGAAACATCGGGGGTATATGGTTTGAATGAATGCCTTTACGCTTTTGGTCGTATGATGCAGTCTTGTACTGCTCTAAAAACTTCAGAGTTCTCTGTGTTGTTCAATCTTTCCAACCCAAAGGAGAAGCGTAGAGAGATCAAAGGTAAACGGAAGGACATTAATGGTGCCATTTACGCGTACCAGAATACGTTGAACAATGCTATAAGAAATAGCCTGTTGTTTCGTGCTCCACACACTGACAGGAGAGAGAGAGACTGAGAGGCGGTTATTGTATAAGTGGGTGTTAATACAACTACAACGCAACCTTAATCTACAATGGTGTATTTGAGCTGGTCGCGATTTGGCTGACGTGTAAAGTACGGTCGACGTCGGTAGCTATTATTTATTTATGAAACTCTTAAAAATTCCTAATGGAGGTGTCATCTCTCACTGGAATAGGTATGCTATTCCACTGGTTGGTAACGGATGGGACGAAGAAAGCCTAGCACAGATTTGTATGACATGACGGAAGACGATGATTTAGATTTGATCGAAGATAATGGCATTGATTGATGGTTGATGTAACGGGTGGTAACTAATTGGAAATGCATGGAGGTGTAAACTGATGGTACATTTTGAAGCCTTGAACAGGCTTATACTTCCTGCGTCTTTCTTGGAGCGTGTCCAGCATGTTTCAGTGTACAGTAAGGAATTGCTGGCACTGGTGGTGGCACCAGTTGTTATCCTTGCTGCAGCTAATTGAATTTTTTTCTAGATACCCGGCTTTAGTTTTTACTTATGCACTCTGAACATGTTTGCATGAGTCCACGCTTTAGAGCAGATGTGTTCATTATGGTTATTCCATGTACAAGCACTACTCAAGGCTACTCCCAGGTGCTTGTGATTATTAACTTCACCGATTTGCCCCCCCCCCCACCCCCCGGAATAAAGGTGGGTGTGCCTATTGATTGGTATTACGTGATATGAGCATAGTTCCGTTTTTTGAGGATTGAACTCGAACAATGTTTTTCATGTTTTAGCCCAATGTTCAATTGTTGCCAAATCACGGTGACCGAGATCGAAGCCCGATCGGGGTTCTCAGCTATAAGATAGAGATATGTGTCGTCTTCGGAGAGATGTATACTACTAAGTAAGTTATTTGTAATATCGTTAATGTAGATTTGAAAGAGTAATGGACCAAGAACTGATCCTTGGGGAACACCAGAGCTAACAGGTCTCCAAGAGGTTTCTCCAAGGCTATTAAGACTCGTTGATATCTATCAAAAATGCTGGATTTCATGAAGAGATATTCTCAATATATCGATCCTACTCTACATCCTATTATCTAATATCTACGTCCATCCCATTTACATTACGTCGTACAATGATCAATTTATTTCTTTTCTTCAATTTGGTATTCAATTCGGCTATGTTTGATTCACATTTGAATCATTCCATTCTCCTTGAGTTACAAAGCCCGGGGAGCAGTGTTTCGCGTTGTTGGGTGCCGATATAACCATCTGCATAAAAAGTGATTTGGCACTAAGATTCTGGAGATATCCACTGCTGAAATGAACTATGAATAACACAATTGAAAGAACAAAGACGTAGTTTAATTACACATCCATTCAACATAAAACCCTTGTATTTAACGGAATAGCCGCTATGACATAAATGATTCTGTATTAAATGGGTGACATACAAGTCGGAACTTTTTCCCAGCAACGTCCATACTAGTTCCTGTCCCATCGAATCATTCGTTACGCTTCGAAAAGTTTCCAAATTTCGTTATACAGTTATCGACAGTCTGGCGCATCGTGTGGAAATGAAAAGGTTCAAAGCAAAATAAAGTTGGTTCACAAAAAATTAGTTAACCAAAAATGAGATAATATTTAAAAAAAAAAAAACCCAATCATTTTCAACCAGAACATTAACCCAGTTCCGTGGCCGTCTCGTTTTGTGGATCCGTTTTATCTAAATTGGTTAACTTTATTTCGGTAAATCTTCGTACATCTTGACATGCTTCGAACTTCTTTTAAAAATGTTTCCACAAGCTGTTTTGCAAATCTGCACAAATTTGTACATATATTTTTACTAACAGTAATAGCCACCAAATGGTTAGATGTACGAATGGTTCCGAGAAGGTTGTTATGACTTTTTATCGATCCATTTGGTCAGTGCAGCTTCAGTCAAAACAAACAGACTCTTCACCTTTGGGTTTAAACATCGGAATTAAAATTTATTCATTTAAATGAATTTTAATGCATGGTTTGTGTAATAAACACAGAAGGCGATGTGTGTTTGAATCGGTGAGTGTTTTACATAAGTCGCTGGAATGGCGTAATCATATTTCGCTCGAGCCTACGGCTCTCGCGAAATATGACTACGCCATTCCAACTCGTTGTGTTAAACACCCACCAATTCAAACACACATCGCGTTCTGTCTATATATCACTTGCCTTAAACTAGAGCTAACAACTAATACAGAGACATCAACCGACCATAACACACACAAGCCCTGTGAGTGCACCAATATAGACGGACCGGTTGTCTCATAAAGTGTCGGACATAACCGACTGGAGGAATTTAGAAATATCGGCATTTAAATAATATTATTCTTTCCTTTTAGCAACAAGTTCATAGTATGTTACTATTCATCGGAATGAGCTAGTTAAGCTCGTCTAATCTTGGTCATAAACTGTGTTTGTGAGACAAAACAAAACTGTCACTTATTCATGATTTTTTCAAAATGTCGTTTATTATTCTTTTTAGCCCTTTTACACAACGAGCACGACATCAAATGTTGTTTATTTAATTACTTTTAAAAAAGTCAAAACATTTCAACAAAACCATATCACGTGACTCCTCATTGGAACGTTCCAACGTGGTGTCACATTATATACATTAGTTTTGTTGAAAATCGTAGACAAATAATTTTTTCAACTTCACAATTTACTGATTACGAGGGAGGATGGAACAGTTCGTAATGTAGAGGGTCATCTACAGACCTAAGCCTAGAAATTGTCTTTTGATACAACCATATCTGGATCGGCTAAAAATTTGGAACAAACTCTTTCCGGCCGAAGTCTATACTGCCCTGAAGCAAGAGCGTAGCCAGTAATTTTGTTCAGGACGTGCTTGAAGTGGCGATTGGCGTTCGCCAGAAAATTTTGAAAAAATGAGTATCGAATGGAGCCCTGTATAACATCTGAGAAAATATTATGTTAGATTTAGGATCTAAAATTTAAACACTTTTGCACTGCTGTATGTGAAAATGGACACGCAAAATAGATTCATAGCAAATAGACATATTAATATGTGGTTCTGCCAGAAATTAAACAGTGACAAGCCAAATGTAACTTATTATGCCAGTAATTGTTATTGACCAATCAGCTTCAATATCTAGTGACCGTATATGAGACCGTGTATCATCGAGCTGACCGTATATAGAGCTTATATACGGTCAGTTCCGACATTTTGTTTTTGACATCCAACGCTCGCTTCAACGTTTTTCCTAATTTCGCGTGTTCAACGAACAACAAATAATTTCGCGTGTGTGTCTGTTGAGCAACGTACAACTATAATACGTTTCTTCCAGTCTTTGAGAAATTTTAATAAACAAATGTAAATAAATACAATAAACAAACCGCTAAAACGATATGTATAGAACTGCCGAGTCGAAAATATTAATATCCCCATTAACAACAAATAATGAATGAATGTGTTCCCACATACCGTCTTGAAAGAATTGTTAATCCATTTGCTCCAGTTGTTTTATTTTTCCAGGACTTAACACTGAATTAAAGTTGTGAATTGTTAATATAAATTCCTGTTTATTGAGAAGAAAACTCTGTTGTTTCAGGGCCTGCTACTTGCGTGACCTTCACATGACGTAACACCGGGAAATTCCCTGATAGTGATAACAGAACATTTGCGCTAGGAATCTGGATACACTTATGGTTGTGTCTCTTTCAAAGGACTGGCATAATAAATACGTTCATTGGACGGATATGGTGCGATATAAGGCTCAGCTTTATATCACACCATATCCGCCCACTGAAAGCCCCATAACTTATAATATCAGTATTACGTCTCCTGACACTAAATGTCGACTTCAGCTGTTTGCTTAGGGAATATGTTTATACAGCAATTTGTTAGTTTTTATTCTTACCAGGAAAAACAGCAAATCACACCTCCAAGACATTTATATTAATGGACACGACATTATCTGTATTATATGTCATGATGTACACACTGTTGATATGATGAACAGAAAAAAGTTACAGAACATCAAAAGATGGTAAAACGCCATTTTCTTGTTTGAACAGAAAATAATAGTCAAACGTTGTAATTCACTGTGGAAAGATTGTTTATAGAATTAAGTGATGCATTATTCCTGACATTAACACACTGGACCCTGATGGTGTCTTCCAAGTCAGTTCAATGACAACAATTGGAAGAATCCATATCCATTACCTCGGGGTAGGCAGCACGTTGAAAATATTGATTGGTTACCCCAAACATTCAGTGAGTCGTCATCTCACTTGGTGAAATTATGACGTACAATGTTCCTGAACCGGAAAAGCAGCCTTCTACGTTCAAAGGATTAATAAGAATTAAGTGTTCCTATTTAGTGTGTTCTATACTGGTCCCGTATATCCATGATTAACTTGCGTTACCTTCTTAACCCTTTCAATACTGGCTCCCTGGAAGGTATCATTTCAGTCAAAACTGTCAACGGCGAAAGGGGCGAAACAATCCTGGTTTGTTGGGAGGTTCAGTAATAATTTAATCTGTCGAGCTGTTGGATTAAATTATTACCAAGCCTCGCTTCAGATTCAATTCAATTCAATTCAATCTTTATTTCACAGCATACAGCATACAAATACAAACGAAAGAGAGAGAGTAAAGTTTCAAAATTATTGAATAATGTATAAATGTATACTGTGGGGAATGACATAGCCTTGCGACTGTCTTCCTGTCATCCCCTAGACAATCAAAATAATAAATAAAATAGAATGGCAAATGGCAAGTGTTAAATTCAAGTTAAATGTAGTCGAACCAGACAGCAGGTAGTTGTTATGTTATATTAACATCCTTTACATTAGAATTGAGTATTGTTTCCACATCATGGATCAAACTCCCAAGAGTTCTGTCTCGGGTTGTTTTAACCCGTCAATCAACTGTGTTTCCGAATCCTAATCGAATCAACAGTGTTTCCGAATAAAAAAAAACAAAACAATTTTTATACGCATTCCTTAGTAGGCCAGTACAGTTATCGAAGGCTAATGGGGTGATGTAAAAACCGGAATACCGCGGGACAACCTTTTCATCGGCTTGTGGGAAGACAAGAGATGAAGGTAATAACGACCCCGAGAGTTCCAACTAGGCGAAGCAGTCAGGGCATCTTGGGTTGGAACACCTAAGAAGTTGTGTTGGGGCTGGATGACCCTATTCTGGGGGAGCAGGGTGGGGGAGCAGGGGGGAGCAGGGTGGATGACGTCATCTTAATTATAATGTTACATAAGGTAATTAACGTTACTTAATGATTTTTTTTAATCACTTTAATAATTGTTGCTTAATTAATTTTAATTAATGACTGTTGCATAATTAATGTAATTAATGTAATTAATGAGTGTAATTACGGTTGATTATAATAATTAGTGTATTAATAAATGAATTAATATTGACGTACTGGACATATATATGAATGCTATCGACTGACTGACCCGCAAAGGTGAACAGTTCATTGTGTGTAGGTGTCATTAAACTGATTTTTCTTTTCAAAAGCCAACTACTGACAGATGTTGAAGCAATTAAATCTATCATCACACTTTAACGACCGGTCATAAATATCGTTAGACTGGACATGCTATCATGTATTTAAAAATCAATGATGATCTCACGTGACAAGATGTGTCTTGCTTTTAACTGAAGACTGTGAACGACTCCAATGTGGCTATTTTTATAGGCATAATTTGATTTAATAACTTGGCGTGATTCTTACATATTAATAATGCAAGTTTATTCTTCTCGTTTTTATGGCTGTCGAAAAACTCTCCTACACCAAGGTATTCTGATTTTACGCCTCACGCGATAAAGAAATTTTTTAATGGTCCGATTTCTACGTATTGACTGATTCTCAAAAAAATCACAAGAAAAATCGCCATGAGACTACTGTACACGGGGAGAGGCTATACATGGCTGTACTTTATGCCCCAATACTTTGATGAATTAACGGATCATCTGAAAACCCACCAAGAAGGTGCTTTGAACTGTCAATTTTGTGTTTCAATAGCAAATTCAACAAAAGAGAGAGGCAGTGTACATCGAACAGACGTCGATGTCAAGATGTTCCAGTGGACGTTTTGTCTGAAATCCTATAATAGGAAAGATATATTAGAAAAAACATGGAGAAATGTCAAAACTCGACATTTAACTGCGCGATTTGCGGGTTTCAGCTGATTCAACTTAACCGTCATCGTGCCACAAGTAGCAGAGATGCACAACTCTATTGACCGGGTGGAGACGTTCCTCATCAAATAAGGGGTAAGGGGGGTCAAACGAGGTTATGAGGAGGGAAGAAGGAGACAAGTGTGCGGTCATATGTTTAAAATTTTAATAACCTTAATTGCTATGACGTAATCCCCTTAATAAATAGCGTATATTCATTTAATATAATATATTAATATTTTTCGTTAAATAATTCATTTTTTATTCCACACCCCTGTAGCCCCTCACAGTACCTAAAACTTTCATGAACTCCCCTCCTCCAGGTCATTCAATACTAAAAAACTTTTGGAAACCGCTCTCCCCTGCCCCCACCATAATCTTAAAAAGAGTTGCTTTGTCACAAACACACACTTTTTCAACCAATCAGACACATCCATTATCCCACACCCTCACCGTCACACCCCTGTATCCCCTCACAGTCATCCAATACTAAAAAAACTTTTGGAAACCTCTCTCCCCCTCCCCCAGCCCTCACAATAGCTAAATTATCTCAAACCCCAGTTCAGTTCTCTAAATGTAATGAACATGTCAGGCCCCCAAATATGCCTTCCCCACAATTTTGAGCGATCAAATTACCGCGATTAGTCTCCTCTCATAACTTACCACACTCTTAACCCGTATTTACTATGAGATTGTCCCCCTAATAAATAGCGTATCTTCATTTAATATAATATATTAGTAATTTTCGTTAAATAATTCATTCCACAAGACACTTGTCAAAAAAACAAAATGGTGGATTAGTTTGACAGAAATACGCGTATCAATTTATTCAGGAATGTCTGTCGGTCGAGTCCTTGGGCAAGACACTTTATCCCTATTGACCATGTGGGGGCATGGTGACGCTGTGCACTAAGGCGTACTGCACGTCGATGGAGCACCTGTCTTCAACCAATGCAGACCCTGTGTAGAATCTTGACAGTTGCTTGCCATTGCACGGTGGCTCTCTCTGGCTTCCCCCACCCGTAAAACTGTCATGGTCATGATTAGTTATTGTGCAGACCTTAAACACCAATAAATAAATATAAATAAATAGTCGGTTATCAAAACAGCCCTTAAGTGTTTAACAGTTAATTGTGGACCAGTGCGTTTAAAAATGAAAAAAAATGGGTGATAGCACTACAGACTGTGTTTAATCATAGAAAAATCACACCCACGCTATTACTAACCCGTATGATTTATTTTTGAACGTTCACTGAAGAATAACCCACCCATCTAAGTAAAAGCATGAAAGAGCTAATATTATCTAATTAGCTATGTGGGGGTGGGGTGGTCGGTAACGTTGTGTACTATGGCATACTACCTTCCGCCAATGATAACCCTGTGTAGAACTTTGACAGTTGTTTGTCTCTGCATGATGGTTCTTTCCGGATTGCTCCAACTGTCGTTAAATAAATGAAAAAAACTACAATTCTATAATAACAGGCCAAGCCCCCCTTATCAACAAGAGTACTTTCACCCCCCTCATTTTAATAGTTGAAAAGCGCTGTTACTCGATCAAAAAAAAATGGTAAAAGGATATGCGACTCTGTATTAGCCACCCAAATTTGCGAGACTTGGGAAATATAACCCACCTAGACTGCACCAAAGCTACGTACACTATTCGAACTCCCGCATTGTGTCCTTGGGCAAGTTAATTTACCCCGATTATCCCCATCTGAGCACGATGACGGCGTGTAATAAGGTGTACTGCACGTCGGTGATACGCATATTTTAGAACAATCTAACCCTGCTTGTGCGGATTTCCGATGTTGGTGAGATGACAGTTACTCGTCGTTGCTCTGTGGTTCTCTTTGGATATTCCGGAGTCTACCCGTAAAATTGTCACGTTTAATTATAACTTGAACTTGATGTCCGGGTGTAATGAAATAGCGTATTTTCTGCAGATATTCTAAATAAGCTGGTTTACAGACCTGTATATATTTTTTTTTCAATTGAGTAAAAATGTATGATAGTTACTGATGTAACACGCCGATTAGTATGTTTAATGAATCTAACTACACCAGCCCGACCGACCCTTTGCCCACCATGATCACAACAAACGTTTCAATTCTCTCTCTCTCTCTCTCTCTCTCACCGATACAGTACGGGTGGAAACTAATTGCGTTCAAGCTGTTGTTTTTTTTTTCTAGGTTTTACCACCCCCCCTTACAGTGCAAATCGAAATGAAATCTGATTCATTGAACCATACTACAGTGCATGTCAAAATTAATTTTTGAACGCCATTTTTTCTATGTGCCACTATCAGCAGCTATGACCATAGCGTAACTTTGTGGTAAAATGCTTATTTTTGTACAAAACTCAAGACCTTTCTCTGACAAATGCCTATATAAAAACAAGATTATACGCGAGAATGACTTGTGTGCCTGCTTTTTGTTGATAAAGTATGGCCTGTATTAGACTTCATTCCCGAATATTAATAATGTACGCGCTTAATAACAGCCGAATTTTTATCGGATCACAGTTTTTGATTTGAATAATTGCTGAATTTTTTATTAAATCACATTCAGTAATTTATGTAGATTTCCTGAACTGGGCGAAAGTCAAGAACGGCACTCTGTAGTTAAGGAGACTCCACAAATAAAACAATGAAAAAAATCTTAGATATATTGCATTTTTTTAATTATCCATATTAACCAGAAATCAAAACTAGTCAAATTAATTAGTATTAAATTACAAATGGTTATGAAATTTGCAGTAAAATGAACACTGGTATATGCTGCTGGCCGCATTTTTAGTTGTCTGTAATGGCTGTTGTTCAGAATGTCACCCTATTGGTGTGAGTTTTCGCTTTTTCGTCCAGTTTCATGAGAGCTTCCACGAAGTCCGTTCCACATTCGCAATCTTTCCCAGGGGCCATTCTTCAAAGGCTGGTCCATCGCAGCTTTACAGGGATATTGTTTTCTGGACGACAATGTTCAAGGAGTTCTGGGTTTCCGATGAGACCCCTTGGGATATTTCGATCTTTAAGGATGTTTGCCAAAATTTTCCACCCTGTCGGTTGAAAATCTTTTCTTTTTCGCAGCAGATCATTTATTAGATCACACATATTGGAGCCCGAAATTGTAATGCCGTTATACACGAGTTGATCTTTCTCATCCCAGGATAAATTGGGTATATTCTTTATTATCTGGAGTAACAAAAGCGCCTTCTGCTGCATGGAATTTGGTATAACGGCTAACCAGTCCAGATGATTTTCCACTGAAAAACTTGTCGTTAAGGAGTGTGGTTTGGTGTTTTCTTTGCGTAAATTTGATTGGCGCTGAAAGATTGTCTGGTTCAGCAGCCCTTTCTCTTCAGAACCCGATGTTGAAGATTCAGGAATTGGTCTCATACCCTGGTCTATGGGCGGGACAGCTACAGCATTCAAGGGTGCGCGTATTTCCCACAACTGTTCACTCCCCCATGGTTCAATACACTGAATTCTGCTTGAGGGTAGGTTGATTGAGTCATCTATAGGTTTTGCCCTCAGTGATTCCCCCATCACTAGCGATTTTACTGGCTCTAGCTTATTTGCAAGCCCCAAAATATTTCCACTTGTTAATGCATTGTTCCAACTAAAGGCTGATTTCATATGCACTGGAGGATAGGGTGGCTGGTTACAGACAGATCTGGTTGTTAACTCGGCTGTATTTGGGTTCGCTCCCCCTATAGTGTGTTTAAAATTTACATTTTTGTGTAATTGTCGTCTGTGTCGATAATAATGAGTTTTATGAGAGTAAGATTTTTGACACAATTCACAGACGTAGCGCGCGTTCATCCTTTTCAGAAGCGAGTTAATAGAGTGGCAATACAGTTCCAACACTCTTCCATTTATATGTATGAATAGGATGGGTCCCACCCCAACCTGTCAATTGCTGATTGGCTAATTATATATCAAGATAAGGTGGGTTCTACCCCAACCTGTTGATCATTGGTTACTTCAAATTCTCACACAGTGCATTGTGGGAAATTCCAGTGGTAGAGCTCTGAGGTAAAATAAGTTACAAATTGATATAGTTTACTTCAAAAAAAAAAAGAAACATCAAAGTCACATTCATGACAAGCCGAGGTAGCACATCTGAACCACCAACTCTACACTGTTTAATCAGATAATCCATTTAATCAGATAATTACATGTGCATATCGGTTTTTCATTGGTTTTTCATCAGTTTCCATCGGTTTTTCATTGGTTTTTATCAGTTTTTCATTGGTTTTTATCAGTTTTTATTGGTTTTTATCGGTTTTTATCGGTTTTACAATTCGATAAAACGGTTTTTAGTGATTTAAATCACGTAAAATGATCACTAATTACCACTAATTGGTCACTAATGGTCACTAATTGCCACTAATTGGTCACTAATGGTCACTAATTACCACTAATTAGTGACCAATGGTCACTAATTGCCACTAATTAGTGACCAATTGGTCGCTAATTGCCACTAATTGGTCACTAATGGTCACTAATGGTCACTAATTGTCACTAATGGTCACTAATTAGTGGCAATTAGTGACCATTAGTGACCAATTAGTGGCAATTAGTGACCATTAGTGACCAATTGGTGGTAATTAGTGACCAATTGGTCACTAATTAGTGGCAATTAGTGACCATTGGTCACTAATTAGTGGCAATTAGTGACCATTAGTGACCAATTAGTGGCAATTAGTGACCATTAGTGACCAATTGGTGGTAATTAGTGATCATTTTACGTGATTTAAATCACTAAAAACCGTTTTATCGAATTGTAAAACCGATAAAAACCGATAAAAACCAATAAAAACTGATAAAAACCAATGAAAAACCGATAAAAACCAATGAAAAACCGATGGAAACTGATGAAAAACCAATGAAAAACCGATATGCACATGTAATTATCTGATTAAATGGATTATCTGATTAAACAGTGTAGAGTTGGTGGTTCAGATGTGCTACCTCGGCTTGTCATGAATGTGACTTTGATGTTTCTTTTTTTTTTTTGAAGTAAACTATATCAATTTGTAACTTATTTTACCTCAGAGCTCTACCACTGGAATTTCCCACAATGCACTGTGTGAGAATTTGAAGTAACCAATGATCAACAGGTTGGGGTAGAACCCACCTTATCTTGATATATAATTAGCCAATCAGCAATTGACAGGTTGGGGTGGGACCCATCCTATTCATACATATAAATGGAAGAGTGTTGGAACTGTATTGCCACTCTATTAACTCGCTTCTGAAAAGGATGAACGCGCGCTACGTCTGTGAATTGTGTCAAAAATCTTACTCTCATAAAACTCATTATTATCGACACAGACGACAATTACACAAAAATGTAAATTTTAAACACACTATAGGGGGAGCGAACCCAAATACAGCCGAGTTAACAACCAGATCTGTCTGTAACCAGCCACCCTATCCTCCAGTGCATATGAAATCAGCCTTTAGTTGGAACAATGCATTAACAAGTGGAAATATTTTGGGGCTTGCAAATAAGCTAGAGCCAGTAAAATCGCTAGTGATGGGGGAATCACTGAGGGCAAAACCTATAGATGACTCAATCAACCTACCCTCAAGCAGAATTCAGTGTATTGAACCATGGGGGAGTAAACAGTTGCGGGAAATACGCGCACCCTTGAATGCTGTAGCTGTCCCGCCCATAGACCAGGGTATGAGACCAATTCCTAAATCTTCAACATCGGGTTCTGAAGAGAAAGGGCTGCTGAACCAGACAATCTTTCAGCGCCAATCAAATCTACGCAAAGAAAACACCAAACCACACTCCTTAACGACAAGTTTTTCAGTGGAAAATCATCCGGACTGGTTAGCCGTTATACCAAATTCCATGCAGCAGAAGGCGCTTTTGTTACTCCAGATAATAAAGAATATACCCAATTTATCCTGGGATGAGAAAGATCGACTCGTGTATAACGGCATTACAATTTCGGGCTCCAATATGTGTGATCTAATAAATGATCTGCTGCGAAAAAGAAAAGATTTTCAACCGACAGGGTGGAAAATTTTGGCAAACATCCTTAAAGATCGAAATATCCCAAGGGGTCTCATCGGAAACCCAGAACGCCTTGAACATTGTCGTCCAGAAAACAATATCTCTGTAAAGCTGCGATGGACCAGCCTTTGAAGAATGGCCCCTGGGAAAGATTGCGAATGTGGAACGGACTTCGTGGAAGCTCTCATGAAACTGGATGAAAAAGCGAAAACTCACACCAATAGGGTGACATTCTGAACAACAGCCATTACAGACAACTAAAAATGCGGCCAGCAGCATATACCAGTGTTCATTTTACTGCAAATTTCATAACCATTTGTAATTTAATACTAATTAATTTGACTAGTTTTGATTTCTGGTTAATATGGATAATTAAAAAAATGCAATATATCTAAGATTTTTTTCATTGTTTTATTTGTGGAGTCTCCTTAACTACAGAGTGCCGTTCTTGACTTTCGCCCAGTTCAGGAAATCTACATAAATTACTGAATGTGATTTAATAAAAAATTCAGCAATTATTCAAATCAAAAACTGTGATCCGATAAAAATTCGGCTGTTATTAAGCGGGTACATTATTAATATTCGGGAATGAAGTCTAATACAGGCCATACTTTATCAACAAAAAGCAGGCACACAAGTCATTCTCGCGTATAATCTTGTTTTTATATAGGCATTTGTCAGAGAAAGGTCTTGAGTTTTGTACAAAAATAAGCATTTTACCACAAAGTTACGCTATGGTCATAGCTGCTGATAGTGGCACATAGAAAAAATGGCGTTCAAAAATTAATTTTGACATGCACTGTAGTATGGTTCAATGAATCAGATTTCATTTCGATTTGCACTGTAAGGGGGGTGGTAAAACCTAGAAAAAAAAAACAACAGCTTGAATGCAATTAGTTTCCACCCGTACTGTATCGGTGAGAGAGAGAGAGAGAGAGAGAGAATTGAAACGTTTGTTGTGATCATGGTGGGCAAAGGGTCGGTCGGGCTGGTGTAGTTAGATTCATTAAACATACTAATCGGCGTGTTACATCAGTAACTATCATACATTTTTACTCAATTGAAAAAAAAATATATACAGGTCTGTAAACCAGCTTATTTAGAATATCTGCAGAAAATACGCTATTTCATTACACCCGGACATCAAGTTCAAGTTATAATTAAACGTGACAATTTTACGGGTAGACTCCGGAATATCCAAAGAGAACCACAGAGCAACGACGAGTAACTGTCATCTCACCAACATCGGAAATCCGCACAAGCAGGGTTAGATTGTTCTAAAATATGCGTATCACCGACGTGCAGTACACCTTATTACATGCCGTCATCGTGCTCAGATGGGGATAATCGGGGTAAATTAACTTGCCCAAGGACACAATGCAGGAGTTCAAATAGTGTACGTAGCTTTGGTGCAGTCTAGGTGGGTTATATTTCCCAAGTCTCGCAAATTTGGGTGGCTAATACAGAGTCGCATATCCTTTTACCATTTTTTTTTGATCGAGTAACAGCGCTTTTCAATTATTAAAATGAGGGGGGTGAAAGTACTCTTGTTGATAAGGGGGGCTTGGCCTGTTATTATAGAATTGTAGTTTTTTTCATTTATTTAACGACAGTTGGAGCAATCCGGAAAGAACCATCATGCAGAGACAAACAACTGTCAAAGTTCTACACAGGGTTATCATTGGCGGAAGGTAGTATGCCATAGTACACAACGTTACTGACCACCCCACCCCCACATAGCTAATTAGATAATATTAGCTCTTTCATGCTTTTACTTAGATGGGTGGGTTATTCTTCAGTGAACGTTAAAAATAAATCATACGGGTTAGTAATAGCGTGGGTGTGATTTTTCTATGATTAAACACAGTCCGTAGTGCTATCACCCATTTTTTTTCATTTTTAAACGCACTGGTCCACAATTAACTGTTAAACACTTAAGGGCTGTTTTGATAACCGACTATTTATTTATATTTATTTATTGGTGTTTAAGGTCTGCACAATAACTAATCATGACCATGACAGTTTTACGGGTGGGGGAAGCCAGAGAGAGCCACCGTGCAATGGCAAGCAACTGTCAAGATTCTACACAGGGTCTGCATTGGTTGAAGACAGGTGCTCCATCGACGTGCAGTACGCCTTAGTGCACAGCGTCACCATGCCCCCACATGGTCAATAGGGATAAAGTGTCTTGCCCAAGGACTCGACCGACAGACATTCCTGAATAAATTGATACGCGTATTTCTGTCAAACTAATCCACCATTTTGTTTTTTTGACAAGTGTCTTGTGGAATGAATTATTTAACGAAAATTACTAATATATTATATTAAATGAAGATACGCTATTTATTAGGGGGACAATCTCATAGTAAATACGGGTTAAGAGTGTGGTAAGTTATGAGAGGAGACTAATCGCGGTAATTTGATCGCTCAAAATTGTGGGGAAGGCATATTTGGGGGCCTGACATGTTCATTACATTTAGAGAACTGAACTGGGGTTTGAGATAATTTAGCTATTGTGAGGGCTGGGGGAGGGGGAGAGAGGTTTCCAAAAGTTTTTTTAGTGTTGGATGACTGTGAGGGGATACAGGGGTGTGACGGTGAGGGTGTGGGATAATGGATGTGTCTGATTGGTTGAAAAAGTGTGTGTTTGTGACAAAGCAACTCTTTTTAAGATTATGGTGGGGCGGGGGAGAGCGGTTTCCAAAAGTTTTTTAGTATTGAATGACCTGGAGGAGGGGAGTTCATGAAAGTTTTAGGTACTGTGAGGGGCTACAGGGGTGTGGAATAAAAAATGAATTATTTAACGAAAAATATTAATATATTATATTAAATGAATATACGCTATTTATTAAGGGGATTACATCATAGCAATTAAGGTTATTAAAATTTTAAACATATGACCGCACACTTGTCTCCTTCTCCCCTCCTCATAACCTCGTTTGACCCCCCTTACCCCTTATTTGATGAGGAACGTCTCCACCCGGTCAATAGAGTTGTGCATCTCTGCTACTTGTGGCACGATGACGGTTAAGTTGAATCAGCTGAAACCCGCAAATCGCGCAGTTAAATGTCGAGTTTTGACATTTCTCCATGTTTTTTCTAATGTATCTTTCCTATTATAGGATTTCAGACAAAACGTCCACTGGAACATCTTGACATCGACGTCTGTTCGATGTACACTGCCTCTCTCTTTTGTTGAATTTGCTATTGAAACACAAAATTGACAGTTCAAAGCACCTTCTTGGTGGGTTTTCAGATGATCCGTTAATTCATCAAAGTATTGGGGCATAAAGTACAGCCATGTATAGCCTCTCCCCGTGTACAGTAGTCTCATGGCGATTTTTCTTGTGATTTTTTTGAGAATCAGTCAATACGTAGAAATCGGACCATTAAAAAATTTCTTTATCGCGTGAGGCGTAAAATCAGAATACCTTGGTCTAGGAGAGTTTTTCGACAGCCATAAAAACGAGAAGAATAAACTTGCATTATTAATATGTAAGAATCACGCCAAGTTATTAAATCAAATTATGCCTATAAAAATAGCCACAATGGAGTCGTTCACAGTCTTCAGTTAAAAGCAAGACACATCTTGTCACATGAGATCATCATTGATTTTTAAATACATGATAGCATGTCCAGTCTAACGATATTTATGACCGGTCGTTAAAGTGTGATGATAGATTTAATTGCTTCAACATCTGTCAGTAGTTGGCTTTTGAAAAGAAAAATCAGTTTAATGACACCTACACACAATGAACTGTTCACCTTTGCGGGTCAGTCAGTCGATAGCATTCATATATATGTCCAGTACGTCAATATTAATTCATTTATTAATACACTAATTATTATAATCAACCGTAATTACACTCATTAATTACATTAATTACATTAATTATGCAACAGTCATTAATTAAAATTAATTAAGCAACAATTATTAAAGTGATTAAAAAAAATCATTAAGTAACGTTAATTACCTTACGTAACATTTTAATTAAGATGACGTCATCCACCCTGCTCCCCCCTGCTCCCCCACCCTGCTCCCCCAGAATAGGGTCATCCAGCCCCAACACAACTACTCACCTAACATTGACTTTGTATGCGTTTATAAATTGATTGAATAAAGTTTTGTTAAATGCCTTTCGGGTGAGGGTTTTTTATCGTTGTGTCTAAGTCATTCCACAGTTTGGGAAAAGACTTTTTGCTCTTTGTATCGTCTGCTCATCCACTACTAATTTTTTCTTTTTCTTCACGCAAACATTTATGCACACCGATTTGAATGGGATTAAGGTCTGCTGGTGGCTGAATGGTGTGCATAGTTTAGTATAGTTTCGCTTGGCGGTTGGAACTGAAGGAGACTATCTCTTCGTGGCTTTGAATCCCAACAATGCCAATAAAATCGGCGTCCTTTGTTGATTCTGCAATGCCCGGTAAATATGAAAAAGAGTCGTTCTCGCTGATATCCATGGAATGCAGAATGTAGAATTAAGTATTGCATTCTTATCAACTTAAAACTTTGATTTCGGTTCTGGAATATTCTTCTTTTTTAATTGACTTATCCACAGACATGTTTGCATTGAATGAAATACTTGAGTGGAGATGGGCAATATGTACCATTAACTTGCTGACGCTGACGATTTGACATTGAATGCAATGCATGACGTTGAGGAGCAATATTTACGGTTACGGACTTTGCAATCTCTTCTTCTTCAAAAGTCATGGCATCCCATTCGAGAATCAGGAGGTGCGTTCACACCCGTCGCACCTCCCCTGGCTACACGCATGCCTGAAATAACATACAAATTCTTTATTGAATTCGTAATAGTGATTTACCAATCTTGTTATCTGCTTGTATTTGTTTACAATAGAAGGATTTATAACATTATCTCGACTCATTTGACCCATTAAAATGATTTAGTAATACGTTATACCAATTTATAACCGATTAATGAATTATTATAACGAATTCTGGTATCGCTATGTATTATTGGGATTTAACGATACTTTTGACAGCCAGGATCACGTCGCGTCGAACAGTTTTATGAATGGGGAAAGCAGGAGTACCCAAAGAGAACCACTGGACAGTGGTGAGAAACTGTCAGACGCCACGAAATACTAACTCCGCACATGCAGGGTTAGCATTAGTTGAAGGCAAGTGCTCCATCGACGTACCGTGTGCCTTAGTACACAGCGCCATCCCTCCGGCGGACAATCGGGAATAGGTGCCTTGTGCAACGCCACAACGCAGTTACCCCGATCAGGATCGAACCTTGGACCTCTCGATTTGAAGTTCGATACTATAACCACTAAACCACTGTGCTCCCAATGAATGGTTATAACAAAATAATTGAGGGAATTTGTGTTCTCTGTTATTTTTAAGTAATTCATGGGAGCAATATATTCACTTGTTGTAAGTAACAGAAAAAACTTGTTATTCCTCTTAGGCCACACATATATACAGATTCCCCCCCCCCCAAAAAAAAAAACACTTTCTGAAATTGTTTGATCAAATGGACATATGGGGTGGAACGAGATTGTTCACTTTGATTTTTTCTATGATATAATGACTTGAAATGTATCACTGTATTTGGTTTTGGTTGACAAACCTCTTTTAGAATGAACATAATTAATGTGATGTACAGTACCGGAAGAGGGTGGGCGGAACTTTGGGAGCCCGGGGCTGGCCCAGGAGTCCAGGATTCTTGGATCGGAGTCTGGGTCCACCAAAGGTCTGAATCCTTTGCCAAGCCTAGGTTCCCCGATCCCCGAGTGAGAATGAGCAAGATAAGTAGACCATCGTATTGGAATACCAGATACCACTCAAGTAAAAACGAAATGGGATTGCCCAGTTGAGATGCTCAATTTGTTTACTTCTTTACTTCACATAAAAAACAGACGGCACTTGCAAACAAAATTATTGACTATCTATTTTTTTCATCTATTGGCGTAAACAAAAAATATCATTGCTTATGACCCCTTATTGGAGCGAGTTCAGCGAGCTCGTTCCAATGAGGATCATATGTTATGTTTTTGAGGCAAGGATGAAAAAATATTGAAAATCGAATGGCAGTTTTTCTGAATAACGCTGGTAGGTTTTGGTCATTACGCTGGGCAAAGCTTAAATAAACCCAGTGTTATCACTTCAAGAATTCTTCACTTCAAGAACTTCGGCAACTGCATCAGTATCCCAACACCTTTGAAAGGGGACCTGTCACAGAATTAAACCTCTCCTAGGCCCTAACAATATTTAACTATTTTCATGTTGAATCAAATTGAGAAGAAAGATATGTATAACTGGTAGAGTGTTAAATTATTTATTAATGTCAATTTTTTTTCTCATGTGTTTGCCTTGTTTCAATTTAAGGGAGCGTGCCTGGCATTCTCCCTCGAATTGTAACAAGGCAAATTCCTGGCAACTAAATCATTTCACTTCACAGATAATAGGAAGCGCATGCACAGAAAATGAAGTGTTTATGATGCTGCACCCTCAAATCAGTTATATAGCTGAAAAATGAAACATAAAACGTTAACAACACGAATAACGACAAAAACGACCAACGCGACTCTTGTTATTCAACACGGCGGGACCTGGGAATCAAATCTTTAATATTCATTCGCCTCAGAGGCACCGTATAAGATTGAATCTTTTTTAACGATTTGCGCTACTCTCAACAAAGGAACTCATTTAGTGCTCTTCACGTGTCTAACTCTGTAAATGGACTGTCAGTTGCCATAACAGGGACACATGCTTGCTATCATTAACAAAAATATATAATGGCTGTTTAATAGGACTGTCACGATTAATCGATTAATCGATTGTTGATCGGCCTCGGCGAAATCGATTAGTATTTTTCATTGTCGAATAATCGGTAAATTGTATCCCGCTTTAGACGTTTAATAATTAAAAGAAAATTTGATGAAAAAACTATTGTTTCCAAAGGTAAAGAGTTAAGAACATCGATGTTAAACCCCCAAGAAGCTGTTGGAAGCATTTTGTCTTTTAGGTACATTCATCGAAGCTTTGATGTTCTGAACTTTTGAACCGAGAGTGTAAAAATCAAGACCGGTCGGCAGATGCGAAGTCCGCAACTGCCGACCGGTCTTGATTATTACACTGACGGTTCAAAAGTTCAGAACATCAAAGCTTTGAATGTACCTAAAAGAGGATCGTCTTCATTGTGTATCGGAGGTTGGTCAGTTGACTTGAACTTCATTTTTATCGACTTCAGAGAAAGGGAGGGGGGGGAGGTCATTAATCGATTATTATCGATTATTTGCGACGATTAATCGTTTCCTAAATTAAAAAATCGTGACAGTCATACTGTTTAACAGCCCTTTGGGGTAAATTTTAATCTCTCCAATCGACATTTACCTCTTACCTTACAAACCATTCAAACCAGCTCCACTGTTATTAAAATTTTATGTTACAACACTACAAAATCGACTGGGTTAAAAACCAAGTAAAAATCCACTGGGTGGTGTGAATATGAACCCAATTGGATCAATAATGTTATTAACTTAGACACCTTGCTGGGTCGAGCTAATCGAGTTCATCAGTCAAATAGTGCTGATAACGATTTTTCTTTATTGAGAGAAAATAAATTGTAACGTTTGTTAGATACTTGTTTCACGGAGGGTCAATATTTGTTTATCTAATTGTCCATAAATTGTTAAATTCAGAAACATGCAGAAAGCGCAGATATCTGACAATAACACTCCGATTCTTCACAAATGAAGAACACTTCAGAATTGATTTCTTCCGATGGAATGCCACACCACTTGGCGAAATTGAACCTTCATTATCCAAGTGAAAGCAAACTGTTCAAACTCAACGTCAATCGGTTTATTCTGCAAGTTGAAACTCGAAGCGATAATTGAAACACTGAATATCTGTTGATTTTTAGTTTAAGACTTGGGCGTTATCCGATTTTACACGTAATACGGTGGGAGGAAAAGAAAGATGGTTTATGCCTCAAATATATATTGACATTGTCATGCTTGAGTAGTGTTAATTTACAGATTTTGTTTGTAACCTTAAAACACTCTTTACTTCTGTATGTATCATCTTTATTTGTGTTATGTATATTGCAAAATAAAGAAATCAATCAATCAATCAATCAATCAATCGATATAACCGATTGTAGCTTTTGTGGCATTTGCTTTGTGGAAAAGGATAAGTCAGCATGAAATCAGGTAGTCTTCTTGTGACTTTTTATATAGTGCTCGAGTCCGAGAGTATGCCGAAAAACAACAAAGTTCAGAACAATGGTCAGAGCATCAACGACACGAAACGACTGTACAATGATTTGTTTGGTCATTCCGAGCCATATCCTAGTTACAATCAGGATGAACCGATAGAAGTAAAAGTTGAATTTATCTTACTGGCTATGGTAAAACTAGACGTCTCCAGACAAGCACTCACTTTAAACGGACTAACTGTATTCCAATGGAGAGCTGAACTGCATTCATGGAACAGAACGGTATACGGAGGCATTGAGAAACTTTGGATCGATAGAGGAAATATTTGGGTGCCTCATCTGAGTGTGATAAACAGTATTCACAAATTCGCGTTTACCAGCATTCAAGGCAGCCGTTCCCATCTCTCCCATCATGGCATTATTGTGATGTATGGAACAAATGATTTTAAAGTTCTTTGTAAAATAACAATATAAGCTTTTCCATTTGACAAGCAAGAATGTTCAGTTGTAAAGGGTCCATACAGAATCGCTGACAGTAGCGCGTGCCCGTCGACATAAAATAAAATCAACGAGGCATTGACCAATCACTGCAAGGTATTGCGGTTGGTATCGGGACATAAATACATACTTTACATCGGAATTAGCTACTACCAAACCAGCAGAGTGGGAAATTGAGAGCAAAGCAATGGTGTCGACAACTAAAACATACGGTGGGTCAAATTTCAATGTTTTGTCTATTAAAATTATTCTGAAACGTATACCAGTGTTCTACCTTATAACAATTATGCTGCCGTTACTCGTGATATCATTGGCTAATGTCTGTGCTTGTTTCATACCCGTTGAGAGTGGCGAGAACATGTCATTTACAGTTTCAATGTTCCTGTCTTATATGTTGTTCTTTGGTCTGATTTTCGATATAATGCCGAAAACTGCCGGATCTGTTGCAATATTAGAAGTTTACATCGCCATTATGTTTATCGCCAGCTTGTTAAACACATGCGGAGCGGTAATGGTGCAGGCTTGCCATCGTAACAAACCTGGACCCCGAGTTCCAGCGTGGATCAGGGCCTTGATGCGTGTGAGGAAAAATAAAGTCAACGCAAAACCTGAGGGGTGTGATCCCAGTCCACCGCGTGATGAGAACAAGCAAACAACCGAATCAATTAGTCAAGAGGAAGACATGATTGAATCAGACTGGAAGCTTGTGGGTGATAGATTGAATATATTACTTATCAGATTTACTGTATGATTTACGGTTGTTGTCACGATCACATCTCTTAGTTGTATGTTGAAAACATCATAATATAATCGCTGTTCCTCTTGTGCTGGTGTTGGGCATATCCGATGCATTCCAACATATAGTACAACTGGTGTGAATCAACGCGTGTGCAGTGATGCTCACGCATGCATTTACCAGGTAATAGAAATCGTCATTAGCAAAATTTTATTTAATGAAGCACCGGGTTGTACCCGGGTTATTCCCGGTGCTTCATTAATTAAATTTTTGATGATTATTCCTATAATTAATGTTTGGAATCTAATTATACTGCGTTCATGGAAATATTACCCACCCGACCATGGAACGTGACCAGTCCGTGGTGGCCATTCTGTATATACAGTAAAAGTCAAAATAAGTTCTGGGATAACCACTATAAACAATGTATCTTTCTCTTCCTACATTGAGGAATGTGCTCACTGATAGCTTTCCAGTAAATTATGACAGATTCTGATCTTACCAGTGCAGAAGCAGCAGTTTACTTACTTCATTGCGCTTATGCTACAACTTATTTTGACTTGTACTGTATATTAGATGTGTTGTGAACAATATGTTTCGAAATTAGGTATTTGATGGTAATTATGTGATGAGATAAAATAAACCGCATAACAAGTGTGTTGCTAACACAATGTAGCTCTTGTAGTTGTCAGACTAGATTTAGAAATAAATGCCAAACCTCTAGCAATCCATGTTCCAGGTCTGGCATTTTCTTGAGAGCAATTTATCCGCTCGCCTTCTGCTGGCCTTAAAAAAATTAAGGAGGGCAAGTAGCCCTCCTGGCCTTAGAAAAAAATGATTACCATAACAGCCTATTCCTGAAACCCACATCTTTTCAGATCTCTGCTATGTTCGTGGTCTCTGTAAGACGCCAAACTGCCCCTCCCACAGCACCAGGCCTTGCCAAGGCCCGGAGGTGTGGGAGGGGCAGTGTTGCCATCTCACAGAGACTACCAAATAAAATGTACAAAACCCACAAGGCAGAATTAATAGAAAAACTTCATTTTGACACTATTAGCTTTTTTGTGAGGTTGAGTTAAGGAAATCGCTCCCCTAGGACATGCCATTGTACCCGGTGTCTCATTAATTGGTGATGATTATTCCTATAATTAGTGTTTGGTGTCTAATATTAATGCATCTGTGGAAATATTGCTCCTCACCCGTAAAAAGTGATCAGTCCACGGCGGCTGTACTTCAGGAAACATCAAAATCAATGAATGAAGGAAAGTGATCCGTTAAACATTTCCATTTGCATTTCGTCTTTTGAAAGTACCAAGGTGCTAACTGCAATGCCTATTTGCAGCGGCAAAATGAATTCACGGGAAGGATTCACGTTTTCGCGACACACATCCAAGACTCAAGGTTAGCTATTATGTAGAAGTATCTATGTTTTTAATCCCTTTTACACACATCACCAGCCGTCAGTGAAGCGGATCCCAACAGGTATTTACAGGCAGAATGTGTTTACCTAAAGATATTATAAGTTATTCTGTTTGTTGACAGGGGACATGGTCTCACGTTACCTGCATGAAATTTATATTCAACCGAGGCGTCAGCCGAGGTTGAATATATGTTTCCTGCAGGGAACGTGTGACCATGTCCCCTGTCAACAAACAGAGTAACGTATATGTCCCGTTCTTACACAAATCAATCATTTTAAAATGTGTTGTTGCACAGCGAATATTAGAAAGCAGACGTTGTTTCGGTAAGATGTTAACTTTTATCATAACAGACTGTAGTGATTTCCCTTTATTCAATGTTTACGTACGCAATCAACGGGGCGAGATGCTCTCGATTCGTTTCAGTTTATGTTACAGTAAATTAATGAAAAGAGACCTTATAATCTAATCGGTTTCATAAATAATTACCCATGTTTACATAACTAATCTTTTTGTACGTAATAACAGTACTTTTGTGTGTATTTTACTTCAGTTAAATGTATTTGTCTCAGTTGATTTCAAGTGAAAAAAGACATTCCGATGAACCGTTGCCCATGGCAACGAGACGCTTTCCTTGACAATAGACATAAGAATCGCTGACAGTAGACATATGCGCGTGCCCGGCGACATAAAATAAAATCAACGAGGCATTGACCAATCACTGTAAGGTATTGCAGTTGGTATCGGGACATAGGCTGTTTAATATTTAATATAGCTACTTTCTCTATTGGGAGTTCCAGAAAAAAAGCGCTTACCGTTTTGACTCGATGTTGAGTATACATTTTATCATCGCTTCCGGCTTATTACTACAGATAAATATCCGTCTAGTAACCTATGTGGAAAAGACCATGTAATTCTGACTCTGTGTATTATTGACTTACACAGTCTTTTTGTGAGCGGTTAATATCAGGCGGATATTCAAAAAGATTCAGTAAATTTTTAGCAACTCTTCCATATATTATAAATGCTATACATTATGGATGTAGCTATACTGTACTGTGGGACAGAGGCGGCGAAAGCTCGATAAAAGTGAAGTGGCAGACATTTTCAAAACTACCATGGTTCGGCCATGTGGGAGAAAAGTTACATATCAGCAAATGTGCCATAACACACTACACTATTGTCTCTCGTTTAAATGAGCATGCCGCGGCATGGTCACTGCCCTGTCCATTTCTTCTACTGCAATCATATTCCAACCCGAACGCCAGCCTTCGGGTTGGAAGAGGTTGAAGTAAAAGAAACGGACCGAAGCGACCGAAAGTGGGACTCTTTGGCCAAATGTTTGAAATTGCAAATAATATATTACAGGAATGCCTGTATATTGACACGGTTGCATGCGCCCATTTCATCTCATTGTGGGACCGCGCAACATGTCTGCAGAAAAAAGTGGAGGGCACGTGTTCCTTGTGCGCGCCCGATTCTCCAACTTCTGCTATGTAACACGCTTTTGGAAACCAAGTGTCAAGTGAATAGCCGTTTGTGTTTTGTTCTGTTGTGGGTCGATTTTATTAAATGGGCTTGGTAGTACCAAGAAGTAGTCAACAAAGCAGAAATTACTCATACAATAAAACAGGTATTAATATGCCAGTATCAACAAAACTGGCACGCCAACTTATCGAACTCCTCAAATGCACTATGTATAAACCATTTAAGGCTTGTTTCATTCAGAACGTCATCTCAAAAAGTTAGGACCTAAAAATAGAATTATCCTTGCTAAGTTTAGATGTACAAATAATCGCCTTCCCGTTGAGCTTGGTTCGGGGAGTAACGTACCACGAAACGAAATCACTTGTTTGAAGTGTGATATGAATAGTATTCCTGATGAATATCATTACATCACTGAATGCCCTTCTCTTAAAACTTTAATAAAACGTTAAGGAAAAGCCTTCTCCCCGCGAGATATTATAGCAGACCTAGCGCCCTCATATTTCAGCAACTTATGTGTACGAGTAACGTGAAAATACTGGAGAAAGTTAGCAGATTCATAGAGAAAATAAATATGTTTAAATGATGGTCAATACTGTGTGCCATTAAATAAGTATCATGTTTTTCCTCGACCAGTGTTGAGCTATTTCCATCCATGTTTCCTTAGTACTTTGCGAATAGTGTATGCGGGCCTGCTTCTCCACCCACTTTACTGCGGAATGGTTGAATGGACAGAGTCGTCCCAGAAATCTAATGTACCCTTCAGCTTCCTTTGTTTTCTCTACATAATGTGCATATTAAAATAAATTTAGTCACTACTGTTGTATGTTCCCTCCTATTTTGATAACGAATAAAACGTGACTGTAACCAATCAGTACGACGTATGTGATTCTCAGTTAACCCTTTACCTAACATAACGGTCAAAACCGACCAGCGCTATCCAAAAAAATTGCCATTCAATTTTCATTATTTTTTTATTTTTTGCCTCAAAAACATAACTTATGACCCTCATTGGAACGAGCTCAATGAGCTCGTTCCAATGAGTGGTCATAAGCTATGTTTTGACGCAATAAAATGAAAAAAAGTAGTTATTCAATAATTTTGTTTGCAAGTGTCGTCTGCTTTGTATTTTAGGTAAAGGGTTAATAAGACGGAATTCCTTTCTAAATAACTGATAAATTTGTATGACATTGGCGAGGTTACTCATAGACTAAAACACCTCCCTACCGTTCTTAATATTACTCCTTGCCTGTTTATGGTAAGTGTGTTTCATTGGGTTACTTGTATGGTCCCTATTCTCAGTATTCTAAATCTAATTATTATAGGAGAAAATTCGCTACACGCGTTGCAATGAACAATCTCCCTTTCCCTATTTCGGAGCAAGCCAGGAGATGTATATTATTCACACTGCCTTGCTCAACTTTACCTCTTTCGACTCTCGTTAGGGAAAGAGAACAATGTCTTGTGATAGCGAGATATTTAGCTACAACGGCAGCCCCTGATGAATCGAAGGTTTGAAATATGATGTTTCTAATTACCACTAAGCACACTGGTGGAAACATTTTTTTTTTCTAATTTGTTGTTAATTAATGAGTAAGTATCAACCGGCGCTACGTGCTCACTTTGTTATTTATAGTTCGTATTGGATATCTTTTCCAAAACATAGCTTATGACCCTCGTGTGGACAGGTTTGTCGACCTGTTGCAACGGTGGCCATGGGAGATGTTTTGTTGGAGATAAAGGAAATAAAATGAAAAGATTAACAAAAGAGCCTCGATACTGAACGAATATCTTGCATGTTTGGACAGACTGTTAAATAAACTCCCCTTTATACATCTGTCTAGGCATGCATCACACAAAGCCCTATTTTTGCTGATTTTATTACTGTCACCTAAAATTACATGTTGTTCTATCACGTTTGTTTTTGAAAAAGAATCCACCATTACCATGTAAATGTTGTAAATGAACCTCGTGTACCCTTGTCGGATTGATGAGTGAATAAACTGAAATGGAGTATATGCAATACTTTTATTATAACAATATCATGACGTTGGAGGGCATTGTGGTTTATTAACGGCCCAACAGGTGTGAATAACAGCCCGACAGCTTATAAAAGGCCCGAAGTCTCGGGCCTTTTATAAGCTGTCGGGCTGTTATTCACACCTGTTGGGCCGTTAATAAACCACAAGGCTTGACAAAGTCATGTTATTACTATTATTACCACTGGGAGTCTGAGAAAGTTTTGACCCTGTATCTTACATGAAATTTTTAAAAGTTTTCAATATCGACAGATCGTCCCCTGATTTCCAATGTGTTCTATGTGCCGACTGGCAGCCTACTGGCACATAGAACACATTGTAACCCCGGGGACGAGATAATATCGTCTGTTGTCAAAAAACGGGTATCACATGATTATCACATGATCGGCACTGGTACGCTTTCAATTGCAACGAAGTTAGAAAACTTAAAAACCGACCCGATGTTTACCGCTTTTAAGTCAGGAAAAAAGGATTAAAATATATACAGACTTACTTACGTATATACAGTTATATATATATATATATATGTTCTTATGGGGCTAACTTTACTGGACATTTTACATATTTAATAGTTTAAAGAAAATCACATTGTTTACAAGTTGAAGCCATTTCCATTTCCATTTCCATTTCCGTGTGGACGACAGCAAGGAACAAAAATCAGGTGACGTTTCGGGTTGTTAATGAGAGTTTCACTCAATAACGGCCCGACACGTCAAGTAACTTTTTAAGTTGAGTGTTACGTTCTTGTAATGCCCTGTTAAACTACGTTAATGTACTAGAGAACGTCCGCTAATGTGGTAATAATATAAAAATGTAATAGTCAATCAGACTAATCTTATGGGGATGTAACTAATCTGACAGAGCTCAATGAGCTCTGACGAACAGGATACATTTAAAAACGTAAATTTATCACTAGAATACAGTGAACTGAAATGCTAATTGTATAGTTTTCATTGAAAAAGTATTTATTTTACTGACACTTTTCTGCTACACTAATAAATTGTACTACATATAAATTTATGTCCACGTGTTGGTATGTATAGGTCGAACTCTTCAGAACAAACGGACGCGTTTACCGGCCGAGTGCAAGAAGGTAGTTTGATAACTCTATTGGGAAGTACAAGAAGATTCATAGTGGATTTAATAGTCTCTAAACAATACTCTATTATACAACTACCAGTCTTCATCTGACTGCTTAGTGTTTGACAGGACCTCTTTCCTCACGTTAATCAGGCTATCTATACTGAATCACAGTTCATTGAAATAAAAATAAAGAATTCAATGAAAATAAGAGGAGTCATCTATCGCCCAAATACGCCACTCAAAGCTAACATCGACCTTTTTCTTACCAAATTCACTGAAATAACTGATCAAATAACTCATGAAAGCAAGAAAACATACATACAGTACGTGGTGAATGGATTGTAACAAAATCATCCGCGGAGTGGGGTTATCACCCAAGCTATAACTTTCAAATTGTGTACACATCGAGAACAAACACAAGCAATGTTTCAGCCAATGGATCTCCGGGTTTAACCCGGAGGTCCATTGGCTGAAACTTTGCTTGTGCTGGTTATGCTTTACAGCAAATTTGCAATTATTGCTTGGGTGGAATCTCCACTCTGCGGGTGATTTAGTGATAATACACTCTCCACGTACTGTAATGGGTGATTTCAACATAGACCTCCTTAAATCCTCCTCACATTGCCAAACCGAATTCTTCTTAGATGTAATGACCAGCCAGGGGTATTTACCGTATATAACTAAAACAACTCGCGTGACAAGCCACTCAGCCAATTTAATTGATCATATGTACTCTAATAATATTGTACCCGATTCCCTCTATGGAATAATTATTACCGATGTCTATGACCACTTCGGTACCTTCCATATGGAGATCAACTGCAAAATCAGAGATCAACAGGAAACTACTTACACGGGAATATTCAGTCCACACAACATGAACCTAATCAAACGGTTCTTGTCGGAAAGTGACTTTTCACCAGTTCTCAACGCACAATGTCCCAACCTTGCCTATGAAAACATTCATGAACATCTATTCTACAGCTTTTGAAAGATCATTCCCACTTACTAAGATTGATGCAAAGAAAAAATTAATTAAAAAACAACCCTGGAGATGTCCAGGAGACTTCTAACCTCGTCCATCAACAAAAGGAACATTTTATAACTATCTGAAATCGCCAGTTGAACAAAATAAAAGAAATTACAAAAACTATTGTAAAGTATTTAATAAAATTAAAAAACAAAGTAAGGCAAAGTACTTTAAGAAAATACTCACAGACAATAAGAATAACTTACGCAAAACCTGGCAGATTTTAAATGAAACGATAAAAAAAAGCCAAGCGCACATATAACATGCCCACCTCCTCCATCAAATACAATAATGAGGTAATAAATGACCCCTTTGAAAATGCACAAGAGTTCAACACTTTCTTCGCAAACATTGGTAAACTCATTAGCGACAAAATAGTTAAAACCAACTAAAACCTTTCAAGACTTAAATTCGAATATGCTAAACAATCTCTTCATAACACCTACAACCCCATTGGAAGTTATAAACGTAACTCAATCGATGAAACCCAAACAAAGTGAAGACTGTAATGGCATTACAACGAGTGTTGTACAAATCACAGTAGATCTAATACCCCACCCCCTTTCTGATATTATAAATGAGTCATTTTCAAAGGGAACAGTCCCTGACGCTATGAAAATTGCGAAAGTGATACCAATATTTAAAAAAGGCGATGAAAACCAGTTCACTAATTACAGACCAATAAGCATTTTACCATCATTCTCAAAAGTATTAGAAAACTTAATGTCAAATAGGATTATAAACCACGAGACAATACTATCCAAACTGGAAAGTTATGGCTTCAGGGGTGTTAGTAACGATTGGTTAAGAAGCTACCTTCAGAACAGGACTCAATACGTTAAGTATGCAGGACGTCACTCAGAACTGACGCAATTAAACCGCGGTGTTCCACAAGGTTCCATATTGGGTCCCATTTTATTTTGTCTGTACATAAACGACATCAGCTGTTCAACTTCGCTTAATACTCTTTCTCTCGCAGATATTACAACAGTGTATACATCGGTACTGGTTAGAAATGCAGACAAAGAGCTTGATAAACTATACGACTGGTGCTCTGCGAATGAACTTGTCCTAAATGCAAATAATACAAAGTACCTAGTAATCAATCCCACGCGTAACTCACGTAGTCCCGGACAAATAAATATTAATATAAAAAATAAAAAAAACTGCAGAGGATTAGCTCCAGTGAAACTGAAAAAAACCCATTAAAATTCCTTGGAATTACTATAGACGAAAATCTCTCCTATCATGCTCATATATCACAATATGCGCCAAAATTAGTCGCGCAAACTATGCTTTGAAGAAAGTAAAAAAGATTCTTCCACATACAGCCATGAAAACGCTATACTATGCACTTATCCATTGTCACTTAATATACGGTATTCAAATATGGGGCAACTCCAAACATATTAAGAAAGTGTTTATATTATAAAAACGCTCATTGCGAATAATTAATTATGCACATTTCTATTTAAGAAAGATAAAATACTCAAAGTAAACGATCTTTACAAACTCTATGCGTGTCTGTTTATCCATGATTGGAAGGTAAAAAAGGCTCCCTGCGTCTTTTGATACGTTTTTTCACGACAACTCATAACTCTTCGCACGTAATAACGAGACAGTCAGAATTAATTACAATTAACAGGACCCGTACAGCATCCTTAGATAAATTGCCTTTCTTTGCACTTCCCAGATTATGGAATGGTTTGGAAATAAGAAACATTCAAAATAGAAATCTTTTCAAAAAGACTCTAACGTCGAAATTTTTATTAGATTAAACATATTTTATTTGCCAATTGACAATGCAAATCAGGATTGGAGGACAAGTGCTTACCACTTAGAAGCCCCTCCGTTCCTGTACAAAGACTAACAATTTACAATAAGGCAGAACGTATTCCATAAATAACAGAATCTAACAAAATCTAAATATTATAAACATTATAGACAAACACAAATTAAAGAGAGAGAGAGAGAGAGAGAGAGAGAGAGAGAGAGAGAGAGAGAGAAGATATCAAAACAAATATAAATAGAATATAAAGAAAAAAAACATGAAATACAACATTAGATCCAGTGATGATGCCCGCCACCCACCCATTTGCATTCTATAGTATCTTGGCCGTAATGTGAGTCTAAATTAACATCTTGATTACTGCCACTAAGCATAGGTTTTCACTTCTGGGGATGTTCACACAACTATTTCGAAATTCATCTCGTGGCCAAACCCTTGATAATCTAACTTTCGCCGTGGGTACACTCTCACAGTGAGAGTTTCAGGTCCCGCCGCGATAGCATACCCATGGCGGAAGTTTATTTCTATTATATCCTAGAGGACACAGTTGTGTAGAGAACATACCTAATTGTGAGGCTGTAGATCGAATCTGTGTGAGTCACGAATGAATTTTTGAACAGATAAAAAAATAGATATATTACTACTTTCGGGTAATAACGGGCTTCCATATAATACTAAATCAGTTGAATTCCAGTGGGCTGTGAATTTTAACAAATCACCGATGAGGGTATTGCGAATATCAAAATTCAAGATACACACAAAGAAATAGTGTTCTGCGTCCTCAACACCATCGTTACCTGAACAAAATGAAGTATCGGATATGTAATTATTGAATTTGTCACAATTGAGGTCACTACAACCAGTTCGTAGTTTTGCGTGGATGATGTTGTATTTTCTTGTTCCGGTTGAGAAGTATGACGGAGGCTTATACAAGGGTGGTAAAATGGATTTCTTGAATTCCGCAAGCGACGTACTATTTTGTACCGTCTCCGGTAGGGTATTCCAAATTTGGACGCACGAAGGGAAAAATGAACGTTTGAACAGCTCTGTTCGACAGGAATAGGGAACAAAATTAGACGAATTTCGTAGATTATATTGGGATACATCTGAAACACGTGGTGGTATCAGGTCATGGAGAAAATTCGGAGCAGTGCCAGTGACAATTTTGTAAAAGTTACACAGTTTCTGGACATAGCGCCTGCTTTCCAAGTTGTTCCAAACAACTTCCAACAGAAGTCGATCTCGTGGAACAGATCGTGTCAACCCGCTAATAATTCGGGCTGCGTCGCAGTGAACATCTTCCAAATGCTTTAGTTGATACTGGGGAGCACCACTTCACACCGAACTACCATATTCTAAGATCGGTAGTATGAATGCGTGATATATTTTTTCAAGAATTTTCCTATTAAAAATATACTTCAATTTTCTTAACTGAGATAATCGCGAACATACCTTTTTACAAATTTCATCAATGCGATCTGCCCAAGTCAAGTTTGATTGCAAGGTTAAACCTAAATGCTTATGAGAATTAGAAAAATCGATTATTTCTCTATTAAACAAAATGTTTAATTGCGACATATTGTTGTTGAGCGTGAAAAGGACTGCTTTTGTCTTTTTAGCATTAAATGAGAATAGCCATGTGTTAGCCCATTCGTTTACCTTCTTGAGTTCCAAATTCATCTTTGCTTGGATATTGCCAGGGTCGTCAGACGATTCAGTCAGACAAGTATCGTCAGCAAAGAGGCGAGTAATTGAATCAATTTTGTCGACGATGTCATTGATATAAATAAGAAACAGAAAAGGCCCAAGAACTGACCCCTGTGGGGCCCCGGCCTTGATTTCCCTATAGCTGGAGTTACAACTGTTTATTTTCACTCTCTGTTTTCTATCTGTTAAGTAGCTGTAAAACCAGCGGAGCAAAGGACCGGAGATGCCATACTGTTTTAATTTAAATATGAGGCCTCGGTGCCATACTCTGTCAAATGCCTTCGAAATATCACAGAAAACACCACACGTGTGTTTGTGTTTGTCTACTGCGTCACAGAGGTTATGATAAACCTATAACAACTGAAAGACGGTGCTGTTGTTTGGAAGGAAGCCAGACTGTAAAACATAGAATAGATTGTTATCTGTAAAATATTTGTAGACTTCTTAAAAACAACCCGCTCCATAATTGTACCTATACAACACAGTAAAGAGATGGGTCGGTAGTTTAGGGGATCCTGATGATCCCCTTTTTTAAATAAAGGGATCACATCAGCACATTTCCATTCCCTGGGAAATTCAGACAATTCCACTGATTTAGAATAAAGCAAAAATAGCGGTTTACTGACACTGGATTTAGTTTCTTTCAACATTCTATGTCCGATACCGTCATGACCGTTACTTTTATTACTTTTGAGAGATTTGAGAATGTGAATGATGTCTTCCTGAGTAAAGGAAACTTCGCTAATTGATAGCGTACACCTACGTTTAAAGGGGGGAAGTTGTTTGCTTTTTGAGTTCAACATGCTATTTTGAATAAATGTCTCATTCAACAGGTCGCCTTTTTCATTGTCAGTTTCGAAAAAAATCGGACTTGTATCAGAATTACCATAAAGGATGATAATCCACATCATAGTAAGAATTACAGTGAGTGAGCAATAAAATATAAGTGGAAGGGATCTGAGGTGGATAGTGGCAAAACATTGATGGATATGGACTCGTCTCCTTGAGTTAAGACTGTTATAGAAAATACCCACTGACTGCCGGTACTGCATTATATCAATCGCCATCTGTCTGAAATTTGTCTGAAAACTTTAATTCTGCAGTCAGCGGGCATTCCAGAAATACGAGTAAGATTTTGGGTTTTGAAGGAGCTCCTTCCATAGAATGCATTGATTGGCCATCACCACTGGAAATTAAACCAAAGAAAAAATAGAAATAAGAATATACAAAACTACAAAGCCGTAATTTACGAATTTTTTATCTACATACTCTGATTATATTCCATGTAATAACCCATTTTGTGCAGAGTGCCATTCAGTGCCTACTAAATAACAAATCGCCCAAGTTTGCCCATCCAGTAAATCTTCATTAGACTCCCACACATTAGAAAATAGATCTAGTTTTGTCTTGAATCTTGTTTGAAGATCTCGTCTGCCTCCTATATTGTCTCAACAACGAAGTCTTATCTATACCTATAGGCAACATTCATTGTGAATAATAAGTACGAACTGAACTTAACTGAACATTAGTCATATACAAAAAACCGTTTCCGTGTGCAGTGTTGTTGGAAAAATATTTGTTGGGGTATGGCAGGTAGACAGCCAATCTGGCTATGCCATCTCCCTGCGGTATATATGATTCATTCTATATTTGTATGTTTCACTTTATACTTGTAATCCACAATATCATATATACCATTAAATAAAGCATCTAATCTGCTGCATGTACAGTCGTTTTTTACCAAACAGTCTGTATAATCTTGCCAAAAATGCTGTGTTCCTGGTGTACAGATGAAAATATGTCATTGGAGACTATACCCTGGAGCCTGCTTGCTTTAAATAATCCCTTGCCCGGATGATAAGATTGAAGATCCATCTTCTGAGATAACATATCATCTCAACCGAAAATTACCGTAGAGCAAGTATGGTCACATCTTATTACATATAGTAAGTCCAGAAGTTAAAAGGAAACTAAACGCTAAACCTTGTTGAAACCATTGTCAACCGGACAGCGCTATTCTCAAAAATCGCCAATTAATTTTCATTATTGTTTCATTTTGTGTCGAGCTCGTTCCAATGCGTGTTCATAGCCTATGTTTTTGAGACAAAAATGAAAATAATTAGTTATTCGAGAATTATTTTTGCAAGTGTCATCTGCTTTTCATGTTAGGTAAAGGGTTAAACAAGAAATTTTCCTGATGATTGGCCCAACCATTGGTAAACGTAGTGCAACTCCACATCCTACATTTGTAGATTTTTTCACCAAGAATGAATATAACTTACACAATGACACTATTGTCTTTTCGGGGTATGCAAGTACCTTGAAGCTTTCAAATAGAACAACAGATGAGGAGTTTTTGCACTTTGTGGGAAACGTGATGTGTGACCGATAACAACCCAGCCATAGCACTGGTACACAATCTTCCACCAATAGTTTTTTCAAATATTAAGGCTACGATGATTTTAGATGTATCAGTGAAGCATCGTTCCTGAGGCTATATCCAGGTACAAAAACGTGTTGTATTGATGCTTGAATTCGGTCTAATTCATTGGGTAACACGGGGACATTTTATATTTCAAGGACTTTCTTAAAAGACCTCGAAAATGTACTTTCATTTTCTCTCTCTCTCTCTCTCTCTCTATCTCTCTCTCTCTCTCTCTCTCTCTCTCTCTCTCTCTCTCTCTCTCTCTCTCTCTCTCTTTCTCAGTGTATTGTGGAGACTTATCTCAAACTTGATATGAAAACCAGTATCTAATGCGCCTTAGTTCATTTTCAACATCACTCAATTTCAATGTCATTCCTGCACTGGGTTATCTGGATTCAGTCTTAAAACAGATCAGTAGAAATTTTAAAGATAAAGATGAAAGCTGTTTTATAGACTTATATGAGCTCTGACTCCCACACCCATAGAAATCGGTTGTCGAAATCCACCTTTTGGGATAACAACCCCAACGGGGACATTACTAATATCATTATGTACAACCATAGAACAATATGCTTGCAATCATACCTGAATGTCAGATAATTCTTGTACATTCACTATCACGTTGTTCTATTATAATATTAGAACGTTCCTTTTCACGTTCTATCGGTCGATAGTACCTGAGTTTGTGTGATTTCTGAAATAAAACCTGAAGCAGCGAAGCTGCTGAAGGTTTTATTTAAAAAATCACACAAACTCAGGTACTATCGACCGATAGAACGTGAAAAGGAACGTTCTAATTATTTTATTATGCCGAACAAAAAATGACTTTCATTGTTAAACGTTAACTGCAACATGCCATCAATCTTGTAACAACAATGTAGTCGAATCCAAAACCATGACGTCATTTCGAACGAATGACGTGTCTTCGAAAATGACTTGTCACACAAGTGCCGTCGCTTTGGGAGTTTCTATAAAACCAAATGCCAATGTTTACAACTGCATCATGCTGTTCATGTTATAATTCATTGTTAATGCTTGTGTGAAAAGTGATTTAAATTAATGGAATATAAATTCATGTTTCTCGGACGACAAGAGTTGATAGAATTAAGCGGAGTGAAACAATTTATTTTGAACTTGAGGCGGTGGCTCAGTAAGGTCGAGGAGTACTAAACTTGTGGAAATATAATTGATTGAAGTCATAACTGAGCCTCATATTCAGGATTCACTGAAGTGGTGAACAACACGTGAGTGAGTTTTTTAATATTTCTGATTCTTTTGAATTCATTGTTTGAAGTTAAAATTGAAAACACACCCACTGGGGATGATATATTTGTTGGTAAGTTTGTGTCTACCGGTGTTGAAAAAGCTAAACGGACACGGAGCCAGCGTTTGGTGTTGAGAAATTCTAATAATTCCAATCGACGCTGAGCAATGGAAGTGGAGCTTACAATTTCTTCGTTCTCTTGTCTCCAGGGAAAAACGTTCCGATAGTACCCGTGTTTTGCCCCAAAACTCCAGTACTATGACTTTTAGAAGATGTCAAATTAACCAATCACGGCTGATGTTACAAACGTGAGGCATAATAATGTTTCTTAGTTATACAGTATTGTATTATATATTATTTTACGGTTACAACAGTCCTACTATAAGCTATAAAAATAACATCTTTCAATGTGCGACGTTAATACACGATGTGCACGATGTAGTACCAAACTTCAGTAAGCAATCTAATTGTGTGTGCATTAGTGATGTTGGTGATCGATTTGGATATCATGGCGGGTAGTATCAACTGGGACGAGATCCAGACAAATCACGAATATGATTTTAGTAATCTACAAAACAATACAACACAGGCATTTTCCGAGGACAATGACTTTTCCTTCTGTATTAACAATATGGGAAACTATTATTTTCTTTCTAATTAGCTGGGTACTGAACTACTACAGGTCTTTTTCTGCTTTCCACATCAAAGTCTAAATGCTCACTGGGATCCTTTACACCACCTGCGCTCGAAGTATAAGACACATTAGCAAGGATTTGAAAGATTTCTGTGAGGCCTCACAGAAATCTTCCAAATCCTTGCTAATGTGTCTTATACTCTAGAATGATACCACCCTTTACGGAAAAACACAAGACCCAGTGACGACGATGGGCGCGGAGGAGTTGATTTGGTCACATCAACATATATTACTTTCAGTGTGCGTCACGATCTCTCTATTTCCATACCCCATGTATTTGAGTCTATGTTTGTTGATGTTGAACTGAACTTTAAAAACTCCACAAGAATAATTGGCGTTATCTATAGACCTAATGCAGCCTCAAAAGCAGATATAGACATATTTTAATCCAAAATTAACATCACAACTGATATAATCAAGAAAGAAAAGAAAACTTCCATAATTATGGGCGACTTCAACATTGATCTTCTAAAAGTAGGCTCTCATTCCAAATTCGACTTATTCATTGATCTAATGTTCAGTGCGGGCTTCATACCCGTCATCATCAAACCAACAAGAGTAACAGATGATCGATCTACTACTATTATAGACCACATCATTTTCAATAATGTCCCCCAAAACTCCAACTCCGGAATAATCCTAACAGATGTTTCAGACCGTTTTGGAAATTTTGTTATTGAGCTGTAAAATCAGAAATCTGATAGTTCTAAACATTTTAACCCTTTACCTAACAAATTGCCCGCATCCGCTCGCGTAATGTGCAAATTCAGCAGTTGAAAAAATATTATTTTTCAAAACATTTCAACAAAACCATATCATGTGACTCCTCGTTGGAACGAGCTCGTCGAGCTCGTTCCAACGAGGGGTCACATGATATGGTTTTGTTGAAATTTATTGAAAAATTTGAAAAAATGATATTTAAAATAATAAATTTTGATATCGTCTGCGTTGGGTAAAGGGTTAAATCTCGGAAGATAAACTCGACAAGTACTGAACACTTCAACTCGCTTCTGTCCCAAAGCCACTTTTCCACAGTTATTGAATCGAACTGTCACAACACAGCCTAAGAAAGATTCCGAAATATTTACTTGACCACTTTCGAAACAGCTTTCCATCTAAAAAGACATAAACTGAATAATAAATTCATAAAATGACAGCCATGGATAACAAAGGGACTTCTAATTCAGCTAACAAAAATAATAAACTTTTCAATAAGAAGTTAAGAACCCCACAGAAGTTAATGTCAGAAACTACAAAATTTACTGTAGGCTATTCAACAGAATTAAAAAGTGACAAAATAAAGCAATGTATCATGAAACAGCTCTCCAGGAAAATAAAAATAGCATGCGGAGCACGTGACAACTCCTAAATAATGCTTTAAATGGGGATAAAAACAAGAGCACTATGCCCACTTTCTTCAATCTTGGCGATAGAAAGACCCATGCGCAAAACGACATCGCACAGGAGTTCACTAATGTCTTTACAAGCATAGGAACTGAAACGTCTAAACTCAGAATTCATTTGCCGAGTACTTAATACCAGTCTGCCTGAAAACCTATTTATCACACCCATGACGCCATCCATTGACATCATAAATATCGTAAAGTCAATGGAATTTAAATTAAGTAGAGAATGTGATAATATTTCAATCGACATTCTGAAACATTCAGTAAAGTTAATTGCCACTCCACTTGCGCTTATCATAAACGGGTCATTCGGTCAGGGAATAGTTCCAAACAGGATGAAAATTGCCATAGTAACTCCAATCTTCAAAACGAAAACAACTTTACGAACTACAGACCAATCAGTATTTTGCCCGTTTTTTCTGAATCCTAGAAAAGCTCATACTAGTAAGACTCAATAAGTTTTTAAACAAATTTGATATCCTCTTCTTCCACAAATACGGCTTTGGGAAACATCACAGTACATTACATCCAGTTATGCAGTTGCTAAAATACATAACCACAGAAAACAATGAGGCAAGTAAAGACAGACCTACTCCTAGAAATATCGAAAGCCTTTGATCTAGCGGAAATTACATGTGGCGTTCCACACGGTTCGATATGAGGACCTATATTGTCCCTGTATCAGTATGCATCGCGTCTTTTGATTGGTCAACGTGACCGAAACAAATAGCCATGGTATCGGCTATCTTCAAACATGCCGGTGATAAGAGCGCGCGCCGTTGTTCCCCGTTTGTCACTCGAGAAACATCCAGATGATAAAAATAACCTTTGACCCCCGACTGGGTCATATCGATTGCAGAAACTCCTATTAGAACTGTTAAGTTATATCCAACTTATTGTCGTATTGTAGTGAATACTAATACAAATTAAAAAATATCGTTGCAGCCCTATGTCTATGAGTAAAAGCACTTGTTGGTTGTCGTATTCGATGAGAACTGAACAGATTGAATTGGATTCGCAAATATACTTTTGCGCTTTGTGGGATGAGAACATCAAGGGGAGCAACTCATCTGTTTATCTTCGATATCGCTTGAGCAGCGCACTTCATAATTTATTTTGCGGTTTCCGATGGTCAGTTTAGAAATGTATGCTATTAATTCCACCTACCTCTTACAAAATTCAATGACTGCGGCTCAATTCAATATCTTCAAGTTTAAACCCAAGTGGAGTCTGAAATTGTGAGACATCGTTCCCGAAATTCAAAATGTCACCTTCCATGTTCCATGTCCAGCGTCGTTTTAAGTGAATATTTTAGCTCTTCTCCCAAAGACATGAATAAAACTCAACACATCTAACATGCTGATGCTTGTTCCATGGAAATACAATACACTCTGGGAGGCTGAATTTACACGGTTTAAAAACTTTTTCAACGAATTCAAATTCACCAAAATGAAAAACTTCTCCTTGTGTGACCTGGTTTATAAACAACGATTCGGAAATAGACTCGGTCTGTTTGTAGTTTTGCTGTGAATTTTGTTGCGCTGTTTGGTTCAAAACCTGAGGCTCAGTGTGGGGTTTAAACTTCGTCGCCTGAGTCTTAATGTGGGATCATATTTTACATCTCGGTATTATTTCTGTGTTGGGAGGCGGGACAAAATCGTTATCTCGGGCAACATCCAGGGTACATGGAGATTTAATACCTGGATGTCTCCTTTTCAACCATTCGGCTTGCGCCTCGTGGTTGAAAACCGACATCCAGGTATAAATCTCCATGTACCCTGGGTGTTGCCCGAGATAACTTATATTGTTTCTTCTTTACATCTATAAATAACTCAACAAAGCTAACCCTTCTATCGTTTGCCGATGACACGAATGGATACAAGTCTGAGGTGGATATAAACCTCCTTGTCCGAATTTAATGAGGAAGTGCAAAAAATATCCGACTGGGTTGCTGCCAACAAATTAGGGCTGAACCCCAAGAAAACAAAATATACAACTACATGAACTAATTACACTCATGAGAATATATTTGTAACTAATAATATTATCGACAAAGTCGGTAATAGACAACATGAAAAATCTATAAAATTTCTTGGCATAAATTTTGATGAAAATCTATCATAAAATGCTCATATATCCAAACTCTGCTCAAAAGTTACCCTTGCCAATCAGTCTCAACAAGATGATGAAAGTTCTCCCTTTTGAAGGCATTTTATCTACAGAATCCCAATATCTGGGACATCAAAAGCATGTTCTCGGATGTTTAAATTACAAAAAATACAAAGAAATATAATGCCCATAGCAACCGACAGTTCTTCAAAAATGTTTATTCTGAAGATAAAAGATTTATATAGTTTGCATGTTTATTTGTTCATGTTTGATTGGCATAACGGTAACATTCCAGAATCCTTTGCGAATTTTGTCTCTACTGTCAACAATCAGACTAATATGAACACACGGCAAGCCGGACTCTTGCATCGATATAGAACTAGAACAGAAACATTAGAAAATGTACTTGTCTTTGCATTCCCCAAGCTATGGAACATCAGGACAGTGAGAAACAGGACAACCCAATTGCAATGTTCCTTTCTACGTATTCTAGTAATATTTCTTTTTCAAATCCTTACTGGTCGGATTGTGCAATCTTTACTGGTCGGATTGAGCCATTTAGAATGCTATTCATTTCTAAATCATCCCCAGATATGTAGTCCTGTTCTTTGGGCTGTACTGTTGTGCACTGATTGATACCGTAATAGGTGTATTGATAAGCTTCCCTTTCGTAGGTTACTCATCTTCACCGTAATTTGTCTGGTATTCTAGTCCCTGCTGCCCCCCCCCTCCCTGTATTTTTTATATATCAATATAGCTGACTAAAATGAATCATTGGTATTTTAAAAGATATGGCAATTTGTCACATCCTTGAAATATTATAGTGACACGTGCTTGCAAATTTGGTATTAAGCGTGTCAGACAAACCCTGTACAAACCAGCTTCGCCAATCAGTAATATCATGTAGAGGCCGTGTCAGTCAGCCATGTCGTACGGCTTCCACAATGCCATAGTCGATTTGGTCGACTAATTCTAGGTTGCTATACACCAGGTCAAATCTAAGATGAGTACAGACAGGAAAATGACTGAAACCAGTATCTGAGAAATTAATATATATATATATATATTTAAGGAAACAATATTTCGGAGGTATGTTACAAGAAAAAAAAATGTTCACGCAGGAAATATCTGTGCCACTGCGTATTTTGGGTACCTTATATATATATATACCAGCACAGGGATTTGTTTATAAACTTCTGATATATATTTATATATATTGGACCTTGATGGGTTTCAAACATGAACAAATATTTAAAAAGAAAAAACAAAAAAAAAAAAAACACTGCACATAAATTTGATTTAAACTAAGTGTTGAGCTTTGGACCTGGTTAAACTGACTGGCAATAGTTGATCGTATTCATTGATGGGCTCCATTTTTATCCTTCCAAGCATGTTAGGGAAGCTTTTGTTTCTCTAATAAGCGATGACAGGTCGAAGATTTAAAGGTTCTTTTAATTTAAAGTTTGCTAAACAGAATTTATCTTTAACAATTTGTCCTGTTTCGACGTTCATTATGATGCTTATTAAAGTGAAAGAAATGTTGGATTTCTTTCACATTCTCCCTGTGATATGTTCACACCAAATGGTGTGAAGCGTATTGATTAAAAAAAAACACCTCGTTTTTTCTTAAATGTATCTGTTTCATTTATTATACCTTTAATTGGTGGTTGTTCAATTGGATGGATTTTAAAATCGTCTAAGAATTGTCAGGAAGGTTAAAATGTTGTGCTACTGGGGCGCTAGCATTATGTTTTATATCCTGTTTCTGACGAGAAGAAGGCTTTTGGAATGAATTTTGAGTTTGAACCACATACTGTTTCCTACAGCGTTTACCAGCGGTAAGGTAAATAACAGTTGAAGAATCATAATAGCGGGCGTTCTCGATCTGATGATTTTCGGTTTGTTCAGAGAAAAATTCCTCTTTCTGATCAGGCATAAAATTATGCAGTCTAGAACAAGGCTTTTTTGCAATTCAATATCGCCCCACCACATAATTCCAGAACGGTCTTTTGTGTTCAATTTTCAGTTGCTCAAAACAATTCCTTGAGTTTCCAGTTTCTTTGGGGTCATTAGACTTCAGGTAGCACAAAAAGGCGTAGTAAGTATCCCCTCGATATGAGGTAACAAGATAGAGGAGAACAGGCCTCATTGAAATTTACCTTATCACTTGAATTGTGGTGGAAAGGAATGAGCTGTGATTTGATGATATCTTTCATTTTGAATGTAAAACTGATGTGCATCGGTACGTTTAACCATTTACTCAACGTAACGGCCAAAACCGGCCAGCATTATTCTCAAAAATCGCAGGAGCCAATTAATTTTCATTTTCTGTCTCAACAGCATTGGTTATGACCTCTCTTTGGAACGAGCTCGTCGAGCTCGTTCCATGAGAGGCATAACGTATGTTTTTGAGACAAGAAAATGAAAAACATTAGTAATTCAAGAATTTTTAATTCAGAAATTGCTGACAGGAATCCTGCGTATTTTTTAGACAGGTGTCTATTAGCTACAGGTTTTAGATGACAATCAAGGAGCTACAAGATCACACAAACTGCCGAGTTACAATTGGGACAATTGTCCTTCCGGTTGGATTAAATCATCTGTTCATGAAGAATGGTCCTAGTGCATCTTTGGTAGAATACAAAATTATTCTGTTCGAGCACGAAGCTTAACTGTTAAATATCGCAATTGTTTTCTATGTAAATGACCTTCTTGAAGGATAAATTTTAAGATCTTCTTGCCAAATAGGTGAATTTATTTTCTTGTTTTTTAATGTTTGGTATTGTTGAGTTTTCTCGTGGCTTCCTTTATATAATTACCCAAGACAGAACAACTGACGCACCTTTATCGGCTGGTTTGATAATTAATTTCTTCTTTTTTTTAAGTTTCTTGAGGACTCTCGTTCACCAGATGTTAAATTGTTTTTTATCAGTGAGTATGTACACGTTGAACACTTTTGGAGGATTCTTGTGTTAGCCTCATTTCATTTCGGGATCCACTTCACTCTCTGGAGCTGACCAGCCAGATGATTCTGTAAAAGGGAGTTTCCGACCTTTGGAGTTTCAAGAGCGGCCTGCTAATTTTATTGCCCAAAGAGAATTACAGTTGTATTGTGGTATATTTGCCCGATTACCAGTTTTAAGCTGTGACGCTGGTATAAATGTTAAGCCGCGACCTAAAAGAGACATTTCTTGGGCAAATACATCATTGGTGCCAGGGGGGATAACCACATGAGTTCATAATTCCACATCTGTTAGGTGGTTCTTACCTCTGCCTACAGTACGTGTTGAGTGTATTATCACCAAATCACCCGCAAGGTGGAGATTCCACCCGAGCAATAATTGCAAATTCATTGCAAAGCATAACCATCGCAAGGAAAGTTCCAGCCAATGGACCTCCGGGTTAAACCCGGAGGTCCATTGGCTGGAACATTGCTTGTGTTTTATGTCCATGTGTACAGAATTTGAATGTGATACTTTGAGTGATAACTCCACTCTGCGGGTGATTTAGTTACAATCCACTCTCCACGTACTGTATATTTTGTTTAAATCTAGAGGATTCAAACAGTGATAGTACTCGTAGTACAATCAATTGAATCGGGAGCAACCTCAAACATAGTATCATATTTTTCGGTCCAAGGTGTAAATTCGCCCCATTTTGATCTTATTATAAGAGGTATATACCCTCGGCATTTACGATAAAATCATAACTGCAGTCTGCAGCCATATGGCAGCAGACTGCCGTTATTATTTTATCATCCCTGTATATTGATATTGGACTGGCCAATCTCACTGTAAGTGTACACCAAGGCGATACTATTCCAGGAAACGAGGGTTAAAAAGGTTCACGCCCTTCACTTTCCGAATCGTTTGAATTATGGTGTTTAACGTCCTCTACTCAGCCAATGGGGTTTCTGAAAAAAGTTTAGTTCAGCGAGATAAATGTTTGCTGTCCTAAACTTATCCCTGGTATCACTAAGCATATTCCGCAACTGCTTAATTACGAGATAAGCATTTTCACTTCGTGAGTTCTCGCCAATATTTAGCAATATTTCTTGGTGACTGTACTGGTTCCTGTACCCTTAGAATATAGAATAAAAGTTGACCAACTTTAAGCCGGGGTAATACTCCACCTGCATGTGAGGGTGGGGTCTGGATCAGAGCGTCCTAAATTTGTATTACCAAGCATAATGATTTTCTTACAAACATAGGGGAGGCGTCAGTTCTTTTTATCAGAATTAACTCCGCACGGATGGCGAAATTGGAATAATTTTGTATCAAATGAGCGATCCAACTTGCGGCTCGGTGATCTGACTTTCTGTATTTACGATACCTGGTAGAACAATACTAGAAACAGTAGAAGTAGAAACCAGAAGAGTAGAACGCAAAGATGTAGAATAAACAGAAGTAGAGGAAGAAAGAGGAAATTTAGTGAGAGTACCAGGAGAGCCAGAGAAAGAAGCCCGATGAAACGGAGAAGGAGGAGATTCAGTGAGAGTACCAGAAGAGCCAGAGAAAGAAGGTCGAGGAGACAGAGAAGGAGGAGATTTAGTGGGAGTACCAGGAGAGCCAGAGAAAGAAGATCGAGGAGACGGAGAAGGATGGGATTTAGTGAGCGTACCAAGAGAGCCAGAGAAAGAAGACAGAGGAGACGGAGAAGGAGGATTTTTAGTGAGAGTACCAAGATAGCCAGAGAAAGAAGACAGAGGAGGCGGAGAAGGAGGATATTTATTGAGAGCACACGGAGAGCCAGAGAAAGAAGACCGAGGAGATGTAGACGGGGGGATTTAGTGAGAGTACCAAGAGAGCCAGAGAAAGAAGACAGAGGAGACAAAGAAGAAGGACATTTAGTGAGAGTACCAAGAGAGCCAGAGAAAGAAGCCCGATGAAACGGAGAAGGAGGAGATTCAGTGAGAGTACCAAAAGAGACAGGGAAAGAAGGTCGAGGAGACAGAGAAGGACGAGATTTAGTGGGAGTACCAGGAGAGCCAGAGAAAGAAGATCGAGGAGACGGAGAAGGATGGAATTTAGTGGGAGTACCAGGAGAGCCAGACAAAGAAGACCGGGGAGATGGAGAAGGAGGAGATTTAGTGAGCGTACCATGAGAGCCAGAGAAAGAAGAGCGAGGAGACGGGGAAGGGGGAGATTTATTGAGAGCACATGGAGAGCCAGAGAAAGAAGACCGAGGAGATGTAGAAGGGGGATTTAGTGAGAGTACCAAGAGAGCCAGAGAAAAAAGACTGATGAAGCGGAGAAGGAGAAGATTTAATGAGAGCAGAAGGAGATCCAGAGAAAGAAGACAGAGGAGACGGAGAAGAAGGAGATTTAGTGAGAGTATCAAGAGAGCCAGAGAAAGGAGACAGATGAGACGGAGAAGAAGGAGATTTAGTGAGAGTACCAAGAGATCCAGAGAAAGAAGACAGAGGAGACGGAGAAGGAGGAGATTTAGTGAGAGTGCCAGGAGAGCCAGAGAAAGAAGACAGAGGAGTCGGAGAAGAAGGAGATTTAGTGAGAGTACCAGGAGAGCCAGAGAAAGGAGACAGGGGAGACGGATAAGAAGGAGATTTAGTGAGAGTACCAGGAGAGCCAGATAAAGAAGACCGAGAGACGGAGGAGGAGGGAATTTAGTGAGAGTACCAAGAGAGCCAGAGAAAGGAGACAGAGGAGACGGAGAAGACGGAGATTTAGTGAGAGTACCAAGAGAGCCAGAGAAAGAAGACAGAGGAGACTGAGAAGGAGGAGATTTAGTGAGAGTGCCAGGAGAGCCAGAGAAAGAAGACAGAGGAGTCGGAGAAGAAGGAGATTTAGTGAGAGTACCAGGAGAGCCAGAGAAAGGAGACAGGGGAGACGGATAAGAAGGAGATTTAGTGAGAGTACCAGGAGAGCCAGATAAAGAAGACCGAGAGACGGAGGAGGAGGGAATTTAGTGAGAGTACCAAGAGAGCCAGAGAAAGGAGACAGAGGAGACGGAGAAGACGGAGATTTAGTGAGAGTACCAAGAGAGCCAGAGAAAGAAGACAGAGGAGACTGAGAAGGAGGAGATTTAGTGAGAGTGCCAGGAGAGCCAGAGAAAGAAGACAGAGGAGTCGGAGAAGAAGGAGATTTAGTGAGAGTACCAGGACAGCCAGATAAAGAAGACCGAGGAGACGGAGAAGGAGGAAATTTAGTGAGAGTACCAAGAGAGTCAGTGAAAGAAGACAGAGGAGACGTAGAAGGATGAGATTTACTGAGAGTACCAGGAGAGACAGAGAAAGAAGGCCGCGGAGACGGAGAAGGTGGTAGAGGAATAAGACTAGGCGAGACAGCGTACTAACTTTCCAAGCATCTTCAGTCACAATATGGTCCGGTGATTGCAAATTGAGGCGGTTACTCTGAGAGCAGGTAGGATGAGGTGTAGAAGAAAAAGAAGAGGTGGAAGTGCTTTGCCTTGATCTTTTCGTATTTTGTTTCTCACGCTGGTTTAGAGGGACAACACGAGTGGAGGTTTGTTTACTTCCTCAAATATTGTTCCTTACTCCAAACGCTGGGCTAAGTTCCGAAATATAACACTCATAAACCGAAAGAGTTTTATCTGTCAACTTGTTTTGAAGATTTTTCGAGCCCAGACCAACGCACGCGCCGAGGAGCTGTTGAAGTTTTTTCAAAGTCGGGATGCGACTGCATCGCTGAAGTGATTTGGGACTGCAACTCGTTTAAATTTCTCTTACAATGCTCAACTAAAGCATTTAATATCCGAATGGACCATCCAGCACTAATAATCTGTCTAAAACAGGAAAAACGTGACAAAATGGAAACCTGTGCGTGCGTGCGTGCGTGCGTGCGTGCGTGCGTGCGTGCGTGCGTGCGTGCGTGCGTGCGTGCGTGCGTGCGTGCGTGCGTGCGTGCGTGCGTGCGTGCGTGCGTGCGTGCGTGCGTGCGTGCGTGCGTGCGTGCGTGCGTGCGTGCGTGCGTGCGTGCGTGCGTGCGTGCGTGCGTGCGTGCGTGCGTTTTATTGATTTTGTGGGAACCTAGACAATAGTGCATGGGTTTTCATCAAAATTGTCTTTGTTTTTTTCTGAATCCTCACAAAGCCCGAGACTTCACGAATTGTTAAAACCTAATAATTTCATCTGTTTCACTCTTCCTGCATATGATTCGTTCATACTGTAGCAAGTGACATTTGTCAAACTTGTATAACCTGAATGGACGCACAAGACAACATTTTTAACCACGCCTCTAAAACGTGGAAATTATATGGGAATTTGACCTGAAGCTGTCAAATAAGTTGTGCTCACCTTGTCAGTGGAATGTGCATTAATCACCACTTAAATATCAACTCAGCGAGTTACAAATATTATATTATTTTATTTTAAATAAACAATACAAACCAAGAGACACAATAATTTAATATGCAACTTTTCAAGTGTCTGTGGGTGCCGTCTATCCCAACGTCTCCGTGTACCATCCGTTGATGTTATTCGAATACATCAAATAATAAAAAATAAACAATGCAGCGACTGACAATTTTCACAAATGTTACGAAGAAAATCATCATCATGAATATAAAATGTTTAGCATTGGAGATCTATTAGAAATAATTAGATTACATAAAGACACCAATGACGACATCGCGTCGCTTCCAAATAAAAAAACTAAGCGATTTAAATGATTGTCAGGTGAACAATTGGGTACGTTTGATGACTGTCGACAATCACGTTAAAATCTAAAAAATACAGAGTTGAAACTGACCAATGAAAGAACTTTGTGTGATTTGTTTAACGTGCCCATATTTGTGGCGGTCTGTTGTGTGTACTGAAGAAAAATTAATTATTTTCGTTTGAATAAACGGTGATTATATACTTTATTTATCTTTCCCGATATCTCTCTTTTATATTATAAGAATTAACTATTGTTTCTCTTTGTGTTAAGCGACATAAACCGAAAAGTCTCAGTACAAGCTTAATTATAACTCGCTACAGGAAACAACGGGAACAGAAACAACATTTAATTCTTGTTCAATCGTCTGGAACCACGAGGGATGTTTAAAGTGTGATGATTTTCCCGACAGAACTATCATTTATGAGTGCATAGAAAACAACCCACGTAGTAACGTTTAACCTCCTTCACTCTGATGACAAGATATCAAAATGTCAAGAAGCTGTTTTTCCCATAATGCATCTAGAAATTTAACTAATTCAATCTCGTTTGACAGAGCTCAATGAGCTCTGTCAAACGAGATTGAATTGGTTAAATTTCTAGTTGCATTATGGGAATTTTTTCTGCCTGAAATTTAGATATTTAGACATCTGTGTGGAGTGGGTTAATCATCAGGAAAACTAGAAGTTTGAATAATATATGTTACCCACTCTACCGATACATATTACTCTTCCATGTTATTTGACATCTTCCAAGTCGAACATTACACATTGCAACTGGTATTAGCGAAAGCAAAATATTGATAACAGACAGGGAGAGAACGCAAACTCAGAGTGGAAATATTTTTATTTTATTGCATTTAACGGAAATACTATTGATACAGTTTCGGAAATTTTCTTCTTTAAACGAAAAAAATTATGATCAAGTTTAGCGTAATGTTGATATTATGCCAGATTTATAAACTGCCAGATGGCGCTACTGCGTTTACGATTAAAAACAACACAAGGAACCTTTATGAGGATGTATTTGGAGAATCAGAGGCAAATATTAAGCCATACCAAACCAGACCAACAGATGTGTATGTATTATTTATTGTACTCAATATTGTTAAACTAGATATAGTGACACAGATATTGGTTATGGATGGGGTAGTTAAACTCGTTTGGTATGCTTACTTTTATACCTGGAATCCAAACTATTTTGGTGGTATTTCGAGCGTCTGGATAAATTCTGAAAAACTATGGACGCCTCACATGGCTGTAATAAATAGTGTGAAGAAATTTTCATATATCGGAAGCGATGGTGGTCATGCCAAGCTAATCTATAATGGGAAGATAGAGTGGCCAACAGCAGCTAATTTTGAGACTCAGTGTAAAATAAAAATAACAAGATTTCCATTCGACAGTCATCTCTGTTCTATTCTGTTGTCACCGATTGATGATATTGAAAACGTTCTTCTCCAAAATGGAACCGTAATTTCCAATTTCACATCACACTTGGATGAAAACACACCCGAGGAGTGGACACTCGATCCGATAAAAATGGATATTTTAGAGGAGACGTACAATACAATTTCCTTCAATATGGTGGTCTTAGAAATTAGACTGCACCGCAAGTCTATGTTTTATGTTGTTACAATTATTATTCCGTTAGTAATAATATCTCTAGCTAATATATGTGCTTGTTTAATACCTGTTGGTAGTGGTGAGAAAATGTCTTTCTGTGTCTCGGTATTCCTCTCTTATTCCCTATTCTTCAGTCTTATTTATGACATCATGCCAAAGACAGCCGGCTTCGTAGCAATATTAGAAATCCATATTGATGTTATGTTTTTCATCAGCTTACTTACAACTGTTGGAATGATAATGGTACAAATATGTCATAACAAAAACCCGGAAGATGAAGTTCCAGCATGGATCTATACTTGTTTGTGTTTGACAAGGAATGTGTCCAAGAAAAAAGTAGCTTGTAGCGAATGTGAAAGATCTTCATATGATGAGAACGAACAGGAAAACACAGAATGTAGCAACCACGAAAAATACACAGAAACAGTCGACTGGAAATTCGTCGGATCCAGACTGAATACGATTTGTTTCATCTTTGTAGTTTTCTTGACAATTGCTGTTACCATTGTTACTTTTTCTTTTACGTTTCTATCTTCAGAAGGCATTGTTTGATGGGTTATAAAATATACGATATTGGCGACATTCATACATCTTCTAACAAACATAACTATAAAATGACTATCCTAGCATGAATTCATCATACTTGGGGGAGGTGGGGGAGGGGGTATTCAGTGACGTTTGTAAGGTGGGTAGCGGGGAGCTCAAAGTACAAAGTCAGCAGGAATTTTAATAAGGTTTAATACCGGGAACGGAATTTAATGGCTCTTTGGTTCCCGGTTCTGAAAGTCAATCACGATTCCCGGGAAATTCTTAGACCCTGGTATCAATGATTGCTTCTTATAGTTCATGAAAATACGACGAATATCAATTTCTTTAGCGACCAGCATCGCCGTTGGAGATATGATTTCATCTCGCGAGTGGGAACTTCCCGGTTATCGATTCCGAAAATCATTGCAACTGCCCGGGAAATGCATAGAATAGATCCAGGAATCAAAGGTTGCCGAACGATTCTGTCCTACGAATGTGCCGGGTATCGGGACTGATATTCATAAATGAGAACTTGAAAATTCCCCGTATCGTGACTGCCTTTCAAAAACGAGAACCAGAAAATTCCCGATCCCGAGATTAACCCGTACACTTTAGTGAACATACCTTAGGCCCGTGGTTTTAAGGGAGGCGGTCCACTTGGCCCTCTATGGCTCGCCTAAGGTAAAAATAATTAAGAATGCACTGTGTCAGGATATGTTATTGCTACCACGTAGTTTTCCGAGATAGTATATTGAAGTCGTGACCTCATCTCTGGGCATCTCCCCATGTAGGCCCATGAGTTTTCCATTACACTGACCACACTACACAAGGACTCTATATTTCCAGCTATTCAGCTACTCCTTCCAAATGACTATCAGTCATACATACTCTGCCAATCATACCTACCTCCTGCCAGTTTATCTCAACTCCTTTCAACTGACTGTCAGTCATTTGGGAGGAGTAGATATTGGCTGAATAGCAGCCAGTCTCTAGTCCTTGTGTAATCTGGATCGCGGGGTAAAAATTCAAATCGACTGGTCGGAAAAGTTGAAAACATAAAGGAAATTGATTTCTTTGAATTTTCAAATATTGGAATATATACCTTCGAATTTCCAACTATTCAATTATTGAAAATTATGATAGTTATTGGAGGCGGACGGGTGGTGGACACCCCCAGGCACCCACTGTCGCCACGTGCCTGGGTATAATACAATACACAAGGATATATGTGGAACTTACGCTTCTCTACATTTTGAAGAATCCACATTTTTTGACTCCGTATTAAAAAAAATTTTTTTGGGTGAAGCGAAAATGTTCTCTTTTTCGACTCACATTTTATACAAGAGACCAATAATGCGAGAGAATCTTTGGTTACATCCTAAGAGTAAAGAATCCCCTTCCTGCTGATTTTTAATAAGACTGCAATGACAGGAATCCCGAAGAGACCAATTCAGGTTACCTCATTTGACTCGTAACCACCCCACCACCGCCATGCAAACCTTGATTCTCTGGTAGTATAATATGATATAGAAGGGTGGGAACGCCGTGGCTCACTAGGTAGAGATGCAGGCTGCAAGCCGAGAGGTCCTCGGTTCGAATCCCACCTGCGGCAACCGCGTTATGTCCCAAATGCCTGCGTGGGGGTACGGTGGCGTTGTGTACTAAGGCATACTGTACGTCGATTGCGCACTTGTCTTCAATCAATGCTAACCCTGCTTGTGTGGATTTAGTATGTTGGAAATTCTGACAGTTGCTGTCCGTTTCTCGATGGTTCTCCTAGGATACTCCGGCTTCCTCCACCCGTACAACTGCCCGACACGGGGTGACCCTGGCTGTCGAAAGTGTTGTTGAGCCCTAATAAATAAATAAATAAATAAATAAAATAAATAAATAAATAAATAATGTTGAAGAGTATTTGTAAACATAAAGTTGGACTCACGTCCCGCTTTCTCTCTGGACTCACGCCCCGCTCTCTCTCTCTCTCTCTCTCTCTCTCTCTCTCTCTCTCTCTCTCTCTCTTTCTCTCAACTATTTCTGGGAAAAAGTTGGAAATGGGTCCCATGTTCTGTTATTCCACAAAACCAACTATTTCAATTTCCAATTTCTTGGCGTGCGGCGGGTCTTTGGATTGAGCGTTGGATTTCTGATCGTGTTAGGCTCGATCCTGACACACATTGCGTGCGCTGTATCTTTGGTAAGGCACTTAATTCAGTTGTCCAAGAGGGAGCTCGGTGATGTAGTGTACTCAGACATACTACACTTCGACGGTACAAATGCATTCAAACGATGTTAAGCGGGGTCAGCAATTTAGAAAGCCGCACTGTTTCTGGCCGTTGTTCAATACGTTTGTCTGTAATTCCCCAAAACAACCGTAGAGCTGTCCTGCGAATTCCCTAGCCTTCCAAGTTTCCCCAATAGTGCCAATACTTTCCATCATCAGTGTACCTAATGAGTTTCATTAGATACAGAGAGAAAACCTTACCATTCTCAGCCCACGGATAACCATACTGAATGGAGTTTTGCAAACTGTGCTAATGTTTCATACTTTGGCTAAGTTACCAAAGTCGAAGGTATCGTGATACGGAGGACCAGAATAAATAGATTTTGTTGACCATCGAGGGTTAACTGATTCCCTCTAGTTACCTCACTCTAATGTACATGCCAAGCCTACTCAATCTCTGTATAGCTTACCGTCTACATCGGGTAATGCCGTCTACCTGACGGCCAATATCATGAGCTGTCGTAGCTCCTAACTTCCTCTTCTGAGCCTACTCTCATCTATGGAAAACCGTCGGTCCGAAGCTGTTCTATTTCTGGATCTGTGTTCTGTGTAGCCCCTTTTAGTCTACAATTGTGCCTATACTTTCCCACTGACGCGACACCTATCTGCCTATCTAGCCTAACCTATAGCATGGGGACCGTCCGCAGCTCTTTCACCTACGACTCCGACGCGGTCTATATGCCTCTCCAGACCGGCAATGATTTTTCCACAACCTATCCCTACTTTTAGTTCCTATTCGGCGGTAATACATTATCCTCAAAGTGTTTCTCTTGAACTGGCGGCAATCGATTTGTATTAATAAAAACCCTGTTTCAAGTCCTTTGAAAATCTCATCACCGCTAAACGTAGATACTTCGGACAGACCCGTGTCGAAATTGATGGCCAACAGAGACCACCATATACCCATGTGCGCTACTAGTAATTAACCGATCGTAATTTACCAAAACATTAAGATTATCTTTCTAAGTAAAAAAGACATCTAGCGCGCATAGTTAATGTATTTTTGATTTATGCATACATTAAACTGCATCTCTAATTTAGATAATTAGTTTTATTTAAGCTCCAGACCGCTCTCACCCCCACCCCATCCCCATCTGCGATTTAATACTTCATTAAACTCATCATGTTATTGCGTCTTCACTTATTTATATCTAATTAAATATATAGCGGATTTACTTGATGAATTAGGGAGCGCGGTGGCGTTGCGGTAACCAGTTCTCGTCAGATCACTGAAGTTAAGCAACGTCGAGACCGGTTAGACCTTGGATGGGTGACCGTCTTGAGCGATCAATTCGGACTCCCGCGTTGTGTCCTTGAGCAAGACACTAAGCCCCGATTTTCCACATGGGGGCACGATGACGCCGTGTACTAAGACGTACTGAACGTCGATGGTACGCATGTCTTCAACCAATCTAACCCTGCCTGTGCTGCAGTGCGGAGTTACCATGTTGGGGAGCTGGCAGCTGCTCGTCGTTGCTCGGTGGTTCTCTCCGGGTACTCCGACTTCCTCCACTCGTAAAACTGTCACATGATTAGCAATTGTGCATAAGTATATGACCTTAAACACCAATAAATAAATGAATATACTTGATGAATAGGTTTTTTGCGGTTCCAGATATGACAATTCTTACATTCGATGTGGAGAATTAGAAAAAATATATACACTTTTCAACAATAAAATCGGGAATTTCAGCTATCACCTTGACAAGTTTATTACATTTTTTACCCAATTTTCATCAAAAGAGAATGTGTGAAGCGGATCCAAAGGGCAAACTTTTAACACTTTAGCATCAAGTTTACGTAATATTAAGATTACTTCGGCAGTGAAAGTTCATATAATTATTCTTCGAAAATATTGATTGCAAAAGGAAGAGAGTTTATCACATTTACGACAGTTTATTACATTTATGGTCGTTTATTACATTTATGACCACTTTTTGATTACATTTATGATCGTTTATTACATTTATGACCACTTTCTTATTACATTTACGGCAGGTGAAGTTTAGTCTCCGAAGATGTATGGAACATTTCGAAACATGTTTAGGGCGGGGTTTTTTTATACCTCGGCATCAAGTTAGATAGTACTAAGACTACTTCGGCACTGGATGTTCATATTATAACACTTACGAAAGTTTATTACATTTATGGTCGTTTATTACATTTATGGTCGTTTACAACATTTATGACCACTTTTTTATTACATTTAAGACAGGTTGTAGTTTTATTTTATTACATTTACGCATGTAACACTCATTGTTTTTATCATTAATTTTACAATACGTATTAATTCGACTGCGAGGTTCATGATTGGATCTTAGGAAATTTATGGAAAATTAAAATATCAGTACTTGCAGAATAGAACCCTCCGAGGGCCCAAGGTTGCTTTCAAGTAATAAACCCGATCCTACTATATGTTTTATTACACATCCCTCACTGTATTTCTCGTGATCACATGGATTTTAGGTCCATGCGGTAATTTTAACCAGGAAGCTCTCGTGCGATCCGATGAAAAGTACCCTTCGCGTGCACAAGTTGTCTCGTTAGGGTGGTTCTTAAAGTTTGCAGCGTTTGTTGGAAAAGAACCAATGAGAACCATCAGCCATATTTATCTGTCGGAATTACCGATTCTCATTCCAAAATGTTTGATGCACAACTTTGCTAAACACTATTGGTAGTCATCCGACATACATAATCTCCACCTGGAAAATGAACACTGAAACTCTACCTTTGCTTTCGTTATTGAAAACCGAGGAAATCTTAATTAATTTGGGGCAAAATGTCCAAATTGGGCTCGATATTGGCGCCTGGCACTGGCACAGTTCCTATAGAATTTTGTAACATTGCTACCCTCAGCGCCGCGTGCTGCCGACGAGTCGATACGAGGCCTGCTGTATAATCTTATTCAATTCACACTTCGGCAATGAAGCAGAATGTTTGCCAACACAAACATACTTTGACGATCATGTTAAGTTGAAGTACTTCTCAGGAAGCAGGATAAAATAAATCGTGAAAACTGGTTACCGCGAAGCAGAAAGACTGACTGCTACACTCCGACACTGCGACAGTGCCTGCAGATGTCTGGCTGCTAGCACATACAGTTACTGATTAACTATCACCAATTCCACCCTTACTACTAGTAGTAGACCTTACTGGGTGACACCCCACCCCTCCCACAGCCACACTTGTTGAAGAAAGAAAATAATGTGGAAGAATGACTCAGCAGTTTACATTTGTGGAACCAATGATTTTTTTACGTGTTTGTGGGCAACGTTTTGGGAGCTTTTTCGGGGGTGGTGGTTGCCAATGTCGTAATGCTGAAATATGACTTTCTGTCGTTTGTACTGGGGAAAAAAATGTTACCACCTACCTACTACTGGATAGTCTTGAAGAGGAGAAGAGTGGTAAATATATGTGGTCTGATTTAATATATTGTCAATTTTATGAGACGACTTCCATGAAAAATAATAATTATAATATTTAAAACATAGACAGTATGACAATATTTACCAAACATAGATTTATATGGATTTTTAAGTGACTAATTAAGAATGTTTGCTAGTATTTCTGTTTTGTTCAAGCATATTATTTTGCTTTAACTGTCAGCATCAAAACTTAAATCAAATTCCTCCTATATGGGGGGTTTCAGCACTCTCACCCCGTCCACCAACAACCTGCTAATTTTGCAGTTTTCATGGCAAGGGATTTGTATTTTCAGAACAAAATGTTCAGAGAGTGGGGGTATTTTTTAATTTTGGCAAATATAAGGGCAGAGGGCAGAGCATTTTCATTGTCTACCAGGGCAAATTCGAGATAAGGATCTGCATTTTGATTTTGAAACAAAAATTCAGGTCAGTTTGATTGCTCAGCCCCCATCTGGGATGTCCACAAGAAAATGTCCTCCAAAAGCCTATCATCGGCCATTAAATATTAAAAGGTTCCTTTTCATGTTCTGTCGGTCGATAGTACCTGAGTTTGTGTGATTTCTGAAATAAAACCTGAAGCAGCGAAGCTGCTGAAGGTTTTATTTCAGAAATCACACAAACTCAGGTACTATCGACCGATAGAACATGAAAAGAAACGTTCTAATTATTTTATTATGCCGAACAAAATATAGCTTTCATTGTTAAGCGTTGGCTGCCACATGCCATAAATCTTGTTATAACAAATTAGTCGAATCCAAAAACATGACGTCATTTTGAACGAATTACGTCTCTTTAGGAGTTTCTAGATCACCAAATTCGAAAATGACTTGTCACACGCCCAAAACACGCCCACTGAAGATGATATATTTGTTGGTAAGTTTGTGTCTATCGGTGAGGAAAAAAGTTAAACGGACACGGCGCCAGCGTTTGGTGTTGAGAAATTCCAATCAGAGCGTGCGTAATCGACGCTGATCAATGGAAGTGGAACTTACATTTTCTGTGTTCTCTTGTCTCTAGGGAAGAGCGTTCCGATAGTACCCGTGTTTTGCCCCAAAACTCCAGTACTATGACTTTTAGAAGGTGTCAAATTAACCAATTATGACTGATGTTACAAACGTGGGGCATAATAAATTCTATTAGTCCGCTATAAAACTACTTACTAAATGCAAATTCAAAATAATTCAAATTTAAGATTGACTATATTTTGGACCAGACACATAAAGAATTATTTTTACTTTGAACCAGATAACAAGACAAAAATGTTGATAGAACCGTTCAGATAACAAATTGGTGAAGTATAGTTGTACAAAATGATGAAAAAGTTAATCAATCTTTAAAAATATCATCAACAAAAATATGTTGGAGCCCCCACACCCTTTATTTCTCTTTCAGCCTCTGACACAGACTTCTGGATTCTCAGTTCAGGAACTTTTAAGAACATGCTGCCTGGATAGTGATGGTGGGGTTGGGAGGTTGTAAAGGTGTATAAACTTGTGGAGACAAGAGACGTGACATTTTCTTGCAATTATCGTACAATTTGTTTCTCGCTTTGTATGTAGTACATGTGGACTACCTAAAGCCTTTATTGTAAGTGCAGTCCATTTCAAACAAAGGTTATCAAGACTTGAGGAAAAATTAAAAAAAGGCTAAATGTCAAGTTAGAAAGAGAAACTTTAATCTTTATAATGTTGAAAAATAAAGTGTTAACTTCCACAACCTACCGAGTTCACCCAGAATGGAATCACAAACTGCCCAAGTTAATCTAAACGATCGAATGGACACACCGGAAGGTTAATTATTGCACAAAAAGGTCTTTTCTCATAAAGTAATTTTGTTACAATGCAGAACAGAAATGACGATATCCTAATGTACAGTCAACCCGAGTTGTATTTTAGACCAGTTCGCATCGTATTTAAATTAAAACCCTTGTACACTTTTCATCCACCGGATATAATGATGTCTGCACACACACTCCTCAAAACACATTTCAGAGATCATAATTTCCAATTTTTGGTGTTGAACGAACTCTTTTGATGTTTTGAGTGTTCGGACCGACATGTTTTGGCGAATAAAATGAATCAACAGGTGGCAAGGTCAAAGACTCAAGACTGTTTCTCTGAGAAAATTGCCCGTTTCTCAGTAAAATCCATTCAACCGTTCGAACTGTCGACAATTTAATTCAATTAGCGATTAATTACTGTGAATTCTTTTACAGGGTTGGGTGTGTAATAAATACAGAACCACACTTATGTTTGAATTGGTTAACGATTACTGGACTCGAGCGAAAGGCACTGGGATACTACTAACGGATCTCGTGGTATCCCTGCGCCACTCGCTCCATTCAAACATAAGTGTGGTTCTGTATATTGTCCACACACACAGTTATATAATAATACAGATTTATTGCTCTAACGGATACAAACGTCATAGACAAGACTCAGGAAAAGGATAAAATTTCGTTACATGGGCAATTGTCCAAAATATATCGATGTTAATGTTTGACATAAATTTGAAAATAAACCGCTAATTCTCCAGGAAGTATTTATTTGAACATTTAAACCCAGAAACCGCTCTACTACACAAAATATTTCTGGAAGCACAAATCATTATTTTTGCGAAACTGCGTTAAGTCAAAGTCACTTTCATTCAAACCACCTGTTATCTTCGAATAAGCACCGAATGATCATGTTATTATATTCATGGGGAAAAGACAAGATTCAAATGTTTTTATTTGAACATTTAAACCCAGAAACCGTTCTACTATACTGGTGGAAGAATCCGGGCACAGTGAGTATCTAGCTCACTCTGTAAAGCTTTTGTGAATAGACACAGCGATCCCGACGACAAAATTATGGCTAATTGTATACCCGAGAATATCCGGAACCTACTATCAAGTTTTGATTTATTCGGAAATCACTTGGAATGGAGTTTCAAAGTATAAAAAGGAGATATGGACTTAGCTTTGAGTTGGAAGAAACCAAAAGAAAAGAACAAATCTGTTTCACATCGCTTGAGGGATGAGATTCGTCTAAAGGAATTGAAACAGAGAAAGGAAATGGAGAGAGAACTGGTGGGATCTATGTCTGTTCAATCGGAGGAAAAATGTTCGTCAGCAGTTAGTACAATTACGCAATCATCCATAGCAAACAAAGTGCACGTCTATGTGGACGCCGTAGCAAGCATCGCCGACTCTTTTACACAAACTCTCAGAGTATGTTCCGAAAGTATCGGTCTGATGACGAACATGTCCGTTGAACATGTCGGTGTTTAAACTTCCTCGATTGTCCAGACATCTCACATCTCAGAGACAAAGAACATCAAAACTACTGCCCAGTTCCCCAGTGCCATTAAGAATAATCAGCAATTTTTTTTTATCAATTTCAACCATTGACAGTAAAGTTACCTAAAAGATAGTACGCCGCCGCATTAACCCCCCAAATAAAGCCAAAGATAGTACGCCGCCGCATTAACCCCCCAAATAAAGCCAAAGATAGTACGTCGCCGCATTAACCCCCCCAAATAAAGCCAAAGATAGTACGTCGCCGCATTAACCCCCCTAAATAAAGCCAAAGATAGTACGCCGCCGCATTAACCCCCCAAATAAAGCCAAAGATAGTACGTCGCCGCATTAACCCCCCAAATAAAGCCAAAGATAGTACGTCGCCGCATTAACCCCCCAAATAAAGCCAAAGATAGTACGCCGCCGCATTAACCCCCCAAATAAAGCCAAAGATAGTACGTCGCCGCATTAACCCCCCAAATAAAGCCAAAGATAGTACGTCGCCGCATTAACCCCCATATAAAGCCAAAGATAGTACGCCGCCGCATTAACCCCCCAAATAAAGCCAAAGATGGTACGTCGCCGCATTAACCCCCCAAATAAAGCCAAAGATAGTACGTCGCCGCATTAACCCCCCAAATAAAGCCAAAGATAGTACGTCGCCGTATTAACCCCCCAAATAAAGCCAAAGATAGTACGCCGCCGCATTAACCCCCCAAATAAAGCCAAAGATAGTACGCCGCCGCATTAACCCCCCAAATAAAGCCAAAGATAGTACGCCGCCGCATTAACCCCCCAAATAAAGCCAAAGATAGTACGCCGCCGCATTAACCCCCCAAATAAAGCCAAAGATAGTACGTCGCCGCATTAACCCCCCAAATAAAGCCAAAGATAGTACGTCGCCGCATTAACCCCCCAAATAAAGCAAAAGATAGTACGCCGCCGTATTAACCCCCCAAATAAAGCCAAAGATAGTACGCCGCCGCATTAACCCCCCAAATAAAGCCAAAGATAGTACGCCGCCGCATTAACCCCCCAAATAAAGCCAAAGATAGTACGTCGCCGCATTAACCCCCCAAATAAAGCCAAAGATAGTACGTCGCCGCATTAACCCCCCAAATAAAGCCAAAGATAGTACGCCGCCGTATTAACCCCCCAAATAAAGCCAAAGATAGTACGCCGCCGCATTAACCCCCCAAATAAAGCCAAAGATAGTACGTCGCCGCATTAACCCCCCCAAATAAAGCCAAAGATAGTACGCCGCCGCATTAACCCCCCAAATAAAGCCAAAGATAGTACGCCGCCGCATTAACCCCCCAAATAAAGCCAAAGATAGTACGTCGCCGCATTAACCCCCCAAATAAAGCCAAAGATAGTACGTCGCCGCATTAACCCCCCAAATAAAGCCAAAGATAGCACGCCGCCGTATTAACCCCCCAAATAAAGCCAAAGATAGTACGTCGCCGCATTAACCCCCCAAATAAAGCCAAAGATAGTACGTCGCCGCATTAACCCCCCAAATAAAGCCAAAGATAGTACGTCGCCGCATTAACCCCCCAAATAAAGCCAAAGATAGTACGTCGCCGCATTAACCCCCCAAATAAAGCCAAAGATAGTACGCCGCCGCATTAACCCCCAAATAAAGCCAAAGATAGTACGTCGCCGCATTAACCCCCCAAATAAAGCCAAAGATAGTACGTCGCCGCATTAACCCCCCAAATAAAACCAAAGATAGTACGCCGCCGCATTAACCCCCCAAATAAAGCCAAAGATAGTACGTCGCCGCATTAACCCCCCAAATAAAGCCAAAGATAGTACGTCGCCGTATTAACCCCCCAAATAAAGCCAAAGATAGTACGCCGCCGCATTAACCCCCCAAATAAAGCCAAAGATAGTACGCCGCCGTATTAACCCCCAAATAAAGCCAAAGATAGTACGCCGCCGCATTAACCCCCCAAATAAAGCCAAAGATAGTACGCCGCCGCATTAACCCCCCAAATAAAGCCAAAGATAGTACGCCGCCGCATTAACCCCCCAAATAAAGCCAAAGATAGTACGTCGCCGCATTAACCCCCCAAATAAAGCCAAAGATAGTACGTCGCCGCATTAACCCCCCAAATAAAGCCAAAGATAGTACGCCGCCGTATTAACCCCCCAAATAAAGCCAAAGATAGTACGCCGCCGCATTAAACCCCCAAATAAAGCCAAAGATAGTACGTCGCCGCATTAACCCCCCAAATAAAGCCAAAGATAGTACGTCGCCGCATTAACCCCCCAAATAAGGCCAAAGATAGTACGTCGCCGCATTAACCCCCCAAATAAAGCCAAAGATAGTACGCCGCTGCATTAACCCCCCAAATAAAGCCAAAGATAGTACGCCGCCGCATTAACCCCCCAAATAAAGCCAAAGATAGTACGTCGCCGCATTAACCCCCCAAATAAAGCCAAAGATAGTACGTCGCCGCATTAACCCCCCAAATAAAGCCAAAGATAGTACGCCGCCGTATTAACCCCCAAATAAAGCCAAAGATAGTACGCCGCCGCATTAACCCCCCAAATAAAGCCAAAGATAGTACGCCGCCGCATTAACCCCCCAAATAAAGCCAAAGATAGTACGCCGCCGCATTAACCCCCCAAATAAAGCCAAAGATAGTACGTCGCCGCATTAACCCCCCAAATAAAGCCAAAGATAGTACGTCGCCGCATTAACCCCCCAAATAAAGCCAAAGATAGTACGCCGCCGTATTAACCCCCCAAATAAAGCCAAAGATAGTACGTCGCCGCATTAACCCCCCAAATAAAGCCAAAGATAGTACGTCGCCGCATTAACCCCCCAAATAAAGCCAAAGATAGTACGTCGCCGCATTAACCCCCAAAATAAAGCCAAAGATAGTACGTCGCCGCATTAACCCCCCAAATAAAGCCAAAGATAGTACGCCGCCGCATTAACCCCCCAAATAAAGCCAAAGATAGTACGTCGCTGCATTAACCCCCCAAATAAAGCCAAAGATAGTACGCCGCCGCATTAACCCCCCAAATAAAGCCAAAGATAGTACGCCGCCGCATTAACCCCCCAAATAAAGCCAAGGATAGTACGTCGCCGCATTAACCCCCCAAATAAAGCCAAAGATAGTACGTCGCCGCATTAACCCCCCAAATAAAGCCAAAGATAGTACGTGGCCGCATTAACCCCCCAAATAAAGGTTCCACAATACCTTATAAAGATAGTACGTCGCCGCATTAACCCCCAAATAAAGCCAAAGATAGTACGTCGCCGCATTAACCCCCCAAATAAAGCCAAAGATAGTACGCCGCCGTATTAACCCCCCAAATAAAGCCAAAGATAGTACGTCGCCGCATTAACCCCCAAATAAAGCCAAAGATAGTACGTCGCCGCATTAACCCCCCAAATAAAGCCAAAGATAGTACGTCGCCGCATTAACCCCCCAAATAAAGCCAAAGATAGTACGTCGCCGCATTAACCCCCCAAATAAAGGTTCCACAATACCTTATAAAGATAGTACGTCGCCGCATTAACCCCCCAAATAAAGGTTCCACAATACCTTATAAAGATAGTACGCCGCCGCATTAACCCCCCAAATAAAGGTTCCACAATACCTTATAAAGATAGTACGCCGCCGCATTAACCCCCCAAATAAAGCCAAAGATAGTACGTCGCCGCATTAACCCTCCAAATAAAGGTTCCACAATACCTTATAAAGTGGCAAGACAGACCAGCGACGGAAAACAACTGGATAGATGGTGATTTGGACAATATCGCTCTAAATTTAGTGAATGGAATGACAGACAAAATTCGACGTAATATATCTGCAAAAACAGGAAAAAGTTTCGTTGGAAATATAAGGACCACCGTTTACCCAGACCCTCGGTACCCCACAAACATTCACCATTTAGTTTCATGCCATAGTCGTTTTGGTGACATTTCATATACAGTATAACGACGGGGGCATCGGTACGAATTCTTCCAAGTGAAGTCTGGGAACGATTGTGTAAACACAAAAATGAGAGAATAGCTGAGAGACACCAAAACAAAAAGTGATTCATGAGAAGCGAGGACGCATCTCATTGAAGGCAAGGAGTACTGACTGTGGCAGCGTTAAAATGGCAGGTGACATTTAGTTCCAACATCAGCCAATCATTCTCTTCGTAAATATAATAAACTATTATTTTAGCATTTACGCACAAAAATGTTAGATTAATTACAATTATTCACTGCAAACTTAAAGAATGTCATTGAATGGACCGAATTAGTAATTTGTCCCAGCATGCATTATATTCTACTGAAAGGTGCTTTTAACTGTAAAGATTAATGCTAATCTCTAAACTATCTGGCAGATTCGAAAACAATGAAACTCGCTACTCGGCTTTTCACTGCTCCGTTTAATTCACTGGTTATTATTTGTATGATATTGTTTCTGAAACTGTTTCAACCGTTCTGGCGCGCCACGTCAAATGTTCTATTGTCTCATTTTTGTATATATATTGCTGTTTTACATTGTTAATTCACTTTTTGTTTGGAGTCTTCGCGAAAGTCACCATTCTAAGTTCCAGTCGGAGGCTCGATTGTTCGTTGTTTATTCAAACATATATCGATATTAATTTTTGTCATAAATTTAAAAGTAAACCGCTAATTTTCCAAGAGGTATTTATTTGAACATTTAAACCCAGAAACCGCTTTACTATACAAAATATTTCTGGAGGCACAAATAATTATTTTTGCGAAACTACGTTAAGTCAAAGTCACTTTCATTCAGATCACCTGTTATCTTTGAATAAGCACCGAATGATCATGTTATTATATGCATGGGGAAAAGACAAGATTCAAATGTTCAAAATAATCTATAAAGCAAAATTAACGAGGCTGGTTTTGGGGATTTATACCCTGTGTCAATCTTTTCCCTTAGAGAAACACTAACTGGTTTGAGGATTTATACCCTGTGTCAATCTTTTCCCTTAGAGGAACACTAACTGGTTTGGGGATTTATGCCCTGTGTCAATCTTTTCCCTTAGAGGAATACTAACTGGTTTGGGGATTTATACCCTGTGTCAATCTTTTCCCTCAGAGGAACATTAACTGGTTTGGGGATTTATACCCTGTGTCAATCTTTTCCCTCAGAGGAACACTAACTGGTTTGGGGATTTATACCCTGTGTCAATCTTTTCCCTCAGAGGAACACTAACTGGTTTGGGGATTTATACCCTTTGTCAATCTTTTCCCTTAGAGGAACACTAACTGGTTTGGGGATTAATACCCTTTGTCAATCGTTTCCCTTAGAGGAACACTAACTGGTTTGGGGAATAATACCCTTTGTCAATCGTTTCCCTTAGAGGAACACTAACTGGTTTGGGGATTAATACCCTTTGTCAATCTTTTCCCTTAGAGGAGCACTAACTGGTTTGGGGATTTATACACTGTGTCAATCTTTTGCCTCAGAGGAACACTAACTGGTTTTGGGATTTATACCCTGTGCCAAGCTTAGCACTTAGAAGAACACTAACTGGTTTTGGGATTTATACCCTGCGTCAATCTTTTCCCTTAGAGAAACACTAACTGGTTTGAGGATTTACACCCTGTGTCAATCTTTTCCCTTTGAGGAACACTAACTGGTTTGGGGATTTATGCCCTGTGTCAATCTTTTTCCTTAGCGAAACACTAACTGGATTGGGAATTTATACCCTGTGTCAGTCTTTTCCCTTAGAGGAACACATCGTATCCACAAATTGTGTCTGAGAAAAATAACGTAAAACCCGAGGGGTACGATAACAAATCAATGAGTGGAGGGAACAAAAAGAAAATTGAGTCCAGTAGTCATGATGAAGATATTACACTGGAAGCTTGTTTGTAACAGACTGAACGCATTGCTCCTTATATTCACTGATTGACAATATTTTATTTCCAAACAAACAATATAAAAAGTACAAAAAACAGAGATTGCACAAAAAATAACATAAACTGTGAATTGAAAAATGGATCCAGCAGAAAGCTGATGCTTATGTAGGCTGTCTCCACCTTAGGATTAAACGTTGGAGTATGAACGTCGGAAGATCACATTTTGTCGTACTTGTAAAGTGGTAATCTGAAGAGTGAGATTGGATTATATAACAGAAGTTTGTGTTTTTGAATGGTGAATGTTGTAACTGGAGGTAGAGGCTGGAGTAATTCGACCGACCGAGTGGGTACTATGGCGGTTGGGTTCCTGTGAAATGGACGAAGATAGGTGGAACCCGACCAGTTAAGACAGTCTGGCGCTGACATGTTACACTCTATAAATTTATTCAAGCATAACATAAACTGTTTAGATCAATGGACCAACGAAATGGAACCGAGATATCACTCCATTATTATGTCGTCTCATGAAAGCATAAAATTCCCAACTGCAATACTTCGGTATTGCAGTTGGTACCTTCATATTTTCAAGAATGATCCTCAGTTATAAAATGAAACACTAGAAAGATTCAAGCTGAGCCGACACAGTTAAGAATTTAGGATAGCTACACTCAAAAGTCAAATCATCAGCGCGGTACGTTTATTTTTCTCCATATACGGCGCATGCCGCTTGGGGAATTCATCACAGGACACGACGATCGATCAATCAAAGGGAAATAACTCGAAATCGTTCTTGTTCAAAAATAAAGGAAGATATGTCTTTTTCAGTTTCTCTAATTATTATTTTTATCAAGGTTTTCGTCACTGGAATGTCGTTTGAGGATTATATAATAAAACAAATCTCGACTCACTGAACGGGCAGGATAATAAATTCGCCACACGGTGTTTCAACATGGTGTTCGGGACTGTACTACCATTCTGAGATTCATATGTCTGTCGGCTTTCAGTCTCAGGAAATACAGATCTCAGAAGAATAGTACATATACCCTACTGAAACACCGTGTAACTAATATTCCTCACATAAATCATCATGAAAATCGACTTTCGATAAACTTATCCCCCTTCAAGTTATTGGACGCGCGAGAACGGCCCAATTAAGAGGCAAGTAATTGTTGAGAAAACACATATGTCTTATGACATCGGTAGAAAATACAGCCAACTTTCCTCTTGTTACTTTTAATGAATGAAAATAACAGACAGCTTCCGGAGCTGTCTGTTTTTTTCATTCATTAAAAGTAACTAGCCATTTAGATGCAAATTGTTTACAGATAATTCGTCATTAAGATTATCCCTCAGTATCACACCTTCCAACACTGATTGTCCTCTTTTGCTCTTTATTCAGCGACAGTGTTTTTATAGTAATTTGTAAGTTTTTATTCATTCGGGAAAGAAACGAGCAAATCTTACCTCCCAGATTTCTAAATTAGTAGAAAGGACAGTGTCTGTATTATATGTAACGGCTAGAACACTGTTGATATAATGAATAGAAAAATGTTACGAAAATCAAAGGATGGAGAAAACGACGTTTTCGAATTATTTAAAGTGGGTTTCAACAGACAATAATAGTCAAACGTTCAAATTCATTAGGAGAAAATGGAAAGAGCCAGCTTCTGTATTGCTACTCAACGGAAACATACCAGAAGTTAGTGAAATGTTGTGCACACTGATGATACAAATTCGCTAACATTTCGAATGTTCAATCTTTATATAAAATACCCTGAGTGTTAAATTTACTGGCATCTTTACAAAATTAAAGGGAGCTAACTTTCCCCTAAAATTTTCTTTCAATGGTAGAAATTACCAGTGATTATACTTGACGTATCGAGGTCTCAAAAATGGACTTTCCAGATGAACTGATTATCCAACTTGACAGATGAACAGGTGATCGACTACAAATAATTGTGATTTCCCTAAAATTATAATCTGTTGAGTAGTTTAAATTTTAAACATCTCAGAATGCAAACGATAATACAATGTAAGTACAAGAATAGAAAAAATCAATGACATATTTTACGGGTAATGTTTGGGCATGAAGGATATTTTGTCTCGTGGACTATTTGGAAGTAAAACATCTTGAGAACAAACCACAGTCATCTTGTCCTCAAATCACTCAGTCAAAAATCATTTCAGGTGCTCAACAATTACCCATATAACGAAATTGTATCTTTTTCCTGAGTCTTGTCTATGACGTTTGTATCCGTTAGAGCAATAAATCTGTATTATTATATAATTGTGTGTGTGGAAAATATACAGAACCACACTTATGTTTGAATGGAGTGACTGGCGCAGGGATACCACGAGATCTGTTAGGCTCGAGTAGTATCCCAGTGCCACTCGCTCTAGTAATCGTTAACCCATTCAAACATAAGTGTGGTTCTGCATTTATTACACACCCAACCCTGAAAAAGAATTCACTGTAATTAATCGCAAATTGAATTAAATTGTCGACAATTCGAACGGTTGAAAGGATTTTACTGAGAAACGGGCAATTTTGTCAGAGAAACAGTCTTGAGTCGTTGAACTTGCCACCTGTTGATTCATTTTATTCGCCAAAAACATGTCGGTCCGAACACTCAAAACATCAAAAGGGTGCGTTCAACACCAAACATTGGAAATTATGAGCTCTGAAATGTATTTTGAGGAGGGTGCGTGTGCAGGCATCATTACAACCGGAGGATGAAAAATGTACGAGGATTTTAATTTAAATACGATGCGAACTGGTCGCTCTGTTTAAATTTCGTAGTTTTTAAACTGAAACTAAATTACAACTCGGGTTGACTGTGCATTAGGATATCGTCATTTCTGTTCTGCATTGTAACAAAATTACTTTCTGAGAAAAGACATTTTTGTGCAATAATTAACCTTCCGGTGTATCCATTCGATCGTTTAGAGTAACTTGGGCAGATTGTGATTCCATTCTGGGTGAACTTGGTAGGTTGTGGAAGTTAACACTTTATTTTTCAACATTATAAAGATTAAAGTTTCTCTTTCTAACTTGACATTTAGCCTTTTTTAAAATTTTTCCTCAAGTCTTGATAACCTTTGTTTGAAATGGACTGCACTTACAATAAAGGCTTTAGGTAGTACACATGTACTACATACACAGCGAGAAACAAATTGTACGATAATTGCAAGAAAATGTCACGTCTCTTGTCTCCACAAGTTTATACACCTTTACAACCTCCCAACCCCACCATCACTATCCAGGAAGCATTTTCTTAAAAGCTCCTGAAATGAGAATCCAAAAGTCTTTGTTAGAGGCTAAAAGACAAATAAAGGGGGTGGGGGCTCCAACATATTTTTGTTGATGATATTTTTAAAGATTGATTAACTTTTTCATCATTTTTTACAACTTTTCTTCACCAATTTGTTATCTGAACGGTCTATCAACATTTTTGTCTTGTTATCTGGTTCAAAGTAAAAATAATTCTTTATGTGTCTGGTCCAAAATATAGTCAATCTTAAATTTGAATTATTTTGAATTTGCATTTAGTAAGTAGTTTTACAGCGGACTAATAGAATTTATTATGACTCACGTTTGTAACATCAGCCGTGATTGGTTAATTCGACACCTTCTAAAAGTCATAGTACGGGAGTTTTGGGGCAGAACACGGGTACTATCGGAACGTTCTTCCCTGGAGACAAGAGAACAAAGAAAATGTAAGCTCCACTTCCATTGATCAGCGTCGATTACGCACGCTCTGATTGGAATTTCTCAACACCAAACGCTGGCGCCGTGTCCGTTTAACTTTTTTCGTCGCCGATAGACACAAACTTACCAACAAATATATCATCTTCAGTGGGCGTGTTTTCAATTTTAATTGCAAACAATGAATTCAGAAGAATCAGAAATATTAAAAACTCACGTGTTGTTCACCACTTCAGTGAATCCTGAATATGAGTTATGACTTCAATCAATTATATTTCCACAAGTTTAGTGGTATAGTACTCCTCGACCTCACTGAGCCTCCACCTCAAGTTCAAAATAAATTGTTTTACTCCGCTTAATTCTAACAACTGTCGTCGTCCAAGAAGAATTTATATTCCATTATACCACTTATCACCCAAGCATTAATAATGAATAATAGCATGATACAGCTGTAAACACTGGATTTGGTGACATAGAAACTACCAAAGCGACGGCGCTTGTGACAAGTCATTTTCGAATTTGGTGATCTAGAAACTCCTAAAGAGACGTTATTCGTTCGAAATGACGTTGTACGGGTAGAGACCCTTCACTATATTCCCCCCACAGTTTCCGAATGAGGGGGGGGGGGGGGGGTGCTTCCTGGGCTTTTCAATCCCATGTTCCATCTGAACTGATTCAATTAGCAGGTGATTGGGCCAGTGATGCCTATAAGGCTTATTTACATTTTACAGTGAAAGACAAGATGCTAGTTATGAGTAAAATGAGAGAATCAATTCAAACAAGTGTTCATTGATCTCCAATCTATTCAATTTTTACTTTCAGCCAAACAACAACGTAAAGTTCTTCTGTTGAGTGATTCCATCTGTAAATATGTAGATGACATTTTAGATCTGGAAGTAAGACCTTATCCTGGTTGTACGGTTTCAAGAATGACATATATTATTAATGATATTAAGGCCAGTATGGAAAAATTTTCACATGCCATTTTCCATTTGGATACGAATAATATCCAATCAAAATCGGCTGATGCTATTATTTCTGCCTTTAATAATCTTATAACTTCTATGCATCGTCTTTATCCCTCTATCAAACTATTTTTTTCTTCCATTCTTCCTCGACCAATAGATCATGATAAGTATGGAGCTAAGGTGTTAGAAGTCAATAAGAAATTAAATAAGCTGTGCCAGGATAGAAATCTTCAGTTCCTTAGGACTTACAGACCTTTTGTTTCTGGGGGTAGACCTAAACGTGAACTTTATGGGGAAAGAGACAGGTTACACTTAAATTTAGAAGGTTCCAGAAGACTTAGGCATTTCCTTATCCAGGTAGTAAATAGGATATTTTAATAGTCATCACTGTTAGTTCATTCCATTGTGGGTGTTCCATCTAATACCAACTTTGACTTTGTTGTTGTGCCTGACAGTTGGCCTCTCAAGGCACGCCTAATAGCCCCCTTTATGGGAGAGCTATCCATAGGTTTTCTCAGTTGCATAATTGAGGTAGGAGAGGCTCGAGATTTTACCTATCTCTCTATTCTCTGCTTGGTGCCTTATAGTGGCTTTATTAGGTCAGGTGCCAAGGTTATTAACCCATCAATAACTGTTCAGATTTGGTCAAACATGATCCAATATTTAGGATATCATTTCATTGTGTTCCATATAAGCTGTTTTAATATTCCATGCAGTTCGTCTCTTCAAGAACCATTGGCTTCTTGGGTTATAAAGTTGGGGTAGGAGAGGTTTGATTTTCGCCTTCCTCTCAATTCTCTGCTTGGTGCATTACAGTAGCTTTATTGGGTCAGGTGTCAAAGTTATTAACCCTTTAATAACTGTTCAGGTGTGGTCAAACATGATCCAATTTTTTAGGATTTATTTCATTGGGTTCCATATAAGCTGTTTTAATGTTCCATGCAGTTCGTCTCTTCAAGAACCATTGGCTTCTTGGGTTACAGGGTTGAGGTAGGAGAGGTTTGATTTTCACCTTTCTCTCAACTCTCTGCTTGGTGCATTCAAAGCAGCTTCTATGAATTCTATTGTGTAATGTTTGAGTTTTCTTATTTGTGTAAAAGAAAAATAAAAAAAACAAAACAAACTACAACCATTTGAATGTTGTATCCAGTTCAAACTTATATTCAGTTCGTCTCGTCAGAAACCATAGACTTCTTGAGCTACGGGATTGGAGTAGAAAAGGTTTGAACATATACCTTGTGGGCTTCTAATGTTCAATTTATTTATTTATTTGTTTTTTTTGTTTGGTAGCCTTAGGCTTGATGGGTTATTTATATGATATCCGCATATTAATTGTATAATTTTGGGATTCATTGTCTTCATATGTCCATACGGTTTTAATCCAAGTGCTCCTTTGAACTGTTACTCGAAATTTGAACTCCTCAAATTTGTTCATATTATTTCTGGAATTTCGAGGTACAGTTTTTTGGAGCGCGTACAGGTTGTTTTATTTCAATATTGGTTTCGGGAAGGAGGGGGTTCTCTTTAACCCCCTTCACTCTGATGTCAAAATACCAAAATTTCCGGAAGCTGTTTTTTCCCATAATGCATCTAGAAATTTAACCAATTCAATCTCGTTTGACAGAGCTGAATGAGCTCTGTCAAACGAGATTGAATTGGTTAAATTTCTAGTTTCATTGTAGATCCATATTCAATATAGTACGTTTCCTGGTTGCACCATTTGTACATACTTAGTGATATATAAGTCAATGAACTGTATAATACCATTGTCCTGTTCTCAAAGCCAAATTAAAGAAGTGGCATTAGCGCTCTGTGCCATGTTATTTTCCATATTCGTCGAAATTAGCTTTCTGACAAGGAGAAATATATACTCGTATTCCTATTTATAGCATACGCGTCCATGCAATCTATTTTGGATTGACGTTGGTCGATACACGTGGTATGAGTTTTATTGGAAGCGTAACTGCGTTTTATTTAAAACAATACAATGTGTTTTATCTAATAATGCTTAATTATTGCTAAAATAATACCCAGTTGTTGTCTGTGGCTGTCACTCATTCGGCCTTGAGCGAAGGTAAAATCAGAAACCGCGTGTATTAAAATATTATGTCACGGTAGGGAGGGGGGGGGGGGAAGTAGAAAATTTGCAGATGTCATGTCCCATTATTCGGTTTAGTCATTTTCAACGACCACGCCCGGTTTCCGACAAAGATGGCACACACGTAATTGATCTCTTGCATATAGAGGTCTGTGAAATGACCATTTTTGAGTCAGGTTCATACTAATTAAACAAGAAGCCCATACATCTCGACAAATGCATGCATACTACTAACATTTTGCTAAGAATCATTTCATATCCATCGACATAATTTGCACATGAAAGAAAAATGTGTACATTATTTTGTTTGTGTATTTATTGGGGTGCCATGGCATTTTAACAGTCTGGGTTTACGTGTAGAGGGGCCACAGGAAGCACCGAGCAATGTTGAGTAACTTTTGCCCTCTCTATTTTATCATCCTAGCATAGCAGGGTGAGCACTGGTTGAAAGCATGTCAACCTTGGGTATACAGCACGACGACCACAGATGTACAACATGTCAACCTTGGGTATACAGCACGACGACCGCAGATGTACAACATGTCAACGTTTGGTATACAGCACGACGACCATAGATGTACAAAATGTCAACCTTGGGTATACAGCACGACGACCGCAGATGTACAACATGTCAACCTTGGGTATACAGCACGACGACCACAGATGTACAACATGTCAACCTTGGGTATACAGCACGACGACCGCAGATGTACATCATGTCAACCTTTGGTATACAGCACGACGACGGCAGATGTACATCATGTCAACCTTTGGTATACAGCACGACGACCGCAGATGTACAACATGCCAACCTTTGGTATACAGCACGACGACCGCAGACGTGCAACATGCCAACGTTTGGTATACAGCACGACGACCGCAGATGTACAACATGCCAACCTTTGGTATACAGCACGACGACCGCAGATGTACAACATGCCAACCTTTGGTATACAGCACGACGACCGCAGATGTACAACATGCCAACGTTTGGTATACAGCACGACGACCGCAGATGTACAACATGCCAACCTTTGGTATACAGCACGACGACCGCAGATGTACAACATATCAACGTTTGGTATACAGCACGACGACCGCAGATGTACAACATGCCAACGTTTGGTATACAGCACGACGACCGCAGATGTACAACATGCCAACCTTTGGTATACAGCACGACGACCGCAGATGTACAACATGCCAACCTTTGGTATACAGCACGACGACCGCAGATGTACAACATGCCAACGTTTGGTATACAGCACGACGACCGCAGATGTACAACATGCCAACCTTTGGTATACAGCACGACGACCGCAGATGTACAACATATCAACGTTTGGTATACAGCACGACGACCGCAGATGTACAACATGCCAACCTTTGGTATACAGCACGACGACCGCAGATGTACAACATGCCAACCTTTGGTATACAGCACGACGACCGCAGATGTACAACATGCCAACGTTTGGTATACAGCACGACGACCGCAGATGTACAACATGCCAACCTTTGGTATACAGCACGACGACCGCAGATGTACAACATATCAGCGTTTGGTATACAGCACGACGACCGCAGATGTACAACATATCAACCTTTGGTATACAGCACGACGACCACAGATGTACAACATGTCAACGTTTGGTATACAGCACGACGACCATAGATGTACAACATGTCAACCTTGGGTATACCGCACGACGACCGCAGATGTACAACATGTCAACCTTTGGTATACAGCACGATGAACATAGATGTACAACATGTCAACCTTGGGTATACAGCACGACGACCGCAGATGTACAACATGTCAACCTTGGGTATACAGCACGACGACCAGAGATGTACAACATGTCAATTTTGGGTATACAGCACGACGACCAGAGATGTACAACATGTCAACCTTGGGTATACAGCACGACGACCAGAGATGTACAACATGTCAACCTTGGGTATACAGCACGACTACCACAGATGTACAACATGTCAACCTTGGGTATACAGCACGACGACCGCAGATGTACAACATGCCAACCTTTGGTATACAGCACGACGACCGCAGATGTACAACATGTCAACGTTTGGTATACAGCACGACGACCGCAGATGTACAACATGCCAACGTTTGGTATACAGCACGACGACCGCAGATGTACAACATGCCAACCTTTGGTATACAGCACGACGACCGCAGATGTACAACATATCAACGTTGGTATACAGCACGACGACCGCAGATGTACAACATGCCAACCTTTGGTATACAGCACGACGACCGCAGATGTACAACATATCAACGTTTGGTATACAGCACGACGACCGCAGATGTACAACATGCCAACCTTTGGTATACAGCACAACGACCGCAGATGTACAACATGCCAACGTTTGGTATACAGCACGACGACCGCAGATGTACATCATGTCAACCTTGGGTATACAGCACAACGACCACAGATGTACAACATGTCAACCTTTGGTATACAGCACGACGACCGCAGATGTACAACATGTCAACCTTTGGTATACAGCACGACGACCATAGATGTACAACATGTCAACCTTGGGTATACAGCACGAAGACCGCAGATGTACAACATGCCAACCTTTGGTATACAGCACGACGACCGCAGATGTACAACATATCAACCTTGGGTATACAGCACGACGACCGCAGATGTACAACATATCAACCTTTGGTATACAGCACGACGACCGCAGATGTACATCATGTCAACCTTGGGTATACAGCACGACGACCGCAGATGTACATCATGTCAACCTTGGGTATACAGCACAACGACCGCAGATGTACAACATGTCAACCTTGGGTATACAGCACGACGACCGCAGATGTACAGCATGCCAACCTTTGGTATACAGCACGACGACCGCAGATGTACAACATATCAACCTTGGGTATACAGCACGACGACCGCAGATGTACAACATGTCAACCTTGGGTATACAGCACGACGACCGCAGATGTACAACATGTCAACCTTGGGTATACAGCACAACGACCGCAGATGTACATGTCAACCTTGGGTATACAGCACGACGACCATAGATGTACAACATGTCAGCGTTTCCCTTACCTTCAACCTGTGCTAAGTCATTGTATGGGAATATTAAATTAGAGAGCCCGAAAGTTACTCACCAATGCTTCGTGGTTCTCTCCCGATACTACCAATCACCCCATCTGTAAAATAGCCCGACATGGTATGATCCAAGTAGTTGAAACTGCCGTTAAACCCAACAATGAACAAATAAACAATCTTAAAACTACAAACATTTGACCATTCATGTATTAACATGTTGGTGAGTAAGAGCTATTAACATGTTGGTGAGTAAGAGTGATCCATAGCAAAATGTAGGTAGTATTATTTATTCACAAACACATTTCCCGTGTTTTTTTTTAAACTATGATCCGCAAGTATTCCAAACTACAGCATCAAGGATGCCTTCAAAGAAGATGATGCAGTTGGAATATTTATTCAGTCGGAACTTGAGTGATGACAGTCTGGACAGATCTGGTTTACACCCCATCGCTTAATCTGTCATCTTCGCAGCGCCCCTTTCGCACACACCCAAGAAGAAGCCCTGCTGACAAGAGTCAAATTAATTGTGCAGTACTTTCTAGTAAAGTCTTGAATGCACAGAGTTGCTGCCAGGACTTGAGAAGAAATGACTTATAGGCCACAAGTTTTACAGGCTGTTGGGCAGAAGATGATCTGGAATACTACCTAAGCCTTTATGGGTTAAAGTCGACGTGTGTTCAATGTCCACTATATTTGATGGGGGAACCTGGTTTCTTGAGCTCTTGAATATGTCAAAGGGGAGACTAGTTGGATATTTAGCGCTCTCCTTTATTTTCACATTAGGCGAACAATAGAGGGCGGGGCGAGGGCGTTCACCTGGTTTAAAAATACAGACCTTAACACATTACCAACCTGAACAGCAGACGACACTCGCACAAAATTTCTTGAATGACTAAACATTTTCCTTCTGGTCTCAAAAAAATACATGGCTTATGACCTTCTTTGGAACGAGCTCGTTGACTCGTTCCAATAAGGGTCCCAAGGTATGTTTTTGAGTCAAAAAATGACAGATAATAAAATCTGAATGGCGATTTTATCGTCGTTACGGCGAGTAAAGGGTAAGTACGTTCACTAAAATGTTTGTTGATTCTGAACTTTGAACGACCGTCCCCATACTCTACACCTTACAAACGTCCGTCCCCATACCCTACACCCCACAAACGTCCGTCCCCATACCCTACACCTTACAAACGTCCGTTTCCATACCCTACACCTTACAAACGTCCGGCCCCATACCCTACACCTTACAAACGTCCGTCCCCATACCCTACACCTTACAAACGTCCGTCCCCATACCCTACACCTTACAAACGTCCGTCCCCATACCCTACACCTTACAAACGTCCGTCCCCATACCCTACACCTTACAAACGTCCGTTTCCATACCCTACACCTTACAAACGTCCGTCCCCATACCCTACACCTTGCAAACGTCCGGCCCCATACCCTACACCTTACAAACGTCCGTCCCCATACCCTACACCTTACAAACGTCCGTCCCCATACCCTACACCTTACAAACGTCCGTCCCCATACCCTACACCTTACAAACGTCCGTCCCCATACCCTACACCTTACAAACGTCCGTCCCCATACCCTACACCTTACAAACGTCTGTCCCCATACCCTACACCTTACAAACGTCCGTCCCCATACCCTACACCTTACAAACGTCCGTCCCCATACCCTACACCTTACAAACGTCCGTCCCCATACCCTACACCTTACAAACGTCCGTCCCCATACCCTACACCTTACAAACGTCCGTCCCCATACCCTACACCATACAAACGTCCGTCCCCATACCCTACACCTTACAAACGTCCGTCCCCATACCCTACACCTTACAAACGTCCGCCCCCATACCCTACACCTTACAAACGTCCGGCCCCATACCCTACACCTTACAAACGTCCGTCCCCATACCCTACACCTTACAAACGTCCGTCCCCATACCCTACACCTTACAAACGTCCGTCCCCATACCCTACACCTTACAAACGTCCGGCCCCATACCCTACACCTTACAAACGTCCGTCCCCATACCCTACACCTTACAAACGTCCGTCCCCATACCCTACACCTTACAAACGTCCGTCCCCATACCCTACACCTTACAAACGTCCGTCCCCATACCCTACACCTTACAAACGTCCGGCCCCATACCCTACACCTTACAAACGTCCGTTTCCATACCCTACACCTTACAAACGTCCGTTTCCATACCCTACACCTTACAAACGTCCGTTTCCATACCCTACACCTTACAAACGTCCGTCCCCATACCCTACACCTTACAAACGTCCGTCCCCATACCCTACACCTTACAAACGTCCGTCCCCATACCCTACACCTTACAAACGTCCGTCCCCATACCCTACACCTTACAAACGTCCGTTTCCATACCCTACACCTTACAAACGTCCGTTTCCATACCCTACACCTTACAAACGTCCGTTTCCATACCCTACACCTTACAAACGTCCGTCCCCATACCCTACACCTTACAAACGTCCGTCCCCATACCCTACACCTTACAAACGTCCGTCCCCATACCCTACACCTTACAAACGTCCGTCCCCATACCCTACACCTTACAAACGTCCGGCCCCATACCCTACACCTTACAAACGTCCGTTTCCATACCCTACACCTTACAAACGTCCGTTTCCATACCCTACACCTTACAAACGTCCGTTTCCATACCCTACACCTTACAAACGTCCGTCCCCATACCCTACACCTTACAAACGTCCGTCCCCATACCCTACACCTTACAAACGTCCGTCCCATACCCTACACCTTACAAACGTCCGTCCCCATACCCTACACCTTACAAACGTCCGTCCCCATAGCCTACACCTTACAAACGTCCGGCCCCATACCCTACACCTTACAAACGTCCGTTTCCATACCCTACACCTTACAAACGTCCGTTTCCATACCCTACACCTTACAAACGTCCGTTTCCATACCCTACACCTTACAAACGTCCGTCCCCATACCCTACACCTTACAAACGTCCGTCCCCATACCCTACACCTTACAAACGTCCGTCCCCATACCCTACACATTACAAACGTCCGTCCCCATACCCTACACCTTACAAACGTCCGTCCCCATACCCTACACCTTACAAACGTCCGTTTCCATACCCTACACCTTACAAACGTCCGTTTCCATACCCTACACCTTACAAACGTCCGTTTCCATACCCTACACCTTACAAACGTCCGTCCCCATACCCTACACCTTACAAACGTCCGTCCCCATACCCTACACCTTACAAACGTCCGTCCCCATACTCTACACCTTACAAACGTCCGTCCCCATACCCTACACCTTACAAACGTCCGTCCCCATACCCTACACCTTACAAACGTCTGTCCCCATACCCTACACCTTACAAACGTCCGTCCCCATACCCTACACCTTACAAACGTCCGTCCCCATACCCTACACCTTACAAACGTCCGTCCCCATACCCTACACCTTACAAACGTCCGTCCCCATACCCTACACCTTACAAACGTCCGTTTCCATACCCTACACCTTACAAACGTCCGTTTCCATACCCTACACCTTACAAACGTCCGTCCCCATACCCTACACCTTACAAACGTCCGTCCCCATACCCTACACCTTACAAACGTCCGTCCCCATACCCTACACCTTACAAACGTCCGTCCCCATACCCTACACCTTACAAACGTCCGTCCCCATACCCTACACCTTACAAACGTCCGTCCCCATACCCTACACCTTACAAACGTCCGTCCCCATACCCTACACCTTACAAACGTCCGTCCCCATACCCTACACCTTACAAACGTCCGTCCCCATACCCTACACCTTACAAACGTCCGTCCCCATACCCTACACCTTACAAACGTCCGTCCCCATACCCTACACCTTACAAACGTCCGTCCCCATACCCTACACCTTACAAACGTCCGGCCCCATACCCTACACGTTACAAACGTCCGTTTCCATACCCTACACCTTACAAACGTCCGTTTCCATACCCTACACCTTACAAACGTCCGTTTCCATACCCTACACCTTACAAACGTCCGTCCCCATACCCTACACCTTACAAACGTCCGTCCCCATACCATACACCTTACAAACGTCCGTCCCCATACCCTACACCTTACAAACGTCCGTCCCCATACCCTACACCTTACAAACGTCCGTTTCCATACCCTACACCTTACAAACGTCCGTTTCCATACCCTACACCTTACAAACGTCCGTCCCCATACCCTACACCTTACAAACGTCCGTCCCCATACCCTACACCTTACAAACGTCCGTCCCCATACCCTACACCTTACAAACGTCCGTCCCCATACCCTACACCTTACAAACGTCCGTCCCCATACCCTACACCTTACAAACGTCCGTCCCCATACCCTACACCTTACAAACGTCCGTCCCCATACCCTACACCTTACAAACGTCCGTCCCCATACCCTACACCTTACAAACGTCCGTCCCCATACCCTACACCTTACAAACGTCCGTCCCCATACCCTACACCTTACAAACGTCCGTCCCCATACCCTACACCTTACAAACGTCCGTCCCCATACCCTACACCTTACAAACGTCCGTCCTCATACCCTACACCTTACAAACGTCCGTCCCCATACCCTACACCTTACAAACGTCCGTCCCCATACCCTACACCTTACAAACGTCCGTCCCCATACCCTACACCTTACAAACGTCCGTCCCCCATACCCTACACCTTACAAACGTCCGTTTCCATACCCTACACCTTACAAACGTCCGTCCCCATACCCTACACCTTACAAACGTCCGTCCCCATACCCTACACCTTACAAACGTCCGTCCCCATACCCTACACCTTACAAACGTCCGTCCCCATACCCTACACCTTACAAACGTCCGTCCCCATACCCTACACCTTACAAACGTCCGTCCCCATACCCTACACCTTACAAACGTCCGTCCCCATACCCTACACCTTACAAACGTCCGTCCCCATACCCTACACCTTACAAACGTCCGTCCCCATACCCTACACCTTACAAACGTCCGTCCCCATACCCTACACCTTACAAACGTCCGTCCCCATACCCTACACCTTACAAACGTCCGTCCCCATACCCTACACCTTACAAACGTCCGTCCCCATACCCTACACCTTACAAACGTCCGTCCCCATACCCTACACCTTACAAACGTCCGTCCCCATACCCTACACCTTACAAACGTCCGTCCCCATACCCTACACCTTACAAACGTCCGTCCCCATACCCTACACCTTACAAACGTCCGTCCCCATACCCTACACCTTACAAACGTCCGGCCCCATACCCTACACCTTACAAACGTCCGTCCCCATACCCTACACCTTACAAACGTCCGTCCCCATACCCTACACCTTACAAACGTCCGTCCCCATACCCTACACCTTACAAACGTCCGTCCCCATACCCTACACCTTACAAACGTCCGTCCCCATACCCTACACCTTACAAACGTCCGTCCCCATACCCTACACCTTACAAACGTCCGTCCCCATACCCTACACCTTACAAACGTCCGTCCCCATACCCTACACCTTACAAACGTCCGTCCCCATACCCTACACCTTACAAACGTCCGTCCCTATTCCCTACACCTTACAAACGTCCGTCCCCATACCCTACACCTTACAAACGTCCGTCCCCATACCCTACACCTTACAAACGTCCGTCCCCATACCCTACACCTTACAAACGTCCGGCCCCATACCCTACACCTTACAAACGTCCGTCCCCATACCCTACACCTTACAATCGTCCGTCCCCATACCCTACACCTTACAAACGTCCGTCCCCATACCCTACACCTTACAAACGTCCGTCCCCATACCCTACACCTTACAAACGTCCGTCCCCATACCCTACACCTTACAAACGTCCGTCCCCATACCCTACACCTAACAATCGTCCGTCCCCATACCCTACACCTAACAAACGTCCGTCCCCATACCCTACACCTTACAAACGTCCGTCTCCATACCCTACACCTTACAAACGTCCGTCCCCATACCCTACACCTTACAAACGTCCGCCCCATACCCTACACCTTACAAACGTCCGTCCCCATACCCTACACCTTACATACGTCCGTCCCCATACCCTACACCTTACAAACGTCCGCCCCCATACCCTACACCTTACAAACGTCCGTCCCCATACCCTACACCTTACAAACGTCCGCCCCATACCCTACACCTTACAAACGTCCGTCCCCATACCCTACACCTTACATACGTCCGTCCCCATACCCTACACCTTACAAACGTCCGTCCCCATACCATACACCTTACAAACGTCCGTCCCCATACCCTACACCTTACAAACGTCCGTCCCCATACCCTACACCTTACATACGTCCGTCCCCATACCCTACACCTTACATACGTCCGTCCCCATACCCTACACCTTACAAACGTCCGTCCCCACACCCTACACCTTACAAACGTCCGTCCCCATACCCTACACCTTACAAACGTCCGTCCCCATACCCTACACCTTACAAACGTCCGTCCCCATACCCTACACCTTACAAACGTCTGTCCCCATACCCTACACCTTACAAACGTCCGTCCCCATACCCTACACCTTACAAACGTCCGTCCCCATACCATACACCTTACAAACGTCCGTCCCCATACCCTACACCTTACAAACGACCGTCCCCATACCCTACACCTTACAAACGTCCGTCCCCATACCCTACACCTTACAAACGTCCGTCCCCATACCCTACACCTTACAAACGTCCGTCCCCATACCCTACACCTTACAAACGTCCGTCCCCATACCCTACACCTTACAAACGTCCGTCCCCATACCCTACACCTTACAAACGTCCGTCCCCATACCCTACACCTTACAAACGTCCGTCCCCATACCCTACACCTTACAAACGTCCGTCCCCATACCCTACACCTTACAAACGTCCGTCCCCATACCCTACACCTTACAAACGTCCGTCCCCATACCCTACACCTTACAAACGTCCGTCCCCATACCCTACACCTTACAAACGTCCGTTTCCATACCCTACACCTTACAAACGTCCGTCCCCATACCCTACACCTTACAAACGTCCGTCCCCATACCCTACACCTTACAAACGTCCGTCCCCATACCCTACACCTTACAAACGTCCGTCCCCCATACCCTACACCTTACAAACGTCCGTTTCCATACCCTACACCTTACAAACGTCCGTCCCCATACCCTACACCTTACAAACGTCCGTCCCCATACCCTACACCTTACAAACGTCCGTCCCCATACCCTACACCTTACAAACGTCCGTCCCCATACCCTACACCTTACAAACGTCCGTCCCCATACCCTACACCTTACAAACGTCCGGCCCCATACCCTACACCTTACAAACGTCCGTCCCCATACCCTACACCTTACAAACGTCCGGCCCCATACCCTACACCTTACAAACGTCCGTCCCCATACCCTACACCTTACAAACGTCCGTCCCCATACCCTACACCTTACAAACGTCCGTCCCCATACCCTACACCTTACAAACGTCCGGCCCCATACCCTACACCTTACAAACGTCCGTCCCCATACCCTACACCTTACAAACGTCCGTCCCCATACCCTACACCTTACAAACGTCCGTCCCCATACCCTACACCTTACAAACGTCCGTCCCCATACCCTACACCTTACAAACGTCCGTCCCCATACCCTACACCTTACAAACGTCCGTCCCCATACCCTACACCTTACAAACGTCCGTCCCCATACCCTACACCTTACAAACGTCCGTCCCCATACCCTACACCTTACAAACGTCCGGCCCCATACCCTACACCTTACAAACGTCCGTCCCCATACCCTACACCTTACAAACGTCCGTCCCCATACCCTACACCTTACAAACGTCCGACCCCATACCCTACACCTTACAAACGTCCGTCCCCATACCCTACACCTTACAAACGTCCGTCCCCATACCCTACACCTTACAAACGTCCGTACCCATACCCTACACCTTACAAATGTCCGTCCCCATACCCTACACCTTACAAACGTCCGGCCCATACCCTACACCTTACAAACGTCCGTCCCCATACCCTACACCTTACAAACGTCCGTCCCCATACCCTACACCTTACAAACGATCCTGTATATACCCCCCGAAGTATGAAAAAAGCATGCTTAGAAAATCATCATATACAGTACGTGGAGAGTGTATTATCACTAAATCACCCGCAGAGTGGAGATTCCACCCAAGCAATAATTGCAAATTTGTTGCAAAGCATAACCAGCACCAGCAATGTTTCAGCCAATGGACCTCCGGGTTAAACCCGGAGGTCCATTGGCTGAAACATTGCTTGTGTTTTTTGTCGATATGTACAAAATTTGAAAGTTATAGCTTGGGTGATAACTCCACTCCGCGGGTGATTTAGTTACAGTCCACTCTCCACGTACTGTAGTTATGTTTGGTAAAGCATTGATGGAAACCGACAATATCATTTACTTTAACACATTAAAAACGTTCTATGAAGACATGAACATACAAGAAAACGTAGCAATTGTAACAGTAATGGTCAGGAAAACTACAATGTTGAAACAAATCGCATTAAGTCTCTCTCCCACGAGTATCCAATCTGACTTGGTGATGTCTTCTTCCTGGTTGCTACATTCGGTGTTTTCTTGTTCGTTCTCAACATATGAAGATCTTTTACGATCACTGAAAACCACCTTTTTCTTAGACACGCACAAACAAGAAGAGATCCATTTTGGAACTTGATCTTGAGAGTTTTTGTTGTAACATATTTCCACCATTATCATTCCACCAGTTGTTAGTAAGCTAATGAAAAACATTATATCAATATGGATTTCTAATATTGCTACGGAGCCGGCTGTCTTTGGCATGATGTCAAAAATGAGACTGAAGAATAGAGAATAAGATAGGAAAACCGAGACACAGAAAGACATCTTCTCGCCACTGTTGACAGGTATTAAACAAGCACATATATTAGCCAGAGATATAATTACCAGCGGAATAATAATTGTAACTATATAAAACAAAGACTTACGACGGAGCTCAAGTTCTAAGAACACAATATTGAAGTCGTTTATCCTGTTGAAAGTTCTCTTCATAGCACCCATGTTGACGGATTCGAGCGTCCACTCCTCAGGTGTGTTCTCAGATACGTCTGATGTAAATTTGGAAATGATGTACTTCTTTCGGAAAAGAACGTTTCCAATATCATCAACAGGTGACAATAGAATAGTACAACGATGGTGATCGAATGGAAATCGTGTAATTTCGATTTTACAGAGAGTCTCAAAATTAGCTGTTACAGGCCACAGTACGACCCCGTCAAATCTGAGGTGAATACGACCACCATCGCTACCGATGTACGACGATTTCTTTACATTATTTATAACAGACAGATTGGGCGTCCACAATTGTTTGGAGTGTAACCAAACTCTCCAGTTGTCGCCATAATCTTTTGGATTCCACGTATGAAAAACATCATGCCATGACAGAAGAACAACTCCATTTATAACCAATACCTGTGTCACTATATCTAGTTTTACGACATTTAATATAATAAAGGATAGATTTACGTTTATAGGTTCACCGTGTATGTTGTTTGGTTTAAGATATGCCTCTGATCTATCCAATAAATCCATGTACAATCGTTTAGTGATGTTTGTATTGTTATTAAACTGATCAGCACCAAATGAAAGTTTGTACATCTGACATAACATCATCATAATACTCAATGTCTTCATCTTTCTCCCACAAAGAAGGAATTTAATTGAAAACAACAATATTCCCACTAAATTACACACATGAGTTATTTCTACAAACCGAGTCCGACCCTCCCTCTTGTGTTAACAATATTTGCTCTCGCTAACATTAAATACGCTGAATCCACAGATGATTCACAAAATATCGAATAATTTCAGTTAGTATGACCTTTCGCGTAAAATAGGAACATCATGATTTATTCATACAATCTCTGCCATGAATTGATTATTTCTTTATACTAGTTTTATTTGCCAATCCAAATATAAATAATTGTTTCCATTTTTACCCTTTTATTTGTCGTTATTCTTTTTTTCTTTTCTCGGCGCTCGTGAAATACACAAAAACTCCACCTCTCGTCGTTGATTACAATCCCCAGTATCCCATCCTCGTTGTACCGTGTTTTATTATCGGCTTGAATTTTCATGATTTCAGGTTTTCAGAAGATAGATTTGACAGAGACGATCTATATTTGACAAACAACCTAAGTCAACGAGAATGCTTGTTAGTTTTGATCTTGACGTCTGTGCGACATTCTGTTATGGTGTAGTTGCCCTCCATTTCCATGTCCATGATTTTAGGTTTTATGGTCATGCCTGTCAGAGTCCAGCCATATTTGCTATAGGGTCTTATAAATTAGGGCACTGTGAATCACTGTGATTCGAATCTAATCTCAAATCGAATTGGGTCTTTTATTCGAAATCAAATCGAATCCCGAATCGAATTCTGGGGGGCGTCTTGAAGATGGCCGATGAGGCGAGGTGTGGGGGGGGGCTGTAAATCTTGATGATGTAGTTGGAATATTACCCAGGAACATAGTGAGACGTTCTAGCACTAAGCACTGCACAGCACTAGCCGCTTGCAACAGCTGCTCATTATCAACACTGTTTGGAATCTTAAACTTTGTTTTAACCCTTTACCTAACATGAAAAGCAGACGACACTTGCCAAAAAATGATTGAATAACTAATTGGTTTCATTTTTTGTCTCAAAAACATAGGTTATGACCCCTCATTGGAACGAGCTCGACGAGCCCGTTCCAATGAGGGGTTATAACCTATGTTTTTGAGACAAGAAATGAAAAAATAATAAAAATTAATTGGCGATTTTTTAGAATAGCGCTGGCCGGTTTTGGCCGTTACGTTGGGTAAAGGGTTAAACAGTGGTTGAGACTAGTGAGACTGGAATTAGCAAGGGAGATGTCATGGGTCAGATGCTATTTAAGTTAATATAGATAAATTTACACGCTGTCTTTATTTTCAGCATTATTTACGTACAAATTCCATCTGAACTATACGTTTTGTGAGACGACGGCAATGACTAATACTAAGCTATATCCTCGTGTAAAGATTCGAAAGGAAACGAATCGGGCAGCTGATTTCGAATCGAATCGAATATAAACCTAAGAGGTCCATTGGCCGAAACATTGCTTGTGTTTGTTATCGATGTGTACACAATTTGAAAGTTACAGATTGGGTGATTTAGTTACAATCCACTCTCCACGTACTGTAAGTACAATTTAGAGCCCTACGAATCACATGTTTCAGATTCGAATCGACTCTGGTCTATTATCGAATCGAATTTCGAATTCTGGCGTCTTGAAGATGGCCGATAAGAGGAGGGGGACAGTAAACCTGATTGTTCCGTCTGTGACGGCTCAAGTCCCCACTGATAAAATATGCCAACAAGGCACTAAAGGCTTGACTTAATGATGTAGTTGGAATATTACCGAGGAACAGGTGCGAGACTTACCAGTACCAAGCACTGCACAGGACTAGCCGCTAGCAACAGCTCATTATCAACATTGTTTGGAAACTTTAACTTTATTTTCAACTGTGGTAGAGACTAGTGAGATTGGGATTAGCATGGGAGATGTCATGAGTCAGATGTTATTCATGTTAATATAGATTAAATAACACTCTGTCTTTATATTCAGCATTATTTACAAATTCCAACTGTACGTTTTGTGAGACGGCGACAATGACTAACATCAAGCTATATTGCCGTGTAAAGATTCGAAAGGAATCGAATCCGGCAGCTGATTTCGAATCGAATCGAATATCAACTCAACTGTAAAGCAGCCATGACTAGATTTGATGAAAAATATTTCGCAAATACTCAGTGAAATTACAATTAAGGAATGAAATTACAATTAAGGACTGTGGCCCTTTGCCACTGATTGAAGACCGCCTTGATACGCTCTACAGCGGGCAAGACGCTTCATTCCGATTGCTCACGTGGAGGCATGGTGCCGCTGTGTACTAAGGCGTACCTCACATCGATGGTACACTTATCTTTAACCAATGCTAATCCTGCTGGTGCGGAGTTAATACTTTTGTGAGTCTGACAGTTGCTCGCCATTGCTCTGTGGTTCTCTTCGGGTACTCTGGCATCGACCACCCGTAACACTGTCCGACACGAGGTGACCCTGGCTGCCGAAAGTGTCGCTAAACCCAAATAACTAAATAAATAAATCAATTCTTCGGCGGGGACGTGGTGGCTCAGTGGTTATGGCATTGGACTTTTTAAACTGAAAGGTCCACGCATCGATCACAGCAAGGTACTCCGAATTTTAAAATAAAAAAACAAGCCCGAATATCACAATACGACTTGTGTATCTTTTTGGATGCACAGCTCGGAATCCTTTGTAAAATAGACTAGAATTTGTTATATTTCAACTGACGGATAACCTGTACAGGGATGCCTGTGTTTTTGAAAGTTTGGCTCTTCATTGAAAGGTCTTAGAAATGATATAAATTCGTTATCCGAGTATATTCCCTTATTTGTGAAAAATTACACTGACCAGGGTGTATCACTTTTTAAACCATTGTAAGTTTCCATGTAGCCTCGATTACACTTGATAGCTAATTTTGTTCAACGAAAGACGATGCAAAGAACTTTATTCTCAAGCAGCTTATGACAGATCTAAAGGGTAGTGATTAGTTCCGATAGAGACGAGACCAAACAAACTCCAAGAGACAATATCGACGCTCATACAGTAAGGATTTGAGTGGACGTTTTTCCACAGGTACACTGGTACCGAATTGCCTAGTCTGTGTACACCAACAGAGCAGCAAAACAGCAAATTGTCTTGTGAAAACTCTATTCAAAGATACAAGGTAAACAGAAATCAATTTTCGTCTTGAGATCCTTCTTTGCCGCTTCGGAAATTAACTTTAGTACAATCATTGGCAGACACCAGAGTAGTTTTGTGTTATTCACATTATCACGCAGATTTGAGCAAACATTAATCACTTCTCTATTATGTTGTATACAAAATGATTCATAATTCATATTGGACACAAAGCAGTCGCTTATCGTCGGTGCATTCAGCCTTTTGAGCAGCATCGCATGAACTAAACTATACAGTCTTGTCACGATGGTGATGATACAACACTCGCAGCAAATATTGTTGACGATTATTTCTCCTCAACAGTGGGAGATGAACTTTGGGCAAAAAAGACGCAAACACCTTTGGCACACATTACAGGTTTATTCACACCACCAACACCCTTACTGGAACTCATGGCCAACCACATATACATAAACATCCACCTTCATACACCTTAGTACATTCGTAGTACCAATGTTTCTCGTACAATATTAAATACACATTCTAAACTCGCATCATCTCCACGCGTACGCCCACTCACTTGGGCACACCCTCCATCTCTCCTCATACCGGGAGTCGGTTTTCGAAGAACTGATATCACCGCTTGAAATTATCAACAGAGGAAGGCGGGATGAAAATTCACTTCTAGTATTTCTGCAGGTTATTTCAGGTGGCAAATTCTCGGCTGGGGGTGGGGGTGGGGTGGTGGGATGGGAGTGGTAGATATCGGGGAGTAGTCTCCTTATCACACCGAGCAGCTTCGGGACTGAATATCGGGCTGATTATTTTCCTCCGAAAACAATGTTTCGAGGGACTATTAAAATACGGCCTGTAAACACGAGAAGGAATTTCAAACCATATTTTGCAGTTATGACATTAACAGCTCAAGTATTTGCTGTCACCTGTTTGCAAATCCGCTCATACATTGTCTCGAACAAATAAAGAGCGTGATCACGTCCTTGCATTCTTACGATTTCCCAAATTGAGTATTTCTGCAAGAACCACATTGTAATCACATGACCGGAATAAACATCATTGAAACATGGCCACATCCGGAACATCCAAAATTTGTGTTGGTGTTATTACATTCAAACATCAAAACCCACCAGAGTGTGTGTCAAAAAAATGCTTTCTCCGAGTCTGTGGTATGTTATCATCATATTGAGGACAAGGCTTTCGAATTACCGATTATTTTGTGGTTTTACCGGCTCGTTACTTATGCCATTGGCAAATTAATCTTCTTCAAAATCATAAAATTCACTTTTTTTCCTGAAAAAAATTATATGTACCTTTTCTATGTTTACTCATTATTTTGATATATAATTTGCCTTTCCTTACTTCTCTTATCTGTTTCTGAGGCATTGGGAAAAATGTAAAAAAATTGACCAAAGTTAGGTTGAACGACCCCTTAAGGTCACATACTTCTGCACAATGGCTAATCATGACCACAACATTTATTATTATAGCCAGTGTTAGTCTCGTCAGTCCGTTTGTCCGTGCTTCCGTGCGTCCGTCCCGTTTCGGTTTCCTGATGATAACTTTAGTTATCCTTGGCGAAATCAAATGAAATTTGATATGTATGTGTATCGACATAACATAACAGGTCAAGTTTAAATCGGGGTGCGTTCTGACAAATTTTGCCAGAGTTACGCCCCTTTTTCAACTTCGAAAATTCTTTATTATTATTATTTTTTTTTTTTTGAGGGGGGGGGGAGGTTCCCGATGATAACTTCTGTTATAGTTGGCCAAATCAATTGATTTGGTATGTAGGTGTAACAATATAAAATACAGGGCAAGTTCGAATTTTGGTCCGACATTTTTGTGAGAGTTATGTCCCTTTCTCGCCTTCGAAAAGTGCAATTTATTTTAAATACCTCGAATTGCACAAGCAAACCAAGATCCACGCTGGAACTCTGTTTCGAGATTTATTCCGCTGATATGCCTCCACAATGACCGTTGCGCACTTGGTAAACAAGTTGATGGTAAACAAGTTGATGGTAAACATAATACCAATGTCTATTGCTAATATTGCAAATGATCTCCCAGTGTTCGGCATTATATCATAAATCAGGCTAAAGAAGAGCGAATAGGATAGGAATACTGCGACACAAAATGACATATTTTCTCCACTATCAATTGTTATATACAGATTATCACCACAGTGTGTGTCTCCGGGAATTCAGATCAAGTCGAGTCGTAGGAACAGAACAGTATTACGACTGGCCCGTTAGGGCGAGTCGAAATGCGATTTTGTGCCTACAACGAGACTTGATCAGAATTTCCGGAGACACACACTGTGGTGATGATTAATTTATCTCACAATATTGTCCACAAAATGTGTTATAAAACTATTTTAAGAGGAACTTTTCCATTTGCCTTATCGATGGAAAGACGCAAATTGAAATATAGAATAGCGTTCATTGATCTCCATATTGAGGTCAGTGATGACGTTACACTTCAGAGAAAATTACGTCACTGGAATTCACTTTAGTGAATACTGTCTTGCGAAGTGGAACAACTGTGTGTTTCGTCAACGTGAATTTGGTTGTTACTTTTGCAATAATTACTGGTGAATTAAATATCCCTCTTGGTGAAAAGGTTTATTATATTTTAAAATATGCCGTTCATCGATTATTGAGGTGGAGTTTTCCACATTTCATAGCGAAAGCTAAACCTCTAACTTCAAGAGAGAAGCCTCAACTCGAGTGTTCAGAGGCTACAAACCACCCCAAGATTCAGAAAAGTGCGCATAATTTAACTGTTCGTTGAGTTAACATCCCCAGTGACATTTTAGCATGCCGTGCATAATAACTACATTGCAGGGCGTTTAGTTGGCAGATACAGTCTCATATACGACTCAGAGAAAACAATATTAGGTTCGGCTTCGCCTCACCTAATATTGTTTTCTCTGAAGGAAAAAACGCGAAGCGATCGAAAAATGATATTAATGCCGCTGTTTTGGCAACAGCAGAATCACGCGCTTGTATCAGGGCCCTTGATACGGAATCGGAACAAGAGCCCAGATGCATTAAACTGCAAAAACGCCCCGATTGTGAGATAAAAAGCAGGCACAGACATTAGTTAATGATATCACGAGAAGTGGCACGATGATTGTTGTTATGTAGAACAATGGTTTACGTTCCAGGGTAATAATAATGGATACTACATGGAACTTCCAACCACTGTTTGTAAATTCTTGTTCTCTTTCCATTCTTATATAATGGATACTACATAGAACTTCCACCCACTGTATGTAAATTCTTGTTCTCTTTCCATTCTTATATAATGGATACTACATAGAACTTCCACCCACTGTATGTAAACTCTTGTTCTCTTTCCATTCTTATATAATGGATACTACATAGAACTTCCACCCACTGTATATAAATTCTTGTTCTCTTTCCATTCTTATATAATGGATACTACATAGAACTTCCACCCACTGTATATAAATTCTTGTTCTGTTTCCATTCTTATATAATGGATACTACATAGAACTTCCACCCACTGTATATAAATTCTTGTTCTCTTTCCATTCTTATATAATGGATACTACATAGAACTTCCACCCACTGTATGTAAATTCTTGTTCTCTTTCCATTCTTATAATTCTTGTTCTCTTTCCATTCTTATGTAATGGATACTACATAGAACTTCCACCCACTGTATATAAATTCTTGTTCTCTTTCCATTCTTATATAATGGATACTACATAGAACTTCCACCCACTGTATTTAAATTCTTGTTCTCTTTCCATTCTTATATAATGGATACTACATAGAACTTCCACCCACTGTATATAAATTCTTGTTCTCTTTCCATTCTTATATAATGGATACTACATGGAACTTCCACCCACTGTATGTAAATTCTTGTTCTCTTTCCATTCTTATATAATGGATACTACATAGAACTTCCACCCACTGTATGTAAATTCTTGTTCACTTACCATTCTTATATCCTTACGTACCCATTCTTCTGCAGTGACACTAGTTATGTCTGAAGTCAACTTTTTAGCAATTCCGTCATTTCATAAAATAACGTTCTCGATATCATCAACTGTGGACATTAAAAGATTACAAATCTGCTTTTTAATTGGAAACGAGGTTATATCTATTTTATAAAGAATCTCGAAATCTTCTATTCCAAACATTTCAATATTTCCATTACAGTAAAGGAAGGCACGTCTACCTTTAAGGTCGATGAATGAGTATTTTTACGCCGTTTACTACACCTAAATGGGGAGACCAAAGGTTATCTGGGTATATCCAAAGGTGTTCGAGACCTTCATAATCTGTCGCATTTCACGTATGCAAAACAACTGTCCAGGAGAACGTGGCTAATCCGTGTTTATAAAGTATCTGTGTGGCAACATCCAGTTTCACAACATTTAGTAAAATGATCTTGACTCTCACTTAGATTTGTTCACGCTGATTGTTAATAAGTCTGAAATATGTCTCAAACTTGAGGAATCAATCGTTATACAACCTTCTTATATTATTTGTGTCTTGACTCGTATGATTCTGGGACTTACTCGCGGATAGCCTTTCGCATAAGCAATCTTCATTCCAAATTTCATTGAAATCCGATAACCCAAACCTGAGATACGAGGCGAACAGACAAAAAATTGTTTTTTTTTTCAGAGGCAAACATCGCATTTTCAAAGTTAAAAAGGGAGGGGGGGGGGGGGAGAGGGGGAGATGTCTAGAAAGTGAAATGTAAGAAGTATTATTGGAGACTCATTTGAAATCCTTTCCCATAACCAATCTTCATTCCAAATTTCATTGAGTAACCTGTAATACAGGGAACACAGACAAAAACTGGCTATTTTGTATATTCAGAGGGCCATAACTGACAGAAAAACATGCCAGCAGCAAAGCAGATGATTCTACTGAAAGATTTCATGATAGTGAAGATCTGTTTGAAATTTCATCGAAATCTGATCTGTATGGTTCAAGTTATAACTCAACAGACATCAGAGGGAGAAAAATTGGCTATTTTGTATATTCAAAGGGTCATATTTACAGAAAAACATCGCAACAGCAAAACAGCTTGTGCTCCTGACAGATCTCATGATAGTGAACAGCTGTATAAAAAATCCTCTAAATCTGAGCTGTAATGTTCAAGTTATACTCGAGCATACATCGGAGGACGAGGATATACACATGTGTAAAGGAAACTAGAATCAGCCCGGTGTTATTGAGTACATTTTCAAGGATAGCAGGAAATCGCATTTTAAGACCTCATAATGCAATCCTGATGTTAATGTTTGTGTCTTAACAGTCCAACAACTGTGCAAATCCAAAACTTGTGAAAGTAGGTAGCGTTTATATCTCAAGCATTGCATGATTGAAATTATGGTGTAACATATTGAATTGATTTAGGACCAATACAGGGTTTTAAACATTTAGGGGATGGGGCGGGTCAGTCAGGGCAGATTTTTGAAAATCATTTCTGTTTTCTACATAAAACAAAAAAGATCAGTACACAATAATGTATTTCCGATTCCTTTATAGAACTCGTTAAAATCTGTGCAAGAAAGTTATTTCTGTTTTGTGAAAAAGTTTTATCTGCATGAAACTCTTTATATGCTGCATACAAAAACCCACAAAAAACCATTTTTGATTTCTTTACAGATATTTTTCTTCCGGAAATAAAGGTTCATTATTTCATTTTCGAGAGAGTTTTTCCACAGTAAATTTTTGTTTCTCTAGTTTGTTGTTCATTTATAGGTTGATTAATGTCATCCCCTCAGCTCCAGTATGTTCTCTTTACCAGTAGCACATAGAACACATTGGAACTCAGGGGACGATGTAATTGAAATTATTCTGCTTTACATTTTCTAATTGTTGCTTTGTTGGAATTAATGTGATGGGAATTTACAGAACTCTCGTCACAGGAGTGCTCCCTTCTTAATAAGATTGCGATAATATCGCCCATACTTACATCGAATGTATAAATAACATATTACGAACTCAGGCTTCGAAAGAAAGGAATACAATTTGTTCAGATTGCTATCAGTGACTGTTTACTCAATCTTACACAGTATGTCGAATTTCATAACTAAAATATTTGAGAATTCAGACTCTGGAGGAAGGAAAACAATTTTGTACAGATTGCCACCAGTCAGCACACTCTTGCACAAGTGGGTCGGATTTTATTAAGAAAATATTGATAAGTCAGGCTCCAGAGGAGGGAAAATAATTTGTACAGATTGCCCTCAGTCATCACACTCTTATATCAGTAGGTCGGAGTTTATGAATAAAATATTGAGAATTCAGGCTCCAGAGGAAGGAATATAATTTGTTCAGATTGCCCCCAGTTAGTACATTTTTACATCAATGAGTCGGATTTCATGGGAAAATATTGAGAATTCAGGTTTCAGAGGAAAGAAAATAATGTGTGCAGATTGCCATCAGTTAGTACACTCTTACATCAGTGGGTCGGATTTCAGGAATAAAATATTGAGAAAAAAATAGTTATTCAAGAATTTTGTTTGCAATGTTAGGTAAAGGTAATGCTCGTCTCACAATGAACATTCCCAACTCGCCCCACGATACCATTTTACGTTACGTAAATAATATTCTAGTTACGTAGTCATGGAAACAGTTACGCTATTATGAAAGCTGGGAACGATATCGGGGGTCTTGGTAATATGAACAAACTGATACAGGAAACGTATATCAGACACAAATGTTATCCATTAACGAATTCCAGCTTGTCACATGATCTACTGAAATTCAAGTTTTTTTTCTGATTTGACCGATTCGGTGTTTTATTCTCTTCTGTCTCTTTTAATGCTCAACTGATATGTATTAAATGTTTGAATAGTTGTTACACTGACTAACCTTTTTGCGTTCAATCAATGTCTAAGTGTACAAAGTGAAGATCCGTGCTGTTAGACATGAATAAAAGCACATTTATTCTGCTCATTGATGAATCCATGACAAACATTCCCCACACAAATGGTCATGAAAATCGACTTTCGATAAACTTCCCTGCCTTGAAATTATTAGACGCGCGGATAAGGTCCAATTAAGAGACAAATAATCGTTGAGAAAACACATATGTCCAATGACATTGGTAGACAATAAAGCTAAGTTTCCTTTTTTATTTTTATTGAACAAATACAACAGACAGCTCCTGGAGCTGTCTGTTATTTTCGTTTATTAAAAGTAACTAGCTAATTTGATGCAACTAGGTCACAAATAATCCGTCATTAAGAATATCCATCAGTATCTCACCTGCCAATACTAATTGTCAACTTTTGCTCTCTGTTCAGCGAATGCGTTTCTATAGTAATTTGCAAGTGTTTATTCTTTCCGGGAAAGATAATAGCAAATCTTACCTCCCAAACTTCTAAATTAATTAATTAATTTATTTATTTATTGGGGGTTTAACGACACTTTCGGCAGCCAGAGATTAAATGTCTTTCCCAAGGCCGTCCCATCGCAATTCACGATGAAATTCAATCTCATTTTTTTTTTCGGGTTTTATGGAGGGTCTGGTAACAGTGATAAGATAAGACGACAGGAAATGATAAACACTACTGTGAACGGTGGTATAAAATTTCCCCACTTGCAGAAACTAAATTATTAGACACCGACATTTTCTCCCAGGGGAGAAGAGTGTTAAGAACAAAGATCAATATGATTTTAACATCCCCTGAAGAGAGTCTAGCAAAATGGCAGTTATTGTGAACCCCTTTTGGAAAATAAAGTCGTCAACTCGTGGGCCATGTTGAAACATACCGCATCAAATATATTTCTTCAGCCTCTCTTTGACAATGAGAATATTAAAATAAATAATACTTCAGTTTTTTACAAAACGTGATGTGAAAAGGCACACATTTGATTAATTACGTAGCTGATATCCATGGACATTGGTACTCTCTTGAGCACCGTCAGACGGACTCGTTGCGATCCGATTGTAAACACGACCGAGAATCTGATACAAATTACGGGACATTTGGTCATGATAATACATTTATCTAACAACCCCGTTACATAATGCCCGTTTTTCAGTTTAAATTGGGTTGAAATTGGTCAAAAATTTTAATTTAATTTTTAATGCGTAATAACATTGTATTATATGTGATGGTGCGGTGTTCACTGGAAGATGAATCTGCCTAATACGGAATCGGAACCGGAAATGTAACCTGAAATGATTAGCGTCATCCCACAGTCATTGAAAAGGTGTATTGTGAAAATAAGAAAGATAGATGACTTTACTGACCACACCTTGGCCTTATTAACCGCCTCCCTAAAATTTAATAGAATATTATAGAACTGACTGCTGAAACAATTGCTCAAATATCCACCCATTCAAAAAGGAAATGGGGAACTTTTCTGGAACAGAATTTTGACGTGGGAGACTGGAGACGTATTTATTTTAAATACGTCTGGAGAAATATATTCCCAACCCCCATAGTACAAAATTTAACATTGTGTAATTTTCAAAAGATCAAAGCTGTTTAACCATTTGAACACGAAAGGCCACTTTTCCTGTACAGGATCGTGATACGACATGACTTTATAAAGGAGATAGTTGCTCAGCGAATTTGTGCACTTGCCCAATCAAGATTTTCACATTGAAAACATTGATTGTTTTTTCCCCAATTAACGAATGTAGACGCTACCAGTTTATGGCTCTGAACTCTGAACTGGCGTGCAATATACTATCAGGGTCCCATTGTTTAACTGGTAGAGTGCTAGAAGCCCATATTTGGGATTTATTCTGGAGTACAGTTACTGCAACTTAGAGTCTTCAAATTCAGTGGCTGTTTTCTAAGTATTCTATTCTTCAAGTTTAATGGAACACAACTCCATTTTTCACAGTATGTCCCATTAAAGCGATTCAAATACAGATGACATTTGAACAATACGACTTATCCCAGGTTTAGCTCTACGGTTTAATCACAGTGCCATATCACCCCGTGAGAACTATTAGGTTCTATCTGCTTGTGGAATATAGAACCTTGTAGTTCTCATACGACGATATGTGTATTGATGAAATCGCATTATAAACCATTTGAACAATTCGACGTATTCCAGGTTTTGAGAATAAATTTTAATTGAACAGCTCTCGCCGGTTAAATCACAGTGCCATAATGGTATTTATGAAATCGCATTATAAACCATAGATATCTTCCCTGATCAAAAACTTTGGACCGAAACATCATAGTCCGCAGAATTCTAGAACGAAACACCCGGGTCGAAATGAACATGGATCGAAATTGTAAGCGCTCACCTTCCGGGGATGACGTGTACTCCCATAGCTTCCGTCAAATAAAGAACTGTTCGATTGGGATGTCGTGCCCAAGAAAGGATAGAAGTTTTAAGACGCTCCTAATAAATATAATAATAATAGCCCCATTTATAAGTATTTCACATGCAATGCGCATAATGACACACAGTAAAACGAGTTATATATTTTTTTTGAGATGTCTGTTTTTATTGGCATCACGTAAAAATATATTTCCATTAATGCATATTAAATCTAAACAGCGCAATGGAAGTATTTTCCACAACGATAAAACCCGTTAATTACTTTTTGATAACCGATAGAGAAATAAGTGTTGGGTAATAACTTGTTCATATATATTTTATCATGAGGTCGGATTTTCATGTCTGACGTGGTTATGTCATCTGTTTACTGAAAAGAGAATTATTTTTATAAATAAAAATGTAGGTTTTGTTTTCGCGTATTTTATAATTATAGACTGTAAAACAACGAACCCTGAGAATAATATTTAATGAGTAACCACATGGTGTAATTTAAATATTTTGCAACGATCATTAAAAATACCAGAAACCAAATAAAGTAAAAGATAACGACATTAACTTTACTCTATTAATAGTGATATTGATGTGAACTCCGTTGTAGGTTTGTGAGAAATACTTCGTCGGCTGCATATACACTCTAGCATCAATTGGGTTAAAAACCAACCCAAGTCAACTGGGTTGAGTGAATATGAACCCCACTGGGTTCATATTCACTCAACCCAGTTGATTTGGGTTTATTTTCAACTCAACTGATTTCAGAGTGTACTGTAGTTTCTGTTTGAGGGGTGCTTTACTTGGCCAGCTTTCTAAAATTGTAAACTATAAGTGACAGGCAGCGTGGTGGGCGTTCTTTTGTCATCGCAATGGACTTCCGATCGAAAGAGTGTAGGTTTGATCTCCATTCCCGTCATCAGAGTTGAGCGGGGTAGGGCAGTGTACTTAGGCGTACAGTACGTAGATGGTATACGGAGTCATCAACCCATGTTAATCATCTTTGCTTGATGGGATTAGTAAGACCGAGGGTTTAATAATTACTAGTCGCTGCTCGGTACTTGTTTTTCGTGAACACAAGCTTCCTCCACCCTTATAGTGTCTGACATGATAAGACCGGTGATAGGTAATACACCGAAAAACCTAACCGATATCATGAGGATACTGAAAAACTGAACCGAACCAATCATTGAATACCGATACCATCTGAATTTTCAGATTTTCCTTTATTCGCAATTGATAGTCTCTTTTGAGACTTGATGGTAGTGGAAGTATTCACTTTCATGAAAGAAGTGACTGATTTTCTTGTGCCTGGGCAATTGTTCTGAATTCCCACTAGACTACACACTACACATGTCCAGCTTCTTAGAAGTGGTTTCAAGTCATGACCTGGCTGCCAAGAGACAGACTAGAAATAACTGCCCAAATGATTTGGCTGTTGTCAGTATGACCTCTTCGTGATGGTATTTAGTGGCACATGCTCAAAGATCGCAGAAATCTGAAATGGGCCTTTAAAGGTTGAGGTATGTTCGGGAGAAGTCACATAGTTACTGTAGATATGATTAGTGTTGGCAAAAGAATGGCAATGTTGAGCGCATTGGTGGTGGCAGTTGTGGCGCTGTAGTAGTCAGTTGGAAGTAGGTATTGGCTGAATAGCTGTTTGTTTGTATTCCTTTTGTAGCCTGGTCAATATAAAGGAAAACTCAGGTACCTGCATTTTATTGTGGGTACAATGACCAGATTTAAGCCAGGCGGAGGCTTCAGAATCCATCTCAGGTGTTTCAAAATTAAAAACATTTCCCCGAAAGGGCCCCCCTGCCCCCCCCCCCCCCCCCCCCCCCACTATCGAGAAGGAGATGCCCTACTCGAACTCTCCCCCAACACCGGCCTGCGCGCCCTCGGGACGTGCCTGACGTTTCGCGATATTTTCTCACATTTGTATTTCAAGACCGAGAAAATGTGAGATTTTGATGTAAAGGCTTCGCATTTGGACACAGAAAAAAGTGTTTTAATACGTCAATGATAGCACTGTCACGCATTCAGTCAGCATCCTAAGAACATCAGTGTAACGATTCTGACTGTTGTGGTGCTGATGACAAATGTTAATTTTATCATTAAAATGTAGAATTGTGGACGGGTGTTGAGATGTCATATAGTGGAATACAAATATGTGATAAAAAGTATTATTTATACAAATTCATAGAAGTGTGAAATCAATCCGTTGTGTTTTTGGTGTGGAATAAACACAGTGGGCAATTTCGAATTATCCATATTTAAATTAAATAACACTCACGTTTTTAAATGTTTCAGACAATAATAATAATTATTGGAGATGTTTCATGTGCAAGGAAAGTAATTCTTCTGAGAATATTTATTTATTGGAAGAAATAAACACTCACCCCGCACCTGTTTGTAAGTGAGATGCGAGTACACTCCATGCTCGGGCATGCAGGCTCACGCGGCTATTAAATAGCGGCGAGTCCTTGCAAGTGGCGAGCATTGATGGTGTTCGCACGATACTGTGTACAATAGATACTCGACCACACTTTAAATTCAAAGAACCTCTGAAACACATTGATTTATTTTCCACAGTAGAACAATTGCGCACTTGTTATGTGTATTTGTGTGTGTTTAAATATCGTCTTACGCCATTGTATGGAAAAAGATAAATAAACGAATTGAATTGAATTGAGAATTGAAGGAGCATTCTTAACTTCTGCCAATTCCTCTAATGTACCTCTTTTGTATGTTGTCGTTGTGCTGACATTGAAATATGTTAATACACGAAACTGTAATATTTTTCGATAGACATTGTCTTCAGCACCAACTGAGGAAGCGTTGGCGTTAAATTTGTTGTATGTATGTGGGAGCAGTGAAAACTGAGGAAGCTTTGACGTTAAATTTGTTGTATGTATGTGGGAGCAGTGAAAACTGAGGAAGCTTTGGTGTTAAATTTGTTGTACGTATGTGGGAGCAGTGGAAAACTGAGGAAGCTTTGTTGTATGTGTATTGAAGCAGTGGAAAACTGCAGAACCTTTGGCGTTAAATTTGTTGTATGCATGTGGTAGCAGTGAAAACTGAGGAAGCTTTGGCGTTAAATTTGTTGTATGTATGTGGGAGCAGTAGAAAATTGAGGAAGCTTTGTTGTATGTGTATGGGAGCAGCGGAAAACTGAGGAAGCCTTGTTGTATGTATGTGGGAGAAGACGAAAGGATACTTTGGCGTTAAATTTGTTTTATGTTTGTGGGAGCAGTGAAAACTGAGGAAGCGTTGGCGTTAAATTTGTTGTATGTATGTGGGAGCAGTGGAAAATTGAAGAAGCTTTGTTGTATGTGTATTGGAGCAGTGGAAAACTGAGGAAGCTTTGGTGTTAAATTTGTTGCATGTATGTGGGAGCAGTGGAAAACTGAGGAAGCTTTGACGTTAAACTTGTTGTATGTATGTGGGAGCAGTGGAAAATCGAGGCAGCTTTGTTGTATGTGTATTGGAGCAGTGGAAAACTGAGGAAGCTTTGGTGTTAAATTTGTTGCATGTATGTGGGAGCAGTGGAAAACTGAGGAAGCTTTGGCGTTAAATTTGTTGTATGTATGTGGGAGCAGTGGAAAATTGAAGAAGCTTTGTTGTATGTGTATTGGAGCAGTGAAAAACTGAGGAAGCTTTGGTGTTAAATTTGTTGCATGTATGTGGGAGCAGTGGAAAACTGAGGAAGCGTTGGCGTTAAATTTGTGGTATGTATGTGGGAGCAGTGAAAACTGAGGAAGCTTTGGCGTTAAATTTGTTGTACGTATGTGGGAGCAGTGGAAAAGTGAGGAAGCTTTGTTGTATGTGTATTGGAGCAGTGGAAAACTGAGGAAGCTTTGGTGTTAAATTTGTTGCATGTATGTGGGAGCAGTGGAAAACTGAGGAAGCTTTGGCGTTAAATTTGTTGTATGTATGTGGGAGCAGTGGAAAACTTAGGAAGATTTGTTGTATGTATGTGGGAGCAGTGGAAAACTGAGGAAGCTTTGGCGTTAAATTTGTTGTATGCATGTGGTAGCAGTGAAAACTGAGGAAGCTTTGGCGTTAAATTTGTTGTATGTATGTATGTGGGAGCAGTGGAAAACTGAGAAAGCTTTGGCGTTAAATTTGTTGAATGTATGTTGGAGCAGTGGAAAACCTAGGAAGCTTTGTGGTATGTATGTGGGAGCAGTGAAAACTGAGAAATCTTTGGCGTTAAATGTGTTGTATGTATGTGGGAGCAGTGGAAAACTGAGGAAGCTTTGGCGTTAAATTTGTTGTATGTATGTGCGAGCAGCGGAAAACTGAGGAAGCTTTGGCGTTAAATTTGTTGTGTGTATGTGGGAGCAGTGGAAAACTGAGGAAGCTTTGGCGTTAAATTTGTGTGTCCGCATCGATGGGGGTGAGGGTAGAAAGGAAGGGGAGGTAGGGAGGAAGGGAGGGGCGGAAGGGACGGGAGGGAGGGAGTAAAATTGTGCCTACAATCGTGCCTACTCATTGCAGAAATGAAGTACGTCCCAGCATGGTGTTGTCTAAAATATCTTCGCATACCAGGTATATTGAACAGAAAATTAAGTACCATGGTTATTCATTTATAAGAGATTTTTCTTTTATTTGCGTCCATGTTGTTATACATCAAAAGTTTGTTTATAGCGAGCAAGGCCAGCATGGCCTATGTGAGACAATTCAGTAATCAGTTTTCCAAACAAAAAGTGATCAAATCCAACAGTCTCGTCAAAAGTCGTATCTGGCGGAAATGAAAAAAATCAGCACGGGGAAATGGGACAGCGCGATAACTCCCTCCAAATAAGGAAATACGTTATTAATCGAACTTCATATCGTTAATCTATTCTCCAAAAAACAAAACATTCTTTTAATTGTATCAACATATCAATAAACTGTTTTCAAGTCACAAAATATCGCAGTTACAAGTTTGAAAACGAAAGAAGTCGAACGCCTCCATATTTTCCGATCATAAATTATTTTTATGTACTAATGAAACTTAGGGCTGCACGATATTCAAAACTGAATACCGGTATCGGTATTCAAAAAAATACCGCGGTATACCGGTATATCGAAAACTGTTCAGATATTTGAACACAAGTACCACAATCGAGACTCGAGGCATCACAGTCTGAACGAATTAGCACGTCTTGATGATGCCATTCGAAAAACCATTACCCAACGCAGACGATATCAAAATTTATTATTTTCAAAATTAGTTTATCAGATTTTAATCAAAGATTTGAACAAAACTATATCATGTGACCCCCTCATTGGAACGAGCTCAAATAGCTCGTTCCAATGAGGGGTCACATGATATAGGTTTGTTGAAACTTTTGAAAATTATTTTTTCAACTACTGAATTTGTTTATTACGATGGCTCAAGCAGACGATTCCTTGGATAAAGGGATAAAATTATTCATTTGGGGCTACAGTTAAAAAACTCAAGACATCTTGAAAATTAAATTGTGGGTGAATAAATAATGACGATAAACCGATATTTTTGTAATTACACCGGTATTCAATCGATATTGGCTTGAATACCGGTATATATCGGTTTATCGATAAACCGTGCAGCCCTAATGAAACTTCAGATATCGCGTTCCGACTGCGATAACATCCACCAAATTGCTTAATAAGTTGTTAATCGAATCTCGTATGGTCAATCTATTCGCCAAAAACAAAACATTCTATCAATAAACTGTCTTCAGTTCACAAAATATCGAAGAAACATATTTGAAAACGAAAGAAGTCGAGCGCCTCCATATTTCCCGATCATAAATAATCCATTTGACCTTCAAAGGTCTCTTCAGACAATGTACCAATGAAACTTCACAAATGGCATTCCGATTGCTAATTATGCAAATGACATCTCGGCCCCCGAGTTTCAATGTGTTCTATGCGCATAAGGGCACATAGAAGACATTGGAACTCAGGGGGCGATCTGGACTGCATTACTCGAGGGACGGGTTACTTTGTTTACCAACAGAAAGAACGCGAAAAGCCTCGTCCTGTCGGTCAGAAGTTAAATTAATATTCCGAAAAAGAAAGAGATAATTATATAATGAAATAAGTCCGTTAGACACCACAGACGTACTTCAATGCCTATGACACAGAACAGAGTACTTTGATATTTTCCATTCTCTGTTCCGCTGCACTCACTTGACAGTTTGTGGCAGTCAATTTCTTTTTGCAAATTTTCTATCCAGTCATTTTCTGTCACGCTGCTCTCCCTTGATAGTTTATCTTGGTCATCTTCACAAAAATTCTTTTACTTCAGAAAACTACATTCTTTGATATGCCTCACATATTAACTAACGATTGATGAAAAAAATATTTTGTGTGTCAGGTCCCTGATACTGATAACTGTTTTCCCCCTTCTTGAACAAGTTTTTTGCACGGAGCAGGACAACCCTATTGATTGAATAGCGACGTTGCAAGTGAAAATTATTCAATTAACAGGTGTATCAATTAACAGGAATTTGGTCACTTTCCTGTATTCTAGAGATAACTTCAGATTTATTTACAGCTTAAATTCCATTAACGGGAATGTAATCTATAACCTATTAATTAACACGTCACACTTGTACTGAAGATACGGAATATGGTTTTGTTTTTGGACGTTATATTCAATTAATAGGGTTATTCAATTAAGAGATATCCAATTAAGTGTGCTCCACTGTAATCTGTATCATATATTAAAATATAAGAAATTAATTTGTTCTTGTATATTTATCAGCTGGCCTCTATGGGAAGAGAAGATTTCGTTCAAACAGTATCTTTTATTGAAGCCATATCTTAAATATATTTATTATGCCTCACGTTTGTAACATCAGCCGTGATTGGTTAATTTGACGCCTTCTAAAAGTCATAGTACTGGTGTTTGGGGGCAAAACACGGGTACTATTGGAACGTTTTGCCCTGGAGACAAGAGAACGAAGAAAATATAAGCTCCACTTCCATTGATCAACGTCGATTGGAATTTCTCAAGACCAAACGCTGGCTTCGTGTCCGTTTAACTTTTTTCGTCGCCGGTAAAGACAAACTTACCAACAATTATATCATCTTCAGTGGGCGCGTTTTCCATTTTAACTGCAAACAGCGAATTCAAAAGAATCAGAAATATTAACAACTCACGTGTTGTTCACCACTTCAGTGAATCCTGAATATGAGTTAGGACTTCAATCAATGATATTTCCACAAGTTTAAGACTCCTCGACCTCACTGAGCCTCCGTCTCAAGTTCAAAATAAATTGTTTCACTCCGCTTAATTCTATCAACTGTCTTCGTCCGAGGAACATGAATTTATTTTCCATTAATTTATACCACTTATCACACAAGCATTAACAATGAATTATAACATGAACAGCATGGTTCAGTTGTAAACACTGGCATTTGGTTTTATAGAAACTCCCAACGCGACGGAACTTGTGACAAGTCATTTTCGAAGAGACGTCATTCGTTCGAAATGGCGTCATGTTTTGGGATTCGGCTACATTGTTATTACAAGATTGATGGCATGTTGCAGTTAACGCTTAACAATGAAAGTTATTTTTTGTTCGACATATTAAAATAATTAGGACGTTTCTTTTCATGTTCTATCGGTGGATAGTACCTGAGTTTGTGTGATTTCTGAAATAAAACCTTTTGCAGCTTCGCTGCTTCAGGTTTTATTTCAGAAATCACACAAACTCAGGTAGTATCGACTGATAGAACATGAAAAGAAACGTTCTAATATTATAATAGCACAAACAGTGTGCAAGATTTACATCATCAATAAACTTTATATATATATTGAATTTGTATTGTCAATTGAATAATAATGGGATTCGGCATCAAGCTAAAATCTTATGTGAGTTGTCTCCCTCAACGGCGGACTTTTGTTAGCTCTAATTACAGATTTAATGTGATACATACAGCTTATCATGATTATGTACATGTCCTGTGATTTGTGTCAGATTCGAGGTGGTGTCCAGAATGGGATCTCAACGAGCCGGCTTTTCCGGCGAGTTGTGATCCCATTTTTGGACACCACCGAGAATCTTATGCAAATGACAGGACATGCACATTATCATGATAATGCATTTATCTAGCAATTCTGTCACATAAACTGATTAAGTCTTAAATTATTAAAACAGTTTTGAGACATAATGTTGGGTCGATCACTGAAACGCACATAGAATGTATTCATGCGCCTGTTATGCATTACCAGAAACAAGTCGTCTATAAGATACGGAATCAGAATGAGTCGTCTACATGATACGGAATCAGAATGAGTCGTCTATATGATACGGAATCAGAATGAGTCGTCAATATGATACGGAATCGGAAGACGTTCTGTGATGCATGCCGTTTTTCGTGTTTTCCAGGTCAAAATCAATATGATTGTTAAATAAAATAGAGGTGGGCATTTAGTTTGACACAATCAGTTCAGAAATTGGTCCCATTACACAGACAAACTGACCATCTCTTCTCTTCCCCGAGTTCATTTATTTGCACAATCTTCCCCGAGTCCATTTACTTACCTGTGTAAGTAAATGAACTCGGGGAAGAGAAGGTCAGTTTGTCTGTGATATGGAACCATAATCTGCTAGGATGTCAAGAAGCAGTTTGCGCCGACGCTGACGTTCAGGCACGCAGAAGTAGTCGAAGCATCGAGCTTTGGCCTGGAAAATCTTCAAAGGAGGAAAATTATGTCATGTCTTTTCTGAAACATAAATTACATATTATGAGAGTTTGGTTAGCAATAATGGGTGGGTAACATCTTATAAACTTAGAGCAGCATGAATATTTTATTGGATTCCATTAACATTAAGTAAAAAGGGAGCGATCAAATTCACAATGAGACGTATGTGTTGGAGACATTTACACCGACACAATCTAACAGTATCAAAATAATTACAATTGATCTTCTTCTGGAATATCAACATTTTCAAACATTTACACCTTGTAATGATGATTCATCCAACATGAACACACGATGAAATTAAAAAAAAATACTCTTTGGCAATCACAGGTGATAAAAACCTCAATGACCACAATACCCAGACAGATAAAAACCCAACTCAACTCAACACAAAATTCAGTTCAAATACACCAGCAATTGAAGTGGAAACTGTCAGTGATGCTAATCTACAATCTAAGACAATGTATGAAACAAATTCAGTTAATTAAAAAATGCCCATTGTGAGCACAGCTACTTTGACATCCATTCACCCACGCATAAAAATACAAATCAACAAGAAAAATGTTACTAAGGTAACATATGCCCCACCCCCTTGTGACCTTCACCTTGCAGATGCGGCAGAAACTATTATACGCGACACACCTTCTGACTGTCCTTAACATTTGTAAAAAGTTTAACAATTGTTCTATGATTCGTTTCTGAGTTATGGCTGAGACACGAATATTGACCGATTTTAGTGTGACCTTCAAATGTGACCTTGACCTTGAAGGTGCGAACCTGGCTATGGTGTGCGACACATCCTCCCATGGTCCTTTATAATTGTGTGAAGTTTGATGACTGTGGCCCTAACCGTGTCCAGTGTGACCTTGAAATGTGACCTTGACCTTGACCTTACGGACCTGGCTGTGATGTGTGACACATCCACCCGTTGTCCTTTATAATTGAGCGATGTTAGATGATTGTAGCCCTAATAGTTTTCGAGTTATGCTTGAGACACGATTTGTGACCCTGGATATATGAAGGTCAATTGTGGTCTCCATCTTGCAGATGCGGCAGAAACTATTATACGCGGCACACCTTCTGACTGTCCTTAACATTAGTAAAAAGTTTAACAATTGTACTATTATTCGTTTCTGAGTTATGACTGAGACACAAATATTGACCAATTTTTACTGTAACCTTGAAATGTGACCTTGACCTTGAAGGTACGAACCCGGCTATGGTATGGGACACCCCATAGTCCTGTACAATTGTGTGAAGTTTGATGACTGAGGCCCTAACCGTTTTCGAGTTATTGGCTCGGACACACGGACACACGGACGGACGGGCACACGCACACTTCAATCACTATATGCCACCGACTTAAGTCGGGGGCATAAAAAGACAATAATATATCCAAGCAAAATATCTGAAAGTGCTGTAATAAATGTACAAAGAGATGATAGTGTTATGAATACGCAAGACCAAAACTTTTTTAATAAGTCCAAACCTTTCTGCAATGGCAAATTCACAAGGAAAGCAGGCAAATGTAATCATTTCTGACTGTTTACAAAAGATTAATTTTGTTGAACACAACAATAGTTTAGCATCCGGATATTAGCACACTAAGAATAAATTGCAACAATCAGATCTAAGCTCCATATCAGAACAGCGTGTCATGGAAACTGCACTATTAAACACGCAGAAAGACCATGGTTACCATGCAGTGGCGTCGTCAGGTTGATCGATTGGTGGGAGTGGCGAAGACATCCCTTGATAAAGTAGTTGGAACATCAGTCAGTCGGGATAAGTTTTTTAAAAAAAAACTAAAGACTTCTTGGAAATTTATCGGCGAATAAATAAAATACACGTATATTGGTCGTTACGCAAGTTATTATACAATTATACATACCATAAGGTACTCCTAATTGGTGATGGGGGCCTCCAGCAGCCCGATTCGATTACTACAGGCCTCCATTTGTATGACTGACTGTGTGTGTGACACACGTGACTAAAAAATTCCTTGTCTTTTTAACCCTTTGAACCCGAGGGGACGATTTTACGCCCAGCAACAAGATACGTCATAATTTTATTAAGTAGGATGACTGCTAAGTGGAAGTGTGGGATAGCTCTAAAGCTGCACGTTGAAAATATTAATTGGTGTACCCAAAATAAATAATGAATATGGGCTCTTCCACTTGCTGCCATTAAACGGCAGAAAAATATAAAACTGTCTGGGGTATGTTGAAGTAGGAATTGATCCTTCAGAAGACAGGAAATTGCTCCTTTTAATGCCAAATTGGCAAGATGTATCCAAATTAGTGAACTTTAGTCACTTGGGGGGGGGGGGGGGTTATAAAATGATTCTGGATGGAAAATGATGGGATTTTGTCCAGGATGGGGAGGTGCCCCCCCCCCTACATTGCCCGCCGCCCTCTTTATGCCCGACCCTGGTTGCAGGCCTGGTTATGAAAGTACATGGACACTAAAAAGAATTGATATTTTAGACACCAGCCCTGACGAAAAATGTCGCGACTGAAAAATTATTAGGAGGGGTGTCACACCCATACTATAACCACCCCCCCCCCCCCCTAGTTACGCCAAAGTGATCACTTCATGACATCTCCAAAAGATAAACTCATTAGTCCTAAATGGACAAGAAGCAAAATAATTTCACACAATCTCAAAACCGTGAAACAAACATATAATCATGTCTCTTTGTTATGGGTCAACTGAATTAACAGTTTATCCATTTACGCTGATTCTTATCAAAACTTACCCCTGTTATTTTATCCTTTTTTATCTTCCTTAATCTTTTTTTTCATTACTTTCCAAAGTGTGATTTACTGGGATTTCCGAGTTTTGATTATAAACGATAACTTCACAAGTGAATTATGCAATCAACAATCGGGTCATGTATCCGTGCGCGCAAACAAAGACGCTTTGCCGTGGGTGTAATGGGACTTAATTGTTTTTTAACCCTTTACCTAACATGAAAAGCAGAAGACACTTGAAAAAAAAATTCTTGAATAACTATTATTTTCATTTTTTTGTCTCAAAAACATAGGTTATGACCCCTCATTGGAACGAGCTCGACGTGCTCGTTCCAATGAGGGGTCATAACCTATGTTTCCGAGACGAAAAATGAAAAATAATGAAAATTAATTGGCCATTTTGGAGAATAGCGCTGACCGGTTTTGGCCGTTACGTTAGGTAAAGGGTTAAATAATACAATTATCCTTCATAATGAAAAGTAATAAACAGAATAATTGCTTGACTGGACTGGTTACGTGAAATAATTCATTCCAGGCGAGGGACTATATTGTAAAACACTCGTGCGCATTCGCGCACTCGTGTTTGTACAACGTCCCTCACCTCTCATGAATTATGTCACGTAACCAGTCCAGTCAAGCGATTACTCTCTATTATATCGAGAGCAATCTAATCGCCTCGAATAAATCTGTGTGGTATACGACGGGTCCAACTGTATTCGAGGCCCGTCACAAACAGTATTCGAAGCCCATCACCAACTGTATTCAAGGCCCATCACCCACAAGGCTATAAAATGTATATAATGAGTCGAAATCTGATAGGAGATTCTCCAATATAAATTTCAGTTTCTACTTGTAGAAATTGGAATGCTACACAGGCTCTACTGCTAGAAAGTGGAATGGACACAGTTTCTACTTGTAGAAATTGGAATGCTACACAGGCTCTACTGCTAGAAAGTGGAATGGACACAGTTTCTACTTGTAGAAATTGGAATGCTACACAGGCTCTACTGCAAGAAAGTGGAATGGACACAGTTTCTACTTGTAGAAATTGGAATGCTACACAGGCTCTACTTCTAGAAAGTGGAATGGACACAGTTTCTACTTGTAGAAATTGGAATGCTACACAGGCTCTACTGCTAGAAAGTGGAATGGACACAGTTTCTACTTGTAGAAATTGGAATGCTACACAGGCTCTACTGCTAGAAAGTGGAATGGACACAGTTTCTACTTGTAGAAATTGGAATGCTACACAGGCTCTACTGCTAGAAAGTGGAATGGACACAGTTTCTACTTGTAGAAATTGGAATGCTACACAGGCTCTACTGCTAAAAAGTGGAATGGACACAGTTTCTACTTGTAGAAATTGGAATGCTACACAGGCTCTACTGCTAGAAAGTGGAATGGACACAGTTTCTACTTATAGAAATTGGAATGCTACACAGGCTCTACTGCTAGAAAGTGGAATGGACACAGTTTCTACTTGTAGAAATTGGAATGCTACACAGGCTCTACTGCTAGAAAGTGGAATGGACACAGTTTCTACTTGTAGAAATTGGAATGCTACACAGGCTCTACTGCTAGAAAGTGGAATGGACACAGTTTCTACTTGTAGAAATTGGAATGCTACACAGGCTCTACTGCTAGAAAGTGGAATGGACACAGTTTCTACTTGTAGAAATTGGAATGCTACACAGGCTCTACTGCTAGAAAGTGGAATGGACACAGTTTCTACTTGTAGAATTTGGAATGCTACACAGGCTCTACTGCTAGAAAGTGGAATGGACACAGTTTCTACTGAGGGAAATTGGAATGCTACACAGGCTCTACTGCTAGAAAGTGGAATGGACACAGTTTCTACTGAGGGAAATTGAAATCGGACATAGGTTCTAACAAAAGTTGCAACCGGAGACAATGCATACTTAATTATTTTCACTTTAGGCAGCCCAGGGCGGACGAAGGCGGCCGCCTTCCTTAAAACTACGGGCCTAAAGTATATTTACTAAAATGCCTGTTGACTTTATACTTTGGGATCCCCACTCCACACATTTTACAAACGTCCCTGAATATACTTTCCCCTCCCCCACGGATGATGAATTCATGCTAGGATAGTCATTTTATAGTTATGTTTGTTAGATGATGTATGAATGTCGCCAATATCGTATATTTTATAACCCATCAAACTATGCCCTCTGAAGGTAGAAACGTAAAAGAAAAAGTAACAATGGTTACAGCAATGGTCAAGAAAACTACAAAGATGAAATAAATCGTATTCAGTCTGGATCCGACGAATTTCCAGTCCAATTTTTCCATGTCTTTCTCGTGGTTGCTACATTTTGTGTTTTTCCTTTTTCGTTCTCAGCATATGAAGATCTTTCACATTCGCTACAAGCTACTTTTTTCTTGGACACATTCCTTGTCAAACACAAACAAGTATAGATCCATGTTGGAACTGCATCTTCCGGGTTTTTGTTATGACATATTTGTACCATTATCATTCCACTAGTTGTGAGTAAGCTGATGAAAAACATGACATCAATATGAATTTCTAATATTGCTACGGAGCCGGTTGTCTTTGGCATGATGTCATAAATAAGACTGAAGAATAGAGAATAAGAGAGGAATACCGAGACACAGAAAGACATTTTCTCACCACTACCAACAGGTATTAAACAAGCACATATATTAGATAGAGATATTATTACTAACGGAATAATAATTGTAACTTCCAAGATCACAACATTAAAGGGACATGCTTTGTACGTCTCCTCCAAAATATCCATTTTTATCGGATCGAGCGTCCACTCCTCGGGTGTGTTTTCATCCAAGTCTGACGTAAAATTGGAAATTACGGTACCATTTTGGAAACGAACGATTTCAATACTATCAATCGGTGACATCAGAATAATACAGCGATGACTGTCAAATGGAAATCTTGTTATTTTAATTTTACACTGAGTTTCAAAATTAGCTGCTGTTGGCCACTCTATCTTCCCATTATAGATTAGCTTGGCATGACCACCATCGCTACCGATATATGAAAATTTCTTCACACTATTTATTACAGCCAAGTGAGGCGTCCATATTTTTTCAGACTTTATCAAGTCGCTCCCAATACCGCCATAATAGCTTGGATTCCACGTATAAAAGTCATTAAACCAAACGAGTTTAACTACCCCATCCATAACCAATACCTGTGTCACTATATCTAGTTTAACAATATTGAGTACAATAAATGATACATACACATCTGTTAGTCTGGGTCTGTATGGCTTAATATTTGCCTCTGATTCTCCAAATACATCCTTATACAGTTTTCGTGTATTGTTTTTAATCGTAAACGCAGTAACACCATCGGGCAGTTGATAAATCTGGCATAATATCAACATTACACTAAACTTGTTCATCATTTTTCTTTCGTCTAAAGAAGGAATTTTCCGAAAAAGTATCAACAGTATTTGCATTAAAATATAAAGGTATTTCCACTCTGAGTCTGCGTCCTCTCCCTGTCTGTTATCAATAGTCTGTGTCCTCTCCCTGTCTGTTATCAATAGTCTGCGTCCTCTCCCTGTCTGTTATCAATATTTTTCTTCCACTAACACCAGTTGTAATGTGTTATGTTCGACTTGGAGGATATCAAAAAGCACGGCAGAGCAATTTGTATTGGTAGAATGTGGAGAATATATCAAACAATCAACACCCATTAATGCACTCATAAAAGACATTTCTGCCTCCAGGAAAGTCATTACAGTTTAGACATCTCTGTCAAGGTTCCAGGTGATCAATAGGTTTTAACAATTCTGTAGTGTTTGTCTGGTCAGGAATGGAGACGTCCAGTTCAACACTGTTTTCAACGAATGGGCGAATCCATTTTGTTTTTAAGAGAGGTTAAGTATTAATTTGACCCTACACCTCTATAAGGTTGCGAGAATATTTCATTACTGATCCCCTCTTCTTATCTTGTGCTCGTTAACCAATATCGTCCGTTCGTTGACTCTCGGATTTTCCCTTTTACGCAAACATTTCTAATTCAGAAAGATGCGTACGGGTGTGCAAAACACAAAAAACTGTGATGCTTAAAACGCATTTCCAGGCGGGGCGTTGCCCCACACTTGTTTGGTGGGAGGGGGGGTTGAGGACGAACGTTTCTTGTCAGAATTCAAACAGGATATAGTCATCCTCACCGCACTCAGAGTCTTGTTTAACCGCTTTTCTGGGGAATTGCTGCATTTTTCTTCTGTTTCCCGTAACAAACAAGCTCTCACAAAGGCTGGCAAGCAAATCCCCAAGCCATAGTTTTGGTTGTAAGGATTTTGAAGAAAACAAAGAAAAGCTAGGTGAAAACCCACACACTATTGTCTGGGTTTTCATAAAATCTATAAAACAGACCCGATCACAATCTTCCTCAAGCACACATGATTCCAAACACCCTTATAAACATTGACAGAAAAGTTCCCACCTCATCGAAAAAACTAGCCGTAACCCATTGTTTTAATTGTGTGGACAGAGAGAAAGCAAATAAAATGTTGATGAGAACCCACGCACTGCGGTGGGGGGGGGGGGGGCGGTGTGATAGACGCATAGTGGCAGGGCGGAAGAGGAAAGCAGGCTGAGACAGGCAGGGTTCAATTTTGTCATCTTTTTTATGTTTTTAGTCAGATTAGTATGGAATGATCCAACCACATATTATGCCTTTACCTAACATGAAAATCAAACGACACTTGCAAATAAAATTCTCGAATAACTATTTTGTTTCACTTTTTAACTCAAAAACGTAGGCTATGGCCCTTCGTTGGAACGAACTCGTTCCAAAGAGGGATCATAACCTTTATTGTTGAGACAAAAAATGAAATAATAATGAAAATTAATTGGCGATTTTTGTGAATAGAGCTGTGGCCTGTTTTGTCTGTTACGTTGGGCGAAGGGTTAGATGCTTTACTTGTGCTTTATAGGAGAAAATTAAATGAGTTGAAGGTCAAAATCTCTTCAGTGATGCAGCCACATCCTGACTATGAAAAATCCGACTTCAACAGCGCATCGGCGTGTGCCTTGATCTTGGCTCGAAAACTCTCTAAAACGAGTTGACAGATGAACCTCAGCCGGCTTATAAGTCTTATATTTGGGAATTTCGCCAAGCGTTTGGAACAAGGAACAGTACTGGAGGGAGCAAACAAACCTCTGGACGTGTTGCCCCTCTAAACCTGCACAAAAACAAAATACGAAAAGATCAAGGTAAAGCACTTCTCCCACATATTTTCCTTCTACACCTCCTCCTATCTGCCCTCAAAGTAAGCGACTCAATTTGTAATCATAACCAGCCCATATTGTGACTGAAGATGCTCGCAAACTTAGTATACTGTCTCGCCTCGTCTTATTCCTCTACCTCCTTCTCCTCCTTCTCTGCCTTTTTTTCTCTGGCTCTCCTAGTTCAGTACGTGGAGAATGTATTATCACTAAATCACCCGCAGAGTGGAGATTCCACCTATGCAATAATCGCAAATTTGCTGCAAAGCATAACCAGCAAGTAAAGTTTCAGCCAATGGACCCCCGGGTTAAACCCGGAGGTCCATTGGCTGAAACATTGCTTGTGTTTGTTCTCGATGTGTACACAATTTGAAAGTTATCGCTTGGGTGATAACCCCACTCCGCGGGTGGTTTAGTTACAATCCACTCTCCACGTACTGTACCTCACCAAATGGTCTCCTTCTTCATCTACCCCTATTTCTTCTAATTCTTTTGTCTCTACTCTTCCGGCTTCTGCTTCTTCTGTTTCTAGTATTGTTCAGCCAGGCATATCGTACTCCCAGAAAGTCAAATCACCCAGCCGCACGTCGGGTCAATCATTTGATACTAAATTATTCCAATTTCAGTATCCGTGCGAAGTTAATTTGATAAAAAACACTGACACCTCCCCGATGCTTGTAAGATCATTATGATTGATAACTCAAATTTAGGACGCACTGATCGAGACTCCACCCGCGTGTTACCCCAACGCCAAGTGGAACAACTTTCGCTCTATGTTCAAAGGTCACAGGGATCAATAAAGTCCTCAAGAAATTTTGCTAAATATTGGCATGAACACATGAAGCGAAAATGCTGATCTCGTGATTAAACTGTTGTGGAGTATGCTTAGTGATACCAGGGAGAAAGGTTTAGGACAGCAAAAATTTATTTCGCAGAATTAAACTTTTCTCAGAAAGTCTCATTGGCTGAGAGGAGAACACTGAACATCATTAATCAAACGATCCGGAAACGTGCTACCAAAATTGTTTATACCAAGTCTGAAGTTGTTCACGATTTAATTACGAGTACTATCACTGGTTGAATCGTCTAGATGTAAATTAAGTATAGGCAATGGCAAGAACCGCCTAACAGATGTACGATTATGTACTAATGTAGTTATCCTGTCGAGCACCAATGACCTATCAGCCCAAGAAAAGTCTCTTTTAGAACACGATTTAACACTTGGACCACCATGGCAGCTTAAACTGGTAATCGGTAAATATACCACAATACAATTGTGATTTTTTTCTTTGGAAAAAAAAATTTGGCAAGCCGCTCTAGAAACGCCAAGGGTCGAAAACTCCCTTTTACAAAATCATCTGGTTGGTCATCTCCAGAGAGTGAAGTGGATTCGAAATGATTGAGGCTAACACACGAATCCTCCAAAAAGTGCTCAACATGTACATACTCTCAGATAACAACAATTTAACAGCTGATGAACGAGATCCCTCAAGAAACTTTTAAAAAATACAAAATTAGTTATCAAGTCAGCCGATAAAGGTTGATCAGTTGTTTTATCTCGTGTAATGATATGGACGAAGCCACGAGACAACTCAACAATTACAAACATTTTTAGAAAATAGATTCACTTGTTTGTCAAGAAGATCTTTAAATTTCTCCTCCACGAAGGTCATATACTCAAAACAAAAACAACTCAAAACAATTTACCCAATGTAACGGCCAAAACCGCCCAGCACTATTCTCAAAAATCGCCAATTAATTTTCATTATTTTTTTATTTTTTGTCTCAAAAACATAGGTTATGGTCCCTCATTGGAACGAGCTCGTTCCAATGAGGGGTCATAACCTAGGTGTTTGAGACAAAACATGAAAAAAATAGTTATTCAGGAATTCTTTTTGCAAGTGTCGTCTGTTTTTCATCTCAGGTAAAGGGTTAACAGCTAAGCTCGGTACTCGAACAGAATTATTTTACATCCTACCAAAGATACACAAGCACCGCTTTTCATGGACAGATGAGTTAACTCCACTGGGAAGGCCAATTGTAACTCGTAATTTTATATGATCTCGAAGCTCATTGGTTGTCATCTGAAACCTACAGCTAATAGGCATCCGAGCTGTCTAAAAAAACCCACAGATTTCCTGTCAAAAATTTCTGAATTAAAAATAGCCAAAAATGCAATCTTGCCTACTTTGGATATTGCCAGCATGTATACCAACATTGATATTGATAAAGGGGTTAAATCTGTAAAAAAATGTATTCGAAATATATCGTGATGCAAAACGTCTGAATGAACAAATTTTGGATCTTTTTCAGTCGAACTCAATGAATCCAATGGAGAAAATATGTACATATAATGGGATGTCCTATGAGCAAAAGATTCAGCTCTAATTGTGCAAGAATTTATGTAGGGGGATAGAAGGAAAATGTCTTTAGCAAATGAGCAAAGCATCCTCTCGTATCTTCCATATTTACATGCCATTTTTATCATTTGAGAATTCAAAGCGAGATGTCGACGAATCTTCAGAAATTGTAAACAATCATGCGCCAAACATTAAATTGAAACTTACCATCAGTCAATATTCTGTTGGTTTTTTTTGATGTGACCGTGTATGAAGCCAAACAAACCCAGTCATCCCCGTCATTTGGAATATAAGGTGTATGTTAAGTAAACCGATTCACATCAGTTAATACATACAAAATCAAAGGTATCATAAAATCACCGCTTATTCGTTTCTACCGCAATTCGAGTGATAAGGTAAATTTCAATGAGACTTGTTCTAACCTGTCTGGCTACCTCATATCGAGGGGATACTTTATGTGCCTTTCTCTGCAGCCTGAAGTATCAGACGCTGCAGAAACTGGAAATTCATGAGGAAAGTAATGATTTCGAGCAACTGAAAATTGAACACAACGGACCGTTGTAGAATTGTGGTGGTGCGATATTGAATTGCAAAAAAAACCTTGTTCTGGATTACATAATTTTATGCCTGATCAAAATGGGGATTTTTCCCTAACAAACCAAAAATCATCAGATCCAAAACCCCCTCTATTATGATTCATCCACTGTTATTTACATTACCGCTGGTCAACGCTGTTGGAAACAGTATGTGGGTCAAACTCAAAATTTATTCCGAATATGTATGCTACTCGTCATGAAAAGATATAAAACATAATGCTAGCACTCCAGTAGCACAAGATATTAACTTTCTTGACCATTATTTGTCGATTTTGAAATACATTCAGTTGAACAACCACCAATGAAAGGTATATTAGAATAAACAGATATATCTAAGAAAAAACGAGATGCTTGCATAACATACTTGTAAGGATTAAACCGGAGCCCATCAATGAATAACATCAACTATTGCCAGTCAGTTTAATCAGGGTCCAATATTTTAAAACTTTCACAATTGTATTTCTCGAATTGTATTTTCTAAAAGTGAATATAGATGACGGAAATGAATCATTAGCATTTCAACAGATATGGCAATTTGCCAACTGGTCAATTGCCACATCTTTGAAAATGTTAATGGTTCATTTCAATTAGTAATTTCCATAAATAGAAAATACAATTCTGAAAAATACAGCTGTAAAAGTTTTACAGTATTGGGCCAAGGTCCTATGCTCAACATTTAGTTTAAATCAAATTTGTGTGCAGTTTTGGGAGGTTTTTTTTTGTTTCTTATCTTTCTTATTTGTTCATGTTTGAAACCCATCATGGTCCAAGATTATATATGTGAGATAACTATGTTTCGGCGGTATATTACAAGAAAAAAACGTTCCAGCGGGAAATATCTGTGCCAGTACGTACCAGTACCTTAACCTTACACACCGTCTTGTTTAACCGGCCATGTTGGTATTTCGTTTTTGTTTGTTTTTTTTTTTTTGTTGTTGTTCTCGTTGACAAACAATGACAAACAAATCCCCCCAAATCGGGAAGACAAACTCAACTCATTGCTTTATTTGTGAGAACAAGGAGGCAACAAAGCAGATCCGTGTGGGAATGCACACACACATGGACACTTTAATTATTATATGCCGCCAAACCTAAATCGAGGTGAATAAAATCATTATATATAACTTATTGCGACGGAAGGGCCACTCGAAACGTATCACATCTAGTGTGTGTAGGCTATTAGACAGTCTGCGCTATAAAAAATCAGCGTGCACCAATGATTTCACACGAATTTCTGCATTTTCGTTTCAAATTGATCTGATGTTTGAAAATTTGTAATTAATTTCCAAGATACAGGTTTCAGTTATATTCCTACCTGTGATCGTCTTAGATTTGGCCTGTTGGATAGTAAACCAGAATTAGTCATTAAAATCAGCAAAGGCATTGTGAAAGCTGTAAGTTTTGGCAGACTGACATAGCCTCTACACAACATTACTGATTACCGAAGCTGATCTTCCGGGCTTGTACGACTCACATATTCCTAAATTTATCACTAGGTATGCACATAAGGAGGTTTTTGTACAAACCAATCTGTCACACTCACTCGGTAGTGTTGGTTACTCTGGTCAGCTAGACTTTCTGTACGTCTACCTAGGATTCTGGATCCAATACTATGAAATGTTTACAATTGTATTTTCTAGAATTGTATTTTCTAGTCATGACTTTAAATGAATTGAAATGAACCATTAGCATTTTCAAAGAAGTGGCAATTTTCCAGTTGGCAAATTGCCATATCTTTTAAAATGATAATGATTCGAAAATACAATTGTGAAAGTTTTATAGCATTGGCTCCTGGTCTGAGACTAATTAAACTAATCTTGCCGATTTGTCTGAGTAATATTAAGCAATACCACTCTCTCTGACAACTACCCAACGAGGCAGTTTCTAAAGTCCTTCCGGTGGTTTTACTCTCAGTAAAAGCTGTCTGTAGATATTCTTTCAGTAGTCTCATTCAAACAACAGTTGAAGTACCAGTATGGTGAGTCAATGCTGGATGAATACCCATAACAATACCGCACTTGCTGAAGAGACTTGAAAAGCAGCAAATATACAGTATGAATGGCTACAGGGGCGTCGCGAACATAAACGATTGGGGGTGGGGGGGGGGGGGGTGTAAAACTGATTTGTCTCGACTGGAATAATACAAGTCCTAACTGATAAAATATTTCAGCGAGCTTGTTCCAATGAGGGGATCACACGATATTGTTTTCGTGAAATTGTTTAAAATACGAGATGTATTTTATTCGCCAGTATACATAATCACAAGTTACAAATGCACATTTACAATATACATGTCAAAGGCATACAATTTAATATCCAAAGATGAATATCTGTCGGATTTATAGGTGTCTTCTTGCCTTCCCCGAATAGGAAAGAAGAAGAAAAGAAACAGATGAAGATAAAAAAGGGAGAGGGAAGAATAAAGAGAAAAAAGACACTGGAAAGAGGAGAAAACATACTAAGGCAACATCGTAAATTCACTTAATCGTCCCAAAGATAGATCATGTATTGCTTGAGCGGATGGTGTGTATTGTGATTGAAGCCCGATTCAGCTGAACTACCCCGATTCAGGCTTCACCGTTGCATTCATAAAATTCAGGTGCCAAAGTAAAGTGGAACGGTCCATGCGCCACAACTGCACGGAATGCAATGGCGAAGGACGAATCCAGGAGCCAGCACACTGTAAAAGATTACCGTAATTCTAACACAGAGAACATTTTTGTACAGAGATGTCAGCCCTTTTTTATCGTAAGAGATTCAACAGAAAGATTTAATGCTTATTTGAATAGTCTCCCTGCACTGTAAAACATTACCGCAATTCTACGGTTAACTACTGTCAGATGACTGTCAAATACAACGGTCTCGAGACCGTTAATTAATTTTAACAGTGTTGCCGCAGAAAAACCCTCGAATTTGATCCAATGAACGTATTTCTCCCGTCACGCTATCCAATCACGTCGCACGGCGGTAAAAATGGTGAATTATGGGATCGACCTTGCCATATACCACTCTGGAAATCGCCATTTCCAAGAAGGACGCCCGATGCTTTTGAAGACCAACAACAACGTATCACTATCAATTTGTAAGTTTGTGGCCAAGTGAATCATTTTCATTGCAGTCTTGGACATGAAAATCAAACAACATCAATTTTTTATGCGTATAATTGTTTCGGTAATCATGCAGAATAGCAGACGTTTTGTACTGCGTCACCGATATTCGATGGATCTTATGGCTTGTGGTCACGGATCTCCGCTAAGGCCGGCAAAGCCATATGCTTTTATTGGTTTTAGGTAAAATGCGGTTAATGATGGCTGGAATTAAATTACGCAAACATTACGCTCAAAATGACCGGTGGTAGTGTTCCAGCCATATGGCTGGATAGATAGATAGATAATTTATTTGCCAGTATAGTGAAATATAACAAAGTATATATATGGTACATCCAGATAAAATAACAGAATTTCGACAAAAAGAAATTTGCGTATAAAATAAATCCTCGTAGTTCAAGCAATGTATACTGGCAGGGAAAGGCATAGCCAGATTGGCTATCTTCCTGCCTTCCCCTGAGAGAAATGTTGGAACACTGTCACCGGTCATTTTGACCGTAATTATTTTGATGGTAATTTTTACTGGAAAATAAGGCAAATGATGGTTAAAATTTTTTACGGTCATATGTCCGGCAGTTAGTTTCAAGGCATATGACCGTGCAAATAACGGCAACTGTGAAAAAAAATTACGGGAATATACGGCAAATGATAGTGAAAATTTCTTTACGGTTTGCCGTAACTCTTACGGTCATATGCCTGGAAACTAGCTGCCGGTCATATGACCGTAAAAAATACGGTAATTTTTTACAGTGCGGAGAATACTAGACAAATTACGGTTAAAATGAGTAACCTACATAAGGGAAGCTTATCAATACACCTTTTACAGTATCAATCTGCGCTCTACAGTACAGCCCAAAGAACAGGGATACACATCTTGGGATGACTAAGAAAGGAAATAGCATTCTAAATTGCACAATCCGGTCAGTAAGGATTTGAACAAGAAAGGAACTTTGCAATTAATTTTTTTCTGTTTGTGCTGTTTCTCACTGCCTTGATGACCATTTCCAATTCGTTCCATAGCTTGGGAAATGCAAAGTCAGGTAGATTTTCTAATGTTTTTGTTCTAGTTCAATATCGATGCAAGGGTCCGGCTTGGCGTGTGTTCACATTGGTCTGATTGTTGACAGTTGAGAAAAAATTCGCAAAGGATTCTGGAAGGTTACCGTTATGCCAATCGAACATGAACAAATAAACATGCAAACTATACAAATCTTTTATCATCAGAAAACCATTTTTGAAGAACAGTGGGTCGCTAGGGGTTTTATATTTCTTATTGTTAATGATTCGTATTGACCGTTTTTCTGTAATTTAAACAGCCGAGAACATGGGTTCGATGGCCCAGATGTTGAGATTCCGTGGATAAAATGACTCTGTTAGTACAGGCGTTGAACTAAAAAAAGTGGTGTTACCTGGAAAAAATTGATACAAGCTGATTTTGGTGTCATTCGACGCGGAATTTATCTGGGAACAACATATCCAAAATCCGCTAAAATCCGCCTTGGGGAAAATTTTTCATAGCGTCTCAACTGAGGGTGGGGTGGTGGCCATTTTTACCAATTTCCCGATGTCATTTTCCAGGCGGTTCTGTATTAAGGGCAGGAATTTGTCTCTTCTCAGATTTTTCCTGTCAGTAGAATACAATATAATGACTATAGTATTATACCAGCCCACGTAATTGATGTACACCGCGAATAAAGAGCGTTGTATAGCACACTGGAGAAAGATAATTACATCATATCAGTTGCGGGTATTCCAGCGATTCTGTTACACACAGCACATCGCTATAAGCTTATCGCCACGTGCTCTCGAATTATTCGATTGTTTTGTCATTCTGTCATATTTTCTTTGTTTCGGTGTTAACATACACAGGAAACAATTCTTAGTCACATTGTCCTTTTTCATATTTCGTCAATATCATATTTCTTGTCTATTAATCCAGTTTCGATAATCCGCCTCAGGATCCGTACTACTTATAGCTAAGAGAAAATAATCCGTTCCCTCCATCGGCATATTTTCACCATTTGATTAGATATGGCTTCACACCAAGGTTGTCGCTTTCGAGATGATACCTGTGTAATTTGCCAGGTTGGTTTCGATGAAGTCAAATCAATTAAAGCCACCAAGAAAGGTTGTCATACCATGCTTAATTTCTGTAATGTCAGGGAGAGATCAGACCTTGAAGCACACCTTTTGGACAAGCTTCAACAGGACCCCGTGGGTGTTGTTCTGGTTCATTCAGATTGCCGTAGGGATTTCACTGATGCGAAGCGGGCATCTGCTGCAAGCTCTTCTGACATCGAAGCTCCGTCGGCCAAGAAATTGAGATGTAATGTGCCTGTATTCGACTTCAAGACACACTGTTTGTTCTGTGGTAGCGCCACAAAAATTGATCCACGCCACCCCGATAGGAACAAAATTATCAGGACCGTCGAGACACTACCTATACGAGAAACCCTCCTCGAACATTGCGAATTGAGAGGGGATAGTTTAGTTTCAGAAGTAAGCGTTCGGCTATTGAGTTGCATTGATCTGGTAGCTGCCGAGGCTGTCTAACATCCACTCTGCCATACGAAATTCCTAAACTATAGACAGTTGGAAATTGCGAGACCAGCTGGTCGAAAACCTGACCATGGCATGGAACATTGGTTTGAGTGCATATGTGAATTCTTAGAAACTCATTCCGATTCAGAACTGTACACATTGACCGAGTTGCATTCGAAGATGGAAGAGATCGCAGGTGAATCAACTGTGTACACAAAAAAGAGACTGAAGCAGAAACTAGAAGAGCGATATGGCGATTATATCTTTTTCGCCAGGGTACAGGGTCGCGATAATGTCCCATGCTTTCGCAACATGGCTGAATATCTGATAAATGAAAAATGGTATGCGGACAAGAAAGAAGGTATAAGTGATGAAGCTGAAAGGATCATTGTTACTGCAGCAAAATTGATCAAGGGGCAGCTTAGAGAGATGGAGTATGATATAGATTGGTATCCAACCCCTGCTGACATACAGGACATTTCGCGAGGCAAAACCTGGATCCCAGTCTACCTACAGTCTTTTCTCCAGTGCTTGATACCAAATGATATAAAACGAAACAGCATAGGTCACTCTATAGTCCAATCGGCTAGACCAAGATCAGTCATAACACCTACCCTATTCGGGTTAGGAGTAGAAATGGACCATACTTTCGGGTCAAAATGGCTCGTTAATGAACTAGCTAGGCTTGGGTTTTCTATCACCTATGAGGAGGTCAAACGGTATAAGCAAGGTGTGATGGAGCTAGATTCTGTTGACAGCTATACCTCTAACTATTTCCCCGGAGAATTCGTACAGTGGGTCGCAGACAACGTCGACCATAACGTTGCGACTATCGATGGGAAAGGTTCACTTCATGGTATGGGTATAATCGCCGTGTCAACCCAAACTCAGGTGCCATCCACCCCTATGTCGCATACATCGATAAAACGCAGAGCTCGAGTTGGCGTTGAACAAATGTTGGTGAATAAAGGAATCCCAGTGGTTGATTACTTGGAATCAACGAGGAGAGGCTTTGGTGGTTTGAGGTACAAACCAGTAGTAGAGCTGCAATCACCACATACACTTCCATCTAGCCTGAGTACTGACGTTCTATGACATTGTGGGTGGCTATCTAGAGCAGTAGATGACACTGTTCCTAATTGGTCCGGCTTCATGCAACTAGCGCATTCTGTGCACGGTTCAGAGCATCAAGCGAAATCAGATATACTCTTTCTCCCAATAATAGATCTCAGCCCAACAGACAGCACATGCATCTTTTCCACATTGAAATTCATCTCAGAGCAAGCGATCAGATTGAACATCCCATCTCCGTGCGTCACGTTTGACCAGCCTTTATGGTTGAAGGCAAATGAGATAATAATTGATCAATCCATGAACATTGTCTGCAGGTTGGGTGGTTTCCACACAACCATGAGCTTTCTCGGCAGTATCGGCTCGATGATGGCTGGATCAGGTCTTGATGAAGCTTTGCAGGAAGTTTATGGGTCCACTAGCAGTTCGGTCGATGTTGACCGGCAAAGCTGTTTTCAGAGCTATGCGAGGCCACCTCCTAGTAGAAGCTGCACTGACGAATAAATTATTGAGTGCCATAACCACATCCGAAATGAGCGCGAATGTTTCTCCTCCGATGAGCCCACCCACTGTTGAGAGTGTACAGATAAACCAGAGGGACTTAGATGGTGTGAAGGAGTTATACAAAGGTGTGCTTGAAGGCGCGGTCACCCTTTCTGATGTTAGCAGCTCATCAGCTCTCGTGACGGTGAACACTTGCCTTGACAACTACAAAGCCAAACTGTCAAGAGAATCACGCACCGCTAAGCTATGGGTACAATATCTAGAATATATTCAGGTACTGAAAATGTTCATCCGTGGAGAGCGTCTTGGCGATTGGAATCTCCATCTCATTGCTGTTGGTAGAAAGGTGAACCTCTTCGCCGCAACAGGGCATGTACACTATGCCAAGAGTTGCAGAGTCTATCTGCAAATGATGCTTGAACTACCAGAAAAACATCCTTGGTTGTATGAGAGATTCTACTGTGACGGCTTTCATGCTATACGTCGAAGTTCTAGGATTTGGGCAGGTCTCTGGTGATCTTGTTATTGCGCAAGTTCTTATGCGTTCAATTAAAAGTCGGGGTGGATTGACGCGAGGTCGTGGCGTGACGGAATCTGTACGACAGGAGTGGATTTACACGATGCATAAATGCGCAGAGATACATGAAGCCATGACAACGTTGACCGACCTAAAGCTCAATACCAGCGAACAGCATGTAGATATGGGCACATCTCGTCGAAAACGAGACAACTTAGACATGGCCAGAATACTAGAGTGGTTTGACACACACAACCCGTTGGATGGAAACGAACGATTGCGTTCTCTGTCATCTGGTTTGTTAGCTTCCGAGGGAGATGGTATCAACTGCGATATCACTGAGTCTGTAGGGGCAGAGATACACTCTAGATTAGACAACGCTATTGTTTCCGATGCCACTATCAAACGAAGTGATCAAATCCGTACCCTAGCTCACCTCACCCCCGGGTTGAAGCTAGATGACCAGAGGGTGACAATTGACCCCTCAACTTTGTTTACTAGACTGGTTGCTATTGCCCAGAGAGAGCAAGACATGGCACAGTTCTTTGCGTATGAACTAACTGTAATGCCAACAGCCCTCTTCAAAGATTTTTTCCTCAGAAAAGCAAATAAGGCGGACCTAGCAACTGCAATAACTGATGGCTTATCCCTTACTAAACCACCATCTGATGGTCTGTACGTGCTCGACGGGGGCGCTCTCCTCCACAGAGTTAAATGCAAGACAAACACCACTTACTTGGAAGTGGCAAACCAGTATGTTGGATACGTGACGAAGAAATATGGGCAGAATTGTCGAATTGTCTTCGATGGTTATGGTCAATGACCAACAACCAAGACTCAGGAGCAGAGAAGAAGAGCTCTCCACGTTTGTGCTGATATCCGTTTGACGAACAACACGACTGCCCACAAAAATCAGGAACTGTTCTTATCGAATGGAAATAATAAAATGCATTTTATAAAAATGCTTTCCACATCACTGAGAGCGGCTGGGCATATTGTCGAATGCAGTTCTGGAGATGCTGACACTAACATTGTTGACAATGCAGTTCAACTTTCGTCCCAGAGAAAAACAGTTGTCATTGTTGCAGATGATACAGATGTACTAGTTATGTCCGTATACCATTGGGATCGTACTTGGTCTGATATCTATTTCCAGTCAGAAGCACGGAAGTCACACAAGGGTGGAGATGCATGGAAAATCGCAGATATAGTGGAGAAGATTGGAGAAACAACTCAAAAGAACCTCCTCTTCATTCATGCAAGAAGTGGGTGTGATGTCACATCAGCAACGTTTGGGCACGGGAAAACGTTGCTTCTCAAGAAGTTAGAGAAGTCATTGCCTATTCAAAATATATCAGAAGCAATGCACGACAGTACCATTTCTCAGACAGAGGTTGGGAAAATGGGGACTGAACTGTTCGTTATGTTGTACTCTGGCAAACATTCAGACACTTTGAATGGTTTGAGATATTCAAAATTTATGACAATGGTCACTTCCAGCAAATCGGGAATTGAACCACAAAACCTTCCCCCGACTGAGCGTGCAGCACATTTCCACAGCCTGCGAGTTCACCAACAAATAATGGTTTGGAAACTATTGGATAACGATGCCCTAGATCCTGAGGAGTGGGGCTGGGAAAGTCGTGGGAATGAGTTGATACCTGTGATGACTGACCTGGGCGCAGCGCCTGAGGCTCTTCTCAAAGTTATCCGCTGCAAATGCAAAATGACATCCAAAAAGCCATGCGGAACAAACATATGTTCTTGTAGAAAGATTGCGCTCAAATGCTTGTCTGCCTGTGGAGGCTGTCGGGGTGAGAATTGCTTCAATGCCGAGCCGATTGAGATCGGGGAGGAAATCGGCGACAATGAATAACCGTGAAGAACACCAACAAATGTCTTGTTAGACCTCATCATGTAGTTAAATTCCTGTTGTTATATTGGACCAGTCAACATTATCTGCACCTCATTGTATGCGAAAAGGGGGCGCGGTGGCTCAGTTGGTAGAGGTGCAGGCTGCAAGCCGAGAGGTCCTCGGTTCGAATCCCACCTGCGGCAACCGCGTTGTGTCCTTGGGCAAGACACTTCACCCCGAATGCCTTCATGGGGGCACGATGACGCTGTGTACTGAGGCGTACTGCACGTCGATGGTGCGCATGTCTTCAACCAATCTAACCCTGCCTGTGCTGCGGTGCAGAGTTCAGAGTTACGATGTTGGAGAGCTGACAGCTGCTCGTCGTTGCTCGGTGGTTCTCTCCGGGTACTCCGGCTTCCTCCACCCGTAAAACTGTCACGGTCACGATTAGCCATTGTGCATAAGTATGTGACCTTAAACACCAATAAATAAATATAAATAAATTGTATGCGAAAACATCGATCAAAGAACCATTTCTAGTTTTGTATTCTGTGCAGAAGTATCTTAAATCGGGAGTGAAAATTTGAGAAAAAAATGTGATTTTTGGGGTTATTAACCCTTTTTCCTCATAAAAAGTGTGAGGCTTTCATCAGGCAATTGCCTCTCAATATAATTAACATTTGTATCTGGTCGACTGCGACACAAAATAATATATAAAACTCAATCTGTGACATATAAACGGCCGAAACCCCGGAAAAACAATTTTCCCCCTTCACGAACAAGCCCCTGACTGGAAATCTGACATGAAAAATTTTCTCCAAGGCGGATTTTTGCGGATTTTGGATATGTTGTTCCGAAATAAATTCTGCGTCGAATGACACCAAAATCAGCTTGTATCAAAGTTTTTCCGGGTCGAACCCTACTACGCCTCTACTATGTGTTAATGTGAAATACAGCGTCTTCACAGCTTCAAGAGGGAGAACTTCCTTCATCTTGTTGAGACTGAGATTGGCGAGGGTAACTTTCCAGCAGAGTTTGGATATAATTATGAGCATTTTAAGATAGATTTTCATCAATATTTATGCAAAGAAATTTTACAGATTTTTGTTGTTGTCTATTACCGACTTCGTCGATAATATTAGTTATAGATATACTCTCATGGGTGTGATTAGTTCCGTTTTAGATCCGTACGTTGTATTGATAAGTATATATTTTGTTTTCTTAGGGTTCAGACCTAAGTAGTTGGCAACATTCCAATCGGATATTTTTGCGCTTCCTCATTAACCCTTTACCTAACGAATCGGCCGCATCCGCCCGTGTAATTTCCAAATATAGTAGTTTAAAAAATATATATTTAAAAAAATTCAACGAAACCATATCATGTGACCCCTCATTGGAACGAGCTCGTCGAGCTCGTTCCAATGAGGGGGTCACATGATATGGTTTCATTAAAATTTGTTGAAAATTTAAAAAAAAAAAAAAATATGAAAATAATGAATTTTGATATCGTTTGCATTGGGTAAAGAGTGAAATTTAGAGAGAAATGAGTTTATCTCCACCCCAGACTTGTATCCACTGGTGCCATCTGCAAAAGATAGAAGGTTTAGCTTTGTTGAGTTATTTATGCAGTCTAAGTAAAGAAAAAAAACAATATAGGTCATAATGTCGAACTGTGTGGAACGCCACATGGAATTTCCGCCAGGTCAAAGGCTTTAGATATATCTAGGAATAGGGCTGTCTATACTAGCCTTATTGTCTTCTGTGGCTATGTATTTTAGCACCTGCATAACTGGATGAAATATTCTGTGATGTTTCCCAAAGCCGTATTGGTGGAAGAAGAGGATATCAAATTTGTTTAAAGGATATCAAATTTGTTTAAAAACTTAATGAGTCTTACTATTATGAGCTTTTTTAGGATTTTAGAAACAACTGACAAAATACTGACTGGTCTGTAATTCGTAAAGTTGTTTTCGTCACCCGTTTTGAAGATTGGAATTACCATGGCAATTTCCATCCTGTTTGGAACTATTCCCTGACTGAATGACTCGTTCATTATATATGGAAGTGGAGTGGCAATTCATTGCATGTTTCAGAATGTCGGTTGAAATATTATCACAGTATCAACTTAATTTACATTCTATTGACTTTGAGATAGCAATAGATGAAGTGGGTGTGATTGATTGATTTATTTGTTTATTTATTTATTGATGTTTAAGGTCACATATTTCTGCACAATGGCTAACCATGGCCACGACAGTTTTACGGGTGGAGGAAGCCGGAGTACCCGGAGAGAACCACCGAGCAACGGCGAGCAACTGTCAGCTCCCCAACATACTAACTCCACACAGGCAGGGTTAGCATTGGTTGAAGACAGGTGCACCATCGACGTGCAGTACGCCTTAGTTCACAGCGTCACCGTGCCCCCACATGAGCAATGGGGGTGAAGTGTCTTGCCCAGGGACACAACGCGGTTGCCGCAGGTGGGATTCGAACCGAGGACCTCTCGGCTTGCAGCCTGCACCCCTACCTACTGAGCCACCGCGCCCCCAAGTAGCGGGGGAGGAATTCGTCACATACAGGTGAATTGTGCACTTGGTGATACCTTCTTGAAATTTGGCACACTGTTAGTGTAGGCTATGAGGTTCTCAAAAACGATCGGCTACAAGTTGACACCGACCGGTGGCGACCAGTAGCGGCACAATCCAAAATGGCCGCCAGCGGCTGAAGGGAACCTCCTTTTCGACGGTCTACCGACTATACATCCGATTGTAAGGGCGCGAAAGTGAACTCTGATCCACGCACGTGTTGGAAACAGACGTGGGAGATGATGTAGAATAAAACGAGATTCTCTATACGGACGCATCAATTTCTTGGAACTTGAAAAGAGCGTTGTTTCTCCGGGATCAGCGTCATTCAGGCAAACCTGAATGACGCTGATCCCGGAGAAACAACGCTCTTTATGAAGCAGTCTCTTTGCCATACAATCTCTTGTTTGGCGTAATTCCGCAAGCAATTCTGATTTGTCTGTCGAAATTAATTCGAGAACGCGATTGTTCACAAAAATCATTCACAGAATGAGTGAGAATCCTCTTCGTGTACGGACTAGTACTGACTGGGAACGTTGTTGCTTTTGCCAGCAAGACAGTTCCAAGAAATTGATGCGTCCGTATAGAGAATCTCGTTTTCATGACGCCTATAAAGCTATTGAGGAAGACATAACGCGCTTCCTAGATAATGGCGTTGAGCTTCCATATAATTTGACCATTGATTGTTTGATGAGAGAGAGTGATGAGTGTATGTCGATGTCACTGTTGACGAATAAGGCAATATATCATAAGACATGCCGTGACAGTATTCGGACTCACATCGTACAGCGCGTGCTACACAAGCGAGAGCGAAATGAGGCAGTGGCATCCTGCTCCACGCTGAGTCCTAAAAGAACACGGACAAGTTTTGAATCTGGCTGTGACAGGAAACTGCCCCAGTGTGTTTATTGTCACAAACGCGAAGGTGACAGCAGTGAGCCTATTTGCAGATCAATGTCTGATAACAATAAACTCAAAATTATGGCAAAGGAAGCCGAGAACTGGGTTGTTTTTTCTCGGGTCAATGCAGCATTTGATTCCGCTGCTAGTGATCTTTACTATCACAAAACCTGTTATTGTAAGCTTGCCAATGAAGCACGAGCGGCTAAATCTAAAAAGTCGAAGAACGCCGAACATTCCGCGTCAGGCCTGCCCTATGACCCTCTCGTTATGGCAGAGCTCATAACATTTGTTGAACACAACGATTCCGCGATGAAGCTTGTCGATCTCAAGAATCTGTACAGTCGGAGGTTGAAGCAAGTCGGTTCTGATTGGCTTAGTGAAGAAATACATTCCACTCGATTCAAAGAACATTTGTTGCAGAAATTGGGCGATGGCTGGGACGCCTTCACACAGGGTAGAGATGTGTTTATTTCAAGTAGGTTTCGAGTTGGCTCCTTGTTGTCCGAATCTTTAACTCGTATAGTGTCTGAGGAAGAGGCAAAAAAGATAGTTGATGTGGGTCTTCTTCTGCGTAAACACATACTCATATCTCAAGCTCCTTTCACGGGATCATTTTCATCTTATTGCTTGAGCGAGCCTGTACCCAACTCACTCCTGACTCTTCTTAGAGTTCTACTTGAGGGCACATGTAGTATACAGAACTTAGGCGATGATGAGACTGTTAATGCCAAGACTCGAGTGGCTTGTACTATTTCACAGATGTTGATCAGCAATTCAGCGAAACGCTCCGAACATGCACAAAATGTTCACCAGAGACGTGACAGAGAAACTCCAATGCCTCTTTATGTGGGTTTGAAGTTGCATGCCCATGATCGTATGAAAAATCTTATCAGAGATTTTCATCAAATGGGACTCTCTGTCTCTTATGATCGCGTAATGGATGTTCGCAGGAGTTTCGCGAGAGCTGTTTCACTGCGGTTCAAGAACGAAGGTGTTGTAGTCCCAGCTAACTGCAAACGTAATGTTTTCTCGATAGGAACCACTGATAACATTGATGTATCTGGTAGATCTGATATGCATGGTACGTCCATCACACTCATTGGTCAACTGAGCAGGGACAATGTGGGTACTGATCCCCCACCACTGAGTTTAGATGTTCCAGAAGACACACAAATTGAACTCCCAGACGACTATGCATTTGTTCCTTTCGTTGAAGACTTTGGTGGGGACATCAGGCTTGAATCTCCAGATGAATGTAATGTACGGCCCAATGAATATGCAGATTTGAACGTGGGAGAGAATGACTGGTTGTCTCATGTGTCACAGATCAGCAATAAAGGGAAGGTTGATGGCAGCTGGCAGCTTGATGAAGTCCCTGTGACCTTTTCAGGCTTCTTTTCAAAACATGAAGATCAAGACAATGTCAAACCTCGTGCAGTTATTGGGGTATTCCCTGTTTTCAGTGAGCAGAAAGCGGACTCACTCAGTATGCAGAAGCATGCTATGTATGTGGTCAGGGAAGCTACTGCTTTCGTAAACCCCGGCCAGATACCTGTCATTGAAGGTGACTGTCCGTTGTATGCCAGGCAGAAAAAATGTCAATGGCTGTTCCCAGAGGAGATAGGTGAGGATCGAATGGTGTGTATGATTGGATTCCTGCATCTTGAAATGTGCACCCAAGAAGCTGGTGGTAAGCTTATGGGTGGTTCTGGTTGGGAGCGAATGTTTCACCTCGCAAAGATATTCACACCCGGTGTAGCATCATCCCTACTTGGTGGGAAACATGTCAAGAGGACGCGACAGGCATATCTTCTCACTCTAGCTTGGCTTGAGATCCTCAGAAAGAATGCTTATGAGATTTACTGTCAGCAGACTGGGCCCCATGAGTCATTTGAAATGTGGGAACAGAGGATTCTTTCACAATCTCCAACTGCGCGCTATTGGGGTGAAATCGTTCGGAACTTTCTCTTGACAAGCTGTCAATTCGTTCGGAACCAACGAATCGGTAACTGGCCTGGTACACTGTGTTCTATCGATGAGTTGTGCAGTTACTTTTTTGCCCTAGGACATACAAATTATTGTCGGTGGGTCCCCGTATTTCTGAGAGACATGTCTCAGCTACCCAGGCGGCATCCTTCAATCCACAACAAATTCATGGAAGGCCATTTTGTGGTCCAGCGTAGTGAGAGGAAGTTCAGTATGATGGGTTTAGATCAGAGCCAAGAACATAGTATCCAACTACTCAAAGAAGACAGTGGTCCAAAAGGTCTCTATGGCCAGGCTGAAGAGAAAGTCGTTATTGAGCTTTCAAGGTCAGAAGTTCTGCGTGTTATAGATGAGTATGAATATGCAAGTTTCCACACAACATCATCAGATAACACGGAACACCCGGAAAGTTCGGTATCAGAGCAGAAAAAATTTCTGAATCAATTGAAATCTCTCCTCGATCTGGTGAATCAGGGACTCATTATCAACCCTTATGATGAAACTAGTGGTCAGCTGGTGACATTAGATACTGGTGAATATATGGACCCCGAAGTTAGTAAGAGTTTACGGTCATTACCCGAAAGGGGCAAGCATTTATATTCCACTTTCTTGAAGGAAAGGCTTGTGGAATGCACCGTACCCCTGAATGATGTTATTCCCAAGGCAAATATATATACCTTCCTTAACCCACCCCCAGCCAACCTGGACAAAGGCCGAGACAAACTCATGTCAAGTAAAGCAACTGCCGCAATAGTTACCCAGATGTTCGTTTCACTGCAAGCCCGGCCTGATTCAAACATGGATGAGTTTTTCATGCACGAGAATGCACGTGATCCGCCAGCATTATCCGATAGAGGTAAGCTACGGAGTGGGACAAAATCTCAAATTCTCAATTGTTTACCAGCTATTCCTGCACAAGGGAAGAATTCAGCAGCTAGACAAGCTTCAGTTGTCATCTTGGATATGCCTGCTGTAGTCCATGTAATCAAACCACAGAAAGCGGATCTGTTTGGAGAATATGCTCGATTGCAATTATTGCCATACATCGAATCTCTGATTAACACGAACACCACAAGGGTTGATGCGATCTATGACTGTTACCCCGAAGGCAGTTTGAAGAATCAGACGCGAGCAAAACGCCTCGGTGAGACAGCAGTTAGGTTGATACGGGTGTCCGAGAACGTCCCTTTACCTAAAGGGAAGAATTGGCAGGCATTCTTGAAAGTTAGTGAGAATAAAGACGAATTTTTCAAGTTCCTGTCTGCTGAACTGCTGAAATTAACATCAACATCCGAGTACCAGTTGTTAACGACATCAGGAGAATATGTACTATGCAATAAGGATGTTAGCTTATGTGACATATCTCCATCGAACCACGAGGAAGCAGACACGCGCATGATGCTTCATCTCAACCATGCAGTCTCACAAGGTCACAAAATAGCTTTTCTTCGCACGGTTGATTCTGATGTCGTCATTCTGTCTTTGCACCATTTCGCAACATTCCGTGACCTTGGACTCAGTGAGCTGTGGATTGGGTTTGGAATTGGAAAGGCATATAAAGATATGCCAATTCATGAGATAGCTTCACAACTTGGACCTGATTACTGTAAGGCCCTGACTTTCTTCCACGCCTTCACAGGTTGTGATGTAACATCCAGCATGCTCGGCATTGGGAAGAAGACAGGATGGAATGCATGGATGAATTTTCCCGCATCAACTGAAATGATGATAGAATTGACTGAGAATCCGCAAGTCTTTTCAGAGGATTCCCCTCATATGCAGCATATCGAAAAACTCACCATACAGATGTACAGTAACAGTTGTGTCAGTACACGTGTCAATGATGCGAGACGGCATATGTTCACACATGGCCTTAAGTCTATGGAAAACATCCCGCCCACCAAAGCAGCTCTGTATCAACATGTAAAAAGGGTAATTCTTGTGTCATCTTTCATTTGGCATCGTGCTCTGCAGAAACACTTATGTGTGCCAGACCCATCACAGTACGGATGGGAGTGGAATCCACGTCTCAATATTCTGGTCCCATTTTGGACTCACCTAGGAGACGCAAGTGCTGCATGTGCACTGATGCTCCACTGTAGTTGTGCCAAGGCCTGCAAGGGCAATTGCAAATGCTTGAAAGCTGGATTAAGGTGCACACCTTTGTGTAAGTGTGAAGGTGGCTGTTGTAACAATATTGAGTAGTATACTGTCATGTTAGGACCAGTCATCTCCTATTCTGGTATTTTTTTTTCCATTTTCGGCCAGTTAACACATGTCATGTTTCTAGTTGAGTTGATTTTGCTAACAAATGTTCATCCCATGTGGCTTGCTACATTGTCCGGGGTATAGGAATACAGTTTTAGATTTCGGAAAATAGTCTGTTATTTACTGCACAAGACGGTGTTAATTCATGCATAGCATGATACAATATCCCCAACTATTTTGCCTCTGTACAACAGTTGATACCTTCGTTCACCCGTGTGTTCATCTATGGTATCCTTGTCTTTCTCTGGCCATAGGCCACATGTGACTAGTCAGTTCCTACTCCATAGCAAATCAACTTGGAAATCCTTCATCTTGTAGCGCACTCATGTCTCAATGAATCCATACCTGAGTTGATCTAATAAATCTAACGTAAGGTATCAAATTGCCATACCGGATCATATTTCGATAAGTTATTCGCTAAAACATTTCGACCACTCATCGACATCAAAGGTCATGTTTTGGCTCCCAGTGGTGGCTATATCTCTATATCCCTGGTAAAGTAGCATACCATGAGGGATGGGCATTAAGTGTCGGCAACATTAATCCTGACTTGGAACACACCACATCTTAACTGGCCGAAAATGAAGAATACTACTTGTAGTCAAAAAATATTCCTGTACCTCGAATGACTGCAAACATACACTCACCCCTTCTAGTCCCATTTTGCCAATGTTCTATACTGGCAAGATAACATTGTATAATTAACAACGGGAACTAATGCATCCCGAGTTCATTCCAGCACTGCCCTTGCTGGCAGACGTGTCGCTATGGTGTTGAGATTGAACCAGAACTCCTCTAGAAATTTGATAGTTTTATTTTCTTAGAAAATAAATCTATCGAAAATGCCGGAAGTTGAGAATAGACTGTCACTTTAATTGGATTATCAAATGTCCAAGTATCCCCACTGCTGCATACTATCGAGTACCCTTGTTCATGTGTTGACAGGAATCTCTCATACCATGTTCATTTGACCATTGCATTCCCGAGAAACATTCAACACTAATTTATCTACGGACGGACGATCATACTGACAGTCAGACACACAGACGCACACATCGACGGAAATTCTGATCCCATTATCCATTAATCTTCCCCCCAACTTGTTCCAAGGGCTTCACTCCATCATTCACATCAATTACAGCACATGTATGGTGTTAGGTTTGGAGCTTCAGTTGTGCGATCGGCGAAAATAGCTTTTTTTCGATCCGCTTGGCGGCCATTTTGGATTTCGCTGCTAGTGGTGGCTAGAGGATGGTGCCAACTTGTAGCCGATCGATTTTGAAATCTCTGATGCCTACCCTTACATCATGCCAAATTTCAGGAAGGTATCACCAAGTGCACAATTCTAGCGAATTCCTCCCCCGCTAAAGTGGGTGTGATAAAAAAGATTTTCAAACTGGTATTAAGGTACTCGGCAAATGACTTCTGAGGCTTGGTTATGAGTTTAGAAGTTTCATTTCATATGTTTACAAAGAAATTATTGAACTACTGTGCGATATCATTTTGCGCACGCATCTTTCTGTCGTCTTTCTGTCTGTCGTCAAGATTGAAGAATGTGGGCATAGTACTCTTGTTTTTATCCTCATTATTTATTATCTTCCACGCGTTCCGCGTGATATTCTTATTTTCTATGAGAGCTTTTTCATGATACAGCTTTACTTTGTTTTTTTTATTCTATAAAATAGCCAAAAGTAATTTTTGTAGTTCCTGACATCAACTTCTTTCGGGAATCTTAACTTCTTATTGAAAAGTTTATTCTTTTTTATTATCTGAGATTAGAAGGCCCTTTGTCATCCATGTCTTTCGTTTATGAATTTATTCAGATCATGTCTTTTTGGATGGAAAACTGTTTCGAATGCGGTCAAGTAAATATTGAGGAATTTTTCTTAGGCTGTGTTGGAAAGTTGGATTCCATAATTGTGGAAAAGTCGCTTTGGGACAGAAGCGATTTAAAGGGTGCGTGGTGGAGTTGCGGTAACCGGTTCTCGTCAGATCTCCGAAGTTAAGCAAGGTTGAGCCCGGTTAGTCCTTGGATTGGGTCACAGTCTGAACGATCGATTCGGACTCCCGCGTTGTGTACTTGGGCAAGGTCTATGACATAAAATATATTCTCGGCGTCATGTAGATCCGAGAGCAGGTGATGTTAAAGGATCCTAGTGAGCATTTAGACTTTGACAATTTATGTGGAAAGCAGAGAAAACCATGCGCACACCACTAGGTTCAGTACCCAGCTCTTTAGAAAGAAAATAATTGTTTCCCTTATTGTTAAAACAGAAGAAAGAGTCATTTTCCTCGGAAAATGCTTCTGTTGTATTGCTTAGGAGATTGCGGAAGTCATATTCGGGATTTTTCTAGATCTCGTCCAAGCTGATATTAGCCGCCAAGATATCCAAATCGACCATCCACATCGCCAACGCACACACAATATAAATTGTCTATTGACGTTTGGTACTACAAATCATGTGCTAATCTCTCACTTTGAAAGATGTTATTTTTATAGCTTATAGTACAGTTAAAACGAGAAGTCCTGTCATGAACTGTGCGCATGAACTGTGCGCTTATCTAGACTTAATTGCGCGTAGGAATTGCGCACAATTGTCGTATCGAATGACATCCAAAGCACGGCAGGTTCTCCTGGTTACTCATAGAAAACAAAGGCAGTGTTTCTGCCAATGGACCTCCGGGTTACCCGGAGGTCCATTGGCTTAAACAATGCTTGTGTACAGGCCATATGTACAGAATGTGATAGCCTTACTATGTTCATAACGCGTATATTAACGCGCAGATCGACGTGCTATTTGTGCGCATTTCATGACAGGACTACTGGTTTTAAATGTGGGACTGTTGTAACTGAAAAATTATATATAATACAAGGCTTTATAAAGAAGAAAACAAAGGAAGAACGAGAGAGTGTATGTACAAGAATTATCTGACATTCAGGGATGATGGGAAGAATATTGTTCTACATATTTATATTAGTAATTTCCCCGTTGGGTTTTTTATCCCAAAATGTCAATTTCCACAGCCGATTTCTATAGGTGTGGGAGTCGGAGTTCATATTAGGCGTGTGGCTATAAAACAGCTTTCATGTTGAGTGACGTCAATAAAATATTTCTTCTGATCTAATTTAAGACTAAATCCAGGTAACCCAGTGCAGGAATGGTGTTGAAATTGCGTGATGTTGAAAATGAACTAAGGCACATTAGATACCGGTGTTCATATCAAATTTGAGTTTAGGTCTCCACAATACATCGAGAAAGAAAGAGAGTGAAAAAGAAAAAAAATCTGAAAAGTGCATTTTCTAGGTCTTTTGAGAAGTCCTTGAAATATAAAATGTCCCGTGTCACCCAATGAATTAGTCAGAATTCAAACACCAGGACAACCCGTTTTTGCCATATATGGATGCGTTACCTGGACACATCCACAGGAACGAAGCTTCAGTGATACCACGAAAATCATCGTAGCCTTAATATTTGAAAAATTATTGATAGAAGATTGTGTACCCGTGTTATGGCTCGTTAGTTGTTGCGACGCGCGTCGGTCACATACCACGTTGCACGCAAAGTGTACAAATCCTCGTCTGTTGTTCTGTTTGGAAGCATCAAGTTGCTTGCATACCCCGAAAAGACATCAAATCCATTGTGTAAGTTAACTTCCCCCTAGGTGAAAGAATGTATAAATGTAGGATGTGTAGTTGCACTACGTTTGCCAATGGTTGGGCAACCATCAAGCAAATTTCTTTTTAACAATGGTTTCAACAAGGTTTAGCGTGATATGAAGTTTCCATTTTTATAGTAAATGAAAGTAGAAAATTCCCTACAAGCGTCGCAATGAACAATCCCTATTTCCCTTTTTCGGAGCAAGCCAGGAGATACCAGTAACCCGATGAAACACCCTTACCACACACAGGCAAGGAGTAATATTAGGAACGGTAGGGAGGTGATTTAGTCCATCGGCAACCTCGTCAATATCATAACAATTTACCAATTATTTAGAAAGGAATTCAGTCATATTAAATGGGAATCACATACGTAGTACTAATTGGTTACAGTTACGTTTTATCTGACATCAAAACATGAGAGAATATATAACAGTAGTCACTAAATTTATTTTAATATACACATTATGTAGAGGAAATAAAGTAAGCTGAAGGGTACCTCTTAGACTTGTGGAACGACCCTGTCTATTCAACCACTCCACAGTAAGGAGTACTGTAAAGTGGGTGGAGAGGCGGGCTCGCATACACTATTCGCAACGTACTAAGGAAACATGGATGGAAATAGCTCAACACTGGTCTAGGAAAAACATGATACTTATTTAATGGCACAGGCTACTGACCATCATTTAAACTTATTTATTTTCTCGATGAATCGGCACAATTTCTCAAGTGTTTTTACGTTACTCGTACTTAAAAATTGCTGACATTTAAGGGCACTAGGTCTGCTATAATATCTCGCTGGGGGATGGTTTTTCCTTGAAGTTTTCTTAAAGTTTTAAGAGAAGTGCATTCAATGATGTAATGATATTCATCAGCAATTCTATTCATATCACACTTCAAACAAATGATTTCGTCACGTGATACGTTACTCCAGGAATCAACCTCAACGAGGAGGAGATTATTTGTACATCTAGACTTGGCAAGGATAATTCTCTTGTGGGGTCCTAACTTTTTTAGATAAGATTCTTACTTAAATCGGCCTTTGAATAGTTTAAACATAGTGCATTTTGAGGAGTCCGATAAGTTGGTGTGCTAGTTTTGTTCATACTGTCATATTAATACCTGTTGAATTGAGTGGGTAATTTCTGCTTTGTTCACTACTTCTTGGTACTGCCAAGCACAAGAAAAGCAAAATATAGTTAAGATTAATTTAATAAAACATCGACAGAACAAAACACAAACGGCTATTCACTCGACACTTAGTTTCCAAAAGCTTGTTACACATCAGAGGTGGAGGAACCAGGGGCGCCCATGGGACACGTGCCTCTGCACTTTTGTCACGGACATATTGCGCGTTTACATAATGAGTTGCAATGGGCGCATGCAACTGTATCAATATAAGGCATTCCGGTAATATATTATTTGGAAATCCAAACATTTGGTCAAAGAATCCCACCTTCGGACGCTTCGGTCCGTTTCTTCTTTGTCAACCATCTTCCATCTCATAGGCTTGTCTTTTGGTTGGAAGATGACTGAAGTAGAAGAAATGGACAGGAAAGTAACCACGCCGCGACACACTCATCTAAACGAGAGCCTGGTGTGTCATGGACAGGAAAGTTACCACGCCACGACACGCTCATCTAAACGAGAGCCTAGTGTGTCATGGACAGGAAAGTAACCACGCCGTGACACGCTCATCTAAACGAGAGCCTAGTGTGTCATGGACAGGAAAATAACCACGCCACGACATGCTCATCTAAACGAGAGCCTAGTGTGTCATGGACGGGAAAGTAACTACGCCACGACACGCTCATCTAAACGAGAGCCTAGTGTGTCATGGACAGGAAAGTAACCACGCCACGGCACGCTCATCTAAACGAGAGCCTAGTGTGTTATGGACAGGAAAGTAACCACGCCACGACACGCTCATCTAAACGAGAGCCTAGTGTGTCATAGACAGGAAAGTAACCACGCCGTGACACGCTCATCTAAACGAGAGCCTAGTGTGTCATGGACAGGAAAGTAACCACGCCACGACACGCTCATCTAAACGAGAGCCTAGTGTGTCATGGACGGGAAAGTAACTACGCCACGACACGCTCATCTAAACGAGAGCCTAGTGTGTCATGGACAGGAAAGTAACCACGCCACGGCACGCTCATCTAAACGAGAGCCTAGTGTGTTATGGACAGGAAAGTAACCACGCCACGACACGCTCATCTAAACGAGAGCCTAGTGTGTCATAGACAGGAAAGTAACCACGCCGTGACACGCTCATCTAAACGAGAGCCTAGTGTGTCATGGACAGGAAAGTAACCACGCCGCGACACACTCATCTAAACGAGAGCCTAGTGTGTCATGGACAGGAAAGTTACCACGCCACGACACGCTCATCTAAACGAGAGCCTAGTGTGTCATGGACAGGAAAGTAACCACGCCGTGACACGCTCATCTAAACGAGAGCCTAGTGTGTCATGGACAGGAAAGTAACCCCGCCACGACACGCTCATCTAAACGAGAGCCTAGTGTGTCATGGACGGGAAAGTAACTACGCCACGACACGCTCATCTAAACGAGAGCCTAGTGTGTCATGGACAGGAAAGTAACCACGCCACGGCACGCTCATCTAAACGAGAGTCTAGTGTGTCATGGACAGGAAAGTAACCACGCCACGGCACGCTCATCTAAACGAGAGCCTAGTGTGTCATGGACAGGAAAGTAACCAGGCCACGACACGCTCATCTAAACGAGAGCCTAGTGTGTCATGGACAGGAAAGTAACCACGCCACGGCACGCTCATCTAAATGAGAGCCTAGTGTGTCATGGACAGGAAAGTAACCACGCCACGCCACGCTCATCTAAACGAGAGCCTAGTGTGTCATGGACAGGAAAGTAACCACGCCACGACACGCTCATCTAAACGAGAGCCTAGTGTGTCATGGACAGGAACGTAACCACGCCGCGACACGCTCATCTAAACGAGAGCCTAGTGTGTCATGGACAAGAAAGTAACCACGCCGTGACACGCTCATCTAAACGAGAACCTAGTGTGTCATGGACAGGAAAGTAACCACGCCGCGATACGCTCATCTAAACGAGAGCCTAGTGTGTCATGGACAGGAAAGTAACCACGCCGTGACATGCTCATCTAAACGAGAGCCTAGTGCGTCATGGTACATTTACCGATATTTCACTTTTCTCCCACTTGGCCGAACCCTGGTGGTTTTGTTTTGAAAATTTTAATCACTCCACTATTATAGAGGTTCCGCCGCCTCTGTCACATAGTACGCTATAGCTACATCCAAAATGTATAGCATTTCTATTATGTGGAAGTACTACAAACCTGAATCTCTCTGAATATCCGCCTCATATTACCCGCTCACAAAAAAGACTGTGTAAGTCTTGCATGAACAATATGATACCGAGGCAGAATTTCATGGTGTTTTCCACATAGGATACTAGACGGATATTTATCAGTAATAACAGGCTGAAAGTGATGGGGCTCGTTAATTATTGCACCATCCCATTCCGTCTAATACATGGATTTGATTGTACTTAATGATATGTGGTTTGTACTTACTTAAGGGAATCTTAAAATGTATGTAAATGTGTCAATATGCAAGCATTCCTGTAATATATTATTTGCAAATCCAAACATTTGGCCAAAGAGTCCCATCTTTGGTCGCTTCGGTCCGTTTCTTCTACTTCACCCATCTCCCAACCCGAAGGCTAGCCTTCGGGTTGGAAGATGATTGAAGTAGAAGAAATGGACAGGGTAGTGACCATGCCGCGGCATGCTCATTTAAACGAGAGACTATATTGTGTTATGGCACAATTTACGATATGTAAGTTTTCTCCCACATGGCCGAACCATGGTAGTTTTGAAACTTTCTGCCACTCCACTTTTATCGAACTTCCGCCGCCTCTGCCCCATAGTACAATACATGCACATACATAATAAAAAGCATTTATAATATATGGAAGGGTTGTTAATAATTTCCTGAATCTCTTTGAATATCCGCCTGATTTTACCCGCTCACAAAAAAGACTGTGTAAGTCAATATTACACGGGGTCAGAATTACTTGGTCTTTTCCACATAGGTTACTGGACGGATATTTATCAGTAGTAAGAGCCCGGAAGCGATGAAGCGCGTAAATTAGTGCATCATCCCATTATGCCTGATACATCGATTGATTATACTTATGGATACATGGTTTGTAGTCACTGAAGGGAATCTAAAAATGTATGTACCAGGCTTCATATAAAATATATACTCAACATCGATTCAAAACGGTGAGTGTTTTTTTTCTGGAACTTCCACTAGAGAAAGTAACTGTATTAGGCAGTTTTATCTTTAGGTAAACTCATCCTGCCTGTAAATTCCTTTTGGGATCCGTTTCACTGACGGTCGACGCATTGTGTATGAGGGATTAAAGACATAGAGCACTTTACATAGTAGCTTTCCTTGATTCCTGGATGTCAGTCGCGATCACGTGAATCCTTCCCGTAATTTCATTTCTTGACGGCAAAATTGGTAAAAACAAACAAAGCGCGGTAATACATTTCTGTTAAAAAGTAATTCCTCTATAAACTTGAGCTAAACTTGCAAAAATACTTTATTAAATGAACAGGGTGTGTTTTTTCCACTGGCATTGTGTAATACTTTCAAAAAGGTTTAACGAAAAGAACAATTGAACTGTTAATTAATCTTCACGAATGCGGCAGAGGTCAGAGGTCAACAAGTCCGTCTCTACAAAAGGAATAAATTCTTTCACTGTTAAACCTATGGGGACTATTTATCACTCTACTAGGTGAATAAAGCAAAAACATATCCGAGGCTTTTATTGTTCGAATAAACGGCCACTCATGGGATAAATGGATTACCTTCCTCCATTCATGGACCTTGATATTTTCCGATATGTTGGAATGCATCAGAAGTGCCCAACGTCAGCACAAGCGGAACAGTGATTATGATGGTTTTAGCATCCAACAAAGAGACGTAATCGTGACAACAATCGTTACCGATACAGTAAATCTGATAACTAATGTATTCAATCTATCACCGACAAGATTCCAGTTTAATTCAATCATTTCTTCCTCTTCACTAATTGATTCGGTTGTTTGCTCGTTCTCATCACGCGATGTGTTGTTATCACACCTCTCAGGTGCGTTGTCTTTATTTTTCCTCACACGCATCAAGGCCCTGATCCACGTTGGAACACGTGTTCCAGGTTTCTTCCGATGACAAGCTTGCTCCATTACCGCTCCGCACGTGGTAAGCAAGCTGATGGTAAACATAATGTCAATGTGAACTTCTAATATTGCAACTGCTCCTACAGTTTTCGGCATTATATTGTAAATTAGATTGAAGAACAAAGAGTAGGAGAGGAATACTGAAACACAAAATGACATTTTCTCGCCACTATCAACTGGTATAAAACATGCACAGACATTAGCCAATGATATCATGAATAGCGGCACCATAATTGTTATAATGTAGAACATTGGTATGCGTTTCAGACTTATTTTAATGGACAAAATATTGAGCTCTTCCGTACCGTGTAAATAATATGCCGACACCATTTTTATGTTCTCAATTTCCCACTCTGCTGTTGTGGTAGTAGCTAATTCTGACGCCAGATATGTTCTTATTCCACCAATTGTAAATCTGACGTTTCCGAAATCATCAGCAGGACCCATTACAATAGTGCATTGTTGCTTGTCAAATGGAAACGCTGATACCGTTATTTTACAAAGAACTTCAAAATCAGTTGTACCATATGTCACAACACTGCCAGTATGGGATAGCTCGACACGTCTGCCTTCAACGCTGATAAAAGCGTTATTGTGAATGCTGTTTATCACAACAAGATGAGGCACCCAAATATTTCCTGTATCTATCCAAAGTTTCTCAATGCCTCCGTATTCCGTCCTGTTCCATGAATGCAATTCATCTCTCCATTGCAACACAGTTAGACCGTTTAAAGTTAGTACTTGCGTGGAGACGTCTAGTTTTACAATATGCAGTAATATAAACATAACTTTTACTTCTATCGGTTCATGCTGATTATAACGAGGTTTGAGATATGGCTCCGGATTACCAAACAAATCATTGTACAGTCGTCTTGTGTCGTTGATGTTCTGACTTTCGTTGTGTTTTGGCATACCCTCAGACACGTGTACTAGACAAAACACTACAAAAACACTTCCTGTTTTCATGCTGACTTATCCTTTGTCCTCAAAGAAAATGCCACAAATCTACAGCCAGTTATATTTTAGATAATAAACCGTCTTTTCCTCCTACCGTATTACCTGAAAAATCTGAAAACCCCGGAGTCTTAAACTGAAACTACACAGGTATTCAGTGTTTCAAGTATTGCTTTGTGTTTCAACTTGAGGAATGAACTGACTGACGCAGAGTTTGAACAATTTTCATTCGCTTGGATAATGAAGTTTTAATTTCGTCAAGGGGGTATGGCATTGCATGGGATGAAATCGATTCTAAAATGTTCTTCGTTTGTGAAGAATCTTAGAGTTATTGTTATATGTCTGCGTTTTCTGCATGTTTCTGAATTTAACAATTAATAATTAATGGGCAATTAGATATGTAAAAATTGATCCTCCATCAAACAAGGAGCTCTAGCACACATGTTACAATTTATTTTCTTTCAATAACGAAAAATCTTTATTAGCACTATTTGAATGATGGACCCTCGTTCGAACGAACTCGATTAGCTCGACCCAGCGTGGTGTCTGAATTAATAGCATTATTGAACTCAATTGGGTTCATATTGACTCAACCCAGTTAATTTAAGTTCATTTTAACCCAGTTGGTTTTAGAGTGTTGTAACACAAAGTTTCAGTGATAATGGAGCTGGTTTGAATGATTTGAAAGGTAAGAGGTAAGTATCGATTAGAGAGATTAAAATTTACCCCAAAGGGCTGTTAAACAACCATTATAAATAACCATTATATAGTTTTTTTTAATGACAGCAATCATCTGTCCATGTCATGGCAACTGACAGTCCGTTCACTGAGTTAAACTCGTGAAGATCACTAAATGAGTTCCTTTGTTGAGAGTGGTGCAAACCGTTATAAAAATTCTATCTAATATGGTGCCTCTGAGGCGAATGTACGTTAAAGATTTGATTCTCAGGTCCGGCCGTGTCGAATAAAATAGACCGCGGTGGTCGTTTTTGTCGTTATCCGTGTTGATAACGTTTTATATTTGATTATGGTTTACAATTATGTAACTGGTACATTGCTGGAAGCCCATATTTAGGCTTTATTCCGATTTGAGGGTGCAACATATTAAAGACTTCAATTTCTGTGCAAGCGCTGCCTATTATCTTTGAAGTGAAATGATTTAGTTGTCACGAATTTCCTTTGTTACAATTCGTGGGAGGGTGCCAGGTACTCTCCCATAAATTGTAACAAGGCAAAGACATGTGAACAAATTTTGACAACAAAAAAGTAATTTGGCACTCTACCAGTTGAACATATCTTTCTTCGGAAGTTCATTGAAACATGAAGGTAGTTGCATATCATATTAATTATGTTCATTCTAAATGAGGTTTGTCATAGAAAAATAGAAGTGATATATCTCACCCACATCCCCCCATCCATATCAATTTGAACAACAAATTTCAGAAAGTGATTTTTTTTGGAGCTGGGAGGGGAACTGTTTATGTGTGTGGCTTAAGAGAAGTCTTGAAGTGATAACACCGGGTTTGGGGCATATGTATGTAGATAACAATCCATTAACCCTTTGCCCAGCGTAATGACCAAAACCGACCAGCGCTATTCAAAAAAATTAACATTAGATTTTCAATATTTTTTCATCCTTGCCTCAAAAACATAGCATATGCTCCTCATTGGAACGAGCTCGCTGAGCTCGTTCCAATGAGGGGTCATAAGCTAAGTTATTTGTTTACGCCAAAAAATGAAAAAAATAGTCATTAATTTTGTTTGCAAGTATCGTCTGTGTTTCTTTGTAAGTAAAGAGTTAAACAAATAGACCATCTCCACGGGGTACTCCCATTTCGCCTTTACTTGAGTCATAATGAGGGGTCATAAGCTATGTTATTTGTTTACGCCTTTATTATGTCTTTACTTGAGTGGTAGCTAGTATTCAAATACGACGGGCTACTTATCTTACTGAATCTAGCTCAGGGAACGGGGAACCTAGGCTAGGCACAGGATTCAGACCTTTGGTGGACCCAGGCTCTGATCCAAGAATCCTGGACTCCTGGGCCAACCACGGGCCCACAAAGTTCCCCCACCCTCTCCCCGATCCTGTACATCACATTAATTATGTTCATTCTAAATGAGCTTTTTCAACCAAAAACCAAACACAGTGATACTTTTCAAGTCATTATTTCATAGTAAACATCAAAGTGAACAATCTCGCTCCACACCCATATATCAATGTCAACAAAAAAATTCAGAAAATGATTTTTTTTTTCGGGGGGAGGGGGTAGGATCTGTACATGCGTGAGGCCTAAGAGGATAAACAAGCTTTTCTCTGTTACTTATAACAAGTGAATATATAGCAGTAGTGAGAAACTGTCAGACTCAGCAACTCTGCACATGCATAACCAATGAACTGCTCCCGATGGATGGTTATATATAGAATAAACGTTTAGTGTTATAGAATAAACGTTTAGTGTTTTCAAGTACAAAATTTATTCTACGAGTAGGATTAAGAATGAAACCGACGAGCCTCTGCCCGTTGGTTCTCTCCGGGTATTCCGGCTTCCACTAACTGCAAAGCTGTCCGACTCGACGTGATGCTGGCTGTCAAAAGTGCCATAAAACCCCAATAAATAAATAAATAAATTAATTTATAAGGTTATAATAATTCACTAATCGGTTATAAGTTGGTATAATGTATTACCAAATCATTTTAATGGGTCACAAGAATCGAGATAATGTTATAAATCCTTCTATTGTAAACAAATACAAGCAGATTATAAAATTGGTAAATCGCTATTACGAATTTAGTAATATTATTATTTATTTACTTATTGGTGTTTAAGGTCATATACTTATGCACAATGGCAGTTGTACGGGTGGAGGAAGCCGGAGTACCCGGAGAGAACCACCGAACAACGATGAACAGCTGCTTGCTCCCCAACATCGTAACTCCGCACTGCAGCACATGCATTGTTAGATTGGTTGAAGACATGCGTACCATCGACGTGCAGTATGCCTTAGTACACGGCTTCATCGTGCCCCCATGTGGACAATCGGGGTTAAGTGTCTTGCCCAAGGACACAACGCGGGAGTCCGAATTTATCGCTCAGACGATCAACCATCCAGTGATTAACCAAGCTCGACGTTGCTTAACTTCGGTGATCTGACGAGAACCGGTCACCTAAACGCCACCGCGCCCCCTACGAATTAAGTAAAGAATTTGTATGTTGTTTCACAAAACTCCAGTTCCAGTTGAGGGTCTATCTTCCAATTGTGATTTGAAAATCTTGACAAAAATGGGGCGACCTCAATTACCCCGATACATCGTATTCTCCGTGGCTTAGCCACAAAGTGTATGATGCATTGGGTAAGTTGTTTTAAAACACAAATGTTCCAGTTTCCGTGTAGTTTCTGAGAAACGCCATGGCACTACCTTTATCCATCTTTATAGCCTTGGCATTTCACAGAAACTGGTTGCATGGTCCTATGTTACACCGAGCTTGTCGCTGTTTAAGTTCTGCAAGAACCACATATTAATATGCCTTTATACCATTATCACCTATTCTACTATATTTAAAAAAACCTATGACATAAACGTTAGCTTTACACACCAACCGTGGTGAAGACGCCAGCAATAGTATTTCAATAGTTAAAATTTACTCCTAGAGTAGAACTGTATCCCAGTTGACCGTCGGTGACCTCGACCTGAATGCAAAAATGTCAAAATTTATCGCTCGTCACCTCGCGAAGAGTGAATCAAACCAGCAATTATTTATTACGTTTTCAAATGATTTTACCTCACAAGATGCCAAAAATTAACAAACATGCGTTTCATCGTGTTAATAAAGCATTCATAACGCGAAATAGTATGTTATTATGTTATTAAAATGAAAAAGGTCCTGTGATTTGCGCGTTTTCTTTTTTCATTTCATGTCGGCAATAAAATTGACAGCGGAAGTACCGCCCACCAGTGCTCATGTAAATAAAAATAGATCCGCACGGATGAATATTGATTTATTTAACATTTAAACTCTTATTAATCCGACGATCATGGTAAAAATAAAATATACCCAAAGTAGCTTAGTGTACCAAATGTTCACCACTCGTGGTGAAGTGGTGTTAACCGCGCGCCAAAGGCTCGCGGTTAACACCACTTTACCACTCGTGGTGAACATTTGGTGCACCAAGCAACTATGGGTATATTTTATACATCTACTTCATCGATCTATTTTGAATGTTGTTTTTCATATACAATAGTGCAAAAGTGTCTAGGTTTTAGATCAAAGATAATAGCGAACATCACCGCCCCAAGACCTTCATTAAGACGCGCAGTCATAACCAGGTATAGTAATATAATTAGGAGAATTAACGACTTGGGTGACATATATTAGTCACTTGTTCCGCTAATCTTTTAAGGGCCGAGGATTACATGTTTTGGTTAAACTACCATTTTCACCATAAGTCATGCTGAATTTGATATGAATGTCAATTGTTCCTCATTGGTGAAGAAATTACAGCGTATATAAGATTCCACAATACAACTCCATCTTGCAGAGAGATTTTAAGTAGGTATTCATGCACAACCCTTTTCATTGTAAACAAAGGTGTCATAAATTATGTTCATATCAATGTTATTAATGGTCCGATCACCCCAATTCTGCCAAATTTACATTAAACTGCCTATAGTGTCACTTCTGGTATTGACGCAATATTTTGACTTCATCATATGACTCGTCCGTTTTGTTCACTTTAAAACATTTGAAATTTTGTTTTCAAATTAATCAGTGATAAATAAAGCCTCCCGTCAATTTCATTGGTCAATTTCAAAACAAGACAATTTGATTGGCTGAACAAAATACAACTGGGCCACATTATCATAATTTGCATAATTAGAGTTGGGAGCTTTCATTGTTCAATTTCAAAACTGGACAATTTGATTGGCTAAACAAAATACAACTGGGTCACATTTGCATAATTTCAGTAGGGAGAATTTACGTTATCTGTCCTACTTAGGGTGGGTTATATTGTATTAATCTTTTACCTAACGTAACGGCAAAAACCGTCTCGCGCAATACAAGAAAAACGCCATTCATTTTTTTTTATATTTTTACTTTTTGCTTCCAAAACAAAGGTTATGACCCTTCATTGGAACTAGAGTGTCGCGCTCGTTCCAATGAGGGGTCATAACCTATGTTTTGAAAACAAAAAAAAATGAAAATTTTTAGTTATACGAGGATGTTTTACCAAGTGCCGTCTGCAACTCAAGTTAGGTGATGGGTTAAAAAGTCATACTAAGTGGCTAATTTGTGCTTGTGTGTGTCATATGATAAATAAAATATGAAATGAGTGTTTTTCTCATATAATATTTATGAAACTTGTCCGAATTTTCCGTTCGCCAGAGGCTCGCCCAAACGGAACATTCTTAGACTCGTTTCATAAATATTATATGAGAAAAACACTCGTTCCATATCCTCTATGTCTGTATTCCTTATTTTCATGTCCTTTCCTTTGCCCATGTTTGTGTTTCTTCCCCTCCTTCAGTGTTTTATCCTACTTAATTTCTTATTTGGTCATATTTATTCAGAGGTCACCGAGAAGACAGCCAATATGGTTACGTTGTACCTCGGCAATATACATGTGAGAGTGCTCAAACTTGATTGCTATGAAATTATTGATATTTAAAAAGATGTATATTGTTAAATAACTTCAGTTCAGTTCTGTTCTTAGATCTAACAGAATATTTCCTTTGATGCTAACACAGGGTTCCATTTAATACCCATTTTTCTAAATGTTCCGGTGATCGTCAATCACCACTTCGCGCACCTCACCAACAAAGTTCCTGGCTACGCGCCTGCTAGAGGGCAATAATGACGCTGGCCAGAAATTGCCTGTACCAAACTTTTAGCCGGCCTGGATATATTTGTGTCAAAAGACAATTGCAAGGCTTTGGTCTGCATATAATCACTTACCAAACCAATTGGCACCATCCACCCGCGTAATTTTCAAATTAAGCAGTTGAATAAAAATTAATTTTTCACCAATTTTAACAAAGCTATATACTGTGTCCCATCTTTGGCACGAGCACGTCGAACTCGTTCCAATGAGGAGTCACGTGATATGGTTTTGTTGAAATTGTTTGAATTTGATTTTGTAAACGTAATGAAATAAACAAATTTTGATATATTGTGCGCTGTGTAAAAGGGTTAAAACGAATAGTAAAGGACGTTTTAAAAAATTCATAAATAAGTAAGTCTTGTTTTTGCCTCACAAATTTAGTTTATATCCCCGATTAGACGAGCTTAACAAGCTTGTTCCGATGAGTAGTAACATGCTATGAATTTGGTGCTAAAAGGAAACAATAATATTATTTGAATGCCGATATTTCTAAATTGTGCAGGTTGGTTATGACTGTCTATCTTGGTACTCTCACGAGACATAAGTTTGTTAAGGTCGTTTGTTGTTTCTGTATTAATTATTAGCTCCTGTTTAAGGCAAGTGATAAGTCTTCGTTGTTTCGATTTTGTCATCATTTAATCACAAATTAGTGCAGTTGAAAAAACAATTTTCCCACGAATTTCAACAAAACCATATCATGTGACTCCTAGATGGAACGAGCTCCTCGAGCTCGTTCCAATGTGGAGTCGCGTGATATGGTTTTGTTGAAACGTTTTTGATAGTTTTTAAAAACGTATTAAAATAAACAAATTTATATATTATGTGCGTTGTGTAAAAGGTTTAAAAAATAGTATTTTAGTTTTAAATTGATTTATTTATTTATTTGGATTTTAAGGACACTTTTGACAGGCTGGGCCACCTCGTGTCGGACAGTTTTACGGGTGGAGAAAGCCGGAGTTCGGATGGAGAAAGCCGGAGTACCCGGAGAGAACCACCGGGCAGCGGCGAGCAACGTTCAGACTCCCCAACGTATTCAATCCACTGTGGTCTCTGTATTAGTTGCTACGTAGCTACAATTTAAGGCAAGTGATAAATAAGTCTTTGGTCTTTTGATTTTGTGATTCATTATTCATTTCTGCAGTGACTTTTCCTGATACGCGCAAGAATAGTTTTTAGTTTAACCAATTGCAGAATCTTAGTACAAATCACTTTTTATGCAATTGGTTAGACTAGCGCCCGACAACGTGAAACACTGCATCCCGGGCTTTGTAACTTAAGGCTAATGAAATGCTTCAAATTGAAGAAAAGAAATGGACTTCGCATGTTCATTGAATTTTCGTTGGAGTTTTTTCAAGGATATGGAATGAGTGTTTTAGTCATACTCTATTTATGGAACGAGTCTAAGAATTTCCCGATTTGCCGAGCATCTAACGAGGCAAAAACAGGAAATTCGTAGACGAGTCTCATAAGCAGAATATGACCAAAGCACGAATTTGGTATTCTGTTTATCATATGACACAAAAGTAACCAAAAATACATCTTTTAGATAGAATCGAAGATTTAAGGAATGTAATTTCACACTGAACCTCACGTATTGGACTGTGATACGTCACAGCTGAACGCAGTCATACTTCGTAACCGCGACAAATTATAGTTCCATAGTTCGGCGTTATAAATACTAATTTTCAAGTATTTATACGTTTATTATTGGGACTTTCTTTTTTGCCTCACAAACATAGATTATGGCCCCGATTAGAAGAGCTTAGCAAGCTCCGATAAGTAGTAAGAATAATAGTATTTAAATGCCGATGTTTCTAAATTGTGCAGGTTGGTTATGTCTGTCACTTTTTAGAGTCAAGAAGTCTGTCTATTAGTGTACACTCACAGGGCTTGGTGTTTCTGTATTTGGTGTTAGCTCCAGTTTAAGGCAAATGATAAGTCTTCGTTCCATCGATTTTGTCATCATTTAATCACAATTTTGTGCAGATGAAAAAAAAATTCCATGAATTTCAACAAAACCATATTATGTGACCCCTCCTTGAGCTCGTTCTAATGTGTGGTCGCGTGATATGGTTTTGCTGAAACGCCTATGATTGTTTTTAAAAAAGTGTTAAAATAAACAAATTTTGATATTGTGTGCGTTGTTTAAAAGGGTTAGAAAATAGTATTTTAATTTTAAATGTATTTATTTATTTATTTATTTATTTATTTATTTATTCATTTATTTATTTATTTATTTATTTATTCATTCATTTATTTATTCATTTATTTATTTATTTATTTATTTGAATTTTAAGGACACTTTCGACAGGCTGGGACACCTCGTATCGGACAGTTTTACGGATGGAGAAAGCCGGAGTACGGATGGAGAAAGCCGGAGTACGGATGGAGAAATCCGGAGTACCCGGAGAGAACCACCGAGCAGCGGCGAGGAACCTTCAGACTTCCCTACGTACTCAATCCACTGCTGTCTCTGTATTAGTTGTTAGCTCCAGGTTTAAGGCAAGTGATAAATAAGTCTTTATTCTTTTGATTTTGTGACTCATTATTCATCTCTGCAGTGACTGTTACGTGCAAGAATGTTTTTGGTTCCAAAAGTTTAACCAATTGTACTAAATTCCTTATTATGCAATCGGCTAGAGTGGCACCTGACAACGTGAATCACTGCTTCCCAGGCGGGCTTTGTAACTCAAGGGTAATGGAATGCTTCAACTCTGAATCAAGCACAGTCGAATTGAACATTAAAATTGAAGAAAAGAAATAAACTTTGCATGCTCATTGAATTTTCGTTGGAGTTTTTTCATGGTCATACTCTATTTATGAAACGCGTCTAAGAATTGTCCGATTTGCCGAGCCTCTAGCGAGACAAAACAGAACATGCATAAACGAGTTCCATACGTAGAGTATGACCAAAGCACGAATTTGGTTCTCTGTTTATCAAAAGTAACCAAAAAATACATCTTTTATATAGAATCGAAGATTTAAGGAATGTAATTTCACATTGAACGTCACTCATTTGACTGAGGCGCGTCACAGCTAAACGCAGTCATACGTCGTAAGCGCGACAGATTATAGTTCATAATTTGGCGTTATAAATACAAATTTTCAAAAATGTATACATTCTTATCATTGTGATTTTAGTGAATGTTTATAACAAATAAAATCAGGCATCCTGGCTTTGTTGTTGTTTTGAAATAGTTATATTTACACGCGCTTTAATTTGACACAGGTTTCTTCGGTGATAACAAATCAGAAAGCGTTCTTTTAAAGTTGACCAAGTGACTACCATCTCTTTCCAAATTTGAAGAAACACTTACGTGGTCAAAGATTTCAAGATGATGAGGAACTTACAACTGCCATGGAGGCTTGGCTACAGGACCAAGATATGGATTTCGACAGACGCGGCATCAAAGTCTGGCAGACCAGGTGGAACAAGAGTTTTGAATTACAATTATGTTGAAAAATAAATATGTTCTCTACCGATATTCCAGATTTATTTATGTTAGGCTCAAAACGTTTTGACATCCCCTCGTACTGGCTCATTTATTAACAACGAATTTTGAAAAATTCCTGTTTTCAGGAGTGTGCTTACTGGTACTTAGAAACTTCAAATTTCACATCGTCGCTTCATCAGGGGTTATCGATGGAGGTAAATATCTCGCTATCACAAGGCATTGTTTTCTTTCCCTAAATACAATCGAAGGAAGTAAAGCTGAGCAAGGCTGTGTGATAATATACAGCACCTGGCTTGCTCCGAAAGAGTGAAATAGGGATTGTTCATTGCGACGCGTGTAGGGAATTTTCTACTTCCATTTACTATAATAATTAAATAGAGAGAACTCAGAATAGGGACCATACCAGTAACCCGATGAAACACCCTTACCACACACAGGCAAGGAGTAATATTAGGAACGGTAGGGAGGTGATTTAGTCCATCGGCAACCTCAATGTCATAAAAATTTACCAGTTATTTTGAAAGAAATTCAGTCGTATTAAATGAGAATCACACACTTCGTACTGATTGGTTACAGTTACGTTTTATCCGATATATCAATACAAGAGAATATACAACAGTAGTCACTAAATTTATTTTAAAATGCAAATTATGAAGAGGAAATTAAGGAAAGTCAAGGGTATCCCTTAAACGTGCCGAACGACCCTGTAGTAGTCACTATATTTATTTTAATATGCAAATTATGTAGAGGCAATTAAGGAAGGTCAAGGGTACCTCTTAAACGTGTGGAACGACCCTGTAGTAGTCACTATATTTATTTTAATATGCAAATTATGTAGAGGAAATTAAGGAAGGTGAAGGGTACCTCTTAAACGTGTGGAACGACCCTGTCTATTCAACCACTCCACAGTAAGGAGTACTGTAAAGTGGGTGGAGAAGCAGGTCCGCATACACTATTCGCAACGTACTAAGGAAACATGGATGGAAATAGCTCAACACTGGTCGAGGAAAAATATGATACTTAGTTGAAGGCACAGAGTACTGACCATCATTTAAACTTATTTATTTCTCGATGAATCGGCAAATTTTCTCCAGTATATTTACGTTACTCGTACACATAAGTTGCTGAAATATGAGGGCGCTAGGTCTGCTATAATATCTCACGGGGAGAAGGCTTTTCCTTAACGTTTTATTAAAGTTTTAAGATTAGTGCATTCAATGATGTTATGATATTCATCAGCAATACAATTCATTTCACACTTCAAACAAATGATTTCGTTTCGTGATGCGTTTCTCCAGGAATCAACCTCAACAAGGAGGAGATTATTTGTACATCTAAACTTGTCAAGGATAATTCTATTGTGGGATCCTAACTTTTTAGATAAGGTTCTTATTGAAAACAGCCTTTGAACAGTTTGAACACAGTGCATTTTGAGGAGTCCGATAAGTTGGCGTGCTAGTTTTGTTCATACTGGACTACTAATACCTGTTGAACTGTGTGGGCAATTTCTGCTTTATTGACTACGTCTTGGTACTGCCAATCACAGGATAAGCCACATATACTTAACCCTTTACCTAACATGAAAAGAGGACGACACTTGCAAAAAAAATTCTTGAATAACTAATTTTTTTCATTTTTTGTCTCAAAAAAATAGGTTATGACCCCTCATTGGAACGAGCTCGACGAGCTTGTTCCAAAGAGGGGTCATAACCTATGCTTTTGAGAAAAAAATGAAATATAATGAAAATTAACTGCCGTTTTTGAGAATAGTGCTGACCGGTTTTGGCCGTTACCTTCAGTAAAGGGTAAAGATTGACATAATAAAATCGACTCACGACAGAACAAAACACAAACGGATATTCACTTGACACTTAGTTTCCAAAAGCGTGTTACTCAGCAGAGGTGGAGGAACCGGGTGCGCACAGGGGACACGTGCCCCTCCACTTTTTTGCACAAACATGTTGCGCGGTCACACAATGAGTTGCAATGGGCGCATGCAAACGTATCAATATACAGGCATTCCGGTAATATATTATTCGCAAATCAAAACATTTGGTCAAAGAATCCCACCTTCTGACGCTTCAGTCCATTTCTTCTTCGTCAACCATCTTCCATCTTAAAGGCGTGTCTTTGGGTTGGAAGATGACTGAAGTAGAAATGGACAGCACAGTGACCCCGCCGCGGCATGCTCATCTAAACGAGGGACTTGTGTGTCATGGTACATTTACAGATATGTAACTTTTCTCCCACTTGCCAAACCCTGGTAGTTATGAAAATTTTTGTCACTCCGCTTTTATCAAGGTTCCGCCGCTTCTGTCACATAGTACACTACAGTTACATCCAAAATGTATAGCAGTTCTATTATAAAGAAGTGCTGCAAACAATTTCCTGAATCTCTTTGAATATCCGCCTGATATTATCCGCTCACAAAAAGACTGTGTAAGTCTTGCATGAACAATATGATACCGAGGCAGAATTACATGGTCTTTTCCACACAGGATACTAGACGGATATTTATCAGTAACAACAGGCTGGAAGTGATGGGGCTCGTTAATTATTGCACCATCCCATTTCGTCTAATACATGGATTTGATTGTACTTAATCATATGTGGTTTGTAGTTCTTTAAGGGAATCTTAAAATGTATTTAAAATGTTTACTCAACATCGATTCAAAACGGTGAGCTTTTTTTCTGGAACGTCCACTAGAGGAAGTAGTGTATTAGGCAGTCTATATGTTTAGGTAAACTCATCCTGCCTGTAAATTCCTTTTGGGATCCGCTTCACTGGCGGTCGGAGCAGTGTGTATAAGGGATTAAAAGCATAGAGCATTTTACATAGTCGCTATCCTGGAGTCCCGAATGTCTGTCGCGACCACGTCAATTCTTCTCGTGACTTCATTTCTTGACTGTAAATGAGCATTGCAGTTGGCACCAATGTGCTTTTAAAAGACGAAATGATTATGGAAATGTATATATTGTATAAACGTATAGTGTTTTTAAGTAAAAAAAAATATTCTGCGAGTAGGATTAAGAATGAAACTGACGAGCCTCTGGCTAGTCGGTTTCATTCTTCATTCTACGAGTAGAATAATTTTTTTACTTGAAAACACTATATGTTTATTTTGTTTATCCCATAAATCTTTTACAGAGCTGTCGCGGCGAAAAACGTGCAGTTAATCGCTACAAAACGCAGCGAGAAGTGAGAAGTACTTTCGTCCAATTCGATCGACCAGCAAAATTGGGGAAAATAAACAAGGCGCAGTAATACATTTCTGTCTAAAAATAATTCCCCTACAAACTTGAGCTAAACTTGCAAAAATACTTTATTAAATGAACAGTGTGTGTTTTTTTTCTACTGGCATTGTGTAATACTTTCAAGAAAGTTTAAAAAACAACAATTGAACATTAATTTAGCTACACGAATGCGGTAGAGGTCAGAGGTCAACAAGACCGTCTCTACTATAGGAATAAATTCTTTCAGTGTTAACCCTATGGGGAATATTTATCACCCTACTAGGTGAATAAAGCAAAAAAATATCCAAGGCTTTTATTGTTCGAATAAACGGCCACTTATAGGATAAAACGGATTACTTTCCTTCATTCATTGGTCTTGATATTTTCAGATATGTTGGAATGCATCAGAAGTACCCACGTCAGCACAAGAGTAACAGCGATTATGTTGTGTTCAGTATACAACTAAGAGATGTGATCGTGACAACAATCGTTACCAACACTGTAAATCTGATAACTAATATATTCAATCTGTCACCTGCAAGCTTCCAGTCTGATTCAGTCATGTCTTCCACTTGACTAATTGATTCGGTTGTTTGCTCGTTCTCATCACGCGATGTGTTGTTATCACACCTCTCAGGTGCGTTGTCTTTATTTTTCCTCACACGCATCAAGGCCCTGATCCACGTTGGAACTCGTGTTCCAGGTTTCTTCCGATGGCAAGCTTGCTCCATTACCGCTCCGCACGTGGTAAGCAAGCTGATGGTAAACATAATGTCAATGCGAACTTCTAATACTGCAACTGACCCTGCAGTTTTCGGCATTATATTGTAAATTAGATTAAAGAACAAAGAGTAGGAGAGGAATACTGAAACACAAAATGACATTTTCTCGCCACTATCAACTGGTATAAAACAAGCACAGACATTAGCCAATGACATCATGAATAGTGGCACCATAATTGTTAGAATGTAGAACATTGGTATGCGTTTCTGACTTATTTTAATGGACAAAATATTGAGCTCTTCCCCATCGTGTAAATAATATGTCGACAACATTTTTGTTCTCAATTTTCCACTCTGCTGTTATGGTAGTAGCTAATTCTGACGCCAAAAATGTACTTATGCCACCAATTGTAAATCTGACGTTTCCGAAATCATCAGCTGGACCCATTAAAATAGTGCATTCGTGCTTGTCAAATGGAAACGCTGATACCGTTATTTTACAAAGAACTTCAAAATCAGTTGTTCCATATATCAGAACAATGCCAGTGTGGGAAAGCCGGGCACGTCTGCCTTCAACGCTGGCAAAAGCGTAAAAGTGAATGCTGTTCATCACACCCAGATGAGGCACCCAAATATTTCCTGTATCTATCCACAGTTTCTCAATGCCTTCGTATTCCGTTCTGTTCCATGAATGAAATTCATCTCTCCATTGGAACATAGGTAGTCCGTTTAAAGTGAGTATCTGTGTGGAGACGTCTAATTTTACAATATTCAGTAAGGTAAACTTAACTTTTACTTCTATCGGTTCATGCTGATTGTAACTAGGTTTGAGATATGGCTCCGGATTACCAAACAAATCATTGTACAGTCGTCTTGTGTCGTTGATGTTCTGACTTTCGTTGTTTTTTGGAATACCCTTGGACACGTGTACAAAAACACTTCCTGTTTTCATGCTCACTTATCCCTTTTCCTCAAAGCAAAAATCTACAACTGGTTATATTTGAGATAATAAGAAGTATTTTCCTCCAACCGTATTACGTGTAAATTCGGATAACCTCGGCTAATTAAACTGAAAGGCCACAGGTATTCAGTGTTTCAAGTATCGTTTTGAGTTTTAACTTGAGGAATGAACCGATTGACACAGAGTTTGAACAATTTTCATTCGCTTGGATAATGAAGTTTTAATTTCGCCAAGTGGGTGTGGAATTGCATGGGATGAAATCGATTCTGAAATGTCTTCGTTTGTGAAGAAGCTTAGAGTTATTGTTATATGTCTGCGTTTTCTGCATTTTTCAGAATTTAACAATTAATAATTAATGGGCAATTAGATATGTAAAAATTGAACCTCCATCAATCAAGGAGCTCCAACACACATGCTACAGTTTATTTTCTCTCAATAACGAAAAATCTTTATTAGCACTCTTTGACTGATGGACCCTCGTTCGAACGAACTCGATTAGCTCTACCCAACGAGGTGACTAAATTAATAACATTATTGAGCCTAATTGGGTTCATATTCACTCAACTCAGTTGATTTAAGTTTATTTGTAATCCAGCTGATTTTGGAGTGTTGTAACATAAAGTTTTAGTGATAATAGTGGAGCTGGTTTGAATAATTTGTTAGGTAAGGGGTTAATATCGATTGGGGAGATTTTTAGTTACCCCGTGTCTGATCACGTGGTACGGGTTTTTACCTACCCGAAGCCAGCCGTATCCCGTGAGGCCGAAGGCGAATGATATACAGCTGGCTTCGGGTAGGTAAAAGCCCGTACCACGTGATCAGATACGGGGTAACGAATTTATCTATTGACTTTCCGTTTTAGAAGCACAATCTATTTCATGTGTGAACACACACAGCATGAGATCTTTTATCTTTCATTGTTGAGCCATACAGGTTTCTGTGGAATTTTTGTGCGAAAGAGTTTTTGTGAAAATATGCCGATATGACTTCTATAAAAAAATTATTGAATTTCTTTTTTTCTTTTTTGTCTCAAAAACATAGCTTATGAACCCCCACATTGGAGGGTACTCGACAAGCTCATTCCAATAAGGGGTCATGAGCTATATTTTGGAGATAAAAAATTAAAATATAATACATGTACTCTGTAAAACTGGAATGACGCGTCTTCTACGGGGTATGGGCAATTTGTAGATCTCGGAACGAGGCTTCCACTGGGTATGGGAAATTTGTCAGTGGCTGGGCGGACGTATCGTGGGTTTCAATGAATATGGTCTCATACCACGTATCTATCAACCAATCAAATAAAAAAATTCACTTTAGTCAATAGATAATAAACTTTACCCCAAAGGGCTGTTAAATAGCCATTATATACTTTTGTTAATGATAGTAATCATTTGTCCATGTCACTGAAACTGACAGTCCATTCACAGAGTTTGACACTAAATGGGTTCTTTTGTTGAGAGTGGCGCAAATTGTTATAAAGATTCTATCCAATATGGTGCCTCTGAGGCGAATGAACGTTAAAGATTTGATTCTTAGGTCCGGCCGTGTTGAATAAAATAGACCGCGGTGGTCGTTTTTGTCGTTATCCGTGTTGATAACGTTTTATATTTGATTATGGTTTACAATTATGTAACTGGTACAGTGCTGGAAGCCCATATTTAGGCTTTATTCCGATCTGAGGGTTCAACATATTAAAGGCTTCAATTTCTGTGCATGCGCTGCCTATTATCTTTGAAGTGAAATGATTTAGTTGTCAAGAATTTGCCTTGTTACAATTCGCGGGAGATTGCCATGCACTCTCCCTTAAATTGTAACAAGGCAAAGACATGTGAACAAATTTTGACAACAAAAAATAATTTGGCACTCTACCAGTTAAACATATCTTTCTTCTCAACTGCATTCAAACATGAAAATAGTTGTATATCACATTAATTATGTTCATTCTAAATGAGGTTTGTCAACAAAAAAGCAAATACAGAGATACATTTCAAGTTATTATGTCACAGAAAAATAGAAGTGAAAAATCTCACGACCCCACCCCCCACCCCTCCACCCATATCAATTTGAAAAAAAAAATTCAGAGAGTGATTTTTTGGAGGTGGGAGGGGACCTGTATATGTGCGTGGTATAAGAGGATAAACAAGTTTTTATGTTACTTATAACAAGTGAATACATTGCTCCCATGAATTACTGAAAAAAATAACAGTGAACACATATTCGTTCAATTAATTTGTTATATAGAGGATACGAAATGAGTGTTTTTCTCATATGATATTTATGAAACGAGTCTTAAGAATTTTCCGTTTGGGCGAGCCTCTGGCGAGCCCCAAACGGACAATTCGGTCGAGTTTCATAAATATCATATCATATGAGAAAAACACTTATTTCATATTCTATTTATCATATGACACTCATATGCACAAATTAACGACTTAGTATGACTTTTCAACCCTTTACCTAACGTGTGTTGCAGACGACACTTGGAATAAACATCATCAGATAACTAAAAATGCACTCGTTCCAATGAGGGGTCATAACCTATGTTTTGGAAGGAAAAAATGAATTTTTTTCGTATATAGCACTGGCCGGTTTTGGTCGTTATGTTAGGTAAAGGGTTAATGCAATATAACCCAACCTAAATAGGACAGATAACGTAAATTCCCCCTACTCAAATTATGCAAATGTGACCCAGTTGTATTTTGTTCATCCAATCAAACAGTGCATATTTGAAATTGACCAATGAAATCTTTCAACCCCAATTATGCAAATTATGAAAATATGGCCCAGTTGTATCTTGTTTTGAAATTGACCAATGAAATCGACGGAAGGCTTTATTTATCTCTGATTAATATGAAAGCAAAATATCAAATGTTTTAAAGTGAACAAAACGGACGAGTCATATGATAAAACCATTTATAAGAAGCGGAGTGGCTCATTGGCTATAGTATCGAACTTCAACTCGAGAGGTCCACGGTAAATGCGTTGTGTCCTTGCACAAGGCACTTAATCCCGATTACCCACTTGGGCACATGGTGGCGCTGTTTGCCAAGGCGCACTGCACGTCCATGGTGCACTTGCCTTCAACCAATGCTTACCCTACATGTACAGAGTTAGTACGTCGGGGAGTCTGACAGTTCCTCACGACTGCCCGTTGGTACTCTCCGGGTATTCCGGAATCCACTAACTGTAAACAAATGCTTACCCTACATGTACAGAGTTATTGTCCTTTCCATAACCCCCCCAATGGTAAATAAACTCTGGAATAATACAAAATCAAGAAAATATCTTTTAGTTTTCAGCTCCCGATTACGTGTAATATATTTAACTTCGCCGTCGTTACGTTTCTGTGATTTTAGCTCGCTCGAAAATTATATGAACGATTTTTTTAATTCTCTATGGGAATTTGTGTGTATTTTCGGAAGAGCGTCCATTTTGCAACAATGCACACGTGACGTAACTGGGACCGTCCATTTGAGAACAGGTAGATTTGAATTTTCACGGCGTTAGTGAATTAGTGAATAAATAAAATATACATGTATTGTAGTCGTGACGTAAATTATTGTATTAATAGTGCCGTACCAGTTTTCCAAATTTGTCATGTCTTGCCGACAACTGCCCTCAGTATGTTGCTACAGACCTCCATTTAGGCTTTGATTGTTTGTGTGACAGTGACACGGGTACAGGCGAAAACAGCACCGTGTGAAATCCGGGGCCCGTTACTTTCGGTTTGGCACAGGAGTCCGGATTTCTTGGGTTTGGACTGCTCCCATCCAAATATGGCCTAAAAGACCTTGTTTTAATTTTTTACCTTGGCACGTCCTTTGAATTCGGACCCCCCCCCCCCCCCCCCACACACACACATACACAAGATTCTGATTTCTGCGTCAAATAGTAAAGAAGGAGGGGTATCGTGAATCCAGGTTGGATAGATTCCAGGGCCGAGGAAAGGGTGGGGTTGGGGGAGGGGTGTTATTGCGTTTAATGTTTAGAAGTCACTGCTAAACAACAAGAAAACCATGAGATAGTTGGGAGGGAAGATGTATCCTCTCATTTTTAACTGCACAATTTTCCACAAATTTATCAGAGAACCATAGGCTAAATACTCGGTTTCAAAACGAAACACAGAAAAAGGCAGAATTTAAATGAATTAATTTCGCCATCGGAACTGGTGCCGTTCTCGCCACAATCAATTGGTGCCGTTTTCGCTCACTCGGTGCCGTTTACTCCAGGTGCCGTTTTCACACGGTGCCGTTTTTGCTATAACCCGACACAAGTCCAAGTAACCAATTTTTTTTTAAGAAAGTATATAACCAATAGCACGAGAGAATTGGCATCTTCGAATACAACCCTGACGAATACGTATAATCACTAGAAAGCTTATTGGAAAATTGTAGGGGAGGGGGGGCACGAAAACGTCACTTCGTGATCACGCTGCCCCCCCCCCCCCCCCGCCATTTCTCAGCAAGCACCTGATAAATTTTCTGAGGGAGAAATCACTCGGCAAAGTTGATCAGAGAATTTATATAATATTAATCATATTTCGACTCCACTGATTATACCCAGCACAGGCGTATATAGACCAACGGGCCAACTTTTTTTCCATGGCTGCGGGGGGGGGGGTTGAAGATTTTGCCCGAAAAGTAATCACGTGCGTAGCCCTGGTGTGGATGTTCGTGAGCGTGTCTTCTCCTACTGGTGGGATTAAGGGAACCCTCCCCGGGAACATTTTTAAAAATCTGATCCGCTTGAGGGTTTCTAGAGAACCCAGACTACCTTTCGAACCTTGTAATTGGAAGAAAAGACGATCGCTTTTGTAGAGGTGCCTGACTGAATGTGTTCGAGCGGTCTCGTCTGGTATCAGTCAACCGCAATAAAACATTATATGCTTCTCGGGATTCAGCTGGAGTAAATACGTGTAATGTAAGGCCTGTATCACAGGGTTGTTATTTTAAGGTTATTCTAAATTTTAAAAAATAAGTAAACAATTCGAGTTATTTAGAATGAATGAAAGAAAGAAAGTTTTTTATAATCAGTGTGAGTAAACTGGATAAGCGCATTAACTTAATTAGGTTCGTATTCGGAAAGCGTTCTTTGTTCAGTCGCTGTCATGCAGGGACTGTATAAACAATGCATTCCAAATTAGAACTTATTGAGAAGTCAGTTCCTGTCACTGCAAGTCATCAAAGCCGTCTTTTCTAAATTAGCACCTTTGCCCAAATCAAATTTTTGATAGGTGATCCGCGCGCCTATATAAGACCCCTCGAGTTAACCTCAAGACAGACTCGCTAGGATGGAATAATCGTTAGTTCACGCGGTGTAGTAAAGAGTTAATGTATTTGTGTGGTTCCGGTAAGCCGTCATTTGGACGACAGGATTCCCGATCTGATGATTTGCATCGAGGGGAGACGCCGAAGAAGAATCGATGAGTATATGTAGTATTTAGTTTATAGTATTTAGTTGTGATAACACGTCGTAGTTACATAGTTATTAGTTAACAGTTTTAAGTGTATTAGTGAATCTGTGTTATTAGATGATCAGTTGTTATTATTGCGAGTTAGATGCACCATTAGCAGGAATTGTAGGTGATAAGATACTCTAAAGGATGAAATTTAGTATTAAAGGTAATTCCCCATAATGTGGTAGTCGCAACAGGATAAATGCGCGCATGAGCGGTTGAATGAAAGATTTCGTGATTTCTTGTTAGTAGTCGCAGCTTCGACCTTTCTCTACGAATATAAATTTGGGAAACAAATTTAATTTTAGATAATATTTTAGTACTTGTTTTCGGTGGGATTCAGTGACTAGTCACAAAACTCATTTCAGTAGTGTCGAGATTATTTATTTAGGATTTGTTGGCTATTTGTAAATAAGAGTATAGAAGATTTATATATAAAAATTGTTGGATTGTTAATAGTCTTTATCTTATTAATGAGTAACCCCTGAGTAACTAGGAATTGATGGAACCTCAGCCCCGCCAAGAAATTAGCCCATGCTAGGTCATTACCGTTGAAAGCAATTGATTAAAGCGCGGCTCTACTCTGTTGCTTGTGAATAAGCAATTGCGATCTTCAAAAGAGAGCTAATGAAAATCCCCTGTCCACGGTGAAAGAGTATCTTAGGTCCCCAGCAAGGTTGATCAACCCCAGCCTTGGCCCTCCGCTGACAAGCGCCCTCTGGCAAATAAATATTCACTCTCTCCAAGACGTTGCCACAGCGGCGTTCCTGGGGACAGTAATTTTTATTTATCAGAAAGTGCTAACACCTGTGTAGACACCTGAATGGGCGATTCCCCAGTGGAAGTAACGCGTGGTTCCACTTTACAGGCGGACCGTTTGTTCATACCTGTGTGCCCATAGCATTAGAGGATCGAACCCTACAGATGGATGAGGCTTTAACACTATTCACGTGGGTCGATATACTATTAATAACAGTTTGGCTGGCCGCTGAGTTGCCGTGGTTCTCAGTTGAGAAGGTTTTGGTTACTCATGTGCTTCCAACTGCCACCCGATTCCCACGCATCTTTCCTCCCAATACTGAAACGAACTGCTTGAAGACACTCTGTACCCCCATTCTTCACAATCCCTCCAATAAGCATACTAACCATCGCATTTGTGTCAACCACTAACCATGTCCTTTATTCTCCCATCCCACGTCCTCATTATACTACTCCCAGTGAATTTTGATCTAGAAGATTGAGATTTTGGACTTCCTAATAAAACGTATTCCAAGATCACCACTACGCCCAAGTTACACATTTGGCTCTCCTTTTCCACCGTCTTTCCCAATTCCCCCTAATCTCCAGTGATCGCGACCTCAGCTTGAACAACAGTGACCACCCCTCCCCTTACAATGGTGCCATTGTCAAGGTACTCTTCAAAACCTGTCTTCTCTTTGTCACGCAGGCCACACAAAGACCTCTTTCTTTTTACCTACTCTCGTCAATTTTGGTTACAATCCGCATGACTCTTTCTCTAACGGTTTTTTTTACCGTTGGTTGTCTCTATTTCTGAGTTCGATACATCGTTTGGATAAATCTCTACAAACTTCTACCATTACTGCAGTTAGTTATAACGAAATTTTTAAAAACCCTAAGCTATGAATTATTATCTCGACTGTCTAATATTTCTACATACCTGTGTTACTTCCACTGGGTTCAGTGGCGGCTCAAAGGTGCCTCCCCTCTGGATATACTTTAGCAAGGGGCGTCATATATGCCCAAGACCTAAGGTGGGATGCTAATAGAATTATAGATGGCGGCGGGGAGTATCCCCGGGAAAATTGGAAAAAAGATTTCAATCCCCGAGGGCTTTTTGGCCACTAAATAAACTATGTTCCCATTCAGCCTGCAACATTTTTCCGTGGGTAGGTAGATAGTGTGACGTTTTATATAATAAAATCAATCAGTAACTGGAGCTTTCGGCCACTTGGCCTTATTTGCCACATTGTGGGGACCCAGTGAGGGGACCTAAGAAGTGATGTCACAGTAATGTGACCCAATTTAACTCATGTCAGATTGTCATGGTAGCCCGCGGAAGCGGCCATCTTGTGACGTCATCTCCATAGTGACACGTGGTTTTAGTGCGTATGCGCATCGCGTGTTGTTAGGGTGATAGTACTTCTGTCGGACATTTTTGTCTGATGGAGGCCGCCATCTTGGTTTTTAAGGTAGCACGTGGTTGCTATGAGCCTGAATGGCCTACACCAAGACGGGGGTATGTGCGGAGGGTTTGTTCGTTTGAATAGGAGTAAATCTGATTACCCAGAAAGACCCATCAATCCATCCAAACAACCCAAAACGACTATTTGATATGGATTCCTCATGAATCCTTCTTTTTTCAATAACAGGTACGTTCCTTTGTATAAGAGTAGTTGTACTTTGTAGAATTACCACAAACAAGCCGACAATCCCTCCAAATCACCAAAATGCGCTCAAAACAACCGTAACGGATTTGTACTCCCCATCTAGGGTTTTTAGTAGTAGCACGTAGTGCTATAGGATCGAGAGTATGTTCTATTACACTAAAGTACTGGTCCAGATTTTCCAAGAACCCTATTTTTGTGTCTATTACAGATACTACTCAAACACTAGCAGTATGTCTAGCCCAAACTAGCTCTAGTTCGTTCCCTCGTGCAAGTCTTATAATCACCAGTGCTTGGTTTCCCAGAACATGTATGCAGAGTTATCTTCAGTGTGTATAACGAAAGCCTATATGATTCTTATAGCCACGAATCCATCGAAGAGTTACTGAAAAGTCATTGCTCAAGCGACTCGAATCCCATCGAGCAAATGAGCTATAGAACAATTGCTCGTTCGAGTGACTCGAACATACTTTCTTCGACTCATTTAGGTATTTGAGGAAAGCCAGTATACAAAATGCCCGACGGAACAGCGTATCACCCTAACAACACGAGTTGCGCATGCGCATTAAGACCACGTATCGCTATGAAATGACGCCACAAGATGATCGCTCACGCGGGCTAGCACATCAACCAAACTTAACGTAACTGGGTCACGTGACTAACTTGGCGTAACTGGGTCACGTGAATATGACGTCCTTCCTGGGTTTCCCATTAAGCCCCCTACCCCCCCCCCCCCCCCCCCCCCCCATGTGGCACGATCTCTACATCTAGTACTGATGATGTTACATAAATGTACAGTACATCATAAAGGTAGACTTTCAGAAATACAGTTAACATTAGCGTCCTGCGTGATGAAGTTTATATTTTTTATAATTGTTGATAAAGACGATGTGACCGAACACCCAAGATATCAATCACTTCTATTACACGTGGAACGACCCACCTTCCCAACACTTAATTATAAATTTGATAATTTTTTTCCCACGGGGCGCCTGAAGCTTAAGCGCGCACACTGATAATATGGTAAATTTTCTGGATACGATCCCATCAGACATGCATTCACTGTCATAGCATGAAACATCAGTGATACAACAAATCCCGAAACCCAAACTAGATGCCAAATGACACTTCACTATTAATTCTGTTATCATATGATACTTGTTAAACATATATTGGCCTATACAACAGAACCAATTGTCGCAACTGTAAGTAGAGTTTTACGTCGTAATACCATCACGCTGATTGTATCATCAAAATTATTGTGATGTGTATCGTAAAAATGACGACAGATTTGATGGCCGTCGAAAAGACTGGACATGATCAGTCATTGATGGTTGACTTTTTGTGTGATATCTTCCTTGCCTTTAGCGCCGCAAAATCTTCAGTCTACAGTGTCCACGTCAAGTCATTTAATTCCCGATGGCTCAATAGCTGTCATCGCGCGGCCGCCTAATCTGTCGCGACACACAGTGGATCTGGCATCGGTTTTTATAAGAATGAGGAAGCTCTATTATTAAATATAGATACTCTCAACAGGTATCAGGGAACTAAAAATTTGAATTAGAGTTACCCACCTTGAATTAGAGTTACCCGCCTTGAATGTTTGCACTCGGAAATGATGCAATTGTTACGGAATGCGATCGTAAATTCTGACTCCAAGCGTTGTGATTACTGAGAGAACTACGAAGCCCCACCAACCGCGATGTCCCATCAGCCCGTGGCGTTTTGTGATTCCTTACCAGACGATACCAGACACAGGCTCCAGATTCTGGGTTCAGGTTGGTTACCTCACGAGCTAGTCGTGTTCAGCACAACGAAGACCAGTTTACCAGTTATCTACGATTTTTATTAACAAATAAAACTCAACTGCCAATCGTTTTCTCTGGTATAAAGTAAAATTCACAATGTTCAAAGTTCATACCTTATAGCAACAGTGGCGGCATCCATCTTCCTTCTTGTAGGTAGGTACTTGCTCGTCGGGAGCCCAGAGACAACTTCCCAAACATCCAGGAATCAGTGCTTATATCCACTAGATTTTTGATGCCAAACCTGATCACGCGACTACCAGTCAGCGGAATAGTTAGGGGAAATTCCCGTGACGTGGCAGTCACCATTGTTAGACGCTTGTACTGCATGCAATCTATCGAGTGGTTGTTCCACAAACACATTCCGTCGGGGTTCTGTTGACCGGGGGAATTGTGTGATAGAATTTACAGTTCTGCAACTTTAGCATTATGTGATGCCCGTTTGTTCTGGGAGTGTGATTTATGGGTTGATGACAGCTGTGACAGTTCAAATAGTACCAATTCGGAGATTTCCGGCCGTGATATTTATCAACTAAAACTCGACTACCGGCGTTTTCTCTGATCAGCTCTTCCACCGATTGTAGGTCAGTCGGTCGAGTGTAAGTCGGAGTATTTCTTATTAGTTTACCCAATTCTACGAATATCGGCTCTGAGGAAAATTAACAGCAACAATATGAGTCCCATTCAAACTAATAGAAAACTGTCCTGTTATTTCTATAATTTCCATGGAAGAACTATAGCTCTTCTTTCGAGCTTGCTTAACTTCTGTGGGCCAACTTCGCAACACAATCTCTAAAAATAAAAAGCCTTTGGAAAATATATTGTTTCAATAAAGGTTTGAAACATTCTATTGACATCTTGCACTATTGTTGAATATGCCTGATAAAAAGAGGGTGATTTGATGACTCTTAGACCTAAAAAATACAATTTACTTTTTGTGTGTTTTTGTAGGGAATTGCCTGAAAAAATGCACGTGACCTGTACTTCCTTTCGTGTCAGTTTTTCTCTCTTATTTGTTGCATGACCCTTGTTCTCGGGTGAGAAAAAAATTGTCTAAAGGGCTATACTTGACAAAGATATTTGAATGGCAAAATTGAAGTGGTGCGATCATATTTTTTCGCCTACACGTTACTATTGTCGCACGTGGGAAAATATTTAGTTCCGTGATACATGTAACTTTGTTTCACTCTCGAATTCAAATTCAAAACCTGGGCATATTGGTCTGCGTCACGCAGCGCGTTCCGTGTGGCTTGTAAGTGAAGCTAAGCGCACATGTTTGCAGTTGCGGCAATAGATCTGGGGTCCGATGTGTTATTTTTACCGGAAGCGTTTGTCAGAGAGAAAACTGATTTAGGAACTCATTGACATTGGCACATGTGTGCGGTTGCGTACGAAACTGAATTTGCTGCCGCGAATCCAATCGGCATCGGACAGAAAATGTCGGTGTTCGGCGTCCGAACGATGAGGCTCGTAGGCCCATATAAAAACAGTCCGCCTTCTTTTTTGGCATACTTCCTTTTCTTCTCTCAATTGTTTTACCGTTTCCCCTATTTTTTTTGGGGGGGGAGGGGCGCCTCTGGCCGCCCCCTGAACCCACTCAAACAGACCACTCCCATTGGGTGGAGCAAAATATTCTCCGCCTCGCGAGTTCCAACTTTTGGTTTCTGTACTTTCCACTTATGACGACTTATCCACTGTGAGTTGATGGTACAGTAGTAAAATAGATTAGAATATTTGCCTCCTCATCTGCTCGTTTCAGGCATAGTGGATGAAATTTGACGCAGATTGAACAAATTTGAGAAAGACTGGTGCTCAATTTGAAATAACTTTTAAAACTCAACTTAGGCTGGAGAAGGAGGTGGGGTTGAAAATAAAAAATATAGATACTAGGCTGAAAAAAACAGTTGTTTTAGACAACCCCTACCTCCGATCCAAACTTTGCCCCTCTTGAATTTACTTCCCATCTCCTGCACAGGATGTAATTTTGTCTGTTTGCGTTGCATTCCAAGAGATATTTCACGATTTCTACCATAGTATGTGAAGGTTCCAGCTGTTAGTCAAATAGTGATTCGAAATTCGAAATTTCTAGACGTTGATTTCATTTTTTTTGGGGGGGGGGGGGGCACTCCCGCGACAACGAACGCTCACGTCATCGAGAAACGTGACGTTTTTACGACATACATGTAACAATGATTATAGCTGAATTCCCTGTGACCAAGAGGGGTGGCAACCTCACCCCCCCCCCCCACCCCCATCGTCTCATGCGCGCATGGTTCTTGAAACAAATTCAAATGACCTCCCGTTAATTAATGATATGTGTTAGTTCTGGTGTTGCCGTTTAACTTTCTCCCTACATTTCACCCCCACCCGATAGGATCAAATTCGTGTGTTTCCCCTCTCTAAATATAAAAAAAAAACATTTGCTTTTAAAAAGCTTATTTCTGGCTCCCAAGATTGGTGGAAGATGAAAAGATACACGCAGGCCATGCCGGAATATCTCACCCCCTGCCCTGTGACTTTGCATTCGATTTTTTATTCTTTATTTCTTCACATTTGAAGATTTTGTTTGTAAAGTTAAAACTTTGAGCTATAACTGAGACGTTGTAACTTTTCCTCTTAGTAATGTGGAAGGAGAGATAATCCACGCACACTGAAAACTACTTACGGTAAGGTTTACAAGCCTAAAATTAACCTACCCTCGCGAAGTATGTTACAATTTTTTTTCTAACGATTATTTGAATGGTATTAAAGGCCGACGACCCAAAACATATGTAAAAAACGAACGCGAATTACTTTGGCGAAGTCCAGGTTCAATGTTATTGAACTGGTTCGGACGGGTGGGGGAGGGGAGGGGGTCGGAACATGACATGTCCTGAATAGCCATGTTAATCTTTTAAAATTTAGTTCAACTTATATGCTCTGCCCAGACTTCAAAGAGTATGTGCTATAAATTCACTGGCAGAGAAAAATTGGAACGTGTGTCTTTTTGTCACTTGGAGAGGTGGAGTGCATTTTTTGTGAGCATCGTGTACACAGTCAGTGATGCCAGATCGAGGATCTGCCGCCAGCTATCTCAACCCCATACTGTCTTGAATCTGTTTCCTTGCAAGACACATATATGCGATAAACGAAAGATGGTTAGCCCATTTCCCCAAACTTGATTTCAATGCGATTCGCTTGACTTAACTATATTCTACGCAGTTCAAGGGCAGGACAGTGCCGGAGTGGACTTCAGGTGGTGGAGGTGGGGGGGGGGGGGGTTGTTTTAGGTTTCATGTTGGTAAATTTGGCGAAATGGAAGTAAAAGCCGGTATTCTGACTGCAACATACTTTAGAGCTTGATTTTTCGATAGGTAATCCGCTTTGGATGCAAAAAAAACGTTACATCTGGGCGCGGTGGCTCAGTTGGTAGGGTGCAGGCTGCAAGCCGAGAGGTACTCTGTTCGAACCCCACCTACAGCAACCGGGTTGTGTCCTTGGGCAAGACACTTCACCCCATTGCCCACGTTGGGGCATGGTGGCGTTGTGTACTAAGGCCTACTGCTCCTCGTGGATGGAGCACCTGTCTTCAACCAATGTTATAACCCTGCTTGTGTGGAGTTACCATGTTGTGGAGCTGAGAGTTGCTTGCCATTGTTCGATGGTTCTCTCCGGGTAATCCGGCTTCCTCCATCCGTAAAAATGTCGTGGTCATGATTAGCCATTGTGCATAAATATGTGGCTTTAAACACCAATAACTAACTAACTAAAAACGGTACATAATTTGGTTCTTCAATCAGAAATCTGTTGAAATCAGTGTTTTGGTCTTCAATCAGAAACCTGTTGAAATCGGTGTTTTATCGCCGAATGGGGTGGGGATAAATCCCATATATTGAAAAATATGGGGTTTATCCCCACCCCAATCGGCGATAAACTTCGACTCTACTAAAGAATTTTCATCGAAAAGGAATTTTCGGCAGAAAAACATTATTAAATCACAAGTCTGCTTTCATGCACAATGTTTCTAAAGCTGTTACAAAATTTATCAGTGTGAACTTCAAAATTTTATTTAGAAAGCCTCAACAGTTATTTTCCGACGTATTTTATTTATTTTACAGAAACGGTCATCACTTTGTGATCGTAAGTTTCCCTTGGGCCCGAATTTCGCAACAAACGTACCGATGTTGTGGAACGGTTCAGATTTATGTTTTGATCTGTATCCAAATCCATCAAAACACAACTCCTTGCAACAACCTCGAAACCCTCAGGTAAAAATAGATTATGCTATCCGTTACGTCATTGGTAAACAAACATGTCGGCTGCTGGCGTAAAATGACAACAACGGTGAGCTTTTGAGTGAAATCAAGGGAAAATGAAGACCCACCGATAAGGTAGTAATGCGAAAATTGTCTCCTTCATCTATTCTTTAATTTGAGTGGTTGATTATAATTGAATAACAAACAGAACAGGAGATACGCGATATAGTCTTTCGCCAAGTATGTTTCGGAAAATACTATAGTACGTCGGGGAGTCTGACAGTTCCTCACGACTGCCCATTGGTACTCTCCGGGTATTCCGGCATCCACTAACTGTAAACCAATGCTTACCCTACATGTACAGAGTTAGTACGTCGGGGAGTCTGACAGTTTCTCACGACTGCCCGTTGGTACTCTCCGGGTATTCCGGCATCCACTAACTGTAAACCAATACTTACCCTACATGTACAGAGTTAGTACGTCGGGGAGTCTGACAGTTTCTCACGACTGCCCGTTGGTACTCTCCGGGTATTCCGGCTTCCACTAACTGTAAAGCTGCCCGACTCTACGTGATCCTGGCTGTCAAAAGTGCAGTAAAACCCCAATAAATAAATAAACAAATTAATTAATTTATAAGGTTATAATAATTCAATAATCGGTTATAAGTTGGTATAATGTATTACTAAATTATTTTAATGGGTCACAAGAATCGAGATAATGTTATAAATCCTTCTATTGTAAACACATACAAGCAGATAACAAAATTGGTAAATCGCTATTACGAATTAAGTAATATTATTATTTATTTATTTATTTATTTATTGGTGTTCAAGGTCATATACTTATGCGCAATGGCTAAGCATGACCGTGGCAGCTTTACGGGTGGGGGAAGCCAGAGTATCCGGAGAAAACCACCGAACAACGACGAGCAGCTGCCAGCTCCCCAACATCGTAACTCCACACTACAGCACAGACAGGGTCAGATTGGTGGAAGACATGCGTACCATCGACGTGCAGTACGCCTTAGTACACGGCGTCATCGTGCCCCCATGTGGACAATCGGGGTTAAGTGCCTTGCCCAAGGACAAAACGCGGGAGTCCGAGTTTATCGCTCAGACGGTCACCCATCCAGTGATTAACCGGGCTCGACGTTGCTTAACTTCGGTGATCTGACGTGAACCGGTTACCTAAACGCCACCGCGGCCCCAACGAATTAAGTAAAGAATATGTATGTTATTTCACAAAACTCGATTTCCTCTTGAGGGTCTATCTTCCAATTGTGATTTGAAAATCTTGACAAAAATGGGCGACATCAGTTACCCCGATACATCGTATTCTCCGTGGCTTAGCCACAAAGTGTATGATGCATTGGGTAAGTTGTTTTAAAACACAAATGTTCCCGTTTCCGTGTAGTTTCTGAGAAACGTCATGGCACTACCTTTATCCATCTTTATAGCCTTGGCGTTTAACAGAAACTGGTTGCATGGTCCTATGTTACACCGAGCTTGTCGCTGTTTAAGTTCTGCTAGAACCACATATTAATATGCATATCAACTTCATCGATCTATTTTGAATGTTGTTTTCATATACAATAGTGCAAAAGTGTTTAGGTTTCAGATCAAAGATAACAGCAAGCATCATCTCCCCAAGACCTTCATTAAGACGTACAGTCATAACCAGGTATAGTAATATAATTAGGAGAATTAACGATTTGGGTGACATACGAGGGGATGTCAAAATGTTTGAGCCTAACATAAGTAAAGCTGGAATATCGGTACACAACATATTTATTTTTCAACACAGTCCTCTTGTAATTCAGTACACTTGTTCCACCTAGTCTGCCAGTCGTCGATGCCGTGTCTGTAAAAGTCCATATCTTGGTCATGTAGTCCCTCCACAGCAGCAGTAAATTCCCCATCATCTTTAAATCTTTGATCACGTAAGTGTTTCTTCAAAGTTGGAAAGACATGGTAGTCACTTTGCCCACGTAAGTGTTTCTTCAAATTTGGAAAGAGAAGGTAGTCACTTGGTGACTAGCTTCTCTTCCCAAATTTGAAGAAACACTAACGTGGCCAAGAATTTGCTGCAGCATACGAAGGCTTGAAAAACAACGTTCAACATAGATATCTCCTAAACTTCGATTTTCCTATGTTAATTCAGCCGGGTAGACCGGTTCTGGTGGTCATTAAAAACGGTATCACTCCGTTTTATACACAGAGGGCTATGTGCGTAGGTTCAAACTGTGATTGATTATATATTTCACAGTAACATATACACAATAGTAACAAAAATTATATTGATGATAAAATTACACGGAAACACATTATGTTTCCGCGGGTGACCGGGCCTTTTTGATCGCCGCCCCTAATCTCTGGAACCTTTTACCGAGACACCTGTGACTACCACAGGAAACTGAGTCATTCAAAGCTGGTTTGAAAAGGCATCTCTACAAACAAGCTTACTGCACCAATATGTAGATAAGAAATCATTTCCCTTTTTTGTATGTAAAGCCAAAGACAACATTTTGTGGATTTTAGGCTGAAAATTATTATTATTATTATTATTATTATTATTATTATTATTATTATTATTATTATTATTATTATTATTATGTATACCGCGGGGAATAACATAGTCAGACTGGCTGTCTTCCTGTTATCCCCAATATAAATTTTATTGTACTGGACATTATAAAATTTTAAACAGAGTGCAAATATTGCCTTGTCCTTCCTTTGAGTTGTTATTGCGCCTCATCAAATGCTGAACAGCACCCCAACACTCACAACTGAATGCTGTCACTATAACACTCTGTACCAAACGTTTGGGGCCGAATATTACTTGGACCAGTTTGAAACATACAAACAATACAGGACTAATGTAATTCAGACTCTCCACCACAACCCCAGCCTCCAGCATTGGTCAGGGCAGCATAATCTATCTTACTCGAACACTATTTGGCTGGACTCGGTAGGGAGAAATACTGTGACGAGCTTAAAAGACAGTTGGGCATCACACGAAATATCTTATTTATTATTTTATTCGTGGGTTTCTAAGGTCACTTTTATTGTCACTGTTATCTACAGGTGGCCAATTATGACCTCAACATGGCGTCGCCCGAGTGCTAGAATGTTCTATGTTCCCTACGGGGCAAAGAACATTCTAGCACTCGGACGACGATAAGTTTAATGCAGGTTTAGTCAATCGTTTATGCTTATACAGCTATTGTTATAAAGAATGCCCACTCTAGACACCAGATCTTGGCAGTAAAAGAGATTTTCTTGGTATTTTAAAAAACAAGATTATTTTAGTGCACACAGAGATGCTCTCCTACTATCGGCTGCAATCCGTACAATAGGGATTATTAAAATAATTTTTTTGTTTAAAATTAGTCTCTTGAAGGCGGTTCTACTGCAGATCACACGTAGTTCATAATCTAATTAGTTTCATAGATTTGGGTAGGCAAATATTGGAAATTGGTCTAGAGACTTCGTCCTAGTAAGCTTTATTTTTAATGGATGTGATTGTCTTGTGATTCTAGGTCTCCTATTTGTCATCTGGGAAAAATTATTAAATGAGACTGGTAGCGTATTGTTATGCCAATCATAAACAAATAATATGGATTGCACCTAATATTAGTCCTCTAACTTTAGGATAAGATCGACGAGAAGCAGAGGATCGCTATGGGCATTATACCATTTGTCATTTATAATGCGAATACTTCGTTTTTGTAAAAGAAAGAGCTTCCTTGCAGATTTTGAGTTACCCCATATGTGCATGCCATAAGATATATAACTATGAATGAGCGCATAATATAAGGTTACCATTATCTCATGTGGTAGTATTTGTTCACTTTATTTAAGGCGTAAGTTATTCGGAAAATTTTTGTACATATTTGGAAAATGTGATACTTGTAAGATAGATGATCGTCCATTAAAATTCCCAAGAATTTCAAAAGATGATTCAAGTTCATTCTGCCCCACTCTATTTATTTTATCATCACTTGATGTAAATATTATGGTTTATGAAAGGAGCCTTTTGTGTTGGATTTATTAACATATAATTCGTTTTCTTTGCATTTAATGAGTTCATTAATGTAGCACCATTTAAAGATTTTGGCTAGTTAACTATTTACATCAGTGGTCAAATGATTAATATCTTTATCGGAGGAAAATGCGGTGGTGTCATCGGCAAACGACAGGATGTTTAGGGAAGTGGAATGAGGCAGATCATTAACATATAATAACAATAAAATTGGACCCAAAATAGGCCCCTGTGGCACCCCATAGCGTAGTTCGGCTTCGTCGGATTCCTTTCCTCTATAATTAATGTACTGAGTTCTATTCGAGAGATAGCTCCAAAACCAATCATCACTGAATACTCTAATGCCATCTGTTTCAAATTTACGGAGTACGATTTCATGGTTTATAGTATTTTATACCATGATTACCTATTCTACTATATTTTAAAAGCCTATGACATAAATTTTAGCTTTACTCACCAACAGAGGTGAACACGGCAGCAATGGGATTTCAATAATTAAAATTTACACCTACAGTAGAACTGTATCCAAGTTGACATTTGGTGACCTCGCCTTGAATGCAAACTTGTCTAAATTATCACTCGTCGCCTCGTGAAGAGCGAAATGAAACCGGCAATTATTTTTACGTTTTTACATAAGTTTACCCCCACAAGATATCAAAAAGTGACAAACATACGTTGTATCATGTTAATAAAGCATCCCTAACTCGAAATAGTATGTTATTATGTTATTAAAATGAAAAAGGCACCGTAATTTGCGAGTTTCGTTTTCTCCGGAAGATACATACTACGGAATCGAGCTCAACAACACGACAGCCATGTGTTATCATACTGAAGCGAGATGAAACAGCTGACGTTACGGTGTCATCACTCTTTAAATGATTGATTTCACCGACGCCATGTGGCGCGTGGCGTGTGGCGTGCGAAAAAGCTTGAGATTACGCAGTGCAGATGGTGATAAAATATTCTGGCGATCACTAAATATTTAAATGAGAATAGTCAGGAGGGGTGGTTAAGGTAGATCTGTCTCAGCCCCAGGTATTTCGGCAGGGACACGTGTATCTGAAGGGGCGAGTGGTGAGAGGAAAGGCTTTAAAACACTCCAAAATCAGTTGGGTTAAAGGTCAATCCAAATCAGCTGGGTTGAGTAAATATGAACCAATTGGGTTCATATTCACTCAACCCAGATAATTTGGGTTGATTTTTAACCCAACTGATTTGAGAATGAATCCGTGTGTGTCCCTTCTAAGTAAAAATGTGTTTTTTATATCCACTAGTCCTTCACGTGGCGGATGATACCACGAACATTCTTCGATGAATTTAACGGAAACGATCATTCGTTTATCAATGGTGACGACAGAAAAAAGTAACAAAATATTAAGTCAATTTCCAGCTGAAGGTTCTTTTCTTATGTTGACATACCGCCCCGTAGTAGTGCTATAAGTCGATCAGAAAGCTACGAGGTTGCAAGGGTGGTAGGAGACTGTAGTATTGGGTGAATACAATAGTTGTAACCACGAACAAGTCTGTAGCAGTGTTCTATGAAAAGGGTTCGTGAGATTATCTGGGAGCCAGAAGCTTGGAATCATAACTATCATCGGAAAACTATCATCCAATAAATATAATCCAAAAGGTGTCCTCCAAAAGGGACAGTAATACATCATCATGTTATAAGTATTCTCAAATAATCGTGTGTACCTAAATGCTGTATGCGATGTGCGCACATTGTATATCAGCACACAGGCGCATTGGGAGAAACCCGAATAGGTAGAACGATGGAGTTACAAGCCACGACATAGGTAGAACAGGTCCCAGAATGGTGAGAATGAGTCGAGATAAGCAGAAACCGGCGATTCTTTGAGTTGTGGGGGACGTTATCTGTTTGTTTCTGACAATTTTTGGCGCGTCGTTCCGGTAATTAGATATACTCACATACAATCGAATATACCCTCTAAACACATCCCCGGCATACTGTAGAACTTTCAGCTACATAGCCGCCATGGAAACGTAGTTGGTGGCCTCCAGTAAACAAAATGGACAATGAAACACGTGTCACTAACAATATGCGCTGCGCATGCGCACTCATACCACGTATCACAATGGTAATGGCATCAATGTCACCGGGTTTCCTTGACAGTACACGTGACACCCACAATGCAATGCGACATGATTTCACGTCCAGGATAAATAGCGGAGATATTGCTCGTCCGGGTACATGTCATACCACCGGTGGTTATACTTCGTCGCCTGAGTGCTAGAATGTTCTATGTCCCCTATGGGACTATATATTATCTCCCCTATGGGACTATATATTATCTCCCCTATGGGACTATATATTATCTCCCCTATGGGACTATATATTATCTCCCCTATGGGACTATATATTATCTCCCCTATGGGACATAGAACATTCTAGCACTCAGGCGACGACTTGTTCGTAATGAATAGTTTTATTACACTTTTCTGAAGATTGTCAATATATACCCAGGCTAAGGACGCTCACTGGAATGGGCACGCTCAGCTCAACCCAACGATGCATCATATGTTAGTTATGTTCAAGAAGCAAACATACATCTTAGTTATTTTAGAAAAGAATAGTGTACCCCCTCTAACGTCACGGATGAGGATTTATCCAGGTGAATGGAGGCGGGATTGAGGGGGTGTTAATGCAGGGGTGACTAAGAAGTGACTCTCCCACACGCCTCCTCTAAAAGTGCTGGATGTTTTAATGTCAAGTTGGATTTTTTTAGGCTTCAGACTTGTTGTTCCACTTCACTTTAATGAGTACTTATTTTAATATTCCTATTTTAGGCCTAAAAAGGTTAAAACTATGTTTCTCAGGCCCCACAGAATGATCCTTTTGGCTGCCGCATGCCCTCTTTTTATAACCAATGCAAACTTGAAAAACAAAAATTAAATGGTTTATGTCTGATATTCTACCCAAATTAATAAAATTGATAAATCTGTCAGTGGAGTGTAACAAGACTTTGCAATGATTTAGCGCTCTGGGGACGAAATATACCACCACCGATTTTATTCTGTAGATTATGAGGCCTAAAACATAAAACAAACTAAAAACATTAACGTGAACAGTTGATAGCAAAGAAATAATTTCAAAAATAAAAAAAAAATAAAAAAACCGTCTGCCCACATGCAATTTTACAAGAAAATGGTCTGCGAAAGAGAAGATATACTTTGTGGGCGGGCTTAATATCATATCACAATCATGTGTACACGGTAATACTCGATTCTCAAAATATTAGAGAGATAGTCTTCAAGCCAGAGGAGATGCAGTACAACAAATATTCAACTCGCTGTGAGGCGAGCTGAATTTTGTTGAAATGAATCGCATCTGATCGCCTTTGATCGCCTCTAATCGCCCGATATTTCACTTCCCAATGCCTTTTAAAGATAATTCCAATATTCAAGAACTCTCCAGAACCTCGACAAATGATTTTCAAATTCTAAGAGGACTTTCAAAGAATTTATGGAGCCGCTGGAACGTCGTGTTAGATTTATCTTCACTTAATATTGTCTTACATCGGAATTTGTTTTCGGAAATTCCATGCCCTTGTACACCGGTGCAAGGGCATGGAATTTCCAAAAACAAATACCAATGCAAAATATAGCTGCATGCCAATTATATCACATGGCGCAACTGTTACGAAATATATGGCCTTGTCCGCCATTCGAAAACAAAAACGCTCAGTGTGCCTCTTGGTGTATGTGCGGGGAGGGGGAGACTGATGTCCACTCCTTTAATAAGTTATAAGTGGCGACTACATGTCAGAATATCTTATCATTAAGTCACCTCCGAGTGTTCTCCGCCCCTTTTGACACAATAATATCTTCCATATGTTCTCTTTAACATCACTGCCCCAGATCGTAGGTGATAAATGTTATATAGGCGCACGTAACGCTCTGCCATTCACCATATTCTAACTCTGGTAGTGTTACACATGATGGCTAAAGGGTAGGAGTTTCGCATTATCCACCCGTGTGTTACAATATGAGAACGAATAACCAAAGCTAGGGATGGTCAAAGACAATTAAGTGATTTCAAACATAACTTCAGTCAACGAAATCGATTTTTCAGTATCCAGAATTCATGTATTGATTATAACCGGGCCTATCGCCCATACCCGCTTTGATTACAGAGACTCATATTTGAACATAACACTCACAGTTAGGACAATTCCTACATAAAAACAAGGTAATTTCGCGTCTACACAACAGCGGTTCTAAACATTAAGTTATCTGTATGAAAACTGACTATTTCACAAATAAATGGATTTTTTATGTGATAAGTTATGTTCTTGTGACCAACTTGGACTCGGAGCGACTTAATATTAATATTTGTGAGTTTTTATATTCAGTTTTTACATTAGGAGATATCGAGGAAAAGCGTATTCTTATATTCTTTTTCAATAATTCTATAGGATTTTTTCAAATTCATTACTTAGTTTTGAAGAAAATTCATCATGATAAAAACAATTATTGTTACGATATTCTGTCTACTGACGAAAGACACCAGTCACGACGGTGTGGAGCACGATATAAACAACACCAGAAGATTATATTACGATTTATTTGATAAACCTGAGCCACATCTCAAGCCTAGTTTTAAACAAAATGAACCAATAGAAGTAACAGTTTCATTTCTTTTGATGAATATTGTAAAACTAGATGTGGCCACTCAAATACTAACCATAAACGGATTAGTCATGTTAAATTGGATGGATATTTTGCACTACTGGAACCAAACGCAGTATGGAGGCATTGACAAACTTTGGGTCGACTCAGACAAACTTTGGCTGCCCCATTTGGGTGTATCAAACAGCGTGAAGAAATATTCGTTTATTGCACTTGAGGGTGGTCGTGTAAGTCTTTCTAATAACGGTTTAGTTGTCTGGACTGCAACAGCTGATTTTAAAACCCTTTGTAAAATAGATATAACATCGTTTCCAATTGATCAACAAATATGTACAATTGTACTGTCCCCTGCTGATGACATTGGAAACGTTATGTTCCAAAATGGAACTGTTTATTTAAAATTTGCATCAGAACTAGCAATTGCGTCACCAGAAGAATGGACGCTAAAGCCGATGGAAATGGAGTCATTGACTTATCAGCTTGATGATGCAGACTTCAATGTTCTGTCTCTTACAGTTATTATTGAGCGTAAACCTTTGTTCTATATTATAACAATCATAGTGCCACTAGTTGTCATATCATTGGCTAATGTCTGTGCCTGTTTCTTACCGGTTGATAGTGGCGAGAACATGTCATTCTCTGTTTCAGTTTTCCTATCCTACTCGTTGTTCTTCAGTCTCATTTATAATATAATGCCGAAAACGTCTGGTTGAGCTGCAATATTAGAAATTCACATAGATGATATGTTTGCTATTAGCTTGCTAACCACCTGCGGAACAGTAATAGTGCAGACATGTTATCATAAGAGAACATGAAGACTGCCGCAAATTCGTCCGCTCATCTCCGAAGTTTAGTTTCACGACAGAGTTTTATTTTGTCTCTAAACATCAAATCATGATATGCCTGTTAAAAGAATCCATGACTGGATTTGGTGAAACATTCAGCAGAGAATGGCATTAACCCTTTACTCGACGCAATGTATTATTTTATGTCAACAGTATGCGCACCGTGACTTGTAATACAATGTGTGCAATAATGCGTCAAAAGGGATAAATCAAGCTTAGCTCTTATCGGCTGAGATCGAAGTCATATCTGCCGCGTTTGATAATGGGCAATTCTGGGAAAGAAAATCTTATCTATTACGGGTACTAGCAGATTCGCCGCCCAATGACGGGAAAACAGTTTACTGCAAATCAAGGGAGATAATCAAACCGTACAGACATGACTGAATGTAATTTTCGACCCATTCCACACTTTTGGCATACAATGATTTATTTTGGTTTTCAAATTTTTCAAAATAATTCAACAAAACTATATCAAGTGACCACTTATTAGAATGACCTCGTTCCAATGGGGGGACATTTGATATGGTTTTGTTTACAAATTTTGAAAAATTAAATTTTTTCATCTGCTGACTTTGTGTATTACGCAGGCAGGTGCGGCGGATTCGTTAGGTGAATGGTTAAGAAATTATTCATAAAAAGACTATTACTATTCAAAGTTATTTTATAATAGATATGTTTTTAACTTATCAAGATCCCAGGCCAACAGTAAAATATGACGCTCTTATAAGGGCTGTCTGTTTACCCTATTTTCGTGGAGTTCGCGCCTAGACTTCCGTTGATCTTATGTGGCATCCCTTTATTCACAAACATGTCCAGATATTCTTTCATGATCAAGTTATATATATTCCAGTCAATAAATATTTAATTCTCCTTGAAAGCATCAGCATATTAACGCAATTAATGGAATTGTGTGGTATAGTCATAGACTACGAGTGCGGTGAGTGTACATTGTAACTAAATCACCCGCGGAGTGGAGTTATCACCCAAGCTATAACTTTCAAATTTTGTACATACTGACAATAAATACAAGCAATGTTTCAGCAAATGGACCTCCGGGTTTAACCCGCAGGTCCATTGGCTGAAACTTTGCTTGTGCTGGTTAGGCTTTGTAACAAATTTGCAATTATTACTTGGGTGGAGACTCCACTCTGTGGGTGATTTAGTGATAATACACTCTCCACGTACTGTACATAATTATTTATCCAACAAACCGGAGTTACGATGTTGGAGAGCTGGCAGCGGCTCGTCGTTGCTCGGTGGTTCTTTCCGGGTACTCCGGCTTCTTTCACCCCTAAAACTGTCACGATTAGCTACTGTGCATAAATATGTTACCTTAAACACCAATAAATAAATAAATAAATAAATAAATAAATAAATAAATAAATAAATAAATAAATAAATAAATATGTATAATGGTGTTGGTGTTGTCATCAAGTATTTGGCCAACCAAAGTGTCGATTGAAAAACATTTCTTGCGTTCATTCAAAGAAACTGAATGACATTCATATTGTTCGTTTCAATTGGATGGAATAGTTTTAGTTTGTCGGATTACCCGATTGAGTCTGAACTATTTTAGAGTTAGACTGGTTCCCGGCCATAACAGGATGATGTTCGTTTCAGAATTTAACTGGTGGCACTAGAGTTTGATGACTTGTGTTTTTTAATAATTACTTTTGATGAACACTCAGCATTGAATGGATGCCACTAAGAGATATAGCAGCCATGACTAGATTTTATGAAAAATAGTTAAAAAAATACTCAGCAGGAGAAGAGTTAACTATCTGGGAGACTCCAAAAGCCAGACAGGATAGACAAGGCAGGTGAAGGCGCAAATGGTATTCTACTGGAACTGTAGATTTAGAAGTGGGGACTAAAGCAGGGGAGATGTTTTATCAAAGGAATGGTGCGCGAGGATTGCAAAAGAAACTTCGAGCTGGAGTCGAGGCCAAATGGACACTCGATGGGTTAAATAAAAAGGCATGCCTATATGAATGACGGATCGTCTTTATTTGCGTGGGGTTGGGGGGGGGGGGAGGTGGTCTTCAAATTGAGATCTAAGTCACTAGAGTCGGAGGGAGGGACGGAAAACTGCACGAAAGAGTGTGCCAAATGTACAGCTCATGGGTTACAGAAACACTGAAACATTTCATTTTAGAACGCATCATATACTTGTCAACTTGGATAAGACATCTTGAGAAAGTAAAGCCCGAATGGAATGAAATCGCGTGATATAAATGAATGGGGCGGCATGAGGGAGAATATTGCAGTTGGGGAGAATGCAAAATTGCCAACGTGGAAATGATAAAACAGTTTGTATCTGAATGTTGGGAGATTAGCATGGAGAGATGGCGAGGAATGACCTGGTGGAGGTCGGGGATGATTCAGGCCTACTCGTCGGAGACCGCGACAAATCAACGAATGACCGAAATATTATTATTACACAACAACAATAAACTAGACAGAGTTATTTGTGAGCAAAGCACACAATGGTGTATTTCGAATTAAATACCCAAGGTGCCTTTCGATGAAAACTAATTTTCTAACGATAAAAGTGATTCCACTTGAATCACCTTGAACCAAATCAAAATTCCGAAACCTTCATGCACATCTGGTGATGCTACCTGAACACCTTACCATAGTTTAAAAGTTTTGAATTAAATACCCTAGGAGCCTTTCGATGAAAACTGATTTTCTAATGATAAAAGTGGTTCCACTGAAACCACCTGGGGCCAAATCAAAATTATGAAACCTCCATGCACATCTAGAGACGCTACCTGAACACCTTAGCATAGTTTAAATGTTGCAAATTAAATAGCCTAGGAGCCTTTCAATGAAAACTGATTTTCTAACGATAAAGTGGTTCCACTGGAACCACCTGGGGCCGAATCAAAATTCCGAAACATTCATGCACATCTAGAGATGTTCTCTGAAAACATTAGCATAGTTTAAACGTTTCGAATTAAATACCCTTGGAGCTTTTCGAGGAAAACTGATTTTTTAATGATAAAAGTTGTTCGACTGGAACCACCTGGGGTCAAATCAAAATTCCGAAACCTTCAAGCACATCTAGAGATGCTACCTAAACACATTACCATAGTTTAAACGTTTCGAATTAAATACCCTAGGAGCCTTTCGATAAAAACTAATTTTCCAATGATAAAAGTGGTTCCACCGGAACCACTTGGGGCCAAACCAAAGTTCCAAAACCTTCGTACACATCTAGAGAGGTTACCTGAACACATTAGTATAGTTTAAATGTTTCGAATTAAACACCCTAGGAGCATTTCGATGATAACTAATTTTCCAATGATAAATGTGGTTCCACCGCAACCACTTGGGGCCATATCAAAATTCCAAAACCTGCATGTACATCTAAAGATAATACCTGAACACATCAGCATAGTTTAAACATTTTGAATAAAATACTTGAGGAGCCTTTCGGTGAAAACTGATTTTATCACCTGGGCCAAATCAAACTTCCAAAACCTCCATGCACATCAAGAGATGTTGCCTGAACACATTAGCATAGTTTAAATGTTTCTAATTAAATATCCTAGGAGCCTTTCGATGAAAACTGATTTTCTAACTATAAAAGTAGTTCCACTGGAACCACCTGGGGCCAAATCAAAATTCCGAAACCTTTATACACATCTAGAGATGTTACCTGAACACCTTAGCATAGTTTTAACATTTCGAATTAAATACCCTAGGAGCCTTTCGATGAAAATTGATTTTCTAACGTTAAAGGTGGTTCCACTGGAACCACTTGGGGCCAAATAAAAAATCCGAGACCTTCATGCACATCTAGAAATGTTATCTGAACACATTAGCATAGTTTAAACATTTCGAATTAAATACCCTAGGAGCCTTTCGATGAAAACTGATTTTCTAACGATAAAAGTGGTTCCACTGGAGCCACCTGGGGCCAAATTAAAATTCCGAAACCTTCATGCACATCTAGTGATGTTACCTGAACACATTTGCATAGTTTAAACATTTCGAATTAAATACCCTAGGAGAATCATTCGGGATTCATACATAATTTGTACCCATTCCCACACGTTCATACTCCAATAAAGATTATAAAAATTGCATTCAATTCTTAATTGAATCGAAGCGTGACACCATTTTGTTTCCAAAATGCAGAGGACGATTAAATTGTCCGGCGACAATTAAATATTCCAATAAGCTTGGTCGCGGGGATGGTTTAATAGACCGAGTCTATTTCCGAATCGTTGTTTATGAACCAGGTCACACATGGAGAAGTTTTAATTTTTGTTTTAAACAATTCAAATTCAGTATCAAAGTCTTTCTCTGACAAATACTCTCCAAAAAGCCGTGCGGCAGTATTATTTGATTTGACGGTGGATTTAGGCGTGAGTTCAATCCGTTTGCGAAGGATGTCTCCATCGGAGTGACAAGCGAAGCGAGAGATTGACATTTTTGTATTCTGCTCAAGCGATATCGAAGATAAACAGATGAGTTGCTCCCCTTGATGTTCTCACCCCGCAAAGCGCAAAAGTATATTTGCGAACCCGATTCAATCTGTTCAGTTCTCATCGAATACGACAGCCAACAAGTTCTTCTACTCATAGGGCTGCAACGATGTTTTTTAATTTGTATTAGTATTCACTACAATACGACAATAAGTTGGATATAACTTAACAGTTCTAATAGGTGTTTCTGCAATCGATGTGACCCAGTCGGGATCAAAGGTTATTTTTATCACCTGGATGTTTCTCGAGTGACAAACGGGGAACAACGGCGCGCGCTCTTATCACCCGCATGTTTGAAGATAGCCGATACCATGGCTATTTGTTTCGGTCACGTTGACAATCAGAAGACGCGATGCATACTGATACAGGGACAATATGATTTGTCTAACTCAGTGATCGATGGAGTTAAGTAAAAGTAAACTTTAATATACTAAAGTGGTGGAATACAAGATTACATTTGGTGGTCAAAAGTTGCTCATGTGAAATAGTTTTGTTGCAATGTTCTGAAGAGTGCCAACACATACTCTCTATGAAATTGTAACGACACGAATCTATATACAAAAAAATCGCGTTTAACCGAACACGAGGAGGAAATTGAGATTAACCCTTTACCCAACGTAAACGGGAAAAACCGGCCAGCGCTATTCTCAATTATTACCACTCAGTCTATAAATTACTAGTCGATTAACATAAGTTTGAAGGTCCGTTAAAACTCCATAATTTCAGTGAAGTCATTCGACGGATCCGGGCCGCGGGCGATAATGGTGTAAATTGCCATTAGCGGCCCGCTGCCCGGCTATTTTTAGATTCAAGTTAGCTGTAACAGGGAGTGGTAATAATAGTGATAACATGATTGTTGTCAGGCATCATGATTCATTAGTGGCCCTGCAGCAATGATGAACAGCCCTCGTCTCGGGCCTTTAATAAACCCTCGGGCTGTTCATCATTGCTGCAGGGCCGCTAATGAACCATAATGCCCTCCAAAATCATGTTATTGTTATAATATCGCCAATTAATTTTCATTATTTTTTAATTTTTTTCTCAAAAACATAGGTTATGACCCCTCGTTGGAACGAGCTCATCGAGCTTGTTCCACTGAGGGGTCATAACCTATGTTTTTGAGACAAAAAAATGGAAAAAATTAGTTATTCAAGAATTTATTTTGCAAGTGTCGTCTGCTTTTCATGTTAGGTAAAGGGTTTAGATTGTCGGCAAAGGAAACAACGTAGTTACCCCTGGTGGGGATCGAACCTTGAACCGTTCGGTCTGAAGTCCAATGCCGTAAGCTCTGAGCCACGAACACGAAGCACATTCTTAGAATAGGAATCACAGGATTGTAACTTGGGAGGGTAGTGACTATGAATCCCCTCTCTCAATAAAAAGGTGTGAGTCGTTACTATTTCGGCTGGGTTTGAGTTTTAGATATCGACTCGCTCTTACGAAGGTAGATTTAATTCTACCCGGCATATACAGTCGGTCTCACAAATGAAGGTCTGTGACAAGGCTTGAAATAAGCAGACTGTCATTTTCAGAATGCGGTCCCCATAGGATGAATTTGGTGATGCTACCCTGCACAGCAGGATGGCCTTAATAAATGTATCCTCTGTGAACCTCAACCCGAATCAAGTTCTCAAGACAAAACAGAAAGATGTACCCAGAGGATCAATTGCGGAATTCTGGCCCACTGTGTGGGAGAGCATCAGCAAATTCACTCTCTGGGGAACTCATTCTGCAAATGACAGATTCCTTATTTCAAGGATTGGTTTCTGATACCGATTCGGGCTGGTGATGGCCTAACATGCTCATTTGGAGTCAAGTTTGTGCTGATAAGGACCTTCCAAACAATTAACGACGACTGATGAGAATTACGAATGGGTACTACGTCACTGGAATTTGTGTTCTTCCTATCAGCTGTCGTTTTTCCTTATCCGTAGTTACCATTACGATTTCGCATTAGAACACGCTGGTATATCATATTGCAAAAAATGTTTGAGAGTGTTTGTCCGCCACTGAATGTGGGTTACATTCTAAGATTGTGTCCTTAAACTGTAATCGCCATGTGGCCTAAATTTCCAGCTCTTACCGACAATAAAATCATTCGTCGCCGCGCAACACGAGAAAATTGCGAAACACACACGGACTCGAAGTCGTCAATTCTGCGAAAAAGATTTTTTGACCGTTCGACGAATTTACGACTACTATTAACCACTCGTAATTTTTATCAGTCGTCGTTCATTATGCGAAAGGTGTCTAATTAAATAATATCGGCGTTGCACATGTGTCACGACTGATACAGGTCCATCCATATATTAAATTTTAAGAACTGTGAATCGAACTACAATCTCGATGACTAATATTCCAACTGCGTCTTCAAGACATGAATATTCAAATTACATCTTAAAGGCACGCCTTCAACGATGATGACGTAATTGGAATACTTTATCAGTAGTGACATGAACCAAAACAGTCGGGACAAATTAAACCTGAATCTGTTAACCGATAAATTAATTAACAAAATGATCACCGTCCTAATCAATTAAACAAGTGATTGATCGAGAAACCGTTACTTTTAAACTACTGTATTTCATGGATTAACAAAGGAACAATCTTGCTCTAAAACAGGCAAACATTGTCACACTGACACACATCAGTTTTTTGAGACAGAGTAAAGCATACAAGTTATGTGGTGACATACTTCTAACATGCGTGATCAGTATACTGTATCTGTAGCTGGAAATGGTCATTCTTAACCCTTTACCAATGACGGGAACAGACGATACTTGCAAAATACATTCTTGAATTAGTAAAATTTTGCAATTTTTGTCTAAAAAACATAGCTTATGACTCCTCATTGAAACGAGCTCAACGAGCTCGTTTCAATAAGGGGTCATAAGCTATGTTTTTAGACAAAAAGTGAAAACATAATAAAATTTAGTATTAATAGGGTTAACGTTGTAAATCATCAATGGTACGGCAATCATTCAGCTTCCTATTAGAATAAATGACCTGTTAACCTAGGTTAATCCATGTGATTAATCGAACAAGAAAACCGTTCAGCCGTTTCAGCTGTGAGACAAATCAGGTTCACACACACACACACCCAACAGCAATTTTCGCGACGACTGAGACACTTAAATATGGGACCCAAACTTTCCCGTGGAGCGAAACATGGGCAACTTATATTCAAAATGTCAACAAACTGACTAAATCAACAAACGCTATATTAATATGCTCTATCATTTTCGAATTTTTGCTTCTGAAACAGAGCTTATGAACCCTTATTGTAACGAATTCATGATGCTCCTTCCAACGATGTGCCATAAATTGTATTCTGGAAGCAAATGTAAAATTTAGTGTTTTTGGCGACAAATATTGCTTCCCTTCTAAAGCCGTGCACGTAGAAGATTGATGCGACTGGATTGGAACATTTGTGAAGGCCCCTCAGTTGTTTTCTAAGAAAGTTTGCCGGATTACTGCTAATTCTTTTTAGACTTTAGGTTTATTGTGACAGTAGATATGCATGATACCGGTTCAGATGTATATAAATAAAAGATGCGCAAGCCGAGAGGTCCTCGGTTCGAATCCCACCTGCGGTAATCGCGTTGTGTCCTTGGACAAGGCACATCACCCCCATTGCCCACGTGGGGGCACGGTGACGCTGTGTACTAAGGCGTACTGCACGTCGATGGTGCACCTGTCTTCAACCAATGCTCACTCTGCTTTTGTAGAGTTAGTATGTTGGGGAGATGACAGTTGCTCGCCGTTGCTCGGTGGTTCTCTCCGAGTACTCCGGCTTCCTCCATCCGTAAAACTGTCGTGGTCATGATTAGACATTGTGCAGAAATATGTGACCTTAAAACACCAATAAACAAATAAATAACAGATGCGGTGTCAATTTGAATCAATCAGATTGTGTCTTTGGGCACCCATTTGTCAAAGAAAATTTCTTGTTGAATGACGATAGATTGTGCCTAATAGAGGGTTCAAAGCCATGACATTTTCAATAAAAACTGACGATGCAAAGCAGCATGAGATGTCCAATTTGTCTCGCGGCCCTGCTGTTCATCTTTAGGTTCTGTACAAAATTGTACGCCGTCCTCTCGGTACCGAAAGAAAAAGCTATCCCCGCGTCTGGTGGAAGAGCGGGGGTGGAAGCTTATGCCACTCCCATAAACACCCCTTAAGTGACGGCTATATACCAAGATAACTCGCTACAGGATCATCTCCGATTTTGACATATTTTTGTCTTTAACCCTTTGAACACTGGTGGCATCTTCCATGTCAGTCAAATGGCCGTAATTGGAAGAGTCCACATTCATTATCTGAGGGTAGACCAATAAATATTTTTAACGTGCAGCCTCGGGGCTGCACGTTGAAAATATTAATTTTTCTACCCCACACATTCACTTTACAGCCATCCTAACTTATGATGAATCATATTTTTACCCAGAAAAAGGCCTCACGCCTTCACATATCCTCTTTTTAATGCCACTGGTCTAGACTGAAGGCATTAAATGTTCGTTAAAGCGACAGTGGTTCTGATTCACTAGATTCTAAACCAGTCCTCTAGATGATTTACACTTGAAGGCAAGAGGGCATGGGTCAGAGACAACCCATCTATTTGTTACAATATGAGAAAGAATAGTCACAGCTAGGGATGAGCTATTATTTCAAGCACATTTTCCTACCAAAAAAAATGGAATTGTCAACAGCAATTAGTAAGTTACTGATTATGAACGGAACTGTCATTGGAAACTGAAATTATTCCAGAAATCATAGTAAAACAGCAATAATTTAATCATTTGCCCCGCCTCGGCTTTTATTTGATTGAAAGCATACAGCGTGAAAGTCGTCAAAATCGTATAAACCAAATCACGTAATGATTTGGAATTTCTACACGTTCGCACATCCGATCCAACCTTGAAGACTCTGGAAGCCCCGTCCACTCAATCCAATTGTCACCGTGAGGGCGTGACGGCAGACTGATGGCTGGATAACAAGCTTGTAAACAAAGATCAATGATCGATTTTTCATCGCCTCCAGTCAGTGAGAATATAATGATAATTTCTCGGGAACAATTGAATTTAATAAATAATATAAAAAATATACCGAAGTGAGAGACGAATAATTAAGAAAGAACTGTTGTCCAAACATGATTTTGGGGGAACTTAAAAAAAATGTTTTTAATGATATTGTTACATGACTTGCTAAATATCTGTCGTCTGCGATCAAAAATCAAAACAACAAACAAAACTCCGAAGTATTTTATTCACGCAAATTTAAGATTTTCTTTTACGATGGCCAATGAAATGGTATGGAAATTTCAATATCGGTGATCCGGCAGAATTTATAAATTTGAGAGAAGGAACCAATCATGAGTTTCTGAGTGGCAACTAACTTTTCAAATAACTTGATGACATAGTGCAAAACTTTGATTGAGACGGACCAATGAAACGTCGAATTTGCCAAATTGTCAATGATTGACGTGACCTGTTTGTGGCATACTTTCATGAGTTTGACTGTTGTTTTTTGCGAAAATTAAAAGTTGTTCGTTCACGTACACATAGTTTTTATATTTTAATGTTACAGCCGGATTAAATTATAAGACATAACTGTTGTTTTCCTTCGGTTTATGCGATATAAACCGAACATTTTCAGCACAAGCTTAATCATAACTCGCGTCACAATGAATGTGTCCTGTGTATTTTTATGGTAAAAATCTTCATACACAGTTATTGTTTTACATGTAACTTCTAACTTAGAACTGATATTCGAGTGTTTCGTGACCGATGTTTACAACGCACACGTACGATGCTAGGCAAGACACCCACACGTGCATTCGCTATTTTTTATTATCAACATTTATCGCTTTCAGCAATAACCAAAAGCAAAGTGGACCGCTCGGCGTTCCATTAAGCGATATGAGTATATGAGAGAAAACTATTTAAATTATGATCCTTCTAAGAAAAATTAGTCATGTCTGTCGGGTGGCAAAGGAATTGATCTTTCCATACGCAGTTGCTAAAATGACACTTCACCAGGCATGTTGAAAGTAACTACCATGACGGGGAGCGTAGTGGCGCAGTTGTTAGGGCTTTGGACTTAAAAGCGAAAGATCGACTGTTCGATCCAGATCAACGGTAATAGCAATGTGTCCTTGGGCAAGGCACGTAATCCCGACTGGGAGGACGATTGCGCTGTTGGTACTAGGACGTACTGCACGTCGATGGTGTACTTCCATTCAATCAATACTAATCCACGGAATTAGTACGTTGGGGACTCTGTCAGTTGCTCGTCGATGCTCAGTGGTTCTCTACGTGTACTCCGGCTTAATTCCCCAGTAAAACTATCCGATACGAGTTGTCATGGCTGTTAAAAGTGTCGTTATACCACAATAAATAAATAAATAACTACCATGACGAACACGAACGCCTAGATAATGACGTCATATACAGAAAACCAGTAATCTCGAACGAATATAAACCCCATTCAATCAGCTTCATGTTCCAAAAACCGGAATGATGGGAATAAGGTGAAAAGAGTCACGTGCATTAGTTTTGAAACTCACGTACATTTTACAATTTTGGGGATACAGACTCTGAATGGGATGCGATTTGAAGCGAAACCCTAAACTGTTACGGCACGATATTCCATAATCTTCTACAACATGAAATAGTTCGAAAACCTGTCTTTCTCTTCTTGGTATAATTCTATGTGGTAGATGGGTGGCTGTGTTTGAGTATATCAGAACGTGCGACGGGTAAACGCTCTAAACGCTTTTAATCCCCGCATTTTGTTATACACCACAATTTACTCGACCAATTTCGCATTATTTACAAAATGGTGTCAACAAATTAACGAAACCTTTTTCAGTGGAAATACTTTTGTATGTGGAAACTGTCAACGCACCTACAGGTGCGCCTTAGCTTTCTAAGGATTACTAGAGACTGGATCGTTAAATCGATTAAGGTAATTGATTCGTTCAACCGCATTAAAAATTATTTACTTCGTTAAGTCAGGGGCTGCCTGTGAACCCTTTACCCAACGTAACGGCTAAAACCGGCCAGCGCTATTCACAAAAATCGCCAATAAGTTTTTATTATTTTTTTCATTTTTTGTCTCAAAAACATAGGATATGACCCCTCTTTGGAACGAGCTCGTCGAGCTCGTTCCAAAGAGGGGTCTTAACCTATGTTTTTGAGACAAAAAATGAAAACAAATTAATTATTCAAGAATTTTGTTTGCAAGTGTCGTCTGCTTTTCATGTTAAGTAAATGGTTAAAAATAATCTTTACTGCATACTGCACTACGTAAATACGGCTGTCAAATGGACTTAATGCATTTTACGTCATTCACAATTTAGCCTGTAGGTGAGGACTGTAATAATTAGTCTACAGACAATGTTTGTAATGATAGTTTAACAGCGAAGTCACTTTAATCTCCGTTTTTCTCAGTCGAATCCATATTTATCACAAATACACTTAAAATGGAAGTTTCAATAGCAATTATAACCCAGTAATTATGAACGGAACCATCACTGAAAATTGTATTTACTCCAGAAACGTATAAAAATATAACATTCACTGTCAGAACCATTCTCTACAAACACAGTGTGATATCATTCCTCCAGCGCAACGAATCTAAACGTTTAAGTGGCTTATTTTTCATATATAAATGGGGATTTTGTTGATAAGTTGTGTTTATCAGGCCATCCTAGACTCGGAACGACTAGAACCTTGCGAGTTGTGTTTTATTCAATTTTAATCCAGGGTATACCGAGGAAAACAGTACTCTCCGTAATCAGTTATTAGGATTTTCAACTGTTTGGTATTAAAGAAAATTCAGAATGAAAACAGTAATTACTTTTATTATATTTCATTTAATGTGCAAAGTCTTTGGTCAAGACAATATGGAACAGGAGTTAAACAATACAAGGAGATTGTATGACGAATTATTTAATAAACCTGAGCCACATCTCAAACCTAGTTATATACAAAGTCAACCAATAAATGTAACAGTTTCATTTATATTAATGAATATTGTAAAACTAGATGTCGCCACTCAAATACTAACCATAAACGGATTAGTCATACTCACTTGGATTGACACATTGCATACTTGGAACAAAACACAGTTTGGAGGTATCGACAAACTTTGGATCGATTCACAAAACATTTGGCTTCCCCATTTGGGAGTAGTAAACAGCGTTAACAAATATTCGATTATTGGATTGGAAGGGGGTCGCGCAATACTTTTTCATAACGGTTTTGTTCTTTGGTCTGGAACGGATGTTTTTGAGACCCTTTGTAAAATAGATATAACATTGTTTCCCATTGATCAACAAAAATGTTCGATTATACTGTCCCCAATAGATGACATTGACAATGTTCTTTTTCTCAATGGAACTGTTAATTTACAATTTACATCAGAAATAGCTACTACGACACCAGAAGAATGGAAGCTCAAGTCGATGGAAATGGAGTCAATTACTTATAGGCTTGATGGTCTAGTCTTCAATGTTCTATCTCTTACAGTTATTCTTGAGCGTAAACCTTTGTTCTATATTATAACAATCATAGTGCCACTAGTCGTCATTTCATTGGCTAATGTCTGTGCCTGTTTCCTACCAGTTGATAGTGGCGAAAACATGTCATTCTCTGTTTCCATATTCCTTTCCTATTCGTTGTTTTTCAGTCTAATTTATAATATAATGCCGACAACGCCCGGTTCAGCTGCAATATTAGAGATCCACATTGATCTTATGTTTGTTATTAGCTTGCTGACCACCTGCGGAACAGTAATGGTACAGATATGCTACCGTAAGAAAACTCGAGACAGAGTTCCTGCATGGATCTTGGCAAGTCTATGTTTGAGGCGACATAAATGTCACACACGCGAAGAGCAAGATGAGAACATTACATCCCCGGGCGACCGAAGCGAAAAGGAGAAACATAAATACGGGAAACAGGAAGAAGTAAAGAATGAATTAGATTGGAACCTTGTGACAAATAGGTTGAATACAATCTTCCAAAGATTTATTGTGTTGTCAACGATTATTATAACTATTTTCTCTCTTACTTATGCACTCAACTCATCATAAATATTGTGTCCTTCATGTATTCGTCCTGGATATTCTTGAGATTCATGCCAACACTCACTGATGTACATATCGATGTGTTCCAGCTAGAACGAAGAAGATGTTGAAGGTGACAGAGCCTGCATACTTGATAAGTTTTACGCTGTCAATAAGGGTGTGTAATATCATACTAAAATGTACTAGGAATTCCAGAACGGCGCAAATGAGTATTGTCGCCAATCAGCGCCCTTTCTGCGATCGTGCCGGACCCATGTACACTTTCTGTCTGTATCCTTTTCTGAACGACAACGTCCGAAAAAGTAACACGATAACTTGAGTGAAAGCTTGAACGTCGCTGTAGCATTTCACTGAAAACGAAAAAAGTCTTAATGTGTGAAACAAGCGGAAAATATGACTGAATCAGAGTGGAAACTTACGTGCGATAGACTGAATAGTTTCACCAAGCTCTCTTGCGTCGTTGACGATGGTTGTTTTTTAAATTCAAAGTCAAAAATGTAATCCGCTGACTCAGTATAATAGACCAAGAACAACTCTCGCATAGTTTTTGAGGAGAGCAACGGCTAGGGGTGGAAAACATAAAAAAGACCCTGTGATGAACTGTTTCTTGAATTAATAGTTTTCATGAGAGGTGAAAGTAAATTTAGCTACTAATTTCATTTACTGACAATTCCAGCATCTGCATTAATACTTTGAAAGCTCTCCCTAATCTAAAATTACTATAACCTTAAAGGTTTTCATGATGCGTATAAATGTATGATGCGCATAAACCACAAGGCAGAAATGAAATCCCAGCTTCCGGTATAAAAGTGAAGGGAACGACGTATGTTTCCAAAGTCTTTGCTTGGAAATCATAGATTCTGGCGCGATTTTAAGAAAGGAAAGGCAAAAAATTAAATTGCTTGGAGAATGGGGTATAATAAATAGAGGATATGGAATGAGTGTTTTCTCATATAATATTTATGAAACGGGTCTAAAAATTTTCCGTTTTGGCGAGCCTCTGGCGAGCTCAAACGGAAAATTCGGACGAGTTTCATAAATATTATATGAGAAAAAACACTCATTTCATATTCTATTTATCATATGACACACACACGCACAAATTGGACACTTAGTATGACTTTTTAACCCATCATCTAACTTGAGTTGCAGACGGCTCTTGAAAAAAACATCCTCGTATAACTAAACATTTTCATTTTTGCTTCCAAAACATAGTTTATGACCCCCCATTGGAACGAGCTCGTCAATGAGGGGCCATAACCTATGTTTTGGAAGGAAAAAGTGAAAATATAAAAAAAAATGAATGGCGTTTTTCTTGTAGGTAAAAGATTAAAGCAATATAACCCACCCTAAATAGGACAGATAACGTTAATTCAATCTACTGAAATTATGCAAATATCACCCAGTTGTATTTTGTTTAGCCAATCAAATTGTCCAGTTTTGAAATTGACCAATGAAAGCTCCCAACTCTAATTATGCAAATTATGAAAATGTGGCCCAGTTTTATTTTGTTCAGCCAATCAAATTGTCTAGTTTTGAAATTGACCAATGAAATCGACGGAAGGCTTTATTTATCACTGATTAATATGAAAGCAAAATGTCAAATGTTTTAAAGTGAACAAAACGGACGAATCGTATGATAAATATGTTTATTAAATTATTAAATAGATGAATAATTGTAGATTCTGGACGCTTTTGTGAGTTCTTCTGTTGTATTCCGTAAAATGTGATATGTTAAGACTCAAAACTCCCATCTTCGATGTATCAACTAGTATTTTACATTTATTAACTGGAAGAAAGAAGAGCAACGACTACGGATGGAAAAAGACAAAAGACCTGGTGATACAATGCATCTTGAATTAATCGTTTTCTTAAGAGGTGAAAGTGAATATAGCTCCTAATTTCATTTACTGACAATACCAGCATCTACATTAATTCTTTGAAAGCTCTCTCTCTCGACAGTTTTCTAAGATTTTTTATAACAACTGAAATTTCCGGGTCTTCAAAAATCTTGGGTTTAATAATCTTAATTACTGTAAGCTTAAAGGTTTTTCATGATGCGTTTTAATTCGTATGGTGTGCAAACAACACGCACAGTCATGAAATCCCTGCACCAGGTACAAAAGTGAACGGAATATATGCTTCATGAGGATCATGCGATGTGGTCTGACGGACAACAGTCAGAAAAAATATTTTTTTGCATTATATGACTTATACAGTTGTCTGTACTTATCGGTGCATTAACTGGTGGGGTGCTAAGCTATTTTTGGTCCTCAAAATTTGTCGATGTGTCCTTGCCATGTTGCAATTTATGGGAGGTGCCCATTGGCACCCTCCCATGGATTGCAACAGGGCAAATCTAAATAGACAAAGTATTTTCACCTTGCAGAAAATGTGAAGTACATCCAAAAAATACGAACCCTCTAAATTGCAGTACCCGAACTTCGGAATGGGGCCCAACAAGTTACGAGCTGATCAGTGTTTACTGCTGATCTATCAATCTGCGTTCAACGCTAAAATATGGTACGTATCTCTTTGTCTAAAGAAATGGCCAAACCAGATATAATATAGAAAAGCCAGTGTTTAAAATGTGTTACTTTTTACTAAATATGACTCTAGGCCTTATAAACTTGTGATTTTGTTAAGCTACGAGTCGAAAACATAGTATTGGACACTTCACCTGGTAAAATGAAAATAATTATCCTCTGAATGAAACCCCCAAAAATATATAAATAAAAAACTACAACTCAAATCTTGTTAAGAGACTAGTTGAAAATATCGTATTTATTTGACCGTTACCGAGTAAAATTAAAATTATTGTCTAATAAATAATCACTTTTTAAATTAAGACACTTTCTCCAACCTGTGATAATTATGGGATCATATATTGTGACACCTCAACGAATCTTGTTCGGCTCGTTCCGTTGAGAGATCATAGGGTGTAGTTGGTCCAATGATAACAAAATTGTTACCTTTTTCAACCTATGTGCTCTAGATCATAGCTTATTACCCTTCATCGGAACGAGCTCGCTGAGCCCGTTCCGATGAGGGGGCCATGGGATGAGGTTTGTTGGAAAGGCATAGTCACGATTAGCCATTATTCAGAAATATGTGACCTTAAACTCCAGTAAATAAATAAATAAATAATGTTGGAAGAAATGTGAAAGAATGCTTTCCCCTTTAATAAGGTGTGGCGCCGCCTGTGATCATCGCTGAGTAGATGATTGAAATAGTGTTTACTGTTGCCAAATCAGTTTGTATTGAAAGCTACAAAATGGCACTTTCAAAGCTACATTGTATAACTTGAGAAAACAAATACTTGAGATATGCTGCGTCTTGCAACTTATGGTCGTGGGTCATAGCTCATGACCCTTCATCGGAGCGAGCTCATTGAGCCCGTTCCTATAAAGGGTCATGGGGTGGTTTGAGAACAAAGTCTGTTTAGATGGTTCAAGCGGTGTTTACTGCTGCCAAGTCAATTTGTATCGAAAGCTATAAAATGCTTTTCGCTTTGACGACGTGTGATGCCACCTGTGATCAGCGCTTGGTAGATTGATTGTGCTGAAAGCTACAAAATGACACGTTCAAAACTATAACTAGAGATAATCACCACTTGAGATATGTTGCGCTTTTCAATTTATGGTCGTGTGTCATAGCTTATGACCCTTCATCGGAGTAGACTCATTGAGCCCGTTCCTATGAAGGGTCACGGGGTGTGGTTTGCCGGAAAATGTGTGACAAAAATGATTACGATTTTAATAAATTGTGATGTTATTTGTGAACATCGTGGTTGAAGTAGTGTTCGCTGCTGCCAGATTATTTTCTAAATAGGAAATCACCACTGAGGCCTGGTAACGCTAATTAATTTGTGACTCCAGGCCTCAGCTTATGACCTATCACTGAGCGGGCTTGTCGTACTCGTTCCTATGAGGGGTCGTGTGATGTGATTGACGGACTAAAATCAGAATAATATTCTTGCCTTCAAACAACCTGTGCAGTTGTCTGCAATTATTGGTGCGTAGAGGGCTGATTATTGTTTAATGCTAATTTCATCGTTGTGTAGATTGTCGAAGCAGTGTTTACTGCTGCCAGATTAGCCCGCTCTGTTGTGGGGTCATGGGACATGATCGGGTAATGGGGTTACAGGTTTATCTGTGCCTAAGCTACAGAATAGGAAAATTGTCCCTCTGTCAAACCACACGAATAAAAAAACAAAAAACAAAAAACAAAAAAAAAAAAAAAACACTAGCGTAACAATAGCAAAATTGCAACTTAATATGCATATGTTTCGGGTAGCGCTAGCTTTCATAGATTCCTAGAGTCCAAGTTTTTGTTGACTCCAAGACTCCGATATGTATGATAGCATATTGTTTCAGCCGAAACACTATGTCATCATATCTGCATGGTTGTGCGCGTCCGACGCGCTATTTACTTTTCACTTTTTCATTTATTTGCTCCCTTCAATTTAAATTGCATACATTGTGTCAGACTGATCAAGAATCCTTTCTTTTTGAATCGAGATATCTAAAACGACGTTGCGATTCAGTGCTGATAATGGCAGCTGATCCACACCAGCATTCAAACGGAGGACATGGTGGGTATCGCATAGATAATGGCGGGTAATTTAACATTAGATGAGATTCGGATCGGCTCTGATTTTGATTTCGTACACCAATATAATGAGTCCTTAACAAATCAGACGGACGATGACGCCTCTTCGATTACGGGACTGAGAGGGGAGTGCAGGTTCTATGAGCCTAGTGAATTCTTCACTCTTGGCCAAAACAAAACAAAATCTTTTGCATTATTCAACATCAACTGCCAAAGTCTATCTGCTCACTGGGACCCACTTTGCGATTTGATATCAACCATGCAAGATAAAAATAATATTTTCGATGTCATCGGCTTAACAGAAATCTTCAAAATTCCGCTTAACATGACATTCTCCCTTGATGGTTACCAGCAACTCATTAAAGCTTCACGCCCTGAAGACGATGACGGTCGTGGTGGGGTTGGCATGTTTATTAGAGATGGTATTGAATTTAGTATTCGCCACGATTTATCGACCTTTATACCTCATGTGATTGAATCGCTTTTTATAGAGATATTTATCAATAAATTAAAATGCATCGTTGGCATTATATACAGACCAAATACACACCCGAGAGCGGACATTGATCTTTTTCAAACGCATCTTAACATCATTACGGACAAAATAAACCTTGAAAACAAGCCGGCGTATATCATGGGCGATTTTAACATTGACTTGCTTAAATTCGAATCGCATAGACAGACCGAAAACTATTTAGATCAGATTTTCAGCCAGGGATTCCAACCATTCTTCACAAAACCAACCAGAATCACAAATCATTCAGCTACTCTTATAGATCATATTCTTTCAAACAACATCCTTACCAATTCCAAGTCTGGCATTATTATCACAGATGTCTCCGATCATTTCGGAACTTTTTACATGGAAACAACCTCCGAAAAAACTATCTGCCCAACCTTTGTAGAGAAACGTATTTTTAATCAAAACAGTATAGATCATTTTAAAACAATTCTCTCACAGACTGATTTCTCAACAATTCTTAACCAAAATTGCCCTAATATAGCATACGATGCATTCCTTGATATGTATATGGAGGCATATGAGACAGCTTTTCCAATTAAACAAGTGCGAGTGAAGTCTAAATTTGTAAAACGCCAGCCCTGGATGACGAAAGGCCTCATTACTGCGTCAAACAACAAGGCGAAAATATACAAAAAGAAACTAAAATCTCCAATGGACGATAACGTTCGGAATTACAAGAATTACTGCAAATTATTCAATAGGGTGAAAAGACAAAGTAAAGCTATGTATTATAAGAAAATATTAACTGAAAGTAAAAACGATATCCGTAAAACTTGGCAAATCTTAAATGATACCATTCACAAAACTAAACGTATGCCAACCCCCTCACCATACTTTTTTCATAACAATACACGAGTGTATGATGGACGTCAAATTTCGGAAGAATTCAACAATTTTTTTGTAAACGTAGGAACAAAAGCTTGCCAACAGATAGAAAGGTCTGAAAAATCATTCAGTGACTTCATGAAAGGTAATTTTCCAAATAGCTTTTACCTTACTCCGACATCCCCAACAGAAGTTATAAAAACAGTTAAGTCAATGAAATCTAAAACAAGCAAAGACTTCACAGATATAACATCTTGCCTTTTGAAACAGACCATAGATACCATATTGGTACCAATAACACATATAATTAACTGTTCACTTTCAACCGGAATAGTTCCGGATAAAATGAAAATTGCAAGAGAAATCCCAATATACAAGTCAGGTGATGAACACATCTACTATAATTATAGACCGATAAGTATCCTCCCGACGTTTTCAAAGGTCTTAGAAAAAATTATCTCTAAAAAACTAGTTAACTATCTTGAGAATTTTCAAATTCTGAATTCCAATCAATACGGATTTAGACAAAAACATTCTACTATCCATCCCGTTATGCAACTTCTAAGAGAAATAGCCTCTAAAAATAACAAAAATTTGAAAAACAATACTCTAGCAACCTTTATAGATTTCTCCAAAGCCTTTGACACTATAAATCATGACATCTTATTAAAAAAGCTGGAACATTATGGTATTAGGGGAATCGGTAATCTCTGGTTCAAGAGTTATCTTTCAAATAGATCCCAATTCGTAACTTTTAATTCGAAAACGTCTGCATTGTCCAAAATAACATGTGGGGTACCACAAGGATCGGTCCTTGGTCCAATCCTTTTTTTATTATATATCAACGATATATACCATGCAAGTAAACTTAACCTCCTATCGTTTGCTGATGACACAACCGGTTCCTCAACAATGACAGACAGTAACGGTCTAGTAGATTTCACAAACCAGGAACTTAAAAAAATACTGAATTGGTGCGGTGCAAATCAGTTACTTTTAAATTCTAGTAAAACCAAATATATGATATTTAACATAACCTCAAAACAAACTTGCTCCCCCACTAAATATCTCCAAATAAATGACTGCAATATTGTGCGAGTTGGACTGAAGGAACAAGAGAAATCTTTAAAATTTTTAGGCTTAAATATTGATGACCATCTATCATATAAAAGTCACATATCACATTTATGTTCAAAGATAGCTCGTGCTAACTTTATCCTAAATAAAGTAAAAACAATACTCCCACATGATAGTTTAAGAATCCTGTATTTTACCTTAATCCAAACCACCTCACGTATGGAATTCATGCGTGGGGTGACTCGAGATCAGTAAATAGACTCTTAAAGATGCAAAAGCGCTCATTGCGTATTATAAATAATACAAAATACAATAGCCACACCGACCCCCTGTTTATCAATGACAAAATATTAAAAGTCACGGATTTGTTCAAACTCAACGCGTTACTTTTTGTGTTTGACTGGAAGAAAGGCACACTTCCGCCAAGTTTCAGTAACTTTTTTAGTCTGGCGGATAATCCGTCTGGCAGAAGGACCAGGGCTACTGGCCTGTTACAAGTTCGAAGAACTAGGACAAAAACACTGGATAGATACCCAATTTATAGTTACCCAAAAATGTGGAATGAACTGGATCAAAGTGTAAGATCAATAGATAACAGACATATTTTCAAGAATAAAATTGTCTCCCAATTCTTAAATTCTTATTTGAACGACCCCACATGCAATAACCCCTACTGCCCTGACTGTTCAGGTTAATAATAATAATACTAGTAATATGCTTCGGCCGGTCCGACCTCGGCTCTTTCATTTCCGCGATGGCTCACATTAAACTATATAGTCGTATCTAATAAGAACATAATTCCTCAGTATTCAGAATAATAGCCACCCTGGAGGTAGAAAGAACCATTTTACTTACTCGCCCAGACCTAGTCCTCAACGCAATTCATAATATAGTTTTTACCTACTTGACTGCAAATTTCAGTAAATGAAAGTTTGAACAGAATGACACAATGTTGCAATTTAACTCCTTTACATTGGTGGGGGGGGGGGGGGGGGGGGGCAGGTAGACAGCCAATCGGGCTATGTCTCCCCCGACGGTGTACCCAATGTATACAAAATGTACACAAATATAGCATTATGTACTTTAACTGTTGTTACCCTTGTATTAATTATGTACAATTTTGTATACGAGCGCATTGTCAAATAAATACTTACTTACTTACTTACAAAGTATTTGCTAGTATATTAGAGGTACGGGCGTAATTTTAACATAGGAAAGACAGAAATTGATTGAATAGTAGTATTTTATAAGTATATTTATTCAATTATTAAATAGACGAATAAATGGAGATTCTGGATGCTGTGGTGGGTTCTTCTGTTCTATTCTGTAAAATCTAAAGTTACAAGACACAAAATTTCCCTTCTGTGATGTATCAACTAGTTTTTGGCATGTATTCACTATATTAAACGAATAATGTCACAATGTACTCCATGAATGTATCCTGTGAATTGTCATGGTAAAAATCGTCATCATATAGTTAATATTTTGTGTGTAACTTCCAAGAAATAGGTAATATTCGAGTGTTTCGTGGTCGATTTTTACAACGCACAGGTACGGTCGTAGACCAAACACTCACAAGGTGCATCCAATATTTTTTCATCATTTATCGCTTTCAGAAATAACCAGAAGCAAAGTGGACCATTCACTGACAATACCAGCGTCTTCATTAATTATTGGAGAGCTTCAAAGAATAAATGTCAGTTGTAGGGAATTACCAGGGGTTACAACCATCCAAACATCAACGAATGTTTTCTAAGATTTTATATAATCACTGAAATTTCTGGGTTTTCAAAACCTTGGATTGGATCATTTAAATTACTATGACTTTAAGGGTTTTTCATGATGCGCTTTAATAATGCGTATGATGCGCGTAAACCACGCGCAGTAACGAAGTCCCTGTGTCCAGTGTAAAATTAAACGGAATGTATGTTTCCAAAGTCTTCGCATGTATATCAGAGATTCTGGAGCAATTTTAAGAAAGGAAAGGCAGAAAGTGATTGGAGAATAGGGTTTAATAATTATATTTATTAAATTATTAACCCTTGGAACACCAGAGGCCGTTTTGCCGGCCGGGTCACAGGCTACGTCATTAAGTAGGATGGTTACAAGATAAATGTGTGGTGTAGACCAATCAATATTTTCAACGTGCAGCCCTAAGGCTGCGCGTTGAAAATATTAATTGGTCTAACCCCAACTAAGAAATATGGACTCTTCCAATTGTTCAACTGACATGGAAGATACCACCAGGGGTCAAAGGGCTAAGGAGATGAGTAATTGTAGATTCCGGATACTGTTGTGGGTTCTTCTGTTGTATTCCGTAATATGGAAAATGATAAGACTCAAAACTCCTTTCTTCGGTGTATCAACCAGTATTTTTACATTTATTCACAATATTAATTGAATAATGCCGCCTTTCAACCCCTAAAAGTGACCTTTGTGTTTTCATGGTAGAAACATTCATATTTAGTAGTTGTTGTTGTTTTTTATGCAACTTCCAAGAGAGAGAATAGCGTTCGAGCGTTTCGTGGCCATTTTTACAACACACTGGTACGGTAGTCCGCAAAACATCCGCACATCTATTTGTATCATCAAAATTTATCGCGTTCAGCAATAACCAATAGCAATCCAAATGTCTCCATTTCCGCCAACAAATTCATCTGTTAGAACGCCCCGTCCTTTATCTCATGTACCCAGCGATTCAACAATTAATCTATACTTGAACATACTCTTGCGGCACAGCATACATATTCAGATGCATGCACAGATACTTCTGTGTGTGTATGCGTGTTTAAATGTACATGTATACGTAAGAATTGGAAGACATATAATTTAGACAAGCATTTGCTGGGACTTGCATTTTCCGAAATTTCGTTCAGGAAAGCAGGTGGTGAGAGCCTGCAACAAAGAAAACAGTTCTTGAAACTACGAATATAATTAGTTTCTACTATTATTAATATCTATTTTATTATTATCATTATTATTATTATTGTTATTATTATTATTATTATTATTATTATTATTATTATTATTATTATTATTATTATTATTACATCAAATAGTGTCAGTAGCGAAACCAGTAGTGGCAGATAAACAGTACTGTTATAATTTCTTCACGGCTGATTCAGTACTCACCCTAGACATATTATCATATAATTCAGAAAGCACCTGTTCAAATGGTTTCTTCCGCCACCTGCTGAAGCATATTGGCATATCTTTCAATTTTGCGTTATTTAAAAGACAAGACTTTTTGCATATCACTCCGACCCGAATCTGTTATTGACTGTCCAACCCTGAAAATAAACACCATTGAGCTCTCTTTATTCCTGTGTCCCCATTACTTTTAAATTATTTTTCTTTGTCACGTCGTTCTAACAAAATTGTAATTGTTATTTTTTGTACGTCCGTTTTTCCAGATAATTATATTTATCACTGCACTGTATAGGAGAGGAACGGAAATAACTTGTTACAGTTTGTGTTCCAATACTTTTGTCATTTAAGATCAAACGCAATCACGTTGTGTCCTTGGGCAAGACACTTCACCCCCATTGCCCACTTGGGGGCACGGTGACGTTGTGTACTAAGGCGTACTGCACGTCGATGGTGCACCTGTCTTCAACCAATGCTAACCTTGCTTGTGTGGAGTTGGTATGTTGGGAGCTGACAGTTGCTCGCCGTTGCTCGGTGGTTCTCTCCGGGTACTCCGGCTTCCTCCACCCGTAAAACTGTCACGGTCATGGTTAGCCATTGTGCAGAAATATGTGACCTTAAACATCAATAAATAAATATTACGATTAAACGACAAATAAATATGTTTAATCTAACCAATATCAAAGTGCACCACTAGATGTTCCATTCCCCGATGACAGTCTATGGGCGAAAAATATAAAAATTATGATTTTTGTGAAAAAAGGTTATTACAACCCCGTTCTATGAAATTCCCATCCCACCAAACCAAGCCGAAAATGAAAATCGGTTCCACACAAATGTGCGGAACGGAAATCGTTGACGGACTATTTTTTTTATAAAGAAGCGAAATTTTACTGGAATTTTCAACCAATCGTGCACAGCAATTACAATTTGAATCGCTGGCGACAACTAAACTCGTCCCCTAAATTTCAATTTGTTCTATGTGCCTGTAGAAACTGTGGAACACAGAGGACAAAAGAGTAACACGGGTTCTCCTCACAAATTTGGTTGGCGATAAAATGTGTTCTTTTTGTTTATAGTTGTGAATTGAATTGCTGGGTGTCTTTTTAATATTTGTTTTTATAGACGTGAATGCGTGTGATCAACATAGAACGACACGCGTGTGTGAATGGGTTAATCGATATGGTACTTGTGCCATCGCGGAAGGATATCGGGTCAAGTGTCACTCGAGGTCTACGGCCTTTCGTTCTATCTTTCCGCGCTGACACTCGTGCCATATCGATTAACCCATTCACACACGCGTGTCGTTCTGTGTATTTGTGTCTAGAGGCAAAGGAACTGATCTTTCCATCCTCAGCTGTCAAATATAACACTTGACCCGATATGTTGAAAGTCACGACCATGACGGGGAGCGAGCGTGGTGACTCAGAGGTCAGAGCATTGGACTTCGAACATAAAGATCCACGGTTCGGGCATGGCCAGCGATAACTTCGGTGTTCTTTAGGCAAGTCATGTAATTCAGATTGCCCACGTAGGTGCGCGGTGGTGCATTGTACTAGCGCGCACATCACATCGATGGTATACTTGCCTTCAGCCAATGCCAATCCCCCAGAATTATTACGTTGTGGAGTCTGACTGATGCTTTCCGATGCTGGGTGGCTCTCTCCTGGCACTCCGGCTTAATTCCCTCGTAAATCTATCCAATGGGAATGAACATGACCTTCGAAAGTGCCGTTAAACCCCAATAAATAAGTACCATGACGAAACGAAGGCATAGATAATGAACTCATCTAGAAAACCAGTATTATCGAATGAATGTGAACCTCATTTAGTCCTTTTCATGTTCCAAAAGTTGAAAAGAGTCACGTTCATTAGTTTTTAAACTCACGTACATTTTACCTTTTTTTACCATTTTGGGTAACACATTGGAATTCAGGGGACGAACTATCAACAAAACGAACACATTTTATCGCCAACGAAATCCACGAGAAGATAGAACTTATGATTCTCACACAACGATTTATTTTGCAATACAAGTAACAACAGCGTTGACAAAGTCTCCTGTATTTTAAGGTCTTTACTTACAAGTATAACCCATACTAAAATATTTATAGTGGAATAAGACAAGCAAGTTGCCATAAATAATATAACAGCTGACATAACAAACCGACTACATGTCAAGCATGTCTCTCTGTTCTTTGAGTAAACTGAGTGTCTCCAACGAGTCCCCAGTTTGTGGTGTTATTTACGAGGTCTGTACGAGCCTTTGGTCAAACCCGAGCTACTAATTTGCTGGACGAGTTTCGTAAATTTAATTATAAACTGAAGAGGAAGTGAATATTATATTATATTTTTCAAATGACAGAAAATCCGATAAAAGATGCTTAAATTGACAATCCTTTACCTTCTTTAATAGAGATTACAAGACAAAAGCACAACACATGCAGTTAAATATACAGAAATATACAACTGCTGTCTCAGAAGAAACGTGACTAACTGTGAACCACGTGGTCATCAATATATTGTACCTAATAGTTTGGTATTTTAAAAAGATAGCCCAGTGAAGCATCCTTCAACCACAGGCTAAAGTATTCGCAGTCGACGTATATCACCCACAACCCAACACTGATGTTCACATTAATGTGACTTCGTGTCATAAAATTCATGTCAAGATCTTCCATTATATCTTAGAATAAGTATGTATTGCGTCCGTAATAACCCGAGTGCAACATGTATCAGCGGCCCTTGATAGAAATATTTGTATCTTGCAACAACATAATACAAGCACGTGGTTAGTTACGATTTGTAACGTTATTATTTATAGAACATTACAAGCTTTCGAAACTCGTTTGTAAGGAATACAGAAAGATAAAAAAAACACTTCTCAAAAATATAATTATTAAATTATGGAATAGCATTACTTTTATACTTTGATATCTAAATCATTGGAAGCATTCAGGATCAATACGCAGTTATACTATTAAAGTTCACAATTTTTTCGAAATGTTAAGCATTTTCATGCTCAATAAGTTTATCCCAACATCGCAAAAGTTCAAGGCAGCCACATCCATTTTCATCCGAAAATACAAGTATTTTTACGAGTCTGAGAATAAAATCTGAAATTAAATTCAAGTTTAGTTTTTTTTAATTAGTTTTTTGTACAAAACAAAAATCCACAACGTTCAACAAAACCATATCATGTAACCTCTCATTGAAACGAGCTCAGTGAGATCGTTCCACTGAGATGTTACATAATATGGTTTTGTTGATCAAATATTTGGACAAAGTGTTTCTTGTACTAATCAGTTTAAAAATTACGTGAGGGGCCGTGACCAACTGGTGAAGTGAAGGGTCAATACAGAATAAATAGGACATGTAATCAGATTTAAACCACGAGTAGGAAAAGGGTTTTAACCACTCGGCTTGCCGAGTGGTTAAAACCCTTATTCTACGAGTGCTTTAAATCTGATTACCAGCCCTAGTACCTATTTGTTTTAATTATACCATGCTCTTAATAAATAATCGACTTGGTCACTTAAAATGGACAAAAAAAACAATACTTTCGATTAGCAGATGAGTGAATACATGGGTTTGTTTCGCTTATATCTGCGATTTGGGTAGTACTTCAGGCTGCAGGTGAATGCTTGATTGACAGCTAGACACATCGTCAAAGTTGATTGAATTTAACTTGCTTTTTCAGTCAAATTATTATTAACAATTCTTCAATTATATTTTAAATATTTAATTGTAGGTATTTTAAACGTAATAAGTCATTGCACGTAGTAGATAATACCGCAAAACATCCCGAAGTGTGAATATATCTAAGTCGGCAAATTGGGTCATGTCAAAGGTCAATTTGGATGTAGTTCATACAATAAGTGTAAATTTTTGTAATGGAATTCTCATTGCAAACGTTTTAACCGCAGTAGAAGTTTTACACCGGTATATTTATTTATTTATTGGTGTTTAAGGTCACATATTTATGCACAATGGCTAATCATGACCGTACGGGTGGGGGAAGCCGGAGTACCCGGAGGGAACCACCTAGCAACGGCGAGCAACTGTCAGTTCCCCAACATACTAACTCCACACAGGCAGGGTTAGCATTGGTTGAAGACAAGTGCACCATCGACGTACAGTACGCCTTAGTACACAACGCCACCGTGCCCCACGCGGGCAATGGAGATGAAGTGTCTTGCCCAAGGACACAACGCGGTTGCTGTAGGTGGGACTGGAACCGAGGACCTCTCAGCTGGCAGCCTGCACCTCTACCTACTGAGCCACCGCGCTCCCTTTTACACCGGTAACAGGATTAAAAGCTAAAATTTAACATACAGGCTTTTCACAGGTAGTAACATTGGTGAGCATGGTATAAATCGTACTATCTTACCTCCTACAAGTATCTGGGAATTTGATTGGTTCAAAGACGTCACATGCAGACTGCATATAAAACCATATACTGCCTGTTAATATCAATATACGCTGACAGCTATGGATAATCTCCCCTTTGTTTATTGATTATTATTCAAAATGGCGGCAGCCGATAAACGCTTCAAGTTGAAGGATTGAGTGTTGGAAGCCCATATTTGGTCTGAAGTGCAGGTTAGGCAACTTAAAAGGCTTCATATTCTGTGGATGTGTGTCATGTTACCTTCGAAATGAAACTGTTTGGTATGTATGAATTTGCCTTGTTACAATTTATGGGAGAGTGCCTGTAAGCACTCTCAGTAGTATGTCTCGTATGTTTCACCCCACATTGGCCGGATCTCATTGCCGGATCTCATGTGACGTCATAGTCACGTGACGTAGTGGCGCCATGTTGTGTTGTCATGGTAACCCGCGTGAGCGGCCATCTTGTGACGTCATCTCTATAGTGATACGTGGTGTTAGTGCGCATGCGCAGCGCGTGTTGTTAGGGTGATACATGTTTCCGCCGTCCATTTTGTGTACTGGAGGCCGCCATCTTGGTTTCTACGGTAGCACGTGATTGCTATGTTACCTAAGGCCTACAACAGGACAGGGGTATGTTTTGGGGGTATGTTCGATTAAATCGGAGTAAATCTAATTACCACAAACAACCCACAATCCTTCCAAATCACCAAAATCCACCCAAAATCACCGAAATTGACTTAATTTGATACGGATTTCCCATTTTATCTGCTTAGCACGTAGTGCTATAGTACTAAGTGGGTACAAGGGGTGCGTTCGATTAAACAGGAGTAATGTTCTGGCTTAGAATTCTCCCAGAATCCCTTTTTGGATCCTTATCCCGTTACGTTTTTCCCAATAAGAATAGCACGTAGTGCTATAGGGCAAATTTACCCAGAATTCTCTGCTTCTGTCTATATAAGCAACAGTTTTCGTCTATCTGGCCCTGTTCCTTTGTTGTAGAGTATACTCCAGTAGCGTAGAAGAGCCTATCATATGGAACAGGTTTGCTTATTATTACTATATTTAGCAATTTCTGGTCTATTCTTGTTAGTTCTGACCCTATTCTAAGTACTCTTGTTGTTTCATTTATATAACTAACCAATCAGATTGCTTGATTTCCCATAATCTGTATGCAGGGTTATCTCCCTTGTGTATAACAAAAGCAGTCCTAAAGCCAATAAGATATCGAGCAGTTACTGATAAGTCAACTCTCGAACGACTCGAAGCTCATCGAGCAAATGAGCCTTAGAGCAATTGCTCGATCGAGTGACTCGGCATATTGCTCGAACGACTCGAATCCCATCGAGCAAATGAGCCAACGAGCAATTTCTCGATCGAGTGACTCCTCGAACGACTTGACGACTCATTTCAGAAAAAAGGGATTCTATAGCCACAGGCGTTTTCGAAAAAGGGATTCCACAAATGGGATTCCAAAAAGGGATTCCAAAAGTGGGATTCCGTCTTATGTCGAGTGACTCGCGACTATTGCTCGAATGACTCTAATCCCATCGAGCAAATGAGCTATCGATCAATTGCTCGATCGAGTGACTCCTCGAACGACTCGACGACTCATTTCAGAAAAAGGGATTCCATAGCCACAGGCGTTTTCAGAAAGGGGATTCCACAAATGGGATTCCAAAAGGGGATTCCATAAGTGGGATTCCGTCTTATGTCGAGTGACTCGCAACTATTGCTCGAACGACTCGAATCCTATCGAGCAAATGAGCCAACGAGCAATTGCTCGTTCGAGTGACTCCTCGAACGACTCTTCGACTCATTTCAGTATTTGAGGATACCTATGACATGGCCACGTATCAGTTGAGGATACCTTTTATAGGATACTTATCTGAGGATACTATATAGGCTGTACATATCCCTATAGGTCTCTTGCTGGCCCTTAGTACTATTAATCCACCAGATGCTTCATATTATTGAGCGGTATTCTGGGTAGGGGTATTGCCTGGTAGTTTAGAACGGTACTATAGTATGGCGGTATATACACCTATAGGTCCCATCCTAACCGTTCATAGTATTAACCTACCAAATGCTTTATTTATTTATTTATTTATTTATTGGTGTTTAAGGTCACATACTTATGCACAATGGCTAATCGTGACCGTGACAGTTTTACGGGTGGAGGAAGCCGGAGTACCCGGAGAGAACCACCGAGCAACGACGAGCAGCTGTCAGCTCTCCAACATCGTAACTCTGAACTCTGCACCGCAGCACAGGCAGGGTTAGATTGGTTGAAGACATGCGCACCATCGACGTGCAGTACGCCTCAGTACACAGCGTCATCGTGCCCCCATGTAGGCAATCGTGGTGAAGTGTCTTGCCCAAGGACACAACGCGGTTGCCGCAGGTGGGATTCGAACCGAGGACCTCTCGGCTTGCAGCCTGCACCTCTACCAACTGAGCCACCGCGCCCCTACCAAATGCTTTGTATCATCCTGTTATTGGTAAGGTGGTACGTAATACCAGTAGTTCCTACCTTATTCCGAGTACTCTTGTTGTTTCATTTATCTAGATCATTTATATAAATTATAATTAACCAATTAGATTGCTTGATTTCCCATAACCTGTACTTAATCGTACAGAGTTATCTCCCTTCTGTATGATAAAAACCTATATCAATGGCAATATCCCCGGCACCCCAATTTCGGCACCCCTTTTTTGAAAAGCATATGGCCTTCGGCGCCCCTTTTTCTGAAATGAGGATAAGAGTCATATTAAAAATCCCTCATATGTTTTTCAAAAAAAGGGGTGCCCAAATTGGGGGGCCTTCTGGAGAATCCCTTTTTTGTCAAATGAGGATAAGAGTCGTAGTAAATTAGACCTCATTATTATTCCTCAAAACCTAGAATACGGCGACTGATTACAACGACAACCATATGTTTTATGGCTAATGGCGGTAAATTGGGAGGGGCTGGGAGAACCGCCCAGGCCGCATCTCTAATGTCAAAATATGTTAATAAAACCATGAAAATACAGATGTCTTTACAAAACCAGCCACCCCAAAATACTACGCTGGCCCCTGGCGACAATCTATGTACACTCGTCAATGTTTTGTAGATGAATCCAGTGACCAAAATAGAGATGTACATCACTAAACTTAAACAAAATAATAATGTGAAAAAATAAGCTGAGGAATAAGAACCCAAAGAAATTAAAACAATTAAAAACACCGATCGTTTCACCAGTTAAAGTACTCTTTGTAGTGGCGGCTCGCCGATTCTGGTTTTGGGGTGGCACCACATTTCAATGATGGATTCTGACGTGAAGCGTAGCGGCGAGTTAACGAGCACGAGGTGGGGCTGATTACTTTGGTCTGCGAAGTCTGGGTCACTCCCCATGGAAAAATCCCCAAAGTTTTATAGCCCAAATATTCACGTAATTTTGTGTAGACTTATTCAACTTTTAAAATGGGAAACTAATTTCTGACACCTCAGCTGACACTTGCGACTGAGCTGTTGGTGCATGTGTGGGGTATAACATTATCCGTGATATATTTTATTTATTGGCGTTTAAGGTTACATACTTCTGCACAATGGCTATTCGTGGCCACAACATCGAGATAAAGTCAAGGTCAGTCAATCGTTTATACCCCATATTACCTATTTTAGAGGACTTACACCCCGAGAATTAGTGACTGGGTCCTACTTTACCAGTAAAACAGTGCTTGTTTACCACAGTAAACAAGCACTACCAAACTTCCCGGGTGTTCCCGCGGGGGATTCTCCGCGAATAACACACAGACATCCACTGCCGATGGTAGTGGATGTTTGTGTGTTATCGACGATAATACTGTGTCCCCATGACTCGGTGCTTGGGAACAGATGACTAGTCAAAAATCGAGTGCACCCTTCCCTTTGATCATCCAACTCACGCTAAAAACTAAAGTGTTAAAAACTACACTTGAAGTGCTGTATTTAACACTTACTAAGTGCTGAACTAGCACTTTGTTCAAGTGTAAATATCCCAGAACTTGACAGGTGTTACAATAATACCACTTGACAAGTGTAATGTCTCGACACTTAGAAGGAAACAACGCAGATGACGCGGATCAGACTCGAACTCTCGAGCCTAATCCGCGTCATCTGCGTTGTGTCCTTTTAATTATGTACCCACCAAGCGCAAATCAAATTATGGACGATTCTGGAAGAACCACCAATGCTAGACACATGGGAAGTGCCATCCATTCAAGTTTCAGATGTCTGACGATTGTAATGTCTAAGTGCTTAAAGCATTGCACTTTGAGTGTTAAAATCAAACGCTAAGAGTTAGAATGGGTTTAACACCTTGAAAGTGTCAGTTTTAACACTTTAGTTTTTAGTATGAATGCTTAGCAAATGAACCAAAACAAACGAAAATGAAAGAAATTAAAAAACATCATATCTTTAATTCTGAACTTAAAATACTGAAAACATAACCTTTAAATAAAAAACAACAATATAACATGAACTAAACTTTGTCCCCAAAAGTCCTGGGTGCAAAACTCCCTTGCGTTGGAACGTTAATGTGTCTAAATATGCGTTCAAACCGAATACGACATTAATGCATCGCAGGTTATTATATCGGCTGAAGCCGACACCCATTTATACACCTGGATTTGTTTTTATGCGTTAGGTGTTTAACTACACTTTCAACTACCACGGCCAAAAATTGCTTTCAACTTTGATGCCATAATTAGTTACATGTTTAATTTAGGAATGGCAGGAATAGGCAGCCCACAGGATTATGTTATTTCCTTGTCGTGTGCTGTTTCTTTTATACGCTTCCGTAAATTATTTACCATATGCCATATACTGCAAATAAAGCTTCATTCTTCCTTTCATTCATCCAACTTACAAATCCGGCACACGCTGGGTTAGTATTAGGTTAATTCAAATGAACCATCAACGTGTTGAACACCATATCTATCAAGCTCCCTCTTGAGTAGTTGAGATTAAGTATTATGCCCAAGGACACAACACAAATGGCACCTGTCCGGAACAAATCTAGGGCCTTCTGATTCGAAGTCCAATGTTTAAACCAATAAATCTATGTAGACCGAATCAAGCTGATGAGAGATACTTGCTCAGTGTTGTGGAATATTTCACTCCAAGAAGGGATCGAACTCATGTCACTGCAACCGGATGTGCTTATTTGTGAGCCAATACGCTAAAAAAGGTCTAGCTTTGAGATAACCAGTCTAATTCTGTTGTGGCTTGGAAACAGTCTAGCCCTCATATGTTTAGATTCGCTCGTTTGAAATATTTCAGTTGGTTCGAAAAGCAAACCAACGGTTGTCTTTTCCAACCAACTGATATATTTTTGTTTATATTTTATATCTGAAAGGGGGCGCGGTGGCTCAGTGGTAGACTGTTGGACTTCTGTGCTAGAGGTCCTGAGTTCGATCCCCGTCCGGGACGATCCCCGTTGTTTCCTTGGGCAAGGCACTTTATCTCGGTTGCCTACATGGGGATGCGATGACGCCGTGTACTAAAGCGTACTGCACGTCGATGGTGCACCTGTCTTCAACCGCTGTAACCCTGCTTGAGCGGAGCTTTAACAGAGTTAGAATGTTGAAGAGCTGACAGTTACTCGTCGATGCTCGGTGGTTCTCTCCGGGTACTCCGGTTTCCACGACCCGTAAAACTGTCACGGTCGCGATTAGCCATTGTACATAAGTATGTGACCTTAAACACCAATAAATAAATAAATATCTCTGAAAAATTTCTGTGAATGAAAGCTATGAATATTGCTCAAATCAAGACGTGATTTGATAGACATTTTGAAGATATTACAATCAGAAATGAAAACCCGTCACCGCAATAGTTTTATGATTATGCCAGGTAGTTCCTCGAATTAAGAATTTTTTTATTGGGGTTCAATGACACTTTCGAGAGCCAGTGTCACCTTGTGTCGGACAGTATTACGGGTGGGGGAAGTCGGAGTACCTGGGAGAACCACCGAACAACGTCGAGCAACTGCCATTCCCCCCAACGTACTAACTCCACACAAGCAGGGCTAGCATTGGTTGAAGACAAGTGCACCGTTGACGTACAATACGTCTTAGCACACATTACCACCGTGTCCCCACGTGGACAATCAGGATTAAGTGCCTTGCTTAAGGACACAACGCAGTTAGCCCTGGAGGGAATTGAACCGAGCACCTTTCGGTTTGAAGTCCAATTCCGTAACCGCGCTCCCAGTTATGTAATTAAATACTTATTGAATGGACTATCTATAACTGGGACAGAAAAGAATACCTGTATATCTTTGTAAGTGAAGACAGGGCACATTTCACCAACGGTCGTCGCGCAAATTTTCACAAAAAAGTGGCTAAACAAACAGACCATAACTTCGTCGAATACCAAACAGAATTAGACTGGTGATCTGAGTCCTTGATACAAGGATTAATTGTTAAATCGACCAGCCTCACAAGTTTCTCAAATGGTGAGAGCGTGTGATTTTTTTTTTAATTTTGATCAAATCGGAAATTGCATCTGATGATTTGCGCAATGGGTAAGATGGCGATCTTTTCCAAATCCATTCCCAGATATAGGCCCCAATCTGCATTTCATAAAGAACCAGGATAATAAATGCCAGACTAGTGTAGTCACGGGCTCTTACTGAATCATTGAAACGATTTAAATGATTGATTCTTTCATCTGCATTGAAAATATTTACTTCGTTGCGTCAGAGACTGCCTGTTGGGAAGAATTCTCTCAGCGTGCTCCTCTTCGTAAATACTCCAATCAAGGGGACTAATTTAATTTCACAATCTAACCTGGGGCCGGGAATGCAATAATTAGTCCACCAACAACGTATGTAATGATAGTTTAACAGCAAAGTCCTTTTAAGCTCAGTTTATCTCAGTCGAATCGATATATGCCTCTTACCATTTTTCGAATCGTACAATTTGCAATAGAACCGCGTTCAAGAGACAAATTTCAAACAAATTCATCGGTGCGTACATGAAGGATATTCACTGTAATAATCCGTATTGTCACGAGTGTAGCCGGTAGTGTTGAGAGCACTTCTTTGTATACAATGAAATAAATAAATAAATAAATAAATAAATAACTAAATAAATAAATAAATAAAACAAAAATATAATCAAATAAATCTCTTTTATTAGCAAGATTGGAGCCGATACCTAGTGTCTCACGTGGGAATCTACAAAAATAATGGGTATTTATGCGGCTGACTAAACTTGACTTGCTGAAAATATAACTGACAACATGTACTTAACAATGACGATAAAGGTGATCTTAAAAATTCATGGCGAAAATAATAAAGTATTTCGTCTGATACCTAATTGTCTTTCAAGCTCGTCACAGCATTCTCCCTACCAAGCACAACCAAATAGTATTCGAGATAGATAGATTCTTTTGCCCTGGTAAATGGTGGGGGCGATGGGGAGTCTGAATTACACAGCAGCCATCAAGTCCCATATTTGTCATATACGATGTGTATGTTTCAAAGTGGTCCAAGTAATATACAGTAGTCCATGCACTCTGTTTAAATTTTTACAATGTCCAGCACAATATTGATATAGAATTTTAATTGGGGATAACAGGAAGACAGCCAGTCTGGCTTTGTTGTTTCCCACAATAAACATGTATTTTCATGTAATTTTATCATTGTCATTATTGTTTATTATTATGTATATGTTTTATTGTGAAATAAAGAATCAATCAATCAATCAATTAATTAATTAATCAAACCTGCAGCATCATTCAAATTTTGTTGGCCTAATGCCATTTTTTCATCAAACTAATACTCTGGACAATTTGAGGTTATCACTTGATTAGCTTCATATCACAGCTGATGTGAAGTTACCTCGGGTTAATATCGCGGCCGATATGAAACTAACCACGTTATAACCTTTTTGTTTATTAAACCAACACAAGTAATTATAAAATGTTCTCAAATCAGTGTTATTGTTTCTCATTCCTCTCACCAAGTCCCAATTTTCTACTTTCAGTTGAGCTATCCGAACGACTCTCCATTGGGGAAGCCGCGACGTTCGAATAGCTGACTGAACCAGACTTATCTCTTCTTCCACTTTTGTTTAAACAATATTTATTCAATTAGTATGCTATATGTTACAATACTGAACACCAAGAAAAGTGACAATATATAGAGAGAACACGAAGAATATAACATATACTAACAAAAAACCATATTATTATGTAATGAGGGGGGGGAGGATCTGACAGAAAGCTGGGAGCTTATGTTAGTTATCTTCCACTTTCGACGAGTTCCTGCTTACGACTCTCAATCTTTGTTTGCGTTGAATTTTCTGTACAACTCTCTTATCTCCTCGCTTCATCCTCTTCCAACTTCATCACCAAGGCATGCCTTCTTCGAAGGCATGCCTTGGTGATGAAGTTGGAATTTTAGTCAGTCGGAATTATAGTTAAAAAAAACTCAATATTTCTTGGAAATGTATAAGTGAATGAATAAAATACACATGTCGCAGTCTTGACGTAACATCTTATTTAATTAACACATAATGTACCGGTACTGTAAATCAATCAAGTTGGGGTCCTAACAGCCTGAATCGGGTACTACAGACTCTCCACTTGTATTATCGATCGTGTGTGTTTCACAAGTCTAAGAACCACGTCTAGTCTTTATAGAAAGCACGTGATTATTAGCTAAATAGAATTGATATCCGAGACTCCAACACTGACGAAAATGTCCGGACTGGCAACAATTCACAAGACTTCTTGGAAATCCATTCTTGAATGAATAATATATAAATATTGTAGTCGTGACCCAACGTCTTCTTTGATTTAAAACATACCGTATTGGTTCTCCAAATTGGTCATGCGCAGCCCGAATCGAGAGCTGAAGACCCTTATTTGTTATGCCTCAAAGTTAGTCTAATCAGAACGGTGGAATACCATCCGCGTGTTCAGCCGTATCTGGTAACTCACCCAGATATTATTTGATATCAGGTGAGTAGCAGCCATTAATATTTTGATCAAATTGATGCATTTCTACTCGCATCGAATTTTTGAAAATTTAAATTAAAACAAAATGAGACAATTTAGGTACTAAAAATAGTCTCAAAGTACCGTATTTATTAATTTAAAACAAGAACTATTTAAAAAATTAACAGAAAATAGTATTTGTGGTCTCAAAAGTTCTTTTTTTGTTTTTATGACTCGGTTCCGTCTGTACTATGATCTATCGGTTTTTATGCTGAAGTGAACATTTTCTGTACAGTGTACTAAACAGATTAAAAGTGATTTTTTGAACATTTAAAAGTGCTTCGTGAACCCTTTTCAGGTGGCAATGACATTAAATGTATATAAAGGTATGTATTCAGATATGTTTGTAACGACACGTTTCATATTGTAAACAAATATCGTACTTTGAGCAGCGACGATTGTTTACTGTCCCCATGGATTCATACCGGAGCCAGTTACTGTTGATGATTCTACACGATGCTATCAACAGCGATTTCTAAAGAATAAATTGTTTCTCGTGAAAATGTATTAATCCCCTCGATATACAATAAAAGACTTGGATACATTTCTGCTTTATTCACCTGGTAGAGTGATAAATTTTCCCTATAGATTTAACACTGAAATAATTTATTTCCATAGTAGAGACGTATTTGTTGACCTCTGACCTCTACCGCATTCATGTAGCATCAATCGTTGTTTTCTTTAAACCATTTTGAAAGTATTACACAATGCCAGTAGAAAACACCACACATTGTTCCTTTAATAAACAATGTTTGCACGTTTAGCTCAAGTTTGTAGGGAAATTATTTTTAGACAGAAATGTATCACTGCGCCTTTTTCATTTTTGGCAATTTTGCTTGTCATCGAATTGGACCTATGTGCTCCTCACTTCTCGCTGTGTTTTGTAGCGAGTAATAGCACGATTTAACCCGTTATAATGATATCCTGTAATCGTTGTGGTGGATTGGTAAATATAGAATAAACGTATAGTGTTTTCAAGTAAAATAATTATTCGACGAGTAGGATTAAGAATGAAACTGACGAGCCTCTGCGAGTCGGCTTCATTCTTAATTCTACGAGTAGAATATTTTTTTTACTTGAAAACACTATACGTTTATTTTGTTCATCCAACAAATCTTCTACAGGACAGTCACGGCGAAATCGTGCTGTTACTCGCTACAAAACACAACCAGAAACGATGATCACACAGGTCCAGTTCGAAGACAAGCAAAATTGCCAAAACTAAAAAGGGCGCAGTGATACATTTCTGTCTAAATATAATTCCCCTACAAACCTGAGTTAAACTTGCAAAAATACTTTATTAAATGAACAGTGTGTAGTGTTTTCTACTGGCATTTTGTAATACCTTCAAAAAGGTTTAAAGAAAACAACAACTGAACTGTTAATTATACTACTCGAATGCGGTAGAGGTCAGAGGTCAACGAGTCCGTCTCTACTATAGGAATAAATTCTTTCAGTGTAAAACTTATGGGGAAAATTTATCATCCCACTAGGTGAGTAAAGCAAACATTTAGCCAAGGGTTTTATTGTTCAAATAAACAGCCATTTACGGGATAAAAAGTTGTAACTAACTAATTAATCGTTATAACTATTTAAATGGACGTGTTTGTTTCTCTGATAAGATTTTATTGATTAGTTTTTTTTAAAAATCCATTATTATCTCAGGGGCTCCCTGCAAGAATTAATGTTCACAGCGATCTGAAGTATACATGTACCCTCGTCAGATGAACTTGATAAATTATTTCACGTCCTTCAGAATGGGGAATGTTTGAATTAGTGAAAATATGTAATGCCATCTTAATAGCACAGTCCTTTTCAGTAACCTTTTCTCAGTCGAAACAATATTTACCACTTACCACTTATCGAATCGGTCACGCCCACAACATTATTCTAATTTTGTACTATCATTGGTTCTATTACTCGGAATTCTTCACTGCAGTACACTAATAGGTCCCTTTCTAATAAGGGGACATGCTTCAGCGATTGTCCCAGATGTGTACACCGAACCGTTCCTAGTGCGATTTAGTCCTTTTTCTCAATTACAGCCACTAATTAATATTAACTCTTTAAGATCTAAACAGTTTTCGTATATGACAATGTATCTGCCAACTAAACGCCCTGTGACGTATTTATTATGCACGGCATGCTAAAATGTCACTGGAGAAGTTAACTCATCGAATAGTTAAATTATGCGCACTTTTCGGCATCTTGGGCTGGTTTGTAGCCTAGTATTTGGATTTTCCTGAACGCTCGAGTCGAGGCTTCTCTCTTGAAGTTAAAGGATTAGCTTTCGCTATGAAATGTGGGAAACTCCACCTCAATAAACGATGAACGCCATATTTTAAAATATAATAAACCTTTACACCAAGAGGGATATTTAATTCACCAGTAATTATTACAAATGTAACAACCAAATTCCCGTTGACGAAACACACAGTTGCTCCACTTCGAAAGACAGTATTCAGTAAAGTGAATCCCAGTGACGAAATTTTTTTTGAAGTGTAACGTCATCACTGACCTCAATATGGAGAACAATGAACGCTATTCTATTTTTCAATTTGCGTCTCTCCATCGATAAGGCAAATGAAAAAGTTCCTCTTAAAATAGTTTTATAACACATTTTGTGGTCAATATTGTGAGATAAATTTATAATCACCACAGTGTGTGTCTCCGGAAATTCTGATCAAGTCTCGTTGTAGGCACAGAATCGCATTTCGACTCGCCCTAACGGCCTCGTCGAAATACTGTTCTGTTCCTACAACTCGACTTGATCTGAATTTCCAGAGACACACACTGTGGTAATAATCTGTGTGTATCCAACATAATACCATACATTATGTACCGAAAATGGAATGAGTGAAACACGGAACGGGATACAAAACCTGATTGAAAGAGCCATGTCCATTCTACTTTTAACCCCTCGAACCCGAGAGACCACTTTTCTGGCCAGGAACATGATACGTCATAATTTCCTTAAGTAGGATGGTCGCTCAGTTAATGTACGAAGTAGACCAATCAATATTTTCAACTTTTACCCCCAAATAATGAATATAGACTCTTCTAATTGCTGCCATTGGACTGACATGGAAGATACCACCAGAATTCAAGGATTAATCCAGAACTGCAAGCGGTCGTTGAAAGAATACTTAACCCTTTACCCAACGTAACGGCCAAAACCGGCCAGCGCTATTCTCAAAAATCGCCAATTAATTTTCAAAATATTTTCATTTTTTGTCTCAAAAACATAGGTTATGACCCCTCGTGGGAACGAGCTCGTCGAGCTCGTTCCAACGAGGGGTCATAACCTATGTTTTTGAGACAAAAAATGAAAAAAATTAGTTATTCAAGAATTTTGTTTGCAAGTGTCGTCTGCTTTTCATGTTAGGTAAAGGGTTAAAACGTGTTCTAAGTCAAGACTCTGTCACGATCCTGTTTTCAACTGCAAGCGACAGAACGAAAAATGATGTACATCTTACAAATATATATCGTTATTTACTGGTCTGGGTTCTGCAATATTTCCTTTGATGAAAGAGATGAAATTGGTGAATCTTGAAATGTTTTGTCTATTGCTCGTGTCCGAGAGTGTGTTCCAGAATAATACGAGTCATGACATAAATAATACAAGAAGCTTGCGTGACGATTTATTCTTCAGATTTGAGACATATCGCAGACCTATTAACAACCAGAGTGAACCAATCCAAGTGAGAGTCAGGTTCATTTTACTAAATGTTGCGAAACTGGATGTTGCAACACAGATACTTAACATAAACGGATTAACCATGTTCTCCTGGACAGATGATTTGCATACGTGGAACCCGATCGATTATGGAAGTCTCGAAAATCTTTGGATATATGCAGATAATATTTAGTCTCCTCATTTAGGTGTAGTAAGCAGGGCCAAAAAATACTCATATATCGACATTGAAGGTAGCCGTGCCTTCCTTTCCTATAATGGAAATATCGAAATGTTTGGAACAGCAGATTTTGAGACTCTTTGTAAAATAGACATAACCTCGTTTCCATTTGATGAGCAGATTTGTAATCTTTTAATGTCAGCAGTTGATGATATCGGGAACGTTATTTTACGAAATGACTGCATTGCTAAAGATTTTACTTCGGGCCTAGCTAATGCCACACCAGAAGAATGGATACTTAAGGATATAAGAATGGAAATAAAAAACTATACATACAATGGGTGGAAGTTCGATGTTTTATCCATTGTCATCAAACTTGAACGTAAACCATTGTTCTACATTATAACAATTATCGTACCGCTTCTCGTGATATCATTGGCTAATGTTTGTGCCTGTTTTATACCAATTGATAGTGGAGAAAACATGTCATTTTGTGTTGCTGTATTTCTATCCTATTCGCGCTTCTTTAGCCTGATTTATGATATAATGCCGAACACTGGGGGATCAGTTGCAATATTAGCAATACACATTGATATTATGTTTATCATCAGCTTGTTTACCACGTGCGGAGCGGTAATTGTGTAGGCATATCAGCGTAATAAATCTCGAAACAGAGTTCCAGCGTGGATCTTGACTTGTCTGTGTCTGAGAAAAAATAAATGCAATGCAAAAGATGAGCTGAGTGATAACATATCGCGGAGTGATGGAAGCGAGACGAGAACGAGATCCAGCAACAAAGAAGACGTAACACAATTAGACTGGAAGCTTGTTGGTGATAGATTGAATTCATTACTTAGAACAGTTAACATATTGTTTGTATGTTTAAACCAATATAATTTCTATCCTTTCTGCGGTGACAACCAGTTGGGTTAAAATTTAAATCAAATCAACTGGGTTGAGTGAATATGAACCCAGTTGGGTTCATATTCACTCAACGCAGTAGATTTGGTTGATTTTCCCTAACTTGTTTTAGGGTGTATTAGAGCCCCAAGCAGTGACCAAGAACCGTTGTGGAGTGGTCACAGAAGATGCGTGCGTCCAAAACGTTTCCTAATTTTTAAGAAATAGATGAGAGAGATATATATATATATATATGTATATAGAGAGACACAGAGAGAGAGAGAGCCAGAGACAGATATAGAGAGGCAGATCCAGAGAGAGAGAGGGGGCAGAGAGAGAGAGAGAGATAGAGAGAGAGAGAGAGAGAGAGAGAGAGGAGAGACAGCGATATTAGGTCAACAACTTCTTCACCAATATATTTTTACACCTTAATACTACTACCAGTCATCAGAAACATTGGGAGCGCGGTGGCTCAGTGGTAGACTGTTGGACTTCTATGCTAGAGGTCCCGAATTCGATCCCCGTCAGGGACGACCCACGTTGTGTGCTTGGGCAAGGCACTTTATCCCGGTTGCCTACATGGGGGCACGATGACGCCGTGTACTAAGGCGTACTGCACGTCGATGGAGCACATGTCTTCAACCGCTGTAACCCTGCAGGGGCGGAGCTTGAATAGAGTTAAAATGTTGAGGAGCTAACAGTTGCTCGTCGATGCTCGGTGGTTTACTCCGGCTTCCTCCACACGTAAAGTTACCACGGTCACGATTAGCCATTGTGCATAAGTATGTGACCTTAAACACCAATAAATAAATAAATAAATAAATCTGAAACATTCTATTTTGTGTTCCGCGGATTGAAAATTGTTGAGGATGAGAAGTCAGGGGTGAACAGACTCGTTACTCTTAAGATATGAACTAAAAGTTCCTCGATTGATTTGTCCCTTCCTTCTACAGCCTCTCAAATCGAGAAAAGTACACACATATGTCTCCATATTTAACAAATATCTCGACCGGACCGAAACATTATTAAATATGGTGCTAAAATGTGCACTTTTCTCAATGTAGAGATGCGAAAGTCATAAACAAAGCTTTGTGTATAAATTCCTGCAATGGCACTAGGTCACATGGACAAACAATGATATATATCACCAGTGAGTGGGTGCCCTTCTACGATTGTGTCCCCTCCCCGACCAAGGCGTTGTGCACTAAGACGTACTGCACGTCGATGTCGCACTTGCCTTCAACCAATGACAAATAATGAAATAAATAAATAACCGTCCGCCATCAGTGTAACACACCAATGTAAAATAAACTATGATTGTACATAAACTATTATTTTAGACCATTTTTCTCTGAATCCAGATTGCCCACGGCGGGGCTCGATAGCGACGAGGTGACCCTGGCTATCGAAAGTGTGCTTAAACTTCAATAAATAGAAGATATGGAATGAGTGGTTTTCTCATATAATATTTATGAAACGATTCTAAGAATTTTCCGTTTTGGCGAGCCTCTGGCGAGCCCAAACGGAAAATTCGGGCGAGTTTCATAAATATTATATGAGAAAAACACTCATTCCATATTTTATTTATCATATGACACACACACGCACAAATTAGCCACTTAGTATGACTTTTTAACCCTTCACCTATATGAGTTGCAGACGGAACCTGGAAAAAACATCCTTGTATGACTAAAAATTTTCATTTTTTGCTTCCAAAACATAGGTTATGACCCCTCAAGGGAACGAGCTCGTCGAGCTCATGACCCCTCACGCGAACGATCTCGTCGAGCTCGTTCCAATGAGGGTTCATAACCTATGTTTTGGAAGCAAAAAGTGAAAAAAATAGGAAAGAATGAAATGCGTTTTTCTTGTAGGTAAAAGATTAATACAATATAAACCACCCAAAATAGGACAGATGACGTAAATTCTCCCAACTGAAATTATGCAAATGTGACCTAGTTGTATATTGTTTGGCCAATAAAATTGTCCGGTTTTGAAATTGACCAATGAAAGCTCCCAACTCTAATTATGCAAATTATGCAAATGTGGCCCAGTTGTATTTTGTTCAGCCAGTCAAATTGTCTAGTTTTGAAATTGACCAATGAAATTGACAGAAGGCTTTATTTATCACTGATTAATATGAAAACAAAGTATCAAATGTTGTAAAGTGAACAAAACGCACGAGTCATATGATAAATAAATATCTCGGTTACAAATAAGGTGTGTCATAGAAGCCTCACTGATGTTTATTGCAATGTTTCCTAAAATATAGCCGTACAATTCCATGCAATGGGTGTAACTAGGGTTTTATGGGGTGTGACAGTCCCCACATATTTTCCAATCGGGATTTTCGTCTAGATTTGAATCTTAGATATCGCTTCGCTTTTGCTTCCATTGACTACTTAGCTTTATATCACACAAATTCGGTCCCAGCATGACCCATTTGGGGTCCGGTGCATACTAATTAAACAAGAAGGTTGAGAAATCCATGCGGCATTATAACTACATGTATGTAGCCACAAACGAATTTCCGGTGTTATTTCACGTCAATCCCGACTGTCAAAGATTTCAGCTACACCATCAAGGCATATTTTCGGAGAAGGCATGCCTCGATGATGTAGTTGGAATAATATTTTATCAATCGGATCTTTAGTAATGTACAAATTTAGTTTACATCACCACCCAATCAGTCATCCTCGCGACACCCATATCTATGTAGATTACGTTATCCATTCTTAAATATGCTTCATATTATTAACTACTAAATGTTAGCCAAATAGCCGACCGAGCAGCTAGAAAAAACAGTTTGTCAAATAGACGACAGAGCAGGTCAGACCTCCCGAAATTCATTTATTTAAATGCAAATCATTTGGTATTCAGTATAAAACTTTGTACATAAAAACCTGAAATGTACAGAACTCTGATGCCTGTATGCTCATCCTTGATATAAAACGCCGCCCAGGAAAACCTAGAGATAAAATACCTTTGTTATATTGAAGGAAAAACCCTAGAAACCTGCGTCCATCAGCAACAGCGAAGTAAGTCTGAAACCTGCGTGCATTGGCAACTGTGAAGTTCGTCTCAGGGAAGTTACTGGATTTGTAACTTGGAAAAATACAAGTAATGGGATATACACGGCTAACTAATGTATATCCTTTCTAAGACGTTTCACTCTGGTTGGTGTAACATTTCACAAATAATGGGATATACACGGCTAACTAATGTATATCCTTTCTAAGACGTTTCAATAAAGAGCCAAACTTTCAAAGCCACAGGCATCCCTGTACAGGTTCCGAGGCATTTGGAATATAACACATTCCAGTCTGTTTAACAGAGGTCTCAGAGTTGAGCCATCAAAAAGATTCACAGGTCGAGTTGTGATTTTCAGGCTGTTTTTTTTTTTTTTAAATCCAGGATGACAAAGATTACTCTCATAGGAGCGACTAAGGCGTGCTAATTGCTCTCCTGAACTATTTTTCATTGTTTTGCCCCACAAAATCCCCTGAATGTCAAGTAGATGGTGTGTGTTCTCCAATGCATTCAAGCCAAGTAATGACAATAAACTGGTGTTGAATCTATGTTTTTTTATAGACCCTTCTATCCCAGTATTGGCAGATTGCGCAAGAAGTTCTGCCTGGATTCCAGGCAGAACTTCTTGCTCAGTCTGTCTATACGGAGGTGGAAGGGGTTTCAAAAATTCGAACATTTCGTTTCGTGAGAACAGACACTGCTGTATGCAAAACCGAAATAATATTATTACAGAAAAAATAATATAGACATTAAGAACGTGATTTGATTTGGAAGGGTACTTCGGTTTATTGATGGACCAACAGAAATGATTAACATCCCGGCTCGTCCCGGACTTTTCAGAAATATTAAATTTACTTTCTTGAGGGTTCAACACCAAATACAGGGTTAATACCATTTCTGTTTTACCCTTCGCGAAGGGAGCCGTGGGAGGGTCCGAGATCCCATATCGAAAATGACTGAAAGTAGGCTCGCAAAAAATACGTGGGATTAGTGTTAGCATTCGCCGCGCGCAAAAAAAAATTGCCTACGTCAACTGTCCATCACTGGATATTGTTTGGAAAATAATTTGTAACAAAGTTGTATTTATAGTAACAGTTCAGTGACTCCGACTTCACATTTTACTGAAATATTAACACTGTTATCCACTAGTAGTGTGACCTAATCTGTTATTCTGATCAGCATGTGTCAGATAAAACAACGGTGAGCTTGTGGCCGCAGTTTGAAAATCAATTGGTTCTTCCCCTTCTTTCTATTTATTTATTGGTGTTTAAAGTCACACATTTTTGCACAGTGGCTAATCATGTCCACAACATGAGTATCAACTCAAGACCAGGGGTGAGAGTTAATAAGCCATGTTGCCCATTGTAGAGAAGGTTTGCACCCCCAAGCACTGGAGACTGGGCAACAATCCTCGTGTTGAACAAAAGTTATTTCCCGAAACCAAAGTTCTGTTTATAGTGACTGTTCCTTGTCCTTCGATCATATGATTGTTAACTGAAAGATCGACAGGATCCTTCCACAGAAGAGTCCATTCTGTAAATACCGTGAGGTTGTAACATAAAAAACAAACCTTATTGTCTAGAAACCAATTTCGACGAAGTTCTATTTCAGGTAACAATCCCGTAATCTTCGCTTACTGGTTTCAAACTCCAAAATCGATAGGTTTGTAAATACTTTCTGCACGGTTGGTTGAGCTGAGATAAATACAACTGATGTTATCGCTTTCAACCAAACAGTACTATTTTAGTAGCATTGGCCTTGACCTTAGGCCGGCAAACCTGAAAACCGACAGAGTTCCTTCCCTTCCACGAGGGAACCAACTCTGTAGGTTTGCTTGATCTGCGTTACATATAACCAACGTCATTATCCAAAAACGGAATTGCTAACGTCCACCCCCAACCTTCCTCCCGGTTCATTACCCTTAATTTATTTATTTATTTATTTATTTATTTATTTATTTATTTATTTATTTATTGGTGCTTAACGCCACTGTAATATCCAAGGCTATATCGTAGCGATAAAGCAACTAATGGGGTAGAATAGAACATTATCTTTTATGAAATTAAATAAATGACTCTAAAGTTAATAAAACGTTAGATTGGCAGGAAAAGAAGTAGCGAGGGCACCTGTGAATAACAATACAAGTATCTGAATGAATACCATGTACATCAACCTGTTTATTAAAAAATGTTTATAGATGAGATCTAATTAAAAAATAAAAACAATTAGAACTTACTGAAAGCATCCCTGACGTTTTTCGTCATGAAAAACGTCTTTAGTTAAAGTTATTTCCCTTGAAATATTAGACAAGCGTCGATGGTCCAATTAAGAAGCAAGTAAGTGTTAAGAAACAGCTGACACCTGTAGAAAATAAAGCCAAGTTTCATCTTGTTACTTTTATTTAACGAAAATAACAGACAGCTCACTGAGGTAAAGGTAACAAAAAGGAAACTTGGCTTTTATAGCAAGCTAATGTGATATTAGTAGAAAAGAAATCCAAGTTTCATTTTATTACTTTTAATAAACGAAAACAGACAGCTTCACGAGCTGTCTGTTGTTTTCGCTTATTAAAAGTTGCAAAGGGAAATATGGCTTTTTATTGCATGCTAATTAGAGGCAACTACTTCATTGATAATTCGTTATTAAGAATACCTATCCATATGTCGCCTCCCAACACTAAGTGAGCGTTCACTTTGGCTCTCTTGTTTAGAGAATGTGTTTGACGGTAATTTGCAAGTTTTTATGAGAATGTGTTTTTGCAGTGATTTGCAAGTTTTTGTTCGTGCCAGAAAACAAATAGCAAATCTCAGTTCCTCGACATTTATATTAGCAAAGCAGACAGTATGTGCATTATATGTCACGATGCGCACACTGGTAATACAATGAACAGAACAAACAGTTATAGAATATCAAAAGATTTATTTTTAAATGGCTTCCAACCGAGAATAATAGTCCAACGCACAAACTGATTTGGAAACAAATTGTAAATTTATTTATTTATTTATTTATTTATTTATTTATTTATTTATTTATTTATTTATTTATTTATTTATTTATTTTTTGGTGTTTAAGGTCGCATATTTCTGCACAATGGCTAATCGTGACCATGTCAGTTGTACGGGTGGAGGAAGCCGGAGTACCCGGAGAGAACCACCGAGCAACGACGAGCAGCTGCCAGCTCCCCAACATCGTAACTACGCACTGCAGCACAGACAGGGTTAGATTGGTTGAAGACATGCGCACCATCGACGTGCAGTACGCCTTAGTGCACGGCGTCATCGTGCCCCTCGTGTGGACAATCGGGGTTAAGTGTGTTGCCCAAGGTCACAACGCCGGGGTCCGAATCGGCAGCTCAGAAGGTCACCATCTAAGGACTTACCGGGTTCGACGTTGCTTAACTTCGGCGATCGACGAGAACCGGTTACCGCAACGCCACCGCGCCCCCGACAAATTGTAAATAAGCCAGTTTCTGGGTATTTATACTAATCAACAGGAAATGCCAGAAGTTTGTGAAATGAAGCGCACACCGATTAGGATTATACAAATTCGGTAACCTTTCGAAATTTTACTTTTATATGAATTTAGGCGTCATTTTGGACATTTTTCAGAGAAAACACTCATTTTCTCAAGTGCACTGCTCCGTATAAATAGTATACATAACTATGAAATGAAATTTCAGACACTATCATATTTGTACCAGGATTCTATTAATCCTTTGCTCTCTATTGCTATCTTCCATGCCAGTTCAATTGTAGCAATTAGAAGAGTCCATATTCATTATTTAGGGTAGACCATCAATATGTTCAGCGTGCAGCCTCGGGGCTGCACGCTGAAAATATTGATTGGTCTACCCCACACATTTACTGAACAGCCATACTATTTAATGACGTTATGACGTAACATACCGCTGGACGGAAAAACGACCGCTAGAGTTTAAAGAGTTAAATGCAATTGTACAATTTTTACTGACCGCGCGCTCTTCAAAAATTATACAGATTTACACTCAGACAAAACCCGTATCTAAAAATGCAATCAGCACGCTAAAAACTAAAGTGTTAAAAACTACACTTGAAGTGCTGTATTTAACACTTACTAAGTGCTGAACTAGCACTTTGTTCAAGTGTAGATATCCCAGAACTTGACAGGTGTTGACAATAATACCACTTGACAAGTGTAATGTCGCGACACTTAGAAGGAAACAACGCAGATGACGCGGATCAGGCTCGAACTCTCGAGCCTGATCCGCGTCATCTGCGTTGTGTCCTTTTAATTATGTACCCACCAAGCGCAAATCAAATTATGGACGATTCTGGAAGAACCACCAATGCTTGACACATGGGAAGTGCCATCCATTCAAGTTTCAGATGTCTGACGATTGTAATGTCTAAGTGCTTAAAGCATTGCACTTTGAGTGTTAAAATCACACCCTAAGAGTTAGAATGGGTTTAACACCTTGAAAGTGTCAGTTTTAACACTTTAGTTTTTAGTGTGAGTTTCATTTCAGCCGACGACAAATTCGTGTCGGCAGCCGTTGTGGTGGTGTTGGAACGTCAACGTCGCCAAATCAAACTTTGTCCGATTTGAATGACATTTTACTGTGATGTAGAGCTTGAAAAATAAAAAGACAACTGTTTTATATATTTTAATTAAACGTCATTTTGTACGTTTTTACACCACTTTATGTTTTTACACACCCTCCCATTTTGTAAGAGCCCTCTACAGCTACAACTCCAATTGACACCCCAATAATATTTTACACAATTCTAGATGAATAGTTGAAGTGATGTCTCGTCACATTTGAATTCACATTGTCTGTCAAAAATTAACACTGCAATGAAATTCTCACCTTCGGTCGAAAATCGTCAAAATTAAATTTTACGCCACGAAGTTGAAATTCTGGGACTTAATGGAACACGAGGTCCAAAATAGTAAATTAAAAACTTTGGAAAATTCGACATCAGGAAACGGGAATATGACGTAAACTACGCCAGGGTATACTCTCACATTTTGTGAGCTCCCCTGGCCCAAGAACTACAACACATACCACCTTAATAATTCATATACTCCTACAGCAATAGTTAAAGGGAGGTCGTCTAGTTGCATTTAAATTCACATTGTCGATCCACATTTAACCCTACAACGAAATTGCCACCGACGGCCGGAAAACGTCAAAGGAATTTCACGACACGAAGTTGAAATTAAACGCCTTTATAATATTTGTGGTCCCAAATACAAAGTTGAAAGATTTGAAAGACATCAGATACGGGGGATATGACTTAAACGAAGTCGTGGATAATCCATTGTATTTTTTGAGCACCCCTAGCCCCCCCCCCCCCCCCCCCAAAAAAAAAAAAATAGCCAACACATTATAAAATATTGTGATGAGTTGACGCGGAGCGTCGAGGTTGAACCCATAGCCCAAAACCTACATCGTGAAACACGAGAGGCTTATTTACTAAACCTCTGATTGTTAAAAGTTGCCTTGTTCAAGCCTTGTGTGTGACTGCTTTGTTCAAGGCAACTTTTAACGATCACAGGTTTAATAAATAAAACTCCCGTGTACCTTACGACGGCACTGGATAAATAATCAATAAACCAGATAAACTTATTCCATCTCAGTTCAAATCGTAATTTGGTTTGTAATTTAAACAACACTTTATCCGGAACACCGTCTGCTCCACGTGCAGAAAATCCAGAAAAAATTAAGCGGCTTGCTAGTCACTCCTTTGATGAAGCAATTACGAAATGGGTGACGTTATTTCAAATATATCGCGCTGTGACATCAGACGGTAACATTTGCTACTGGAGCCGTAAACATACAAGAAACTACGCCAGCTCTTATCCAATCAGAGGTCGAGGATTTTACTCTTATTGGGACATACCTCTATATTATTTTGCACACTCCTAGACGAATACATGAAGTGATATGTGATATGTCACCGCTTTTACAACACGAACCCGCTTTTTTCCATATCAAATCGGAAAAGAGAGTCTGTGAATGTGCATGTGCTGGTTGGTGGGAGGGGGGCGGTAACTCACCATGCACACGTGCAGTTTCTGAAATTCTAAACAGCACGACCGAGCTCGACAGAGTTAAAAGAATAAACGATGAAAATTTGGAGTGACTGTTCCGGAACTTTGGCCACAGCTTACTAAACGGGGGTGGGGGGTCCTGTATTCCATGTGTCAGATACGCAAATGTTGAAAGCTGTTGGAGGCCACGGTGGTGAGTTTAACCGGGCGGCTTGGAACTTTAGAAGGCGACAGACTCCTTCCGCTCAAAGTGGGTCAAACTGTCGTTCGCCATGCTTCGTTGGATCACTATTGGAAATTAGCTTGCGATTTTCCAAATATTTTAGTTGAAATTGCATTTCATCAATTAACGCACCCACATGTCACTCGCTCTGTAACATACACGTTCGCATACCATATATCACGGTCCGAATGACAAGGATAATGTTACATAGAGGATATGAAATGAGTGTTTTTCTTATATATTTATGAAACTCGTCCGAATTTTCCGTTTGGGCGAGCCTTTGGCGAGCCCAAACAGAAAATTCGGACGAGTTTCATAAATATTATATGAGAAAAAACACTCATTTCATATTCTATTTATCATATGACACACACACACGCACAAATTAGCCACTTAGTATGACTTTTTAGCCCATCACCAAACTTGAATTGCAGACGGCACGTGGATAAAAACATCCTCGTATAAATAAAAATGTTCATTTTTTGATTCCAAAACATAGGTTATGACCCCTCATTGGAACGAGCGCGACACGCTCGTTCCAATGAGGGTCATAACCTATGTTTTGGAAGCAAACCGTGAAAATATAAAAAAAATGAATGGCGTTTTTCTTGTAGGTAAAAGATTAATACAATATAACTCACCCTAAATAGGACAGATAACGTAAATTCTCCCTACAGAAATTATGCAAATGTGACCCAGTTGTATTTTGTTTAGCCAATCAAATTGTCCAGTTTTGAAATTGACCAATGAAAGCACCCAACTCTAATTATGCAAATTATGAAAATGTGGCCCAGTTGAATTTTGTTCAGCCAATCAAATTGTCTAGTTTTGAAATTGACCAATGAAATTGACTGAAGGCTTTATTTATCACTGATTAATATGAAAACAAAATATCAAATGTTTTAAAGTGAACAAAACGGACGAGTCATATGATAAAAAAGCTTATTCATCGAGTTAGCGAACTTTATGCACCTGTTTGTCACACAATTTATTATTCGAAATTTGTAAACACGCAGTACTTCTTTCGTTTAATCCCAACTAAACACAAGAACGCTTTTTGTACAAGCACAGGAACGCGAGAAAATACCCATAAAACACTCTTATTTTGTGCATGTATCATGCAATATCTTCGTATTACAACAGAAACAAGAAACATTCTGATAACAATCTCTTTCACTAAAGGAAAGTGAATCGAGCAACTGCTCTACAGTTCATTTGTGGCTCGATGGGCTTCAAGTCGTTCGAGCAATTTCTCATGGAACAATTACTCTCTTGGCTCTTTGGCTTATTTAGGAAAAAGACCTAATTACGGAATCCCATTTTTTGAAAATGACGGGACTTAGGCACCCCTTTTTCTGACATGAGTCGAAGAGTCGTATGTCCGAATCACTCGAACGAGCAATTACTCGTTAGCTCATTTGTTCGATGGACTTCGAGTCGTTCGAGTAATGAGTTACTCGATCGAGCAATTGCTCTAAGGCTCATTTTCTCGATGAGTTTCGAGTCGTTCGAGCAATTGCTCATGGAGCAATTACTCTCTTGGCTCTTTAGCTTATAAAGGGAATTTGGGATAGGTATGTCCTGGGGTGGCCTACTTACAGAATCCTTTTTGGGGAAACGTCGGGGGTTAGCAGAATCCCTTTTTTCCGAAATGAGTCGAAAAGTCGTATATGCGAGTCACTCGAACGAGCAATTACTCGTTAGCTCATTTGTTCGATGGTCTTCGAGTCGTTCGAGTAATATTTGGAGTCACTCGATCGAGCAATTGCTCTAAGGATCATTTGCTCGATGAGTTTCGAGTCGTTCGAGCAATTGCTCATGGAGCAATTACTCTCTTGGCTCTTTAGCTTATAAAGGGAATTTAGGATAGGTATGTCCTGGGGTGGCCCAGAAGGCTGGGCCAACCAAGTAATAGTATCCTTAGATAAGTATCCTACTTACAGAATCCCTTTTGGGGAAACATCGGGGGTTAGCAGAATCCCTTTTTTCCGAAATGAGTCGAAAAGTCGTATATGCGAGTCACTCGAACGAGCAATTACTCGTTAGCTCATTTGATCGGTGGACTTTGAGTCGTTCGAGCAATGACTTTTCAGTAACTGTTCGATAGCTTATTGGCTTTGGGAATGTTTTTGTTATACAGAAAGGAGATAACTCTGCTTACAGATTATGGGAAATCAAGCAATCTGATTGGTCAGGCTGCGCCAGTAAAGTGAACTACTTGGGTGATCTAGATAAATGAAACAACAAGAGGACTCGGAATAAGGTCAGAACTAACAAGAACACTCCAGAAAAGCTAAAAATAGTACCAAAAAGCTTAAACTGTTCCAGTTCATAGGCTCTCCTACTCTACTGGAGTATACTTCAGGGCAAAGGAGCATGGTCGGGTAGACGAAAACTATTGCAAAAAAAAAAGATAGAAGAAGAGAATACTGAAAGAATTCGAAACAGTAAAACTTGTCGGGTTTATTTAGGTAATTCGTGATACTCCGATTCAATCGGACATACCCTCCGAACATACCCCTGTCCTATAAGAAGCCTTTGGGTAACCAGCAACCACGTGCTGCCATAGAAACCAAGATGGCGGTCTCCAGAATACAAAATGGACGATGGAAACACGTATCACCCTTACAACACGCGCTGCGCATGCGCACTAACACCACATATCACTATGCGGATGACGTCACAAGTTGGTTGCTCACGCGGGTTTCCATAATAACACAACACGGCGCCACTGGGTCACGTGACTATGACGTCGCTTCCTAGGTCCGGCCAAACAGGCCCGATCCATACATCTGCTACTGAGGCGTATTAATTTAAATGCAGACAACGCAAAAGATCAGAAAATTCGAGTTTCAGAATACCTCACTGTATCACTAACGGGTTGCCCTGGAAACTATTGTGGTATAATAAAACCTGACATATTATGCACAGGCTAAGCAATCTCAAACAAGCACGACATTGCCATACATAATTAGCTAATTCTGAATTGTACTAATCTTGTAGCAACAATATAGCGATAGATGATGAAAGTGAAATAAACAGCGAGAATTACGCACTAAAGATCAGTAAAACGCATTCCATCACAGTACTGAACAAAACAAATGGCATTTGACATCGAAAACATCTTTAAACTTTTCATCAACCCTTTACCTAACGAATCGGCCGCATCCGCCCCCATAATCTGCAAATTTAGCGGTTGAAACAAATCTTATTTTTCACAAACTTTCAACAAAAACATATCATGTAACCCCTCATTACACGACTAGTTATGTTTATTCCATTAGTGGTTACTTCAGTACTGGCTGATTTCTATTACACTATTTGGAGACTGCCTTGAGGGAAAGGGTCAATTTTATAGTCAATTTATTTATTGGCGTTTAAGGTCAAATGCTTCTGCATAATGGTTAATCATGACCACAACATGGAGATAAAGTCAAGGTTAGTCAATCGTTTATACCCCATTTTGCTTATTTTAGAGGACTCCCAGCCCACGCATATGTGACTGGGTCCGATTTTACTAGTGAAACAGAGCTTGTTTACCACTGCTTCACTTCCCGAGGTTCCCGCAGATGAAATTTTATAGTTAAGGAGATCGAGAAAGCGCCGCTGGGAGGAATTATGAAACACTTTTTGAGTGAATGCTGGAGGATTAAGAGGGAGAGTGGGGGGGGGGGGGGGTAGCTCAACGAGGGATTGGGTAGATGTAGGACTCCTCGTAGAGGACCATGACAAATCAGCGGAAGACCAATGAATTATTATTACTGTCGATTCTAACACGATGTGACTCTCACTGTTAAAAGTGTAGTTAAACCCCATTAAACAAACTGGTTGATTGATATATACCTAGTATGTTTTGTTATCACATTACTGGTTAATATTACAATACTGGTTTATTATTACACTTCTCATTGCTACAGCATCTCAGACCTTTCATATAAAAAATAATCGACCCGTAACTGTTTATATTATAGGGTGTGTATAGCTGTAATCGCACTGGGTATCCGCGTTTCAAACACATCTCTTTTTAAGATGTATAATTTGACCATTGGATCTAAAAATAATTTTCATTTTAAATGGATAACCCTATATATACAACTGACAACTCGAGGAGGGAATTGTTGAATAAAAAAACTTTGCTTATCGCACCTCATTGGAACGAGCTCCGCGAGCTCGTTCCAATGAAGTCGCATAAGCTATATTTTAAGGAAAGATGAAACAAATAATAAAATATGAATAAAAGTCACATTGTTTCGGACAGTGTTATGGGTGGACGAAGTTCGAGTACCCGGAGAGAACGATCGAGCTGCCGAGAGTAGCTGTCGGATGTACCAGCTTATTAACGTTGCATAAACACTAGCTAACATCAGTCGACGGCGGGTGTACCATCGGCTTGCAGTGCGCCTAAACCACACAGCGGCATGGACACATAGCTGATAGTGTTCGCCACGATTGAACCAACAACCTTTCGATGTGGACACCAATGAGCTCGAACCAATCAGGTTAAGTGTTAATCAAACAGTTTGCTGACTCAATAAATGCACGTTTGTAACATTATGTTTGTCATTCTAAAAAAAAGAGGTGACGGCGTTATATTATGCGTGGTATGTGCAAGGGTGTGTGGTAGACCGAGTGACATACACGTGGGTGTGTCAATAATGAACATTTTAAGCTTTTTCTAATTCATTTTATTTTAATTGATAATGACTTGGAACCAGTGAACTAGTTTCTTTCTAAATTTAAAAAGACAGGACCACGATTTTTTGAGGCCACGTGGTGCGTTGCTGTTGAGGCTTTTTTGTCGTTTATTTTTATAATGTGGTATAATTTGTTCCATGCTATTGTCTTGAAAGTACACATTATTTTGATCACAGAGTAGATAAAACATATAGCTCCAAAAACGGGAACATATTTAAATAGGGTCAAGTTGATCTCGGTCAGAATCGAAGTATTTTTTGCGACTGGTTTTCGTTGAGTTTGCAAGTAGTTTTAACACTCTGTTTTTATAATTCTTTGGCTCTAATTTGCCGCAGCTGTATTTATTTTGCGGTTTCTCACAAGATGGCCCATTGGGGGAGGGGTGGGTGATGTAAACCCGATTAATTTTTACCCACTGTCGTGGCTCAGATCTCGATTCATGAAATATTCCAACTACATCATCAAAGCATATTTGTCAATGAAGAATTACAGTTAAAAAAGCTCATGAATTCTGTCTGTTGATAAAATACACGCAGTAGTCAGGATGCATATAGGCTTCCCAACTTCTCATGCAGTTAGCACGTACCAAACTTTAAATTCGTCATGCTGGAACTATCAACATCCTCCAAGCACAGGATGCATATAGGCTTCCCAACTTCTCATGCAGTTAGCACGTACCGAACTTTAAATTCGTCATGCTGGAACTATCAACATCCTCCAAGCACAGGATGCATATAGGCTTCCCAACTTCTCATGCAGTTAGCACGTACCGAACTTTAAATTCGTCATGCTGGAACTATCAACATCCTCCAAGCACAGGATGCATAAAGGCTTCCCAACTTCTCATGCAGTCAGCACGTACCGAACTTTAAATTCGTCATGCTGGAACTATCAACATCCTCCAATCAGCTGCAGACTCCGGTTTGCATGAGACCGATGCGTGTATGACGTACGTCCATGTAGCAAATCCAATCCCATCTGTATGAAAGCACATGATTACCAGCAAGGGGCAATCATGGTCTCAGACGCCAATCTTTATGTACATGTCCGACTGGAAAATTATTTGGGGGTGAGGGTGACACCCCTATACTCCCCAATAGTTACACCCCTGGTTTGTGTGCGAAAAATTCAATTTAGTTGGGGTGTTATTAGATTTGGTTGATAAGCAGTTCAATTTTCTGAAGTATACCTTCTTAGTCCAACCTGACGACCAAATGCACCCAGCGCTATTCACAAAGATTGAGTTCAATTTTGTTTTTCATTTTGTGTCTCAAAAACATAGTTTATGACCCGTTATTGGAACGAGCTCGATGAGCTCGTTCCAATGAGTGGTCATAAAGTATGATTTTAGGCAATGAATGAAATTAGTTATTCAAGAAGATTTGTCGACGGTAAGGGATTAAAAAATGTTAAACTAAGGTGATTTTAAGCTTTGTTCAGATTGTTGTAACACGTAGTTTGTCTGTTTGTTTGTTCCAATGCGTGGTCATAAGGTATGATTTTAGGCAGAAAATAAAAATATTTAGTTATTCAAGAAAATTTGTCGTCGGTAAGGTATTAAAAAATGTGAAACTAATGTGATTTTACGCTTGTTCAGATTGTTGTAAAATGTTGTTTGTTTGTACTTTTTTAACAGCCAGAGTCACACCTCGTCAAACAGTTTTATGTGTGAAGAAAGCTGGTGAATACAGAGAGAACCACCGAACATCGGCGAGCAACTGTCAGACACTTTAACTTACGAATTCTGGACGACAATAGTCAGCAGCGGTCGAAGATAAGTGCACCATCGACTTGCACAGTAGATGGTCTCATCGTGTCTCTGTGCAGGCTCTAGGGATTAAATGTCTTGATTGTTGTAAGGAATGTTCTGAGGCCAATGTAGTTTAGGGATTTGGGATGACAACATACGCCATTATAAAATCCGGATAGAACAGCTTAGTAGGCTGGTGGGTCGGTACTTAGACAGGCTGTAGAGATATTTGTCGGGTTTCGAAATAGTGACTCCCATGGCAACTTTATAACAAAATATGAAAATGGCCAGGAGTGATATTTCATCTCGTGAGTGCTAGAATGTTCTATGCCCCATAGGGGACAGAGTACTCTCATAGGGTACAGAGTACTCCCATAGGTGACAGAGTAGTTCCATAGGGGACAGGGTACTCCCAAAGGGGACAGAGTACTGACATAGGGGACAGAGTACCCCCACAGGGGACAGAGTACTCCCATAGGGACATAGAACATTCTAGCACTCAGGCGACGATTTGTTGAGCAAAGGCCAATACTATAAAACTTGTACAATCGTATTTTCTAAAATTGTATTTTCTATCTATTAATATAACCGACTCAAATAGTCATTAGCATTTTAAAAGATATGGCAATTTGCCAACTGGCAAATTGCCACATCTTTGAAAGTGCTGATGGTTCATTTCAGCCCATTTAAAGTTATAACTAGAAAAAAACAATTCTAGAAAATACAATTGTAAAAGTTGTATGGTATTGGACCAAAGGTTAGTAAATCTATCTACGAAACATGGCTGCATTATTATTTGGGGATCATGTTGCCGATTTCATCTTTCCATAAAAGATGGCATTTCGCATTTCTTATCATGTTTATGACTTTCTCACTTGTGATGGGTTCAACCATGTCATGACGTTTCGCTTTTTGTTCCGAAGTTGGTGCCGTGAAGATCTTACGATTGTCTGTCATCAATTTATCTATTTGTTGGTTGACCTAGTTGTTAAATATTGTCATTTCGGGTGGGTAGCGATGGATTTTCCTGAGTAGTTCAGCGAAGTTACTGGCCTCCTCATCTCTTCGTTACGAAGAGCGATCTACCCCAACCCCTAGAAGTTTATCTCTGTTTTCTTGCTTTAATTTGCAAAGTGACGCGTTTAAAGTTCTTCTAGAACTCTTGGGTTGCTAGAGACCGTTGAGGTTTGTTGTTGCTTTTTGTCATTTTTCGCGTTTTTTTTATCTGTAACCTTTTCCCATTCCGCTTAGAAGGCGGCTGTATTCGGTTTTCAATTCTGCTTTTTGGTGGCGTTTTTTCAGGTTTGCGTCGGTGAAGATCTTAACGTTTTTGTCTGATCAGCAGAAGTGTGTTCTTGGGAGATTTTATGTATCCAGGAACTTCGTGTTTTGGGGGGTTTTTTTTGTTGGCACATTTCGTAAGGGGCCAAATTTATGATTTTACTTAGACTGGCGTAGATTGGCGCTAGCTGTTTCTATTTCGCGCGTGGTGGTTTAGTTTGTTAGTTTCGAGACTATAGTCTCAACGGCCTCCTGAAAGAGGTTCTAGTTTATTGTGAAAGGTGGTACGTTGGAGAGTATCCCGTCGGACCATTTTGGTAGATGATCACTGCCTAGGTTGTAGTCAACCACCCACGCGTTTTACGTTTGATTAGTTGGCAGTTTGGGTCATTATGCGTCAGATTCATGGAGCGGAGATTGACTGAGGTGGCTGATAGATACGACTTCACTGACCATGCAGGGATATAATTCTCAATGATGCTAATAATACATCGCCAAATCGTTAGAGTCTTTACTGTCCTTGCTGACGTCTCCCTTGATCATTATGTATAGTCAAACCAGAGGACTGAATTCTACTGTGGTATATTATAATTTTTTAAGAAAATGTAAATTTATATTTACAAAGCAAAACAGACAAAAAATAGAAAAAGATGCTGCGCACAACCTTAAACAAGACTCATCAGTTGAATGTTACAAGACTCATCCCTTGAATGTTACAAGGCGCCATCTGCAATGCCAAAGCATTGCAGATGGCGCCTCGCTGCACGCAATAGAACAGGTATTCTATTTGCTAAAAGAAATGAGTTTAGTTAGTTAGTTAGTTAGTTAGTTAGTTAGTTAGTTAGTTAGTTAGTTAGTTAGTTAGTTAGTTAGTTAGTTAGTTAGTTAGTTAGTTAGTTAGTTAGTTAGTTATTGGTTTTTAAGGTCACATATCTTTGCACAATGGCTAATCAGGACCACAACATGAGTATCAACTCAAGACCAGGGGTAAGTGTTGATAAACCGTTTGCCCATTTTAGAGAGGGTTTGCACCTCTCAAGGATTGGTGACTGTGTCCTATTTTACCAGTACCGCAGTGAACAGACACTGTTTCACTTCCCGGGGTTCCCGCGGGGAAACTACGGGTTCAAAAATGGTATTTATGGGTATGGCATGTCATTTCTATGAAGTCACACTCCAGTAAGTATAAATTAAATACCTACTATATAGTGATTAATATCAATTATGAATTTGAATTATTGGAGAAGTGCATACTTGATTGAAATGGTACTTCATTCAAAATATTATGTTATAGGTTGTGAGTACAGTTTGACCTCAGGCAACTTACAGTATGTGGTTGAGTGGATTGTAATTAAATCACCCGCGGAGTGGGGTTATTACCCAAAGTGTCACTTTCAAATTATGTACATATTGACATAAAATACAAGCAATGTTTCAGCCAATGGACCTCCGGGTTTAACCCGGAGGTCCATTGGCTGGAACTTTGCTTGTGATGGTCATGCTTTGCAAAAAAATTGCAGTTATTGCTCGGGTGGAATCTCCACTCTGCGGGTGATTTAATGATAATACACTCTCCATGTACTGTACATTACAACTGAAATATAATATTGGCTGTTTAACGCAGATGTGGAAATTTTTTCCTCATCGTCTGTGAGTTTTCCGTTGAAATACAAGAGCCGGGAAGACCCGTTTCATTCGCGTTGTTCCAATTTTTGAGCGCAATAGGGGCGGTGCGGGCTACGACGGGTTGATTTAATTTGTTTCTTCTTGTGTCAGAGTCACTGAAATGGGTTAGTATTCCCGCGTCAGGCCGATGGCGCCTCTGCAGAGATGGAACGCCCCATCTGCTGCTCCGGATATCCAAGTGTGTTCGGTGGAATGCGGGCCCGGGTAAATGTCAACAATTTAACATAAATTCCGAAGTTATTTTACGACATTAGTCATCATCATTGATAAATATTTACGTGTCACAACTCCACAGACCGTGACGTAAGGAAAGAATAGAGCCGTCAGCCTTGAAATATTGCCTTGTGGCGACTGAATCAAGTTAACATCAGTCGAGGAATGAGACTGGGTTGCCTTTGAAGGTGTCACTAAACGCATCGAACACAGATGCAAGCCGTCCCCTGAGTTCCAATGTGTTCTATGTGCCAGTAGGCACATAGAACACTTTGGAACACAGGGGACGAAGTGACACTCTAGAAAAAAAATATGGTACATGAATCGAACTAATACAGACTTCGAGGAAGTCTTCAGTTTTGCCTATCATTGACCACTTCATTTCACATTAAATCCTAAACGGGATCGTGGTGGCTCCATTTACGGCGCCAGAAAATGTTTGACGGCGATCAGATATAGGACCTTTTTTCTCATGGAGATGGGGAGACAGTAGAGTGATGGGGGAGGGTATGTGTGAGTGGGGGCTGTGAGTAGGAGGCGTGAGGGTGGATGGTGTGTGTGTGGTGGTGGAAGGGGAAAGTCAAAGTCTACGTTTAAGGGGCAGATGACCCCTTTGCCACAAACAGAACCATCACTGGATAACTCATAGCTTTGAGAATTAGATATCTGTTTGTGTCACTGAGCAAGAAAATTAACCTTTGAAGGCCCAATTTCGACCTTACAAGTTCAGAACAGGTGCCCTTAACATGCCGTCACAAGGAGGTCATGTTGACGACAGGCAAATTAAGTAGGCAAAGCAGCCAAGATTTGACAAGAAGCAACTCAACGTATGGAGGCTGTGGGCTGATGGAAGTTCAGGACACTTGTTCAGGCACTTGAGAGTTAACCCCCGTTGACCAAGTGAAAGCATGGCAGCATTGTGTGTATTTTGATAGTAAAACACCTTCAATTTCAACTTTTTAACCCTTTACCCAACGAAAAGGCCAAAAACGACCAGCGCTATTCACAAAAATCACCAATTAATTTTCATTATTTTTTTTCATTTTTTGTCTCAAAAAGCATAGGTTATGACCCCTCATTGGAATGAGCTTTACGAGCTCGTTCCAATGAGGGGTTATAACCTATTTTTTGAGACAAAAAATAAAAAAAATTAGTTATTCAAGAATTTTTTTGCAGGTGTCGTCTGCTTTTCATGTGTAATATCCACAACTTGACATGCGGTGAGATTCGATTCGAAATGCTATTCTATTTGAAATCTGGTGACTGCGTCGATTCGATCCGAAATTTGAGGTTCGCCGGCGCCTACAAGTGACCATCTCAAATTATTCGTTGTGCCTTTTATTTATTCCACAACATTTTTCCGTATTTTCTTTTCAATTAATTTGTTCAACAACCAGCCTTCATTGTTTATAACTGTTTTTTTTATTATTAGGGTTTAACGACACATTAACAGCCAGGGTCATATCATGTCGGTGACAGTTTTACGGGTGGAGGAAGCCGGAGTACCCGGAGAGAACCACCGAGCAACGACGAGCAGCTGTCAGCTCTCCAACATCGTAACTCTGAACTCTGCACCGCGGCACAGGCAAGGTTAGATTGGTTGAAGAAATGCGCACCATCGACGTGCTGTACGCCTTAGCACACAGCGTCATCGTGCCCCCATGGAGGCAACCGAGGTGAAGTGCCTTGTTCAAGGACAGAACGATCTATAACTGTAGATCCGGCGATAATTGATCACCTATTGACGACGATCATCCCAAAAACGCCAGTGGACGTACGGAAACCAATCTTTTTCGCAAAACCGTACCCCGGGCCTCCGCACATGTTTCAACTCTCTGTTTTCGTTCAAGACGGCTGGTATTCAGTTTCTAAGGTTTGTCGTGAAATTTGGTAATATTTACAAATGTAAATTTGCAAGTTAAAAAGTTGTAAGACCTGCTTCTTTTTCTTATTGTTCTTCAATGTTGCATATAATTTGCTTTGTTTGATTTGGACGCGACATCTACAATTGGAAACTGCTCATGGAGCCGATTCAAATGGAATTTCATGTCGGACTCTCAAACTAACTAACCGTACACCACTGAGGTTTAACGAAACATTCGACAGCCAGGGTCACCTCGTGTCCGACAGTTTTACGGGTGGAGGAAGCCGGAGTACCCGGAAAGAACCACCGAACAACGGTGAGCAACTGCCAAACTCCACACATGCAGGTTTAGCATTGGTTGAAGACAAGTGCACCATCGACGCGCAGTACGCATTAGTACACAACGCCACAATGCTCCTAAGTGGCAAAGGAGATCAAGTGTCTTGCCTAAGGACACAACACGGCTGCCGCAGGTGGGATTCGAACAGAGAAGCTCTCGGCTTGCAGCCTGCATCTCTACCTACTGAGCCACCGCGCTCCCTCCTATATGTACTCAATGAGTTTTCTAGCAACTCAGTTGTATAGAGATAGGTGGATTGAACTCCACTAACCGTGGAGATTCCGTGGTGCTTGTTTAAAATTTATGTCAGTCATCGCGTAAAATAATATTTGGTTAATTTTCTTCAAAAGAATCTATTCATGTACGTTTTTCTTGTCGCAATTTTTAAACATTCTGCAATAAATTATAACATTACAATTTTACATGAATTGAACATTTTAGTTCCTAGAGCATATGAAGCAAATGCACCCAATTTGAAACACATTTACAGCGTTCCTTTCTTAACAAACGATGAATATGAACTTCCAGCAGCCAACAAGTTTTGAAGCAGTCCCAGCATTAACAATTTAGCAGTGAATCCGCTTTAACTAAGAAAATGCTACGCGAATTCATAACGCCGTTTGCAAGATTATGCCCCAAATGATTATTTATTTATTGGTGTTTAAGATCACTTACTTATCCGCAATGGCTAATCGTGACCTTGACAGTTTTACGGGTGGAGGAAGCCGGAGCTCCCGGAGAGAACCACCGAGCATCGACGAGCAACTGTCAGCTCCTCAACATTCTAACCCTGACCAAGCTCCGCTCAAACAGGGTTACAGCGGTTGAAGACATGTGCACCATAGACGTGCAGTACGCCTTAGTACACGGCGTCATCATGCCCCCATGTAGGCAACCGGCATAAAGTGCTTTGCCCAAATACACAACGCGGGTCGTCCCGGACGAGGATCGAACTCGGGACCTCTAGTATAGAAGTCCAACAGTCTACCACTGAGCCACCGCGCTCCCACCCAAAATGATTAAAAAGCAGGCTAAATAAATTTCGAAACAAACTCTTTCAAAATTGATGTCAAAATTGTAGATGAGAGTGAACACATTTTGTTTGCGTCTATGACTGTGGGTATAATATTTTTTTAAAAAACCGTGATAGGTTAATCCTTTGAGCCCTTATTTCCTAGAATGGTGCGTCTTTGTGAAAACTAACAGTGAGATGGGTCAGTCCAATATCAGTATACAGTGGGGATAAAAATAATAACTACAGTCTGCAGCCGTCTGGCTGCAAACTGTAGTTTTTAATTTATTATCAATGCCCCGTGTATAGACCTCTTTATTATCAATGCCTCGTGTATGGACCTCTTAAAATAAGACAAAAATTGGAGGAAATTATGCTTTGGACGGAGAATCGGTCTTACGTGTTCAAAGGGTTAAAAAACCTACCCAGTTGTCTCCCCTCCTCTCTAGGCAATGAACAGTTTCGAAAAACTGCAAAGAAAAGAAGTTTTATATTTCAAATGTCGAGTTTAAAAAAAATAAATAAGATTCGATTTTCTACTAAATGGATGTCGCTTGACAGGTCTGAAATTTCGCACCTTTTCTTGACAGTGCTAATACGCCTGTATTTATCAAAAACAAAACAATAGAATAAAACGAGAACGAATATACAACTCATCAAATAAAAATGGCCGAATGACAAAGTCCAATGACAACCCTTGAATTCTAAAAAAGTTATATTTTGATCGGCACACGAAGAATTTATCAAGACTATGAACAAAAAGACTAGAAATTTAAAATCGTTTATCAAAATACAGTCCAAGATAAACAGAGCGTTAATAAGGTTACAGTTGTGCTCGCTTTGGTAATAAAATTCTATTGGGGACAAGTCACGTGGGATTTTATTGCTCTACCTCATTTCTTATTTTAGATCATTACTGTTCATAGCAGATCTATTTGTGTTGTTCGTTGTCGTAGTCACATAAGGTATTTTATATTTCACGGATCTCGGGTTATAACGCCGACGGAAAAGCCCAGTATCAAAATGCAAGAATTGAAAACCAAGGTAAGTCTTCTGTTTTCAAGAAATAGATATGCCGTCAATTTTGTTAAAGAGATAGAAATTATAAAATGTACCCTTATAAGGCTGAGATGTATGAGTCGACGTACATGTGACACAACACATCTTTCGAACTGCAAGTGTCTCCATTTGTGTGTTCCTAACTGTCACATCGTATTGCAAGGTTTGACGTGTTGAGGAGGCTCATGAAAACAACATAACATCGAAAAGCAATATCTACACTTTAGACCTTACTTCCTGGACACGAGGTGGTAGGGTGATTGAAGGAACGTGTAGCACCTGACCGAATATCAGCAGAACACTAACTGTACAGCGTCCACACCAGAGCGTGTGACGTGTTTTACTCAGAACATAAGGCTTGTGACTTTTATCTTACAATCAACATGTATTTTGTCTGTATTAACTCCGCAACTGTCGTGTATCCCACCCCCTGATACAGATGTTTGTATCAGGGGGTCGGATACAAGCACGTTCCTTTCGCGTGAGTTCCATTTTTTCTTCTTTTTGTTCATCCGTACGAATAAATAGTTCGTTATATATTCGTCTACATTCTTGACTTATCCCCCAAAAATTGTAAGATAAAATGATTATTACCATTATGTGGATGTACAAAATATGTATCCGAGTCTCGCTCCGGGTTCTAAGGGTAGATCACGACTCGTCTTCGACTCGTCGTGATCTGCCCTTAGAACCCGGAGTTCGACTCGGATACATTTTTTGTACATCCACATAATGGTAATAATCTCTATTTATCAGATTCGACCACATGGCCATTATAAAAAAATACTCAAGTCAGATAGTTGATAGTAATGGCTGGTTTGCAGAGAGGACAAGGTGTCATAAAAATTATTTAGACTGAAAGCTCTTTTCTCTCTCTGACTGGGGTGTGGAGGTGTTGAGGAGGGCCCTCGTGTGCGTCTCTCTCTCTCTCTCTCTCTCTCTCTCTCTCTCTCTCTCTCTCTCTCTCTCTCTCTCTCTCTCTCTCTCTCCCTTTCTCTCCCTTCTCTCTCTCTTTCTCTCTCTCTCTCATGGTTGTACCCGATGCTTCATTAATTAAATTTTTGTTGATTATTTCTATAATTAATGAGGGAATCTAATATTATTGCGTCCGTGGAAATATTGCCCACCCGTTGAAAGTGACCAGTCCACGGCGGCCGTTCTGTACAATAGAGGCATTGGGAAATGTGCAAAGTTCAGCACGCGTGGAATCCGATTCAAGTATAGATGCTCAGAATTCACAACGACCAATCGGATACGTTCTTATTTGACATTCTGCAGAATGTCAAATAAGAACGTATCTGGTTGGTCGTTGTGCATTCTGAGCATCTATACGGATTGAAATGCTTGAAAATTGTCAGGGACACCTGAGGCCCCGTAAGGCCTGGGCTGACGTGGGGTTATTTAGTCCCGCTGATGAAGTTGCGGGAAAATTAGACCAACGTGGAGGGTCGGAATCCAAGTGTCGCGAACCCGGCGCAGGGAGCTGAGTTAGGTCGACGCCGTGATTCCTTCTCTGCCAAACTGGCCTGAAATAGGTTCGATTTCCGTTAGGTGTGATTCCTAATCACTTCAGGCTGCGTAATGGAAAGAATGATTTAAAGTAACAACGATTCTTTTATTTACACATAAAAATAAAACCGTTTCAATATTTCAACAAACAACAATTCGATTCTTTTCACAAAAATTTGGTTGCTAGGGTTAAATAATTCTCAACAATCATATAGTCATTCTATAGCCCTGTACTGGCACTATAGTCTACACACTGGAAATGTTACTACCGTGAGCTCGCCATAAGAGCTTCACAAATCTGAAATGTTATTACTGTGAGCTCGCCATAAGAGCTTCACCCGCTTAGGCTCAAATGTCAACGTCTGCGCGTAACTGTACCTCTGGCTGTCGGAGGGTTCCGACCAGCAATGTTCGCCATCTATAAAGCCACCGTACTTCTGATTTGGGTCAGATATTGTCTACTCATACCTTATGTGCCTTTTGAAAGTCCTCCGTGAAAGTCCTATTGAAATATTCACCGTTCCTGGTTGAATTCACGATTCACAAATGCCCCTTTTTGTGCTAGGGCGAAATTGTCAGTCACACCGATCTCCAGTCGGTATTACGATGCTTCGACAGCAAAACAAACTACTCAGAACGCAATCAGTCTGACGCTTCAAAGGGTTAATACGCACAATACAATTAACCTACACTTCTGACTATTGCAGGCTGATACCTGCTACTCGACAATCTAAACTTTAACGTTTCACCTGGGGCGTTCCTTCTCAACGAATTTGCCGCCTATCAACCTTACGCTAAATCAATCGTGGAATGCCCTCTCTGGCGATTCCAGCCGTTTCAGGGTCCTGTGATCGAAGGTACCCCTATGCCAGGAAACAGAGTCCGCCTGTCCTGGACTTCCAACGTGTGTGTGACCCCAAGTGTGTCTAATGCTCTGCTCTACAAGGTGTATTTACCCTAAACTGTCAGGTGGACCGACGCTCATTTGTCCATCTGCCAAAACGGTGGGAGATGACGTCTATCGAGGCAAAATCAATACAAGTCATCTCGCGCGTGACTTAACGGTGATTTCACTTGTCGAGACAGTCGATTCGTTTCTGTCAGTCATTGCCATGATAGACATTTCTATCTCTTAGAATCTCGTTTCTCAATTGGCCGTGACGATATCCTGCCACCAACCGATTACTTCTCGTAAGACTCGCGACTACTGTATAAATTAAATGAGATTAGACCTTATCTAACATACCGTTTCTCCCCTGGGTCCCTGCGCTGAAGCTGGATATACACCACGTGTGGTTTTTCCATGTCCAGCTTCACAGAGAAGTGCAATTCACGTAGGTTTTTCGCCTTGATGCGGGATATCTTTTGAACTTACAATATCTTTGTATATGAGGCCCCTTGCCCCTATATTTAGGCTGGCTTTGCCCTGACAAAAATAGTGTCAAGCAAGACAAGTAAATAGACGGCCGAAGGTGAAAAATATCAGAGTCACTCACCTAATTCAAGTTAAATCGTGGTATAAAGTAAATACAGAATACATCTGAGATAGAGTACGGGAGATAGGTACCAGGTAAACTTGTTCAAATCGGGTGGTTGATTCTAGTCCACCGTAATTACCAAAGGTTGTGTTCTGTCGAATGTTCCCCTTTTTGCGCGCTATTATAATTTAACTATATTACTCACATATCTTACTTAAACGTACTATCAGTATAGTGATCTTAACAAACATTGTCATTCAGATTTCTTATTCTTTTTAATTTCTGCCTCCAAAACGTAGATTTTGACCTCTCACGGGAAAGAGATTGATCCAATGTTCTGTTCGATAGGTATTACTCAAAAACATGATATAATCCACAGACCATATTTGTAACGGGACAGGCAGTGCGCCTGGTTTGATATCTCATGTGGTATCACTGCCACCATCGTATCCTCCTTGCTGTCTTTACTGGATCAAATTTGTCTTCGATTACCCAGTCTCCTTCATCACGCTCTTTCAAGAGCTAGATTTTCAGGACGTATTTGTCATCGGGTAGTTGTCTGACGTGCTGTGCCGCACTCGCATCTGGCATTAGAGCCATATAATCTGTCCTTGCTTCGATTTCGCCAATGTCGAATGGATCTTCTCCTTCATGTGGAGAAGACTGTAGCAGTGCCATCAACTTCAGGCTCATTTTTGCCGCCGTTCATTTTGACACACTGTTCGTTGTTAGGTGGCCGCACTTTAAAGTTGGGTAAGTACACGTTAAAACCTCCCTCTAGCCCGATTTTCAGTTTCAATGATTTTCTAACAAGCTTGTTTGTCCCCACAGCCCGTCTGATTGCGTTCCAAATCCGCACCAGTGATATGTCTCGTAATAAACTATACAAACAGTCTCGTAATAATCTGTAAAAACAGTCTAGTAATAAACTGTAAATACAGTTTACTAAACGACGATGTGACAATGTGTGAAAACGTGTACTTTTTAGTGTTGGCGGTGATGTTTCGTATGTGCAATAGTCCAAACTGACTGAAGTTGCAAAAAACATATATTTTTCCGTCGGTGTTTTCCAGTGTCTCTTCGTCGGATACGATTGGTTTGGTGAAGATCTCTCAGATGAGAAACATTTTCAACCGCACGATATCTTGGTTTATTCCAATCAGTCTGTCACAGACGAAAACAGCTTTAGGTAGTGCGCCTGTTCAACGGATGTGATTGATTCGACAGATTCGACGGAGATCTATCAAATGAGAAAGAGGTGATTTCCAACTGCGTGGCATGCTGCGTGGCATTTAGTATGCAAGTGTATCTTACCGTTAACCTGCCTCGGCTCGACGGTGTTATTTGCCATAGTCTATTCAGAGTTATGTCCTATTATAGAGTTGATATTTTTCGCAAATGTGTTTGTTTTGAGGTGACAACAATTAGGCGAAATTGTGTCATATTTGGTGTGCGAGTGAGTAGTATAACGTGTACCCGATAAACCCCGATAACCCGAACTTTTGCCGGAGCAGCTCGTGTTAAATTCCCATAGGAACCGGACTTTTGCCGAAGCATTTTATTCCTGAGGAAAACGTTGGTTCCATCCAGCCAGATCCGGCAAATGGTGTACTTACAGCATATGTAGTATACTGTGGTGTGTATAGTGATATACGTACACATGGGGCTTTGGATATATATTGTGGGTAAGTGGTGGGAAGATGATGGGAAAGTTGGGTTTTCTTGAAAGTTCTTTTTCGCGAAACGGTTGTCGTTGCTATTGATATCGTGACGTCATGATGCGCATTATTATTATTATTATTATAGAACGGCAGTACAGTATGGGCGATATATACCTCTGTGGCCCCCGCCCCTCCCCGAAAGCCATTGGTACTACAAATCGACTTAATGCTTTGTGTCATCCCATGACTGGATTAGGTAGCATGTAATGCGGTGAAAGAAGTTATTTTGGGGTGGGTGGGTCTAATGCATGGTCGCCGAGTGTAGTAGTATAGGATGTACGCGTTGTACCACTACAGGGCCAATGTAAGCTCTTAGTACTATTATCCACCTGGTGTTATCCTATGACTGGTATAGGTCTTACGTAATTCTAGGCCAAGTGGTATTGATGGTACAGGTAATGCCAGGTAGTTTAGAACGGTAGTATAGCATGGGCGGTATATAACCCTGTAGGGTCCCTGTTAGTGCTTGGTACTATTAACCAACCGACTGGTATATTTTATTATATGGCTGGTATAGGTAGTACGTTATAGTAGGCCAAGTAGTATTATGGGGTTGGGGTAATGCTTGGTAGCTTTGAACGGTAGTATAGCATAGGCTGTATATACCCCTGTATGTCTCTTGTTAGTCCTTGGTACTACTAATTTGCCAGATGCTTCATATTATCGAGCGGTATTGTGGGATGGGGTTAATGCGTGGTAGTACAGAAGGGCAGCAGAGTATGGTTGGTATATGCCCTGTGGGCCCATCTTAACCGTTGATAGAATTAACCTACCGAATATTTGGTGTCATCCTATCACTGGTAAGGTGGTACGTAATTCTTCCTACCCTAGTCCAAGTTCACTTGTTCTTGTTTCATTTATCCAGATCATCCAATCAGTTCACATTATGGAAGCTGATTAACCAATCATATTGCTTCATTTTCCGTAATTTATACTTATTCATACAAAGTTGTCTCCCTTGTGTATAACAAAAGCATATATCATTCCCAAAGCAAATAAGCCATCGACCGAGTGACTCGCACATACTGCTCGAACGACTCAAATCCCATCGAGCAAATGAGCCATATAATAAAACAAACCAATCGGTTGATTAATAGTACCAAGCACTAACAAGGGGGCCTACAGGGGTATATATGTCAAGGTGATAGCTTGAATTTTCGATTTTGGTGTTTAAAAGTGTATATATTTTCGATAATCATTCTCACTGGGCTAAATATAAAGCATAAGGATAAGTACATGGCGGACCCCGAAAACCGGTTTGTCACTTAAACAGACCCGCATTAATTCAAGCGCTGGTAATGAGGCATGCAATTTAATGTCCATTATGATGCATTTATTGAACGCTACATGGGCGGTCTGGATAAAACATTAAATGTAGTAAATCCAATGTCATCCTGCAGTCGTTATCTGTATAATTATGACCAGTTAATAGGTAATTGTTGTAAATACAGTACATCGCACATGTTCTAGACACACACTCATATTATGCATCTAGTCCGTCACGAATGTCAGGATATACCGAAATGCAAGACTTAAAGGAACTTAAAAGCGAATATTAAATTAAGATAGATCTAAGCTACCAAGTTCAAGAGAAGCAATTAAAATGAGAATTAATGTTATAGAAATAAAAATCGATCGGGGAAATTCATTCCAGCCATTCCACTCTGAGGGTGTGTAAGGCTGTGGGTCGTTGAGGGTAGATGGGGATGTCCCATTCTTAGAGAAGGTGCTGCATCGGGACGAAAGTATAGACACGTTGTGATGTAGGCGAGTCACAGAGCTCATATTTAGAATAGGAGCACCTATGTTTATCTCAGAATAATGTTCATACAGGCAAGCCTACTCTGCCTACGTACGTCTTGCCTTCTACAACAGATATGCCGTCTTCCTAAATACTAACAGTTCCCTGTGCTTCGTACTTCCTATTTCTGATCCTACGTTCAGAAATGGACACCGACTTGGCCGTGACGGAGAGTTTAGCCCCATTGGTGGCGATTGCTTGAGTGAAAAGCGTCCAGTAAAGTGACAAAAAGCTATACTGGACGTGCGACGACAGTGTAAGAGTGACATTCCGTCACTTGTTAGAGGGAAGGCGACATACTAAAGTGACAATACGTTAGTGGCCGTGCGACTGCAGTTGTAGAGTGACATTTTGTCACATGTCGAGTAAGAACGTCCCTTGAAGTAACAATAAGTTAGTGGCCGTGCGACGGCAGTGAAAGAGTGAAGTAAAGAGGCGACCAAAGAACAAGCACCAACGAGAAGGAAGGAAAACTAGCGAGAACAGATAATGCGGGCCCGCAAGTGACTCGAAAATGTGTGGATAGGGGTGATTAACGTTTATCCATTGGATTCCATGTAATTCACAAATTACCACATTTATTTATATGTACATGTATTAAAATTTTTGTTTCCAGTTAACCACAATTGATTCATGCTTTTTGACGAAAAGTCACATACCCTTTCGGGATAAGGACCGCCCCATCAGAAGTGAAACAGTCGGGTTCCTCACGGTGAGACATACATTCACGCACGGATTCAGGCAACATTCCTTGGTTCATATTCCACTCCCCTGCAATGTTGAGGCGATAGCGCTGAAATGTCTCTATCATAAAATGTTTACGAATCACTTGCCCAAAAGTTTGCTCAAATGTTTGACATGTTTCACTCTCTCTAAATATTGTAGTAATAGCTGCAAGATCTCTCTCTATCTCAGTACGTTCACGAATCACTTGCTCGAAAGTTTTGTCATATCCCACTCCCCTGCAATGTCGAGGTGATAGCTGTTGGGTCACTCTATCACAGTATGTTCACGAATCACTTGCTGGAAAGTACTCTCATATTTCATTCTTCCGTAATGTTGAGGTGATAGCAGTAATATCTCTATCCCAGTATGTTCACGAATCACTTGTTCGAAAATGTTGTCATATTCCAATCACTTGACATGTTGAGGTGATATCACTTGGATCTCTCTATCACAGTGTGTTTATGAATCACTTCTGCGAAAGGATTTCCATATTTCATTCTTCCGTAATGTCGAGGCGATAACAGATGGATCTCTCTATCGCAGTACATTCACTTGCTGAATGTGTGTCTTATTCCACTCCATTGAAATGTGGAAGTAGTCAGATCTGTATTGTGTCACAATACTTTCACGAATTTCTCTCGTCAAAAATTATTCCTCTTTAATCGACTCGTAAACTTAATATTACATTCACAAACGTTGATGAGTTCTTCGAGTAGTGTCAAGCTTCTGATCAACGAGTAAATTAGTTGTGTGCTATTGTTTTTGGAGGGTACGTGCAGCTTCCTCAAAATGTATTCGTGAAAACGTCATGTTAGTGTTTTGGGTTTCCTTCTCGAGAGGTTTCATCAGACACTTTAATGTATCATAATACTTTCACTCATTTCATTTGGACTCTCTCTCTCTCGTTTAGCGTGATATCAAGCTACACTTCAGCATGCCACGCAGTTGAAAATCTCCTCTCTCTCTCTCATTTGCTAGATCTCCTTCGAATCTGTCGAATGACCCACACCCGTCGAACAAGCACACCACATAAAACTGTATTCGTCTGCCACATACTGACTGGAATAAACCAAGATATCATGCGGTTGATAGTGTTTCTCATCTGAGAGATCTCTACCAAACCAATCGCATCCGGAAACACAGAGGGAAAAATACATGTTTTTTTTTTTGCATCTTCTGTCAATTTGGACTGCTTCACATACGAGACATCACCTCCAAATCAGTGAAATCCTTTGATGAAACACTTAAAAAACAGCTAAAACAGTACACGGGTTCACACATTGTCATATGCTGAAGAGTGTGTCGTTCGCATTTGCACGACTACCTTCCTAACCCTTAAGTTTTGAAACCCATCCTACGGCTCCATCCCATCGGGAATGCTGGATACTTCACATTCGAAGTATTCAAGTCGAGACCTTTAAAATGATGTATCACACGCCTACCTTCCTAAAACTTGAGTTTTGGGGCCGCACCTTCGGCCCCACCCACTCAGGGATGGTCGGATACTTTAAATGCGAAATATTCAAGTCGTGAACTTTAAAATGATGTATCACATGACTACCTTTCTAAAACATGGGGTTTGAGGCCCCCACTCCTCAGTCCCCACCCTATCGGAGAGGGTCGGATACTTTATATTCAAAATATTCAAGTCGAGACCTTTAAAATGATGAATCACCCGACAACCTTTATAAAACTTAAGTTTTGAGGCCCCACCCCTCAGCCCCCTCGGGTAGACGCAAATACCAAATATTCGGATTACATGCGTCAAGACCTTTAAAATGATGTATCACATGCCAACCTTTCTATAACTTGAATTTTATATGCCCCCAGCAACCCCCCCCCCCCCCCCCCTCTCGGGGAGGGACAAATATTCGGACTACACGCGTCTAGACCTTTAAAATGATGTATCGCTTGTCAGCCTTTCTAAAACTTGAATTTCTTTATGCCCCTCAGCTCCATCCTCTCGGGGAGGGACAAATAACAAATATTCAGACTGCACGCATCGAGACCTTAAAATGATGTATCACACGAAACCTTTCTAACCCGAACTTTTGCCGGAGCAGCTCGTGTTAAATTCCCATAGGAACCGGACTTTTGCCGAAGCATTTTATTCCTGAGGAAAACGTTGGTTCCATCCAGCCAGATCCGGCAAATGGTGTACTTACAGCATATGTAGTATACTGTGGTGTGTATAGTGATATACGTACACATGGGGCTTTGGATATATATTGTGGGTAAGTGGTGGGAAGATGATGGGAAAGTTGGGTTTTCTTGAAAGTTCTTTTTCGCGAAACGGTTGTCGTTGCTATTGATATCGTGACGTCATGATGCGCATTATTATTATTATTATTATAGAACGGCAGTACAGTATGGGCGATATATACCTCTGTGGCCCCCGCCCCTCCCCGAAAGCCATTGGTACTACAAATCGACTTAATGCTTTGTGTCATCCCATGACTGGATTAGGTAGCATGTAATGCGGTGAAAGAAGTTATTTTGGGGTGGGTGGGTCTAATGCATGGTCGCCGAGTGTAGTAGTATAGGATGTACGCGTTGTACCACTACAGGGCCAATGTAAGCTCTTAGTACTATTATCCACCTGGTGTTATCCTATGACTGGTATAGGTCTTACGTAATTCTAGGCCAAGTGGTATTGATGGTACAGGTAATGCCAGGTAGTTTAGAACGGTAGTATAGCATGGGCGGTATATAACCCTGTAGGGTCCCTGTTAGTGCTTGGTACTATTAACCAACCGACTGGTATATTTTATTATATGGCTGGTATAGGTAGTACGTTATAGTAGGCCAAGTAGTATTATGGGGTTGGGGTAATGCTTGGTAGCTTTGAACGGTAGTATAGCATAGGCTGTATATACCCCTGTATGTCTCTTGTTAGTCCTTGGTACTACTAATTTGCCAGATGCTTCATATTATCGAGCGGTATTGTGGGATGGGGTTAATGCGTGGTAGTACAGAAGGGCAGCAGAGTATGGTTGGTATATGCCCTGTGGGCCCATCTTAACCGTTGATAGAATTAACCTACCGAATATTTGGTGTCATCCTATCACTGGTAAGGTGGTACGTAATTCTTCCTACCCTAGTCCAAGTTCACTTGTTCTTGTTTCATTTATCCAGATCATCCAATCAGTTCACATTATGGAAGCTGATTAACCAATCATATTGCTTCATTTTCCGTAATTTATACTTATTCATACAAAGTTGTCTCCCTTGTGTATAACAAAAGCATATATCATTCCCAAAGCAAATAAGCTATCGACCGAGTGACTCGCACATACTGCTCGAACGACTCAAATCCCATCGAGCAAATGAGCCATATAATAAAACAAACCAATCGGTTGATTAATAGTACCAAGCACTAACAAGGGGGCCTACAGGGGTATATATGTCAAGGTGATAGCTTGAATTTTCGATTTTGGTGTTTAAAAGTGTATATATTTTCGATAATCATTCTCACTGGGCTAAATATAAAGCATAAGGATAAGTACATGGCGGACCCCGAAAACCGGTTTGTCACTTAAACAGACCCGCATTAATTCAAGCGCTGGTAATGAGGCATGCAATTTAATGTCCATTATGATGCATTTATTGAACGCTACATGGGCGGTCTGGATAAAACATTAAATGTAGTAAATCCAATGTCATCCTGCAGTCGTTATCTGTATAATTATGACCAGTTAATAGGTAATTGTTGTAAATACAGTACATCGCACATGTTCTAGACACACACTCATATTATGCATCTAGTCCGTCACGAATGTCAGGATATACCGAAATGCAAGACTTAAAGGAACTTAAAAGCGAATATTAAATTAAGATAGATCTAAGCTACCAAGTTCAAGAGAAGCAATTAAAATGAGAATTAATGTTATAGAAATAAAAATCGATCGGGGAAATTCATTCCAGCCATTCCACTCTGAGGGTGTGTAAGGCTGTGGGTCGTTGAGGGTAGATGGGGATGTCCCATTCTTAGAGAAGGTGCTGCATCGGGACGAAAGTATAGACACGTTGTGATGTAGGCGAGTCACAGAGCTCATATTTAGAATAGGAGCACCTATGTTTATCTCAGAATAACGTTCATACAGGCAAGCCTACTCTGCCTACGTACGTCTTGCCTTCTACAACAGATATGCCGTCTTCCTAAATACTAACAGTTCCCTGTGCTTCGTACTTCCTTTTTTCTCATCTGAGAGATCTCTACCAAACCAATCGCATCCGGAAACACAGAGGGAAAAATACATGTTTTTTTTTTTGCATCTTCTGTCAATTTGGACTGCTTCACATACGAGACATCACCTCCAAATCAATGAAATCCTTTGATGAAACACTTAAAAAACAGCTAAAACAGTACACGGGTTCACACATTGTCATATGCTGAAGAGTGTGTCGTTCGCATTTGCACGACTACCTTCCTAACCCTTAAGTTTTGAAACCCATCCTACGGCTCCATCCCATCGGGAATGCTGGATACTTCACATTCGAAGTATTCAAGTCGAGACCTTTAAAATGATGTATCACACGCCTACCTTCCTAAAACTTGAGTTTTGGGGCCGCACCTTCGGCCCCACCCACTCAGGGATGGTCGGATACTTTAAATGCGAAATATTCAAGTCGTGAACTTTAAAATGATGTATCACATGACTACCTTTCTAAAACATGGGGTTTGAGGCCCCCACTCCTCAGTCCCCACCCTATCGGAGAGGGTCGGATACTTTATATTCAAAATATTCAAGTCGAGACCTTTAAAATGATGAATCACCCGACAACCTTTATAAAACTTAAGTTTTGAGGCCCCACCCCTCAGCCCCCTCGGGTAGACGCAAATACCAAATATTCGGATTACATGCGTCAAGACCTTTAAAATGATGTATCACATGCCAACCTTTCTATAACTTGAATTTTATATGCCCCCAGCACCCCCCCCCCCCCCCTCTCGGGGAGGGACAAATATTCGGACTACACGCGTCTAGACCTTTAAAATGATGTATCGCTTGTCAGCCTTTCTAAAACTTGAATTTCTTTATGCCCCTCAGCTCCATCCTCTCGGGGAGGGACAAATAACAAATATTCAGACTGCACGCATCGAGACCTTAAAATGATGTATCACACGAAACCTTTCTAAAATATGAGTTTTTGATGACCCTCAGACCCACCCCCGAGAAGAGTCGATCACCTCATTTAACCTTTACGCGCTGAAGCTCGAACACGGTTCCTAAACAGATAGCCTTGCCATCTGTTTCCATCTTGTCTTCAACTTTCTGTTCTTTTACTTGCCTCGTTTGTAGTCATCCAATACCATAATCTTCTACCACCCTCGCAGCTTTGTACCATTAGTTTTTTGTACTATTACTATTTGACTTGTAGCACTACTGCAGGATTGCTGACTATCTCCGATTGATCGAACGACTAAAATCCCATCGAGCAAATAAGCCATAGAGTAATGGGTCGAACGAGTGACTCCACATACGACTCTTATCTTCAGCTCGGGAAAAAGTGGAGCCGAAGGCTAGAATTTTTTCAAAAAGGGATTCCGTAGGGATTCAATAAAAGGTATTAAATAAGCGGGATTCCATAAGTGGGACTCCAAGCCCTATATAGCTCCTATAAGGTGGCCTTACCATTGGTTTCAGCCTTCCGTCCTATGACTAGCTTGTACTGTAGTACCGTATCCTAAAATCTTCTTCTCCCCTTCTACCATTACTGCTGATTTGAAGCACTACTGTAGGCTTACTAACTGCCACATATTACCTCTACCCCAGGCCAAGTCTTAGAATGTCAAAGATCCATCCATACCCTGCTAGGAGACTGGAAACCAAGTATACACCACATAGCAGTACATTTCATACAACCATGGGTAGCACACCAGCCCAGGCGGATTGTTGTTCCAATGGTTAAGATGGGACCTAATTCGGTATATACCGCCCATACTTTTCTACTGCACTACAGAAGTCATTACCCTCGCCCATAATAGCTCTTCTCCTAGCATTACGTTCCACCTATACCAGCCATAGGATAACATGAATCATTAGGTCGATTACTAGTACCAAGGGGAAAGTTGAACCAACAGGGCTATAAAAAACACGTCCTATACTTCCTAACTAGACAACAATGGATTACCCCTACTCAACAATACTGCTTGGTCTATCATTACGCAATACCTGTACCATTTGTGGGTCAGCACACCGGCCTAGGTGGATAATGGTGCTGCTACCGTTCTAAACTACCAGGCCTTATCCCTACCCACAATACTGGTTGATCTAGCGATACGTACTATCTATACCAGTCAGAGTATAATTTGAAGCATTAGGTGGATCAATAGTACGAAGCTCTAACGTGGGACCCCTAGGGTGAGGAGCGAACATCCCATACTGCCATACTAGGCGACCATGCATTACCACCACCCACCCTACAATGTTGCCTGGCCCAGCATTACATACTCCCTATATCAGTCATAGGACAGTACAAAGCAATCGGCAGGTTGATACAATAAGGATTAAGATGGGATCTATAACGCTCATACTATACTGCAATTCCAAACCACCAAGGACTATTTCGCAATACCAAACGAGATGACGACCATGCATTACTCCAATCCACAATACTGGTTAACCTAGTATTACGTACTACTTATCTCAGTCACAGGATAGTACAAAGCAATCGGCAGGCTGACACAACAAGGATTAAGATGTGATCTACAATGATATATAACGCCCATACTATACTGCAAATCCAAACCACCAAGGACTATTTCGCAAGACCACACGAGACGATGACCATGCATTACCCCACCCGACGATACTGGTTAACATAGCATTGCGTGCTATCTATACCAGTTGTAGGATAATATGAAGGTTGAATAGTAGTACCAAGGGCTAATAGTATACCAAAAGGGGTATATACCACCCTTACTATACTACGATATCAGTCCAGTACGAGAACCCCGACACACCGTGACCCGAAAGATGTCATACTACATTGTATATTGTTCAACAACAGCGGTTAACGTTTTCTGACGTCATGGTGCGCATAATGACGACACGATGTCCATAGCAACGTCAACCATTTCGCGGGAATCTTTTTTCTCGAGAAATTCCACCTTCACCATTAATTTCCATCGCACCCCACACTATATATCCTTAGCCCTATGTGTACATATATCACTGCACATATCATAGCATACTATATCTGCAGTACGTACATCACGTGCAGGATCTGGTCAGGTTGCAACCCAAAAAGTCCGGTTCCTATGTGAATTTAACAATAGCAGCTTCCCCAAAAGTCCGGTTAATAGAGCACGATCGGGTACATGCTATACTACTAACCAATAATCGAATGGCTAATTAATTTGTAAAAACAGTCTTCTAATAAACTGTAAAAACAGTCTCGTAATAATCTGTAAAAACAGTCTCGTAATAAACTGTAAATACAATTTACTAAACTGTAAATACAGTTTATTAATCTGTAAAAACAGTCTCGTAATAAACTGTAAAAACAGTCTCGTAATAATCTGTAAAACCAGTCTCGTAATAAACTGTAGGGCCCTACGGACATTCTCAACAAGGATTGAGAGACGTTATAGCGTTTGGGTGGGTCTGGAGGGCCTCTGTTAAAAACGTTTGCTTACCACCCTCGGCACCCCTGCTGCTTGATGAAAGACAATTGCATGACCCTTCAGAAAATATAGGAAAATCACTACCGAGAACACTGTAACGGATGGCAGCGAGACGCTAAAAATGTATTAATTTTTATTTTGATATTTTTTTTAAATTACTGAAAACTGCAGCATAAAACAACGACCATTGTGTGTATTCAACGTTACCCAATCCAACACAGTCGTTTAGAAATGTGTTAGATAAACCATGCGTGGAATCTGACCTACGCTTAACAGCGTCCTGTGAGAACATAACTGAATGGTGGGTGCGTATTCGCTTGATGTTATAACGTGAATGAAGCGCTTTGATAAACTAGCGTCAAGCCAAAAAGTAGACAGATACTTGTGGAAACGACCTTGTATAAGCTTTCCAGCTTTCTGTCGGATCCACCATCAACTATGTTGTACTTTTTATCTCTTGAAAATATTGAATAAATAAATATTGTTTAAACCAAACAGATACCGAAGGTGGTATTTTCCTTTAACCCTCTACCTAACGAATTGCCCGCATACGCCCGCGTAATTTGCAAACTGAGCAGTTGGAAAAAATATTTTTTTTAAACATATTTCAACAAAACTATATCATGTGACCCCTCAATGGAACGAGCTCAATGAGCTCGTTCCAGTGAGGGGTCACATGATATGGTTTTGTTGAAATTTGTTTGAAAAATTAAAAAAAAAGTAATTAAAATAGTAAATTTTGATATTCTCTGTGTTGGGTAAGGGTTAAAAATGCAAGCTTCATACACTTAATTCAAGTTTAATCGCGGAATAAATATAGAACACAAATCATGTGGACCTCAGGGGGCAGAAATCAATGGCCTTTGGGTCGCTGATTCTCGTCCTCGGCATCCTACATTCGTGTGTGTTCTATCTTAAGACTCGGTATATTTTTATTAACTCAGTGATTGAGTCTGTATATTTTTATTAACTCAGTGATTGATTTTGTATATTTTTATTAACTCAGTGATTGATTTTGTATATTTTTATTAACTCAGTGATTGATTTTGTATATTTTTATTAACTCAGTGATTGATTTTGTATATTTTTATTAACTCAGTGATTGATTTTGTATATTTTTATTAACTCAGTGATTGATTTTGTATATTTTTATTAACTCAGTGATTGATTTTGTATATTTTTATTATTATTTGTATTATATTCTGTAATTCACTTATAGCAAAAACTGAAGTTAAATATTATGGTGCTATATAAATAAGGAAGACTAGTTTGCTTTGGAATTTCCAAGTCTGATCTTACATAAACATACATTAAATATGTGACAGCGCTCCAGTAGGGAATGAACTACGCTGCTGTCTGAGGAATTGTCCGAGGTACCGGTTTGGGGGTCACCAGGGCGCTGAAAGAGTGGAGGAAGCGAATCAGCACAGAAGCTTGACACAATTTTATTCTATCTTAAAATGCCTTCTAGTAGACAATAAGTGTTCCAACAATATAGTATAAGTGAATAAAATAAAACCTTCACCAAATAATTCGTATGCCATTATGCAGGCAGAAAATAAAACTTCAACCGTAGTATTTGACGGTAACTAGAACCTGAGCCATAGTGTACCTTCTCTCTTTCTATTAAATGGGTCCCTCGAAAACTAAATGTTATTACTGTCCTATTCGTGGGGGTTAGGGTTAACGACAAGCCACCCACAGGTTTGTACGAGTGCATAATCGACGGTGCGACTCACCGAGGAGCACAACTGGGACGTGTAATCGAACGCGCCCCAGCTGTACCATCGGCGAGTGTTGCCGCGGAGTATGCGGTCATACAAACGAATGGTGGCGAGAATATATTTTTATGACCCTTTTCCTTTTCTGCGTGCAGTGACAATTCAATTATTCTTGAGCGCTGGAAGTCGTTATCGTAGCTTTCCACCTTAGTCGTGTTTACAGACGACATACCAATAACAGATACGCAATCTTCGTAAATACAAACTGCCCAGTTTACTGGAGAAAGTCCCGGGGCAGTAAACAGAGAAACACGTTATGTGAATAAACACTAAACTTTAAAATGTCGAAATTCGTTGGACATGTAATTCTCATATAAACTAGCTTTTGTAAAAAGTGCACCCTGGTAACGTTGCATAGCTACATAAGTAAAATATGATATTTACCTGAAAGAGTGGAGGAAGCGAATCAGCACAGAAGCTTGACACAATTTTATTCTATCTTAAAATGCCTTCTAAGATAGACAAAAAGTACCGGCTTATATGCAGATTCACCTCGCCCATCTGTCAGAATTTACGATGTAATAAAATGAATTTCTACACGGATTTATTAGAGTCGTGACTTAACGCTGACCTGTGGTCAAAAGCTAATTGCTCAGTGTCCACCCCGAGGCATAATTTTGGTTACTAATTTCCAATTTACTGATCGTTACATATTTAACCTGTGTAATTTCCATATATTTTAAATGACTACATAATTTGGAACACCTGTGTGTCTTATGTTGGATAATACGTGTAACCCTTAAATTGCTATACCTGTAATGGTTATAATGTTAACCCATTCACTACCTGTCATAATTTCCACTGGCTTCGGAAATTTTGACTCCTGTCAAAAAACTTGGTGTGTAAGGATGTTATGAAGTGAGATGTGGATAAAGGAACGTCGACTCGCGTGACTGTGTGTTCTCACCTTCATGTGCCTGGATATTGGGAATACTCGCAATGCAATTTCCGTGCCTAATCCATAAATAGGCGAAGAACTTCTCCTTCAGAATTGTACGTGCCGCAACAGCAGTAAAGGGAGATAACCAAATGCGTGATTTTGGAGTTAAATATTTTCCAACGGAAAATTTGGATGATACGCTACAATCTTCCCATGCGATCTCAAGTCTAGGCCACCAAAATGGAGTAAACTTGATATCACAGGTAAATTGTTTGACGTGGAAATTACAATGCTGAGTACATGAAGGTAACTGTAAAATTGGGAATAGAATATTACGTTTCCCATTCGTGATGTCGAGCATCAAATATGATGTGGCTTGACGTCGATTATATAAATGTATACAAGCTACGAGAAGACAAATTAATAACACAGCACCCGCACTGTGAAATTGTGAAATTGGTTGTGTCGAGAAATCGAGAATTGTGGGGTCTGCGGTAGTTGGTGCGGGCGTATAATGGAAAAGCGGAATCATATTTACTGTTCCAACTCTTTGAGAGAGAAGCATAGCAGTAGTTAACACTTTAAATTTTCTATACATGTACAACCAGCCAAGACACGACAAACCTCCCAAAATCACTGACACAATGCTCAATAACAACTCTTGGCTGAACCCATCATTGAGTTTGGTGCCAAGGATTGAGTCGGCGAGTGATGCGAAAGTCACCCGGTTGTTTTTCGCATCTGCAGCTATGTGCTTTAAGTTTAAATGTATTTTATTATCTCTAGCTAAGATTTTTGAAAATTGATGCTTATATATGTGGAAATTCGGAACAGTAATGTTGACTGAGTGGTTGAAGAATGTATCCGAAAAAACATTCGTAAGTGCGTCGGTGTCAAAGAATTGCTGAAGTAGTGCTAAATTGACGGGATATAATTTTGTTATGTTTTTTACACTCTTTTGACACTGGTGAATATGCGGCGAGAAACTTAAGGTTGCTGTAGAGATTTTGCAATTACACAACGGTTGAAAAAGACAAAATGTACATCCATCAACAGAATAATTAGTGAAACCACATTCTAGAGTAAGTCGAGAAATATTAACAATGAGAACATGTGAGGCATTAAATTGTTGTATACCTGGGCGAATGACATCTCGCATCAACTGAAAATTGCAGGTGGAATTAATGAGATCTGGCGAACCATTGAATAGAGCAGCGGAACATGTTACATTCTGAAATTGTGTAAGTGTCAGTTCAAAGGGACAATGCATCTTGTGTCCATGCATCTTACAATCTGCTAGTGTAGCAGTAGATAATTCAACAAAATGCGTTCTACTGGGTGTAACAGCAATGTGTGATGGGAGGTGGCGAATATATGATGCGTGAGAAGAATTGTCACCGACAGGCATTGGATACGATACTATGTTGTATAAATGCAATGGTGCCTGCATGTGACTAATTGGAAATTTGATGGTAATATAAATATTACGATTATTTCGAAGTGCTTGAAAATGTTTAATAGTATAGGCTGCGTTCGCTGTTTTATGCGCTAAATAAAAGCGTGGAGTGTGGTTAAAAAGAGTCACGCGGATTTTGTTTAAAGAAGTTTGCATAGTCGTTACGGGGATGACTAGGGGTGAGATTACGCCTCCAGCCAAATCCAAACACCCTACATAAAGTTCATTAAACTGATTTTGAATCATAGTCAATTCTCGTGATTGCTTAATTACTAAAGCGGTCACCGAATCGATATATCTATGCAGATCGGTGACGTCATTATTCAGGTTATTTTCCAGGGATTCTAGCAAATGGTAGTTCGCTTGTATAGCTGAAAAGGTATTATTGAAACGTTGGTCGTTATAGTTTAAAAATGATTCAAACGTCTTTGTCTCATGTGCAAATGTATGTAACATTTCCTTTTGCCGATTAGCTAAAGTATTTATTCTGCGTGCAAGTTTTTGGACATCGTCTTGGGTAGCTGTGCCGAACACGGTTTTTGCAAAGGAACCAATAAAAGGAAGCCATGAACGCCTGCGACGACTTAGAACCTTCCGTAGTGAATGGTGTGGGAACATAGTAAATATATTGTCTATGATATCGTTGATGTTACGTTGACCGATTCGTTTCGAATTTAGCAGTTCGTTCAAAGTGTGATTGAATTTACTTGTTGTCGTTTTTTCTGGGATCTGTTGAGTAAACTTGGGTATGTGAAGTTCGAACGTGTGTGTCCAGTAATCCGCCGTGGCATATAAGGCTGTCCTTGACTTGAAGACTGTACCATAGTTAAGGCGTAGTATGTCCACTGCAGTCCCCTCGTGTGCACTGAGTATTGTGAGCAAAAGAAGCAGCAAAGGTAACCTCATGATAAGGTGAAGACCTACAAAATGCAAAGATATTCTTTGATATTGCAAGCTGTCACCTTAAAACCATTCAGACTATTTATTCTACAGTTAACTACTAAATTGCCGGGGTGTCTGTATCCGGATTACAGACTATAGCACTATCAACTAGGACACGTTTTATCGTTACCTAAAATATTGTTTGGCTCAAATGTGAGTTCGTATAATAAATAAGCAAAACAGTGCTAATAAAAAGGAACAGAGGATTACAAATGCTAATCAAATGAAAACAATACGGAGACATAATGGCATTTTGGACATACTAATTTACGCGTTTAGTCAATTACTGGACATCTTATGCCTTTTGCGACGCTTTTGCCGCTCTGGGTGTGAGTGATATGATATCCCCGAATTAGGCCCTGGGGTAAATCAGACCCCTTCTCCCATGACGTGGAGCTGTAGCCGCTCCATTTAACCTTATAATGTCTGATGCCGTTTAGTTTCTTAACCCCTACTAGTTTCTCGATTTCGTAAAGATTTGAGTCAGTGCCATCTGAAACACGAGGTTGTAAGGTTTCAGGGTTATCAGGTGTAGTGTCGTCGCAGTTTGCACTGTCTGGTTGACTATGATATTTGCGATCCAAGGGGTCTTGATACAATTTTAAATTATCAGCATGGATTAGTGACTTATGTATGGTATTGTCGCTAACCCGACGTAATTTGTAGGTATGATTAGGTCCTTCATGCAAATGTAAAACGGCCCGTGCCATTTATTTTGCAATTTGCGACATTTTCCTTTAGGGACCTGTTTTACCATCATGAGTACCTGATCACCTGGTTTGAACTTGGGTTGTTTTGCAGTTTTATCGTGGTGAGTCTTTTGTTTCTCCTGGGCCTTTAAAACGTTTTGTTTTGCAATTTCTTCTGTTACTCTTAAATCTTGTACTAGATTTCTGATATACTCTTGTTCCGACAGTTTAGGGGTTTCGCCGAGTGCTAAATTCGTGTCAATAGGCAGTTGCATTTCTTTACCAAAAAGCATTTTAAATGGAGAAAATGTGGTAGAGGCAGACGGAGCTTTCCGGAAGCTCATCATTATACCAGGCAAGAGTTCATCCCAGTTATCCTGCTTGGAATTGCACATTGTTCGAATGGACTGAGCCAAAGTAGAATTAACCCTCTCGACAGCACTATTTGACTGTGGGTGATACGAACTGGTTTTGTGACGCGCAATTTGAAACAACTCACATAAAGCCGAAACCAATTGAGAACAGAAATTGGAACCACGATCAGAAACTAGGGTTGAGGGCGCTCCATATCGTGTAATGATTTCCCGAAATAAAACATTGGCAACTTCCGAAGCGGTTTGGGTCTTCAAGGGAAAACTTTCACACCAATGGGAACAACTATCAACAAAAAGTAGCACATACTTGTGACCAGATGGAGTTGTGGTTAACGGGCCTAAAATGTCCATGTGCCATCGTTCAAAAGATTTTACTGGGGGCATGGGGCACAAGGGTGCTTTGGCATGATGATAATTACGTTTTGCAATTTGACACTTCTCACATGAGATGACGTGTTGGTAAATGTCTCTGTACATGAGTGGCCAGAAATACTTTTCTCTTATTGCAAAGTATGTTTTATCAAATCCCAAATGTGAGCCTCCAGCTAAACTATCATGATACGACAACAATATATCCTCTCTGAGAGCAACCGGGACAGCTAATTGTCTAATAATACAGTCCGAACGATTTTTTGATCTAGACCGAGGTGTGTAAAAATGGAACAATAAACCATCCAAAATTGCATATTGAGTGGATTCTGCAATGACCTTCTGCGCCAATGCCATATCATCAGGTACCAACCCATTTACCATATACTCAATAATCGACTTTAAATCAGATGATTGGCCTTGCAATCGGAATATTTCATATCGGTTTGTGTGGTCAATTGCGGGGCGTCTATCAGGAATTTCGTTCTCACAATAGTCAATTGCACTTTGGTCTGCTTCGGTAACGTTAATAGATGCCGGTTTTTCAGAACTCAAGTCTGTGTAATAAAAATCGATTTGAGTCAACTCACGGTTTTCATTCGTTGTGGTCCTACTGGAAACCGTACCTATATTGGGTTGCTGACATTGAGAAGGTGAGTCATCGCCGAGTTGCTTCTCAATACCGTCGTCAACAGAATATGGTACCCTGGACAAGGCGTCCGCGTTTTGATTTTTGATACCTGGCTTATGCTTTACAGTATAATTGTAACCCTGAAGCTTAAGTGACCAACGAGCTAATCGACCTGTTGGATCTTTAACATTCTGAATATATTCCAAGGCCTTATTGTCTGAATACACTGTAAAATGACTGTTGGCCAAATATGAATGGTACTGCCGAATAGCTTCTATGAGGGCTAACCCCTCACGATCAGTCACACCCCACTTTTGCTCATTTGTCCGGAGGGCACGACCACCATACGAGATCACGTGCTCCCTACCTTCTGAATCCAATTGCCCTAGAATGTACCCAATAGCATGGCCCGATGCATCGATAGAAACATGGAAGGGTTGTTGCATGTTAGGAAAAGCCAAAACTGGTGCACTGGTTAACAATGCTTTAAGCTGTCGAAATGCATTTTCACATTGGTCGGTCCATTTGAATTTTGTAGTTTTCTTCAATAAATTATTTAGCGAACCAGAAATTGTTGAATAGCCTTGACAAAAGCGTCGGTAAAAATTACATAATCCTAAGAAGCTTTTAACATTCTTCGCGTTTCGTGGCCGAGGAAAGTTTTGAACAATTTGAATATTATTGGGGTTCGGTTCGATACCTTTATTGGAGATAATGTGACCTAAATATTCGACTTTGTTTACTGCGAACTGACATTTAGAAGGCCGAAGTTTGAAATTGACAGTGGTAAGGCGGTCAAACACTTCCTGAATATGTAATAGGTGTGTATGGAAATCCCTGCTAAAAATCAAAATGTCATCAACATATATTAAGACAGATTTCCAGTTCAGACCTTTGAGTGCCTGTGACATAACCATCTGAAAACTCATTGGTGCATTTTTTAACCCATACGGGAGACGGCGAAACTGAAATGTGCCGTGGTGAGTTACAAAAGTAGTTTTGTGTTTTGTGTTTTCGTCCAGTTTTATTTGCCAAAAGCCCGACCGTAAATCAAAAACAGAAAATATTTGAGCCTGAGAATCGCCCACGGTGTCAAAAATATCCTCCAAGCGGGGGAGGGGGAAATTTATAGGTTTGGTTACTGCATTTAGCTTGCGATAATCTACGGCAAACCTGTATTCGCCGTTTTTCTTGCGAACCATAACAACGGGAGAACTCCAAATACTAGTCGATGGTTCTACGATATTGTTGTCTAACATGTCGTCAACCTGGCGTTCAATTTCAGCCTTAATGTGAGGTGTGGTTCTGTAGAACCTCTGACGTTTGGGCGGTGTATTACCCGTGTTGATGGTGTGTTTGTGAAGATTGCATTCACCCAACTCACTCAAGTCGTTTGCAAATACATGGCGATTTTTCTTGATGAGATCTAAAAGTTTTTGTTTGTCAGCTGCTGTCAAATTTGAATTATCCAAAGATATATCCAATTCATCAAAAGATTTGCTTGAGCTATGTGACTTCTGGGCAGATTTATTTTGCTGAGTTCCCGAAGAGTTGTGTTGGGGATCCAAAAATGATATGTTGGCCGGGTTAATGGTAAAGATTTTTCCCACAACTTGGTTGCTTTTGATGTGAATAGGTGAATTAGTGGGATTCAATAATCGACAAAGCCCTTTCCCTTTTTGTGATTTTACAACAACTTTAGCACCGACTATATGATATTTGGAAGCCAAGTGCTGTACTGGTTCTAGAAAAACAGTGGAGTTAGGAGGAGTATTGGACAATTGCACAGGAATAATGGTTTCTGATTCTGGTGGGAGAATATAATTGTTAGTAGCACGAGCAAAACCTGTGCAAGGGTCACCAACAAGTATATTAACCGAATGACCATGTTCTAAAATTAGTCGTTGCTCACCCATATCCAAAACGGCACCCATACCTTGTAAAAAGTCGAGACCAATAATCATGGGATGATGAAGTTTCTCAAGAACGTAAAAGCAAATTGGATATGTTTTCCCTGAAAGGTTAACCGGGAGAGTAATTTTACCCCAAACCTTGTGTGTTTCCCCTCCTACACCTGTGACGCCATGGATATTAGACGGCACTATTGGTGGAGCACATTTAATAATTTTGTTCAATAATGTTTTTGAAATACAAGAAATATTCGCTCCTGTGTCCAATAATCCGCGACAAGTATGCTGATGAACCGACACGCTGACAAAGTTATGATCCATAGGAATGCTTAAGGCAATATGTACATTTGACGGAGATGGTGGAACAACAGACAGCTTATCGGGAGAAGATTTGTTGCAAGAGGGGGTGAATTGCTATGCCTGTTCGGAACGTGGTGGTAAGCCATTTCGTTTAGATCTGCACACTCGGGCAATGTGTCCAAGTTTGGAGCAAAAATTGCAACGCATCTCCTTGGCCCAACATCTGCTGCGAAAGTGTGAGGTTTCCCTACACCCTTCACATGATTTGGTGGGACGAGAAAATGTTTGTTGAGACTGGTACTTTGGCTGTTGAGGGCGTGAGTGGAAATCGCGGCGAGTATCGGTGGGGGTCCTAAGGGAAGTCTTTGGATTGCGAAACTGCGGGTGCACAGCGTTGATAGTCGCGCTAAACCCTTCCATAGCACTACGCATGCTCTGCATATCATTTGCTAGAGCTGCGACTGTCATTTCCAATCTTGATTCTGATGGTGAGTCACATGCGATCGCTGCCTCTGAAATGATCGCTGCATCCACTAAGTCAGTTAATGATTTGGGATTTTGCTGAATCACAGATCTTCGAATCGTTGACTTCAACCCTTTCATAATGGCACTGAACAACTGGTCGTCCGTCATGGCGACGCCGGAAGCCTTCGACTTCATCATGCTAATAAACTCGTTGACACTCTGGGACGGCTGCTGGGTAACGTTGAAAATTTCCGCTACCTTGGACCATTCCAAATGCTTTGGGAGTGAGAATTGTTTGTCGAATGCCCGTTCCAAGGTAGAGTAGTCTGATTTTGCCTCTGGGGTTAAACAATCGAACCAGTCTTGAGCTCCACCCGTTAACAATAATGGAAAGACCAATAATTTCTGAGGGTCCGTGAGCTGTTTATAGGAAGCGTAATGTTGAAATTGACGGAGCCATTTTTTTGCATCAATCATCTGACTTCCCGCGAACTTTGGGACGATCCCCAAGTCTGATAGCGGCGCAACCGAAGGAGATAAAGTGTCTAAAGGCATACCTTTGTGTCCGTGGTCAGCTTCTGTGTTAATTTCCTGTCTTGCAGCGGCCCTAGTGGTTCTTCTTTCCCTGTTGTCGGGCAACATAAAATCCGTTCTCCACCAATTGTGACAGCGCTCCAGTAGGGAATGAACTACGCTGCTGTCTGAGGAATTGTCCGAGGTACCGGTTTGGGGGTCACCAGGGCGCTGAAAGAGTGGAGGAAGCGAATCAGCACAGAAGCTTGACACAATTTTATTCTATCTTAAAATGCCTTCTAGTAGACAATAAGTGTTCCAACAATATAGTATAAGTGAATAAAATAAAACCTTCACCAAATAATTCGTATGCCATTATGCAGGCAGAAAATAAAACTTCAACCGTAGTATTTGACGGTAACTAGAACCTGAGCCATAGTGTACCTTCTCTCTTTCTATTAAATGGGTCCCTCGAAAACTAAATGTTATTACTGTCCTATTCGTGGGGGTTAGGGTTAACGACAAGCCACCCACAGGTTTGTACGAGTGCATAATCGACGGTGCGACTCACCGAGGAGCACAACTGGGACGTGTAATCGAACGCGCCCCAGCTGTACCATCGGCGAGTGTTGCCGCGGAGTATGCGGTCATACAAACGAATGGTGGCGAGAATATATTTTTATGACCCTTTTCCTTTTCTGCGTGTAGTGACAATTCAATTATTCTTGAGCGCTGGAAGTCGTTATCGTAGCTTTCCACCTTAGTCGTGTTTACAGACGACATACCAATAACAGATACGCAATCTTCGTAAATACAAACTGCCCAGTTTACTGGAGAAAGTCCCGGGGCAGTAAACAGAGAAACACGTTATGTGAATAAACACTAAACTTAAAAATGTCGAAATTCGTTGGACATGTAATTCTCATATAAACTAGCTTTTGTAAAAAGTGCACCCTGGTAACGTTGCATAGCTACATAAGTAAAATATGATATTTACCTGAAAGAGTGGAGGAAGCGAATCAGCACAGAAGCTTGACACAATTTTATTCTATCTTAAAATGCCTTCTAAGATAGACAAAAAGTACCGGCTTATATGCAGATTCACCTCGCCCATCTGTCAGAATTTACGATGTAATAAAATGAATTTCTACACGGATTTATTAGAGTCGTGACTTAACGCTGACCTGTGGTCAAAAGCTAATTGCTCAGTGTCCACCCCGAGGCATAATTTTGGTTACTAATTTCCAATTTACTGACCGTTACATATTTAACCTGTGTAATTTCCATATATTTTAAATGACTACATAATTTGGAACACCTGTGTGTCTTATGTTGGATAATACGTGTAACCCTTAAATTGCTATACCTGTACCGGTTATAATGTTAACCCATTCACTACCTGTCATAAATATACACAAATTAGGATCTAAATATAGGTTAGATGTATAAAACAAGAACAATATATGCAATCAACTCACAGAGATGACAGCAGGACCAGTGGTTCCTGTAAGTCAGCTACCGTATTTGTACCGGAACTGATAATAAAACAATATTTCAGGAGAACAACGCCGTCCAAATGTGCTTCAGATATTCAAAAATAAAGTTAGGAATCAGAATTCTTCAAGACGCAATAACGGAACTAAGTAGAGGTAAATTTCCAACATCTCGGCTTTGTTTTTTTGTTTTTTTTTTTTGTTTTTTTTTTCTATTTGTTGACATTTCGGCCGAGGTTATCGGTGCATACAAAACATTGATATAGAATGTCGTCGAGACTAACACAATGAGTCGGATTGACTTCAACTACACGATATTTTTATATGGAGACTTCATAGTTGCTATATTACTTACAGGGTATCATGACATCTGCTTGAATTTATTAGAATTACGCGATTGGTTTTCGATGAAAATTCGTGGTATTATGTGACAAACGCTTGTCCGTCGGCAATGGATCCTTCTTCAAAAAAAAAATGCAGACTGTGTTGGCCTTTCCCCAAATGGTGTCCTGTCGCTGCATCGTAAAGTGTTTTAAATGCTCAGCTTTTTTATTGGATACACATTTGGCCACGAGATATTCTCCTGAAATATTATTTTATTATTAGTTTTGTTATGAATACAGTAGAAGACTTCCAGGAACAGTTGGTGCCTACTGTCAACTCTTTGAGTTGACTGCATTTGGTATCAGGGAACTAAATATTTGAATTAGAGTTACCCACCTTGAAATGTTGCACTCGGAAATGAAGCAATCTCTTGGGAAAATATATTGTTTCAATAAACGTTTGAAACATTCTATAGACATCTTGCATTATCGTTGAATATTCTTGGTGAAAAAGAGGGTGATTTGATGACTTTTGGACCTAAAAAATACAATTTACTTTTTGTATGTTTTTGTAGGGAATTACCTGAACAAATATGTGCACGTGACCGGTACTTCCTTTTGTGTCAGTTTTTCTGTCTTATTTGTTGCATGACCCCCTGTTCTCGGGTGAGAAAAAGTTGTCTGAATGGCTATACTTGACAAAGATATTTGAATGCCAAAATAAAGTGATGCGATCATATTTTTTTCGCCTGAACGTTATAATGGTCGCCTATGGGAAAATATTTAGTTCCGTGATACCATACATAATAATCATTTTCTGTTTATTACAAATCGTAATTTCGATGTATAATTTGTGTGTATTTAATTTGAATTTACGGAATATTAGAGGTGGGAATTTCAAAGTAAACAAATTTCCCTCGCTTATCTAGCGCCTAAAACCGAGTCATTCGCTTCAGATTTTTTGTTTAAAACGAAATAACATAATTTTCTTTCTGACACGAAAATTGACAAGAAACGTATGCGCAGAAATAAAATAGCCGAATAAAGGTGTAGGTGTACCCTTAACAGAAAGCATGATTCGGCTTGGAAATTTTAGTTACTGGTAGAGTGCTGGAAGCCCACATTTGGACTTTGTTCTGAAGTAAGGTACCATGGATTAACGGCTTCTTATTCTGTGGCTGTTCTTCATATTATCTTTGCAATAAAATTATTTCGTTTGTTAGACTTTGCCTTGATACAAGTTATGGGAGAGCGCCTATAGGCGCTCTTCCTCAAATTGTATCAAGGCAAAGATGTGATCAAATTTTGATGATCCAAAATAACTTTGCATTCTACAAGTGAATGGAGAAAAAGGAACATTCACGGAAACTGATACTGTAATGATTCATGCATCTGATCGGATAATGGAATGTAATTTTTCATTCGCCATACACCAATTTTTACTGACCACGTTGGAATTTTCCAATTGAGCTTTGTAATTAATGCAAAGCTGTAACTTGTGATGTTTCTATGTATATGTCTATACAAAATGGAAATCTGAAATCTTACATGCATTTACAGTGAACACAAATGTTTTACTCGAGTCGAAAGATCCTAACTTTATGTATGAACAATCTTCATCTATATTTTTTTTTACATTTTGCAGGAAGAATTTGATGATTTTTTAGCAAAAGCTGGAAACAAGCTGGTTGTTATCGATTTCACTGCAACTTGGTGTGGACCATGCCGGATGATTGGGCCCAAATTTGTGGTTTGTTTTTATGTGTGGTAGATTTTTAGCAATGCTATTTCCGTTTCGTATCAGGAAAAACGTTTTCGGAGTACATCAGCCGGTTATATATGGTGTCTTCCTTTTTAAAAAAGTCAAGGAAAACGGAGTTCTCTTGCGAGATGAAATAATACAAAGACACACAGTATACCGATTCTGCGAACACTCACTATTGTCAGATGAACATCCCCAATTTATATCGCCATGAAAAGTTCCATTGAAGTTATTAGACAACCAAGGAAGGTTCAATTTAGAAACAAGTAATTGTTGAGAAAAGTCCTATTGCATGAGCAGAAAATAAATCGGAGCTGTCTTTTGTTTTCATTTATTTAAAGTTACAAAAGGGAACTTAGCTTTTTGTGGCAGGCTAGCTTGAAGTAACTGATTCACAGATAATCCATCGTTAAGAATATCTATCAGTGTCTCCCCAACCAACACTAATCGTCCACTTTGTCTCTTTGTTTAGGGAATATGTTTTACAGTATCCCAGGGAACAAAATAGAAAATTTCACCTCCTAGACTTCTCTATTAATGAAATGGTCACTGTCTGTATTATATGTCACGAATCGCACAGTGTTGATATAATGAACAAACAAACGGTTACAGATTATCAACACTGTCTGTATTATATGTCACGAATCGCACAGTGTTGATATAATGAACAAACAAACGGTTACAGATCATCAACACTGTCTGTATTATATGTCACTAATCGTACAGTGTTGATATAATGAACAAACAAACGGTTACAGATCATCAACACTGTCTGTATTATATGTCACGAATCGTACAGTGTTGATATAATGAACAAACAAACGGTTACAGATCATCAACACTGTCTGTATTATATGTCACTAATCGTACAGTGTTGATATAATGAACAAACAAACGGTTACATATCATCAACACTGTCTGTATTATATATCACGAATCGTACAGTGTTGATATAATGAACAAACAAACGGTTACAGATCATCAACACTGTCTGTATTATATATCACGAATCGTACAGTGTTGATATAATGAACAAACAAACGGTTACAGATCATCAACACTGTCTGTATTATATATCACGAATCGTACAGTGTTGATATAATGAACAAACAAACGGTTACAGATCATCAACACTGTCTGTATTATATGTCACTAATCGTACAGTGTTGATATAATGAACAAACAAACGGTTACAGATCATCAACACTGTCTGTATTATATATCACGAATCGCACAGTGTTGATATAATGAACAAACAAACGGTTACAGATCATCAACACTGTCTGTATTACATGTCACTAATCGTACAGTGTTGATATAATGAACAAACAAACGGTTACAGATCATCAACACTGTCTGTATTATATATCACGAATCGTACAGTGTTGATATAATGAACAAACAAACGGTTACAGATCATCAACACTGTCTGTATTATATATCACGAATCGTACAGTGTTGATATAATGAACAAACAAACGGTTACAGATCATCAACACTGTCTGTATTATATGTCACTAATCGTACAGTGTTGATATAATGAACAAACAAACGGTTACAGATCATCAACACTGTCTGTATTATATATCACGAATCGCACAGTGTTGATATAATGAACAAACAAACGGTTACAGATCATCAACACTGTCTGTATTATATGTCACGAATCGTACAGTGTTGATATAATGAACAAACAAACGGTTACAGATCATCAACACTGTCAGTATTATATGTCACGAATCGTACAGTGTTGATATAATGAACAAACAAACGGTTACAGATCATCAACACTGTCTGTATTATATGTCACGAATCGTACAGTGTTGATATAATGAACAAACAAACGGTTACAGATCATCAACACTGTCTGTATTATATGTCACGAATCGTACAGTCTTGATATAATGAACAAACAAACGGTTACAGATCATCAACACTGTCTGTATTATATATCACGAATCGTACAGTGTTGATATAATGAACAAACAAACGGTTACAGATCATCAACACTGTCTGTATTATATGTCACGAATCGTACAGTGTTGATATAATGAACAAACAAACGGTTACAGATCATCAACACTGTCTGTATTATATATCATGAATCGTACAGTGTTGATATAATGAACAAACAAACGGTTACAGATCATCAACACTGTCTGTATTATATATCACGAATCGTACAGTGTTGAAATAATGAACAAACAAACGGTTACAGATCATCAACACTGTCTGTATTATATATCACGAATCGTACAGTGTTGATATAATGAACAAACAAACGGTTACAGATCATCAACACTGTCTGTGTTATATGTCACGAATCGTACAGTGTTGATATAATGAACAAACAAACGGTTACAGATCATCAACACTGTCTGTATTATATATCACGAATCGTACAGTGTTGATATAATGAACAAACAAACGGTTACAGATCATCGACACTGTCTGTATTATATATCACGAATCGCGCAGTGTTGATATAATGAACAAACAAACAGTTACAGATCATCAACACTGTCTGTGTTATATGTCAAGAATCGTACAGTGTTGATATAATGAACAAACAAACGGTTACAGATCATCAACACTGTCTGTATTATATATCACGAATCGTACAGTGTTGATATAATGAACAAACAAACGGTTACATATCATCAACACTGTCTGTATTATATGTCACGAATCGTACAGTGTTGATATAATGAACAAACAAACGGTTACATATCATCAACACTGTCTGTATTATATGTCACGAATCGTACAGTGTTGATATAATGAACAAACAAACGGTTACAGATCATCAACACTGTCTGTATTATATGTCACGAATCGCACAGTGTTGATATAATGAACAAACAAACGGTTACAGATCATCAACACTGTCTGTATTATATGTCACGAATCGCGCAGTATTGATATAATGAACAAACAAACGGTTACAGATCATCAACACTGTCTGTATTATATGTCACTAATCGTACAGTGTTGATATAATGAACAAACAAACGGTTACAGATCATCAACACTGTCTGTATTATATATCACGAATCGCACAGTGTTGATATAATGAACAAACAAACGGTTACAGATCATCAACACTGTCTGTATTACATGTCACTAATCGTACAGTGTTGATATAATGAACAAACAAACGGTTACAGATCATCAACACTGTCTGTATTATATATCACGAATCGTACAGTGTTGATATAATGAACAAACAAACGGTTACAGATCATCAACACTGTCTGTATTATATATCACGAATCGTACAGTGTTGATATAATGAACAAACAAACGGTTACAGATCATCAACACTGTCTGTATTATATGTCACTAATCGTACAGTGTTGATATAATGAACAAACAAACGGTTACAGATCATCAACACTGTCTGTATTATATATCACGAATCGCACAGTGTTGATATAATGAACAAACAAACGGTTACAGATCATCAACACTGTCTGTATTATATGTCACGAATCGTACAGTGTTGATATAATGAACAAACAAACGGTTACAGATCATCAACACTGTCAGTATTATATGTCACGAATCGTACAGTGTTGATATAATGAACAAACAAACGGTTACAGATCATCAACACTGTCTGTATTATATGTCACGAATCGTACAGTGTTGATATAATGAACAAACAAACGGTTACAGATCATCAACACTGTCTGTATTATATGTCACGAATCGTACAGTCTTGATATAATGAACAAACAAACGGTTACAGATCATCAACACTGTCTGTATTATATATCACGAATCGTACAGTGTTGATATAATGAACAAACAAACGGTTACAGATCATCAACACTGTCTGTATTATATGTCACGAATCGTACAGTGTTGATATAATGAACAAACAAACGGTTACAGATCATCAACACTGTCTGTATTATATATCACGAATCGTACAGTGTTGATATAATGAACAAACAAACGGTTACAGATCATCAACACTGTCTGTATTATATATCACGAATCGTACAGTGTTGAAATAATGAACAAACAAACGGTTACAGATCATCAACACTGTCTGTATTATATATCACGAATCGTACAGTGTTGATATAATGAACAAACAAACGGTTACAGATCATCAACACTGTCTGTGTTATATGTCACGAATCGTACAGTGTTGATATAATGAACAAACAAACGGTTACAGATCATCAACACTGTCTGTATTATATATCACGAATCGTACAGTGTTGATATAATGAACAAACAAACGGTTACAGATCATCGACACTGTCTGTATTATATATCACGAATCGCGCAGTGTTGATATAATGAACAAACAAACAGTTACAGATCATCAACACTGTCTGTGTTATATGTCAAGAATCGTACAGTGTTGATATAATGAACAAACAAACGGTTACAGATCATCAACACTGTCTGTATTATATATCACGAATCGTACAGTGTTGATATAATGAACAAACAAACGGTTACATATCATCAACACTGTCTGTATTATATGTCACGAATCGTACAGTGTTGATATAATGAACAAACAAACGGTTACATATCATCAACACTGTCTGTATTATATGTCACGAATCGTACAGTGTTGATATAATGAACAAACAAACGGTTACAGATCATCAACACTGTCTGTATTATATGTCACGAATCGCACAGTGTTGATATAATGAACAAACAAACGGTTACAGATCATCAACACTGTCTGTATTATATGTCACGAATCGCGCAGTATTGATATAATGAACAAACAAACGGTTACAGATCATCAACACTGTCTGTATTATATGTCACTAATCGCACAGTGTTGATATAATGAACAAACAAACGGTTACAGATCATCAACACTGTCTGTATTATATGTCACGAATCGTACAGTGTTGATATAATGAACAAACAAACAGTTACAGATCATCAACACTGTCTGTATTATATATCACGAATCGCACAGTGTTGATATAATGAACAAACAAACGGTTACAGATCATCAACACTGTCTGTATTATATGTCACGAATCGTACAGTGTTGATATAATGAACAAACAAACGGTTACAGATCATCAACACTGTCAGTATTATATGTCACGAATCGTACAGTGTTGATATAATGAACAAACAAACGGTTACAGATCATCAACACTGTCTGTATTATATGTCACGAATCGTACAGTGTTGATATAATGAACAAACAAACGGTTACAGATCATCAACACTGTCTGTATTATATGTCGCGAATCGTACAGTCTTGATATAATGAACAAACAAACGGTTACAGATCATCAACACTGTCTGTATTATATATCACGAATCGTACAGTGTTGATATAATGAACAAACAAACGGTTACAGATCATCAACACTGTCTGTATTATATGTCACGAATCGTACAGTGTTGATATAATGAACAAACAAACGGTTACAGATCATCAACACTGTCTGTATTATATATCACGAATCGCGCAGTGTTGATATAATGAACAAACAAACGGTTACAGATCATCAACACTGTCTGTATTATATGTCACGAATCGTACAGTGTTGATATAATGAACAAACAAACGGTTACAGATCATCAACACTGTCAGTATTATATGTCACGAATCGTACAGTGTTGATATAATGAACAAACAAACGGTTACAGATCATCAACACTGTCTGTATTATATATCACGAATCGTACAGTGTTGATATAATGAACAAACAAACGGTTACAGATCATCAACACTGTCTGTGTTATATGTCACGAATCGTGCAGTGTTGATATAATGAACAAACAAACGGTTACAGATCATCAACACTGTCTGTATTATATATCACGAATCGTACAGTGTTGAAATAATGAACAAACAAACGGTTACAGATCATCAACACTGTCTGTATTATATATCACGAATCGTACAGTGTTGATATAATGAACAAACAAACGGTTACAGATCATCAACACTGTCTGTGTTATATGTCACGAATCGTACAGTGTTGATATAATGAACAAACAAACGGTTACAGATCATCAACACTGTCTGTATTATATATCACGAATCGTACAGTGTTGATATAATGAACAAACAAACGGTTACAGATCATCAACACTGTCTGTATTATATATCACGAATCGCGCAGTGTTGATATAATGAACAAACAAACAGTTACAGATCATCAACACTGTCTGTGTTATATGTCAAGAATCGTACAGTGTTGATATAATGAACAAACAAACGGTTACAGATCATCAACACTGTCTGTATTATATATCACGAATCGTACAGTGTTGATATAATGAACAAACAAACGGTTACATATCATCAACACTGTCTGTATTATATGTCACGAATCGTACAGTGTTGATATAATGAACAAACAAACGGTTACATATCATCAACACTGTCTGTATTATATGTCACGAATCGTACAGTGTTGATATAATGAACAAACAAACGGTTACAGATCATCAACACTGTCTGTATTATATGTCACGAATCGCACAGTGTTGATATAATGAACAAACAAACGGTTACAGATCATCAACACTGTCTGTATTATATGTCACGAATCGTACAGTCTTGATATAATGAACAAACAAACGGTTACAGATCATCAACACTGTCTGTATTATATATCACGAATCGTACAGTGTTGATATAATGAACAAACAAACGGTTACAGATCATCAACACTGTCTGTATTATATGTCACGAATCGTACAGTGTTGATATAATGAACAAACAAACGGTTACAGATCATCAACACTGTCTGTATTATATATCACGAATCGTACAGTGTTGATATAATGAACAAACAAACGGTTACAGATCATCAACACTGTCTGTATTATATATCACGAATCGTACAGTGTTGATATAATGAACAAACAAACGGTTACAGATCATCAACACTGTCTGTATTATATATCACGAATCGTACAGTGTTGATATAATGAACAAACAAACGGTTACAGATCATCAACACTGTCTGTGTTATATGTCACGAATCGTACAGTGTTGATATAATGAACAAACAAACGGTTACAGATCATCAACACTGTCTGTATTATATATCACGAATCGTACAGTGTTGAAATAATGAACAAACAAACGGTTACAGATCATCAACACTGTCTGTATTATATATCACGAATCGTACAGTGTTGATATAATGAACAAACAAACGGTTACAGATCATCAACACTGTCTGTGTTATATGTCACGAATCGTACAGTGTTGATATAATGAACAAACAAACGGTTACAGATCATCAACACTGTCTGTATTATATATCACGAATCGTACAGTGTTGATATAATGAACAAACAAACGGTTACAGATCATCAACACTGTCTGTATTATATATCACGAATCGCGCAGTGTTGATATAATGACAAACAAACAGTTACAGATCATCAACACTGTCTGTGTTATATGTCAAGAATCGTACAGTGTTGATATAATGAACAAACAAACGGTTACAGATCATCAACACTGTCTGTATTATATATCACGAATCGTACAGTGTTGATATAATGAACAAACAAACGGTTACATATCATCAACACTGTCTGTATTATATGTCACGAATCGTACAGTGTTGATATAATGAACAAACAAACGGTTACATATCATCAACACTGTCTGTATTATATGTCACGAATCGTACAGTGTTGATATAATGAACAAACAAACGGTTACAGATCATCAACACTGTCTGTATTATATGTCACGAATCGCACAGTGTTGATATAATGAACAAACAAACGGTTACAGATCATCAACACTGTCTGTATTATATGTCACGAATCGCGCAGTATTGATATAATGAACAAACAAACGGTTACAGATCATCAACACTGTCTGTATTATATGTCACTAATCGCACAGTGTTGATATAATGAACAAACAAACGGTTACAGATCATCAACACTGTCTGTATTATATGTCACGAATCGTACAGTGTTGATATAATGAACAAACAAACGGTTACAGATCATCAACACTGTCAGTATTATATGTCAGGAATCGTACAGTGTTGATATAATGAACAAACAAACGGTTACAGATCATCAACACTGTCTGTATTATATGTCACGAATCGTACAGTGTTGATATAATGAACAAACAAACGGTTACAGATCATCAACACTGTCTGTATTATATGTCACGAATCGTACAGTGTTGATATAATGAACAAACAAACGGTTACAGATCATCAACACTGTCTGTATTATATATCACGAATCGTACAGTGTTGATATAATGAACAAACAAACGGTTACAGATCATCAACACTGTCTGTATTATATGTCACGAATCGTACAGTGTTGATATAATGAACAAACAAACGGTTACAGATCATCAACACTGTCTGTATTATATATCACGAATCGTACAGTGTTGATATAATGAACAAACAAACGGTTACAGATCATCAACACTGTCTGTATTATATATCACGAATCGTACAGTGTTGATATAATGAACAAACAAACGGTTACAGATCATCAACACTGTCTGTATTATATATCACGAATCGTACAGTGTTGATATAATGAACAAACAAACGGTTACAGATCATCAACACTGTCTGTGTTATATGTCACGAATCGTACAGTGTTGATATAATGAACAAACAAACGGTTACAGATCATCAACACTGTCTGTATTATATATCACGAATCGTACAGTGTTGATATAATGAACAAACAAACGGTTACAGATCATCAACACTGTCTGTATTATATGTCACGAATCGTACAGTGTTGATATAATGAACAAACAAACGGTTACAGATCATCAACACTGTCTGTATTATATATCACGAATCGCGCAGTGTTGATATAATGAACAAACAAACAGTTACAGATCATCAACACTGTCTGTGTTATATGTCAAGAATCGTACAGTGTTGATATAATGAACAAACAAACGGTTACAGATCATCAACACTGTCTGTATTATATATCACGAATCGTACAGTGTTGATATAATGAACAAACAAACGGTTACATATCATCAACACTGTCTGTATTATATGTCACGAATCGTACAGTGTTGATATAATGAACAAACAAACGGTTACATATCATCAACACTGTCTGTATTATATGTCACGAATCGTACAGTGTTGATATAATGAACAAACAAACGGTTACAGATCATCAACACTGTCTGTATTATATGTCACGAATCGCGCAGTATTGATATAATGAACAAACAAACGGTTACAGATCATCAACACTGTCTGTATTATATGTCACTAATCGCACAGTGTTGATATAATGAACAAACAAACGGTTACAGATCATCAACACTGTCTGTATTATATGTCACGAATCGTACAGTGTTGATATAATGAACAAATAAACGGTTACAGATCATCAACACTGTCTGTATTATATGTCACGAATCGTACAGTGTTGATATAATGAACAAACAAACGGTTACAGATCATCAACACTGTCTGTATTATATGTCATGAATCGTACAGTGTTGATATAATGAACAAACAAACGGTTACAGATGATCAACACTGTGTGTATTATATGTCACGAATCGTACAGTGTTGATATAATGAACAAACAAACGGTTACAGATCATCAACACTGTCTGTATTATATGTCACGAATCGTACAGTGTTGATATAATGAACAAACAAACGGTTACAGATCATCAACACTGTCTGTATTATATGTCACGAATCGTACAGTGTTGATATAATGAACAAACAAACGATTACAGATCATCAACACTGTCTGTATTATATATCACGAATCGTACAGTGTTGATATAATGAACAACCAAACGGTTACAGATCATCAACACTGTCTGTATTATATATCACGAATCTTACAGTGTTGATATAATGAACAAACAAACGGTTACAGATCATCAACACTGTCTGTATTATGTGTCACGAATCGTACAGTGTTGATATAATGAACAAACAAACGGTTACAGATCATCAACACTGTCTGTATTATATATCACGAATCGCGCAGTGTTGATATAATGAACAAACAAACGGTTACAGATCATCAACACTGTCTGTATTACATGTCACTAATCGTACAGTGTTGATATAATGAACAAACAAACGGTTACAGATCATCAACACTGTCTGTATTATGTGTCACGAATCGTACAGTGTTGATATAATGAACAAACAAACGGTTACAGATCATCAACACTGTCTGTATTATATGTCACGAATCGTACAGTGTTGATATAATGAACAAACAAACGGTTACAGATCATCAACACTGTCTGTATTATATATCACGAATCGTACAGTGTTGATATAATGAACAAACAAACGGTTACATATCATCAACACTGTCTGTTTTATATATCACGAATCGTACAGTGTTGATATAATGAACAATCAAACGGTTACAGATCATCAACACTGTCTGTATTATATATCACGAATCGCACAGTGTTGATATAATGAACAAACAAACGGTTACAGATCATCAACACTGTCTGTATTATATGTCACGAATCGCACAGTGTTGATATAATGAACAAACAAACGGTTACAGATCATCAACACTGTCTGTATTATATGTCACGAATCGTACAGTGTTGATATAATGAACAAACAAACGGTTACAGATCATCAACACTGTCTGTATTATATACCACGAATCGTACAGTGTTGATATAATGAACAAACAAACGGTTACAGATCATCAACACTGTCTGTATTATATGTCACGAATCGTACAGTGTTGATATAATGAACAAACAAACGGTTACAGATCATCAACACTGTCTGTATTATATATCACGAATCGTGCAGTGTTGATATAATGAACAAACAAACGGTTACAGATCATCAACACTGTCTGTATTATATGTCCCGAACCGTACAGTGTTGATACACTGTCTGTATTATATATCACGAATCGTACAGTGTTGGTATAATGAACAAACAAACGGTTACAGATCATCAACACTGTCTGTATTATATATCACGAATCGTACAGTGTTGATATAATGAACAAACAAACGGTTACAGATCATCAACACTGTCTGTATTATATGTCACGAATCGTACAGTGTTGATATAATGAACAAACAAACGATTACAGATCATCAACACTGTCTGTATTATATATCACGAATCGTACACTGTTGATATAATGAACAAACAAACGGTTACAGATCATCAACACTGTCTGTATTATATATCACGAATCGTACAGTGTTGATATAATGAACAAACAAACGGTTACAGATCATCAACACTGTCTGTATTATATATCACGAATCGTACAGTGTTGATATAATGAACAAACAAACGGTTACAGATCATCAACACTGTCTGTATTATATATCACGAATCGTACAGTGTTGATATAATGAACAAACAAACGGTTACAGATCATCAACACTGTCTGTGTTATATGTCACGAATCGTACAGTGTTGATATAATGAACAAACAAACGGTTACAGATCATCAACACTGTCTGTGTTATATGTCACGAATCGTACAGTGTTGATATAATGAACAAACAAACGGTTACAGATCATCAACACTGTCTGTATTATATGTCACGAATCGTACAGTGTTGATATAATGAACAAACAAACGGTTACAGATCATCAACACTGTCTGTATTATATCTCACGAATCGCACAGTGTTGATATAATGAACAAACAAAAGGTTACAGATCATCTACACTGTCTGTATTATATGTCACGAATCGTACAGTGTTGATATAATGAACAAACAAACGGTTACAGATCATCAACACTGTCTGTATTATATGTCACTAATCGCACAGTGTTGATATAATGAACAAACAAACGGTTACAGATCATCAACACTGTCTGTATTATATATCACGAATCGTACAGTGTTGATACACTCTCTGTATTATATATCACGAATCGTACAGTGTTGATATAATGAACAAACAAACGGTTACAGATCATCAACACTGTCTGTATTATATGTCACGAATCGTACAGTGTTGATATAATGAACAAACAAACGGTTACAGATCATCAACACTGTCTGTATTATATATCACGAATCGTACAGTGTTGATATAATGAACAAACAAACGGTTACAGATCATCAACACTGTCTGTATTATATATCACGAATCGTACAGTGTTGATATAATGAACAAACAAACGGTTACAGATCATCAACACTGTCTGTATTATATATCACGAATCGTACAGTGTTGATATAATGAACAAACAAACGGTTACATATCATCAACACTGCCTGTATTATATATCACGAATCGTACAGTGTTGATATAATGAACAAACAAACGGTTACAGATCATCAACACTGTCTGTATTATATGTCACGAATCGTACAGTGTTGATATAATGAACAAACAAACGGTTACAGATCATCAACACTGTCTGTATTATATATTACGAATCGTACAGTGTTGATATAATGAACAAACAAACGGTTACAGATCATCAACACTGTCTGTATTATATATCACGAATCGTGCCGTGTTGATATAATGAACAAACAAACAGTTACAGATCATCAACACTGTCTGTGTTATATGTCAAGAATCGTACAGTGTTGATATAATGAACAAACAAACGGTTACAGATCATCAACACTGTCTGTATTATATGTCACGAATCGTACAGTCTTGATATAATGAACAAACAAACGGTTACATATCATCAACACTGTCTGTATTATATGTCACGAATCGTACAGTGTTGATATAATGAACAAACAAACGGTTACAGATCATCAACACTGTCTGTATTATATATCACGAATCGCACAGTGTTGATATAATGAACAAACAAACGGTTACAGATCATCAACACTGTCTGTATTATATATCACGAATCGTACAGTGTTGATATAATGAACAAACAAACGGTTACATATCATCAACACTGTCTGTATTATATATCACGAATCGTACAGTGTTGATATAATGAACAAACAAACGGTTACATATCATCAACACTGTCTGTATTATATATCACGAATCGTACAGTGTTGATATAATGAACAAACACACGGTTACAGATCATCAACACTGTCTGTATTATATATCACGAATCGTACAGTGTTGATATAATGAACAAACAAACGGTTACAGATCATCAACACTGTCTGTATTATATGTCACGAATCGTACAGTGTTGATATAATGAACAAACAAACGGTTACAGATCATCAACACTGTCTGTATTATATATCACGAATCGTACAGTGTTGATATAATGAACAAACAAACGGTTACATATCATCAACACTGCCTGTATTATATATCACGAATCGTACAGTGTTGATATAATGAACAAACAAACGGTTACAGATCATCAACACTGTCTGTATTATATATCACGAATCGTACAGTGTTGATATAATGAACAAACAAACAGTTACAGATCATCAACACTGTCTGTGTTATATGTCAAGAATCGTACAGTGTTGATATAATGAACAAACAAACGGTTACAGATCATCAACACTGTCTGTATTATATATCACGAATCGCACAGTGTTGATATAATGAACAAACAAACGGTTACAGATCATCAACACTGTCTGTATTATATGTCACTAATCGTACAGTGTTGATATAATGAACAAACAAACGGTTACAGATCATCAACACTGTCTGTATTATATATCACGAATCGTACAGTGTTGATATAATGAACAAACAAACGGTTACATATCATCAACACTGTCTGTATTATATGTCACGAATCGTACAGTGTTGATATAATGAACAAACAAACGGTTACAGATCATCAACACTGTCTGTGTTATATATCACGAATCGTACAGTGTTGATATAATGAACAAACAAACGGTTACAGATCATCAACACTGTCTGTATTATATATCACGAATCGTACAGTGTTGATATAATGAACAAACAAACGGTTACAGATCATCAACACTGTCTGTATTATATGTCACGAATCGTACAGTGTTGATATAATGAACAAACAAACGGTTACAGATCATCAACACTGTCTGTATTATATATCACGAATCGCACAGTGTTGATATAATGAACAAACAAACGGTTACAGATCATCAACACTGTCTGTATTATATGTCACTAATCGTACAGTGTTGATATAATGAACAAACAAACGGTTACAGATCATCAACACTGTCTGTATTATATATCACGAATCGTACAGTGTTGATATAATGAACAAACAAACGGTTACAGATCATCAACACTGTCTGTGTTATATGTCACGAATCGTACAGTGTTGATATAATGAACAAACAAACGGTTACAGATCATCAACACTGTCTGTGTTATATATCACGAATCGTACAGTGTTGATATAATGAACAAACAAACTGTTACAGATCATCAACACTGTCTGTATTATATGTCACGAATCGTACAGTGTTGATATAATGAACAAACAAACGCTTACAGATCTTCAAAAGATGGTATCACTGTTTTCTTATTTTTAAATAGGTTTCAACCGAGAATAATAGTTAAACCTCCCAAACTGATTATTATTTTTTATTACTTTCCCAAGTGTGATTTACAGCGATTTCCGGGTTTGATTATAAACGATAACTTCACAAGTGAATTATACAATCAACAATTGCGTCATGTATCCGTGCGCGCAAACGAAGACGCTTTGCCGTCGATGTAATGGGTACTTCATTGTTTTTGTTTTTTTTGTACCATTTACCTAACTTGAAAAAAGACGACACAAGCAACAAAAATTCTTGAATAACTATTATTATCATTATCACAAACATAGGTTATGACCCCTCGTTGGAACGAGCTCGACGAGCTCGTTCCATTGAGGGGTCATAACCTATGTTTTAGAGACAAAAAAAATGAAAAAAAATAATTAAAATTAATTGGTTAGTTTTGAGAAGAGCGCTGGACGTTTTTGGCCGTTACGTTAGGTAAAGGATTAAATAATATAATTATCGTTAATAATGAAAAGTAATAAACATAGTAATCGCTTGACTGGACTGGTTACGTGAAATAATTCATTCGAGGCGAGGGACTACATTGTAAAACAATCGTGCGCATTCGCACACTCGTGTTTCTACAACGTTCCTCACCTCTCATGATATATTCACGAAACCAGTCCAGTCAAGCGATTACTCTCTATTTATTGGGAAAAAAATGTACAAAGGCCCATTTTCCGGATTTTTATACTGCTCTACAAGAAAATGCCTAAAGTTTGTAAAATGATGCACACATCGATATTACAATTCTTGAGCCCTTTACCTAACACACCTTTTATAAAAAATAAATTAAATTTCACACTTTTCGAAAGAAATTCTCACAATTTTTCAATAAAACCATACAAGTACAGATACCATTAGAACCGGTTCTACGCGCCGATTCTAATGATATTCGCGTTTGAATGGATTTGGCGAGACATTTGTGAGATATTTCAGGCTGCGGTTGGCTTATTTTGGTCACTTTCCTGGCCGTTTTTTCCCGCTATGTTAGGTAAAGGCATAATGTTTCGAAATTTCAATTTTCATGTGAAATCGCCAATACCCTCAGTGGTGAATTTACTGACTGCTAACGGAAATTGAAGGGATCTTCTAATGATGAACACTGCTTCTATCTCCAATCAAGCAAAGAACACCGCGACGTCATTGGCCACGCTGATCTCACGCGCATCGCGATTTGTCGAAAGTAGCGTGAAGACATACATCACAATCATATGATGAAGATCATTCCCTGTACCTTAAAACATGAATGTGTACCTGAGGTATACACAAGCGCCCCTTGGAATTTTAGTAGTTGTTCAATATCCTGAAACTCAGCTTATGTTCCCTCAATGAGTACCTCAACGGGTTCATTTTAGTGAGAGGCCTTGAGAAGTGTCCGTGAAAATGTCGTTAAAATTAATATTTTTTCTGTTGTCTGTGATACGTAAATCGGATGAAATATCGAGTATACTGTAAAACGCTGCATTTACATCGAAATTTAAATATTTAGAAAGATGAGAGATATATCAAACCCTTCATTGTAGTCTTCTAGGATAACTATATTTGTGGATATTTTTTCCAAAGAGCCACAAATATTCACTGTTATGTAAGTCAAAACTGCAACATATCTCCAAATTTCCGACAAAGTCACTCGTGATGATGGGGGGGGGGGGGGGGGGGCGCATTCCTTCTTACATCTACTCCACTACAGATACGACAGTGGGTCTTATATTGAACACTATATATACAAAAAATCATTGCATATTCGGGCGTGGTGGGGGGGGGGGGGGAGCATACGCTACGTGGTATTGGTGTATTCCAAGGTACGACCCTCAATCGAACACACTATTAGATAATATATTCCCCTTGCGAAAGAGCTTTATTGTATACCAAAGTATTACAATCAATCGAACACACCACAAGAAAACATATTCATTCCACTGGCGACCTTTATTGTGTATAGATTATAGTTCACTGCTATGGGGAAGCCGAGACACTCGAATAGCTAAACTAGGAGAAAACTTCTCACTTTGTGAAAGGAATGATAAACAATAACACCGGCAAAAAATTTAGTCTTCGTTCGATAAATAAAGCGGTAATTACTTGGTTAGTTTCATATCGGCCGAACTATCAGACCTAGGTAACTTCACATCAGCCTTCGACATTCTGTCTCAGGTTGATATAAATTTTCCTGGGGTGATATCTCAGCCAATATGAAACTAACCAAGTAATGACCCCCACTTATAGTGAAGCTCTAAGGTCGACCCTGCCCTTAAGTGTTTCTTGTTCGGTGTAGTTTTTGCCGAGCCCTCGAATATCTTTTTACATTCGCTATTTTTCAAAAAGATCATCGGTTTCATTTTCAGGCTCTCTCAGAGATGTCGGAGTTCGCTGATTGCTGTTTCGCCAAGGTTGATGTAGACACAAACAGTGTGAGTATGAGCAAGATGGTTTGGGTTTTAAAAAAAAATGATCAGCACTATTTTCTTCTCCGCGTAAAACCGTGAACAAGTTCCAAGATTTGATTAGTAAAGCGCAAATAAACATATAACATCACCACAAAATCGAAGCCATCTGGATCCCGGGTCGGATTCGTTTTTTTTCCATTAATTCGGCTATTCCATAACATCCCGTCTTATCAAGTCTAAACGACATAGGGGATCTCCGCATGTTTCCTCTATTGGATCAACACAACTTCACAGGTCATCTTAGATTCTGAATTCAATTCAATTCTTTTTCTCATCAGCTCTATGTAGCCCTATGTGAGTACATGAGGTACAAATTATTACTTACATTAATTTTGTCATACTGCAAAGAAAATTGAAACATTGAGATTGGTTAACTTGCAAGGCTACGCGAAGCTATGTTCGGGTTTTTGCCAGGTTACATCAACTCAGACAACGTTCTACATAGCCAAGATTAACTCTTTGAATACAAGAAGCCCATTTTCCGGCCAGCAACATAACACGTCATCATTTAATAAAGTTGTATGGATGCTAAGTGAAAGTATGGGGTAGACCAATCAATATTTTCAACGCGCAGTCCCAAGGCTGCATATTGTAATATTAATTGCTCTACCTCCATATAATGAATATGGACTCTTCTAATTGCTGCCACTGAACTGATATGGAAGATACCACCAGTGTTCAAAGGGTTAATTCCGATTGAAAATTGAACCGAGAAATAGATCACGTCCATAAATAATGACATGCATGGTGTGAAATGTACAGAATAAAGTATCGATTTTGGAACCATACAAAGTGAAATTATTACTAGCTGCCAAAAGGAATAACTGAAACTCAATGGCTGAAACGTTTCCTGGATAGTAGAGTGATAACAAAGCAGACACCAACTTTGAACGTTATTCAACACAGCGATGTCATTAATATGCCTACATAATATTTTCCTTTTGGATACTAGGGAGGAGGATAGAAAATCACTGCACTCGCAGAACTTATTACGATTTCTCTCCAGTATAAAAAAATCGTTGTAGAGTTTCTTAACAGTGTACACATCCCCAATTTATTACACATCCATTACACTTTAAACCCTAGTATTTAACGGAATCGCCGCGATGACATAAATGTTTCTGTATCTAACTGGTTATGTACAAGCCGGAACCTTTCGTTCTCACAGGTTCGACTAGTTCCTCCCCGACGAGCCATTAGTTACGCTTCGAAAAGTTTCCAAATTTCGTTATTATTGATAGTCTGTGTTTCTCCCAGCTGTTTCGCAAATCTGCCTAAATTTGTACTTATATTTGTACTACCAGCAATAGCTACCAAAAGGTTAGACGTGAATGGACACCAGCCAAAGAGAAACAGCGATAATTTCAACAAACACGCCCAAACAGAAAAGATAACAAATGTAATTTAGACTAGTTCCTTAAGGGCTGTTTTGATTTTTTATCGATCCATTTGATCAGTACCGCTTCAAACAAAAATAACAGACTATTCTCCTTTATGTTTAAACATCGGTATTAACATTTGTTTATTCAAACGAATATTAAGGCATTGCGATGTGTAATAAACATAGAACGCAATGGATGTTTGAATCCATGGGCGTTTTACATAGCCCGTTCGAATGGCGTAGTCATATTTCGCGAGAGCCGTTGGCTCTCGCGAAATAATGACTGCGCCATTCCAACTCGATTTGTAAAACACCCACGATTCAACACACACATCGCGTTCTGTCTATGTACCCTGTCAAAATTTTATGTATCCCTCGCTTGCGGCTCGGGGTACAACTAATCTGTACAACTAATAATATAATATTAATCGTCAGCCCATACCTCCTGCTCCTCCCACGCCAGTTTGCATAAAATATTATTATATGTAACACAAATTCCTGTTTCTTTTTACTTCTTTGCCCCCCCCCCCCGCCACCACCCACCCCACCCCCATAAACCCAGGACTAACAACTCGCGAAGGGGGCAAGGGAGCGGAGGGGAGGGGTACCCAAGGCATGATTCAGAAACAAGAATTGTGAAACAAATAATTGTCTGAATGCCGTACGATGCTGGGCAGAGCGCAAAAGGCAAATGCAATAAACCATACTGATGTTGAACATCATTTGGAGATCCTTCGTTTGCGGTTGCCGATGGAAGTTATTTCCACATTTTAATGAAGCGTCGCCTTCGAAAGGGAAAGGGATACGATGAGCAAGATATTGAGCACACTATGCACCCCACCCTCTTTTGTCCAATGTAATGCATACACCTGGTAGGCCTATTTCTTTTTTAGTTTACTATGGAACATGTTGGGAATAAGAAGACTATGTCAGCATCCCGGAAAAAATATACTCTTCCCCTTACACAGAAACAGACCATTGAGTGCTGTTTAAAAAAAAACGTTATCGATTTCTATACAGTGTTATACCGTAACTGTGGTGCCAGTGGCAACAGGAAGCCATCCACGGGTTATCTGAAATATGGTCCATGACGTACTCCACTAGGAAGAGTTGACGCGTAGCGACTCGGGTATGCATCGGTCTATTATCTTACAATGCGTATGCATTGAGGAAGTTATTATCCGAATATATCGCGTATTAGGCGCCCCTGATTCAAATGTTGTATCCTGCAACTGCAGAGCACGTGATTTGCTAAGATTGGTTTGCGTTGGAGTATTACCCCAATTCGAAAGACGTTTGAGAGAAACCGTTTAGTTGTTCATATATTTAAGGGGAAACACTTCTCAAAAAGTATAATTATTAAATTATGAAAGCACAATGCAATTATAGGTCTATATCTGAATTACGAGAAGCAATTGAGCTGACGCAGATAGATGTTAGCCCACCCAATCTTTTCGAAAAGTTGAACAAGCGCCCTCGTTCTGTTTAACCAGGGGTCTTGAAAGTTCAAGACAGCTGCTTACAGTTTCCACGGAAACGACCAGTATTATGAGTCTGAAATGAAACCTGAAATTAAATGCTAGTTAAACAAGTTATGGAGACTTGAGCAGAGATTTTTGAGATACATCTATCATCACTATTATGTTCATTTAGAAAATGTTGTATTACAGTCTCGCTCTTGTTTCTAAGAACATATCTTAGATCGACGGGATATAGCTTTGGAAAGAATAGCGCGAGTCTGATAGAACATTTTATTATGCCACTAATTGTTATTGACCAATCAGCTACAATATCTAGTGACCATATATGAGACTGTGTATCATCGAGCTGACCGTATATAGAGCTTATATAGGTCAGTTCCGACATTTTGTTTTTGACATCCAACGCTCGCTTCGATATTTTTCCTAATTTCGCGTGTTCAATGAACAACAAATAATTTTGCGTGTGTGTCTGTTGGGCAACGTACAACTATAATACGTTTCTTCCAGTCTTTGAGAAATTTTAATAAACAAATGTAAATAAATACAATAAATAAACCACCAAATCGACATGTATAGAAACATTAATATCACCTTTAACAACGAATAATGAATGAAACTGTTCCAACTTACCTTCTTGAAGGAATTGTTAATCCATTTGCTCCAGTTGTTTTATTTTCCAGTACTTAATACTGAACTACAGTTGTGAATTGTTAATATAAATTCCCGTTTATTGAGAAGAAAACTCCGTTGTTTCAGCGCCTGCTGCTAGCGTGACCTTTACATGACGTAAAACCGGGAAATTCCCTGATAGTGATAACAGAACATTTGCGCTAGGATTCTGGGTACACTTATGGTTGTGTCTCTTTCAAAGGACTAGCATAATAAATACGTTATGGGGCTTTCAGTGGGCGGATATGGTGTGATATAAGGCTCAGCAAGATCAATATATTGATCTCACTTCGCCTTATATAACACCATATCCGCCCACTGAAAGCTCCATAACTTATATTGTACACATATATAATGATGGCAATATATAGGCATCATAGAGTGTAAATAAAAATAGTTTATTACCACCAAGTGGGCTTCCAAGATGGTTTATTGAAGTCTCGATCTCGTCCCTGTGTCATATATCGGCGAGTCCGTTAGGACGAGTCGATATATGACCCAGTGGTGAGGTTGAGACTTCAATAAACCATCTCGGAAATCATTTTGCTGGTAATAACCAATTTATCGTAGAATATTCCTCCCTTTCCAGATTTGTTCGCAAGTATTTTGACAATCATCCAGCGCCTCTGAATTGATTTTTTCAAGAATGACCATTACGTTCTTGAGCTGTGTATTACGTAATTCCCATTCATTGCTCCACTTGTACTATAACCGTCGAAGTTTATAGTAGTGCTTTAACTGTGTGTTTCTTTGCTTTATTTTTCAGCTTTAGCGCATGGTCGGCCTATATAAAAATATCATCACGGCAAACATTGATCTTGTGTAATGTATTTAAATGTGTTGGTGATTTATTTGTCATGTTGTCAAAATGGTGACCTCGATAGGTGTAATTAGTGTTCGATGAGTGCAGGTAAAAAAAACGTCCTGTTTGAGAATCTAATGCTAGCACGTGTGGTTGCTATCCATCAATACAGATTTGTATTTTGTTTCGCCGTGTACTTGTTTTGAGAGAAATACGTTCTTCTTGTGAGATAAAGGTTACGATACTGGTGTCGCAGAAAACCAATCATGTATCACATAAACCCAGCAAGAGGGGAGTGTCCATCACCATTAGCTCACCAACGCGTGGCATGCAATAAACCTTGGCTTATAAATCTGCAAAAAGTGCGGTCATATACATGTATAGCAAAACAGGTCAGAAAATCTCCAAAAATTGTCCGGACAAGGGTTAATATTGTCTTATATTGATGCATTTAACACATATATGAAATATAAGAGCAACAGCATACCCGTGAAGCCTCCCTTCATGTACATGTATAGAAAAAACACAGGTACTCGGCACAAGCTGAGAACTCGAAAAAATGACATTTAATAAGGATTTTTGGATCGACTCTCTTCACCCCCCTTAATAGACTAATATATAGAACAAGGTAAACAACATTGAAATCCTCGACAAACCAACCGACCTTCGTTTCATTCGTCTCAAATCTTAACTACGTGGTGTTTTACCAAATACCCGGTGTCATTTGAAAGGTGAGACAATAAGCTTTACGCTGATGTATAACTTGGCCGTTGGGTGTTCTGGGCTTATTCATAATTACTTGGAATTTCGGAATAAAACACGAAAATCATCAGGTCGACATCGATTGCGTTCAAGTGAATAAGTAGGACATCACCTGAACTGTCTGATTTAGCCAATGGGAGAGCGTTGATGTATGAGTGCGTTCTAGGCTTTATTCATGGCTGGCCTGGAAAAATCTCTGTCAATGTTATTCGGAGAATAATGTAAATCTGAGACTTGCGACCATGGTGTGTGAATTAAATTCAGTCCACGATCAAAACTGAGCACCACGAAACATGCCATTTAAGAATATGCTTCAATCGGAACATGAAACCTTCAGGTTTGATCGTAAATCAGGCAGTTCAGGTGATGTCCTACTTATTCACTTGAACGCAATCGATGTCGACCTGATGATTTTCGTGTTTTATCCCGAAATTCCAAGTAATTATGAATAAGCCCAGAACACCCAACGGCCAAGTTATACATCAGCGTAAAGCTTATTGTCTCACCTTTCAAATGACACCGGGTATTTGGTAAAACACCACGTAGTTAAGATTTGAGACGAATGAAACGAAGGTCGATTGGTTTGTCGAGGATTTCAATGTTGTTTACCTTGTTCTATATATTAGTCTATTAAGGGGGGTGAAGAGAGTCGATCCAAAAATCCTTATTAAATGTCATTTTTTCGAGTTCTCAGCTTGTGCCGAGTACCTGTGAGAAAAACAGGTGATAAATTCTCACACTTACCAAAAAAGTCAGACATTGCAGTCCAAAATCTCCGCAAATGTCGGGTTAAGGGTTAATGTCGCCTTTTATTTATGCATTTAACACATATATGAAATATAAAAGCCAAAGCGTACCTATTGTAGGCCCCACTCATGTATAGCAAAACAGGTCAGAAAGTCCACAGTGACAAAAAAGTCTGACATTGCAAAAACACGATAAAAAGAAAATATATCACTGGGAAGGGTTTGTGAGTAATTAATTGTAAGCCATAGAAACAGTATGAGGTGCATAGTAACAGGGCGGAAAGTCGCAGTGGACTCTCACAATAACTTTAATACATGTGTTGACGCCGACGCCGACGCCGACGCGTCTCGGGTCATGACATAAGCTCACTCAACTTCGTTGGTGAGCTAAAAAAACTAATACCAACAGCGTCATTCGGACTTGTTTTCAGAAATCTCTGCGCAAAGCAAATGTGTAGGAATTTGTAAGATGCCATAGACTGATCAATATTTCCTACCTGCTGTTATGCCTAAATACAGGAGAAAGTAGTTAACCCTTTACCCAACGCAGACGATATCAAAAATTATTATTTTAAAAATCATTTTTTCGAATTTTTCAAAAAAGTTCAACACAACCATATCAAGTGACCCCTCGTTGGAATGAGCTCGTTCCAATGAGGGGTCACATGATATGATTTGTTGAAATATTTTGAAAAATAATATTTTTTCAACTGCTGAATTTGCATATTACGCGGGCGGATGCGGCCGATTCGTTAGGTAAAGGGTTAAATGAGAAGTGAAAAATTAAAATGTAAAATTGATATAGAGAATTACTTTTCTTTCAAAATATCGAATAAAATTAATGAATGCTAAAAATATTGTAATATTTTTGTCAAGTTTCGTCATTTTTTTAGTCTTTCAAGCATTGGACTTTTCCTTAAAGTTTCCACTACCTTTTTCCTGAATTTTTGTTTATCATAAGAGCACACGTGCATACATGTAGGTGTTCACTACAGTTTTAACTAATTTCTTTTAACAGGAGGTTGCAGCATCTGAAAAAGTTAATGCAATGCCTACCTTTAAGGCATACAGAAATGGAAAGCAAGTAAGTTTAATCACACACTAGTCTATCAGAGGTTTTTTGTATATTCCTGACATTAGTTTTTACATCTCTATCATGTCTCCCTAAAATCGACGATAACTCTGGGCAGCTTGCTCCGGTCTCCGTAACCGGTCTTATTACGGCTGGTTTCTCATATTTGAAATTTGTTTGGTAACATTTCTGCACAGTGGCTACATATAACCGCAACAGGCGATAAAATAAAGTTTAGTAAATCGTTTATTCTCAGATTGCTCATTTTCAGTGAAGGTAGGAGATTCCGCCATGACACCAATTCAGTGAAGGTAGGAGATACCGCCATCAGTGCAAGTAACAGTGTACTTAATCTTGGTGCCTTCTTCGACTCTACCATGTCTATGGACAGACATGTTACAAATATGTGCAATAAGGCTTTCAGAGGTCTATACAAAGTTGAACAGATGAGACAGTTCCTCACCAAAGACCCAAAAAAAACCCTAGTTCATGCCTTTGTAACTTCACATGTGGATTATTGTAGTGCCTTACTGTTCAACCTTCCACAATATCAGTACTCTCGCCTGCAGATGGTACTAAATGCATCAGCCCGAGTGGTATGTAGGGTATCACGATCTCAACACATCACTCCTGTTTTGAGGGATATGCACTGGCTGCCAGTCGAGTACAGAATAATTTTCAAAACTTTATTATTAGTTTTTTAGGACACAAAACAACATGTCACCAGCCTACTTAGAAGAACTCCTTAATACCAAAAACGTGTGTCAATACAACCTGAGGTCCGATGGTAAAATGCTGCTACATGTTCCAAAACATAGGTGTAAGACATTTTGAGATAGGTCATTCTCATTTGATGCCCCTCACCTGTGGAATAATATACCAGAACACCTAAAAGGACTGTCAAATGTCAACATTTCCAAGAATGATCTTAAAACATACCTGTTTCAAAAAGCCTATTAGTGATGTTCTAGACTGTAAGATACTGTATATATTCCGTTTGTATATTTGCATGAGCTCAGTAACATGTACAGTCCTTAGAATATGATTCTATATCTTCTGAACAATAATTTTGGCGCTATATAAATGTGTATATTATTATTATTATTTTAGAGGACCTCCATGCTACCGTTCGATAGAGGGATGTTCATTATATCGCTACCATTCCGGCATTTTAGCATTTGGGAACCCGGACAAACCCAGTTTTAATGATTAATGTTTTTGTCTCCCCCTTTTTCAGTTGTTCATTGAATAACTACGAGATCTGCAAAGTTTCTTTTTTAGTTTTTTGTTTGTTTCGTTTTGGGTGTTTTTTTTTTTCTCCTTTCAGTTGTTGATAGCGATGTTTATTTCAGAATGTTGTCATAATATTGGCGTGAAATAAAAAGTCTGTCCAGTCGCTCGATACCGAAAGTTGTGTGTCAAAGATATTTAGCATAAATGCACTATTACCGGCTGAGAAAGCGTATGGTAGACTTTTGGACAGTGAAAATCGATTGTTATCACAAAGAATGCGAAAGTTTCAACCGTGAAAATTTACGTAAAATGTATTTAAAAAAAATATGTGAACATTTTTGGCCTCTGGTTCAAAACTATTCTTCATTACATTAAAACGGGTTCACATTTAATTACTTGCGGTATTACACACAGGCACCCGTTATCATGTATAATATGCCATGCTGGAAGTCTGAAGGTGAGTGGTTTTTCCATGTAGTCTAAGGAAAATTAAACTCCCCATAGAAAACATAACGGTGCCAGCTGCAATAGTTACGCATTATAGTTGATACCGTTATGCTTTCAGAGGAAGATATATACAAATACGTGTCTGTGCTATTCCCCTGAGTGATGTAGAAGCAGTGTCAGAGTAGATTCGTCGGTGTCCTCACTTACCAGAATGTACTAGGATTGTAACTCCAATTAGTAAATTAGTAATAATTTTTTTTTATACATCCCAACATGTGCAATTCAACCGCGTACATACCAGAGAAACATACTCTTGTGTTTGGTTTTCGGTTAACCAAGTGGCTCGTCGCTTAACGGCATAGAACTTCGTTATACATTAATTTGATGATGGTCCAAACGGAGAGACAAATATGATAGATTGTTTTACTTCTTTGTGTTGCTAAATATTTGCTGATGCGGCGAGTTGGTGATGCTCCAAAATCTGTTTGCAAAAACATTCTTTTCCTTTCTTGTACCAAGTAAACACATGAAAACTGAGAGACAAAATAGTTGCAACCCGGCACTCACTATATCTAGCACAGGAACCAAAACTGGTTCTTCAGTTTGTCCTGTTAGGGAACCAAATTTGGTTGCATGAAACCAACTATACAGTCATGCTTTGATTCTTCAGTTTGTCACCTTAATCCATTACCTCACACAGAGAATATCAAAATTTATAATTTTAATTCCTTGTTTTTAATTTTTCGAAAAAACAAAACCATATCATGTGACCCCTTATTGGAACGAGCTCGATATTTTGAAAAAAAAATTTTTTTTCAACTGCTCAATTTGCAAATTACGCGAGTGGATGCGGACGATTCGTTAGGCAAAGGGTTAACTGGATTGTTAAGTCCTCTGAACATACTATAAATTGTAAATTATAAAGCCTCGCCAAGTTGAAATTTTAAAATGGCGAGGAAGGTATGTCAGAAGCACTTTAACCCTTTATCGAACGCACACGATTTCAAACCTTATTCTTGAAATTACTGTTTTTTTTAAAAAGTTTCCAAAAATGTCCACAAAACCATATCATGTGACCCCTTATTGGAACGAAACCAAACATAAAAGTGTGATTCTCCGTTATGTATGGGGTTAAATTGAGGATGTTGTGTTATACAAAAAAACTATGCATCAGCTTTCAATGACTACGTAGATGGGTCGTTTGGGGGATCATTCTTGTTCAAAGTGAGATGCAGGTGGCCCCAGGGGCGGACTATGCCAAGAAAAGAAACCGGGAAATGCAACGGGGGGTCTGGACCCGGATAAAAATTTAAATTGTTCGAACTAAAAGTGCGCTGCTTCCTTGCATCTACGCGGTTATAAGAAGTCCAGAGAGGTTATTTCGATGGCATTTTTTTATCTTCTTCATCATTCATAAGGCAAAAAATGGTTGTATGAAGGGAGATCCCGGGGAAAATTTTGTTCTTTCAAACCGAACGAGACCAGTGTCCTTGCATTTGAACGGAAAAGGCAGACGAAGTTGCGGGCATATCGTAATGTCCTCTATGTGGACTGCCAATGGCAGTCCACATAGAGGACATTTCGACATACTGCCAGTCTGTGCTATTAGGTCATTTCGCTTTTTGGTCATTTTGCAGTAACAGATGTTGGGCTGCATCAATTTTAGAGACCCCAGGAATCCCACAATAGGGGAGGGGCATCGATAATTCTCCAGGTGCACCATACGGACAGCCCGCCTCTGAGTGGCCGAAGTGGAAGGGGAGAATCGACGAACGCGAGGAACGAGTACGTCAAATGTGCAGCTTAGGAGTGAGGAGTAACCGAGACCCTGTGGCATTTCATTTTAGAATGCCCAAAACATTTGCCAAGTAGAAACAAGTATTTATTTATTTATTTTTTTATTGGTGTTTATGGTCACATATGTCTGCACAATGGCTAATCATGACCATGACAGTTTTACGGGTGGAGGAAGCCGGAGTACCCGGAGAGAACAACCGAGCAACGGCGAGGAACTGTCAGCTCTACAACATACTAACACCACACAAGCAGGGCTAGCAGTGGTTGAAGACAAGTGCACCATCGACGTGCAGTACGCCTTAGTGCACAGCACCACCGCGCCCCAACGTGGACAATTGAGGAAAGTGTCTTGCCCAAGGGCACAATGAGGTTGCCGCAGGTGGGATTCGAACCGAGGACCTCTCGGCTTGCATCCTGTACCTCTACCAACTGAGCCATCGGGCCCCCAGTAGAACAAGACTCCTTGAAAAACTAAAGGTGGCCGAGGAATGACATGAGGAAAAGAGTTAATATTAAATTTGGGGAGATCGAGAAAGCGCCAATGGGAAATACATGTAGTTTGTGACTGAATGCTGGGAGATAAGGTGGCAGAGTGGGGGACGGGGTTGATGTAGGGATCCTTGTTAGAGGACCTCGACAAATCAGCGGAAGGCCAAAAATTTATTATTATTATTATTATTATTATTATTATTATTATTATTATTATTATTATTATTATTATTATTATTATTATTAGGCAGAGAGGATAGTTGCGTTTATTCACACCTACGACAAACATCGATGACGCAGAGTCTTCCCATGGATCCTGTTATCAAAATGATGGTCCTGAATTATTCCGAACCTTGGGCATTTTTATCGATTATATTCTGCCTTGTGCTTCATTGTCTAAGTGGAGAATTCGAGAGTTTCGCTCCTCACTTGCATTCCCCGTCGGTCATTTTGGTATGCATTTGTTAGTTCTTCCCTCTGAATAACCACTCCATTCCACATGTCTTGTTACTTCCATCCGTCTAATTAATATTAGTGTCATTATTAATTTCAGGTCGACGAATTAGTTGGAGCAAACGAAGCCAAACTAAAGGAACTCATCGTGAAAAACAACAAATCGTGATACACCATGTGCTCACACCAATTGACTTCTGCTGATGTTATTTTCACGTCACTCAGAGAAAGCAATTTGTAACTTCGCAATGATCAGGCTAAAAATGTGTTTTAATTCTCAGATAATCCCTCATTGAATTTGAACCCCATCATTAGACATTTTTATTGCCTTCCAGTGTCTTCAAATATTAGTACATAATCAGGGAGACCCGAACCATTTTACGATTTTTTGATTGATGCATACTTACTTGGTAACGTCTCCAATATGTTTGCCTTGTTACAATTTATGGGAGAGTGCATCCGCACTCTCCCAAAAATTGTAACGAGGCAAATCCCCATAGATTAAATACTCTTACTTCAAAGATAACATGAAGAGCATCGAAAGAATATGAAGCCTTTGGACTGAATTTGTTTTTATAGGAATGTTTTATTTTTAAAATTAAAAATTTATTTGTGTAAATGTGCACTTTCTATATTTCTGAGTGTAAAAAACAGCCGAAATCCTGTCCATGTTTGCTCACTTTTTGCAAAAGAAAAATAAAACCGTCCCTCCCCCCCCCCCCCCCTCAATGATTTTTTTTTTTAAAATGCCTGAGAATCAATTAATTTATTTCGTGTGTCCTAATAAAACTTGAGAAGCTTTTGCAGAAATTTGACAATATAAAAAATTCACATTTTCCAAGCTTGTAGAAATACCACATTGCAGAAAAGCGAGGTGATGTAAAATCAAAGTTTGCACGAAATGGCGTCTTACTTTTTATTTTGAGATGCAAACAAATTCTCCATGGTTAACGAACATGTGTCCCCTCAACTTATTAAAACAAAATAATATCGATAAAATTAAAAATTTGCTGTCGGAATGCGACTTTCTCAGCGTATACAAAAAACGAACACACTCTCCAATGAGAAAGCAATGTCTTATAAAAAACTACGTGTAAAACGTACATGTAAGTCAGATTAATACAATACAGTATTATTGGAAAACAAACACAATATTTAGAAATCGTTAGAAATGTTAAAACAAACACGAACAGGACTAGTTCAACCGCCAATTTGCCCTCCTCCTTTAGATACAAGCATAATGAATTGAGAAACCTTCAACAAATTGCTAATAGATTTTTATACCATTTTGCGAAGGTTGGCAAGACATTCGGCGGTAACATACCACCGAGCAGACACCATTTTCTGAATACATCACAGAACGGAATCAAGACTTGTTACTTCTGACTCCAGCCAATATTCAAGAGCTGATTGATTCTCTCTCTTAACCCTTTACCTAACATAACGGACAAAAAAGTCTAGTAAATTAACCGGAATAAGCCGACAACAGCCTAAAATATCTCGGAAGTTTCGCAATAAAACCATACAAATATGGATATTATTAGAACCAGCTCAGCGAGCTGGTTCTAATAATATCCATATCTGTGTGCTTTTATTGAAAAACTGTGAAATTTGTTTTCGAAAAATGTGGAATTTAATTAATGTTCTTTTAAAAATACTGTGTTTGGTAAAGGATTAAAAGCTTACCGACAAAGGCAACTAGATAGCCTAATAGGTCTATTCACCAACCTTCTGAAAGTAGTGAAAACTGAAATTGCAAGCCAATTATGTCTCATAATTAATTTCTTGTTTTTTAAACGAACTGTGCATTTGAAATGAAATTTACCAAAGTTATTCCAGTATTCAAATCAGGTGATGTGCAAATTGTTAACAATTATCGACCGAGCAACATAATACCTGCTTCGTCTAAAGTACTCAAAAAGAATAAGACTGATCAATTTCTTTGACCATCAAAATGTTTTCTGCCAATATTAGTTAGTTTTCGAAAACAATGTCAACCACTCCCCACCCCCCCACCCCCCACCCCCCAATCTTGCCTCTCGTAAACAATGTAGCTCAATAGAATGATAAACTCACTAAAGACAGTACGCTTTCAATTCTTCTTGACCTTTCAGAAGCATTCGACACATCGGGCCACTCAATGTCACAGAGCTCTGTCAAACAAGATACATTTGGTTGAATGTCAAACTGCATTATGTGAAATAATTGTTGCTGAAATCTTGTCCACTTAGAATAGAATCTAATTTACCTTCGAAAGACACACGGCGCAGAACTCAGTACCAATATACCCCAAAATGAAACAAAATAAAAGATAAATAAATAAATAAATAAATAAATAAATAAATAAATAAATAAATAAATAAATAAATAAATAAATAAATAAATAAATAAAATTCCAATTTTCATCAAAACATTGCTCGTGACTGCATTTTGAAAATGGGCTGGACGAGCTCGTTTCAATGACAATGCAAAATGCTGCCTAAAAAAGAAAAACTAAACATTTTCAGTAATGTTTGGGTAGCAACATTTTTATGCAAGGCACGTGAAGATTAAATGAAAGAAACAGAAAATTGCCCTATTAAATTCACTTGACAACGCAGGTTTCCCGTTTATATGCATTCTATTCCGTAAAGCATGACCAGTAAAAGTCATTATGTCTCCATAGAGTTACTTGCGCTGTTTTCTAAACCCCTTTCCGCGTAGGTACCACGGGAAGTGAAGCAGTGTGTGTTTACTGTGGTAAAAAATAGGAACCAATCCCCAATGCTTGGTTGAAAGTACTCTAGAATGGGCAACATTGGTGCAAACGATTGACTAAACTTGACTTTCTCTCCATGTTACGGTCACGATTAGCAGTTGTGTGGAAATATGCCGTTGGATACTAATAATTAAATAAATAAATAATAAGCAGGTCACACAATTGACCATGCATTGAGACAGACAGACTATAGATTATTTATTTATTGGTGTTTAAGGTCACATACTTATGCACAATGGCTAATCGCGACCCTGACAGTTTTGCGGGTGGAGGAAGCCGGAGTACCCGGAGAGAACCACCGAGCATCAACGAGCAACTGTCAGCTCCTCAACATTCTAACTCTGTTCAAGCTCCGTTCAAGCAGGGTTACAGCGGTTGAAGACATGTGCACCATCGACGTGCAGTACGCCTTAGTACACGGCGTCATCGACCCACCATATAGGCGACCGGGATAAAGTGCCTTGCCCAAGGACATAACGCCGCAGGTCGTCCCGGACGGGTATCGAACTCGGAACCTCTAGCATTGAAGTCCAAGAGACTACCACTGAGCCACTGCGCTCCCGACAGATTGTGGCTAATTAATCCTCTACTAAACACGAAAGGAAGACGGCGCCTGCAAACAAACATTCCTGAAAAACTTTTTTTTCTCATTTTTTGCGTCAAATACACAGCTTATAACCCCTCACTGGAACAAGCTCGTTCCAATGAGGGGTCATAAACTATGTTCTTTTAGACATGTGAAGATAATAAAATTTAAATGGAGATTTTTGTGAATAGCGCTGGTCGGTTAACCCTTTACCCAACGAATCGGCCGCATCCGCCCGCGTAATATGCAAATTCAGCAGTTGAAAAAAGATTATTGTCAAAATATTTCAACAAAACCATATCATGTGACCCCTCATTGGAACGAGCTCGTCGAGCTCGTTCCAACGAGGGGTCACATGATATGGTTTTGTTGAAATTTTTTGAAACATTTGAAAAAATGATATTTAAAATAATAAATTTTGATATCGTCTGCGTTGGGTAAAGGGTTAAATGCAGTGAATAAATTTATTAAATGTGAGTGAATCTAGGATAGTTAGCCCCAGGCGACAACCCTCATACGCACCAACGGACAGACCACACTTGCCTCTGAAGATCCAAGACCGACTGAGCCAACGACCATCAACAAACAGGCCTAGCAACCGAGTGCACAGAACAGACCAACAGAAGAGCCCGAGATATACTTGCCCTAGACGGCTCCTAAAACCTGGAAAGGACAGACGACAAGTGGCAGCTATTCTTGTCTGAAGACTTGACAGAACTCCAAACAATTGTGTTTTTTTTTATTTTCTAACCGTTATGGAACTCTGTAACCGCTATGGATCTCCTCATCCTTCACTCCACCCCCAGATGTAGCCTTCCACCGTTGGGGAGGTGCGTGTTGGTCTTGCGCCCCTCCCATGGCCTTTCTGTGAACGTTTTCAGAAAGTATCAAGGTGCCGGCCAAATGACAGGCCTGTCCCCGAACCAGGAAAGTTCGTGTAGGTGAAACCCTGTAAGGGGAAGGGGACTCTCAGGTTAACCCTTTACTTAACATGAAAAGCAGACGACACTTGCAAACAAAATTCTTGAATAAATTTTTTTTTTTAATTTTTTGTCTCAAAAACATTGGTTAAGACCCTTCATAAGAACGAGAAAAAAAATGAAAAAAAAATAATGAAACTTAATTGGCGATTTTTGAGAATACCGCTGGCCGGTTTTGGCCGTTACGTTGGGTAAAGGGTTAACAATGTCTGTGCCTTTTTTGCCTTATTGAACACCGCCGTCAACATCACCTTCATCATCGTGATCCCCACCATCTTATCTGGATTTGGCTTTCTTCTCTCCTCAAACGCCATACAAGTAGTAGGAGAGTGATGGATCGGACCCGGTTGGGAAGACCCCGGGGGGACCCAGAAGTGGCGTCATGTCACGTCACCTGGTGGCGCCATGTTGTGTTGTCATGGTAACCCACGTGAGCGGCCATCTTGCGACGTCATCCTCATAGTGATATGTGGTGTCAGTGCGCATGCGCAGCGCGTGTTGTTAGGGTGATACGTGTTTCCGTCCTCCATTTTGTATGGAATGGAGGCCGCCATCTTGTTTCTATGATAGCATGTGCTTGCTATGTTACCCAATGGCTTACAACAAGACAGGGGTATGTACGGAGGGTATGTTCGATTGAATCGGAGTATCACAAATTACCACACACAACCCGACAATCCCCCCAAATCACCAAATGAGCTATAGAGCAATTGCTCGTTCGAGTGACTCGCTTATACGACTCTTCGACTCATTTCAGAAAAAAAGGGATTTCATAGCTACAGGTGTTTTCCAAAAATTGGATTCCATGGGATATGGCCATTGGATATAGAGGTGATGAGAATCGGATAGGACTTCGTTGTAATAAGGAGAGATAACTCTGCATAGAGATTACGGGAAATCAAGCAATCTGATTGGTTAGTTAGCGCCAGTAGAACCGATTGGGTGATCTAGATAAATGAACAACAAGAGTGCTCGGAATAGGGTCAGAACTAACAAGAACAGACCAGAAATTGCTAAATGTAGTAACAATAAGAAAAACTGTTCCAGTTGATAGGCTCTTCTACTCTACTGGAGTATACTCCTATTCAATCGAGCTCACCCCAGTGCCCCTCGGTACCATAGCACTACGTGATAAGCCGATAAAATGGGAAATCCGTAGTAAATCAAGTCGTTTTTGGTGATTTAGAGGGATTGTCGGGTTGTTTGTGGTAATTCGTGATACTCTGATTCAATTGAACATACCCTCCGAACATGCCCCTGTCTTGTTGTAAGCTATTGGGTAACATAGCAACCACTTGCTACCATAGAAACCAAGGTGGCGGCCACCAGTATACAAAATACACGACGAAAACACGCATCACTCTAACAACACGTATCTCTAGGATAACGTCACAAGATGGCCGCTCACACGGGTTACCATGACAACACAACATGGCGCCACCAGGTCACGTGACATGACGTCACTTCCGAGGTCCCCCGGGGTCCCCCAACCGGGGATATCCATCGCTCTCCTACTACTGATACAAAAGGCCAGAAGCAGACCATACATGCTTATGAGGGCCGCCTTCAAGTAAAGTAAGAGGCAGACTATACTTGCTAATGATGGCACCAACCAGCGTAATACAAGCGGCAGACTCTATTTCCTTGAAGTCACAGCTCCAGATGCTGTGTCCGAAAATCAAAGAATGCACCCAACGGGGTCAAAATGGAACCAATCCACAACGGTCCCGTGCGCCTCCGTCAGCCTCCGTGTGTCTAGGCCGAGCGTCGAAGGGTGGAAAAATTCGATAAACTAATACTAATAACTAATAAATTTTGATATCGTCTGCGTTGGGTAAAGGGTTGTTTGAAGTGCGTCATCAATGCAAGCTAATACGTTCCACTGTGATGGGTCAAGTCCCGATTGTGGTACGTATGTTCAGATATCTGAAGAGTCTTTCGATATACCGGTACACCGCGGTATGTTTTGACTACTGAAATCAGTATTCAGTTTAGAATATCGGGCTACCCTAGGTCAAACTACGAACGGCACACAGCAACGACAATGCTGACATCTAGTCGGGGAACTGTGGTTGGCAGATACTTATGCAGTAGGTAGTTTCAGCTTATCCGTATCCACTACCGGTGTTGTATTAGTGTGCATGTAGCTGCTGTAGTTTCGCTGACGGCGTGTATGCGAATTGGTGTGATATAGTGGTATTAGTGCCGAGTCGGTCGGGAAAGGGTCAATCTATGAGCGACACCCAGCAACAACGATGATGGCATCTACAAAACTAGAAGTCCTGTAATGAAATGCGCACAAATAGCACGTCGATCTGCGTGTTAATCTACGCGTTAGGACCATAGTAAGGCTATCGAATTCTGTACATATGGCCTGTGCACAAGCAATGTTTAAGCCAAGGGACCTACGGGTAATCCGGCAATTGCGCGCAATTCCTACGCACAATTAAGCCTGGATAAGCGCACAGTCCATGACAGGACTTCACGTTTTAACAGATACTTATGAACAGGTTGTTTGAACCTATCCGCATCCACTTCGGGTGTTTGCACAAGTGTATTTGTAACTGTGTTGTAGTTTCGCTGTCGGTGCGTTCGCGAAATGGTGCCATATGGCGGTATTAGTGGTGAGGTTGAACACAAGCACCGAGCAGCAAACCTTCGGTCATGTTACTGTCAATTCATCACAATAACATATATGTTCCAATAAACCCCTATCTGTAGCCCAAACCCCACATCGCGAAGTGAACAGAACAACAGTAACAAATTTAGTAATCTCCCGCGTACCCTGTGACGTCACTGGACAACAAAAAATCAATAACTTTGATAAAGGTCGAGGTTACTAAACAGAAAGAGGTATCCAGAGGATAAATTGGTCCACTGTATGGGATAGTATCACCAAATTCACCTTCTGGGGACCTCATTCTGCAAATGTGAGACTGTTTATTTTCAGGCCTGTATGTTACCGTCTGACGTCACCAAATGAAATATTTGAAAAGATAACAATAGAGGCGATTCAAAGTGTATACTGCCGATAAAATCGTATTTTTCAAGGCCAGTGGTAATTCTATGAATGTATACTCACAGCCCACCTATACTTACAACCCACCTATACTTACAACCCACCTATACTCACAACCCACTTATACTCACAACCCACTTATACTTACAACCCACCTATACTTACAACCCACCTATACTTACAACCCACCTATAAGTTCATGATTTGAACTGAGATGAAGTAATCTCGACCTTTATCAAAGTTATTGACTTTTTGTTGTCCAGTGACGTCATGGGGTACGCGAGAGGTTACTAAATTTGTTACTGTTGTTCTGTTCACTTCGCGATGTGGGGTTTGGGCTACAGATAGGGGTTTATTGGAACATATATGTTATTGTGATGAATTGACAGTAACATGACCGAAGTTTTGCTGCTCGGTGCTTGTGTTCAACCTCACCACTAATACCACCATACGGCACCATTCCGCGAACACACCGACAGCGAAACTACAACACAGTTACAAACACACTCGTGCAAACACCCGAAGTGGATGCGGATAGGTTCAAACAACCTGTTCATAAGAATCTGTTCACCGCGATTCCCTGAATACAGTTAAAACTTGAAGTCCTGTTATGTACTGTGCGCTTTTTCAGGCTTAATTGCGCGTAGTAATTGCGCGCAATTGGCATATCGAATGGCATCCAAAGCACGGCAGGTTCTCCTGGTTACTCATAGGAAACGCAGGCAATGTTTCTGTCAATGGACCTCCGGGTTACCCGGAGGTCCCTTGGCTTAAACATTGCTTGTGCACAGGCCATATGTACAGAATTTGATAGCCTTACTATGGTCCTAACGCGTAGATTAACACGCAGATCGACGTGCTATTTGTGCGCATTTCATTACAGGACTTCTAGTTTTGTAGATGCCATCATCGTTGTTGCTGGGTGTCGCTCATAGATTGACCCTTTCCCGACCGACTCGGCACTAATACCACCATATCACACCAATTCGCGTACACGCCGTCAGCGAAACTACAGCAGCTACATGCACACTAATACAAACACCGGGAGTGGATACGGATAAGCTGAAACTACCTACTGTATAAGTATCTGCCAACCACAGTTCCCCGACTAGATGTCAGCATTGTCGTTGCTGTGTGCCGTTCGTAGTTTGACCTAGGGTAGCCCGATATTCTAAACTGAATACTGATTTCAGCAGTCAAAAAATACCGCAGTGTACCGTATATCGAAAGACTCTTCAGATATCTGAACATTCGTACCACAATCGGGACTTGACCCATCACAGTGGAACGTATTAGCATGCATTGATGACGCAGTTCAAACAACCCTTTACCCAACGCAGACGATATCAAAATTTATTATTTATTAGTATTAGTTTATCGAATTTTTCCCAAACTTTCCACAAACAATATCATGTGACTCCACATTGGAACGGTTCTATTTAGGTGTCGCATGATATGGTTTTGCTGAATTTTTTTAAAACATGTTTTTTCGGCTGCTGATTTTGTATATTACGCGGACGGGTGTGGTCGATTCGTTGGGTAAAGGGATAATATTATTCATTCGGGACTACAGTTAAAACTCACGACATCTTGAAAATGAAATTGTGCGGAAATAAATAATTACGATAAACCTATGTTTTTGTAATTAGACCGGTATTCATTCAATACTGTTCGAATACCGGTATGTATCGGTTTATCGATATACCGTGCAACTCTAATTTGAGCCTGTCCCTACCAACTCATCAACAAAACTACCATATCACACCAACTCGCGTACACACCGATAACGCATCCACAGCACAGCTCCAGACGCACTCTAAAACAATCATGCTGAGTGGATACGGGCAGACGAATATCAGCGAGCCGCATAACAATCTGCACCGCGGTCCCTTAAGGCAGATTCCAGCATTGTTGTTGCTGGGTACCGCGCACTCTTTGACCCTGTCCCGACCAGTACAACAAATCTCTAAAATCCACACCGATAAACAGAGGTACACTTCACCCACAAACACACCGATTATCTCAACTCGTTGTTTTTAGGGGGAGGGGTGGCGAGGAGGGAGAGCTTCAAATACGGCCTCCTAACCACCCTGAAGGATTGGTGGATAACCCCCGACCTTCAAAAATACTACAAAAAGTTTTCTCTAATCCTATTTTTGTAACCGTTAAGGAATTTTATGTCGAGGCCACTCTCTATCTTACGTTACTGACTTATTCTCTTCAGGCAGACAAGGCTCTCCCATTTGTCTTGTCCTGTCCGGAGTTAAAATCAAAATCACCCTTCGACCCTCAGCCTAGACAAACGGAGGCTGTCCGATGCGCACAGGACCGTTGTGGATTGGTTCCACACATTTTGACCCCGTTGGGTGTATTCTTTGATTTTCGGACACAGCATCTGGAGCTAGTGACTTCAAGGAAATAGAGTCTGCCGCTTGTATTACGCTGGTTGGTGCCATCATTAGCAAGTATAGTCTGCCTCTTACTTTACTTGAAGGGGGCCCTCATAAGCATGTATGGTCTGCTTCTGGCCTTTTGTACCAGTAGTAGGAGAGCGATGGATACCCCCGGTTGGGGGGGGGGGACCTCGGAAGTGACGTCATGTCAGGTGACCTGGTGGCGCCATGTTGTGTTGTCATGGTAACCCATAGTGATACGTGTTGTTAGAGTGATACGTGTTTCCGTCGTCCATTTTGTATACTGGAGGCCGCCATCTTGTTTTTTTATGGTAGCATTGATTTGTTTGTTTTTTGTGTTTTTGGTATATTTCATTAACTGTACATTTGCTGTGATTTATCATTGATGTTGATCGAAAATACTACACCCCCACAAAAAACCCCAAAACTAACTCCTACACCGATCTTTATTCAATGGTAGTAATATGCAATTGTAGCAAACTTCATTTCGTGAAGCACCGGGTAGTACACGGTGCTTCATTAACTGAAATTTAGCTACAACTTGTTGATAACTGTCGAAGTTGACGGCGTGGGAATTAAGGTCCATACATTAAATTTGGAAATTACACAGGGGGAATCAACTGATTCATTAGGTAACGGGTTAATGAATATAGCATGGGCTTAGTATAAACTTGATAATTCTATCAGATTTTTGAACTCAACAGTTACATGAGAGCACATTAGTGACATTAAAACACCTTTAAGCAATGACACGCCAAAATGAACACTAACCTTTACATGTGGCGTTGGTATTTAAATTCGCTGATGTGTTTAAGTTAAAATGAACCGTTTTCAAAAATGAATGACGAGGGACATAAAAGAATTATTCATTTCTGTTGAAGAAAAATGCGTTGAATGTCTATTTTGTTCGGGAACCCATCCCTTGTTGGTGAGTGGGCGTAAGATGAATTTTTAGTATCAGTTAAGTGTGTAGAGTTGGGGATAAAGCGAATAGTTTACAGATGGAAAGATTGTGTGGGTGTTTTTCTTCCTTATCTACGACTTACAGCATAAATTACTTATAAACTTTAAGCTGATGGTCAGTGACCCATGGGTTGAACGTCTTCAAGTGCATTCGCTTTTTGTTAGAAAATATAAATAGACATGTCCTGGAAATCACCCTGAATACTGTTAACATTTTGAATGATCAACATTCAGGTAAAATTTCTAGTTTAACAGGTCGTCAATGAAAAGAATATAACTTTGGGATGTGGAGGAGTGCCACCCCACCCCCCACCCCCCACCCCCACCCCCCACCCCGCACAATAATTGTCCTGTCTGGTCCCTTCCATCTGGATTAGAATCTTTGATATCGATTCGGTCTTTCTGGTTGGTAATCATGTATTTTCTTAAGGGACTAGATTTTCATCTTGGACTTATGTCACACACGCAGTCGATCTCATGCAAATGGAGGTATGTGGCTGATTGGTGGTGTTGAGGCCCGATGCGTGCTAATTAAATAAATAACTGGGAAGTCCATGTATCTTGACTACTACTGTATTTAACCAGAAAAACCTTTCGGGAGTTTTTTTTTTTAAATTATAATCCCCATTGACAAATATTCCAGCTGCATCATCAAGGCATTTGCGTAAAATGATAACTGAAAACACTTTCTGCATAATTAGTGTTGCTTTCCTAATATCTCTTATGCCCAAGGATTCGAGTGTACAAGAAACTCTAGGTACACTTCAAGGCTACAGTTTGGGTATTGTTAATTAACCATTTGAACCCTGGTAGTATCTTCTATGTCAGTTCAACAACAGCAACTTGAAGAATCCATATTCATTATTTTGAGGTAGACCCGTTAATATTTTTAACGTGCAGTCCCCAGGGCTGGACGTTGAAAATATTGATTGGTCCACCCTACACATTCACTTTACTGCCATCCCAAATTATGACGAATCACGTTCCTGGACCGGTGTAACGTGCTCTCGTGTTCAATGGGTTAAACACGTGAACAACTTTTCGTTACACTTCAATATACAAACTTGATAATCCATATAAAAATTCCCCCAAAACTAACCCTTTCAAATGGAGAGACCCGTTTCCGGACCAGAAACATAAAACTTCATAAGTCAATTAAATAGGATGGATACTTAGTGAATAAGTGTGGTTGACCAATCAATATTATTTGGGGGTAGAGCAATATTAATTTTTCTACCCCAAATTAATGAATATGGTCTCTTCCAATTGCTGCCAATGAACTGAAATGGAAGATACCACCAGATTTCAAGGGGTTAAATAACACACTTTTAACCCTTTGAACACGAACGGCCGTTTTTTCCGGCCAGGAACATGATATGTCATAATTTCATTAAATAGGATGGCTGTTCAGTAAATAGTTGGGGTATACCAATCAATATTGCCCTGAGCTGCACGTTGAAAATATTGATTGGTCTACCCCAAATAATGAATATGGACTCTTCTAATTGCTGCCATTGAACTGGCATGGAAGATACCACTAGAGTCCAAAGGGTTACAGTTCAGAGAATTGCGACTTTCTGTCGAGCGTCATTTTGTCGCTACGACAAAGTGTCCTGCGGCAGAGCGTCTCGGTTTATAATGTCGTGGGAGTATAAACCACACCGCATGTTTAGAAACAAAGCTGGCAAACTACAATGAGATTCGGGGAAACTAATTTGCTGCACAAAACACCTCTAAGTAAAGTGATCCAGAACTGACTTCTGATCTAGAGAAATGAGAAGGGTACTTAATCCTTTTCAATTCTCAAAACCTCAAAATTCTTGGTATCACCTCTTGTACGCAGTACAATGGAAAATGAGTTTATGATAACTGCTCGAAAACTTCTCTTTTTTTCGCTCCATATGAAACAAAACTTTCCGAGAAACCTTTCCGATAAACACAGTAAGGCCTCGTATTATCAGTGGGAAAGGAGTGTCCAACAACGCTAAAAATGTTACTTTGATGGCCCGCATGCTAGCACTTCAGAACATGTCTGGGTTCTATCAAACAGTGGAAGATATCATCATATTAATATTTATTTATTTATTGATGTTTAAGGTCACATATTTATGCACAATGGCTAATCATGACCGTGACAGTTTTACGGGTGGAGAAAGCCGGGGTACCCGGAGAGAACCACTGAGCAACGACGAGCAGCTGCCAGCTCCCCAACATCGTAACTCCGCACTGCAACACAGGCAGGGTTAGATTTGTTGAAGACATGCGTACCATCGACGTGCAGTACGCCTTAGTACACGGCGTCATCGTGCCCCCACGCGGACAATGGGGGTGAAGTGTCTTGCCCAAGGACACAACGAGATATCATTATAAAGTTCACATCAGTGTTCATGCTGTCGATTGCGAGTTTAGACAATTGCACGGAAAATAGATTTTTACTTGTGAAGAAAACACATTGCTATAGCGAGGGCGCGGTCGGTGACAAAACACCAAAACAAACAGATTATTTATTGCCTATGGTACAATGAAATCATCAGCTGGCAATTAAGGCAGAAACAAAAACCGATTTTTACGAAACCCACTCAAAAAGGAAAGAAGAGAAGAAGAGAAAGGAAGATAGTGCCCCTACCACCTCCCCACATCATGGTCCAGTATTCCATACCCGAACCCTGCTTTTTCTCCACAGGGGAACTGGATGATAAAGAGGCCACCTGCGATGCAAAAGCGGAAATGGAAACTAGCTCTTTGACACCTTTATCTCCAAGAGACCCCCTTCCGCCGGATCAAGATTCCCACGCGGCACCACAGAGTACGGAGCCAGAGACGCCATAGAAAGAGTGGGAGAACACTCGAGACAGCTTGAGCACCGATCTGCGAATGCGAAGTGGAAAAAATAACTGGACCTGATATCACCTATAAAACATCAAGCAGATCACCACATCGCTGTAATAAAAGACTCCAAACATTAAGACAGAGAACACCCAGAGGTAAATACAGAAACAACCCATGTATATCTATACAGAATGAGGGAACGACGTGTACCTCCTCTACCTCCTCCACCTCCTCACCTTCGTGGAGAAGCTTGATTATTACAATATTAATTTGTGATATGAACATTTCATTACTTAGGTGGAACAAGACACCATCTGCAATGCTATTGCATTGCAGATGGCATCTCGTTCCACTCAAATCATGATTTATGGTTAATGTAGTAATCATGGTCTTTATAAAGTGGAAGAAAGTTTTAATGTAGTAATCATGGTCTTTATAAAGTGGAAGAAAGTTTTAATGTGGTAATAATGGCCTTTACAGAGTGGAAGAAATTTTAATGTAGTAATCATGGCCTTTATAAGGTGGAAGAAAGTTTTAATGTAGTAATCATGGCCTTTATAAGGTGGAAGAAAGTTTTAATGTAGTAATCATGGTCTTTATAAAGTGGAAGAAAGTTTTAATGTAGTAATCATGGTCTTTATAAAGTGGAAGAAAGTTTTAATGTAGTAATCATGGTCTTTATAAAGTGGAAAAAAGGTTTAATGTAGTAATCAGGGCCTATATAAGGTGGAAGAAAGTATTAATGTAGTAATCATGGCCTTTATAAGGTGGAAGAAAGTTTTAATGTAGTAATCATGGTCTTTATAAAGTGAAAAAAAGTTTTAATGTAGTAATCATGGCCTATATAAGGTGGAAGAAAGTTTTAATGTAGTAATCATGGCCTTTATAAAGTGGAAGAAAGTTTTAATGTAGTAATCATGGCCTTTATAAAGTGGAAGAAAGTTTTAATGTAGTAATCATGGCCTTTATAAAGTGGAAGAAAGTTTTAATGCAGTAATCATGGCCTATATAAGGTGGAAGAAAGTTTTAATGTAGTAATCATGGTCTTTATAAAGTGGAAGACAGTTTTAATGTAGTAATCATGGTCTTTATAAAGTGGAAGAAAGTTTTAATGTAGTAATCATGGCCTTTATAAAGTGGAAGAAAGTTTTAATGTAGTAATCATGGCCTATATAAGGTGGAAGAAAGTTTTAATGTACTAATCATGGTCTTTATAAAGTGGAAGAAAGTTTTAATGTAGTAATCATGGCCTATATAAGGTGGAAGAAAGTTTTAATGTAGTAATCAAGGTCTTTATAAAGGGGAAGAAAGTTTTAATGTAGTAATCATGGCCTATATAAGGTGGAAGAAAGTTTTAATGTAGTAATCGTGGCCTATATAAGGTGGAAGAAAGTTTTAATGTACTAATCATGGTCTTTATAAAGTGGAAGAATGTTTTAATGTAGTAATCATGGCCTATATAAGGTGGAAGAAAGTTTTAATGTAGTAATCATGGCCTTTATAAAGTGGAAGAAAGTTCTAATGTAGTAATCATGGCCTTTATAAAGTGGAAGAATGTTTTAATGTAGTAATCATGGTCTTTATATGGTGGAAGAAAGTTTTAATGTAGTAATCATGGCCATTATAAAGTGGAAGAAAGTTTTAATGTAGTAATCATGGCCTTTATAAAGTGGAAGAAAGTTTTAATGCAGTAATCATGGTTTTTATAAAGTGGAAAAAAGTTTTAATGTAGTAATCATGGCCTTTATAAAGTGGAAGAAAGTTTTAATGTAGTAATCATGGTTTTTATAAAGGGGAAGAAAGTTTTAATGTAGTAATCAAGGTCTTTATAAAGGGGAAGAAAGTTTTAATGTAGTAATCATGGCCTTTATAAAGTGGAAGAAAGTTTTAATGTAGTAATCGTGACCTATATAAGGTGGAAGAAAGTTTTAATGTACTAATCATGGCCTTTATAAAGTGGAAGAAAGTTTTAATGTAGTAATCATGGCCTATATAAGGTGGAAGAAAGTTTTAATGTAGTAATCATGGTCTTTATAAAGGGAAAGAAAGTTTTAATGCAGTAATCATAGTCTTTATAAAGGGGAAGAAAGTTTTAATGTAGTAATCATGGCCTATATAAAGTGGAAGAAAGTTTTAATGTAGTAACCATGGCCTTTATAAAGGGGAAGAATGTTTAAATGTAGTAATCATGGTCTTTATAAAGTGGAAGAAAGTTTTAATGTAGTAATCATGGCCTTTATAAAGTGGAAGAAAGTTTTAATGTAGTAATCATGGCCTATATAAGGTGGAAGAAAGTTTTAATGTAGTAATCATGGTCTTTATAAAGTGGACGAAAGTTTTAAAGTAGTAATCTTGGCCTTTATAAAGTGGAAGAAAGTTTTAATGTAGTAATCATGGCCTATATAAGGTGGAAGAAAGTTTTAATGTAGTAATCATGGTCTTTATAAAGTGGAAGAAAGTTTTAAAGTAGTAATCATGGTCTTTATAAAGTGGAAGACAGTTTTAATGTAGTAATCATGGCCTTTATAAAGTGGAAGAAAGTTTTAATGTAGTAATCATGGCCTTTATAAAGTGGAGGAAAGTTTTAATGTAGTAATCATGGTCTTCATAAAGGGGAAGAAAGTTTTAATGCAGTAATCATGGCCTTTATAAAGTGGAAGACAGTTTTAATGTAGTAACCATGGTCTTTATAAAGGGGAAGAATGTTTTCATGTAGTAATCATGGTCTTTATAAAGTAAAAGAAAGTTTTAATGTAGTAATCATGGCCTTTATAAAGTGGAAGAAAGTTTTAATGTAGTAATCATGGCCTTTATAAAGTGGAAGAAAGTTTTAATGTAGTAATCATGGCCTTTATAAAGGGGAAGAATGTTTTAATGTAGTAATCATGGTCTTTATAAAGTAAAAGAAAGTTTTAATGTAGTATTCATGGCCTATATAAGGTGGAAGAAAGTTTTAATGTAGTAATCATGGTCTTTATAAAGTGGAAGAAAGTTTTAATGTAGTAATCATGGCCTTTATAAAGTGGAAGACAGTTTTAATGTAGTAATCATGGTCTTTATAAAGGGGAAGAATGTTTTCATGTAGTAATCATGGTCTTTATAAAGTAAAAGAAAGTTTTAATGTAGTAATCATGGCCTTTATAAAGTGGAAGAAAGTTTTAATGTAGTAATCATGGCCTTTATAAAGTGGAAGAAAGTTTTAATGTAGTAATCATGGCCTTTATAAAGGGGAAGAATGTTTTAATGTAGTAATCATGGTCTTTATAAAGTAAAAGAAAGTTTTAATGTAGTATTCATGGCCTATATAAGGTGGAAGAATGTTTTAATGTAGTAATCATGGCCTATATAAGGTGGAAGAAAGTTTTAATGTAGTAATGATGGCTTTTCTAAAGAGGAAAAGAGTTTTAATGTAGTAATCATGACCTTTATAAAGTGGAAGAAAGTTTTAATGTAGTAATCATGGCCTTTATAAGGTGGAAGAAAGTTTTAATGTAGTAATCATGGCCTTTATAAAGTGGAAGAAAGTTTTAATGTAGTAATCATGGCTTTTCTAAAGAGGAAAAGAGTTTTAATGTAGTAATCATGGCCTTTATAAAGTGGAAGAAAGTTTTAATGTAGTAATCATGGCCTTTATAAAGTGGAAGAAAGTTTTAATGTAGTAATCATGGCCTTTATAAAGTGGAAGAAAGTTTTAATGTAGTAATCATGGCCTATATAAGGTGGAAGAAAGTTTTAATGTAGTAATCATGGCTTTTCTGAAGAGGAAAAGAGTTTTAATGTAGTAATCATGACCTTTATAAAGTGGAAGAAAGTTTTGATGTAGTAATCATGGCCTTTATAAAGTGGAAGAAAGTTTTAATGTAGTAATCATGGCCTATATAAGGTGGAAGAAAGTTTTAATGTAGTAATCATGGCTTTTCTGAAGAGGAAAAGAGTTTTAATGTAGTAATCATGGCCTTTATAAAGAGGAAGAAAGTTTTAATGTAGTAATCATGGCTTTTCTAAAGAGGAAAAGAGTTTTAATGTAGTAATCATGACTTTCATAAAGTGGAAGAAAGTTTTAATGTAGTAATCATGGTCTTTATAAAGTGGAAGACAGTTTTAATGTAGTAATCATGGCCTTTATAAAGTGGAAGAAAGTTTTAATGTAGTAATCATGGCCTTTATAAAGTGGAGGAAAGTTTTAATGTAGTAATCATGGTCTTTATAAAGGGGAAGAATGTTTTCATGTAGTAATCATGGTCTTTATAAAGTAAAAGAAAGTTTTAATGTAGTAATCATGGCCTTTATAAAGTGGAAGAAAGTTTTAATGTAGTAATCATGGCCTTTATAAAGTGGAAGAAAGTTTCAATGTAGTAATCATGGCCTTTATAAAGGCGAAGAATGTTTTAATGTAGTAATCATGGTCTTTATAAAGTAAAAGAAAGTTTTAATGTAGTATTCATGGCCTATATAAGGTGGAAGAAAGTTTTAATGTAGTAATCATGGCCTATATAAGGTGGAAGAAAGTTTTAATGTAGTAATCATGGCTTTTCTAAAGAGGAAAAGAGTTTTAATGTAGTAATCATGACCTTTATGAAGTGGAAGAAAGTTTTAATGTAGTAATCATGGCCTTTATAAAGTGGAAGAAAGTTTTAATGTAGTAATCATGGCTTTTCTAAAGAGGAAAAGAGTTTTAATGTAGTAATCATGACCTTTATAAAGTGGAAGAAAGTTTTAATGTAGTAATCATGGCCTTTATAAAGTGGAAGAAAGTTTTAATGTAGTAATCATGGCCTTTATAAAGTGGAAGAAAGTTTTAATGTAGTAATCATGGCCTTTATAAAGTGGAAGAACGTTTTAATGTAGTAATCATGGCCTTTATAAAGTGGAAGAAAGTTTTAATGTAGTAATCATGGCCTTTATAAAGTGGAAGAAAGTTTTAATGTAGTAATCATGGCCTATATAAGGTGGAAGAAAGTTTTAATGTAGTAATCATGGCTTTTCTGAAGAGGAAAAGAGTTTTAATGTAGTAATCATGACCTTTATAAAGAGGAAGAAAGTTTTGATGCAGTAATCATGGCCTTTATAAAGAGGAGGAAAGTTTTAATGTAGTAATCATGGCTTTTCTAAAGAGGAAAAGAGTTTTAATGTAATAATCATGACTTTCATAAAGTGGAAGAAAGTTTTAATGTAGTAATCATGGTCTTTATAAAGTGGAAGACAGTTTTAATGTAGTAATCATGGCCTTTATAAAGTGGAAGAAAGTTTTAATGTAGTAATCATGGCCTTTATAAAGTGGAGGAAAGTTTTAATGTAGTAATCATGGTCTTTATAAAGGGGAAGAAAGTTTTAATGTAGTAATCATGGCCTTTATAAAGTGGAAGAAAGTTTTAATGTAGTAATCATGGCCTTTATAAAGTGGAAGAAAGTTTTAATGTAGTAATCATGGTCTTTATAAAAGGGAAGAATGTTTTCATGTAGTAATCATGGTCTTTATAAAGTAAAAGAAAGTTTTAATGTAGTAATCATGGCCTTTATAAAGTGGAAGAAAGTTTTAATGTAGTAATCATGGCCTTTATAAAGTGGAAGAAAGTTTTAATGTAGTAATCATGGCCTTTATAAAGGGGAAGAATGTTTTAATGTAGTAATCATGGTCTTTATAAAGTAAAAGAAAGTTTTAATGTAGTATTCATGGCCTATATAAGGTGGAAGAAAGTTTTAATGTAGTAATCATGGCCTATATAAGGTGGAAGAAAGTTTTAATGTAGTAATCATGGCTTTTCTAAAGAGGAAAAGAGTTTTAATGTAGTAATCATGACCTTTATGAAGTGGAAGAAAGTTTTAATGTAGTAATCATGGCCTTTATAAAGTGGAAGAAAGTTTTAATGTAGTAATCATGGCTTTTCTAAAGAGGAAAAGAGTTTTAATGTAGTAATCATGACCTTTATAAAGTGGAAGAAAGTTTTAATGTAGTAATCGTGGCCTTTATAAAGTGGAAGAAAGTTTTAATGTAGTAATCATGGCCTTTATAAAGTGGAAGAAAGTTTTAATGTAGTAATCATGGCCTTTATAAAGTGGAAGAACGTTTTAATGTAGTAATCATGGCCTTTATAAAGTGGAAGAAAGTTTTAATGTAGTAATCATGGCCTTTATAAAGTGGAAGAACGTTTTAAGGTAGTAATCATGGCCTTTATAAAGTGGAAGAAAGTTTTAATGTAGTAATCATGGCCTTTATAAAGTGGAAGAACGTTTTAATGTAGTAATCATGGCCTTTATAAAGTGGAAGAAAGTTTTAATGTAGTAATCATGGCCTTTATAAAGTGGAAGAAAGTTTTAATGTAGTAATCATGGCCTTTATAAAGTGGAAGAAAGTTTTAATGTAGTAATCATGGCCTTTATAAAGTGGAAGAAAGTTTTAATGTAGTAATCATGGCCTTTATAAAGTGGAAGAATGCTTTAATGTAGTAATCATGGCCTTTATAAAGTGGAAGAAAGTTTTAATGTAGTAATCATGGCCTTTATAAAGTGGAAGAAAGTTTTAATGTAGTAATCATGGCCTATATAAGGTGGAAGAAAGTTTTAATGTAGTAATCATGGCTTTTCTGAAGAGGAAAAGAGTTTTAATGTAGTAATCATGACCTTTATAAAGAGGAAGTAAGTTTTGATGTAGTAATCATGGCCTTTATAAAGTGGAAGAAAGTTTTAATGTAGTAATCATGGCCTTTATAAAGAGGAGGAAAGTTTTAATGTAGTAATCATGGCTTTTCTAAAGAGGAAAAGAGTTTTAATGTAGTAATCATGACTTTTATAAAGTGGAAGAAAGTTTTAATGCAGTAATCATGGCCTTTATAAAGTGGAAGAAAGTTTCAATGTAGTAATCATGGCCTTTATAAAGTGGAAGAAAGTTTTAATGTAGTAATCATGGCCTTTATAAAGTGAAAGAAAGTTACAATGTAGTAATCATGGCCGCTATAAAGTGGAAGAAAGTTTTAATGTAGTAATCATGGCCTTTATAAAGTGGAAGAAAGTTTTAATGTAGTAATCAAGGCCTTTATAAAGTGGAAGGAAGTTTTGATGTAGTAATCATGGTCTTTATAAAGTGGAAGAAAGTTTTAATGTAGTAATCATGGCCTTTATAAAGTGAAAGAAAGTTACAATGTAGTAATCAAGGCTTTTATAAAGTGGAAGAGAGTTTTAATGTAGTAATCATGGCCTTTATAAAGTGGAAGAAAGTTTTAATGTAGTAATCATGGTCTTTATAAAGTGGAAGAAAGTTTTGATGTAGTAATCATGGCCTTTATAAAGTGGAAGAAAGTTTTGATGTAGTAATCAAGGTCTTTATAAAGTGGAAGAAAGTTTTAATGTAGTAATCATGGCCTTTATAAAGTGGAAGAAAGTTTTAATGTAGTAATTATGGTCTTTATGATGTGGAAGAAAGTTTTGATGTAGTAATCAAGGCCTTTATAAAGTGGAAGAAAGTTTTAATGTAGTAATCATGGCCTTTATAAAGTGGAAGAAAGTTTTAATGTAGTAATCATGGTCTTCATAAAGTGGAAGAAAGTTTTGATGTAGTAATCAAGGCCTTTATAAAGTGGAAGAAAGTTTTAATGTAGTAATCATGGCCTTTATAAAGTGGAAGAAAGTTTTAATGTAGTAATCATGGCCTTTATAAAGAGGAAGAATGTTTTAATGTAGTAATCGTGGTCTTTATAAAGTAAAGAAAAGTTTTAATGTAGTAATCATGGCCTATATAAGGTGGAAGAAAGTTTTAATATAGTAATCATGGCCTATATAAGGTGGAAGAAAGTTTTAATGTAGTAATCATGGTCTTTATAAAGTGGAAGAAAGTTTTAATGTAGTAATCATGGCCTTTATAAAGTGGAAGAAAGTTTTAATGTAGTAATCATGGCCTTTATAAAGTGGAAGAAAGTTTTAATGTAGTAATCATGGCCTTTATAAAGTGGAAGAAAGTTTTAATGTAGTAATCATGGTCTTTATAAAGTGGAAAAGAGTTTTAATGTAGTAATCATGGCCTATATAAGGTGGAAGAAAGTTTTAATGTAGTAATCATGGCCTTTATAAGGTGGAAGAAAGTTGTAATGTAGTAATCATGGCCTTTATAAAGTGGAAGAAAGTTTTAATGTAGTAATCATGGCCTTTATAAAGTGGAAGAAAGTTTTAATGTAGTAATCATGGTCTTTATAAAGTGGAAAAAAGTTTTAATGTAGTAATCATGGCCTATATAAGGTGGAAGAAAGTTTTAATGTAGTAATCATGGCCTTTATAAGGTGGAAGAAAGTTTTAATGTAGTAATCATTGTCTTTATAAAGTGGAAAAAAGTTTTAATGTAGTAATCATGGCCTATATAAGGTAGAAGAAAGTTTTAATGTAGTAATCATGGTTTTTATAATGTGGAAGAAAGTTTTAATGTAGTAATCATGGCCTTTATAAAGTGGAAGAAAGTTTTAATGTAGTAATCATGGCCTTTATGAAGTGGAAGAAAGTTTCAATGTAGAAATCATGGCCTATATAAGGTGGAAGAAAGTTCTAATGTAGTAATCATGGTCTTTATAAAGTGGAAGACAGTTTTAATGTAGTAATCATGGCCTTTATAAAGTGGAAGAAAGTTTTAATGTAGTAATCATGGTCTTTATAAAGAGGAAGAAAGTTTTAATGTAGTAATCATGGCCTTTATAAAGTGGAAGAAAGTTTTAATGTAGTAATCATGGCCTATATAAGGTGGAAGAAACTTTTAATGTAGTAATCATGGTCTTTATAAAAGGGAAGAATGTTTTATTGTAGTAATCATGGCCTTTATAAAGTGGAAGAAAGTTTTAATGTAGTAATCATGGTCTTTATAAAGGGGAAGAAAGTTTTAATGTAGTAATCATGGTCTTTAAAAAGGGGAAGAATGTTTTCATGTAGTAATCATGGTCTTTATAAAGTAAAAGAAAGTTTTAATGTAGTAATCATGGCCTTTATAAAGTGGAAGAGAGTTTTAATGTAGTAATCATGGCCTTTATAAAGTGGAAGAAAGTTTTAATGTAGTAATGATAGCCTTTATAAGGTGGAAGAAAGTTTTAATGTAGTAATCATGGTCTTTATAAAGTGAAAGAAAGTTTTAATGTAGTAATCATGGCCTTTATAAAGTGGAAGAAAGTTTTAATGTAGTAATGATAGCCTTTATAAGGTGGAAGAAAGTTTTAATGTAGTAATCATGGTCTTTATAAAGTGAAAGAAAGTTTTAATGTAGTAATCATGGCCTTTATAAAGTGGAAGAAAGTTTTAATGTAGTAATCATGGCCTTTATAAAGTGGAAAAAGTTTTAATGTAGTAATGATAGCCTTTATAAGGTGGAAGAAAGTTTTAATGTAGTAATCATGGCCTTTATAAAGTGGAAGAAATTTTTAATGTAGTAATCATGGCCTATGTAAGGTGGAAGAAAGTTTTAATGTAGTAATCATGGTCTTCATAATGTGGAAGAAAGTTTTAATGTAGTAATCATGGCCTATGTAAGGTGGAAGAAAGTTTTAATGTAGTAATCATGGTCTTTATAAAGTGGAAGAAAGTTTTAATGTAGTAATCATGGCCTTTATAAAGTGGAAAAAAGTTTTAATGTAGTAATCATGGCCTCTATAAAGTGGAAAAAAGTTTTAATGTAGTAATCATGGCCTATATAAGGTTGAAGAAAGTTTTAATGTAGTAATCATGGTCTTCATAAAGTGGAAGAAAGTTTTAATGTAGTAATCATGGCCTTTATAAAGTGGAAGAAAGTTTTAATGTAGTAATCATGGCCTTTATAAAGTGGAAGAAAGTTTTAATGTAGTAATCATGGTCTTCATAAAGTGGAAGAAAGTTTTAATGTAGTAATCATGGTCTTCATAAAGTGGAAGAAAGTTTTAATGTAGTAATCATGGCCTATATAAGGTGGAAGAAAGTTTTAATGTAGTAATCATGGCCTTCATAAAGTGGAAAAAGTTTTAATGTAGTAATCATGGCCTTTATAAAGTGGAAAAAAGTTTTAATGTAGTAATCATGGCCTATATAAGGTGGAAGAAAGTTTTAATGTAGTAATCATGGTCTTCATAAAGTGGAAGAAAGTTTTAATGTAGTAATCATGGCCTTTATAAAGTGGAAGAAAGTTTTAATGTAGTAATCATGGTCTTCATAAAGTGGAAGAAAGTTTTAATGTAGTAATCATGGCCTTTATAAAGTGGAAAAAAGTTTTAATGTAGTAATCATGGCCTATATAAGGTAGAAGAAAGTTTTAATGTAGTAATCATGGTCTTCATAAAGTGGAAGAAAGTTTTAATGTAGTAATCATGGCCTTTATAAAGTGGAAGAAAGTTTTAATGTAGTAATCATGGTCTTCATAAAGTGGAAGAAAGTTTTAATGTAGTAATCATGGCCTTTATAAAGTGGAAAAAAGTTTTAATGTAGTAATCATGGCCTATATAAGGTGGAAGAAAGTTTTAATGTAGTAATCATGGTCTTCATAAAGTGGAAGAAAGTTTTAATGTAGTAATCATGGCCTTTATAAAGTGGAAGAAAGTTTTAATGTAGTAATCATGGTCTTCATAAAGTGGAAGAAAGTTTTAATGTAGTAATCATAGCCTATATAAGGTGGATGAAAGTTTTAATGTAGTAATCATGGTCTTTATAAAGTGGAAAAAAGATTTAATGTAGTAATCATGGCCTATATAAGGTGGAAGAAAGTTTTAATGTAGTAATCATGGTCTTTATAAACTGGAAGAAAGTATTAATGTAGTAATCATGGCCTTTATAAAGTGGAAGAAAGTTTTAATGTAGTAATCATGGTCTTTATAAAGTGGAAAAAAGTTTTAATGTAGTAATCATGGCCTATATAAGGTGGAAGAAAGTTTTAATGTAGTAATCTTGGCCTTTATAAGGTGGAAGAAAGTTTTAATGTAGTAATCATGGTCTTTATAAAGTGGAAAAAAGTTTTAATGTAGTAATCATGGCCTATATAAGGTAGAAGAAAGTTTTAATGTAGTAATCATGGCCTTTATAAAGTGGAAGAAAGTTTTAATGTAGTAATCATGGCCTTTATAAAGTGGAAGAAAATTTTAATGTAGTAATCATGGCCTTTATAAGGTGGAAGAAAGTTTTAATGTAGTAATCATGGTCTTTATAAAGTGGAAAAAAGTTTTAATGTAGTAATCATGGCCTATATAAGGTAGAAGAAAGTTTTAATGTAGTAATCATGGTCATTATAAAGTGGAAGAAAGTTTCAATGTAGTAATCATGGCCTTTATAAAGTGGAAGACAGTTTTAATGTAGTAATCATGGCCTTTATGAAGTGGAAGAAAGTTTCACTGTAGTAATCATGGCCTTTATAAAGTGGAGGAAAGTTTTAATGTAGTAATCATGGTCTTTATAAAGGGGAAGAAAGTTTTAATGTAGTAATCATGGCCTTTATAAAGTGGAAGAAAGTTTTAATGTAGTAATCATGGACTTTATAAAGTGGAAGAAAGTTTTAATGTAGTAATCATGGTCTTTAAAAAAAAGAAGAATGTTTTAATGTAGTAATCATGGTCTTTGTAAAGTGGAAGAAAGTTTTAATGTAGTAATCATGGCCTTTATAAAGTGGAAGAAAGTTTCACTGTAGTAATCATGGCCTTTATAAAGTGGAGGAAAGTTTTAATGTAGTAATCATGGTCTTTATAAAGGGGAAGAAAGTTTTAATGTAGTAATCATGGCCTTTATAAAGTGGAAGAAAGTTTTAATGTAGTAATCATGGCTTTTCTAAAGAGGAAAAGAGTTTCAATGTAGTAATCATGACCTTTATAAAGTGGAAGAAAGTTTTAATGTAGTAATCATGGCCTTTATAAGGTGGAAGAAAGTTTTAATGTAGTAATCAAGGCCTTTATAAAGTGGAAGAAAGTTTTAATGTAGTAATCATGGTCTTTATAAAAGGGAAGAATGTTTTAATGTAGTAATCATGGTCTCTATAAAGTGGAAGAAAGTTTTAATGTAGTAATCATGGCCTTTATAAAGTGAAAGAAAGTTTTAATGTAGTAATCCTGGTCTTTATAAAGGGGAAGAATGTTTTAATGCAGTAATCATGGTCTTTATAAAGTAAAAGAAAGTTTTAATGTAGTAATCATGGCCTATATAAGGTGGAAGAAAGTTTTAATGTAGTAATCATGGCCTATATAAGGTGGAAGAAAGTTTTAATGTAGTAATCATGGCTTTTCTAAAGAGGAAAAGAGTTTTAATGTAGTAATCATGACCTTTATAAAGTGGAAGAAAGTTTTAATGTAGTAATCATGGCCTTTATAAAGTGGAAGAAAGTTTTAATGTAGTAATCATGGCTTTTCTGAAGAGGAAAAGAGTTTTAATGTAGTAATCGTGACCTTTATAAAGTGGAATAAATTTTTGATGTAGTAATCATGGCCTTTATAAAGTGGAAGAAAGTATTAATGTAGTAATCATGGCCTTTATAAAGTGAAAGAAAGTTTTAATGTAGTGATCATGGCTTTTCCAAAGAGGAAAAGAGTTTTAATGTAGTAATCATGACCTTTACAAAGTGGAAGAAAGTTTTAATGTAGTAATCATGGCCTTTATAAAGTGGAAGAAAGTTTTAATGTAGTAATCATGGCCTTTATAAAGTGGAAGAAAGTTTTAATGTAGTAATCATGGCCTTTATAAAGTGGAAGAAAGTTTCAATGTAGTAATCATGGCCTTTATAAAGTGGAAGAAAATTTTAATGTAGTAATCAAGGCCTTTATATAGTGGAAGAAAGTTTTAATGTAGTAATCATGGTCTTTATAAAGTGGAAGAAAGTTTTAATGTAGTAATCATGGCCTTTATAAAGTGGAAGAAAGTTTTAATGTAGTAATCATGGCCTTTATAAAGTGGAAGAAAGTTTTGATGTAGTAATCAAGGCCTTTATAAAGTGGAAGAAAGTTTTGATGTAGTAATCAAGGCCTTTATATAGTGGAAGAAAGTTTTAATGTAGTAATCATGGTCTTTATAAAGTGGAAGAAAGTTTTAATGTAGTAATCATGGCCTTTATAAAGTGGAAGAAAGTTTTAATGTAGTAATCATGGCCTTTATAAAGTGGAAGAAAGTTTTATTGTAGTAATCATGGCCTTTATAAAGTGGAAGAAAGTTTCAATGTAGTAATCATGGCCTTTATAAAGTGGAAGAAAGTTTTAATGTAGTAATCATGGCCTTTATAAAGTGGAAGAAAGTTTTAATGTAGTAATCAAGGCCTTTATAAAGTGGAAGAAAGTTTGAATGTAGTAATCATGGCCTTTATAAAGTGGAAGAAAGTTTTAATGTAGTAATCATGGCCTTTATAAAGTGGAAGAAAGTTTCAATGTAGTAATCATGGCCTTTATAAAGTGGAAGAAAGTTTTAATGTAGTAATCAAGGCCTTTATATAGTGGAAGAAAGTTTTAATGTAGTAATCAAGGCCTTTATATAGTGGAAGAAAGTTTTAATGTAGTAATCATGGTCTTTATAAAGTGGAAGAAAGTTTTAATGTAGTAATCATGGCCTTTATAAAGTGGAAGAAAGTTTTAATGTAGTAATCATGGCCTTTATAAAGTGGAAGAAAGTTTTGATGTAGTAATCAAGGCCTTTATAAAGTGGAAGAAAGTTTTGATGTAGTAATCAAGGCCTTTATATAGTGGAAGAAAGTTTTAATGTAGTAATCATGGTCTTTATGAAGTGGAAGAAAGTTTTAATGTAGTAATCATATCCTTTATAAAGTGGAAGAATGTTTTAATGTAGTAATCATGGCCTTTATAAAGTGGAAGAAAGTTTTAATGTAGTAATCATGGCCTTTATAAAGTGGAAGAAAGTTTCAATGTAGTAATCATGGCCTCTATAAAGTGGAAGAAAGTTTTGATGTAGTAATCGTGGCCTTTATAATGTGGAAGAAAGTTTTAATGTAGTAATCAAGGCCTTTATAAAGTGGAAGGAAGTTTTGATGTAGTAATCATGGTCTTTATAAAGTAAAAGAAAGTTTTAATGTAGTAATCATGGCCTATATAAGGTGGAAGAAAGTTTTAATGTAGTAATCATGGCCTATATAAGGTGGAAGAAGTTTTAATGTAGTAATCATGGCTTTTCTAAAGAGGAAAAAAGTTGCAATGTAGTAATCATGACCTTTATAAAGGGGAAGAAAGTTTAATGTGGTAATCATGGTCTTTATAAAGTGGAAGAAAGTTTTAATGAGTAATCATGGCCTTTATAAAGTGGAAGAAAGTTTTGATGTAGTAATCAAGGCCTTTATAAAGTGGAAGAAAGTTTTGATGTAGTAATCAAGGCCTTTATATAGTGGAAGAAAGTTTTAATGTAGTAATCATGGTCTTTATAAAGTGGAAGAAAGTTTTAATGTAGTAATCATGGCCTTTATAAGGTGGAAGAAAGTTTTAATGTAGTAATCATTGTCTTTATAAAGTGGAAAAAAGTTTTAATGTAGTAATCATGGCCTATATAAGGTAGAAGAAAGTTTTAATGTAGTAATCATGGTTTTTATAATGTGGAAGAAAGTTTTAATGTAGTAATCATGGCCTTTATAAAGTGGAAGAAAGTTTTAATGTAGTAATCATGGCCTTTATGAAGTGGAAGAAAGTTTCAATGTAGAAATCATGGCCTATATAAGGTGGAAGAAAGTTCTAATGTAGTAATCATGGTCTTTATAAAGTGGAAGACAGTTTTAATGTAGTAATCATGGCCTTTATAAAGTGGAAGAAAGTTTTAATGTAGTAATCATGGTCTTTATAAAGAGGAAGAAAGTTTTAATGTAGTAATCATGGCCTTTATAAAGTGGAAGAAAGTTTTAATGTAGTAATCATGGCCTATATAAGGTGGAAGAAACTTTTAATGTAGTAATCATGGTCTTTATAAAAGGGAAGAATGTTTTATTGTAGTAATCATGGCCTTTATAAAGTGGAAGAAAGTTTTAATGTAGTAATCATGGTCTTTATAAAGGGGAAGAAAGTTTTAATGTAGTAATCATGGTCTTTAAAAAGGGGAAGAATGTTTTCATGTAGTAATCATGGTCTTTATAAAGTAAAAGAAAGTTTTAATGTAGTAATCATGGCCTTTATAAAGTGGAAGAGAGTTTTAATGTAGTAATCATGGCCTTTATAAAGTGGAAGAAAGTTTTAATGTAGTAATGATAGCCTTTATAAGGTGGAAGAAAGTTTTAATGTAGTAATCATGGTCTTTATAAAGTGAAAGAAAGTTTTAATGTAGTAATCATGGCCTTTATAAAGTGGAAGAAAGTTTTAATGTAGTAATGATAGCCTTTATAAGGTGGAAGAAAGTTTTAATGTAGTAATCATGGTCTTTATAAAGTGAAAGAAAGTTTTAATGTAGTAATCATGGCCTTTATAAAGTGGAAGAAAGTTTTAATGTAGTAATCATGGCCTTTATAAAGTGGAAAAAGTTTTAATGTAGTAATGATAGCCTTTATAAGGTGGAAGAAAGTTTTAATGTAGTAATCATGGCCTTTATAAAGTGGAAGAAATTTTTAATGTAGTAATCATGGCCTATGTAAGGTGGAAGAAAGTTTTAATGTAGTAATCATGGTCTTCATAAAGTGGAAGAAAGTTTTAATGTAGTAATCATGGCCTATGTAAGGTGGAAGAAAGTTTTAATGTAGTAATCATGGTCTTTATAAAGTGGAAGAAAGTTTTAATGTAGTAATCATGGCCTTTATAAAGTGGAAAAAAGTTTTAATGTAGTAATCATGGCCTTTATAAAGTGGAAAAAAGTTTTAATGTAGTAATCATGGCCTATATAAGGTTGAAGAAAGTTTTAATGTAGTAATCATGGTCTTCATAAAGTGGAAGAAAGTTTTAATGTAGTAATCATGGCCTTTATAAAGTGGAAGAAAGTTTTAATGTAGTAATCATGGCCTTTATAAAGTGGAAGAAAGTTTTAATGTAGTAATCATGGTCTTCATAAAGTGGAAGAAAGTTTTAATGTAGTAATCATGGTCTTCATAAAGTGGAAGAAAGTTTTAATGTAGTAATCATGGCCTATATAAGGTGGAAGAAAGTTTTAATGTAGTAATCATGGCCTTCATAAAGTGGAAAAAGTTTTAATGTAGTAATCATGGCCTTTATAAAGTGGAAAAAAGTTTTAATGTAGTAATCATGGCCTATATAAGGTGGAAGAAAGTTTTAATGTAGTAATCATGGTCTTCATAAAGTGGAAGAAAGTTTTAATGTAGTAATCATGGCCTTTATAAAGTGGAAGAAAGTTTTAATGTAGTAATCATGGTCTTCATAAAGTGGAAGAAAGTTTTAATGTAGTAATCATGGCCTTTATAAAGTGGAAAAAAGTTTTAATGTAGTAATCATGGCCTATATAAGGTAGAAGAAAGTTTTAATGTAGTAATCATGGTCTTCATAAAGTGGAAGAAAGTTTTAATGTAGTAATCATGGCCTTTATAAAGTGGAAGAAAGTTTTAATGTAGTAATCATGGTCTTCATAAAGTGGAAGAAAGTTTTAATGTAGTAATCATGGCCTTTATAAAGTGGAAAAAAGTTTTAATGTAGTAATCATGGCCTATATAAGGTGGAAGAAAGTTTTAATGTAGTAATCATGGTCTTCATAAAGTGGAAGAAAGTTTTAATGTAGTAATCATGGCCTTTATAAAGTGGAAGAAAGTTTTAATGTAGTAATCATGGTCTTCATAAAGTGGAAGAAAGTTTTAATGTAGTAATCATAGCCTATATAAGGTGGATGAAAGTTTTAATGTAGTAATCATGGTCTTTATAAAGTGGAAAAAAGATTTAATGTAGTAATCATGGCCTATATAAGGTGGAAGAAAGTTTTAATGTAGTAATCATGGTCTTTATAAACTGGAAGAAAGTATTAATGTAGTAATCATGGCCTTTATAAAGTGGAAGAAAGTTTTAATGTAGTAATCATGGTCTTTATAAAGTGGAAAAAAGTTTTAATGTAGTAATCATGGCCTATATAAGGTGGAAGAAAGTTTTAATGTAGTAATCTTGGCCTTTATAAGGTGGAAGAAAGTTTTAATGTAGTAATCATGGTCTTTATAAAGTGGAAAAAAGTTTTAATGTAGTAATCATGGCCTATATAAGGTAGAAGAAAGTTTTAATGTAGTAATCATGGCCTTTATAAAGTGGAAGAAAGTTTTAATGTAGTAATCATGGCCTTTATAAAGTGGAAGAAAATTTTAATGTAGTAATCATGGCCTTTATAAGGTGGAAGAAAGTTTTAATGTAGTAATCATGGTCTTTATAAAGTGGAAAAAAGTTTTAATGTAGTAATCATGGCCTATATAAGGTAGAAGAAAGTTTTAATGTAGTAATCATGGTCATTATAAAGTGGAAGAAAGTTTCAATGTAGTAATCATGGCCTTTATAAAGTGGAAGACAGTTTTAATGTAGTAATCATGGCCTTTATGAAGTGGAAGAAAGTTTCACTGTAGTAATCATGGCCTTTATAAAGTGGAGGAAAGTTTTAATGTAGTAATCATGGTCTTTATAAAGGGGAAGAAAGTTTTAATGTAGTAATCATGGCCTTTATAAAGTGGAAGAAAGTTTTAATGTAGTAATCATGGACTTTATAAAGTGGAAGAAAGTTTTAATGTAGTAATCATGGTCTTTAAAAAAAAGAAGAATGTTTTAATGTAGTAATCATGGTCTTTGTAAAGTGGAAGAAAGTTTTAATGTAGTAATCATGGCCTTTATAAAGTGGAAGAAAGTTTCACTGTAGTAATCATGGCCTTTATAAAGTGGAGGAAAGTTTTAATGTAGTAATCATGGTCTTTATAAAGGGGAAGAAAGTTTTAATGTAGTAATCATGGCCTTTATAAAGTGGAAGAAAGTTTTAATGTAGTAATCATGGCTTTTCTAAAGAGGAAAAGAGTTTCAATGTAGTAATCATGACCTTTATAAAGTGGAAGAAAGTTTTAATGTAGTAATCATGGCCTTTATAAGGTGGAAGAAAGTTTTAATGTAGTAATCAAGGCCTTTATAAAGTGGAAGAAAGTTTTAATGTAGTAATCATGGTCTTTATAAAAGGGAAGAATGTTTTAATGTAGTAATCATGGTCTCTATAAAGTGGAAGAAAGTTTTAATGTAGTAATCATGGCCTTTATAAAGTGAAAGAAAGTTTTAATGTAGTAATCCTGGTCTTTATAAAGGGGAAGAATGTTTTAATGCAGTAATCATGGTCTTTATAAAGTAAAAGAAAGTTTTAATGTAGTAATCATGGCCTATATAAGGTGGAAGAAAGTTTTAATGTAGTAATCATGGCCTATATAAGGTGGAAGAAAGTTTTAATGTAGTAATCATGGCTTTTCTAAAGAGGAAAAGAGTTTTAATGTAGTAATCATGACCTGTATAAAGTGGAAGAAAGTTTTAATGTAGTAATCATGGCCTTTATAAAGTGGAAGAAAGTTTTAATGTAGTAATCATGGCTTTTCTGAAGAGGAAAAGAGTTTTAATGTAGTAATCGTGACCTTTATAAAGTGGAATAAATTTTTGATGTAGTAATCATGGCCTTTATAAAGTGGAAGAAAGTATTAATGTAGTAATCATGGCCTTTATAAAGTGAAAGAAAGTTTTAATGTAGTGATCATGGCTTTTCCAAAGAGGAAAAGAGTTTTAATGTAGTAATCATGACCTTTACAAAGTGGAAGAAAGTTTTAATGTAGTAATCATGGCCTTTATAAAGTGGAAGAAAGTTTTAATGTAGTAATCATGGCCTTTATAAAGTGGAAGAAAGTTTTAATGTAGTAATCATGGCCTTTATAAAGTGGAAGAAAGTTTCAATGTAGTAATCATGGCCTTTATAAAGTGGAAGAAAATTTTAATGTAGTAATCAAGGCCTTTATATAGTGGAAGAAAGTTTTAATGTAGTAATCATGGTCTTTATAAAGTGGAAGAAAGTTTTAATGTAGTAATCATGGCCTTTATAAAGTGGAAGAAAGTTTTAATGTAGTAATCATGGCCTTTATAAAGTGGAAGAAAGTTTTGATGTAGTAATCAAGGCCTTTATAAAGTGGAAGAAAGTTTTGATGTAGTAATCAAGGCCTTTATATAGTGGAAGAAAGTTTTAATGTAGTAATCATGGTCTTTATAAAGTGGAAGAAAGTTTTAATGTAGTAATCATGGCCTTTATAAAGTGGAAGAAAGTTTTAATGTAGTAATCATGGCCTTTATAAAGTGGAAGAAAGTTTTATTGTAGTAATCATGGCCTTTATAAAGTGGAAGAAAGTTTCAATGTAGTAATCATGGCCTTTATAAAGTGGAAGAAAGTTTTAATGTAGTAATCATGGCCTTTATAAAGTGGAAGAAAGTTTTAATGTAGTAATCAAGGCCTTTATAAAGTGGAAGAAAGTTTGAATGTAGTAATCATGGCCTTTATAAAGTGGAAGAAAGTTTTAATGTAGTAATCATGGCCTTTATAAAGTGGAAGAAAGTTTCAATGTAGTAATCATGGCCTTTATAAAGTGGAAGAAAGTTTTAATGTAGTAATCAAGGCCTTTATATAGTGGAAGAAAGTTTTAATGTAGTAATCAAGGCCTTTATATAGTGGAAGAAAGTTTTAATGTAGTAATCATGGTCTTTATAAAGTGGAAGAAAGTTTTAATGTAGTAATCATGGCCTTTATAAAGTGGAAGAAAGTTTTAATGTAGTAATCATGGCCTTTATAAAGTGGAAGAAAGTTTTGATGTAGTAATCAAGGCCTTTATAAAGTGGAAGAAAGTTTTGATGTAGTAATCAAGGCCTTTATATAGTGGAAGAAAGTTTTAATGGAGTAATCATGGTCTTTATGAAGTGGAAGAAAGTTTTAATGTAGTAATCATATCCTTTATAAAGTGGAAGAATGTTTTAATGTAGTAATCATGGCCTTTATAAAGTGGAAGAAAGTTTTAATGTAGTAATCATGGCCTTTATAAAGTGGAAGAAAGTTTCAATGTAGTAATCATGGCCTCTATAAAGTGGAAGAAAGTTTTGATGTAGTAATCGTGGCCTTTATAATGTGGAAGAAAGTTTTAATGTAGTAATCAAGGCCTTTATAAAGTGGAAGGAAGTTTTGATGTAGTAATCATGGTCTTTATAAAGTAAAAGAAAGTTTTAATGTAGTAATCATGGCCTATATAAGGTGGAAGAAAGTTTTAATGTAGTAATCATGGCCTATATAAGGTGGAAGAAGTTTTAATGTAGTAATCATGGCTTTTCTAAAGAGGAAAAGAGTTGCAATGTAGTAATCATGACCTTTATAAAGGGGAAGAAAGTTTAATGTGGTAATCATGGTCTTTATAAAGTGGAAGAAAGTTTTAATGAGTAATCATGGCCTTTATAAAGTGGAAGAAAGTTTTGATGTAGTAATCAAGGCCTTTATAAAGTGGAAGAAAGTTTTGATGTAGTAATCAAGGCCTTTATATAGTGGAAGAAAGTTTTAATGTAGTAATCATGGTCTTTATAAAGTGGAAGAAAGTTTTAATGTAGTAATCATGGCCTTTATAAAGTGGAAGAAAGTTTTAATGTAGTAATCATGGTCTTTATTAAGTGGAAGAAAGTTTTGATGTAGTAACCATGGCCTTTATAAAGTGGAAGAAAGTTTTGATGTAGTAATCGAGGCCTTTATAAAAGTGGAAGAAAGTTTTAATGTAGTAATCATGGCCTTTATAAAGTGGAAGAAAGTTTTAATGTAGTAATTATGGTCTTTATAAAGTGGAAGAAAGTTTTGATGTAGTAATCAAGGCCTTTATAAAGTGGAAGAAAGTTTTAATGTAGTAATCATGGCCTTTATAAAGTGGAAGAAAGTTTTAATGTAGTAACCATGGTCTTTATAATGTGGAAGAAAGTTTTGATGTAGTAATCAAGGCCTTTATAAAGTGGAAGAAAGTTTTAATGTAGTAATCATGGCCTTTATAAAGTGGAAGAAAGTTTTAATGTAGTAATCATGGCCTTTATAAAGTGGAAGAAAGTTTTAATGTAGTAATCATGGCCTTTATAAAGGGGAAGAATGTTTTAATGTAGTAATCATGGCCTATATAAGGTGGAAGAAAGTTTTAATGTAGTAATCATGGCCTATATAAGGTGGAAGAAAGTTTTAATGTAGTAATCATGGCTTTTCTAAAGGGGAAGAAAGTTTAATGTAGTAATCATGGTCTTTATAAAGTGGAAGAAAGTTTTGATGTAGTAATCAAGGCCTTTATAAAGTGGAAGAAAGTTTTAATGTAGTAATGATAACCTTTATAAAGTGGAAGAAAGTTTTGATGTAGTAATCAAGGCCTTTATAAAGTGGAAGAAAGTTTTGATGTAGTAATCAAGGCCTTTAGATAGTGGAAGAAAGTTTTAATGTAGTAATCATGGTCTTTATAAAGTGGAAGAAAGTTTTGATGTAGTAATCATGGCCTTTATAAAGTGGAAGAAAGTTTTAATGTAGTAATCATGGTCTTTATAAAGTGGAAGAAAGTTTTGATGTAGTAATCACGGCCTTTATAAAGTGGAAGAAAGTTTTGATGTAGTAATCAAGGCCTTTATAAAGTGGAAGAGAGTTTTAATGTAGTAATCATGGCCTTTATAAAGTGGAAGAAAGTTTTAATGTAGTAATTATGGTCTTTATAAAGTGGAAGAAAGTTTTGATGTAGTAAACAAGGCCTTTATAAAGTGGAAGAAAGTTTTAATGTAGTAATCATGGCCTTTATAAAGTGGAAGAAAGTTTTAATGTAGTAATCATGGTCTTTATAATGTGGAAGAAAGTTTTGATGTAGTAATCAAGGCCTTTATAAAGTGGAAGAAAGTTTTAATGTAGTAATCATGGCCTTTATAAAGTGGAAGAAAGTTTTAATGTAGTAATCATGGCCTTTATAAAGTGGAAGAAAGTTTTAATGTAGTAATCATGGCCTTTATAAAGGGGAAGAATGTTTTAATGTAGTAATCATGGTCTTTATAAAGTAAAAGAAAGTTTTAATGTAGTAATCATGGCCTATATAAGGTGGATTAAAGTTTTAATGTAGTCATCATGGCCTATATAAGGCGGAAGAAAGTTTTAATGTAGTAATCATGGCTTTTCTAAAGAGGAAAAGAGTTTTAATGTAGTAATCATGACCTTTATAAAGTGGAAGAAAGTTTTAATGTAGTAATCATGGCCTTTATAAAGTGGAAGAAAGTTTTAATGTAGTAATCATGGCCTTTATAAAGAGGAAGAAAGTTTTAATGTAGTAACCAAGGCCTTTATAAAGTGGAAGAAAGTTTTGATGTAGTAATCAAGGCCTTTATAAAGTGGAAGAAAGTTTTGATGTAGTAATCAAGGCCTTTATAAAGTGGAAGAAAGTTTTAATGTAGTAATCATGGCCTTTATAAAGTGGAAGAAAGTTTTAATGTAGTAATCATGGCCTTTATAAAGTGGAAGAAAGTTTTAATGTAGTAATCATGGCCTTTATAAAGTGGAAGAAAGTTTTAATGTAGTAATCATGGCCTTTATAAAGTGGAAGAAAGTTTTAATGTAGTAATCATGGCCTTTATAAAGGGGAAGAATGTTTTAATGTAGTAATCATGGTCTTTATAAAGTAAAAGAAAGTTTTAATGTAGTAATCATGGCCTATATAAGGTGGATTAAAGTTTTAATGTAGTAATCATGGCCTATATAAGGTGGAAGAAAGTTTTAATGTAGTAATCATGGCTTTTCTAAAGAGGAAAAGAGTTTTAATGTAGTAATCATGACCTTCATAAAGTGGAAGAAAGTTTTATTGTAGTAATCATGGCCTTTATAAAGTGGAAGAAAGTTTTAATGTAGTAATCATGGCTTTTCTAAAGAGGAAAAGAGTTTTAATGTGTAATCATGGCCTTTATAAAGAGGAAGAAAGTTGTAATGTAGTAATCATGGCTTTTCTAAAGAGGAAAAGAGTTTTAATGTAGTAATCATGGCCTTTATAAAGTGGAAGAAAGTTTTAATGTAAGAATCACGGCCTTTATAAAGTGGAAGAAAGTTTTAATGTAGTAATGATGGTCTTTATAAAGTGGACGAAAGTTTTAATGTAGTAATCATGGCCTTTATAAAGTGGAAGAAAGTTTTAATGTAGTAATCATGGCCTTTTTAAAGTGGAAGAAAGTTTTAATGTAGTAATCATGGTCTTTATAAAGTGGAAGAAAGTTTTAATGTAGTAATCATGGCCTTTATAAAGTGGAAGAAAGTTTTAATGTAGTAATCATGGCCTTTATAAAGTGGAAGAAAGTTTTAATGTAGTAATCAAGGCCTTTATAAAGTGGAAGAAAGTTTTGATGTAGTAATCAAGGCCTTTATAAAGTGGAAGAAAGTTTTGATGTAGTAATCAAGGCCTTTATAAAGTGGAAGAAAGTTTTAATGTAGTAATCATGGTCTTTATAAAGTGGAAGAAAGTTTTAATATAGTAATCATGGCCTTTATAAAGTGGAAGAAAGTTTTAATGTAGTAATCATGGCCTTTATAAAGGGGAAGAAAGTTTTAATGTAGTAATCATGGCCTTTATAAAGTGGAAGAAAGTTTTAATGTCGTAATCATGGCCTTTATAAAGTGGAAGAAAGTTTTGATGTAGTAATCAAGGCCTTTATAAAGTGGAAGAAAGTTTTAATGTAGTAATCATGGTCTTTATAAAGTGGAAGAAAGTTTTAATGTAGTAATCATGGCCTTTATAAAGTGGAAGAAAGTTTTAATGTAGTAATCATGGCCTTTATAAAGTGGAAGAAAGTTTTAATGTAGTAATCATGGTCTTTATAAAGTGGAAGAAAGTTTTAATGTAGTAATCATGGTCTTTATAAAGTGGAAGCTAGTAACCATTAAAACTTTCTTCCAGTTGTAAAAGCCGTGGGAATGAAATATGGTGGGTTTCAAGTAAGTGACTTTGTTCTAAATAATGCAACTTCCTCTTGGAGGACTTTCAATGTGAAGACCAAAATGTTTTGGATTTGAATTAAACTTCCGAAACACAGGGATAATAAATAACAATATGATAAAAAAAGACTTGCAAAACACTAACATCGAGTTCAGGTAGAACGTATATTGGGTGTGTGATGGCTCAGTGGTTACGGCATTGGACTTCTAACCGAAAGGTCCACAGTACGATCCCCACAAGGGTAACTTCGTTGTGTCCTTGGGCAAGGCACATAATCCCGATAGCCCACGTGAAGGCGCGGTGGCGATGGGTACAAAGACGTACTGCACGTCGATGGTGCACTTGTCTCCAACCATTGCTAACCTTGCTTGTGTGTGTTAGTACGTTGGAGAGTCTGGCAGTTGCTCGACGCTGCTCGGTGATTCTCTCCGGGTACTCCAGCTTCTTCTACCCGTTAAACTTTCCGACACGAGTTGACCCTGGCTGTCTAAAGTGTCGTTAAAACCTTATAAAAACAACAAAAGGGGTGTTTCCATCTCTACTAGCTCACCTACACATGGCATGCAATAAATCTAGGCTTATTATAAATCTGCAAAAAAAGGTCCGGTCATGTGCATGCATAGCAAAACAGGTCAGAATAACAAAGTCTAACATTGCATTAAAAAAGTCCAAAATCTAAAAAAAATGTCCAGCTAAGGGTTAATGTCATCTTATATTGATGCATTTAACATATATATGAAATATAAAAGCCACACCATACTTATGGCAGCCTCCACTCAGGTACAGCAAAACAGGTCAGAAATTGTCCAAGTCCACACTGACAAAAAAGTTTAACACTGCATTAAAAAAGTTCAAAATCTCCGAAAAATGTCCGGTCAAGGGTTAATGTCATCTTATATTGATGCATTTTAACACATATGTGAAATACAAAAATCACAGCATACCGGTGGTAACCCAAACTCATATACAGCAAAATAGGTCAGAAATTTTCCAAGTCCACACTGACAGAAAAGTCTAACATTGCAAAACAGGTCAGACTGTCCACACTGACAAAAAAGTATAACATTGCATTAAAAAGGTCAAAAATCTCCGAAAAATGTCCGGCCAGGGGTTAATGTCATGTTATACTAATGCATTTAACACGTATATTAAATATAAAAGCCACAGCATACCGGAGGTAGCCTCCACCCGTGTATAGTCAGTATCCACACTGACAAAAAGTCTTAACATTGCAAAACACTAAAAATCAATAAAATATCACTGGGTTGGGGTCTGGAGGCAATTTTAAGCCATAGAAACACAGTATCAGTTGCATAACAACGGAGCTGAAGGTCAAGGTGGACTAGTACAATAACTTTAACACATGTGTTGACACCGACGCCGACGCGCCTCAGGTCATGACATAAGCTCACACAACTTCGTTGGTGAGCTAAAAAACAAAAGTACGTCTTTTATGAAAGAGTGTCCACAGTACTGTGTAAATAGTTAATATCTCTACATTTCTCATGTCCACCACCAAGCTGTCAATCCACCAGTCAAATTGTGTAAGGAATCTGATACGGTTATGGGGTTTTAGTTTACCTACTTTTCTGAAGTTTGCGCGAAGACAACCGTTGATTTAGTGTGACACAAACGAAATATTTTTTTGTGCTACGTTTTAAAAATTCTAATCATTAAGTATTTTAGTTGCCTCAATCACATAAAGACATTAACATAGTTTGTGCAACTGCGCATCCCAATCATAAAATTGCGCCTGTAATGAGTTTTCATTCATAATTATTTTGTAATCAAATGTGTCAAACAATATTGGTAACGACATTAAAGGAATTGAGAAACATTTATACGTTTATTGAAATCGAATGAATGTACAGAGTTTGTTTTAGACTCAATCGTCTGGAATATTTCTATTGGTCGGAAAAGCGGTTCGCCCTTCCGCCCAACTGAAATATTCCAGACGGGTTAATCTGAACACAGGCGATGCACTATTTAAGAGTTAGACTGGTTCCAGGTCATAACCAGGAGGGTCGAAAGGGGCTTGTTCCCCATACCGTCCCTGCGCGCCTTCGGCGCGTTAAACCATTCCATTCGGAGGTCATAACTGCGTCGAATTCCTTACAGGGGGGCGCGGTGGCTCAGTTGGTAGAGGTGCAGGCTGCAAGCCGAGATGTCCTCGTTTCGAATCCCACCTGCGGCAACCGCGTTGTGTCCTTGGGCAAGACACTTCGCCCCCATTGCCCACGTGGGGGGCACGGTGGCGCTGTGTACTAAGGCGTACTGCACGTCGGTGGTGCACTTGTCTTCAACCAATGCTAACCCTGCTTGTGTGGTGTTTGTATGTTGGGAAGCTGACAGTTGCTCGCCGTTGCTCGGTGGTTCTCTCCGGGTACTCCGGCTTCCTCCACCCGTAAAACTGTCATGGTCATGATTAGCCATTGTGCAAAAGTATGTGACCTTAAACACCAATAAATACAAAAATAATTCCTTACATCATTTGACTGGTAGCTTGAAAGGTTTATTTATTTATTTATTTATTTATTTATTTATTTATTTATTTATTTATTTATTTATTTATTTATTTATTTATTTATTGGGTTTTAACGACACTTTCGACATCCAGGTCACATCGTATCGGGCGTACCTGAGAGTGGTGTTTAGCAATGCCCGCCTGTGGCATCAAAAGGCAAAACACCGCCTGCTTGTGCTTGTCGCCCTGTACCTCATTCACAAAAAAATAATATGAGTGAATGGAGATGAGGTAACTGGTGGTAGGTATTGTGATCACCGTCAGACGGGAACACATGTTTGTATTTAAGGTTTTTACCAGTAGTGTTGTGATCACAGGTGGAGGATTCCCCACACTTCACAAAAAATCTGTTTCAAACGGACGTCATAGAAGAAGTACCTGATTTTGATGAACTTTGGTAACTTTTCAGCTCTCGTCCATACAGAGTTCGTGCTTATTTCTCATAAAATTACTGGTTGAAGCTGAAAAATTTGAAAACTAACACGCAACTCTTTTTGAAGGAAACGTATTGCAATTATTATTATTATTATTATTATTATTATTATTATTATTATTATTATTATTATATAATTATATAATTATTATTATAATAATATATCTCCTTTCTCTGATTGGCTGGGAGATACAATACTATTTTTGATGATTTTATCTTACAATCAACATGTATTTTGTCTGTATTAACTCCGCAAATGTCGTGTATCCCGCCCCCCTGATACAGATGTTTGTATCAAAGGGTCGGATACAAGCACGTTCCTTTCGTATGAGTTCCATTTTTTTTCTTTTTGTTCATCCATACGAATAAATAGTTCGTTATATATTCGTCTACATTCTTGACTTAAACCCAATATATTGTAAGATAAAATGATTATTACCATTATGTGGATGTACAAAATATGTATCCGAGTCTCGCTCCGGGTTCTAAGGGTAGATCACGACTCGTCTTCGACTCGTCGTGATCTGCCCTTAGAACCCGGAGCTCGACCCGGATACATATTTTGCACATCCACATAATGGTAATAATCTCTATTTACCTACACATAGCTCTAAAATTAATCGTGCACTGTTCGCTCGTATTGTGCACTTTCTAAAAATAGCCGTGGAACATCCAATGATGTTTGACAGACCGAACACAATGCACCATTTTGGACATTTTCTCTGGCATCCTGTTTCGTTAGTTCTTTTTGAAGAATGAAAATACTTGTCTTCGGCAAGGTCCTTCGCAAGAGGCAGTGTACTTGGACTGGGAATCTTATTGGTAGAAAAGTTCTTCCCCGGTTTGTTCGCTATTTATTTATTATTTATTTATTTATTATTTTTATTTATTATTTTTATTTATTATTTATTTATTATTTTTATTTATTTATTTATTTATTTGTTGGGTTTTAACGATACTTTCGGCAGGCAGGGTCACCCCGTGTCGGACAGTTTTACGGGTGGGGGATGTTGGAGTACTCGCAGAGAACCACCGAGCAATGGTGAGCAACTGTCAGACTCCCAAACGTACTTCGCGCAAGCAAGATTAAAATTGGCTGAAGACAAATGCACCATCGACGTGCGGTACACAACATCAACGTGCCCCCACGTGGGCAATCGGGATGAAGTGTCTTGCTGAAGGACACAACGCAGATACCCCCGGGGGTGGGGGCGAACTTTGGACATTTCGGTTTTAAGTTCAATGCCGTAACAACTGAGTCACTGTGCTACCGTCTGTTCGATAAATTAATAATTAACGGTTAACATTTCGCTGAATATGCCCAATAAGTGGTCCTTAGAGACGCCTGGACTGTTCTTCAACGAGGGCCACTAATTGTGCATAGTCAGCTCCTGGTCGTGGGATAATTATAATATATTTTACCAAGAGAAATATAACCCGTTTACTGTAGCAAACAGGCACGCTTCAAGCTCCAGAGGTAAACACAACGTTAAGCCGCCAAATAAAAGAAAGAAGGCGGGGTGCAGCCTTTTAACGTACAGATTGCGGAAACAAAGCTGTTTATTAACCGTTCGCTGGTGTAAACAAGCATACTTCAATCTCCAGGGTTCCCACTGGGGAAGCAGCCACATACACGCTCATCGTTGCAATAGTAAAGCGGCGAACGAACACAAGGTGTGCCCTTTTAACTTAACCCTTTACCCAACGTAACGGCCAAAACCGGCCAGCGCTATTCTCAAAAATCGCCAATTAATTTTCTTTATATTTTCATTTTTTGTCTCAAAAACATAGGTTATGACCCCTCATTGGAACGAGCTCGTCGAGCTCGTTCCAATGAGGAGTCATAACCTATGTTTTTGAGACAAAAAATGAAAAAAATTAGTTATTCAAGAATTGTTTTTGCAAGTGTCGTCTGCTTTTCATGTTAGGTAAAGAGTTAAACACTGGGAAAACAAACAAAACTGTTTATTACATTTTCATGGAGAAAAAAAACAAGAGATAAGTGCATTTCTTCTAGTTTTTGTCTACTTAATATATGATAAAATCTGATCCAACTCAGCTGTCTCTTTCGAGAAAGTCACGGTCATGATTAGCCATTGTGCATAAATATGTGACCTTAAACATCAATAAATAAATAATAAATATTCGAGAAAGTCAGATATATAAGTCATCTATAGCAGATAAAAGATGTAATTTTTTTCACCGACACATTTATGTGCACATGAACTTTTGCCAATTAATAACCGTTTCTAAAGAAATTAGTTCATGAAGCCATTATACTAATGGGCTGTTAATTGTTGTCTCCTCCAACGCCGCCATTCCCACTGTGTATAAACGGAAGTGAACGGAATAACCCCGTAAAAGTTTTTTGAGATGAAGAAAGGTTTTCCGAAATACATGGTGCGTATATTTTCGCTTCATAATTTGTCAATTTAAACAATTGTTGTTTTCTTTAAACCTTTATGAAAGTATTACACAATGCTAGAAGAATACATTGCACATTGTTCATTTAATAAAGTATTTTTGCAAGTTTAACTCAAGTTTGTAGGGGAATTATTTTTAGACGAAAATGTATCACTGCGCCTTTTTTATTTTCGGCAATTTTGCTTGTCATCGAATTGGACCTATGTGTTCCTCACTTCTCGCTGTGTTTTGTAGCGAGTAACAGCACGAAAACGCCCCCAACTGCCCTGTAAATGATTTTTGGGATAAACAAAATAAACGTATAGTGTTTTCAAGTAAAAAAAAATATTCTAGTCGTAGAATTAAGAATGAAATCGACTCGCCAGAGGCTCGCCGATTTCATTCTTAATCCTACTCGTAGAATATTTTTTTTTCACTTGAAAACACTATACGTTTATTCTATAACACTATACGTTTATTCTGTATATAGCAGTAAAAGGGTTAATGTTTGTCGGCAGTAATTTGGGTCTGTTTGGCTCACGAATTTTTTATGTTTACACTTTGACGTCTGTTTCAAAGAACAAGTAATTCCATTTGTGGACTTAATCGTCTTCTTGTTATAATTTCCAACTGATATTTACCTCCTTTGACAAAGAATGGGTCTGTGTGCATTTACGAACAGCACCAAACGCCTGAATCTGGTTGTACATGAAGGTACCCCGGCAACATGGCAACTCAAAATACGATAATTTTCGCAATGCATAAAATTATCATCTGAACACTATTAATTTGCGGTTTTAAGTTAACATACTGGACTAAGAGAGGTAACCGTGTTTGCGTGCATTTTTCGAAGGAAATTTCGAAAGCAGAGCAATGTTGTTTTCGAAACTAACATTATTATGACATTTAGGAGTTGTTAATTCAAATAATGAGAAGAGATGTGAATTGGGGCTATCTGGCATTCGCTGAACGATATCAAAATAGGTTTTTCAGAACTCCCTTGGCCTTCTAACGGTCATACTAAAAGATCAGTAGACTTTATTATGACCAGAGAACTGGTCACCAAATATAAATGTTTGCACCGAAAATTCCACGTAAGATACGGAAACTTAATGTATTTAGACTATACCATGTTTAACCCTTTACCCAACGTAATGGATAAACCACACCACCGCTGTTCATAAAAATCACCATTCAGTTTTCATTATTTTTTATTTTCTGTCTCAAACACAAAGCCTATAATTCTCATTGGAACGAGATCGAGGATCATAAGCTATATTTTTTGACGCAAAAAATTAAAAAATTAGTTATTCAATAATATTGTTTGCAAGTGTCGTCTGCTTTTCGTGTTATGTAAAGGGTTAAAAACAATCCACAGGACAACAGCAAACATGTGAACCAAAGCGTTGACAAAAGTCGGTTACCAAACTCTTTCCGTTTTTTTTAATAATCAGATATTCGGTCTGATCTTTCACAAACGTTAACCGAATGTTTTTACATGCCGAATGTGCGCAGGGCGGTGAGGGATAAACCAACCACTTACGACCCCTTTAGCAGTACAATGATAATGCTCCACTTCTAATGCCCCACTTCAAGAAAGGAGTAGAAGCGAAGGGGCGAAGAAGCCACAAGGACCCAGCTACACGGATCATTCTGTGGTAGTTGTTTTTTTTGTAGACTCCGCGGTATGTAGATTCAGTCATTATTACTGTGTTATTCTGAACTAGTCAATACCTTCATTGACAAGACGTCGCCTGAGTGCTAGAACGTTCTATGTCCCGTATGGGACATAGAACATTCTAGTACTCAGTCGACGAAGTATAGACTATCTCCGACAGTTTCACCTTGATGGGAGCTCCGGATAAGTGTCTTTGTAGGTCTTCATTCAAGTATTATCTGCCACTCTGAAATTTGGGTGAGCACGATAACAGCCCTCCGTAGCAAATGTAGCCTGCCCTCGCACCATCAGGCCAGTCCGCCGCGAAGTACATTTTCAACAAAGGAGAATGTCGGCAATGAGGAGATTCTGCTGGTGTTGGCTGAACGTCAAAGGATAATTTTGATTCCTTCAAGACGTGACATACTAAATTTGGAGGCTTGTTCGGACCAGATGGAAGATGAAACTCCAACAGCAACCCCAGTCAGAGAGTCGACCCGGCACTGTCCATAACGGTTACAAAAAAGATTGGAGAGAACTCCTGTGGCATCTTTGAAGGCCAATAGTTAACAGCATTTATATGTCTGTAATATTCTGATAAAAACATAGGAGTATAAAATAAATTTAAAGTACAATGTAAGTAAGATAAAGTAGTTTACTTTGAAATTCTACCTTTGATATTCCATAAATTCAAATTAAATATTCACAAATTATACATCAAAATGATGCTGCCTCTCGTTCTATCCTTCCGCGCTGGAACTCGTGTCATATCGATTAATCCATTCACATGCGCGTGTCGTTCTGTGTATGTATGTCATTGTTGATAAATTAGTTGTTTTACCTCAATACTTGTTCTGATAATAATACACAGATAATCATCGGGGCATACTTCACTACATAAACTTTCGATACAAAGGACTAATTTACTATTTATATCACAGTGAAAATCTGAACTATTCACGTTATAGCCCGTTTCATATCAATTGTTTCAAACTCTTGCCCATTCGTCGTGTTACGTCAATTCTCTCTTGTAGTAGTTATTAACAAATCGTCGCCAGAGCGCTAGAATGTCCAATGTTTGGGACATAGAACATTCTAGCATCCAGACGACGAAATTATAACTAATCAGCATTTCCCGCCGCTGTTTATTTTTACAAACATCCAATGAGCTTTTTCATCCATTGTTTCTTTACTCTATTCACTAAGCCAATAAGACATCCAATGAATATCTAGCAAACTTTTAAAGACTCATTTATTGTCTTGTTTATATAATGAGTCCAAAAAGAAAGTATACTAAACTTTCAGGAGTCATTCTTTTAGTAGTACCGACTTAAATCCCAAATAAATTATTGTAAATTCATATTTTGAGTTTAGCTGTATGAATTTGCATATTTTCATGTTCTCATTGTTGCCAGCGTCAGGTCAGGCGTTATAATTTAGACATGGGGTGAAATGAAAAGTTCACACATGCAGTCAATAGCGTGTATGTCCACCGTTTGCCTCTTCGATGGCAAGACATCTACGGCGCACGGACCTGATAAGTCTTTGGATGTCATTCTGTGGTATTGTGTTCCACTCCTGCCTTAGAACATTACGTAATTTGCCTAACGTCTGAAGATCATGAAGTCGTACCCGACGGTCCATTTGATTCCAAAGATTCTCGATTGGCGACAAATCTGGCGAAAGTTGGGGCCAGGGAAGAAGTTCGATGCTCTGCTCCGCAAGAAAGTCACGACAGATCTGGGTCACGTGACATCGGACATTGTCTTTCTGGAATAACTGCAATCCGACGTTAGCATTGAACAACGGTACAACAACAGCGTTAAGAATTTCGTCCCTATATCGCTGTCCATTCAGATTACCATCGATAAAGATCAACTGCGTTCGATGGCGCAAGGAAATTCCTGCCCGAACCATTACACTACCCTCAGCCGAAACGGTCGCATTCCCGCACGTAAACATCAGAAAACCGTTCTCCTCGTCGGCGATACACTCTTACCATCAGCGCACCGTAGACAAAAGCGTGATTCATCACTAAAAAGAACTGTGCTCCAACGCTGCTGAGTCCAGCGAACACGCTGATGTACCCATTCCATACTGACGGCAAGACGACGTTGGGTAAGGATTGGTCGTGGTATGGACGCCTACTTCAGATGCCCTGTTCATCTGTTGCGGACAGTTTGTGCACGGATACTATTGTTAGTTCTGCCAGGAGTAATTGCTGCTGTACTCGCTCATCGCCGGAAGGCAGCGATCCCGCAAGTGAGACGTCCTGATGTGTCGGTCTTGTGCAGGGGGTCGTCACTCTTGGTCGACCTGAACGCGGTCGGTCTGGAGAAGATCCAGTGGTTCTATACCTTCCAATGAGACGGCAAATAGTGGCCACAGTGACTTCGAACTCAGCAGCGAGCTCATCTGGAGGTGCCCCAGCCTTATGCATACCAATGACACCAAACCTCTGTTTTCCGATTAACCTTGGCATTTTTTAAAATGTGGAATACAAAAACTAGCGTGTTTTCTCAATAACCCCGGCACTCCAGCACAACATAACACAGAGAAAATCGCCGGTCACCCATTCAATTTGACATTCTCGGGTAGCACGTGCTATTTTGAAATCCGTAGCAAAATTGTATACGGTTGGGTGGACAACAACAGCTTGTCATTAAACTCTTTGCATGACTTCTTGTCCAAAAAACATGCAACATTAGAACTATTATATTTCATCCTTTATGCTATTTGTTCATATTTGTTTCTATTATACTTTCTTTTTTTGACTCAGTATTTTACATTGATTACAAATATAGTTTGGATTTTCATACGTTGCTTTGCTTCATATTATTGGGAAATCCCACGAGCAATTATTGTAATATTGCACTGACATTCAAAAAGTCCAGTTCTTAAATGTTTATTGCTGTTAGACATTTCGTCCCCAGAGTTCCAATGTGTTCATTGGAACTCAAGGGACGATTTGGAATACCAGGTTCGGTATTAAATTGTTATCATCTTTAATTTATCTCCGAGTCATCGATTGAACACCGGAATTATGCAGCAGATACAAGCGGTTACCCTCACGGTTATATTTGGGAGAGAATCCACGGCTGAACATCTTTTAAGCTTGAACAAACGACCCAGGTACCACGTTTCCAGTTCTGTACTATACAGTACGTGGAGAGTGGATTGTAACTAAATCACCCTCGGAGTGGGGTTATCACCCAAGCTATAACTTTCAAATTGTGTACACATCGACAACAAACACAAGCAATGTTTCAGCCAATGGACCTCCGGGTTTAACCCGGAGGTCCATTGGCTGAAACTTCGCTTGTGCTGGTTATACTTTGCAGCAATTATTGCTTGGGTGGATTCTCCACTCTGCGGGTGATTTAGTGATAATACACTCTCCACGTACTATAGGTGTCGCTGCAGTAAATATTTGAATTAGAGTTACCCGCCTTGAAATGCTGCAAACCGGAAGTGATGTAATCTCTAAAAATAAGCAGCCTTGGGAAAATATATTGTTTCAGTAAACATTTGAAACATTCTAATGACATCTTGCATTATTGTTGGATATTCTAGATAAATAAAGAAGGTGATTTGATGACTTTTGGACCTAAAACATACAATTGACTTTTGGTGTGGTTTTGTTGGGAATTCCCTCCAATATATGTGCACGTGACCGGTATTTACCTTTCTCTCTTATTTGTCTCATGACCTTCTGTTTTTGGGTTAGAAAAAATTGTCCGGAGGGCTACACTTGTCAAAGATATTTGAATGCCAAAATTCAAATAATACGATCACATGTTTTCCCTCTTGAACGTTATAATGGTCGCCTATGGGAAAATATCTAGTGCTGTGATACCTATAAAGATGTTCAACAAACTACCAGACAATATACAGACAATCGTTGATAATTTTCATCTAGATAAAATGAGGATGCAATGGACACTTCAGACTGATGGGAATTTCACCAGATTAATATTTTCATGGAAGAAACATTCAACATACGAGTCCCATGCAAATACACTATGAGATGAGCGATGTGTGGCGGAATACAAGAGGGAAAACACTGAACGGCTGCAGCAACTCACTGAATGTTTTTTTCCCCACAAGTAGGAAAGAAATTTAAACACAATTTCATGAATCAAGAAAGGTAAACAAAGCTATCACAATGATAACAGTGTCCCACCTACCTACCAACTTCATTATATTATTATTATTAGGTTTGAAAAACAAGCATTCACTTGTTCCTTCGCAGTATTTGTTTGATATGATTTCCTTTCCCATTATTGCCCATTATCGATCTCGGCTGATATATCTTCAAACTCAGCTGATATGACGCCGATTTCGACGGATATGAACAAACTAGAGTTGTTCCCATGATGTTTTACTAGGCGCAGCCATTTTGTTTACAACAAAACCATCCACCGTTATTCGTCGACACCAATCAGTTAGTTACATCGGTGTCACCAGACAATAGTTATTTGTATGGTGATGAATTAATGGTCACAATAGGTAAGGATTAGGTGTATGAATTAATGGTCACAATAGGTAAGGATTAGGTGTATGAAGAGAATAAAGAAGAGAGTTGTCAACAAAATTCAGAGTCGTAAGCGGAGATTCCAGGCGTGGCGGAAGATCGATACAAATTACAGTGCTACCATGGTTCGACCCAGTGTGAGAAAGGTTACAGTCGTATATCGGTAAATGTACCACGACTCGCTATAGTCTCTCGTTTAGATGAATATACCGCTGTGTGGTCACTGTCCCGTCCGTTTCTTCTATTTCAACCATCTTCCAACCCGAAGGCCAGCCTTCGGGTTGGAAGATAGCTGAATTAGAAGAAACGGACCGAAGCGTCCGAAAGTGGGATTCTTTGGCCAAATAGTGTTTGGCTTTGCACATAATGTTACAAGAATGCCTGTATACTGGCCCGTTTGCATGCTCCCATTTAACTCATTGTGTGGGGGCGCGGTGGCTCAGTGGTAGACTGTTGTACGTCTATGCTAGAGGTCCCGAGTTCGATCCCCGTCCGAGACGACCCGCGTTATGGCCTTGGGCAAGGCTCTTTATCCCGATTGCTTACTTGACGCCGTGTACTAAGGCGTAATGCACATCGATGGTGAACATGTCTTCCACCGCTGTAACCCTGCTTGAGCGGAGCTTGAACAAAGTTAGAATGTTGAGGAGCTGACGGTTGCTCGTCGATGCTCGGTGGTTCTCTCCGGGTACTCAGGCTTCCTCTACCCATAAAACTGTCACGGTCTCGATTAGCTATTGTGCTTAAGTATGTGACCTTAAACACCAATAAATAAACAAATATGAAATAACTCGTTGTGTAACTACAAAACATATCTGTGGAAAAAAGTGGAGGGATAGGTGCCCCTCATGTCCCAGGGCTCCGCCGCCGCTGAGAGATTCGTCGAAGTGGGATAAGAGGTGGTTTGTCTATCCGCAGTGGGGAAGCCAAGACGTTCGGATAGCTGAACTTGGAGTAGAAGGAAAGGAAACTTCGGACTTTGTGGAATGAATAGAAACAATAATACTGTCAGAAAACTTTACAGATCCTAGAATTTTTGTAATTATTTATTTTGGTTTAATACATTATTATTTATTAGGGTTTAACGACACATTAACAGCCAAGGTCATATCGTGTCGGTGACAGTTTTACGGGTGGAGGAAGCCGGAGAACCCGGAAAGAACCGCCGAACAACGACGAGCAGCTGCCAGCTCCCCAACATCGTAACTCCGCACTGCAGCGCAGGCAGGGTTAGATTTGTTGAAGACAAGCGCACCATCGACGACGTGCAGTACGCCTTAGTACACGGCATCATTGTTCTCCCATGTGGACAATCGGGATTAAGTGCCTTGCCCAAGGACACAACGCGGGAGTCCGAATCGATCGCTCAGACGGTCAACCATCCAAGGACTAACCAGCTCGACGTTGCTTAACTTCGGTGATCTGACGAGAACCGGTTACCGCAACCCCACCGCGCCACCTCGCCACCGCGCCACCGTGGTTTAATAAATATAAAGAGGTTATTACTTAGTTTCATATCGACCAACATATTAGCCCTCGATCACTTCACATCAGCCTTCGACCCTCGGCCTCAGGATGATGTGAAGTTACCAAGGGCAGATATTTCAGCCCATATAAAACTAACCATGTAATAACCACTAAATGTTTTCGTCTCAAGTATTTATTATTAAAAACTGACAGACCATTAGCACAATTTTACATCATCAGTTCTCACAAGATTCTCTTGTTTCTCATGGAAATCATTCTTTATTTAATAAGTTCTGAGTTTTATTTGGTTACCTACATTTCATATGGAAAAAAGTATTTCTTGTCGGGTTGGTTTCCACAGTATTCATCCAGTTTTTTGGTATCATGATTCACTGTTGTGTTCGCTATTTATTACCCTGTTACACTAATGTTCATTTTTCATGTTTTAAATCTAATATTTCATTTTTTGATGGATTCATTTTACCTTAATAGCCTTTAAGGCCACGCTGTATCCTTAGCTGTTGATATAGCGTTAGGCACCAAAAAGTAAATAAATAACTACACTACACTACATGTAGAAACTTCGGGAATGCATTAGAGGATAAGGGGATAACAAAATGCGATTTTCAGCGAGTCTTAAAATGTGGCCTACTAACCTTGACACATATTTTGAACCCTCAGCGACTTTCGACTCATATGAGCCCATATCTCAAGCATGGTACGACCAATTACCTGAGGCCAACATCAAATAAGTAAATGCTCAACGGAGGTTCAAAATACGCCTCAGGATCACCCAGAGGTCTATGAGTTCATTTTCAGAATTGCTGGAAATCGCTTTTTATGCCCCCTCAATGTACTCCTGATATTCATGCATGTATTGTTAAACTAAAACATGTGTGCAGGGCCAATCATTTTGAAAGTTGGTCACGCTCATATCTCAGGCATGGTATGACCTCCTGGACTGGGACCAACACAGAATGAGTTGAAACTCAATGGAGGTACAAAATATGGGCCATGATCACTGATGTTACCCGAGAGTCATTGAGTGAATTTTTCAGAATTGCTGGAAATTACATTTCGTCGGGTGAGACCTATAAGGTTCTATTTTCCAGTGGAAGATATAGAGGATATGGAATGAGCGTTTTTCTCATATAATATTTATGAAACGAGTCTACGAATTTTCCGTTTTGGTGAGCCTCTGGCGAGCCCACACGGAAAATTCGGACGAGTTTCATAATTATTATATGAGAAAAACACTCATTTCATATTCTGTTTATCAAATGACACACACACGCACAAATTTGCCACTTAGTATGACTTTTTAACCCATCACCTAACTTGAGTTGCAGACGGCACTTGGAAAAAAATCCCCGTATAACTAAAAATTTTCATTTTTTGCTTCTAAAACATAGGTTATGACCCCCTCATTGGAACGAGCTCGGCAAAACCTATGTTTTGGAAGCAAAAAGTGAAAATATAAAAAAAAATGAATGGCGTTTTTTCTTGTAGGTAAAATATTAATACAATATAACCCACCCTAAATAGAACAGATAACGTAAATTCTCCCTACTGAAATTATGCAAATGTGACCCAGTTGTATTTTGTTTAGCCAATCACATTGTCCAGTTTTGAAATTGACCAATGAAAGCTCCCAACTCTAATTATGCAAATTATGAAAATGTGGCCCAGTTGTATTTTGTTCAGTCAATCAAATTGTCTAGTTTTGAAATTGACCAATGAAATTGACGGAAGGCTTTATTTATCACTGATTAATATGAAAACAAAATATCAAATGTTTTAAAGTGACCAAAACGGACGAGTCATATGATAAAGAACATTATGGTTCTCACACGACGATTTTATGATCCCAATGTATTTCCGAAGTTCATACATATATTTTTGCACTCAAAAAGTGGGGTGGGGCCAAAAAATTAAAGTGGGTCACGCAGATATCTTAACCATGGTATGACCAATGGGCCTGGGACTAAGACCAAATGAGTCAAAACTCAATGGATTTACAAAACATGAGTCAAGGTCACTGAGGATGCACAGTGGACAATGACTGCATTTTTCAGAGTAGTTGAAAATCGCAATTTAAGACCCTCTAATGAATTCCCGACATTTATACATGTATTTCTACACTAAAAGAGTGGTCGGAGCCTAAAATTGTGGAAGTGGGTCACGCTCTCATTAACCCATGGGCCTGGGACCCACACAGATGAATTAAAATGTGTTGCAGGTTCGAAATATGGGTCAAGGTCACTGGTGCACACAGGGATTACTTACTGAATTTTTCGTAAATGCGGGATATTGCATTTACAGCACCCAGTGCATTCTCAAAGTTCATGCTCATTCATTTCCTCCCTTCGAAAAGTGTCCGAGCATGGTAAAATCTAAGGCTATAAAACAGACAGAGCCATAAATTTGGAAAGATGGTATTGCTGATAGCTCAAGAATAGAATGACAATATGAATTTGGAATGTTTGAAAATCAAGTTGAAACTCAGTGGAGGTTCAAAATATGTGCCAAGGTCTTTTGAGTCACTCTGTAGTTATAGACTGAATATTGCAGAGATATTGGTAATCACAATTTAAACCTCTAATGCATACCTAAATTTGATATGTAAATCTTAATGCCCAAAGAATGTGCAGGTCCAAAAATAATGAAAGGGGCATTGGCGTTTCAAAATTTTGAAGCAGAACACATGTATATCGGGCATACTACCTGGATCAAATACAAGGTTTGCAATATGAGGGTGTGTGGGTGGTCCCTCGGTGCCGAATTTCAAGGATTTTATGTAAATCATTAGTTTTTTGCACGAAACACTTCAAATACAGTACCCAACAATGTATTTCTGATTTCTTCAATATCCATTTCTGATTCCTTCAAAAAACATATTAAATGCTCTGCGCAGAAATTATTTCTGGTTTTTCATACACATTCCTTATTTAACTCGTCATGAAAATCGACCTTCGATAAAGTTATCGCCCTAAAATTAATAGAGAATGAGGAAGGTCCAATTCAGAAACAAGTAATTGTTAGTTTAAACATATTTTATTTGCTAACAAAATCGCAAAAGGGATTGGAGTACAAGTGCTTCGAAACACTCTTCTCCCATACATAAATTATCATATAAGTTTACATGACAGAAAACCAACCGCAATACAATTAATTACTGAACAAAATTAATAACTGGGGAAAAACAAAACAAAGATGGGGAGATACAAAAAAACACAAAACAAGAAAGAGAGAAAGAAAAAAACAGATTAAACACGTAACTCGATACGACACCCCGACACCACGAACGAAGCGGAAAGAATTTCAAAATACCCGGCTAGCTGGAATTCAAAAGGGCCCGAAATGGAATGGTCTACTACGGTTCTTGTTCCGATTATGAAGTGAGTGAAATAGTGACCCAGTCGAAGTTTCACTCTCTCCCTAGGGATCAAGAGCTGCGTCGTATATGTAGCTCAGCTATCAAGTCTGGTTAAATCTCCTTGAATCTGAAATATAGCGATCTTTTTGTGAGGCTACCTTCACCACATAAAATCTGCTGTGCCCTTGTAATGTTGAATTTTGTCAAGGTTTGAAACATGAGATTATTATATTGTCATGGTATGGACAGGAGAAGAAAATATTGTTAGCATCTTCTGAACCACGTAATTGTTGAGAAAACAGCTATGACATCAGCAGAAAAATAAAGCGAAGTTTCCTTTTGTTACTTTTAATAAACAAAAACAACAGACAGCTCTCGGAGCTGTCTGTTGTTTTATTTTATTAAAAGTTACAAAAGGAAACTTTGGGGTTTTTTTATGGCAAGCTAATTAGAAGCAACTTAGTAACAGCCCACTTTGGTGCTTTGTTTAGCGAATGTATTTTTTGCAGTAATTTACACGTTTTTACTCTTCCCAGGAAAAAAGGTTAACAAATATTACCTCCTAGACTATCAGATTCAGATTCTTTATTCACGATATATATATATATGTAAGATGTAAACAAAAATAAACATTATACCAGAGTAACAAATAGCATACCGTGTGAAGTGGCATAGCCAGATTGGCTGTCTACCTGCCACCCCCTAAAGAGAAGAGAACGCGCGAACAGACTTTGACTAGATGGGTAAAATGTGAGAAGCTAGGATAAAGAGCCAGCAGGGGGGGGGGGGGGGGGGGGGGTCTGTTTAGGCAGAGGGCAACCTGCTTGCCAAATTACCATCATTGCTCCGCGTGAAGTTCAAGAGCCACAATCAGTCAAATCGAGTGGATAATATCGTTCCAACTAGAGAAGATCATGATCTTTATAATTGGACGAGGGGTCTATATCGGTGGGCGCACTATGGAGGGGGGGGGAGGGCGAATGCCGTAAACTAGCTGACATCATTTAGGTGTAGGCAAGTTCACCGCATGTGACTCCCCATGATTAGCCGGCCGACTTGACCAAGCACTTGCTTAAATATGTGTTCCCGAACGCAAATTTGTTCCTCAAAAGTATTTTTACAGTTTCTTAACCGTTTGTGGCTCTACGGGAGGTTAGTGGGGCAACTAGAAGGAAAACTCTGCAGGTTGCATTAGACGAGGATGCAAAATTAGGACATATCGCACGACCTGCTGATCAATATTTACTAAGTTCAGTCTGGGCAGTCGGGACTATTATATTAATGGAAAAGACAGTGCCTGTATTATATGTCACGATACACATACTGTTGATAAAATGAACGAAAAAAAACGTTGTAAAAAGATGGGGACAGCGAAGTTTTCTTACTTTTAAATGGGTTCAAACAGAGAACAATAGTCTAACATTCAAACTGGTCGGGGAATGAATGAATGAATGAATGAATGAATGAATGAATGAATGAATGAATGAATGAATGAATGAATGAATGAATGAATGAATGAATGAATGAATGAATGAATGAATGAATGAATGAATGAATGAATGAATGAATGAATGAATGAATGAATGATTTTTTTTTAATCAGTATTTTATTTCTTTAAAGTGAAATGGGTTCAGCTAACAGGCCAAGCCTATAAGCAGCTTCACCCTACAGTAATTATCATTACAGCACTTTAAAAGAGAAAAAAAAATGGTGCAAGTGCAAGATAGAGATATCTCAACAGTCATGTTGTAATATTAACAACAATATATTGTAATGAAAATATAACAGGAGATAGTAGTAACCCTTAAACAAGATGCACGATGCCTAGAAGTTTTGTAGTAATTGTTACCTATCTTTTCTTTTAGGTGGAATAATTGCGCCCTACTATCTATACACAGAAACACCCACACACACCCGCGCACATCAACACACACACATACATATACATACATATTACATCATACATATAAACATATATTTATATATTCGCATATATATATATATATATGCACACCCATACACACACATACATACACATACATATACATATGCGCGTGCATGCACGCGCGCGCGCGCGTGTGTGTGAATGTGTAATTGGAATCATGGTTGGACAAAACGTTTAGTGTTGGTAATGTACATGTGTACATTATGCACAATGGTGTCATTATCCTCCCGAGACAAGTGCTCATTACCGAACAACAGATCGGACATACATACGGACATATTACGTAGACTGTGAATTAATACGTTCCTGTGGTTGGTATATTGTGGACATTGTAGGAAGTAGTGCTCTGGGGACTCATAAATGCATCCGCAATCACAACTGGGGTTAACTATAAGAAATCTTTCGAATTTATGAGCCCTCAAGTCACTACAACCCGGCCGTAGTTTACACAATAAATTTTGATTTTCTCGGCTGCCAGATCGATAGTATGATGGAACGTAAATGTCCCCATTCGCTAATTTCTTCTTGAACGAAGGCAGAGTAAAACTGTTACGGATCGAGGGATCAAGAGCGTTCCATGCTCGTACAGTCGATGGCAGGAAAGAACGATAATAACTTACCGTGCGGCAACGTATTTCTCTAAGGGACTCGGACGACCTTAATGGATATGTGGTAAGATTGGAGACCTGCTCTGGCAGTAATAACGATAAGTATCTTGGGGCAATGCCCGTTTTCATTTTATAAAGTGTTGTTAATTTGTGACGACTTCTGCGTTCTTTCAACGTTATGAAACCAGTTTCTTCATATAAAAGACGATGACTAGTACCCCTTGTAGCCCCACAAATAGTGCGTAGAGCATCTAGTTGCAAGGCCTCAAGTTGGTCCAGTTTACCTGCTGAACAGTTATCCCAGATAACATCAGCATAATCAAATAATGGTAATTTGAAGGATTTGTATAGAGTCACTAACGCAGACCTAGAAATGCAGTACTTTAAACTGCGAAAGCAATTTATCATTGGCTTAACTCTAGACAAGATGCTATCGACGTGAGTGTCCCAGGTGCCTGATTTGTGGAAAATTAATCCCAAGTGTTTATGCATATCTGTTTCTGTTATTGGGGTATCTAAAAGAAATAAAGTGGGATATACATGGGGGGTGTGTCTGCGACTAATACACATTGATACTGTTTTCTCGGGACTGAACCGAACTTGCCATGTTTTTGACCATAAGCTTATTTTGTTCAAGTCCTGATTCAAAACAATAGATGCAAGTGCCGGGTTATCAACTGTTAGGTATAGCGAGGTATCATCAGCGTAGAGACGGATATTAGATGTAATATTATTAACAATATCATTTATATATATATTAAAAAGCAAGGGCCCTAATACAGAGCCATGTGGCACCCCAGCGGGAATATGTTTAATATCAGACTTTTGTCCATTAACAACTACCTGCTGAGTTCTGTTTTCAAGATAATTTTCGAACCATGACAACAAAGCGCCCCTTATACCAATAGCATGTAATTTATGTAGTAACCCTTTATGCCACACTCTGTCAAATGCTTTACTTATATCACAGAAAACAATCCTAACATCTTTGCTATTTTCTAAGGAAGTGTTTATGTAATTATCAGTTAGTAATAACTGATATATTGTTGAGTCCCCGGGAATAAAACCTGATTGTAGGTCTGTTAACAAATTATTATTTTTGAGGAACGAGTAAACATGGTTGAATACGGCCTTTTTAAAGACTTTGCTGACGCTACTAGTCAAAGATACGGGTTTGTAGTTCTTTTTATTATTAACGGATTCCTTTTTATGAATAGGCTGCACGTGGGCATGTTTCCAATCAGTTGGAAAATGCCCTAATGTCAAAGACATGTTAAAAATACGAGTTAGTGGATATGCTAGTTCTGAAGAACATTTTCTCAAAATGGTGTTATTTATTAGGTCAGGACCAGTAGCCTTATTAATATCTAATTTATTTATTATAGATTTAACATTTTCCTCCTTAATTTCTAACTGCCCAATAGAAAGATCATTAACAGGGATAATGGGTAATGGGATATCTTTGACTGTACTGCTCTGACTTACAAAATGATTATTTAAGATATTGGCTATTTCATGTGGATCATCAACAACAGAATCGCCCTCAAACAGTGGAGGAAAGAGAACGGCAGAATTACATTGTTGCTTCGAGAAGTTTTTAACAATCTTCCACCAATGTTTAGAAGCAGAGCTGTTGGTAGACACATAATTTTCAAGTTTGATATCATATTCCCTTTTAGCCGCTCTGATGGAATTAATCGTTTCATTTCTGATTCGACGAAAACTTTCCCAGTCCTGGGGGCGATCATTGAATTTGGCCACTTTATGAATTTTATTACGCTTTCTCATTAATCTGCGTATATGGTTATTCATCCAGGGTTTATCATTAGGTCTTATTGTAACAGGTTTAGAGGGGGTAAACCTTTGGGTTGCTTCTGTGATATAAGTAGACACATTTCTTACCGTCTTATCAACATCGGTAGATTCGATGAGGCTTGTCCACTCTGTATGAGCAAAGACCTCATTTATGCCATTGAAATCAGTTTCTTTATAGTTATAAATCTGACGCTGGTATGACTTAAGTGTAGATCTAGTAGATTTTATATGCACAAACGTCGCGTGGTGATCACTACATACGGGTGGTATTACATCACACTGTGTCACTGAAAGTGGACATGAAACAAGTACCAGATCAAGTAATGATTTTGTAGTTTCTGTGACACGAGTGGCCGAAGTTATCATTTGCCGTAGACCATGATTGTTTTGAACAAGTGCAATTTTAGGGTGAATATTTATCAAGCAGTCTGCATTAAAATCGCCCACAACTACACATTTCATTGTTAAATCGTTTCTCGCCAGTGATCGCGATTCATCAATGAGGTCCCAATAAAGAGAGAGCGCAGAAGGTTGTCTGTAAAAAGTGCCTAATAGAAGTTTTATTATTAGTGTGCCCTATTTCAGCCCATACGGCTTCAAGACCCGGGACTTCTAAGTCTGGGCGGATTTTAAAATATAGGTTATGTTTTATATACACAACAATGCCTCCACCCTGATCGCAGGTGCGGTCTTTCCTACTTGGGGGGAAGTGATACCCAGGAATATAAATATTTGTGTCATCTATGTCTCAATTTAGTTTGGATTCAGTCACACAAATTATGTCATAATCACTAAATTCCGCCTGGATTAAATTAACTTTTCGACGGAGGCCATTGACATTAATATGGACAATGGAAATATCAGAAGTTGGCCCAGGGTTAAGTTCAATGTCGCCACATAATATAAGTAGTAGGAATAGTACACACTGTAGCCCAAGAATTCCGAATCTACTAACCATGAGTATCAAATACAGTGTATGCGCATCTAAATGCGACGCATTCCTTCCACTGTTAAAACGACCAATACGAACGCGGTATGTCATCAAGTCAACCGCCATCGTCGTAGTTAATAAGATGAAATACAAAGTGAGATGAGTATTGGTCGCTTTTGATAGCCATATTCCACGATTCCAAAAAGTACAAAACTTTTCGGCGTGTCTCAGGAAGGGTTTCCCTTAATTTCGTACATATATTAACGTATCTCCATCTAAGTGCTGTGGAAAAAATGTTGCTACAAGAATTATATACAGTGTGTATGTTAAGAACATGAGTTGTGGAAGCGGAGTGAAGAAACAGTCGCAAGGATATGTTATGTGACCCAATCGGCGTCTGTGCTAAGGGCCATGTTATGTTAAATTCCCAAAAGTTGAATCACAAAAATTGAAAAATTATTTTCTGAAGTTTATATGTTGGGAAATCTGGTATGTAACAACATGAGTTGTGGAAGGAGTGAAGAAACAGTCACAAGGATATGTTATGTGACCCAGTCGGCGTCTGTGTTAAGGACCATGTCATGTTAAATTCCCAAAAGTTGAATCACAAAAATTGAAAAATTATTTTCTGAAGTTTATATGTTGGGAACTCTGGTATGTAGGCATGCCCTACAGATTATATGAATTAAATAAACACTGGGCCTGTACTCTTTCCAACTGGAAATGCATTTTGAAGTCTGATTATTGGTGAATTTTTTACATCTAAATACCGCTATCAAGTTGACATGACATAGTCCTTAAGGGAACTCAAAATATATGGCATTAACCCTGACACACAAAAACAAAAGGAAGTCAATGGGTAACGATGACGTTGACCTATTTTCTCTGTTGCACGATGCAGTTGATTGACGATACTTGTTTGGCAGGTACCTGGGTTCACTCATAGCCAATCGATGACCATATCAAGCATCTCTATTGTCAAAATAATATTAATTTTGCACGTGGCGATCAACTACCGTCCACTCAGGAAGTTCTAATATAGCGTAACGAGACGGCTGTACTGACAAACAAAAGATTCACTATTCTGTTTGTTATCCAGAATACTACTCAAGCATTACATACCGGGGTACAGATATGGGTTAGAAAAAGACAAAATATAACACGATAAGTGATCTGTCTGTGCTCTAGGCAATAACATCCACATTCAGGCATGTATAGGTTATCCAAACTGATGCATTCACCACACGTACATCCCCGCACACACACACACACACAAATGAAACCCACACGCGCACGCTCCCTCTTCCCCCCCCCCCCCACACACACTAGACACACAGACGTGTCCGCGGATACACGTACCCCCCCACCCCCACCCCACCACCCAGGTCCCACTAGCCAACCACATTCCAAGGGGAGAGTGGGTTACCACGTATCATTTACCTGGCACTATTCTGCCTTATGAACGTGCGTTGCACGCGAAACTCTGGAGTGTGGAAAATCCACCCACTACGAAAGTTTGCCAACTCCAGGTTCACAAGACAGGATTCCAGGAATGATAGATGGACACATGCACACATAGGCGTGCGAGCACCCCCCCCCCCCCCCCCCCCACACACACACACACATAAAAAAGAAAAACAATTTGAATGAATGAATGAATGAATGAACGAACGAACGAACGAACGAACGAACGAACGAACGAACGAACGAACGAACGAACGAACGAACGAACGAACGGACGGACGGACGGACGGACGGACGGACGGACGGACGAACGAACGAACGAACGAACGAACGAACGAACGAATGAATGAATTTTGTAATACAACATGCATACAAATACAAACTAAATACAGCAACATACAATTATTTCAAATACAAGGTTGCACTACAGGGAGATGGCATAGCCACTAGGGCTGTCTTCCCGCCATTCCCCAAAAAACAAAGATGTAAAATGTGAGACAATCCTGACAACGGCTATGTTAATGAAGAGAAAATGAATGGATTAATTTTTAAAATGGTTCTTTCCATATAAATAAAAATAATTTCCCATCGTTTTTAGAAAATGAAACAATTTAGGGGTAGTTAGTAGATAAGGATGAGATGACAGAGCTAGGACCTACAGTCGGGGCAAACTGGATTATTACACCTGACGCGAAAAGAGTACGAATTCAAGAATTGTTCCGTTAGAGAATTTCTGAATGATGATCTGGAAGAATTTTGAATCGATGGTTCTATTGAGTTCCACATCCTAGGGAAAGTATGAATTGGAAAGTTTGCGGAGAACTGAGTTCTAGGTTTTAATGTATGTAATTTACCCGACTGTCTTGTGTCCATTCCGGGGGGGGTTTGGTAAATTCTAAAAGTGTCCACAAAGCTTTCGGATAGCATGTGGTTGTACCACTTGTGCATAAACAAAGAGAACTGGAGTTTATACAGGTCTGTAAATTTTAAAATGCCATGTTCTCTAAACAGTGGGTCTGTATGAGCATTGTATTTTTTGTTAGATATAATTCGGATGGCTTTCTTTTGTAATTGAAATAATTGGATGTTGCTGTATCTAGTTAGTATTTGTATAAAATCATTCATTCATTCATTATCGACACTGTTTGGAATCTTAAACTTTGTTTTCAACAGTGGTAGAGACTACTGAGACTGGAATTAGCATGGGAGATGTCATGGGTCAGATGTTATTTATGTTAATAAAGATAAAATTACACTCTGTCTTTATTTTCAGCATTATTTACGTACATATTCCGTCTGTACTGTACGTTTTGTGAGACGACGGCAATGACTAATACCAAGCTATATTCCCGCGTAAAGATTCGAAAGAAAACGAATCTGGCAACGGATTTCGAATCGAAGCGAATATCGACTTAAGATTCGAAATCGAATCGAATCTCGAAGCTTCGCAGGGCCCTATTATAAATAAAGAAATAAATACTCACCTGACAGAATTATTTGTTTAGGTTTCTGCTGCAATGACGAAAGAACAGAGAAGATCTGAAGGTTAATTGCCAATCAAATATTGATACGTATTTGCTATCCATTTTTTGGATCTAGGTTACTTTCCGGAAACTGAACATAAAATAGATACAGGTGCTGCTCCTCCTTTGAAATAATAAACGAGAAGGATTTCATTAGGCTTTCAAGAGCAGGGGTGCCTTCATATGCAACAAATGCTTAATGCATGTATCATACAACCCTCCAATACTATTGACTTCAGCGCCGATGCTTGTTGGAAAAATAATGGTGGGTTCAGAAGTGGATAGACTTCACAGAACTAACACCCAGTATGTTGCTGGCGGATATTCCTTCTCAGGAGATAAATAATCTCTTACTACTGTGATAGGTATCATTTGGGCACATTTAACCAAATGTCCCCCAGGAAACTGAATGGAAGTTTTACCAATAATTTCTTGTGTTAAATAGCGATGAATTTATCATCAGATCTAGTAATGGCTGCTATAAAGCAGCCATGACTAGATTTGATGAAAAATATTTCGAAAATACTCAGTGAAATTACAATTAAGGAATGAAATTACTCAAGCAGCTTATGACAGATCTAAAGGGTAGTGATTAGTTCCGATAGAGACGAGACCAAACAAACTCCAAGAGACAATATCGACGCACAGACAGTAAGGATTTGAGTGGACGTTCATACCACAGGTATCGAATTATCTAGTCTATGTACACCAACAGAGCAGCAAAACAGCAAATTGTCTTGTGTATACTCTATTCAAAGACACAAGGTAAACAGAAATCAATTTTCGTCTTGAGATCCTTCCTTGCCGCTTCGGAAATTCACGTTGGTACAATCATTGGCAGACACCAGAGTAGTTTTGTGTTATTCACACCATCACGCAGATTTGAGCAAACATTAATCACTTCTCTATTATGATGTATACAAAATGATTCATAATTCATATTGGGCACAAAGCAGTCGCTTATCGTCGGTACATTCAACCTTTTGAGCAGCATCGATCAATTCAACATGAACTAAACAATATTGATATGACGCCGATTATTGTCTTGTCACGATGGTGATGATACAACACTTGTAGCAAATATTGTTGACGATTATTTCTCCTCAACATTGGGAGATGAACTTTGGGCAAAAAAGACGCAAACACCTTTGCCACATATTACAGGTTCATTCACACCACCGACACCCTTACTGGAACTCATGGCCCGCATATACATAAACATCCACTTTCTTACACGTTAGTACATTCGTAGTACCAATGTTTCTCGTACAATATTAAATACGAATTCTAAACTCGCATCATCTGCACGCGTACGCCCACTCCTCACTCGGGCACACCCTCCATCTCTCCTCATACCGGGAGTCGGTTTTCGAAGAACTGATATCACCGCTTGAAATTATCAAGAGAGGAAAATGGGATGAAAATTCACTTCTAGTATTTCTACAGGTTATTTCAGGTGGCAAGTTCTCGGCTGGGGCTGGGGCTGGGGATGGTGGGATGGGGGTGGTAGATATCGGGCAGTAGCATCCTTATCACACCGACCAGCTTCGGGCCTGAATATCGGGCTGATGATTTTCCTCCGAAAAAAATGTTTCAGGAGACTATTAAAATAGCCGGTGTCAGTCTCGTCAGTCCGTCCATCCGTGCGTCCGTGCTTCCGCGCGTCCGCCCCGCTTCGATTTCCTGATGATAACTTTAGTTATCCTTGGCTAAATCAAATGAAATTTAATATGTATGTGTATCGACATAACATAACAGGTCAAGTTTGAATCGGGGTGCGTTCTGACAATTTGTGCCAGACTTACGCCCCTTTTTCAACTTCGAAAATTCTTTTTTTTTGAGGGGGGGGGGTGGTTCCCGATGAAAACTTCTGTTATAGTTGGCCAAATCAATTAATTTAGTATGTAAGTGTATCAATATAAAATACAGGGCAAGTTCGAATTGGGGTTTGGTCCGACATATTTTGTCAGAGTTATGTCCCTTTTTCGCCTTCGAAAAGTTCAATTTATTTTAAATACCTCGAATTGCACAAGCAAACCAAGATCCACGCTGGAACTCTGTTTCGAGATTTATTCCGCTGACATGCCTCCACAATGACCGCTGCGCACTTGGTAAACAAGTTGATGGTAAACATAATACCAATGTCTATTGCTAATATTGCAAATGATCTCCCAGTGTTCGGCATTATATCATAAATCAGGCTAAAGTAGAGCGAATAGGATAGGAATACTGCGACACAAAATGACATATTTTCTCCACTATCATTTGGTATAAAGCAGGCACAGACATTAGTTAATGATATCACGATAAGTGGCACGATGATTGTTGTTATGTAGAACAATGGTTTACGCTCCAGGGTAATAATAATGGATACTACATAGAACTTCCACCCACTGTATGTAAATTCTTGTTCTCTTTCCATTCTTATATAATGGATACTACATAGAACTTTCACCCACTGTATGCAAATTCTTGTTCTCTTTCCATTCTTATATAATGGATACTACACAGAACTTCCACCCACTGTATGTAAATTCTTGTTCTCTTTCCATTCTTATATAATGGATACTACATAGAACTTCCACCCACTGTATGTAAATTCTTGTTCTCTTTCCATTCTTATATAATGGATACTACATAGAACTTCCACCCACTGTATGTAAATTCTCGTTCTCTTTCCATTCTTATATAATGGATACTACATAGAACTTCCACCCACTGTATGTAAATTCTCGTTCTCTTTCCATTCTTATATAATGGATACTACATAGAACTTCCACCCACTGTATGTAAATTCTCGTTCTCTTTCCATTCTTATATAATGGAAACTACATAGAACTTCCACCCACTGTATGTAAATTCTTGTTCTCTTTCCATTCTTATATAATGGAAACTACATAGAACTTCCACCCACTGTATGTAAATTCTTGTTCTCTTTCCATTCTTATATAATGGATACTACATAGAACTTCCACCCACTGTATGTAAATTCTTGTTCTCTTTCCATTCTTATATAATGGATACTACATAGAACTTCTACCCACTGTATGTAAATTCTTTTTCTCTTTCCATTCTTATATAATGGATACTACATAGAACTTCCACCCACTGTATGTAAATTCTTGTTCTCTTTCCATTCTTATATAATGGATACTACATAGAACTTCCACCCACTGTATGTAAATTCTTGTTCTCTTTCCATTCTTATATAATGGATACTACATAGAACTTCCACCCACTGTATGTAAATTCTTGTTCTCTTTCCATTCTTATATAATGGATACTACATAGAACTTCTACCCACTGTATGTAAATTCTTGTTCTCTTTCCATTCTTATATAATGGATACTACATAGAACTTCCACCCACTGTATGTAAATTCTTGTTCTCTTTCCATTCTTATATAATGGATACTACATAGAACTTCCACCCACTGTATGTAAATTCTTGTTCTCTTTCCATTCTTATATAATGGATACTACATAGAACTTCCACCCACTGTATGTAAATTCTTGTTCTCTTTCCATTCTTATATAATGGATACTACATAGAACTTCCACCCACTGTATGTAAATTCTTGTTCTCTTTCCATTCTTATATAATGGATACTACATAGAACTTCCACCCACTGTATGTAAATTCTTGTTCTCTTTCCATTCTTATATAATGGATACTACATAGAACTTCCACCCACTGTATGTAAATTCTTGTTCTCTTTCCATTCTTATATAATGGATACTACATAGAACTTCCACCCACTGTATGTAAATTCTTGTTCTCTTTCCATTCTTATATAATGGATACTACATAGAACTTCCACCCACTGTATGTAAATTCTTGTTCTCTTTCCATTCTTATATAATGGATACTACATAGAACTTCCACCCACCGTATGTAAATTCTTGTTCTCTTTCCATTCTTATATAATGGATACTACATAGAACTTCCACCCACTGTATGTAAATTCTTGTTCTCTTTCCATTCTTATATAATGGATACTACATAGAACTTCCACCCACTGTATGTAAATTCTTGTTCTCTTTCCATTCTTATATAATGGATACTACATAGAACTTCCACCCACTGTATGTAAATTCTTGTTCTCTTTCCATTCTTATATAATGGATACTACATAGAACTTCCACCCACTGTATGTAAATTCTTGTTCTCTTTCCATTCTTATATAATGGATACTACATAGAACTTCCACCCACTGTATGTAAATTCTTGTTCTCTTTCCATTCTTATATAATGGATACTACATAGAACTTCCACCCACTGTATGTAAATTCTTGTTCTCTTTCCATTCTTATATAATGGATACTACTTAGAACTTCCACCCACTGTATGTAAATTTTTGTTCTCTTTCCATTCTTATATAATGGATACTACATAGAACTTCCACCCACTGTATGTAAATTCTTGTTCACTTACCATTCTTATATCCTTACGTACCCATTCTTCTGCAGTGACACTAGTTATGTCTGAAGTCAACTTTTTAGCAATTACGTCATTTCGTAAAATAACGTTCTCGATATCATCAACTGTGGACATTAAAAGATTACAAATCTGCTTTTTAATTGGAAACGAGGTTATATCTATTTTATAAAGAATCTCGAAATCTTCTATTCCAAACATTTCAATATTTCCATTACAGTAAAGGAAGGCACGTCTACCTTTAAGGTCGATGAATGAGTATTTTTACGCCGTTTTACTACACCTAAATGGGGAGACCAAAGGTTATCTGGGTATATCCAAAGGTGTTCGAGACCTTCATAATCTGTCGCATTTCACGTATGTAAAACAACTGTTCAAGAGAACGTGGCTAATCCGTGTTTATAAAGTATCTGTGTGGCAACATCCAGTTTCACAACATTTAGTAAAATGAACTTGACTCTCACTTAGATTTGTTCACGCTGATTGTTAATAGGTCTGAGATATGTCTCAAACTTGAGGAATAAATCGTTATACAGCCTTCTTGTGTTATTTATGTCTTGACTCGTATGATTCTGGGACTTACTCGCGGATAGCCTTTCGCATAAGCAATCTTCATTCCAAATTTCATTGAAATCAGATAACCCAAACCTGAGATACAAGGCGAACAGCCAAATTTTTTTTTTTTCAGAGGCAAACATCGCATTTTCAAAGTTAAAAAGGGAGGGGAGGGGGGCAGGGGGAGAAGTCTAGAAAGTGAAATGTAAGAAGTATTATTGGAGACTCATTTGAAATCCTTTCCTATAACCAATCTTCATTCCAAATTTCATTGAGTAACCTTTGATACAGGGCACACAGACAAAAACTGGCTATTTTGTATATTCAGAGAGCCATAACTGACAGAAAAACATGCCAGCAGCAAAGCAGATGATTCTACTGAAAGATCTCATGATAGTGAAGATCTGTTTGAAATTTCATCGAAATCTGATCTGTATGGTTCAAGTTATAACTCAACAGACATCAGAGGGAGAAAAATTGGCTATTTTGTATATTCAAAGGGCCATATCTCACAGAAAAACATCGCAACAGCAAAACAGCTTGTGCTCCTGACAGATCTCATGATAGTGAACAGCTGTATAAAATTTCATCTAAGTCTGAGCTATAATGTTCAAATTATACTCGAGCAGACATCGGAGGACGAGGATATACACATGTGTAAAGGAAACTAGAATCAGCCCGGTGTTATTGAGTACATTTTCAAGGATAGCAGGAAATCGCATTTTAAGACCTCCTAATGCAATCCTGATGTTCATGTTTGTGTCTTAACAGTCCAACAACTGTGCAAATCCAAAACTTGTGAAAGTAGGTAGCGTTTATATCTCAAGCATTGCATGATAGAAATTATGGTGTAACATATTGAATTGATTTGGGACCAATACAGGGTTTTAAACATTTAGGGGATGAGGGTGGGTCAGTCAGTGCAGATTTTTGAAAATCATTTCTGTTTTCTACATAAAACATAAAAGATCAGTACACAATAATGTATTTCAGATTCCTTTATAGAACTCGTTAAAATCTGTGCACGAAAGTTATTTCTGTTTTGTGAAAAAGTTGTACCTGCATGAAACTCTTTATATGCTGCATACAAAAACCCACAAAAAACCATTTTTGATTTCTTTACAGATATTTTTCTTCCGGAAATAAAGGTTCATTATTTCATTTTCGAGAGAGTTTTTCCACAGTAAATTTTTGTTTCTCTAGTTTGTTGTTCATTTATAGGTTGATTAATGTCATCCCCTCAGCTCCAGTATGTTCTCTTTACCAGTAGCACATAGAACACATTGGAACTCAGGGGACGATGTAATTGAAATTATTCTGCTTTACATTTTCTAATTGTCGCTTATGTTAGAATTAACGTGATGGGAATTTACAGAACTCTCGTCACAGGAGTGATCCCTTCTTAATTGATTGCGATAATATCGCCCATACTTACATCGAATGTATAAATAAAATATTACGAACTCAGGCTTCGAAAGAAAGGAATACAATTTGTTCAGATTGCTATCAGTGACTGTTTACTCAATCTTGCACAGTATGTCGAATTTCATAACTAAAATATTTGAGAATTCAGACTCTGGAGGAAGGAAAACAATTTTGTACAGATTGCCACCAGTCAGCACACTCTTGCACAAGTGGGTCGGATTTTATTAAGAAAATATTGATAAGTCAGGCTCCAGAGGAGGGAAAATAATTTGTACAGATTGCCCTCAGTTAGCACACTCTTATATCCGTAGGTCGGAGTTTATGAATAAAATATTGAGAATTCAGGCCCCAGAGGAAGGAATATAATTTGTTCAGATTGCCATCATTTAGTACATTTTTACATCAATGAGTCGGATTTCATGGAAAAATATTGAGAATTCAGGTTTCAGAGGAAAGAAAATAATGTGTGCGGATTGCCATCAGTTAGTACACTCTTACATCAGTGGGTCGGATTTCAGGAATAAAATATTGCGAATTCAGGTTAAGGAGGAGGGGATAAAAATAAAAACAACATCTGATATTTTTTTTGACGACTGGGACTCTGCAGTGTTGTGGGAGGCTTCAGATATGCAATATTGTCACATTTGTTTCTTATAACGGGTAGGATTCTGCAGTGTTGTGGGAGGAAAGCATCGGATATACAGTGTTATCACATTTGTTTCTTCCCTCAAGTGGGATTGTGCAATGTTGTGGGAGGAAAGCATCAAATATACAATATTGTCACATTTGTTTCTTTTGACGGCTGAGAGTCTGCATTGCTGGGGAGGAAAGCATCAGATATTCAATGTTGTCGCATTTGCTTCTTTTGACGTGTGAGAGTCTGCAGTGTTGTGAGAGGAAACCGAGAAGAGAATTTCGACCAAATCGCGACCCATTGAAAATTCTATCTCCATTTTTGTTATCACACTACTGTATCGTGGCCATATGTGTGCACTGACTAGCATATACCACACATCCACGATTCACGTTAATTACAAATATGTTTCAATTACATATTGTGATACCAACACATTATTCTCACTGTCCTAACCTCTTTCATACATTTGTAACACAGCAGCTATTCCAAAAGTGAAACGACGCATGCGCCATTAATTAACCCACGAAAGGTTCATTTCTCGTCACAAGTACCCTTTCCTGGCTGTCTGTAAAATGGACAGATGACCGAAAACTGAATGTATGTTACAACCATTGTGATATAGAACACGGTGTCTCGTGGGTGAGAGCTTGTGGTCGACAGTTTGATCCATCATGAGTGTTGGATACTTGGGCAATACAATTCATCTCGAATGCTTGTGCGAGGTCACTGTGGTGATGTGTACTGAGGAGTAGGATACAACAACGGCATCTTTGCTTTCAACCGACACTCGCCCTGCTCAAGACGGTTTGTTAAGTTCGACAATTACTCGCCGTTTCTTAGTGGTTCTCCCCGGGTACGTTAGCTTCTCCCCTTGCAAAATTATCCGGAATAATATAACCTATGGCTGTTCTGGGTATCGTGAACCACCAATAAACAAACAATATAACCGATGTTTGTTCTGTGTATCGTGAAGCACCAATAAACAAACAATATAACCGATGGTTGTTCTGTGTATCGTGAACCACCAATAAACAAACAATATAACCGATGGTTGTTCTGGGTATCGTGAACCACCAATAAACAAACAATATAACCGATGGTTGTTCTGTGTATCGTGAACCACCAATAAACAAACAATATAACCGATGGTTGTTCTGGGTATCGTGAACCACCAATAAACAAACAAGCTAAGGATAATAAAGGAAATAAATTTCAGATCGTTTCATTTTAAGAAAATATTTATATTGAGCAAATTTCCCGTTTCTCGGTGTTATGATCAGGGAGGAATTTTTATCTTTTTTGTTCAAAAACAGTAAAGTTAGTTGAAATAGTCTTTGTAATTCGACTCACTGCATTCTAATGAGTCGGAGGTAAAATTTGAAAAATAGCAGAATTTGAATGTTGATTTTTATGTATGAATCTGAATGTAGACTTTATGTATAAATTTGAATGGGGATTTTACGTATGAATTAGAATTAGAATGGTGATGGATTTCATGAATTAGAATGGTGATTTTATATATTATTGAAATAGTAATTTTATTTATCATATGACTCGTCCGTTTTATTCACATTAAAACATTTGATATTTTGTTTTCATATTAATCAGTGATAAATAAAGCCTTCCGTCAATTTCATTGGTAATTTCAAAACTAGACAATTTGATTGGCTGAACAAAATACAATTGGGCCACATTTTCATAATTTGCGAGTTTGGAGCTTTCATTGGTCAATTTCAAAACTGGACAATTTGATTGGCTAAACAAAATACAACTGGGTCATATTTACATAATTTCAGTAGGAAGAATTTACGTTATCTGTCCTATTTAAAGTGGGTTATATTGTATTAATCTTTTACCAACAAGAAAAACGCCATTCATTTTTTTTTATATTTTCACTTTTTGCTTCCAAAACAGAGGTTATGACCCCTCATTTGAACGAGCTCGACGAGCTCGTTCCAATGAGGGGTCATAACCTATGTTTTGGAAGCAAAAAATGAAAATTTTTAATTATACGAGGATGTTTTTTCCAAGTGCTGTCTGCAACTCAAGTTAGGTGATGGGTTAAAAAGTCATACTAAGTGGCTAATTTGTGCGTCTGTGTGTCATATGATAAATAAAATATGAAATGAGTGTTTTTCTCATATAATATTTATGAAACTCGTCCGAATTGTCCGTTTGGGCGCGCCAGAGGCTCGCCAAAACGGAAAATTCTTAGACTCGTTTCATAAATATTATATGAGAAAAACACTCATTCCATATCCACTATTTATGAATTTGAATTTTGATATAATGTACAAACTGTATGCTGATTTTATGCATAAATTTGAATAATGCTTTTATGTATGAATTTCAGAAATGATTTTATATATGAATTTGAATAGTTATCATATGTAAGAATTTGAATAGTGATGGATTCTATGGATTTGAATGGTGATGATTTTTGCACAAATTTAAATGGTGATTTTATGTATGAATTTGGATTGTGATTTTTGTAGGTATTTGGACGGTGATTTTCTAAGATTTTATGTATGAATTTGAATGGTGATTTTCTGGGATTTTATGTATGAATTTGAATGGTGATTTTATGTATGAATTTGAATGGTGATTTTATGTATGAATTTGAATGGTGATTTTATGTATGAATTTGAATGGTGATTTTATGTATGAATTTGAATGGTGATTTTATGTATGAATTTGAATGGTGATTTTATCTATGAATTTGAATGGTAATTTTATATATGAATTTGAATAATTGTTTTTATGTATGAATTTGAAAGGTGATTTCAAATATGAGTTTGAATGGTGATTTCATGTATGAATTTGTATAGTAATTTTATGTGTGAATGTTAATGGTGATTTTATGGTGAAATTGAATGGTCATTTTATGTATTAATTTGAATAGTGATTTTATGTATGAATTTGAATGATGAGTTTATGTATGAATTTGAAAGGTGATTTTATGGGAATTTTATGTATGAATTTGAATGGTGATTTTATGGGGATTTTATGTAAGAATTTGAATGCTGATTTTATGTATGAATTTGTATGCTGCTTTTATGGTGATTTTATGTAAGAATTTCAATGCTGGATGAATTTGAGGATTTTGAATGGTAATTACATATCTGAGTTCAAATTTGATTCTGGCAAATGACTCTCTCAATGATAAGAAAGAGAATGAACTTAGATTCATGCGAACTGTTTATTTGATTCTAGTCACAGATGTTGAAAGTATCCTTGAAGGCCTGGAGAATTCTATATATTTTCCTCCTCACAATACTATAACGCTTTGACTTTACAGTGGTGTCTACTGAAGTCTTGACTGCCTATAACTACAGCCACACTTCCAAGCTACTGTAACTCCCATTAGTGAGGAGAATACTGAAAACTTGTAAGTTGGAACATGTGATTTATATGTACATGTAAAAACTCAACAAAATTGGAACTTATAAGGATCTCAAGGGTTATAAACGTAGGTAGATACATAAATATGAGGTTTATTTTTATTTTAACTGTGGGATATGTACTTGTTGCACTGAGTCACAAGGGTACAATTCTAAATTATTTAAGAACTGAAAACTGATTCTGGCAGTAGGAGCGTGTGAGAATCAAAACCAATTCTTGGAAATTGGGACAAATGTTAAGTCATGGACTGTAAAAGTTACTGGCAACTGCCAAATTGACTGGTGATTTATTTGGTGATTTATTTATTTCTGCCTTTTACCTTATATAAGGTATTCAAAGCACTATGAAGTATATTACATAAATTAAAAAACATGTCTGTGGTAGTCATAAAATATACAAGTGAGAATAATACAGTCTCTCTCTCTCTCTCTCTCTCTCTCTCTCTCTCTCTCTCTCTCTCTGTCTCTCTCTCTCTCTCTCTCTCTCTCTCTCTCTCTCGTTAACAGAATAAATTACAAAGTTGGTGGGTGGAGTGGTGTAGAGATAGGGGTTGGATGTGCCGATACAAAAAAGAAGCAAGCAGCAAATGCCCGTGATTTGACCGGTGTCCATGTCATGGTGTACTAAGTTTAAATTGCCTTCAGAGTATTTTACGTTTTCTTTGTGTGATTATATTACGCTTGGGTGGCTAGGGTTGAGTACATAAAAAAGTATCACAGGCACACGAAAGGAACCATTCTAAATAATGCTAATATGAAGATAATTTTAATAGTAATCTAGGCTTGGAAGAGCTGGTTACAGGGTGTGTTCCTACGTTTAAACCACAAGTAGTATTTACCCGAAGAACGTTCCCTCCTTGCATCACAGTCGACACTCACGAAAGTTAGGTAGGGTGGTCTATGTCCCAAAAGTGTCCCCTGACAAAGAGTTATCTGAAAGAATTCTACACAATCCTTAAGAATTTATTAAGGTGAACAAAGGCACTAGTCCTACCGACGAAAAGGGGGTGGGCGGGTGGGGGTGGGTTTGGGGAATGTGGTCTGCGATACAAGGACAGGTGCTCAGGAATACTAGATGTCACAGTTTTAGGGGCTCATTTAGATATATTAGACTATTTTATTACAATTCTTTACCCCATTCTTCTCAACCGCAGCTATTACATTTCTAATTCGAGTGTCGCTACAGGATTGCCTATTCACATCCCTATCCCAACTCCCAATATTCTCCAGACCTGTATCCGCAACACATAATAGTAGATGTAACTAATTATAAACTTAGATATGTACGGGTATACACGCATATGTATACCCGTACATATACATACACATACACATATATACACATACGCATGCACACATACACACATACACATACATACACAGACACACAATACAATGATATTCACATACGTATAGTCATGGTGCCTCACGTCAAGCAATTTGTTCTTCCATGTACTTGTTGGTATGAGTACATCAACAACAGTTATACAGCGCCCCCCCCCCCCCATAGATTCGATGATAAGAGCCTTTTTGGGTGAGATACCGCATATATATGCAGTGTCAGAGAGAAACCTCTCATTCCCAGCATATGCCCACATTAGATTTCTGAATGCGTTGTCTGATAAATGCCAGGGAAAATGCAAGGGTGGGGGTGCACTGTACTTGTCAGTTCAGGGTGCTGAAGAAGTCTGAAAGGGTGTTCTGTACTGGGAGCCTGAGGTCAGCCTCGAGAAGTTCCAATGAGATTAAAAATCTTTAAGTTAATTATTTTAATGATCAGAGATCCCCACTTCCTGTCTCAGAAACACTGCCCATGGCCTCTCACTGAAGTGAGCTCGCCCCAGTGAGGGGTCACACGCATATTTTGAGACTAAAAAACTGGGATGTTATACAATCCGAATGGTAACTTTCATAAATAGTGCTAATAGTTTTGTCCGTTATATTTCGTATAAGATTTATACAACTTTAAATAGGTAACTGCTGACTAGACACTAAGGGGTTTCAGAATTGTCTGAAATTCTTTGATAAACTTGGCTAAATTTCTAATTACCTTATTGTTTGTGTTGGAAAATAATGTTTGAAGCTTAAACATATTTGGGTTTCGTGAGTAGTAGGCTCTTACATGTTTTACTCGGAGGTGATTGAGTTTTTCGCAGACAAATATATAATGGAATTCATCACCAATGTCTGAACCGCAAAGATTACATTTTCTTTGTGACATTTCAATGGATGTCCAACTTCCTACTTCTATGGGCAAGTGGTGGTTTCGCATGCGGAACTTGAGCAATGGGGTAGCTAATGAAGGTGGTAGTTTTATAAGGTAATCTTCAAATGTAGGATAAAGCTTAATTAATCCATAAAATTGAAATTTTGTAGAGTTATATAGGGTCGCCCTCCATACTTGTAAATTCATATCGGATAATCTTAGCTTTACTATACAGTCGAACCATTTACAGTCAGGGATAAATTGATTTGACCATAAATATCCGAAACCTATACAATTCAGCAGAGAAGAGATGTAATGTATCCAGGGGCTCGTATATTCCCCATTAATATGTTTGCCATATATTAACAAGTAGAGTAGCCTTGATATTTTTGATTCGTTGCTACACACAAGTTTGGCCCAGAAGTTTAAGTTTCTTATTTTTATTGTGGTGTCTATAGGGGTTAAACCAAGTTCTTCATATAACAAACTACTTCCCGTGGATTTTTTTAGTTTCATGACGAATTTTAGGAACCAAAGTTCTAGCTTATGTAACCCAGAGACGTCTGTGTGCCCCCATATTTCACATCCATAGAGCATAATTGGGACAATGGATTTATTATATATCTCTATGACGACATCGATTGGGAGTTGATCATTTCTCATCTTGTTTATCAATGCATACATTGCCTTTTTTGCCTCGCTACATCTATTATTGTTTTCTGTTTTATAAGACCCAGTCTTTGTAAAAGTTGTTCCCAGGTACTTATAGCTATTGACCACCTCTATAGGCATACGACCTACAGAAAAGTTATCACGTGGGCTTATTCTGCTCCCGAATTTTATTATCTTAGTCTTTGAAATGTTAATATGTAGTTTCCATTTCACACAATATTCATCAAATACATTTAGTAGCTTTTGCATTTTTTTCCTGAGCTCGAGAGAAGAACTGTATCGTCAGCATATAATAGAACAAGGAGTCGTAGGTATACCTCGGGATCATTTGTAGTATTAAGAGAATTATCAAATTCGATATCAGAGCACTCATTTCGGAGCAGGAACGATTCTAAATCATTAAGGTATAATGAAAAGAGGATCGGTGATAAATTTTCCCCTTGCCTTAGGCCAACATTACTGGTGAAAAAGTGAGATGTCTTGTTTCCCTTCATCGCCGTTGATTTAATATCGCTATACATATTTTAATTATATCAAAAACTTTCCCATCTATGTGATATTGGGACAGCTTTGACCACAAAGCTGAGCGCCAAACAGTATCAAACGCTTTGGAGAAATCTATAAATGCACAGTAAAGGGTCTTCTTATTCAATCTCATCAATTCCCTTGTAATATTCAGTGAGAAAATATGGTCAAGTGTGGAATATTGTTTTCTGAACCCTGTCTGAACCTCAGACAGTAAGGAATTTTCATACAGGAAGGTTGAAATACGTTCACTCAAAAGGCTTGTAAACATTTTGGAAATGCTACTGACCAAAGTAATTTTTCTATAGTTATCTACATCGAGGGGGGAGCCTTTATTTTTATATATTGGTTTGATAGTACCGACAGTCCACGCCATTGGGAGGCATCCACTCTTGAGTATGATATTAAAGAGTTTTGTATATATATATATCTTTAAACAGGTCAAAAGTTGTCTTGATATATTCATTTACTATGCTGTCAATTCCCGGTGCTTTCCCATTTTTTTAATTTTTTTACGAAGTGCGAATTTTTTGTTTAAAAGTGGTCATATATTGAAGTTTACTTCTTTTAAGTGCTGTTTTGTACAGATATCTATGCCGACACAAAAGGGCTTTGTTCTCAATGTTGGGGGACTTTTGATAAGTTTTTCTCACTTTCCTGAGATTTCTCCTGGCCGAAAGGCAATCGTGTGTGAACCAGGCTCGTTTATTTATTTTATGTTTTTTCTTTTGGGGTTTATCATTTTTCTCCCTAACACCAAATGTTTCTTTTGCCGCACTCAAGTATATAGAGCACAAACTGCTATTCACATCGTCTATATTCTGTTTTGTAACAGTTTCGTTTGTTTCCAGAGCCACCAGTCGTTCTAGCAAAGAATCGACCATTTTTGCATCAACGTTATTTCGAAATTCATCTACTTTTGAGGAGTCCCATTTATTCAAGTTATTAGTAACGGCCACTCCACATGCGGGGTCTTGTGCAGACTTAGAATTCAATTTCACTTTTTTACCGTCAGAATAAGACCCGTTATGTTTTCCATCCACCGACTCGCTGTCATCATATCTTTTGTTATCATTGCAAACAACGGTATTAACAGAAAAACAAATCGGGGAGTGGACGTCAGAATACAGTTCACTGAACTCATCCACTATGCAATCTGTCAGGAGTTCGGCGAAGTCAACAGTGCATATAAGATAATCAATGACGCTAACCCCTTTACAAGTTGCTGCTACCAGAGTTTTATCCCTGCCAAATCGTCCGTTTATAACAACTAGATTATTATTTTTACAAACATCTATTAATTTTCGTCCAAAAGTATTAATAAATTCATCCTGAGTGTGCCGTTTATGGGCAACAACATTGTTTTTTATAATCCTTTCTAGCACGGTGTCTGACAACTCATTACCTTTTCCGATTCGGGAATTGAAGTCACCTACAAGGGCAATATTGTCGCTCATCGACAGTTTATCTAATATCGACACATACAGGGCTTCGTGACCGTCCCCATTATCATATCTTGAGCCCTCAAAAGGCATGTACACATCACCTATTAAAATATTTGAATTGTTCCCAGTGTCAAGTTTTATCCATTGAATATTATCATTCTCATCGGGAATAACTGAAATTAAGTTATCGGAGGCGTTTTTGACTGCTGTACAAATACCACCAGATCTACTAGTTGAGAGTTGTTTACGATTTTTCAATGGGAATACGTGAAAGCCATCAATTTGGACTATATCGATATCGTCAGTCTTTGTTTCTTGGAAACACAGGATGTCGAACTCTGAAATATAGTCTACAAATTCAGGGTCGTTCAGTTTCGATAACAGGCCACAAACATTTAACGATAACACATTAAATGTGTGATACTTCTCGGGCTGGCCTACTCAGCTTCCTCCGTTCCTACATCCATCTGTGTTTGCTTATGCTGTAATTGACACACCCTATACGGTGGCGGAGTGGAGGGGAAGTATGGTCTATTGTTTATGAAAATTCTATCTCCAACAATTCTCGCATTTTCTCCTTTCTGTTTCGCACTTTTAAAAATTGGCATAAGAACAGTTCTCCTGTAGTCGGCAACTTGCTTAGGGAAGTGTTCACTTACATAAAAGTGTGAATCCTTCAAAATATACGACCTGTTACGTACACACTCTCTGTCTTTGTAAAACGTAAATTTTGCCACTATTGGTCTAGCCTTATGGGGGTTTCTTTTACCCAGTCTATGGACCATTTCAAAGGAGATCGGCCTGTCTATTTTCATTTTATCCTTTAGAAAGTCTACTAGTACATCTTCGGAAGAAGTTCTGTCATTTTCAATTTCCCTTATCCCTGTGAATAACAGATTATCGCGCATGGATTGTGACTGAATGTCTATAACGGTTTCTCTGAGCTCAGCTTTGTTCTCCTGAACAACTGATAGATTCTCAATGGCACGAGAGCTATCTCCCTGCAAAGCATTCACTGAACTCTCGACGTGACTATTTGTAATTTGTAGGTCGGTTACGTCGTTCTTCAGCTTACGTGAGTCCAGCTCAAGTGACTGAACTCGGTCACTGAGATTTTCCACATTACTTTCTATTGTGCTTAATTTTGTGTGTATCAGTTTTACATCTGATCTCAGTTCGTCCATGATATTTAACCGTTCCGTAATTGTTTCTAACGTTCTGAAAATTTTATTAAATTCCTGTTGAACACCCATCGACATTACTGGTTGTTTACTACTACTTGTGCTAATATTTCCAAGTTCAAGGTACACTGGCTGTGTAGTTTCTGATTCTGGCAGTTCAACAAGAGCTGACCCCCTTCTTCTTGTAGGGCTGTTAAACAATAAACGAGAATGTTCGTCACCAACTTCAAGGATGTCAGAGTCCTCATTAAAACTACATACATTACCAACATTACCAACTATTCTCAGACTGCTAGCAATGGTTGAAGGCCGATCACTGAATTCGGAACTACGTCTTCGGATTGGACTGCCGCGTTCCGCCATATTTCCTCTCTCTCGAGCTGGAGGTGAAAGCTCGGATGAAGCTTTTCTTTTCGTCGTAGTTGCTAGTGCTGTGGTTTCTCGCATCATAATTACATATCTCTTCGATAACTTCTACTTACACCGTACAGTTTTCACAGATTAATAAGTTTACAGGTATTTTTTTTACATAAAAAACAGTTTTTTACGGAGACTCAAATTCTGTTTGTTCCTACCACAGACATGCGCAGACATACTGGTAAGTCTTCTTGCAGACATTTGTTGGGTGGTGTCTTCAGAAATAAAATGAACACATATCAATCATTTTCTCTTCATTTATTCATCTCTAAGCATTGTTTGAAACATGTTTAACTCATTTAATGCCGCGATATAATATAATATAGGTACAACATGTTTAACTCATTTAATGCCGCGATATAATATAATATAGGTACAACATGTTTAACTCATTTAATGCCGCGATATAATATAATATAGGTACAACATGTTTAACTCTTTGAATGCCGTGAATTAATATAAGACAGGTACAACATCTTTGTTTCTTTTTGCATTAACCCTTAGTATCCTGCTTTGTAAGACACAATTAAAGGAACCCTTGAGCTCTTTCCAACAGTATGTCATACAAAGGAATATATATTTCAAATATTTTTAAGAACATTCACATGTTTCCTATAAAAGTTCAGTTGCGGAAATAAACCTCATGGGTTTTCAGTGACAGTTTATAATTTTTTGGCCCTCTTTAAAACTGGCATCATCCATGTCAGGTAACTAATCAATGAAATCTAAAATTATCAACTTTCAGCTTTATGACCTTATAGCATTAACTTTGTATGTACAAATGTTCATGAGACATGTTTATTCCAGTATGTAAGAGAATTTACACTGGTTTGAAAATTGATACACCCTGAGGCGCAGCCGAAGGGAGTACCCGTTTTTAAACTAGTGTACATTCTCATACTCTCTGGAATATACATTGAAAACGAATTTTTTTTCTCACTAATTTCCTTCAAATTGAAGTAAAATTTAAATTCTGTAGAATTGGACAATAACTCCACATTAAAGTATAGTAACATGACTTTTTGTCGTGAATAACACAAAATTAAAGGTATTATTTTTATTATTTCTATTTAATGAACTGCATTGTTAATTTTAATACATCTGCCATTATAATAAGATACATTTATGAACTTTGAAAGGAAATTACATTGCCTGCATATTCATGTTTTTATACCGGGCAAAACCAATGTGTAAATATTTCAAGTGGGTGAGGGTATTATTTACATCGTTCCTGTCAGCCAATCAAATCGCCAAATTACAGTCTGTCAGCCAATCAAATTGCTAAATTACAGTCTGTCGGGAAATAATCTTTATTATATACTCCTTTACAGAATAACAAAAAAGCACTATAAAAATATTTCTGGATGTTAAATGACTCGATGCATATCCAGTTATATTATTATCATTGGTAAATAGGAACCTTTACTATATACTGTCTAACCGGATAATAAAACATAACACTAGAAAAGATCTTGATGCATATTCAGTTTTACTTTACTTCAACAAACTCCTGAGAATTTCTTGAATGCGTGTCATGCAGGCTGTGTGTATATCCTGTACAGTCTGTTGAAATATATACACAGCTAACAACCAGACTGACCTCCTCTATTTTTTTTAATATATAAAAATGGTGGTAGATGATAAACACGTTATGTTAAACAAGTGAGGATTCTATCGTTTTTCCAGTACAGTATAATTCAAAAAATAGTCAACAGGATAAATTTGTTACACAGTTTGGTAGTGACCGTAAATAGTATATATGTGGCAGTTCATTCCAAATTTCGCTCCTACCCAATATGTAATTAACTGATGTTGTATATATAACTTTAGGTCACGAAGTAACACAGTGTAACTATTCCCTGTAGTTTGCTTGACATCATATAATTTGCTCACATTTCTGAAATCAAAGTTTAGATTTGAAATTAATTATTATTTATTCATTGGTGTTTGGGGTCACTTTCAGCATCCATGGCTGTCTCATAACCATAACACAAATAAAAAGTAAAGTTTTGGCAATCATACCAATGCTGCCCACTTTGTAAAATTTGTACCCCAGGTACTAGCTACCGAGTTCAATTTTACCAGGAACTTGTTTACTATGGAATATAAACACCTCTACTTCTTGCGGTTCCAATGGGGAAGTTCTCATTTGAAAAGAATTAATGTGTGAAAAAGTATAGCAAGACAGAATTCTATGTTTTTTTGAATGGATACAAGTATTATCTTCAGAGGAATCTCAAGTCTTCACTTGCGGACAAGCTTCTATCAAAAGTGTTTAGTTCCTCATAACCATTCACGAGAGCATTCTTTTTATCCATTCAACACCATAGATACAATACTATACTTGAGAATCAAATATAGCATTGCTTTAACCCTTTTCCTAGCATGAAAAGCAGACGACACTTGCAAACAAAATTCTTGAATAACTAATTGTTTTCATTTTTTGTCTCAAAACCATAGGTTATGACCCCTCTTTGGAACGAGCTCGACGAGCTCGTCCCAAAGAGGGGTCATAACCTATGTTTTTGAGACAAAAAATGAAAAGAATAATGAAAATTAATTGGCGATTTTTGTGAATGGCGCTGGCAGGTTTTGGCCGTTACGTTAAGTAAAGGGTTAAATGTGTTTAACTGAGAATATTCCTGAATTCCAGTATTTAGCAGGCCTTCAAAAATAATTTTGGAAACCAAAGACTTCCAATGACCTGCTAAAGTTCTAAAAAATTATAACCAGCGTCCACGAAGAAATGATCCACCAAATCAGTTAATGAACAAAACTGTGTCATTTAAATATAATTGGATTACAAAAAAAAAGATTTGTAATTACTTGATCGGTTTATAATATTTTCTTGTTTTCCTCCTAATTTCTTTAAATGGCAAGTTAGCTGAATTGAAATTACACGATGACAGTAACTTGTAATTACAAGTCAGTTTCTTGTAATCACAATTTAGTATCTCCTAATTATAAGTTAGTTTCTTGAAATTACAAGATAATAAGTGAAGGGGACAGTGGTGACTCAACTCTGCTGTAGAATGTCATTTTTTATGTTATCATATGACTCCTCCGTTTTGTTCCCTTTAAAATATTAGATATTTTGCCTTCATATTAATCAGTGATAAATAAAGCCTTCCGTCAATTTCATTGGTCAATTTCAAAACTAGACAATTTGATTGGCTGAACAAAATAAAACAACTGGGCCACATTGTCATAATTTGCATAATTAGAGTTGGGAGCTTTCATTGGTCAATTTCAAAACTGGACAATTTGATTGGCTAAACAAAATACAACTGGGTCACATTTGCATAATTTCAGTAGGGAGAATTTACGTCATCTGTCCTATCTAGGGAAGGTTATATTGTATTAATCTTTTACCTACAAGAAAAACGCCATTTATTTTTTTATATTTTCACTTTTTGCTTCCAAAACATAGGTTATGACCCCTCATTGGAATGAGCTCGACGAGCTCGTTCCAATGAGGGGTCATAACCTATGTTTAGGAAGCAAAAAGTGACAATTTTTAGTAAAACGAGGATGTTTTTTTCCAAGTGCCGTCTGCAACTCAAGTTAGGTGATGGGTTAAAAAGTCATACTAAGTGGCTAATTTGTGCGTGTGTGTGTGTCATATGATAAATAGAACATGAAATGAGTGATTTTCGCATATAATATTTATGAAACTCGTCCGAATTTTCCGTTTTGGCTCGTCAGAGGCTTGCCAAAACGGAAAATTCTTAGGCTCGTTTCATAAATATTATATGAGAAAAACACTCATTCCATATCCTCTATTTATCATTTGAGTATATTTATTAAATTCATTTAATTCATGTATACAAAGGCTATTAGGATTTCTCCAAATGGAACTGATAACTGCACCTAACCCAGCTCAGAGACGATATGAAGAATTATCAAAGACCACGGCAAGCAGACGGTATCGTGATCTTCTTTCTGAAAGCTATAATTGACAGGTCAGACATGTCAACAGCACTGGATACAGACTTTTTCAGCATCTCCTGTGTTTTCGGATTGGATATGGATGCACATTGAAAGGTAATAGGTTTTGTGACATTTTCCAATGGCAAACAGTTTTCTGGACAGTACGTAACCACTTCTTTCGAGAAACAAATTGTCTTCAAACCACGAAGCACCCTATTTCTGGTAAGTGTTTTATTCAAGGGCATACAGTTATCTGCAAGATAAAACAGAAATCTTTAACCCGTTCATGCAACTATCATTGAATAAAAGTACTTCGTTTCTGTTAACACAAAGTGACGAGAAATGTCGTACGTAAATATATCGGGTTGTACTGTTACGGCAGCTAGTTTCGTGGATACTCACCCAGAAGTGATTTGGGGACACGACATGCTATTTTGTTCATACAAATGTATTTTATGCAAGTAATATTAAATTGTTTACAGATTAGCTTCTCTGTCAGTAGCTGTTTATGTACAGTGATAGGAATAACTCGTATGATAACTGCAGAAAAACAATCCACTGCACCCAATGCCTGCATACATTGGTTATTCATAGCTGTTGTTGCCATAGCCAGAAAATTTTGATTAACTTTTTCAACCCGGTAGGCATAAATTTTTGCGTGAAGAAAAAGTCGGTAATGGACGAACAGACGATAAAAAGAGCAAAAAATATCTTAAGCAAAGATCAGTAATAATTTTATCCAACAGCTCGACAGAGCTGTTGAATTAAATTATTATTGAACCTCCCAACAAACCAATGTGGTTTCCCCCATTTCGTCGTTGACAATATTGAATGACATAATACCTTCAAACGCACAAGTGTTGATAGGATTAATGAATGAAACAAAACATTGCATACAGTTCAAGGCAACAATATCGCATTATCGACTTTATTGATAGCCTCTGTAATACTATGCTACACGTCCTTAGCCCAGGTATGCCTGATACATGGACCTAATCTTACCCCAAAGTTTATGATCTCGTCAAGTCAACAGATTTAATTCCCTAGTTTTCGCCTTTCTGTTTCTAGGGTTTAGACGATGTGGATTTGTAACAGGGACTTGAAAAACCGACAAACACAAATGGGATTGAAAATCGGGTTAATAAAAGGACCCCGTAGACCGCTAGAAATTCTATGAATTAACCCTCTGCACGCTAATGTCGAAATATCAACATTTCCAGCTACTCATTGAGTTCTGTCAAATACGACTCAATTGGTTAACTCCTTCCATGCTGCGGGCAGATATTCCTGACCAGGAAAAAAACTCTCTTGCAACCTTAATAAGTAAACTTTGATCAAATTTAACAAATCCTCTGCAAATTATCTCGACTTTTTCCCAAGTGATGATTAGATTTGATGAAAATATTTTTTAAATACTCAGCCAGCGGGTTAAGAGTTATTTCCTTGGTGTCATCATGCTTGAATTTTCGACATTTTGATATCAGAGGGTTAATATCGTCAACCTGCAGCCATGAAGTATATTCATAAAAGAACATTTAGAACGAAATGTGAGTTATTCGTTAGTTTGTTGACATATAAGAACACCATCAATAGCTGGAGTCATTTAAGGAATGATCGTTTGTTTCTGTCCATTTCTTGAGTTATGAACTCCAAAAAGCAAATACCAAACTTTGTAAATGGGCGTAGCCATTTAAGTTATGTTTGGCCTTTGTTTTTGGGGGTTCATAACTCACGAAATGGACAGAAACAAACGATCATTCCTTGTAATTAAATTTGAGGAGCAATAAAGTTAAACACTCTCTTCTTTACGGAGTTAAATAAAAGCAGGTCGCAACATGCGTCATGGAGATAGCTGAATAAAAAGGCATAGGTTTCTAAAATTCTGTTTGAATTAACAATACATTTCACTGAGACATGTTCTTGTGTCATTAAAAATGTTATGACGAATAAACTGCGTAAGTTAAAAGGAAAGTCATAGGCCACGCCCATACAAAACACTAATCCCCTTTTCCACTTGGCGGGACGGTGTTGTCATTCAAGCAACACTGAGTTAAATTTCATTCTAATTTTGACCATTTCCTGAGATATTGAAAACATAATGTGGAGTTCGATATAAACCCAGATGACATGAGGTTGGTTGAACTTTGTCTGAGAACAGATAAAACTTATTGCACTGGTTGTCCAGTTTCACTTGACACAAAATCTCAATAGGAAACTAAAATGATTGCATGAAAACCGAAACTGTTATGGTAACCCATGACCTTGACCATAGATCTCCCGACTCCAAATATAATCCTAAACCTATTTATAGTAACCATGACCCAGAACAGAATACGAATCATTTAAATCTCATAAGCAATCTACGTATAAAGTTCCTGTTTCATGCACAAAAAGAAATTGAAGTTATTGCAGGCAAACCATCAATGTATTTATAGTAATAGTAATCTTGGCATTTAACCCACTGTCTACAAACAGAATCCCAATCACCTACACTGTATATTCAATCTTTTTGTACGCATAAGGAATCGAAAATTATAGCCGAGAAACTGAAAATCTATTTATACTAACTTTGACCTTGACCTTTATTAACCTACACTACGTGGAGAGTGTATTATCACTAAATCACCCGCAGAGTGGAGATTCCACCCAAGCAATAATTGCAAATTTGTTGCAAAGCATAACGAGCACCAGCAAAGTTTCAGCCAATGGACCTCCGGGTTAAACCCGGAGGTCCATTGGCTGAAACATTGCTTGTGTTTTTTGTCGATATGTACCAAATTTGAAAGTTATAGCTTGGGTGATAACTCCACTCCGCGGGTTATTTAGTTACAATCCACTCTCCACGTACTGTACTAACCCTAACACCATACTAATCATCGACATATTATAGGCAATCTGAGTATGAAGCGTCGCGCGAGAATGGAAACTAAAGTTATTGTAAGGAAACAAAAAAATCAATCTACACTAATAATGATACTGACCTTTGACCTATTCACCACAAGGACAATCCAAATCACCACCTCATTTTGGGAAACATATGTATGAAGTATGGTCATTGTACGTTCAAATTTATTGTACGGGGTGAGTAGGACAAACAGATGGATGGATGAATGGACAGAAAATGGATGTACGAATGAATGGAAAAACAAACAGACAAACTGATTACCCCTTTGTAAAAGTGCGTGTCTATAATATGGATTGGCTCTGTTGAGAACAGTTGGAGTTATAACGCGGAAACCTAAAATCATGAAATTTAAGGCAATAAAGTTTAATAACTACAAAATGTCCAACAAACATCAAATTCATACTTGATCAGTATTTACTATGGATAAGGCTATATTCAAAATAAGGGATAGCTGTATCAACTGTGAATGAAGTTATTATCCGAAACCCTAATATCATTTAATTCTAAACAAGAGACGGGAGGGAATGTCTGGAGCACTGTCACCTGACAAAGTTGTTTAAAGAAGGATTTCCTCCAGCATCTATGTCTATTTAATACGGGACAGGAATGAAGTCAAGTATTTAATTATAATTCTGTTGTACATGTCAGATGATTTTTCTAGTATTCAGATGTTTCCACAGCAATAATGCCCAGATTTCCAGTATAGCTAAAATACTGGAAAGTCATTTTGATACTTTGATATACACTGAATACTTCCCCACTTTCAGTCAAGTGAGCTAAAAACTTAACGGTAATAACTCCACAACAGAACTTAACCCTTTATCCTAACGAAATGTCGAACAAATGTTAAATTACGTGATCTCCATCTTATGTCTATAAAGTCTTCATCCAAACGGTCCAAGTATGACCAGACGGACTGATAGACAGACAGACGAATCACATTATTTTCAATGGCCATAAGGAAAGTACTTTTATTTTTCTGAACCTGTTATAATGTGGGTATGTCCTCGGTTCGAATCCCACCTGCGACAACCGCGTTGTGTCCTTGGGCAAGACACTTCACCCCCATGCCCACGTGGGGGCACGGTGACGCTGTGTACTAAGGCGTACTGCACGTCGATGGTGCACCTGTCTTCAACCATTGCTAACTCTGCTTGTTTGGAGTTGGTATGTTGGGGAGCTGACAGTTGTTCGCCGTTGCTCGCCGTTGCTCGCCGTTGCTCGGTGGTTCTCTCCGGGTACTCCGGCTTCCCCACCCGTAAAACTGTCACGATCATGGTTAGCCATTGTGCAGAAATATGTGACCTTAAACACCAATAAATAAATAAATAAATAAATATAATGTGGATATATGCTTAACCAGAGATTCAGAAAATATCACTGAAAAGCGTTTCCTTACACAAGTCAAAACAACAGACCAACATTTCAAAATTGTAAAGAACTTTTAGAGAACTCAAACAAAAACTGAATTTAACAAAAGCTTGTACCTTTTTTTGAAGAGGGTGCAGACATTCCATGAATGTATCTCTCATCTGACTGGTATGTCAGTAACTGTTGTATTAAATCTGGCATTTTGATACTTTGGTAGACACTGAATACTCCCTCAGTCTGAATACTCACATCAGCCTATTGGAAAAATAACAAAAATTACGAAAAATGTGAAATCATACAGCACATGGCTTTGGAAAAAATGTTTCAAACACTTCGCACCAAGGGATCCCAACCACTTATATCCAATAATGCCCTTGTAATACATATATGTAGCAAACTGAAAAAAATTAAAAGGATTCGGATTGGTTAACCCTTAATCAAAAACATCTTTCAAACCCATTATTTCTCTTTCCAAACTATCAGACTGTTAAACTGATATGACTTTAGCAAGAAATGTCCCCGGTCCGTGCATGAGGATTGTTTTATCTTATTTGGGCAAAACGATCGAGAAAAAGACAAAAGGATAAAGTTTTGGATTCAAGAAATCTGATGTATGGGAGCGGCAGGAAGACAGACATTTCCATTATTTGTTGATTGTTATTGTATTTGAGTGTGCTGCAAAATAAAGTTTCATTCATTCATTCATTCATTCATTCATTCATTCATTCATTTATTCATTCATTCATTCATTCATTCATTCATTCATTCATTCATTCATTCATTCATTCATTCATTCATTCATTCATTCAACATAGCTTATCAAAATCTATTATTTTAATTATTTAAGAACTGAATGCAATTTTTATAATCTTTATAGGAGTATGAACGTGTGGGAATGGGTACAAATTGTATGAATCCCAAAGGGATTCATACAATTTGTACCCATTCCCACACGTTCATGCTCCAATAAAGATTATAAAAATTGCATTCAATTCTTATAATTACATTCCATAACTGTTTAAACTACTTTTTACCAAACAACAGAGCATAAAGATGAAATAAAACATGTACGAACGAACGAGACGAAAAACCACCCTCACACAAAAGACAAAGCGCACAACTCTGAGTTGAGCGCCGGTTTTCGGCATTGACCCAAATTTGTTAAATTGCCGTCTTTTCGCAACGAAACTTGGAATGTTCAAAACAATTTATTTAACATATCAGTAAACTATAATCACCTATGAAACGACAACAAGTTCAAGAATAAAATCACTGAAATAATTTCACAATGTCGATTGACATTTCTTGTAGGTTGTTTGAGATATCACAAATTATTAACTTGAAGGTAAATGCGGGTCAAAGTTCGACCAAATGTATTCATTGGAAAATGAATTACATTTGGTCATGACGTTTTTATCCAGATGACCAATGGAAATTGAGTATTTGGACCCAAAGCGTATAACAACATTAACAATGTAATTATTGTTTTTTAAGTTTTTTTTAAAAATGTTAGCAAAACCAAATTATGTGAGTCGTTTCAATGAAATGTCACAGGATAGGGTTTTGCTTAAACGTTTTTGAAAAAAAACTGTTTTCAACTGCGTAATGTGTAAATTCCACGGACGGGTGTGTCGATTCGTTAGGTAAAGGGTTAAGTCATAGCACAATGATAATTTAATATAAATCATATAGATGGAACTATTTTGATAATTTAATAGAAAGCATATTGATGGCACTATATTTTAATACTTTAATAGAAATCATATTGATGGCACTATTTTGCATAAACTTGTTAAACAAGATAGAGCTGGTCATATTTACATCTGTATTTTACTGTTTGAAACACTGATCATTTGACATTGAAGAGTTGATAGTTATTATATCTGTATCCTTCCCCGGTGATCAATGTTTGGGTATGGAGTTCTGTAGGTAATGCAATACTGGTAGTTACATCCTACAGGTAACAAAGAAAGAGTTTTTTTCAATTCAAATAAAGTGTATTTATCATGTAGTGGAAGATCGTTTAGCCTAAAAGGGATTTCGAAACTGTGGATCAGTCTACAATGAACCAAAAGGAGTCCCAACATGTAGATCTTCTAAATATAAAGAAACTTCAAATCCAATTTTCCCAAGGGAGCTTAAATGACTAAAATCGTGGTGATATACAAATATATGTTTGTAGTGATCAGCAAGAGTGAAACGAACGAATCCTGCCACAACAGAAGAACACAAAAAACTAAAGCAACTTCTTTTAACCTTCTCGTGCTTGAGAAGTGCGCTGGAATTTGCTAAAATCATAACTTGTTTAACAATTGTAGTAACAGAGTTTCGACATCTCTAAAGGAAATAAAAATCCATGACTTTTCAGAACCTTTGTCTAAAATTATGTTCAGAATGTCTAGTGTTTAACTTTGTTAACAATTCATTTTCAAGTTTTCTAAGCCAACAATGCCTTCACTTGACACTGATCCACATGTAGCCCAATTGGAGAGATTAGAGTTGGGGCCCACTTTGAGAGGTTAAAGTTTGGGCCCACTTGAAAAGGTTAGAGTTTGGGCTCACTTGGAGAGGTTTGAGTTTGAGCTCACTTGGAGAGGTTAGTGTTTGAGCTTACTTGGAGAGGTTAGAGTTTAGGCTCACTTGTAGTGGTTAGATTTTGGGCTCACTTAGAGATGTTAGAGTTTGAGCTTACTTAGAGGGGTTAGGGTTTGGGCTCACTTAGAAAGGTAAGAGTGTGGCTCTCTTAGAGAGGTTAGAGTTCGGGCTCACATCGAAAGGTTAGAGTTGGGCTCAATTAGGTGGGATTAGATCCAAGCTCAATTAGAGTGGTTAGAGAGTGATCTTCTCAAGGTTCAGTGTTACGTACATTTATTATTTGATAGGATAAAATGTAATTCATGTAACAAAAACATAAAGCTAGTACAATGAAAACAAAGTTTGACCAAAATAAGCTAATTTCAGTTTAAACACCTTTAAATTTGACCAAAATAAGCTAATTTCAGTTTACACACCTTTAAAATTGACCAAAATAAGCTAATTTCAGTTTAAACACCTTTAAAATTGACCAAAATAAGCTAATTTCAGTTTAAACACCTTTAAAATTGACCAAAATAAGCTAATTTCAGTTTAAACACCTTTAAATTTGACCCAAATAAGGTAATTTCAGTTTAAACACCTTTAAATTTGCATAATGATGTCTAAATACTGAAATTATAAGCAGCACACGGACATCCATATAGTGGCTACCCATACACAAAACCAAATAGTGGCTACCCATACACAAAACCAAATAGTGGCTACCCATACACAAAACCAAATAGTGGCTACCCATACACAAAACTAAATAACTCTCGGAGACAGCCACTATCCACACAAAGAGTCGAATATTGGCTACTCACACAAATAACAAAAACAGTAGCTGCTACTACAGACAGCCAAATAGTGGCTAGGCTACCCACGCATACAACCAAATAGTGGTTGCTCTTGCAGACAGCCAGGTGGTGGCTACCCACACATCCCACTAAATAGTGTCTACTACCGCAGAAATCCAAATAGTGGTCACACACACATATAACTATGTAGTGGCTGCTCCCACAGACAGCCAAATAATGGCCGTCCACACATACAACCAAATAGTGACTGTTCTCACAGACAGCCAAATTGTGGCTGTTCCCACAGACAGCCAAATAGTGACTACCCATACAGACAGCCAAATAGTGGCCACCCACATGTCCAACCAAATAGTGGCTACTCCCACCGACAGCCAAATAGTGGCCTATCGCGACACAGATAGCCAAATTGTGGATATTCACACATGCAGCCATATATTGGCTATTCACAGACAGCCAAATAGTGGCTATCCAAATGGACAGTCAAATATTGGCTGCCCACACAGAGAGTCGAATAATGGCTAACCAAACAGGCAGCCAAATAGTGACTACGCACACAGACGACCAAATGATTGGCTACCCAGACAGACAGCCAAACAGTGGCTACCCACACAGATGGCCAAATAGTGTTTACCCACCCAGACAGCTAAATAGTGATTATCCACACCGGCAGCCAAATAGAGGCTACATATACGATAGTCGAATAGTGGCTACCCCCACAGACAACCAAATAATGGCCACCCACACAGACAGTCAAGTAGAGGCTACCGACATATACAACCAAATAGTGGCAACCCACACAGATAGTCAAATAGTAGGTACCCACGCGGGCAGCCAAATAGAGGCTACGTACACGATAGTCCAATAGTGGCTACCCACACAGTCATCCAAATAGTGGCTACCCACACAGACAGCCAAATAGAGACTACATACATGATACTCAAATAGTGGCTAACCACACCGACAGCCAAATAGTGGCAACCCACACAAGCAGCTAAATAGAGGCTACGTACACGATAGTCCAATAGTGGCTACCCACACATACATCCAAATAGTGGCTACCCCACATAGACAGCCAAATAGTGGCTACCCACACAGACAGCCAAATAAAGGCTACATGCACGATAGTCAAATAGTGGCTAACCACACAGACATCCAAATAGTGGCTACCCACACAGACATCCAAATAGTGGCTACCCACACAGGCAGCCAAATAGAGGCTACGTACATGATAGTTCAATAGTGGCTACCCACACTGACATCAAAATAGTGGCTACCCACACAGACATCCAAATGGTGGCTACCCACACACGCAGCCAAATAGAGGCTACGTACACGATAGTCCAATAGTGGCTACCCACACAGACATCCGAATATTGGCTACCCACACAGACAGCCAAATAGAGGCTACATACACGATAGTCAAATAGTGGCTAATCACACCGACAGCCAAATAGTGGCTACCCACACAGACAACCAAATAGTGACTACCCACATATCCAACCACATAGTGGCTACCCGCACATACAGCCAAACAGTGGCTACCCATACATCCAACCGCATAGTGGCTACCCACACAAACAGCCAAATAGTGGCTACCCACACATCCAACCACCTAGTGGCTACCCACACATCCAACCACATAGTGGCTACCCACAGACATCCAAGTAGTGACTACCCACACATCCAGCCACATAGTGGCTACCCACACAGACATCCAAATAGTGGCTACCCATACAGACAGCCAAACAGTGGCTACCCACACATCCAACCACCTAGTGGCTACCCACACAGACAGCCAAATAGTGACTACCCACACATCCAACCGCATAGAGGCTACCCACACAAACAGCCAAATAGTGGCTACCCACATATCCAACCATATAGTGGCTACCCACACAGACATCCAAATAGTGACTACCCACACATTCAACCACATAGTGGCTACCCACACATCCAACCACATAGTGGCTACCCTCACAGACAGGAGTGTACGCCAAAAGAATTTGTACTCAATACTTTATTTCGTAATGTACATTCTCGATCTATTGGGTAGGCGAGCAGAATATTGCTAAAATGAATCTCTTCTGACCGTGTGCTATCCCATTTTCAAAGATTTTCAATAAAGTTTCCAATTTTCAAGGACCTTCCAGGTCCTAGCATTTCAGAATTGCATCTTTCAGTGAAATGCGAGAACCATGTTAAGTTCAGATAAAAATCAAAATTGATGGTGGCCTTTGATTAAGTAAGTGAAATTATTGTGAAGTAGGACTAACCTGTCCATTGTCTGGTGTCAGGTCCACTCGAGCGTGCACATTTCGAGTTGCATAGTCGTCATTCACTAATTTTATACAATTTGGGTACAAAGATGAAATCATGAGGTCCTGAAGTTTTGAAACCCATTCTTGAATAATAGCAGGTGACTTCATCTGTTAAGAGAAAAAATATAATCTACAGGCATATTTCTTGACATCAACAAGTTTTTCTTGGTTTGAACTCACACTTATTTTCCATTAATCTTGTCAACCCAGTAGGTATAAACAGCAGGAGTGGGAAACCTGGATGAAGGTGACTGAATTTTCCACCAAGTTTTGCTTGAAAACCTGTTTTGTGATTGCAGTACTATAATTGGTTTTAATCGGTTAATGTAAAACGGAAGCACTCATAAACCACTGGTTATATAGACCTATTAAACAAAATTACTTGTTTCTCGGGCAATGTTTCCTCACGTTTATGATCAGGAAGGAGTTTTCTTTTCATTTTTTTTCTTTTGATTCAAATCCTCGAAACAGTCCATGAAAAGAGTTGGAAATATTAATTTAACTCATCATTCTATTCTGGGAAAAAACAATGTTTTCAGCCATGAACATTTCCCATTTTAGTTATAAATTTAACCAAGTGTATCTTGTTTTGACAGAGCTTAGTGTTCTTTCTCAAACAAATAGTTAACTAGATTTTTAGTCCGACAAGTGCAAAAAACATCATTGAAGAGATTTATGGGTAAACAGAGAGTGATCGGGCAGATTTTCAATAATAACGGGGTGTCTGCTTCAATGATGAGGGAGTGTCTGATCCAATGACGAGGGAGTATCTGATTTAATTACGAAGGAGTGTCTGAATCAATGACGAGGGAGTGTCGGATTCAAAGACGAGGGAGTGTCAGATTCAACGATGAGGGAGTGTCTGATTTAATGATGAGGGAGTGTCTGATTAAATGACGTGGGAGTGTCGGATTCAATGACGAGGGAGTGTCTGATTCAATGACGAGGGAGTGTCTGATTTAATGACGAGGGAGTGTCTGATTCAATGACGAGGGAGTGTCTGAATCAATGACGAGGGAGTGACTGATTTAATGACGAGGGAGTGTCTGATTCAATGACGAGGGGATGTCTGATTCAATGACGAGGGAGTATCTGATTCAAAGAGGGGGGTGTCTGTTTCAATGACGAGGGAGTGACTGATTCAATAACAAGGGAATGTCTGATTCAACGACGAGGGAGTGTCTTGATTAAATGACGAGGGAGCGTCTGATTCAATGACGATGAAGTGTCTGATTCAATGATGAGGGAGCGTCGATTCAATGACGAGGGAGTGTCTGATTTAATGACGAGGGAGTGGCTGATTCAATGACGAGGGAGTGTCTGATACAATAACGAGGGAGTGTCTGATTCAATGATGAGGGAGTTTCTGATTCCATGACGAGGGAGTGCCTGATTCTTTTATCCTTATGCAAGTACGTATGAGTTTCTGTGTGATGAACAAAACAATTGATTTGAAGACAATATAATTTTGTCCAACTCATAAAAGAGGGACTGTGATACTTACAGCTTGGAATAAATTGCTACTAAACCTCTCACAAAGAACAAGATGGATTTATTCATTTTCCCTTTGATAGTATTTTCTGTTGAATAGGATGGCTTCTACTTAATTTCTCACCAATAGAGTCCAGGCTCCCTTAGAGAGGTTAGAGTTTGGGCTCATTTAAAGAGGTTAGAGTTCCGTCTTTCTAAGAAAGGCTAAAGTTTGGGCTCTCTTATAAAGTTTAGAGTTTGGGCTCTCCTCTCTTAGAGAGGTTACAGTTCAGGCACTCACAGAAAGGTCTGTGTTTGGACTTTCTTAGAGGGGTTAGAGTTTTGACCCTATTAGAGGGGTTCGAGTTTGGACTCTCTTACAGAGGTTCAAGTTCAGGCACTCTCAGAAAGGTTCGAGTTTGGATTCGCTAAAAGTTAGAGCTCACTTAGAGGCGTTAGAGTTTAGCTCACTTACAGAGGTTAGAGATTGGGTTCTGATAGACAGATTTGAGTTCAGGCTTTCTTAAAGAGGATATAGCTTGGGCTCACTTGGAGAGATTAGAGTTCAGGCTCTAATGGAGAGGAGTTTCAGTTTGGGTTCTCTTAGAGGAGTTATAGTTCGAACTCTCTCAGAGAGGGTAGAGTTTGGGCTCATTTAGAGAGGTTAGATTTTGGGCGCTTAGATTTCAGGTTTTCTTAGAGAGGATAGAGTTCGGATGACTTAGAAAGCTTATCTATTATTATTATGTAATAGAGATGTTAGCGTTTGGTCTCTCTTAGAAAGGTTAGTTTGGGGTCATTTAGGGAGGTGAGCGATAAGGCTCGCTTAAAGAGGTTATATTGCAGACTCTCCTAGAAAGGTTTAGGTTCGAACTCTCTTTGAGAAGTAATAGTGCCGGCTCTCTTAAACCGGTTAATGTTCAGCTTCTCTCAGAGATGTTGAGATTGAGGCTCTCTCAGATAGGTTATAGTTCAGCGTTCTTAGATGGGTTATAGTTCCAACTCTCTTAGAATGGTTATAGTTCCGGCTCTCTTAGATGGGTTATAGTTCCGGCTCTCTTGTATGGGTTATAGTTTCGGCTCTCTTAGATGGGTTAGTTCAGCTCTCTTAGATGGGTTATAGTTCCGGCTCTCTTAGTCACCATGAATAGATTTGACAAAATATTGGAGAAAAGAGTCAGCTGAAGAAATAAAAATAGTTTGTTTTAAACTCGTTCGTGTCTCATTTTTTACCAGTGAAGTGGATGTACCTGTATCAAAGTCTTGCAGTTGTCACCGAAAAATCAATGCTGAGACTGAAGGACACTGTACTTTGTCAATTGTGACAAGAGCTACAGGTTCGTGCAGAAGACAGTAATAATACAAATTAATTGCATTTACCAAGATATGGTTTGATGAAAAACTTCAAGCTCTCACTATCATTTTTGGACAGAGTATTGCAGGAATTAATAGCAAAATATATTGTACACTGTCATGATAATAATTCTTTAATACCCAAATGTTAACAAACTTCAAGCATTTCCTGGAGTTTCTTGTATTAACTCTTTAAAACCGAGCAGCCGCTTTCCGGCTCAGGAATATGATACGTCATAATTTAATTAAGTGGGATAGCTGAATGTGTAGGGCTAGACCAGCCCTATGGCTGCACGTTGAAAATATTAATTGGTCAACCCCCAAATGACGAAGATAGGCTCTTCCAACTGATATCATTGAACTGACATGGACAATTCCACCAGTGTTCAAAGGGTTAAGAAAAGAAGTTCAGAATGTTTTCATGACAGTCCGGGTTCAATGACCACATTTTCAGAACAACATGCGGTAAATTTAATATATTTCTCTACAGCACGCCGACTTAGAAAGATTATTTTTAATTCTAAATTCTTTAATGACTACAATAAAAATAAGTTTAAAACCAATTGTTGTTTAACCCTTCGCATAACATCACTTGAAGGCAACGCTTGAAACAACTCTTCTTTCATAATTATTTTCAAGTTTTATCTCCAAAACATACTTACAAGTCTCTCATTGGAATGACCTTGTTCTAGCAAGGGGTCAAAAGCTTTGTGTTGGAGGTCAAAATTGAAAAATTAAGGAATTTTGAATGGTGATTTATGTGAAAAAGAGTGGCATGGAATTGGATGTTAAGTTTGGGAATGAGTTAACAAAAAATCTTTGATCAATACCTATACATATTTGATCTAGTGAACCGAATTGTTGGTTGAGTTTTTCATGTAGTAAGTGTTGAGAATGTAGTTTGTTAACATTAGATAAGTAGTCAATATGTTTTTATGCTTCACATTTCCTCCCCTGAGTTCCAATGTGTTCTATGTGCCTACTGGCACATAGAACACATTGGAACTCAGGGGACGATTTGTATTTGTGTATCATAAAATGCAATATTACCTGTTCGTAATTGACAATAACTTCCATACTATTCATTTGATTGATGCGTCTCTCCAGTATTTCTCTTTGGTATCCAGATAAAGTTTTTCCATTATCACCAGCTATAAAATTTATGACGGCTTGGTCCCGATTGAACACACTGCCTTGGTCATACTCCCAGATCAATTGCTGGACACTCTTTCTTGCAATACCCTGCATAAAAAACAACACTGTAAGCTGATTGCTACTGTAACCACGCGAGTGTCCCAATAAATAAATCATTAAACTCGGGGTTCTTACACACTTAAGATAAAGAACATCAGGATTTTCAAGTTCTCTTATTTGTAGCATTTTCAAGCGTTTTCCACACCATCGTACCCTCAAACTTGCCACATTTGACAATAAAGTAACCATTGTCTTTTGATGAGAAACATCAGACACTTTTTTGTGTTCTGTACATTGATGTCAATCTCTACAGAAGCGAGGGGGTCGCCACTCTAAAAAATTAGTACGGAGTGCATTCGCCCAAGTACGAGACACACTACTCAAAAAAGTAGGAGATATTCAACCTGATGTTGATATTTTCGGAAATAGTATTGGATACACGTGATTGGACACATCAATATGTTACCAAGTTTAGTGTGGATCATGAACGTCATGGGCCAACGAAGTTTTGAAGTTCTCATTTAAACTGGACGGGCTTTTTCGGAGGTCTCATCTTTCTTTTGTTGGTATAAATTCGTTCATCAATTGTTTCTGGTTGAAACGTAACTTTTAAGGTATGCGAAGACTGACACGTGACGAACGTAGCGTGCTGTTGACATGTTGGAAGCTGGCAACAGACAGACTGCAGCGGCTGAAATTCTCATCAACATTACTCAATCGGTGATTACCAGGTTGTAGTCACTCTACCGTCAGAGAGGCAATGTTGATGACAGACGTCGGTCAGGTCGTCCAAGGCAACTAATAACCAGGATCGTTTCGTCCGAACCACAGCATTTCGTAACCGCCATAAAAGTGCCTCAGAAATTGAACAGCAGCTGCACCGAGCAACAGATGTGCGAGTTAGTGGTGAGATTATCCGACGTCGCCTACACAGCTGGAATTTGTTCGCTCGACGACTTCGAATAATTCCACGTTTGACTGTACGTCACATCGCAGCAAGGCGTAATTGTTGTGGAGAACGACAGCGCTGGGACAATCGTCGAAGGAGCAATGTCATGTTTTCCGATAAATCGAGGTTCACTCTCGACTTCCACCACAGGCGAAACAGAGTGTGGCGGCGGCGGCGGCAGTGGAACGAACGAAACCTTGACGTAACCGTTAGGCAGCACGATCGTTTTGGTGGTGGATCGGTTATGGTGTTGGGAGGCATAACCATGACAAGCAGAACAGCATTACATGTCATCTGAGGGCGTGTCATATGGCAGTACTACCGTGTCAACATGTTAGCTGATCATGTGGTGCTACTTACGCGATGTCACGGCCGTCGATTCATTTCCCAAGATGACAATGCAAGAGCACACAGGGCCCGTGTCGCTACATAGTTCGTCCAGGAGCAGAACATCACTACACTGTCTTGGCCAGCACTAAGTCCAGACATTTCACCAATCGAGCACATCTGGGATATGATTGGCAGGCACGTACGACAACGCCAACAGCCCCCTACCAATGCCTAGGAACTCGCCGATGCACTGCGGGAAGAATGGAATATCATTGGTCAAGCTGATATTGAACTTTTGGTGAGAAGTATGCCACGTCGGATCCGCTCTTGTCTCGCGAACAGAGGAGGATTTACAGGGTATTGAGGTCTTGGACTGAATGTGGTAAATTCTCCGACTGATCGTCCATTTCTTTTACAGCTCAGTGCGTGGAATGTGTGCTTGTCAGACATTCAACTATCGCTGAAATCATTCACCAGATGCCACAGTGCAATGCCGCAACTGTCTTTTGATGAAAGTATAAATATATTTCTTCATATATCTCACTTTTATCAACTATCCTCTACCTTTTTTAAATAGTATATATTCGTTGTAATACATACGTGGTAACTTTGCTCTAATTCGGTGTTTACTGGAGCTAATATCGCATATTTAACCCTAGTGCAGCGTATAAGTACCATACTACTCCTCGGGTGAAGGGGTGCGTTTGTCACCGTCAAAGCTCCCTAGTACAGCGTATAAGTACCCTACTACTCCTCGGGTGAAGGGGTGCGTTTGTCACCGTCAAAGCTCCCAAGTCACTTTCCAATTGCATTTCTGCGTCTATGTCTGAAATTAAGATCCAAAATAGTCCTGCAGTTGTGGCTTGAAAATAAAACTTGAAAAATCAAAACGTGGCATTTTGCCCAAAAGCAAAGGTTGCATGTTTGAATCTGTCTCATCGGAGTGATTACATTGGAGAATTAACATCATACCACGGAGTAGCGAGGGGTTGGGTCTATCATAGTAACTGTATACGTACGTCGCGTATTCCGGCCTACTTTCTGATAATCTAAAATAGAAGTAGAGGCCAAGGGCGGCCCACCTCTTAGTGGATTTGGGGGATCTATTGACGTTCACCTACTGCGATTCTGTCGGATACCCTTGTGGTGGAGTTAAAGGCACGAACGCGTGTATTTGGTTAGTTCTTGGGGCTACATTGCACTGTGGTAAGAGCTGCTTTGAAAATTACTGAAAAACATCGAAGCGAGCGTTGGATGTTAAAAACAAAATGTCGGAACTGACCGTATATAAGTTCTATATACGGTCAGCTCGATGCTACACAGTTTCATATACGGTCACTAGATATTGAAGCTGATTGGTCAATAACGATTACTGGCATAATAATATGTCGTACAAAGGCACCTTCCTCAGTCCAAGAGCAGGTTGAAAGCCAAAACGTGTTTGAATTTTACGGTCTCTCCACATGGAATGGATTGGTGGAAGACCCGTTTAACATTTGCGACATCCATATCACCGATGTATTGAAACTAGAAGAGCCGCATAGCCGTAGATGCCCAGGTGATGCACGGGAAAACAGCACAGCCACTCAGACAACTTCCCGAGGGTGCATACGTCCTGAAAATCAAGTTCTTGCCGAGTAGAACGAATGAGACTCAATACACGAAGACAAGTTTTAATCTCTGATGGTAGGAAAGAAGAAAAGTCAGGGTGTCGTAGAGATTGCATGACACAACAAACCGGGTGTCTTGACTGGAATCGACAGACAGTACCACAAAATGCCCTACAGACGTGGTTTATGGATTGTATCCCTTCAATTGGTAGACCCAGAAAACCTAGTCCCTATTTAGAGATGGTGATCTGAATGGCGTTGCTCAGAGAGTGGACGAGCCTCTGAGGACAGGATCTAACCCACAAGAGTGTAAAAAGTACAGTAGTGAGAAGAGAGGGTTTCATAGAACTGACGTCACAGTTGAGAATATGGTTGAACATCTCTAGTGAGAATACCTACAACAACAGCAATACCAGGATAGTGGATGGAAGCCAACAGAACTCATCAGCCACAGCAGCCATTCCTGACTCAAATACCTCCCTTTCCGCAGTCCAGATCAACATTAAGGTTACAGATGGTAGACCATAAGACAAGCCACCCAAAACTAATCCGTCGTGGTCTAACCTCTTAAGCGGGCAATGTAAGCAGCTCAACGGCAACCAGTTCGTGCTCAAAGAGGACCGGACTTACAGTACACAGGAAAACCATGACGCTTTTATTGAAGCCTGTACTGATTTAAGAGGCGAAGCTCTGGCAGACAGGGTATTCTCTATAAACCACGCCGCAGCACTTATGTACGGAAGCAGACTGCAGGCATTTTCCAAACCAGGTATTGATAAGCTTGTATGGAGCATGGTCATGGCGACTTCAGAAACTCACGCAAAACCGCACATGTCAATGACATAGTAAGCATCGACATGAAGGCGAGCTATCTGGTAAATTTCCAAGTTTTGGGTGAGGCACCGCCTAATCGATCGATTCGGTCATCTCAGAGCCAGGGGGACTCGCGCTGTAATAAAGGACGGTTGCTTGTTCTATTTTATAGACACTTGGTTTCATCCAAATAGGCAAGTGGGCATTCAACCCCAAAATCCATCCGGTCATTCAAGCTTAACCCTTTACCTAACATGAAAAGAAAACGACACTTGCAAAACAAATTCTTGAATAACTCATTTTTTTCATTTTTTGTTTCAAAAACATAGGTTATGCCCCTCATTGGAACAACCTCGCCCTCATTGGAACAAACTCGACGAGCTCGTTCCAATGAGGGGTCATAACTTATGTTTTTGAGACAAAAAAATGACAAAAATGAATTGGCGATTTTTGAGAATACCGCTGGCCGGTTTTGGACGTTACGTTGGGTAAAGGGTTAAGGTTTGACTAAAACTCAAAGAGCAGGGATGGACCCTCGGGGATGGACCCTCGGGGATGGACCCTCGGGGATGGACCCTCCGGTTTGCGATGTTCGAAAACCTGAGCGAACTAGTCGTCACGAAGGCATCATAGTTTTCAAATAGCAGGTTGATGTATGGCTTCCCGAAGACAGAGACCAATGCTACATGTAGAGTCATCAAGAAGTTCACACATGGTGAAGAAACAGAGGTCAAGCGTCTTACCCACCGCCTGATCACAAATCGAGAGAACTCGAATATCTTCAGTAAAACACCTGCCAAGGAGGTACCCTCTCCGAAACCCTACAGATGTGCTCACGGCCTCATCTACACGTTATACATCAGCCGCAGTACACATGACTGAAGGCTGGTATGCTCAACTACGCCCATATCAACCTCTTTGGCATGCTGCAGCGTTTCGGGAAAGAAGATGCAGTTCGGGTGGCAACGGACAGTACATACGTCAAAAAGACTGAGCGCCATAAACTGGCCGATATCGAAGCTTATGTAACTAGAAAAAACCCGAGAAAATGTTTGTATAGATTGACTCTTTGCACTTGAATGCCCTCCCCCCTCCTATGGCTACATCCCAGCTCAATGGCGAGATAATGGGGAGACTCTACATGCCTCAGGCTAATGCCGCCTATCTTCCAAAGCAGGAGTACTGGTGGGGGAAGAAGACACCTCGCCAAGTACAGCCACAAGATATGACGATCCCCTTATGATCCGCCTGATTTTTTATCTAAACGGTGGTGGTAGAGAGAAGATGCCCATATCTATCGAGCTCTTCTGGATAAGATAAACTCTGGTGTTCATTCGGAAAAACGTCTTAGCTATGGGGATGCCGGGAAGTGGCAGGGACGTAGGTACTGGTGGCACAGGGTTCACGTGCCCCAAACGCTTTCAGGAAATGGCTGTCGAAGAGAGGCGGAGAGAGATAGACAGAGACTGAGACAGAGAGAGAGAGAGAGAGAGAGAGAGAGAGAGAGGCAGACATATAAAGAGAGAAAGAGAGAGAGAGAGAGCAGGAGAGACAGACAGACAGATTACGCAAACATTATATTTACCAATATATATTTTGCACCATACTGACATCAATGGGGGGGGGGGGGGGGGGGGGGTAGAGTGTTTGTGTGTGGAGATGGGTGCGGGTGAGCACTCACGACGAGATGACCTAAAACTTGTGTTTGATTCATTCGGATATGGTTTTGACTCTTGGCAGTTCAGGTCGATAACAATGCACACTTTTTGCTCCACAAGTTGTTAATTATGGGGTCAAAAAGTGTATTTATTATCAAAGTAGACCCAAACATAGCCTTGTGCATTGTTTTCCAGTTTATATATTTATTTATTAGGGTTTAACGGCACTTTAACAGCCAGGGTCATATCGTGTCGGCGACGGTTTTACGGTTGGAGGAAGCCGGAGTACCCAGAGAGAACTACGTGCACCTAGCAACATCTACCAGCAGCTGCCAGCTCTCCAACATCGTAACTCTGAATTCTGCACCGCGTACAGGCAGGGTTAGATTGGTTGAAGATATGCGCACCATCGACGTGCAGTACACCTTAGTACACGGCGTCATCGTGCCCGTGTAGGCAATCGGGGTTAAGTGCTTTGCCCAAGGACACAACGCGGGAGCGCGAATCGGTGGCTGAAACGGTCACCCATCCAACTACTAACCGCGCTCGACGTTGCTTAACTTCGGGGATCTGACGAGAACTGGTTATCGCCACGCCACCGCGTTCTCCTATTGTATTCCAACCATATCTACAAAGATACATGGGTCACCACTGATATACGTGGGTTAGTCCCAAACATAGCCTTGTGTACTGCAATCCTACCATGTCTAGAAAGATACATGGGCCACCACTGATATACGTAGGCTAATCCGAAACATGGAGTTGTGTATTGTATTCCAAACATGTCTACAAAGATACATGGCCTACCACTGATATACGTAGGTTGTTCTCAAACATGGCCTTGTGTATTGTATTTCTACCAGGTCTACAATAATACATGGGCAACCACTGATATACGTGTGTTAGTCCCAAACATAGACTTGTGTATTGTATTCCTACCATGTCTATAAAGATATATGGGCAACCACTGCTACACGTAGGTTAGTCCCAAACATGGCCTTGTGTATTGTTTTCCTACCATGTCTACAAAGATACACGGGCAACCACTGATAGACGTACGCTAGTCCCAAATATAGTCTTGTGTATTGTATTTCTACCATGTTACAAAGATGCATGGGCAACCACTGCTACACGTAGGTTAGTCCCAAGCATAGTCTTGTGTATTGTATTTCTACCATGTTACAAAGATACATGGGCTACCACTGATACACGTAGGTTAGTCCCAGACCTACCCTGCCTTGTGTATTGTATTCCTACCATGTTACAAAGATACGTGGCTCACCAGTGATATTTGTAGGTTAGTCTCAACCATAGCCTTGTGTATTGTATTCCTACCATGTTACAAAAACACATGGCTCACCATTGATATACGTTGGTTAGTCTCAACCATAGCCTTGTGTATTGTATTCTTACCAGGTCGACAAAGATACATGGGCCACCACTGATATACGTAGGTTAGTCCCAAGAATAGCCTTGTGTATTGTATTCCTACTAGGTCGACAAAGATACATGGGCCACCACTGATATACGTGTGTTACTCCCAAACATAGCCTTGTGTATTGTATTCCTACCAGGTCGACAAAGATACATGGGCCACCAATGATATATATCAATGTATGGGTGTCATTCTGTTACCAAGCCCTCTCTACCAAGTTCGAAATGTTTTCTACTTCCCTAAGCAGAGGTGCTAAGGCGCAGACGTACCACAGCTTCCTCAAGGGGCGTAGGCGGAAGAACTGGACGCCAGAGAGGATGGGCCAAAAGTATGTCTCCCATGTCATCATCTGCAATGAGGTCTGCACTGGCCCTAGACGAATCCTAGAAACATTCTTGGACTGGCTAGAGCGGAGGTTGTCATGTCATATATTGTGAGCAGTAGAGCTGAACGCCTGGCTTAGGGACCATGTGCATCACGATGAAGAGGTTGAGGTTGACTTCAGGGAGACGAACGAAGCTCTGAAACCCCTTAAGAGAGTTATCTGTCTCAAATCAGGATTCGGTGCTGGGAGATAACTAAAACTCTTCCAAGCTGTCTCTTATGAGGCCGGTTTGCAGAGCAAAGGCAGTCGGGCGGCCCGATCCCTGCCAGCTGCCACAATGTCCGAAATAAACCCAGGAGTTTCTCTTCCAAAGAACAAAGAACACTTTACAGACTCCAGTACCATTCAAAAGACAACAACAGTAGACAGAACATTCTGGTTACGATCCGCGGGCCCCATATCGGCGATGGGCGGGGTCAGGAAATCTTGGCCTTGAACGACGTTGCTGATGTGACTCTATCCCACGCCACTGTCACGGTCGGAAGAAGGCTATATGGTATGAAGTCACGCGTTGGTTACGCACTCATAGTTCACTCGATCAAACATGGGACTCAAAATCGAAGACACAGAAACGATCTGGATAATCGACCAATATTTTCCTGTAAAAACCCACGCAGAGGCCCATTTTGGAAATAATAGAGGGCAGACTCGCTTGGCTGCATCCCCTATCTTCCGAGCCCGTACACCCAGAGGGACCAGACAGGGTCAGTAGCACGGTGGCGCCAACTTTCCATCTCACCATGCTAGAAGCTGAAGTTACAGCCCAGAACAGTCAGTTCGGCTATTTGGCGAGTCTATAGGTGACAAGCATAGTCGTGTCCATTCCTAGATAACAAGGGCTTGCGCTTTTTCTGGTCATCGGGCCGCGCCTAGAAATCTGATAATTGGGACACGGTGTGGTAGGATGAAAGAGAGGCTCACCATGGGCAAGCTAGTCTGTAAAGGTTCAACCGCATGAATACAAAGCTGTTACGTCGCCACCCGGGCTGTGTGGGCGGTTGTTTGGCACCAGTATGCCTAGTAGATGAGGCTGCGTGGGCGGTTGTTTAGCCAGCAGTATGCCTGGTAGATGAGGTAGCGTAAGATGTTGTTTTGCCACCAGTATGCCTAGTAGATGAGGCTCTGTTAGCGGGCATTTAGCCGCCAGTAGGCCTAGTAAAAGAGGCTGTGAGAGGGGTTGTTTCGTCACCAGTATGCGTAGTAGATGAGGATGCATGAGGGATTGTTTGGCCATCAATATGCCCAGTGGGTGAGGCTGCTCGGGCGGTTGTTTGGCCACCTGTACAGTATGCCTGGTAGATGAGGATGTGCGAGTGGTTGTTTGGCAGTCAGTAAGCCTAGTAGATAAGGCTGAGTGAGCGGTTGCTTGGCCAGCAGTAAGCCTAGTAGACGAGGCTCCGTGAGTGGTTGTTTGGCCAACAGTATGCTCAGCAGATGAGGCGGCGTGGGCGGTTGTGTGACTACCAGTATGCTTACTAGTTCAGGCTGCGTGAGTGGTTGTTAGGCCACCAGCATATCTAATAGATAAAGCTACGTGAGTGGTTGTTTGGTCATCATTATGCCGAGTAGATGATGCTGCGTGGGCGATTATTTGGCCATCAGTATGCCTAGTAGATGAGGCTGGTTGTTTCGCCACCAGTATGCTTATTAGATAGGGCTGTTTGAGCGGTTGTTCGGCCACCGGCTTGTCTTGTAAATGAGGTTGTGTGGGCGGTCGTTTGTGCCACCAGTATTACTGGTAGCTGAGGCCGCATGGGAAGTTGTTTGGTCACAGTACACCTAGTAGATAAGGCTGCTTTGTTTGGCCACCATTATGCCTAGTAGATGAGGCTGCATGGGCGGTTGTTTGGCACCAGTATACCTGGGAGATAAGGCTGTGTTGTTTGGCCACCACTATGTCTAGTAGATAAGGCTGCGTTGTTTGGCCACCAACAGACCTAGTAGATGGGGTGCATGAGCGTTTGTTTGGCCACAAGTAGGCCTAGTAGATGAGGCTGTGTGAGTGGTTGTTTGTCCACCAGTCTGCCTAGTAGATGGGGCTGTGTGAGTGGGTGTTTGGCCACCAGTCTGCCTAGTAGATGGGGCTGTGTGAGCGGGTGTTTGGCCACCAGTCTGCCTAGTAGATGAGGGTATGTGAGTAGTTTGACAACCAGTCTGCCCAGTAGATGAGGGTATGTGAGTAGTTGTTTGGCCACCGGTCTGCCTAGCAGATGAGGGTATGTGAGTAGTTGTTTGGCCACCAGTCTGCCTAGTAGATGAGGTTGTGTGAGTTGTTGTTTGGCCCTCAGTAGATGAGGCAGCGTGACTGGTTGTTTAGCCCCCAGACTGCCTAGTAGATGAAGCTATGTGAGTAGTTGTTTGGCCACCAGTATGCCTGGTAGATGAGGCTGTCTGAGCGGTTGTTTGTCTCCCGTATGCCTAGTAGATAAGGATGCGTAAGATACTATCACAGAGTTGTTATTTTAAGGTCATTCTAAATTTTAAAAATAAGTAAACAATTCGAGTTATGTAGAATAAATGCAAGAAAGAAACTTTTTAATAATCAGTGTGAGTAAACTGGGTAAGCGCATTAATTTAATTAAGTTCGTATTCGGAAAGTGTTCTTTGTTCAGTCGCTGTCATGCAGGGACTGTATAAACAATGCATTCCAAATTAGAACTTATTGAAAAGTCAGTTCATGTCACTGCAAGTCATCAAAGCCGTCTTTTGTAAATTAGCACCTTTGCCCAAATAAAGTTTTTGATTGGTGATGCGCGCGCCTATATAAGACCCCTCGAGTTTACTTCAAGACAGACTCGCTAGGATGGAATAATCGTTAGTTCACGCGGTGTAGTAAAGAGTTAATGTATTTGTGTGGTTCCGGTAAGCCGTCATTTGGACGACAGGATTCCCGATCTGATGATTTGCATCGAGGGGAGACGCCGAAGAAGAATCGATGAGTATATGTAGTATTTAGTTTATAGTATTTAGTTGTGATAACACGTCGTAGTTACATAGTTATTAGTTAACAGTTTTAAGTGTATTAGTGAATCTGTGTTATTAGATGATCAGTTGTTATTATTGCGAGTTAGAAGCACTATTAGCAGGAATTATAGGTGATAAGATATTCTAAAGGGTGAAATTTAGTATTAAAGGTAATTCCCCATAATGTGGTAGGCGCAACAGGATAAATGCGCGCATGAGCGGTTGAGTGAGAGATTTCGTGATTTCTTGTCAGTAGTCGCAGCTTCGACCTTTCTCTACGAATATAAATTTGGGAAACAATTTAATTTTAGATAATATTTTAGTACTTGTTTTCGGTGGGATTCAGTGACTAGTCACAAAACTCATTTCAGTAGTGTTGAGATTATTTATTTAGGATTTGTTGGCTATTTGTAAATAAGAGTATAGAAGATTTATATATAAAAATTGTTGGGTTGTTAATAGTCTTTATCTTATAAATGAAGAAGCCCTGAGTACCCTAGGAATTGATGGAACCTCAGCCCCGCCAAGAAATTAGCCCATGCTAGGTCATTACCGTTGAAAGCAATTGATTAAAGCGCGGCGCTACTCTGTGGCTTGTGAATAAGCGATTGCGATTTACAAAAGTGAGCTAGTGAAAATCCCCTGTCCCCGGTAAAAGAGTATCGTAGGTCCCCAGCAAAGTTGATCAACCCCAGCCTTGGCCCTCCGTTGACAAGCGCCCTCTGGCAAATAAATATTCACTCTCTCCGAGACGTTGCCACGGCGGCGTTCCAGGGGACGGTAATTTCTATTTATCAGAAAGTGCTAACACCTGTGTAGACACCTGAGTGAGTGATTCCCCAGTGGAAGTAACGCGTGGTTCCACTTTGCAGGCGGACCGTTTGGTCATATTTGGTGGAGAATCCGAATTAGTTCATCTATTTAGCTTGAACCTTTCCCAGTACTCTCACTAGACTGACAATGGGTTCCACAGAAGCTTTCCGAGAGATGTTTGATTACATTCGTGAAATTAAGGAGAAAGTCATTCAGCAAAATGCAATTCGAGCTGCCCAGATCTCACGTAACTCTGACCCACATAAACACTGGAATGACTGTGGCCAGCGCCAACTACACACTGAAAGAGATTTCTCAAGACGTCGGGAGTATCGCCCGTTTATAGGTAAGAGGCGACAATTTCCCTTGTGCCATAGATGTGGAAGACATTACCATAACTCATCAACTTGTCCCGCTAGGAATTATAGATGTAACACGTGTAAGCGCATTGGCCATGTCAGTTCAACATGCAGATTTAATGCGATACCTGTACTAAGCACCTCAGTTAGTACGGAAATGGATGGAAATAAAGTCGACGTTAGGTTGGAAAATCTATATACTAGAATTCCTGCACTGGTTGATACGGGAGCCAGTCGCTCCTGTATATCAAAAGAAATCTTAGAGTCCGTTCGCTTGTGGGGCAAAATTGAAATTCTTCCTCCTAGTATTCAACTCATAGCGGGTGTAGACGGCAATTTACTGAAGGTTTTAGGAGAAACAAATTTACATTTATCCCTGGGTAGGCTAGATATGACTCAAACTTTTTTAATTTTGGAAAAAATGCCAGCACATATTATTTTAGGTATGGACTTTTTAACTGAAAACAAGGCTAATATTGACCTAGGTCAGAGAACTCTTATACTGCAGAATGGTATGACACACGCTCCAATAAACAATATCGAAGAACAACCTAATTGTGCAAATAATGTAACAGTGCTAGAGGACGTAACTTTGGAACCCCGAAGTGAGACTATTATACCGGTACGTGTGGGTTTTGATAGAATTACTTCGCGTGTAGGTATTATCGAACCGGATTCAAATTTAGTTAGTCACAAGAACATTTTGGCTGCACGTACGCTTGTAGAAGTGATTAACAATAGGGCTGTTTCTAAAGTTCTTAACCCCACCAATTCCTATGTTAGGCTCACATCTTCACAGGTTATCGGTTGTTTTTACCCCATCCGTCCTGATGATATTCTGCATTCAGTTGAAAAAAGCGATGTTAGTGCCAAAGCGACGGTGAATTACATTGGTCATGATGGTTCCAACAATTATGACAATTACTTTGCCGAAGCCGAGTCGCTTGGCATCGATTTATCCCACTCTGATTTATCAAGCCTACAGAAACAGGCACTTTTGGTGCTAATAGGTCAGAATAGGGATTGCTTCGCTAAGGATTTGTCCGAACTTGGAATGTCTCGCATATATAGCCATAAAATCGATACAGGTGATGCGGCCCCAGTGAGACGTCGGTTTTATAGGGCTTCACCGGCAATGAAGGAAGAGATTAGCAGACAAATTGACGAACTTGACGAACATGGCATTATTGAGCCTTCAGTCTCGGAATGGATGTCCCCTGTTGTTATGGTTAGGAAAAAAGACAATTCGTTTAGGTTCACTGTAGATTACAGGCAACTGAATGCCTTGACAAAACCCATTTCATTTCCTTTGCCCAGGTTGGAGGACGTTTTCGACACCCTTGGAAAATCAAGGTCTACGATATTCTCTTGTCTTGATATGTTCTCAGGATATTTCCAAATTGATTTAGACCAGGATTCCAGACACAAAACCGCTTTTGTCACCCACAGGGGAGTTCATCAATTTAAAAGACTTCCCATGGGCTTGATGAATAGCGCTTCAAGTTTCCAGTTGGTCATGGCTGAAGTCCTTCGAGATTTACAATGGCACTCATGTTTGTGTTACGTAGATGACCTCCTCGTGTTTTCTAGGTCTTTTGAGGAACACCTCCAGCACTTGTCACAATTGTTTGAGGCCTTGCGTAGAGCAAATCTAAAGTTGAAGCCTTCTAAGTGTGATTTCGCTGCAAAGGAAATACGCTATTTGGGGCACGTTCTTTCTAAAGATGGTATTTCTGTTGATACTTCGAAAACGGACGCTGTGTCCTCGTTCCCCCGTCCAAAAAACCTCAAAGATGTTCGTGCTTTCCTTGGTCTATGTAACTATTATCGACGTTTCGTGTTCAATTTTTCGAAAAAAGCAGCACCTCTCAATAATCTTCTCAAAAAGAATGTACCATTTCAGTGGGATGCAGAATGTGAGAAGTCCTTTAACACCATGAAAGAGGCCCTGACAAAACCTCCAATTTTGGCTTTCCCAGATTTTGATAAAGAATTTTTTCTATATACAGACGCGTCAGGATATTCAATAGGTTATATCTTAGGTCAGTTGGATGAAAATGGTAAGGAAGTGGTTGTCTCATATGGAGGCAGGTCTCTTTCTGAAGCAGAACAAAAATTTGGTATTTCAGAACGCGAATGTCTCGCAATAGTTGAAGGTATTAAACACTATCATGTTTATTTAGCGAATGGTAAGTTTACCGTAATCACCGATCATGTTGCTAATTCATATTTACGACACCTTAAACAATGTAGCGGCAGATTAGGCCGCTGGTCGCTAAAATTACAAGGGTATAATTTTGAAATCGTCCACAAAGCAGGTAGAAAGCATTTGAACGCGGATGCGCTATCGCGACGTGAATATCCACAAGTTACAAAGCCGACAGTAAGCGATAATGCTCAGGCCACCGTGATGGCCACAAACAACGTTAAAGAACACGCGGCGTCTCAAACACAAACCGAAGAGGTAATACAACAGTGTGACCCAATAGATTCTATTACGCGCGTCGCAGCCGTCTCCGAGGCTGACATTAAAAATAAACAAAGATCGGATCCGGACGTAAATGTTTTTATCGAATATATAGAAGACAGAATATTACCCGAAGACGATAAAGACGCTAGAAGAGTCATTTTGGAAGCAAATGACTACATTTTGGAAGATGGAATCCTGTATCATCTCTACTACCCAAAAGGTAAGGGCCATAGAATAGACCGTTTAATTAAACAGCTCGTGGTGCCACTCAGTTTGAGGAATGATGTGCTATTGTCATATCATGACTCACTGCTGGGTGGACACCAAGGTATTGATAGAACTTATCAGTCCATTCGATTCAAGTATTTTTGGCAACACTTATTTTCTGACATTCAATATTATGTAAAATCATGTCTCCAGTGTCAGAAAAACAAGGATGCGAGCCACCACCATCCAGCGCCTCTAAAACCGTTACCTGTCGAAGCGCCATTTAGCCGTCTCCATATTGACATTTTAGGACCCCTCAAGACCTCTCCGAATGGATATAAATATATTTTGTTAATTGTTGATGCTTTCACAAAATGGCCCGAGGCATTCCCCTTAAAAACAATGGAAGCATCGGAAATAGCTAAAATTCTATATTCAGAAATTATTTGTAGGTACGGGGCCCCCAAAACACTATTGTCAGACAGAGGACAAAATTTCATGTCAAAACTTATCAAAGAACTTTGTAAACTTTTTCAGATCACGAAACTGGAGACAAGCAGTTACCATCCACAGACAAATGCCGCGTGTGAAAGGATGAACTCGACAATAACAAAAACACTTCGAATGTATTGCGATGCGAAACAAGAAAATTGGCCGGATCTTTTACCAAGTGTGCTGTTCGCGTATAGGGCAACACCGTGCACTGAGTCAACGCAGATGAGTCCTTTTCGTGTTTTATTCGGACAAGATTGCCAGTTACCGATAGATACGGAGCTTATCCCAACTAACAACATCGGAACCGAAGCGTATAAACATCTAGACGCCATACAGAAAGACTTCGAAGTCACCAGAGAAATAGTAAAACAAAATATTAAAGACGCCCAGCTTAAGTATAAACAACAGCATGACAAAAAGGCAAAGCCCCCAAGATTCTCGACAGGTGACAAAGTATGGTTATATAACAACAAAACCCCTGTTGGGCTTTCACGGAAGCTGTGCCAACGTTGGACAGGACCATACTATATCACGCACGACAGCAACCCAACATACACTGTCCGCAGATGTTCGGATGATAGACAACTCAAGACACCAGTACACGCGAACCGTCTCAAACCGTTCACCAACCCTAAGGATCGTCCGACCACAACACTCGAAGAGCAAACGGCTAAGGAAACAGGGGCTCCAGATACAGAACCCGATATCGCGTCGAATCCCCGCCCGGAAGATAAAAACCAGACTCCCGCAGACGAAGACACCGAGAAAAATGAAGAAGACACCTATTTTGTAGACAGGATCCTAGCGTGCAAGAAACTCCACGATCGGAAACATTATAAAATTAAGTGGCAGGGATCTAAAGAAACTACGTGGGAACCGAGAGAAAATGTACCGGAAGAGTTAATCCAAGAATTCCACATTTCAAAGACCGCAGAAGGAAAAAGAAGAAAAAGAAAACTGAAAACAAGCGTTAACACAATATCAGATTCCATCAGCATCCCAGACTTAGACGAGTGGGAGATATTGTGAGTACAAAACTAAGTGTTCAAAGCATTTGTTAACTTATTAAAAAAATAAATACATAAATAAAATAAAATAATATAAGTCCCGATATTTAATTTGTCAGTTAATAAATATGTAATTTACGGTTAGTATGAGTTTCTTGGTGGGTACCGCTTGACGGATACGCCACCACCTTGTTGGGTGAAGCGTTGTTTTTTTTTCCCTGATTTGATGTTGTCTCGTTATTATTACCCCGTAAAACTCGCGTTCTCTCGTGTACTCCGCGTATTCCGCTTACGCGTTCCACGGCACAATCGAAGCTGTGTAAAGAGGTTAGGAAAAAAAAGCATTTGCCAGTTGAAGGGTAACTGTCTGGCTTAAAAAAGTAATACAAGTTTCATTGGGTATTAAAGTTACAGGTGTTTAAAAGGCAAAATGAAAATTCAATAAGGATAGATATTAAAATTATGATAATACTTTAGAGGGGCCACCCGCAAGACGGACCCCTACCTTAAAATAATAATAATAATAATAATAATAATAATAATAATAATAATAATAATAATAATAACATTGTGTGATCTGAATGCAATCTTGCCACTTGCATTCAAATCGCGCAAAATATCCAACGGAGATCTGTGGCAAGGCTCTTCGCTTGGATATAAAGACTGGTTGATTAGTTCCTGATTGGTTATTTGTGATGTTTTTCAAAGTAGCTCTTTGTTTATTTTTTTTTTTTTCAAGTTGCTCCTTGTTTAATGAAATGTTTGTTCTCTTTTTTCTACAGGTTAACCAGAGCGCTGCGTCTAATTTGTTTCTTCTTCCAGGGCAACATTATAAAAGGTTTTTTTCAGAACGCGTAAACTCAATTTTTGTCTAGTTTATATTTTCAGGTTGCAAATGGAGATGGTAAAATGGTACTATACAGAGAACACAGACATCACAAACGAAGGACACACAACAGGAAACCAAATTATACACAACGACAAGCCTGAAGAGAAAGAGTAAACCCCAGGAATAACGCTACATCGAGATGAGGAAAAGAACTAGACCTAACAATAAATTAACAACAAACGGACATGAAGCACGCGGACAACAACTTTGGATCAGCACAGAAACTAAATTTGGAATTCATTCGGAAAAGGACTACGTGACATTCAACATTCATACTCAACGTCTAACGATTTTGGCGACACAATTCATTTATATGCATCGGACAGTATCGAATTATCAACATCAACATAGTATCACAAACGCGCTCGGACACTTTCAACCTCAATATATTCAATTACAAGGAAGAAAAGATCACAGAAGAAGAAACAAATAGACACTCCATTAGTTTTCAAAATTATTGTATTTTATCTTTCATGCATTCATTTCATTTTATCATGTTTTACCTTTTTCAAGTTTGCCAAATGAGATATTCGTCGAAAAAGCGGAGCTTTTTAATTTAGAGGGAGGCATATATCACAGAGTTGTTATTTTAAGGTCATTCTAAATTTTAAAAATAAGTAAACAATTCGAGTTATGTAGAATAAATGCAAGAAAGAAACTTTTTAATAATCAGTGTGAGTAAACTGGGTAAGCGCATTAATTTAATTAAGTTCGTATTCGGAAAGTGTTCTTTGTTCAGTCGCTGTCATGCAGGGACTGTATAAACAATGCATTCCAAATTAGAACTTATTGAAAAGTCAGTTCATGTCACTGCAAGTCATCAAAGCCGTCTTTTGTAAATTAGCACCTTTGCCCAAATAAAGTTTTTGATTGGTGATGCGCGCGCCTATATAAGACCCCTCGAGTTTACTTCAAGACAGACTCGCTAGGATGGAATAATCGTTAGTTCACGCGGTGTAGTAAAGAGTTAATGTATTTGTGTGGTTCCGGTAAGCCGTCATTTGGACGACAGGATTCCCGATCTGATGATTTGCATCGAGGGGAGACGCCGAAGAAGAATCGATGAGTATATGTAGTATTTAGTTTATAGTATTTAGTTGTGATAACACGTCGTAGTTACATAGTTATTAGTTAACAGTTTTAAGTGTATTAGTGAATCTGTGTTATTAGATGATCAGTTGTTATTATTGCGAGTTAGAAGCACTATTAGCAGGAATTATAGGTGATAAGATATTCTAAAGGGTGAAATTTAGTATTAAAGGTAATTCCCCATAATGTGGTAGGCGCAACAGGATAAATGCGCGCATGAGCGGTTGAGTGAGAGATTTCGTGATTTCTTGTCAGTAGTCGCAGCTTCGACCTTTCTCTACGAATATAAATTTGGGAAACAATTTAATTTTAGATAATATTTTAGTACTTGTTTTCGGTGGGATTCAGTGACTAGTCACAAAACTCATTTCAGTAGTGTTGAGATTATTTATTTAGGATTTGTTGGCTATTTGTAAATAAGAGTATAGAAGATTTATATATAAAAATTGTTGGGTTGTTAATAGTCTTTATCTTATAAATGAAGAAGCCCTGAGTACCCTAGGAATTGATGGAACCTCAGCCCCGCCAAGAAATTAGCCCATGCTAGGTCATTACCGTTGAAAGCAATTGATTAAAGCGCGGCGCTACTCTGTGGCTTGTGAATAAGCGATTGCGATTTACAAAAGTGAGCTAGTGAAAATCCCCTGTCCCCGGTAAAAGAGTATCGTAGGTCCCCAGCAAAGTTGATCAACCCCAGCCTTGGCCCTCCGTTGACAAGCGCCCTCTGGCAAATAAATATTCACTCTCTCCGAGACGTTGCCACGGCGGCGTTCCAGGGGACGGTAATTTCTATTTATCAGAAAGTGCTAACACCTGTGTAGACACCTGAGTGAGTGATTCCCCAGTGGAAGTAACGCGTGGTTCCACTTTGCAGGCGGACCGTTTGGTCATAATACACTGAATGGGTTACACGGATGTCGCCTCAGCTGTGAACATCGAAGTGGCACGTCTGAATGGTAAAATATCCTGTGACTACAACATGCTATTAATTTATTTATTGGTGCTTAATGACACATCAGCAGCTAATGGTATATCGTGACGATAAAACAGTAGAAAGTAAAGCAAGCCACTGTAAATTATAAAGTTAAATGATTGGTTAAAACTAGGAAATAAATACTGTAGAATGGCAAAGACAAGAGAAGTTTAAAATATAATGAGAGATGGTACTAGTGCACTGAATACGTTTTTAATTAATCTGATTGTTTGAGACCGGAAGTGTCTAGGTTAAAAGAATAAAAACAATTTTAAATTTATTAAAATGGTTGGTTACTTTAAAAAATGTTACAATTGTGCGCGGGTTCGTATGATAAAATAGATCTCTTAGAGACCCATAGTAAAATACTGCCCCCTAACATGATTAAAATCAGTGCAGTGTAAAAGGATGTGCTCCACTGACAATACCTGTTGGCAAAGAACACTCTCTGTTTGCATATTACCCTGACAAAAAGGAATGTGTAAGTCTTTTTTGACCAATACTACATTGTGTAAGAATTACATTTTATTACTTTCCAAAGCGTGATTTACTGGGATTTCCAGGTTTGATTATAAACGATAACTTCACAAGTGCATTATGCAATCAACAATTGCGTCATGTATCCGTGCGCGCAAACGAAGACGCATGCCGTGGATGTAATGGGAACGTCATTGTTTTGGTTTTTGGGGTTTGTTTTTTTTTGCTTTTTTTTAACCCTTTACAAAAAATAAAAAGCAGACGACACTTGCAAAAAAATTCTTGAATAACTAATTTTTTTCATTTTTTGTCTCAAAAACATAGGTTATGACCACCTCATTGGAATGAGCTCGACGAGCTCGTTCCAATGAGGGGTCATAACTTATGTTTTGAGACAAAAATAAAAAATAATGTAAATTAATTGGCGATTTTTGAGAATAGCGCTGGCCGGTTTTGGCCGTTACGTTAGGTAAAGGGTTAAATAATATAATTATCGTTAATAATGAAAAGTAATAAACAGAGTAATCGCTTGACTGGACTGGTTACGTGAAATAATTCATTCGAGGCGAGGGACTATATTGTAAAACACGTGTTTGTACAACATTCCTCACCTTTCATGAATTATTCACATAACCAGTCCAGTCAAGCGATTACTCTCTATATATTTTCTACAGACGGTTTATAGACGTATATTTATCATTTATTTTAGATCGAAAGCGATGCAGCTTGTTGTTTGTTTCCCCATCCCAACCTGCCTGCCACACAGATTTGATGACGTTACTGATATGTGTTTTAAAATCCCTGTAAGGAATTTTAAAATCTGTGATGGCCTGTACCGCTGCAGTGTCTGCCCTAGCGTTAACGGAGATAACAACATGTCCAGGTAACCAGAAAAACACGATATCATATTGGTCAGACATGAGAGTGTGCAACTTCCAAAAGTTCCAAAAGGAGAGAGTCCTTCAACCTGGGGTTGAGGAAAGCAAGCAAGGACGAAAGAGAGTCGGACGAAATAATTGACTTCCGGTCCTGTACATTCTTGCTTTGTTTAAGCGTTAGTTGTAAAGCTTTAAATTCGGCTGGGAAAACGGGACTTTTATTTGGTATTTTAATTTGAGGTGATCTGATCACCATTAACAATCGCTGATGATACTTTATCACCATCTTTAGATCCATCTGCACAGACCATGCCCTGTACTTAGATTTAATTTCGACATATTTTTGTATAATTAAACCATTTTTGTTCATGTATTTTCAGTCAAAACAATTGTCATTTCATAACAAAATGAACCGAACAAAAACGCATTTAGGCCCGCCCTAAACCACGCCCCCAATATCAATCTTAAAAATTACGTTGCACAGTGTCAGCGGAAAAGAACGCCTGCACGCTTACATTGTTTCAAAATGAAAAGTATATAATATTTATCTCATCACATTAAAAAGACTTTCAAAATAAAATTTAATAAACAATGGAATCCTTATCATACTTTTTATTCCGTGTTCTTTTTTTCTATACGCAAATGGTGATCGTCTGCATTCATCGTTTCACCCAAATCAAAAGTAAACAATGACTGGTCATAATAATTATGGGAATTTTGATTTTGGAGATCCGGATGGAATTTTTGGCAAGGAAAATGACATTCATATAGATGATTAAAGTTCAACCAACTTCATGTCATCTGGGTTTATATCGAACTCCACATTTACAAACTGTGTTTTCAATTTCCCAGGAAATGGTCAAAATCAGAATTGAATTTAACTCAGTGTTGCTTTGAATGACCGCACCTTCTCGTCAAGTAGAAAGGGAGATTGAAGTTCTGTTTGGGCGTAGCCTATGACACTCCTTTTAACTTACGCAATTCATTCGTCTATAAATTTTTTAATGTTTCAGTGAAATGTATCGTTATTTCAAACAGAATTTAGAAAAATGTGTCTTTTTTTATTCAGTTATCACTAGGAAATATGGTGCGACCTGGTTTTTATTTTAATTTCGCAAAGTAGAGAATGTTTAAATTTATTGCCCATCAGGTTTATTTATAAGGACTGGTTGTTTGTTTCTGTCTGTTTTTGAGTTATGAACCCCAAAAACCAAAGGCCAAACATAGAGTAAATGGGTTACGCCCATTCAGACAGTTTGGCCTTTGTTTTGGGGGTTCATAACCCAAGAAATGGAGAGAAACAAACGATCATTGCTTGTCTGAACTGCAAAGAATTTGTCTCTGAACTTTCTGTAAAAAGTAAGGTCCAAAATGACAGTAGATTTTGTTAGATGCCAAGGAGGAATATGTGGTTCACACTTCTCTTTTATCAAATCATATACAAGTGTGGCGGACTCCATATGGTGCTTAATTCTAATTCTCAATAGAGATATATGTTTCTGGTGTCAATTTGAAAATTCAACAATTTGAGGATCTGAGACACAACTGTCGGCAGGGTTTGATGGGTTGGCAAATAGTTTAGAAGCATATTAAAGTGATAGTTTAATCCTGCGCTTCTCCAGAGAGAATGCATCCAGCATAATTCTAATACCAATATTACGAATAGCATCAAGAGGTACGACTTTCTTGCCGAACCGTGAACCACCCAAACGTAATCAAATTTTGAGCTGACAAGTGATGTATACAGATGAAGAGATAAAATACTATGCTGAGAAACCTCAAATTCTTGTTCGTGGGGATGAGATAAATGTAGAGCTATTTATTTATTTATTTATTTATTTATTTATTTATTTATTTATTTATTTATTTATTTATTTATTTATTTATTTATTTATTTATTTATTGGGGTTTACCTAGACTTTCGATAGCTAGGGTAACCTCATGTCTGACAGTTTTACGGGTGGAGGAGTACCCGGAGAGAACCACCCGGCAACGACGAGAGACTGTCAGGCTCCCCAACATACTAGCTCCACACAAGTAGGATTAGCATTGGTTGAAGATAAGTGCACTATCGACGTGCAGTACGCCTTAGTACAAAACGCCATCGTGCCCCCACGTGGGCAATGGGGGTGAAGTGTCTTGCTCAAAAACACAACGCGATTGCCGCAGGTCGGATTCGAACCGAAGACCTCTCGGCTTGCACCCCTGCACCTCTACCTACTGCCCCACTGCGCCTCCAGACACATCATATTTAGCCAATTGTATATTCTTAAAGCTGGTAGAGTTATGTGTGTATTGTGGAAGCTGCTAAATATTAACTGCCCCGGATGATTACATTTTTTCTGATATGATCGATATGTGTGAAAAGGAACTTTTACCACACATTTCTTCCCAGTCAACCATACAAGCACCTTCCAAAGAGCCAACAGAATGTGGCAATATATATTTGATCTGTGTAAGCCATTAGAGTTCAATATTTAGATGAATAAGTTAGTTTTGTGTGCTAGTAGATGAGGTTGTATCTAACAATCATATAGATTTTGGTCTGAAAATCACGAGAAACGTTGCGTATCACATAATGTGTTCCGATCCCGTATCATATAGACGACTCATTCTGATTCCGAATCATATGGGCGACTCGTTTCCAGGAATGCAACGGACTGTCATAATAGGCGGATGAATACATTCTATGTGAGTTTCAGTGATCGACTCAGCTGATCGCTTACAAAACAAAACAAAATTCTTTAAATTAGCGACAGGACTATTAATAGCTAATCCCCCCCCCCCCCCCACACACACACACACACACACAATAAATAGAAATTGTACAATTAAATATTACACACTTCGTCTCTTGAGTTCCAATGTGTTCTATGTGCCTACTGGCACATAGAACACATTGGAACTCAGGGGACAAATTGTAAATTCAAGCGTAGCATCACAGGAAGTGACATTGAGAGTGAATAATTTTACAACGCAACTTTGAAAATTTGCGGTGAACGCGTTACTCATTGTTTGTTAAAGTGCATAACAATATTGTTCCATAAAATATGGAGATTTTGTAAAAATTTTCGAGCCCAACAGTATGTCCCAAAACTGATTTAATAAATTAAGATTTAATCTGTTTATCTGACAAAGTCGTTAGATAAATGAATTATCATGATAATGTGCATGTCCTGTGATTTTCTTCAGATTCTCGGTGGTGTCTGGAATGGGATCACAACTCGCCGGCAAAGCCGGCTCATTGTGATCCTATTCTGGGAACCACCTCGAATCTGATACAAATCACAGGACATGCACATTATCATGATAATCTGTATATACCACAGCAACTTACAGCCTTACAGTCCAACTTTCAGTAACGTCTTTTCGTAAATAGGAACGATGACTCTATCAAAACAAAATGAATGGTTCCATGGCCATATTTTACTCAGTCACTTAGACAGTTTTATGGTGAGTTTCGCATTTGATTATGTGGGCTTGTTGAGCACGTTAACCCAACGGGCCTAAAGATTTCTAATACTTTTTCATCCTGTGGTTTTACAGTTGTTTCTATACAAGTCTTGGCTGCCTACATAGGCCTACATCTTCCAAGGTGCTTTTGAATTAAACTGTAACTTTACGAGAAGACTGTTGGGGCGCATGCTATGTTACAATACAAAGTGAGTACATGCCTTAAATGGGTGCCTTAATGGTTCAGTGTGCATTCTATCAGCATCTTTCAGATGAACGTAATTTTCTTTTATGAATTTATTGTCTTTTTGTGAAAATGACAAAACCAAAATTAAAAAATATTTTAACATTTACAACTAACAAAATTCAAGTACCAACAGTTACCTTGATGATTTGAAAACACTCATAAATTCTTACTTTCACTCAATGGATGAGTTGTTTCCCTTGAACTTTGCAACTAGTCAGTGTACAAGAAATAGTCATCTTACCTCCATGGAAATCTTCTCCTTTACTGATTTCTGATGACCAAATTCCAAGCTAGCTTGAATATTTAAGTTTGAGTTAATCTTTTTGTCAGACAGGCATGTAGATAGACCAACAATTCCACAGAATTCATTTGAAATGCACGCATCAGACATAGTGTTTTCCAACTGCCATTTTAACTCAAACAGTTGTTGAACGAAAGATTGTGAATTTGGAAATTGTTTAAGTCGGCTAATTACAGATATCAAAGAGCTAATTATCTTCAGCTGATCTTGTTTATTTGTCTCCATGTTTAAATTAATAGATGTTTCTTTAGAACTTTTCTCAATACAGCAAATCCGTTTACTGACGAAAGTACATTCTTTTATAAGGTTGGATATGGTATTACTAAGATCTGTGTCATGGTAACCACGAATATCAAGAGACTTTATTCTCACTTTCATTCCAGCCTGCCAGGATTGGATTTCAACTATATTGGCATAAGAAGTGAGGCGTGGATCTCTACTTATTTGAAGTAAACAGCCACTTCCCAACTTGAACAGCAGTGCACTTAATTGAGGGATCACTCCAGTCATTTTTTTCCACATTATTTTTCTATAATTATTTTCTTCTAAAATCTTAAATATTTCAGAAGATGACAGTGCTGGGGTTTGGTGAACGCTTGTTTTGTAAAGCTGGAAAACGTTTTCATACCAGGTAGTTACTTTTACCAGTTTTAGAAGTATCGCTGAATGAGGTATAACTCCTTTTGCTGTTAAATCACTAATTGCATAAGATGTTAGAAAACCGAGTTGTTGTACGGACATCAAATAATGTTTCATGTGCTCAGAATAATTTGTCAAGTCTAGTACTGTTGGATGTTGTAACATCAGGATGGATTTCAGTGCTAGAAATATAGACTGTTGTTCGGTATGTAGTAATGCATTATATAAAGGTACTTGTTCCTTTGGTAGTAATGGTATAATGAGTGATATTTCTTGGTTAAGATCACTAACTATAGGCAATGTTTTTATCATAATCTGCCGTCTAAGTACCACTGATGAGGCAAGAGAATGCATTCGTTCTTTTTCCTCCATGCTCATTTGTCCATTGGGTGAGTTACTTGACAGAAAAGGTGCAGTTATCTCCCCCTGGTTTATAACTATGCTAGAAATTTTGAACACAAGCTTTGCGTCAGGCATTGCACCAGATTCTAAAATTGACAGTAATTTATCCTGTACAACAGACATTTCTCTCAACAATTCTCTAAAAGATACTGTTTCTGACATACTTTTGTTGGTAAGAAAATTCAATATAACATGGGCCTGCTTTTGTTCTATATCATGTGCATAACCAAATAATTCTGCATCCTCTCTCGGAAGAGATGATATCACGTTCTTTCTTTCAAAATCTTGTCGAATAGGAAGTTCCTCCAAAAATTGAATTAAAAGTTTTAACAAAGACACCTGTTGTGATTTTAGCTTACGCTTTATCCGAACACTTGAGCGAAATATTCTCTTGCCGACTGTGCTTACTCTCTTTATAATTGTTATCAGTTCATCATGCACTGATAGTTGTTTTCCAATTATATACTGCAAAACAGGAGCACCAAAAGCATCGTTCATTTCTCCCCGTTGTTGAATTAATTTAATAACATCACGACAAGCATTCGCTAAATTCTTTAAACTTGACAAACCATTTTTAGTAGCTATCTGACTTACAGTGAGAGAGTTTATTTGTTTGAACATATTTTCTATCAATATTTCACGCTGAAGCATTCCAATGAGGACCTCTTTGTCTGGAAGAGGAATTCGCAACAATTCATTTAAAACCTGCTCACTTCGAACAGATGTTTCAGCGAAATTTGTAAGATACGCAAACTGTCTAACATAATGCGATGAAAGAATTGTGACAAACTGCTCTATATCCTGTACAAGTAGCCGGTTTTCAAGTTCTTCTAAAACAGCTATTTGGTTTTCTGCTCGTGTAACTTCCTGTACGCTTTTAGTTGAATCTGGTAGTTCAATTTTAGCATCAAAGAACACCTAGAATGAATAAAAACAGGAAGCAACATTTAGGTAATTACATGTAATTTTTAGAACGTCTAAAATGTACCCTTTACCAAAAATAACGCACAGTGGTATTCACAAATCGTCGCCTGAGTGCTAGAATGCCCTATGTCCCCTATGGGACGATATATTATTTCCCCTATGGGACATAGGACATTCTACCACTCAGGCGACGAAATGTCGCATTCAGAATTTAATTTGTTTCCAAATGTTGCCCATAATCTCCTCATTACAACAAGCTCAATGCAGTGCGAGGCCATGCACTATATTTCTGAGGCAAAAAATGAAAATGATTTGTGATTCAGGAATTTTTTTTCGTACACAACTTGGATTGGGTGAATGTAAAGCGAGTATTTAAAGTTGATAAAAGTAAATGATGATAAAATATTTAAAATAAGAGCTCATGCGGAGTAGTGACATATATACAGCTATTTGACCTAGATATCTCACCAGACATGTGCAAATATCAGCAGGTAGATGAGGGAGAGTGAATTACATTTTCACTTCACTTCATTGCAGTGAAATGTAATGAAATAAGAATGAAGGACATACAGCAACACTGAGCTTCACATTTGGTTGTAAGAATTCTGGAGTAGGTTTATACAAATGATACTTTCGGGTGCGCTTTCAACATCTCTTCTACCTCCCAAGGGTAATAGATTTTTTGATTAGATGGTCTTGTGAAGTTTGAATTTTTCGGCTTCGACTGGCTTCACATGTGGCACGAACCATGATACCTTGCTTAGAGACACAATTTCCTCATCTACTCTGGTCGCTCTCACGATGGCATCATTATCTCCACTATGCGCTGATGTTAAGTTGTGTTTGAATCCGTATACTGTACTCTAATCTCCTGCGAATACGAATGTGTGTTTTAAAGGTACCCTGAAAGAAAGCGTCCCTTTGGGAGCCGAGGTTTGAACGATGTATTTCTGTCTCACACTTTGCACCCTCGTTTTTGATACTCGGTCTGGGGTGGAATCTTTCACTGATTGAGTCCTCTAGATTTGGAAAAATCATTGGGGTATTTCAAGAGTCCCAACATCATCGTGACTTGACCAGGATGAAATATTGTTTCTGTCTCTCGATCAGACAGTAGATATTTCATATTACCAAATGGATGCATTATACTGTTATTGGCTAGAGCGAGTATGTCGTCGTCGGCATAATTGCTACCATCCACTTTCATCAAGCATCAACGTACCACGATATACAGTACAGGGAGAGTGGATTGTAACCAAATCGCCCGGGGAGTGGAGTTATCACCCAAAGTATCACTTTCAAATTCTGTACATGTGGACAAAAAACATAAACAATGTTTCAGCCAATGGACCTCCGGGTATAACCCGGCGGTCCATTGGCTGGAACTTTGCTTGTGCTTGTTACGCTTTGCAACAAATTTGCAATTATTGCTTGGGTGGAATCTCCACTCTGCAGGTGATTCAGTCACAATACACTGAGCACGTACTGTAACTTACGCTAGGATGAATGAATAGATCTTATGTTTTGATATATATTCGTATCTCTCCAGCATTATTGAGATTGGTTCCCGTCATAGATTTATTATATTCGTGTACTTCGTATTTTTCGGTACCTTCGTCTTTTACTATACCTTCCATTTTGTCCTACATAATGCTTTTATTTTATTTTTTTATTTATTTTTTTATTATTTTTCCTTTCTTTCTTATATATATATATATATATATGTGACACGAGCAAAAATATTTTTTTCTTTACTTTAAAAAACAGTATTTTGTAAATGTTCATAAAACTTTCTCTTCACCGTCCAGTACCTCTGTTTTGTAAGTGACAGGATCGGTGTAAAATGATCTATGATGAAGATGTTTTTGGTCCATCTTGGAGTGTAACTCCTTCCAAAATGTTCTTTCCATTTTTAAATTCACTTGATCGCCCACGGCAAATTACGGTGGTTTTCGTATCGTCATAAATCGCGTAGGATAGTGATTCCTACAGACTTTCATTTCATTTTGTGGCTCGCTAGCTTGAAAATGCTGTTCGTAACAGCAGAAAGTGCTCACAGCATGCATGCACCCACACACCCTCGAAAGATAATAGCAATCCATGGTTATAGCCTACTACGCCATGGTGTCTTTTACATTTCGATTTTGCAGATCCTTTTTAAGAAAAGGTTATTGATGCTGTCGAAATGGCCTGAGGTTATCGAAACAACTTCTGAGTAAACCACAGAAAATATGACAAATTTATTTGCTATTCATGGGTTGCCACAGGAAATTGTGACTGATAATGGGCCACAATTCAATTCGGATGAATTTAAAGGGTTTATTTTGAGCAATAACATAAAACATATTAAAGTGCATCGTAGTTCAAATGGTGTGGCTGAGCGTTTCATGCTTACTTTAAAATTAGGGTGAAATATTTGGAAACTGAGTCTGTGTCCTTCAGTCAGAAGCATACAAGGTGTTTTACTATCCTACCGTACAACACCACATCCAACAACCAAGAGCCCTCCTTGTAAATTCTTAACTCTTTGAACCCTGGTGGTACCTTCCATGTCAGTTCATATGCAGCAATTAGAAGAGTCCATATTCATTATTTGGGGGTAGACCAATCAATATTTTCAACGTGCAGCCCTAAGGCTGCACGTTGAAAATAATGATTGGTCTACCCCACCCTTAACTCAGTAGGCATCCTATTTAATGAAAGTATAACGTGCCATGTCTCTGGGCCGGTAAAGTGGCCTCTGGTGTTCAAAGGGTTAATGAAACGTCGTTTGCGGACTCAAATAGATTTGTTGAAGCCCAATGTGGCTGACACAATTTCTAAACAAACTTCAAAGAATAAGTTAAAGTCAGGAAGACGAGATATTGGTCTTGGGGACTCTGTATTAGTGACAGAGTTTCGTACATGGAAACCTCGTTGGAGTAGAGGCGTTATATTAAAACAACTGTGACGTGTAACACAGGTTGATGGTAATGTATGGAAGTGACACATTGATCAGGTAATTAGTTTAAACGGACCGACTAGCCCAGATCTTCTACTAGGGTGGGCTCCTAATGATCGCGATGCAATTGTGGGAAATCCAAAACTTAATGATTCCACTGGATTGGCAGGGATGAACACTCCTGATATTGTTGCATGTTCCACTGGAGAGTCAACGGCAGATATAACTGTGGCTGACAGTGTAACATGTACCACTAGGCGGAGCATGGGACTTAATGACAACAGTGGCAGTATATCGACGGAATTACCAGGCGTCGAGCGTGTTGAAAAAAAGTCTTCAGGGAAGGGGAGAAGAGCTGTTGAGAAAAATCAATATATATAACTTAAGAAAAAATATTAAAAAGCCTTAGAGATATCTTTGAATTTTTCCCTATCTTTATGTTCATGCTTAGAACGTCCTTAGGTCTTTTTCATCAAGTGGAAGAGAAATGTTAGATATTGGAGAGTTAGTTTTAGAGTTAGTTCCCTTGAGCTTCATTAATATTCGTGTTCATCTTTTTAGGTTTTTGAATAATCATGAATAGAGCAGATGGCGAAAATAAACTTGATTACTTGACAATTGTAAGTTCTCTAAATCCACTACCATCCATTATACTTTATAGAGAATACATAACAAAGAGAACACCAACCCCTCGGCATCCTGAATGCCATAACGATCATAATGATAGGAGACAGAAAGCGAGTAAAAGTTACAAATAGAAACCAGTGTTGAAACCAATATGGGATGAAAATAATGCATTCGTCCGATCAGTCCTCAAAGAGGGAATGGCTGCCCATGGTGTAATATCATGATCATTCCTTGCGAACCTAATGCACTAGTACAAAGACTGGAGCTCTTGATGGCCAGTAGAGGGTAATATGGGAGTGAGATATGAGATAGTAAGTATATACGATGAATTGTTTAGTCAAAAGTTCGTAAATAAAAACTGGTATAAAACTGTCATGAGTGCGATATAAAAGAATAGTGAGTAAAACAAAACTAATTATAAGTAAATAATTGAACAAAAATTAAAAATCCTATAAAAATTTTAGCTATAAAGAACAGAGGATTTAATATATCTTATGTCTGCTGCGGATGTGGGATGAGGGATTTTATGATGTAATTTTTAATGAGATTCTTCACAGGCGATGCGGCGAAACAGATCGGTGTACGATGGTGAAGGTTGGAAAAAACCACGACTGACGTCGGTAAGAAAGTCGCGATCAAATCCGCTAACAAGATCGCGACCAAAGCTGGCAAGAAAACTGTTGATTTAGTTCACTAGTTGATATACTGTCTGAATAGCAAAACTGATAAGAACTCGCCAAGAAATTAAATAGACCGGATATGAATGTCATTAAAAAAGTAACATGAAAAATTAAAAAAAGAATCATAGTCCAAAAACATAAAAAACATGTTAAAAAATATAAAAATCTTAGTTCAAAAAAGAAAAAAAAAATCTCAGTTTACAGAAAAACGAATCTGTTGATGAATCTTGTGGCTCGAGTGGTTGGATTACGGTAGCTTTTTCGTGTTCAGCAAGAGTCTCTTTCAATCAGAATACAAATTATTGTGAAAAGCTCTCAACCAGAAATTGAGATAGTTGAGTTTTACACTTTTCACGCTAAATTTGGTTGCGTTTCGTATTGGAGACGTGTGTCTTTTAAGATTCTCGTCACGTGAGGAGCAAATTTATTCAACGTAGAATGTTCGCTGACGAATTCGAAATCTCACGTGGGAGGCGTGGTGGAATGTGGATTGATAGATTTTTCGTGCACGGAGATTTTTGTTGCATCTTTGATTGAAAAGGGGAAAATAATACTCCAGCCAAGCTGAAGAAAGATTAAAAGATAAAAGTTCGAATAATTTATTCCAAATTATATAAAGATAATAATATCTCTTTCGTTGGGGATATTTATTCTTAGATGTTAAAAAAAATTTTTTTTAAATCTTATTTTCTTTTCCCATACATATATAAAAACACAGAATAAAAAATAATTTAATAACTAATTAATTAAAAAAATATATATAAGGCATAAAATAAAAAAAAATTTAATTTGTTTTTACATTTAACCCTTTACCCAATATAACGGCCAAAACAGGCCAGCGCTATTCTCAAACATCGCCAATTAATTTTCATTATTTTTTTCATTTCTTGTCTCAAAAACAAAGGTTATGACCCCACGTTCAGCTCGTTCCAATGAGGGGCCGTAACCTATTTTTTGAGACAAAAAATGAAAAAAAAATAGTTTTTGAAGCGTCTTGAACTCAGTCAAACATGATATTATGGCTTAAACGCTTACGCCTATAAAACGAAAATTTTTGTTTCTCTGGCATTTTTTCTCAATCTTGGGACGAGCAAAAAAGGCTTTCTTTCCTCCCATAAAGCAAAACTGGCAATAGCTGGGGATTGTGCAGAAATTCAACTTTCTGTACTCTGATGTTGACAAACAAATGTTTTCAGAAGCCAAAATTTCTAATAATGCACATGGGAATTCTACCTGCCATATCTTGTTTTAATGGATCTGAGTGAGCTCTATCAAGCAAGATGTAATTGACTAAATTGCATTACTACTTAACGTTCAAACTGTAGCATTTAAGAGATTTCTATTAAATTACCAGAGTGCTACAGGTTAAAATTTAATTTTCACTCCAGGAAATCATTAAATTCAATAACTCGCCCCCGAGTTCCAGTAGGCACATAGAACACATTGGAACTCGGGGGACGAACTGTCATATGTCTCAGATTTTATATTATGTTTTAATGTCCAGTTTTTAAAAGAATTAAGTTCAGTCGGAGTAGATGTATAACTGATATATATCAGCTAAACAAACAAATTAAGTTCAGTCGGAGTAGATGTATAACTGATATATATCAGCTAAACAAACAAATTAAGTTCAGTCGGAGTAGATGTATAACTGATATATATCAGCTAAATAAACAAACCTTTTGGCTGGTTAAAAATAAACCAGGTAAAAAAAATTATGAGGCAAAATTTCTATAATGGGGAAGATGCCAGAGAAAACGATAGACTTTTATTGGAAACGCAGAGGCTAGAAACGTCTACACAGCAATTGCATCTCTTAGAAATTACCAACAATTTTTCAATGCAACAAGCCATTTGTAATAAAAGATCAAACATAATTAAATATCAAAATAGTTTTTTTTTAAAATAAAGAGTAAAACTTTTCTTACTTCAAATGGTCTTGATTTACTACTGAAAGATGGTGTAGTCGCCATGAACTTAGCTAGAAAATGCTGAACATGTGCTTGTTCCTGTGTTAATAAAACTTCAAGCTGGCTCCTTCCTTCTGCTTGTGCACTTTCAATTATTATTAATAAAAGCAGCCCAACTGATCGTGAGTTAAAATCTTTTGAAAGCTTAAAACTGGCAGCAATGTCATTAATATAGACATCAGAAGTATTTATGCTGTAAAATGCATCTGATGATTTGTGATAATACGCACGTTCCACTTTTTCAAGTTTGGAATCCACTTGATCACCACTGAGCTTTGTTTCTGTAGATTGTGGTATAAATTTGTCTGCTAGCTGTGCTTCAATATGTACTCGTTTCATCTTCTCAGACACAAATTTTATTGTCCCAGAGATTTGTTGTTTGCCACACAGAGGAAGAAATGGTACATACGCTAAATCTTTACGTGATGTATATTGACCCTCAATATCCAAAGACAGCCCTTGATAGATGTTCCCAATTCTGAATGAGATCTGAAACACAAACCATTTAAATGCAAAATAAATTAAGTGTGCACAAAAGACCTAGTACATGTATAAAACAAGAGGCCGAAGTGATCACCCGCATCAAGAAGGACATTCAATTAGGTCAGAGGTAGGAAGCAAACATAGAAATAAAAGGGTATAAGTGTTAAGGGAACAAATAGACGGAAGATAAAAGTCAGTGACACATTTTACATGTGAACCTATTGCGACCACTATCACCAAAAATATAATATTCTGAATAGTATTGCTTATTCTAAAAAAACACACACAAGCCCGTGCCAGTCTTCGTCTGAGGCCATCCACAGCACTTTCGTCGTACTGTAGCCAGCGCGTTCCACACTTTCATGCTGCTGCCGAAAGGAAGATGAACCAAGTAATCATGAGGACTTCATCTAAAATGCTAGATTCCAGCCATCGTTTTTTGACGGTGTGCAATGGTCTAGTGGTTTAGACGCTGAACTCCTGATTGCCAGGCGGTGTTGCCGAGGGTTCGAATTCCGGCGGGGGATCAGAAACCAACATTCGAAATTCCTCTAAAACATGATTGTGTCATTTGAAAAAACACACACAAGCCCGTGCCAGTCTTCGTCATCCACAGCACTTTCGTCGTACTGTAGCCAGCGCGTTCCACACTTTCATGCTGCTGCCGAAAGGAAGATGAACCAAGTAATCATGAGGACTTTTTTGTGTCATTTGAAAAAACACACACACACACAACACCCCAACTGGTTACAAGTTACGGTTAAATTTGGATGAAGACTCTTGTGTGAGAAATGGAGCGAAATGACAATCAACAAAGATATGATTAAGAGGATTTTGTTGACAAATTTGGGGCTTTTTGGGTGTGTATTCTTACACACGCACAAACAGATAGAAAAATAAATGAACACGGAACATTTGGTTGAACGAAAATATGTTTTCTTTCAAATGTCGAAAGATGTTGCTTAGTGGATCTGAAGAAAAATATATTTGAAGAATATTCCTCATATTGCACTAAGTTAAGATTTGGGATCCTTACAGAGCCCAAATGTGAACCCAGGAACTGGATATGAACAAAACTAAATCTGCTGAATCAAATATCAAAAGGATCTAGATCTAAAGAAGAATTTAGAAAAAAACATTAGTCCCTGGATGTGAAACTATAAACACATAGAAATTACTCAGGGTTGTAAACCTGGACCATAGGCTGTAAAAATGTTTACTCTTTTTCAGAGTTCTGGAGGATGGCAGTCTAAGAGTCTATGCCATCTCCTTGTAATAAGGTTTATTGGGTATGTTACAATAATGCGTTTAACACACAACCTCTTGTTGTTTGTTGTACTACTGCCTGAACCGTTCCAAAACAGAAAAACGTAAAAAAAGAGTGACAAAAATTTACGTGAGGATTAATCTTCAAGCTTCGAATAGGCCAACAGAATAGATCGACTCGGGCATGGCCGTGCTTCGTTGGATGACTTTTGGAAATTCACTTTGCCATTTCAAAATAATCTCGTCTGTTATAAAGCCATAGCGTAAACATTTCCCAAGTTTTGAAATCAAAAGAGTATCACGCACCCTTTCTAACACTGAAAAAAATCCATGCAAAGTTATGGGGTCAGTATTATTAAACGTTTGGCCCAGAATCATTAAAAGTTTGGCTCAGTATCATTAAAAGTTTGTCACAGTATTATAAAAAGTTTGGCTCAGTTTCATAAAAAGTTTGGCTCAGTATCATTAAAAGTTTGGCCTATCATTAAAAGTGCTCAGAATCATTAACAGTTTGTCTCAGTATCATTAAAAGTAGTTTGGCTCTTTATCATTAAAAGTTTGGTTCAGTATCATTAAATGTTTGGCTCAGTGTTTAGCTGTGTGTCATTAAAAGTTTGGTTCAGTATCATTAAACATATGGTCAGTGTTTAGCTGAGTGTCATTAAAAGTTTGGTCCATTATCATTAAAAGTTTGGCTTAGTACCATTAAAGGTTTGGCTCAGTATCATTAAAAGTATGGGTCAGTGTTAGGCTGAGCATCACTAAAGGTTTGGATCAGTATCATTAAAAGTACGGGCCAGTGTTTAGCTGCGTGTCATTAAAAGTTTGGTCCAGTATCATTAAAAGTTTGGCTCAGCATCATTAAAGGTTTGGCTTAGTATCATTAAAAGTATGGGGCAGTGTTTAGCTAAGTATCATTAAAGGTTTGGCTCAGTATCATTAAAAGTATGGGTCAGTGTTTAGCTGAGTGTCAATAAAAGTTTGGTCCATTATCATTAAAAGTTTGGCTCAGTATCATTAAAAGTTTAGCTCCGTATCATTAAACGTATGGGTCAGTGTTTAGCTGAGTGTCATTAAAAGTTTGGCTCAGTATCATTAAAAGTTTAGCGCCGTATCATTAAAAGTATGCGTCAGTGCTCGGTTGAGTGTCATTAAAAGTTTGGCTCAGTATCATTAAAAGTATGGGTCGGTGCTCAGCTGAGTGTCATTAAAAGTTTGGCTCAGTATCATTATAGCTATGGGTCAGTGTTTAGCTGATTGTCATTAAAAGTTTGGCTCATTATCATTAAAATTTGGCTCAGTACCATTAAAGATTTGGCTCAGTATCATTAAAAGTATGGGACAGTGTTTAGCTGAGTCCCATTAAAAGTTTGGCTCATTATCATTGAAATTTTGGATCAGTATCATTAAAAGTTTAGCTCCGTATCATTAAACGTATGGGTCAGTGTTTAGCTGAGTGTCATTAAAAGTTTGGCTCAGTATCATTAAAAGTTTAGCGCCGTATCATTAAAAGTATGCGGCAGTGCTCGGTTGAGTGTCATTAAAAGTTTGGCTCAGTATCATTAAAAGTATGTGTCGGTGCTCAGCTGAGTGTCATTAAAAGTTTGGCTCAGTATCATTATAGCTATGGGTCAGTGTTTAGCTGAGTGTCATTAAAGGTTTGGCTCAGTGTTATTAAAAGTATGTGTCGGTGTTTAGTTGAGTGTCATTAAAAGTGTGTCCCATTATCATTAAAAGTTTGGCTCAGTATCATTAAAGGTTTGGTTCAGTGTGATTACAAGTATGGCTCAGTGTTTATCTGAGTGTCATTAAAGGTTTGGCTCAGTATCATTAAAAGTATGGGTCAGTGTTTAGCTTAGTGTCTTTAAAAGTTTGGCTCATTATCATTACAATTTTGCTCAGTATCATTAAAGATTTGGCTCAGTATCATTAAAAGCACGGGTCAGTGTTTAGCTGAGTGTCATTAAAAGTTTGGCTCATTATCATTAAAATTTGGTTCAGTAACATTAAAGATTTGGCTCAGTATCATTAAAAGTATGGGACAGTGTTTAGCTGAGTCCCATTAAAAGTTTGGCTCATTATCATTGAAATTTTGGATCAGTATCATTAAAAGTTTAGCCCCGTATCATTAAACGTATGGGTCAGTGTTTAGCTGAGTGTCATTAAAAGTTTGGCTCAGTATCATTATAGGTATGGGTCAGTGTTTAGCTGGGTGTCATTAAAAGTTTGGCTCAGTATCATTAAAAGTTTGGTTCAGTATCACACAAAGAGGTGGGGGTAGTGCCTTGATGATATGGACATCATATCTCCAGAAACCTTGGTCAAATTTGTCTCTTCCACTTCTTGTTTAGAATCCTGCATTCTATTATATATCCCATTGTCAGTTTCGTGCAACAAAATTTAATTCTGACGTATTCTGCATCTTCTTGTTTCATTGCATCCTAGCGTGAAAGTTTCATTATCTATCATTAAATCAGAATGACAGATGCACTTTTGAGGACACTTTCGCAGCTCTCTGTGAAATTTGGGCTAAGACACTTCATCATAATGTTGGATGAAAAAATGTATATCACAAAGGGTGGGGGAAGTTGTGGTCGGATTTTGAAAATTCTTTGAACTCCTTGTTGTGTGTTCAGGAGACCAATTTGTAGCTTTGTTCGCTGAAATTTTATTTTAGATTTCTTGCACCTTATGACGTCATAGTGTAAACGTTTCGATCAAAATAAGAGGTGCACTTATTTGGACACTGCAGCAACTATCTGTTAAATTCTAGCAAAAGAAAATTCATAGTTGTGGGCGAAATGTGTATCGAAAAGGTTGGCGGTGGCACCATGGCGTCACGCTTCAGAAAGTTGTGCTCGGATTTTGAAGGTTTTTAAAACTCCTTGTTTGGGACCAAAAAATCTGTCAAACTGCAAATGTCAAGCTTTGTGTGCTAAAAACTGTTTTTGTCGTTGTCTGCACCTTATTGGTTCATGGCATCTTTGTTGGAAAGTTTCGCTTCCTATACCAATTAACCCTTTACCTAACATGAAAAGCAGACGACACTTGCAAAAAAAATTCTTGAATAACTAATTTTTTTCATTTTTTGTCTCAAAAACATAGGTTATGACCCCTCGTTGGAACGAGCTCGAAGAGCTCGTTCCAACGAGGGGTCATAACCTATGTTTTTGAGACAAAAAATGAAAATATTTTGAAAATTAATTGGCGATATTTGGGAATAGCGCTGGCCGGTTTTGGCCGTTACGTTGGGTAAAGGGTTAACTTGTGGTGCACCATCTGGACAATAGTCCAAATACCTGTAACATTTTGGCATTACAGGACTCATAGAAAGATGTCGTGGTAGCTCACTGACATTACATTTCCGAATGTTTGGTGTTACGGACAGCTGATCACTTTTGGGAATTCACGTGGCAAAGTAAGCCGTATTTTAGTACAAAAATGACATCACGACATACAATTTTTTAATACAACTTGAAAGAACCAATAAGTGAAGTGTATTTTCGATTTGTCTGAAAAATGGTGTGAACGTCAAAGTTTTAGAGGGCACATAGCAGAAAATGTAAATTTGACGAGGCAAAGCCTTAGATCATGAGAGAACACGTCACATCCTTTAACGGTTTCGAAAGCTCCAACAATTTAAGGGAAGTTTTGTATGTATTGAGGAGCTTGGAACAGCGCAAGAATTCGGCTGATTTTCGTTTTGACTTCATAATGTCGGATATAACGCCAATTCAGCCTCGTTTTAACGTTGGAGCCCGTTTCGAAAAAAATGAATATGGGACAATTTAGAGGAAGCAGAAGTCAACGGAATGCCAAACTTATGATAGAGACGGGAACAGAAACATTCCAAATAGAGTGGAGAAGAAAGAAAAAAAGAAAAGAAACAAAATTCAAGTATTAAATTTCGACTATGTTAAAAGACATAAAACTGGGGAGCCGTGTTCCGTTTACATTACACATCCCAGGCATTATTTGTCTTTGCTCAGTTTTAAAAGATCCAACCATTGAACTCCAAAATAGACAATTTTTCAATAAATATAGACATTTGAGGACTACAGATCAAGTAATCCACCAACACTAACCCCTTTATACGTTACGCACCTGTAATGGAGATTTCCAATTCTTCCATTAGCTATAAAGAAATTACAGTGCTCACACAATGTTTTGGATTACGAAACTGATGAACGCAAACATATTATCACCCTGGAAACCCTTATTTTAGATGACTTCGAACAATATGGAACAGACAAAATTTGGTATCTACACAAAGAGGCATTAACAAAAATCGAGGAGTACATAAACTGTTTTTTTTTGGAAAAACGTCCTCACATACTGGTCGTTATTGGATAACAAATCATCTACAGACTCTGAAGAAATTCGTTCTCAATCAATTTTCTATAACAGAAGTATCAGAATTAATAATAAACTTCTTTTCAATCAGACTTGGTGTGATAAAGGTGTATTCTTTTTAAATGACCTCTTGGGTGAAAGAGGAGGATTCCTAACGTTTGAGGCCTTTTCCACAAAATACGATATCAAAACACCGTTCACTGTCTTCCAGGGGATAAAGAAGCCGGTTACAAGAATGTGGCGGAAAAAAAATTGAAAGGGGAAAAAATCCGATTGTGGTCTGCATCCACTAATAGAGAAACTAAAAGAAACGAAAACGGTCAACAAAAGACTTTATCTATTATTTCTGCAAAAGGCTATTTCCGATCCAATTGATTCCCAGGAAAAATGGAAGAGCGTTTGCATTATTGATCTCACACAGGAGGATTGAAGGTATACAAAATGGAAGGAGCGTTTACATATTGATCTCATACAGGAGGATTGGAGATATACAGGGGCGTTTACATACTGATCTCACTCAGGAGGATTGGAGATATGCAGGAGCGTTTGCATACTGATCTCACACAGGAGGATTGGAGATATACAAAATGGAAGGAGCGTTTGCATTACTGATCTCACACAGGAGGATTGGAGATATACAAAATGGAAGGAGCGTTTGCATTACTGATCTCACACAGGAGTACTGGAGATATACAAAATGGAAGGAGCGTTTGCATTACTGATCTCACACAGGGGGATTGGAGATATACAAAATGGAAGGAGCGTTTGCATACTGATCTCACACAGGAGGATAGGAGATATACAAAATGGAAGGAGCGTTTGCATACTGATCTCACACAGGAGGATTGGAGATATACAGGGGCGTTTATATACTGATTTCACACAGGAGGATTGGAGATATACAAAAGCCCTTTCATAATCACAGACGATACTTATCTCCAAACCCTACAATATAAAATTCTAAGCGGCGTTCTATATACAAATTCCGTCTTTTTAAATATAAATTGTCTGAAACTGAACTGTGTACATTTTGCTTCAACACCAAAGAAACGATGTCACATTTGTTCTTTGAACGTCCCATGGGAAAATCAGTCTTATTACAACTCGCCGAAAAATTGAAGGAACAATGAGATGTTCTATTAACACTGACACCACACTTTATTCTTATCGGCTATAATAATAATAATAATAATAATAATAATAATAATAATAATAATAATAATAATAATAATAATAATAACGCCTTGTGGTCACAAGAAAATGAACTTTCTCTTCTAGTTCTTCTGTACAAAACGTTCATTTATTCCTGCAGGGTGAGAAGGTGTCATTCCTACTTTCATGGTCTAATTGAAGTTCTGTGTCGAAACTGTGAATTGGAATTATACTTCCACACATGTATTTCCCCAAAAATCACAATTAATTCACACAAGATGGGAACTTCTCAAAGCACTGCTTTATCCTCCTACTTCAGATAATGTGTCAGCAACCAGACAATAGACCTTCTCTTTTAATTTTTGTAGTCCACATAAAGTAAAGCTTCTCTTGCGACAATATTCTTTCAATGTGTTACCACCAGGAACTGTTATTAGGTTGTTATTCCTGTTTCTTAAATAACCAAAAATAATAACCATGGCTAGATCCCAGATATGTGAGGGAAATACAGCTTTATACATGAAGACCTTTTTATGTAATCATGTAATTATATATTTGTTGTATACTATTTGTGTGTCTGTATGTAATTACGTATTTGTACATGTACAGTACTTCATTTGCATAAAACAATTGAAAACAAATTATTCAAACAACCACTGATGTCGACGCGCCCTTTTATATACCACACCCACCCCCATCCCTCACCAGATACAATCTCAAATCTGGAATCTTATAAATAGACAATGCCCGACTGCCGAGAAAAAATTGATGATGAGATATTGCATTATCCAGATTGCCAATTACAGATTTTTAATGATAAATTAAAGACTCACGAGCTTGGATCATAAAAAGTTGGCTCAATTTTACCTTTTTATTCAATAACTCGAAACTTCCTAAATAACAAAAAATATATCTGTTTTAAATTACAGAAAGAGTGAAAAATGTATCTAATACTAAATTTGATCTTATTTTAAACTATCCTGTAAAGGCTAACTTTAATGAGGGATTAAACTGTAAAGGCTAACTTTAATGAGGGATTAAACTGTAAAGGCTAACTTTAATGAGGAATTATACTGTAAAGGCTAATTTTAATGAGAATTATTCAATTTCTGCATTTTGTTTCCAGTAAATTAGTAAAGCAATCAGATTCATTTTATATCAAGCAAATTTTTTAAATCTTTTGGTTAAGAAGACCTGACCTGGCATAACAGCTGACACGTTTTACAGGAAAAGAACAACTGACAAGATTGAGGTGGTCTTCAAAATCACGCTTGAACTATAATTTATCAGTTTTAATTTGCATAATTATGCCCTTACAGCAGAAATTAATTTTTTGAAATATTCAATACAATATATTGACATGGATATTGTCAAGCCTGGAATAAGCAGACTGTCTTCTGTACAAAGAAGCATAGCAGGGAAGCATTACCTCAATCTGAATCACGGTCTCAGGCCTCACAAGGCCAGCGCCAGGCGTGGGCTATGTCCCCTGACAGCAAGTTCTTACACTGGATATACTGAAGACTAAAATTTTTTAAAGTGGTTGATTTGTTAAATCGAATTAAATTTATCATCCAAATAACAAATTTTCAAAGTCGAAAGAATGGAAAGAGGGCCATAACTCAACCTGAAATTTGTCAGATCGAGCCCAAATTCGAACTTGACCTGCGTATTCTTGAGACAAACCTAATAACACAATTTGCTGTTGATTCAATAATTTAAACTGAACTTATCATACGGACACCAAATTTGCAAAGTTGCGAAATTGGGCTGAAAAGCGTCGAAAGGGGGACATAAGTACACAAATATTATCGGATTCAGACGATATTCAGAGTTCACCTAATCATTGGGGTAAGGGACATATACACCAAATTTTGTTTTGATTCGATGACTCACACTTTAGATATCTCTCTGGACGGACGGACGCATGCACGCACGCACGCACGCACGCACGCACGCACGCACGCACGCACGCACGCAGCTGATTACAATAGTCCTCTGACAAAATGTCAGGGGACCAAACGAACAAGGTACCCAAAGGATAAATAGGGGGCTACTAGCCCAATGTATGGGATAACATCAGCAAATTTACCCACCGGAGATCTCATTCTGCAAATGACAGATTGCTTATTTCCAGGCTAGGATATTATAGTAATTTAATAGAAAAAACAAACATTCTTACTGGTACATGATCTGCTTCATTGACAACAGACACTTCCTTATTGTAGAACAATGGATTTCTACACCTGGAAATCCTTATAAATGTTGAAGGTATAATATGCATGCGAATAACAGGTTCCTGAAGATAAAAAAAATAAAAGCATAAAAATTTATTCTTTCATTATCACAACATAAATTACTTGTACAGTAAAAATGTTAAATATTTTTCCAGTGAATTAATTACATCAGTCCTGTGTTACACAAAAATCACCTCAATACTATTTCTCGTTTTTAATTATTATTTCCAAAACATTATTTATGTCACCCTACTGGAATGAGCTATTGGAGTTTGCTGTAATGAAAGGGGGAAGCGATGTTTTGGAAGCAAAGGAACGAAAGTTTGATAATTTGGAAAAACTTCAAATGTTGTTTGATAAATGGTTAAGCACAAAGCCTTTTCTTGGTCAAAATATTTAAATGAACAGAATGTTGTACTATTCATTATCTTAACCACGTGTATTCTAATAATAATAAATACATTTTACTCGTTTATGTAGTGAAAAAACAGTAAACGATGCCTCAATGGGTGCGAAAGGGAATTGTGAATTGTCTGACCGGTTTCATTCTAAATTTGAATATTATCAACATATTTTAGTTTTATCAATACACGTGCAATATTACAACATACTTTAGGTTTATCAATACACGTGGAATATTACCACATATTTTAGTTTTATCAATTCACGTACAATATTACAACATATTTTAGTTTTATCAATACAAATGCAATATTGCAACATATTTTAGTTTTATCAATACACATGGAATATTATCAATATATTCTAGTTTTATCAATACCCGTGGAATATTACCACATATTTTAGTTTTATCAATTCACGTACAATATTACAACATATTTTAGTTTTATCAATACAAATGCAATATTACCACATATTTTAGTTTTATCAATACACATGGAATATTATCAATATATTTTAGTTTTATCAATACACGTGCAATATTACAACATATTTTAGTTTTATCAATACACATGGAATATTATCAATATATTTTAGTTTTATCAATACCCGTAGAATATTACCACATATTTTAGTTTTATCAATACGTGTGGAATGTTACAACACATTTTAGTTTTATCAACACACGTGGACTATTATCAACATATTTTAGTTATATCAATACACATGGAATATTACAACACATTTTAGTTTTATCAACACACATGGACTATTATCGACATATTTTAGTTTTATCAATACACATGGAATATTATCCACAAATTTTAGTTTCATCAACACAAGTGGAATATTATCAACATATTTTAGTTTTATCAATGCACGTGGAATATTATCAACATATTTTAGTTTTATCAATACACGTGGAATATTATCAACATATTTTAGTTTTATCAATACACGTGGAATATTACAACATATTTTAGTTTCATCAATACATGTGGAATATCACAACATATTTTAGTTTTATCAATACACGTGGAATATTATCAACATATTTTAGTTTTATCAAAACAAGTGGAATATTACAACACATTTTAGTTTTATCAACACACATGGACTATTATCGACATATTTTAGTTTTATCAATACACATGGAATATTATTGACATATTTTAGTTTTATCAATACACATGGAATATTATCCACATATTTTAGCTTTATCAACACATATGGACCATTATCGACATATTTTAGTTTTATCAATACACGTGGAATATTACAACATATTTTACTTTCATCAATACATGTGGAATATCACAACATATTTTAGTTTTATCAATACACGTGGAATATTATCAACATATTTTAGTTTTATCAAAACAAGTGGAATATTATCAACATATTTTAGTTTTATCAATGCACGTGGACTATTACAACATATTTTAGTTCAACAAAGACAATTTAAGATGTTGGAACGTTGATATGATCTTACTAGATTTTATTATTGGTTTTTATGTCATGTGTGATGTGAAAGCTGATACTCTGTGATTACAGTCGCGGCCTAACAGACTTCATGACATCAAACGTCACCGATGGGAAGAGATACCACGTTGATTGATCAGTCAACATTTTGAGGGGGTGGGGTGGGAAATACTGGCCTTCTATGTTGTTTGTTGGCTGTATAGCAGTCCAGAAGAATAGATATTAGTGAAGCCAGTCCATGGGACAGAAACATCCCTTCTTACAGAAACTCAGATAAAAGACAAAAAGCTATATGAGACAGAAGCATTTCTTCTTACAGATACCCAGATAAAAGTCACAAACCTTTATAAGACAGAAGAAAGATTTCTTATTACAGAAACTCGGATAAAAGACACAAAACTTTATAAGGCAGAAACATTATTTCGCACAGATAGAAAACACAAACCTTTACCGACAGAACCATGCCTTCTTACAGACACTCAGACAAAACACACAAACCTTTATAAGACTGAACTATTCCTTCTTACAGATACTCAAACAAAAGACACATTCCTTTATAAGGCAGAACCATTCGTTCTTACAGATATTCAGACAAAAGACATATTCCTTTATAAGACTGAACTATTCCTTCTTACAGATACTCAGACAAAAGACACAAACCTATATAAAGCAGAATTATTCAATCTTACAGATACTCAGACAAACGACACATTCCTTTATAAGTCTGAACTATTCCTTCTTACAGATACTCAGACAGAAAACATAGACCTTTGTAAGACCGAACCATTCCTTCTCATGGATACTCAGACAAAAGACACGTTCCTTTATAAGACAAAATCATTCCTTCTCATAGATACTCAGACAAAATACATAAACCTTTATAAGACTAAGCCATTCCATCTTACAGAATGTCAGAGAAAAGATACAAACGTTTATAAGACAAAACCATTCATTCTTACAGATAATCAGACAATACACGCAAATCTTTATAAGACTTAACTATTACTTCTTTCAGATACACATACAAAAGACACAGACGTTCATAGGACAGAACCATTCATTCATAAAGATACTCAGACAAATGACACATTACTTTATAAAACTGAACTATACCTTCTAGCAGATACTCAGTCGAAAGACACGGTCCTTTATAAGACAGACCCATTCATTCTACCAGATATTTAGACAATAGACACAAACGTTTATACGACTGAACTATTCCTTCCTACAGATACTCAGACAAAAGGCACAGACCTTTATAGGACAGAACCATTCATTCTTACAGATACTCGGACAGACGAAAGTCACATTCCTTTATATGACTGAACTATTCCTTCCTACAGATACTCAGACAAAGGACAGATTTCTTTATGAGTCTGAACTATTAATTCCTACAGATCCTCAGACAAAAGTCACATTACTTCATAAGACTGGCACTGTTCCTTCTTAGATACTCAGACAAAAGACACAAACATTTATAAGCCAGAACCATTCATTCTTACAGATGCTCAGACAAGAGACACAAACCTTTATAAGCCAGAACTATTTATCCTGACTCATACTCAAACAGAAGATACAGACTTTTATAAGGCAGAATCATTCCTTCTCATAGATACTCAGAAAAAAGATACAAACCTTTATAAGACTGAACTATTTCTTCTTACATATACTCAGACAGAAAACACAGACCTTTATAAGACAGAATCATAGATCCTCAGACAAAATACACAAACCTTTATAAAAAAGATCCATTCCGTCTTACAGATACTTAGAGAAAAGACACAAATCTTTATAAGACAGAACCATTCATTCTTACAGATACTCAGACAAAAGACACATTCCTTTTTCAGACAGAATTATTCCTCCTCATATATCCTCAGACAAAATACACAAACCTTTATAAGAAAGAGCCATTCCGTCTTACAGATACTTAGAGAAAAGACACAAATCTTTATATAAGACAGAACCATTCATTATTACAGATACTCAAACAAACGACACATTCCTTTCAGAGTCCTAACTATTCATTGCTACAGATACTCAGACAAAAGTCACATTACTTTATAAGACTGAAATATACCGTCTAACAGACACCCAGTCGCAAGACACAGATCGTTATAAGACTGACCTATTCATTCTTACAGAGAGACAGACAGAAAACACAGACCTTTATAAGGCAGAACCATTCCTTGTCATAGATACTCAAAGTAAAGACACATTCTTTTATAAGACTGAACTGTTCCTTCTTATAGACACCCAGACACAAAACACAGACCCTTATAAGACAGAACCATTCCTTCTCACAGTTACTCAGACAAAAGACACAAACGTTGTAGAACAAAACAATTTTTTTGTTTTTTCAGATACTCAGACAAGAGACACATTCCCTTATACGAATGAACTACTCCTTCTTACAGATACTCAGACAAAAGACTCATTCCTTTATAACACAGAATCATCCCTTCTCATAGATACTCAGACAAAGACACAAACCTTTATAAGACTGTACCATTCCTTCTTGCAGATACTCAGACAAAAGACACATTCCTTTGTAAGACAGAATCACTTCTTCTCATAGGTGCTCAGACAAAGACACGTTCCTTTACAAGACTGAACTATTTCTTCTTACAGATATTCAGACAGAAAACAAAAACCTTTATAAGACACAACCATTCATTCTTACACATTCTTAGACAAACACATATGCCTTTATAAGACGGAACTATTCCTTCTTGCAGGTACTCAGTCAAAAGACACAAACCTTTATAGGACAGAACCATTCATTCTTACAGATACTCAGACAAAAGACACACTCCTTTATAAGACTGAGCTATTATTTCTTATAGATACTCAGACAAAACACACAAACCTTTATTACAGAGAACCATTCATTCTTACAGATACTCAGAAAAGGCACATTCCTTTTTTAGACAGAACCATTCCTTCTCACAGTTACTCAGACAAAAGACACAAACGTTGTAGGATAGAACTATTTTTATTCTTTCAGATACTCAGACAAAAGACACATTCCCTTATACGAATGAACTACTCCTTCTTACAGATACTCAGACAAACGACTCATGCCTTTATAGGCAGAATCATTCCTTCTCATAGATCCTCAGACAAAATACACAAACCTTTTTAAGAAAGAGCCATTCTGTCTTACAGATACTTAGAGAAAAGACACAAATCTTTATAAGACAGAACCATTCATTCTTACCAATACTCAGACAAAAGACACATTCATTTATAAGATTGAACTATTCCTTCTTACAAATACCCAGACAAAACACACATTCCTTTATAAGACAGAACCATTCCTTCTTACAGACCCTAAGACAAAAGACAAAAACCTTTATAAGACAGATCCATTTATTCTTACAGATTCTGAGACAAAACACACATTCCTTTATAACACAGAATCATACCTTCTTGCAAATACTCCGACAAAAGACACATTCCTTTGTAAGACTGAACGATTCCTTCTGACAGATATTGAGACAAAAGGCACATTCCTTTATAAGATTGAACTATTCCTTCTTACAGATACTCAGACAAAAGACACATTCCTTTATCCAACAGAATCATTCTTTCTTTTAGACCCTCAGACAGAGACACATTCCATTATAAGAGAGAATCATTCCTTCTCATAGATACTCAGACAAAAGACAAAAACCTTTATAAGAATGAACTGTTCCTTCTTGTAGATACTCAGACAGAAAACATGGACCTTTATAAGATGGAATCATTCCTTCACATAGATACTCAGGCAAAAGACAAACCATTATAAGACTGAACTATTCCTTCTTACAGATACTCAGAGAAAAACACAGACCTTTATATGACAGAACCATTCATTCTTACAAATACACAGGCAAAAGACACTTACACCTTTAGAAGACAGAGCCATTCATTCTCACTGATACTCAGACAAAAGACACAATCCTTTATAACACAAAACCATTCATTCTTACAGATACTCAGATAAAAGTCACATTCCATTATAAGACAGAGTTTTTCCTTCTTACAGATACTCTGACAAAACACAAATTCCTTTAAAAGACTGAACTCTTCCACTTACTGATAATCAGACAAAACACGCATTCCTTAATAAGACTATTCCTTCTTACAGATACTCAGAGAAAAACACAGACCTTTATATGACAGAACCATTCATTCTTACAAATACACAGGCAAAAGACACTTAAACTTTTAGAAGACAGAGCCATTCATTCTCACTGATACTCAGACAAAAGACACAATCCTTTATAACACAAAACCATTCATTCTTACAGATACTCAGATAAAAGTCACATTCCATTATAAGACAGAGTTTTTCCTTCTTACAGATACTCTGACAAAACACAAATTCCTTTAAAAGACTGAACTCTTCCACTTACTGATAATCAGACAAAACACGCATTCCTTAATAAGACAGATTCATTCCTTCAGACAGACACTCAGACAGAAAACACATACCTTTACAACACAGTACCATTCATTCTTTTAGATACTCAGACAGAAAACACAGACCTTTATAAGACAGAACCATTCCTTCTCATAGATACTCAGACAGAAAACACAGACCTTTATAAGACAGAACCATTCCTTCTCATAGATACTCAGACAGAAAACACAGACCTTTATAAGACAGAACCATTCCTTCTCATAGATACTCGGACAGAAAACACAGACCTTTATAAGGCAGAACCATTCCTTCTCATAGATACTCAGACAGAAAACACAGACCTTTATAAGGCAGAACCATTCCTTCTCATAGATACTCAGACAGAAAACACAGACCTTTATAAGGCAGATCCATTCCTTCTCATAGATACTCAGACAGAAAACACAGACCTTTATAAGGCAGATCCATTCCTTCTCATAGATACTCAGACAGAAAACACAGACCTTTATAAGGCAGATCCATTCCTTCTCATAGATACTCAGACAGAAAACACAGACCTTTATAAGGCAGAACCATTCCTTCTCATAGATCCTCAGACAGAAAACACAGACCTTTATAAGGCAGAACCATTCCTTCTCATAGATACTCAGACAGAAAACACAGACCTTTATACGGCAGATCCATTCCTTCTCATAGATACTCAGACAGAAAACACAGACCTTTATAAGGCAGATCCATTCCTTCTCATAGATACTCAGACAGAAAACACAGACCTTTATAAGGCAGATCCATTCCTTCTCATAGATATTCAGACAGAAAACACAGACCTTTATAAGACAGAACCATTCCTTCTCATAGATACTCAGACAGAAAACACAGACCTTTATAAGACAGAACCATTCCTTCTCATAGATACTCAGACAGAAAACACAGACCTTTATAAGACAGAACCATTCCTTCTCATAGATACTCAGACAGAAAACACAGATCTTTATAAGGCAGATCCATTCCTTCTCATAGATACTCAGACAGAAAACACAGACCTTTATAAGGCAGATCCATTCCTTCTCATAGATACTCAGACAGACAACACAGACCTTTATAAGGCAGATCCATTCCTTCTCATAGATACTCAGACAGAAAACACAGACCTTTATAAGGCAGATCCATTCCTTCTCATAGATACTCAGACAGAAAACACAGACCTTTATAAGGCAGATCCATTCCTTCTCATAGATACTCAGACAGAAAACACAGACCTTTATAAGGCAGATCCATTCCTTCTCATAGATACTCAGACAGAAAACACAGACCTTTACAACACAAAACCATTCATTCTCGTAGATACTCAGACAGAAAACACAGACCTTTATAAGGCAGATCCATTCCTTCTCATAGATACTCAGACAGAAAACACAGACCTTTATAAGACAGAACCATTCCTTCTCATAGATACTCAGACAGAAAACACAGACCTTTATAAGGCAGAACCATTCCTTCTCATAGATACTCAGACAGAAAACACAGACCTTTATAAGGCAGAACCATTCCATCTCATAGATACTCAGACAGAAAACATAGACCTTTATAAGGCAGAACCATTCCTTCTCATAGATACTCAGACAGAAAACACAGACCTTTATAAGGCAGAACCATTCCTTCTCATAGATACTCAGACAGAAAACACAGACCTTTATAAGGCAGATCCATTCCTTCTCATAGATACTCAGACAAATGTACACACCTTTGTTACATAGAACCATTCATTCATACAGATTCTCAGACAAAAGACATTCCTTTACAAGACTTAACTATTCCTTCTTTCTGATAATCAGACAAAAGACATTCCTTTACAAGACTGAACTATTCCTTCTTTCAGATAATCAGACAAAAGACACATTACTTTACAAGACTTAACTATTCCTTCTTTCAGATAATCAGACAAAAGACATTACTTTACAAGACTTAACTATTCCTTCTTTCAGATAATCAGACAAAAGACATTACTTTACAAGACTTAACTATTCCTTCTTTCAGATAATCAGACAAAAGACATTACTTTACAAGACTTGACTGTTCCTTCTTTCTGATAATCAGACAAAAGACATTACTTTACAAGACTTAACTATTCCTTCTTTCAGATAATCAGACAAAAGAAACATTACTTTACAAGACTTAACTATTCCTTCTTTCAGATAATCAGACAAAAGACATTCCTTTACAAGACTTGACTGTTCCTTCTTTCTGATAATCAGACAAAAGACATTACTTTACAAGACTTAACTATTCCTTCTTTCTGATAATCAGACAAAAGACATTACTTTACAAGACTTGACTGTTCCTTCTTTCTGATAATCAGACAAAAGACATTACTTTACAAGACTTAACTATTCCTTCTTTCAGATAATCAGACAAAAGACATTACTTTACAAGACTTGACTGTTCCTTCTTTCTGATAATCAGACAAAAGACATTACTTTACAAGACTTAACTATTCCTTCTTTCTGATAATCAGACAAAAGACATTACTTTACAAGACTTGACTGTTCCTTCTTTCTGATAATCAGACAAAAGACATTACTTTACAAGACTTAACTATTCCTTCTTTCAGATAATCAGACAAAAGACATTACTTTACAAGACTTAACTGTTCCTTCTTTCTGATAATCAGACAAAAGACATTACTTTACAAGACTTGACTGTTCCTTCTTTCTGATAATCAGACAAAAGACATTACTTTACAAGACTGAACTATTCCTTCTTTCTGATAATCAGACAAAAGACATTACTTTACAAGACTTAACTATTCCTTCTTTCTGATAATCAGACAAAAAAGACATTCCTTTACAAGACTTAACTATTCCTTCTTTCTGATAATCAGACAAAAAAGACATTCCTTTACAAGACTTAACTATTCCTTCTTTCTGATAATCAGACAAAAAAGACATTCCTTTACAAGACTTAACTATTCCTTCTTTCTGATAATCAGACAAAAAAGACATTCCTTTACAAGACTTAACTATTCCTTCTTTCTGATAATCAGACAAAAAAGACATTACTTTACAAGACTTAACTATTCCTTCTTTCAGATAATCAGACAAAAGACATTCCTTTACAAGACTGAACTATTCCTTCTTTCAGATAATCAGACAAAAGACATTCCTTTACAAGACTTAACTATTCCTTCATTCAGATAATCAGACAAAAGACATTACTTTACAAGACTTAACTATTCCTTCTTTCTGATAATCAGACAAAAGACATTACTTTACAAGACTGAACTATTCCTTCATTCAGATAATCAGACAAAAGACATTCCTTTACAAGACTTAACTATTCCTTCTTTCAGATAATCAGACAAAAGACATTCCTTTACAAGACTTAACTATTCCTTCTTTCTGATAATCAGACAAAAGACATTACTTTACAAGACTTAACTATTCCTTCATTCAGATAATCAGACAAAAGACATTCCTTTACAAGACTTAACTATTCCTTCTTTCTGATAATCAGACAAAAGACATTACTTTACAAGACTTAACTATTCCTTCTTTCTGATAATCAGACAAAAGACATTACTTTTCAAGACTGAACTATTCCTTCATTCAGATAATCAGACAAAAGACATTACTTTACAAGACTTAACTATTCCTTCTTTCTGATAATCAGACAAAAGAGACATTACTTTACAAGACTTAACTATTCCTTCCTTCTGATAATCAGACAAAAGACATTACTTTACAAGACTTAACTATTCCTTCTTTCTGATAATCAGACAAAAGAGACATTACTTTACAAGACTTAACTATTCCTTCTTTCTGATAATCAGACAAAAGACATTACTTTACAAGACTGAACTATTCCTTCATTCAGATAATCAGACAAAAGACATTACTTTACAAGACTTAACTATTCCTTCTTTCTGATAATCAGACAAAAGACATTACTTTACAAGACTGAACTATTCCTTCATTCAGATAATCAGACAAAAGACATTCCTTTACAAGACTTAACTATTCCTTCTTTCTGATAATCAGACAAAAGACATTACTTTACAAGACTTAACTATTCCTTCTTTCTGATAATCAGACAAAAGACATTACTTTACAAGACTGAACTATTCCTTCATTCAGATAATCAGACAAAAGACATTACTTTACAAGACTTAACTATTCCTTCTTTCTGATAATCAGACAAAAGACATTCCTTTACAAGATTTAACTATTCCTTCATTCAGATAATCAGACAAAAGACATTCCTTTACAAGACTTAACTATTCCTTCTTTCTGATAATCAGACAAAAGACATTCCTTTACAAGACTTAACTATTCCTTCTTTCAGATAATCAGACAAAAGACATTCCTTTACAAGACTTAACTATTCCTTCATTCAGATAATCAGACAAAAGACATTACTTTACAAGACTTAACTATTCCTTCTTTCAGATAATCAGACAAAAGACATTCCTTTACAAGACTTAACTATTCCTTCATTCAGATAATCAGACAAAAGAGACATTACTTTACAAGACTTAACTATTCCTTCTTTCTGATAATCAGACAAAAGACATTACTTTACAAGACTTAACTATTCCTTCTTTCTGATAATCAGACAAAAGACATTCCTTTACAAGACTTAACTATTCCTTCTTTCAGATAATCAGACAAAAGACATTCCTTTACAAGACTTAACTATTCCTTCATTCAGATAATCAGACAAAAGACATTACTTTACAAGACTTAACTATTCCTTCTTTCTGATAATCAGACAAAAGACATTCCTTTACAAGACTTAACTATTCCTTCATTCAGATAATCAGACAAAAGACATTCCTTTACAAGACTTAACTATTCCTTCTTTCTGATAATCAGACAAAAGACATTACTTTACAAGACTTAACTATTCCTTCTTTCTGATAATCAGACAAAAGACATTCCTTTACAAGACTTAACTATTCCTTCTTTCAGATAATCAGACAAAAGACATTCCTTTACAAGACTTAACTATTCCTTCATTCAGATAATCAGACAAAAGACATTACTTTACAAGACTTAACTATTCCTTCTTTCAGATAATCAGACAAAAGACATTCCTTTACAAGACTTAACTATTCCTTCATTCAGATAATCAGACAAAAGAGACATTACTTTACAAGACTTAACTATTCCTTCTTTCTGATAATCAGACAAAAGACATTCCTTTACAAGACTTAACTATTCCTTCTTTCTGATAATCAGACAAAAGACATTCCTTTACAAGACTTAACTATTCCTTCTTTCAGATAATCAGACAAAAGACATTCCTTTACAAGACTTAACTATTCCTTCATTCAGATAATCAGACAAAAGACATTACTTTACAAGACTTAACTATTCCTTCTTTCAGATAATCAGACAAAAGACATTCCTTTACAAGACTTAACTATTCCTTCATTCAGATAATCAGACAAAAGAGACATTACTTTACAAGACTTAACTATTCCTTCTTTCTGATAATCAGACAAAAGACATTACTTTACAAGACTTAACTATTCCTTCTTTCTGATAATCAGACAAAAGACATTCCTTTACAAGACTTAACTATTCCTTCTTTCAGATAATCAGACAAAAGACATTCCTTTACAAGACTTAACTATTCCTTCATTCAGATAATCAGACAAAAGACATTACTTTACAAGACTTAACTATTCCTTCTTTCAGATAATCAGACAAAAGACATTCCTTTACAAGACTTAACTATTCCTTCTTTCTGATAATCAGACAAAAGACATTACTTTACAAGACTTAACTATTCCTTCTTTCAGATAATCAGACAAAAGACATTCCTTTACAAGACTTAACTATTCCTTCATTCAGATAATCAGACAAAAGACATTACTTTACAAGACTTAACTATTCCTTCTTTCAGATAATCAGACAAAAGACATTCCTTTACAAGACTTAACTATTCCTTCTTTCAGATAATCAGACAAAAGACATTCCTTTACAAGACTTAACTATTCCTTCATTCAGATAATCAGACAAAAGAGACATTACTTTACAAGACTTAACTATTCCTTCTTTCTGATAATCAGACAAAAGACATTACTTTACAAGACTTAACTATTCCTTCTTTCTGATAATCAGACAAAAGACATTCCTTTACAAGACTTAACTATTCCTTCTTTCAGATAATCAGACAAAAGACATTCCTTTACAAGACTTAACTATTCCTTCATTCAGATAATCAGACAAAAGACATTACTTTACAAGACTTAACTATTCCTTCTTTCAGATAATCAGACAAAAGATATTCCTTTACAAGACTTAACTATTCCTTCTTTCTGATAATCAGACAAAAGACATTACTTTACAAGACTTAACTATTCCTTCTTTCTGATAATCAGACAAAAGACATTACTTTACAAGACTTAACTATTCCTTCTTTCTGATAATCAGACAAAAGACATTCCTTTACAAGACTTAACTATTCCTTCTTTCTGATAATCAGACAAAAGACATTACTTTACAAGACTTAACTATTCCTTCTTTCTGATAATCAGACAAAAGACATTCCTTTACAAGACTTAACTATTCCTTCTTTCTGATAATCAGACAAAAGACATTACTTTACAAGACTTAACTATTCCTTCTTTCTGATAATCAGACAAAAGACATTACTTTACAAGACTTAACTATTCCTTCTTTCTGATAATCAGACAAAAGACATTACTTTACAAGACTGAACTATTCCTTCTTTCTGATAATCAGACAAAAGACATTACTTTACAAGACTTAACTATTCCTTCTTTCTGATAATCAGACAAAAGACATTCCTTTACAAGACTTAACTATTCCTTCTTTCTGATAATCAGACAAAAGACATTACTTTACAAGACTTAACTATTCCTTCTTTCTGATAATCAGACAAAAGACATTACTTTACAAGACTTAACTGTTCCTTCTTTCTGATAATCAGACAAAAGACACATTACTTTACAAGACTAAACTATTCCTTCTTTCAGATAATCAGACAAAAGACACATTACTTTATAAGACATAATCATTTTTTCTTACTGACACTCAACCAAAAGTCACACACCTTTATACGACTGAATTGTTCCTTCTTGCAGATACTCAGACCAAAGACACAGACTTTTATAACACTGCACTATTCCTTCTTACAGATACTCAGACAGAAAACATAGACCTTTACAAGACAGAATCATTCCTTCGCATAGATACTCTGCCAAAGGACAAACCTTTGTAAGATCTAACTATTCATTCTTACAGATTCTCAAACAAAAGACACATTCCTTTATAAAACTGAACTATTCCATCTTACAGATACTCAGACAAAAGACACATTCCTTTATAAGACTGAACTATTCCTTCTTACAGATACTCAGACAGAAAACACAGGCTTTTATAAGACATAATCATTCCTTCTCATAAACACTCAGACAAAAGACACAAATCTTTATAAGCCTAACCATTTCATCTTATAGATGGTCAGACAATAGACACCAACTTAGTTGGACAGAAGAATTCCTTCTAACTCAAACAAAAGGCACAAAATGTTATACGACAGAAGCATTCTTTCTTACTCAAACAAAAGACACCATCCTTTCTAAGACAGAAGAATTCCTTCTTACTCAGACAAAAGACAAAACCTTTATTCGACAGAAGAATTCCTTCTTACTCGGACAAAAGACACAAACCTTTATATGACAGAAACATTCTTCTTATAGATACTCACACCAAAAAGATAAACCTTTACACGAGAGAAGAACTCCCCCTTACTCAAAGAAAAGACACAAAAACGTGAAAAGACAGAAGCATTCCTTCTTACTCAGCAAAAATACACAGTCATTCAAGACAGAAACACTCTTTCTTCCTTTTTTTCTTTTTTAATTCAGATATACATACAGTACCATAAACAAGAAGCATTGTAGGCAGTCTATATGCCAATGCACAAATAATGTAAATAACAAAACAATTATATTAGAATGGAAAATATAACAACAAAACTTATATTACAACAGAAAATGTATAGATTCGTGTGTATTCTTTTCATCCAAGTTCAGTTTCTAATTTCCTTTTTCATCAAATCATATTATTACGGCATAGACACTTTACAGAGAGAATGGTAAAAATGTTTATGCATGCAAAAAAATAAAACGTCTCTGCTGTCGGTCAATTTGATGTTTTTGAGACAAAAAATGAAAAAAATAGTTTTTGCAAGTGCCGTCTGCTTTTCAGGTTAGGTAAAGGGTTAAAGATAGTTTGTATCCCCTCATCCTGCACTCATGAGTACACTTAGAGCCACTATCTCGTCAGATGGATTGTGATAGACTGAGTGCCCCAGAAGTATGATTTCTAATTTGAGTTCGATAAACATGTTACACCTGTTTCTATTTCGTTAGATGGATTGTGATGGACTGAATGCCCCAGAAGTATGAATTCTGGTTTGAGTTCGATAAACACGTTACACCTGTCTCCCAACTGCTCTCTAAACGCTAATAGCATTGATTTTCTGCATGAACATTCTAAAAACAAACGCAATGATGTCTCTCTTGTATTGCCACAGAATGCACATAGTTCTGTTTCTGACATCTTCCATTTGAAAAGTTTGGAGTTAGTAAATAAAATATTATGTAGTATATTATTTTGCAAACTCGTCAGATAAGTGTCATCTGTAGTGATGGAAAAACGCTTGTATATCAACTGCAAATCTTCCAATTATAGGTTGGTACCCAAACGTTGATTCCACTCTTCTTGGGTATGGGTAGGCGTCTTTGCAAACGACTGTAAAAACAATTAAATAAAATGTTTGATATAATTTCTGTGTGTTTTGACAATTTTTAAATTTTTCTGCAGTATGATATAGATTTTGTTTTAGTTTTTCAAGGATCGACCGCCAGGAGGTAGGAATATCCTTAATCAGTCAATGATACACAGTAAATTGTGTTATGAAAGTCTGGGAAAGGTTGAAAACTATTGTTTTCTATAAGAAGGTCATTGATACAGAATATTCCCTTCTCATGCCAATCTTTGTAAGAAAGTCATTGATACAGAATATTCCCTTCTCATGCCAATCTTTGGCAAAGAAAAGTGTTTACTGTCGATCTTTATATTTCTGTTATAAAGCAAATGTTCCGAAAAAATGTTTACCAGATTGGTACTGGGGTCATCGTCTATAATGGACCATGCATTTTTTTACATCTCTCCAAAAGGGGTTTGTATGTGTGCATACTTTTTATAGCCCTTCTTTGTGCATATACCAAATTGTGTAGCTTCCGAGTTGCTCAAAGTCATCTATAACTAGCGCTTTCCACAGGGCAAACACAATAGGGTCTATTAGTTTTTTTAATCCAGGTTATTTTTCAAGCATAGCTGTATGTTTTTATGCGTGGGAACTTTATCCCGCCATTCTCTGTTGTATTGATTATTTCTCATTTTATTTTGTCTCTTCTGTCGGATCTTAAGAAATTGTAAAAGATATTTTATTTGGTAATATCGTAAAACATCCATGAAAATTGGCAGAGGCAAGGATTTTATCACGGCATTTTCGCCAGAAATTTTTAAATGCCGAAAAGACCAATCATTGAGAAGCATTTTTTTTAAAATTGGCAGAGGCAAGGATTTTATCACGACATTTTCGCAAAAAAGTTTTAAATGCCGAAAAGACCAATCATTGAGAAGCATTTTAATCTTCTCAATTTTCCTGACATAATTATTTTGGGTGTAATTTTCAACATGCAGGTTATATTCTATTCGAAGACTCTTACAAGGTTCTCTATTGTTTCAGGTTACTTTTTGATTTGTCTGAATTTTTTTCCCACATTCCCTGTTTTGTCCAATCCATACAGTCAAAATTTACTTTTAGATCAGAAATACTTAAGAACATATTCACTGACTCTAGTGCATTATTTAATGAATCCTCATTGCCATGAAGAAAAGGTGTTGTAGCATCGGCATACTGGTTAATCATGTATTCGGACCCTTGTATTTCTATGACTTTGATATTGGGGTTGTTTTAACAAGAGCAGTGAGGACCACTGCACATAGAATGAAGAGATGCGGCGAGAGCGGGTCTACTTGCCTAACCCCTCTTTCTAGACTAAAACGTTCGGAACAATGTCCATTATTCAAGACACAGCTAAAATGTGTTTTATAAAATGTATGAAACCATTGAGTGATTGACGGACCAAACCCAAAGAATCTCAATGCATTTTCTATGAAAGAGCACTCCAAAGAGTTGAATGCTTTCTCAAAGTCTAAAAGGACTAAAATACCTGAAATACTCATATTTTCACAATTTTCTTTTAAGTCCAGTATTAATCTAGATGATTACCCTTCATAAAGTCCAGTTGAGTATCAGAGATTATTTTTTGTAAAACATCTTTGATATGCTTTGCGATTACCATTGAACCAATTTTAGTATCTACGAAATAGGATGTCAGTTTTTTAACGAAATATATAATTTGGATTCATTTGGCTTCACTAAGCAGCAAATTACTCTGGCTCTTTGAGTGTTGGAGAGTTCACCTGGGTCGTAACCATAGTTTAGAGAGTTAATCAAAGATTTTCCCATGTCTTTCCAAAAACACTTGTAAAATTCTACCGTGAATCCGTCCAAGCTACAACCCTTCTTTTCACTTAATGGATCTTTAAGGTATCAAGCGTCTGATTCCTCAAAAAAATTTAGATAGAGATTACTTTTTCAAAAAAACATTTCTTCAATGTCTTTTTTAGGACTTGTGGTGGGCAGTCGAGACTTAAAATGACTTTCATAAAAGTTCTTTTGTTCTAAAATTATTTCTTTTACCTTGTGTTTCAACTCCATCTCATTTTATAAGCTTGGGGATAATTTTGTTCTGTATAGTGTCTTTTCTCGAGGTTACAAAAATATTTCGTTGATTTTTCCTCTTCTACTTTTCATTCACATTTTGTTCGAAGAATAATACCCTTTATTTTTCTTTCTCAGATTTTATTTAATTCTGTATTCAGACTGTCCACTTTACTTGTCACAGACAGGTCACCACAGTCCACTAGTTTTATGTTCAATAATTTGAGTCTGTTTTTAATTTCAGCTTGCCTTTTGCTTGTTTTCTTTTCTAAAAAAGGGGAGTGTTCGATTGTTTTTCCCCGTGTCATAGCCTTCAACGTTTCCCAAAGTAACTGGTCGTTAATTGTGGGACTGTTATTATTATTATTATTATTATTATTATTATTATTATTATTATTATTATTATAGTACTGATTAATAGTTTCATCTTTTACAGATTTGACTTTATTTATATATTCCTGATCACTAAGGTGACTGTTATTATTATTATTATTATTATTATTATTATTATTATTATTATTATTATTATAGTACTGATTAATAGTTTCATCTATTACAGATTTGACTTTATTTATATATTCCTGATCACTAAGGTGACTGTTATTATTATTATTATTATTATTGTTATTATTATTATTATTATTATTATTATAGTACTGATTAATAGTTTCATCTATTACAGATTTGACTTTATTTATATATTCCTGATCACTAAGGTGACTGTTATTATTATTATTATTATTATTGTTATTATTATTATTATTATTATTATTATTATTATAGTACTGATTAATAGTTTCATCTATTACAGATTTGACTTTATTTATATATTCCTGATCACTAAGGTGACTGTTATTATTATTATTATTATTATTATTATTATTATTATTATTATTATTATTATTATTATTATTATTATAGTACTGATTAATAGTTTCATCTATTACAGATTTGACTTTATTTATATATTCCTGATCACTAAGGTGACTGTTATTATTATTATTATTATTATTATTATTATTATTATTATTATTATTATTATTATTATTATTATAGTACATATTAATAGTTTCATCTATTACAGATTTGACTTTATTTATATATTCCTGATCACTAAGGTGACTGTTATTAAACTTCCATATACCTTCACTCCTAACTTGAGTGACTATATTTAGTTGTAAACTAAATGTTTTTTTCTGTAAAACATCTCCAAATCTGAGGATATCAAGAAATAGTCTAATCTTGCGAACACTCCTTCTTACTCAAAAGACACAAACCTTTATAAGACACAAACATTGCCTCTTGCTTAGAAGACAAAAGACACAACCATTTATAATAGAGAAACATTCCTTCTTACTAAAATAAAAGACACAAACCTTCAGGACAGAGACATCCCTACTCTCTCAGCTAAAAGACACAACCCTTTATAAGATAAAAACATTCCTTCTTACTAAAACAGAAGACACAAACCCTTTATAAGATAAAAACATTCCTTCTTACTAAAACAGAAGACACACACGTTTTATAAGACAGGTACATTTAATATTTCTTCTTACTCCGAAGAAAGACACAAACATTTATAAAACATAAGCATTCCTTTTAACTCAAGAGAAAAGACACAAATCGTTATAAGATAGAAACGTTCTTTGTTACTCAGACAAAAGACACAAATCTTTATAAGACAGAAGCATTCTTTCTTGCTCAGACAAAGACACAAACCTATATTTACAAGACAGTAACATTCCTTCTTACAGATACTCAGACAAAAGGCACAAACCTTTTGAAAAACTAAATCGGCCAGCAGCTTCTTTTTGCGGATATTAATTTTTGCAGACACTTCAACATGTGTATCCATTGTCATATCAGCTGTGATATCTACACCGGCATCTATAAATGGGGCTAAGACTCGAACAGATCCCTTGAATGCAGATGAAAATCTGAAAATATAGTACATATAAAGATTGAAGAGGAACCATTTGCTTTATTCCTTACCTCCTTAGCTATGGAACTTGTAGATTGCATTTTCTATTGCTAGATATGAAAGATGATGCAGTTTGAATACGCAATTAAATCGCATGGTTCACGTAGATGTACACATCTGCTCAGTTGTTTATTTTGTTTCTCATGTGGGGCCAACAAACGCATGATAGAAATTTTTTACACTACTTTATTCCACTTCTCCAAATGAAGCTTGAAACGAAATAAACAGTTATCTATGCCATATAGTTCAGACATATGGGTTTTAAGTTTTTTCTGTCTTTACCTTCTGAGTTTCCCAGGGGCATGGGAGACTGTTTTTTGAATGAATGAAGTACAACTGCCACCCACCAATACTGCAAACTAAATTCCGTTCAAATTGTATTATCAGTTCTGAAAACTGAAATTTGGGTCATGGTTATAATATTTGCCTCTCGTTGAGCAAGATTAATTGTGGTTCACAAAACATCTTTTCCTATTTATTGAATCTACAGCACTAAACTAACGCAAATCCATTGTAAATGGTAGGTTATGAGTAAAAGAGTTTTAAAGAATTTGAGGCCTTTTTAACATTGCCCTCCCCATCCTAACATAGGATGGAAATAACTTCATTTGAGCAAACATGAAACAGTGTTTCTCCAAAATGAAAAGACTGAGACAAAAGAACTACAAAAATGTTGACGAGTCACAAATATGGAAGAAAGATGCCACGTTATGGCAATAGTAGTCAGGTGATTTAGAGGAGGAAAACCGCAATTACCGTCAAACACCGTCAATTATATTGCCACTGTGCCAGTGAAAATTATTCAATTTATAAGAATTTGGCCAATTTTCCGTATTCCAGAGATAAACTTACCATTTATTCCTTTATATATTGTTTGATAGCATAGCGCTCGTGGATCACTGTAACACAAATATAATCAATTAAAGGCATATATTGGATATAGTGTGGTCAGAATAGGTCAATATATAAATTGTGGCTGCTAGAATCATTACTGGTCCAACAATAAGTGCCTCAAAGTATATTTGTACATTGAAATGGTTTGGGAAAATTAGAATGTCATATAAATCGACAGAACGCGATGTGTGTTTGAATCGGTGGGTGTTTTACATAACGAGTTGGAATGACGTAGTCATATTTCGCGAGAGCCGTACACCCACCGATTCAAACACACATCGCGTTCAGTGTTTATTACACAACCCATGCATTAAAATGCATTTAAATAAACAAATTTTAATTCCGATAATTTAACCCAAAGGTGAAGAGTTTGTTCTAACTGAAGCAGTACGGATCATATGGATCGATAAAAAATCAAAACAACCTTTTCGGAACCAGTGTTTGCTGAAATTCCTATCTCTGTTTACTAACAGTAATAGCCACCAAATGGTTAGGCGTGAATGGGCTGGTGCCCATTCACGCCTAAGCATTTGGTGGCCATTACTGTTAGTAAAAATATAAGTACAAATATTGCCGATTTGCAAAACAGCTGGGAGAAACGTTTTTAAAAGAAGTTCGAAGCTTGTCAAGGTGTACGAAGATTTACCGAAATAAAGTTGACCAACTTATATATAATGGGATCTATAAAACGAGACGGCAACGGGACTGGGTTAATGTTCTGGTTGGAAATGATTGGGTTTTTAAAAATATTATATCATTTTTGGCTAATTTCTTGTGAACCGACTTTATTTTGCTTTGGACGTTTTCATTTTCGCACCATGCGACAGACGGTCGGTGATTGTATAACGAAATTTGGAAACTTTTCGAAGCGTAACTAAACGGTGCAGTAAAAAGTTCCGGCTTGTATATCACACGTTGAATACAGAATCATTTATATCATAGCGGCGATTCCGTTGAATACAAGGGTTTAAAGTTTAATGGATGTGTAATAAAAAAAAACATAAATTAGTCCAAAACTTTAAACTGTACCCTAAAATAACTTCGCAGTTTATTTCAAGACAAATTCCCCCATTCATTTCAGAAGTTCAATCATATAGTCGATCTAAACAAAATATTCGAGTGTCCATCTGTTGAACGACATTCCATCAAATTGCATTGTTTCCAGCGACAACAAAACTCTGGAATGATATTCCGCAACCACTAAGAGAAATTAACTCAATTATGAACTTCAAAAGATATCTCAATCGAAGTAATCGACGCCCTCCCAACTTTTACAAAACATCTGAATCCCGAAAAACCCAAATCTTTCATTGTAGATTCCAGCGTCATTGTAGTAATCTGGATGATCTCCTCCACATAATAATAACACTTTGGCCAGCTGCTAGTTTGTCGCGGTTCTCGGACGAGAAGACCATGGTTATCCCTGTACTCCCAACTGCCTCCCTATTCCCACGCTTCTCCTCTCCTCCCAACACTCGGAGACGAACTACTTGATGATATCCCTTGTCCCATTCTTCCCAATCTCTCGGATTAGCATATTAACCCCCTCCTTTGAGTCTCCCCCTAACCACATGTCCTTCATTCTCCCATCCCACTTCCCCATTATACTCCCAGTGAATCTCAATCTTTTAGGCTGATACTTTGGGCATTCTAGAAGAAAGTGTTCCAGGGTCTCCACCATGTCCAAGTTACACATCTGGCACTCCCTTTCACCATCTTTCCCAATTTTTCCCCTCAGCTCAGGGATCACGACCCTAGCTTGAACAACAGTGACCCCCAAAGGTGCCATCAAGGTACTCTTCAAAACCTGGCTTCTCTTTATCACTCAGGCCACCCAAAGACCTCTTTGATATGACCCCCTCTCGCCAATTACGGTTACAATCCTCCATGACCCTTTCTCTGACGATTTTTTTACCCTGGTTTGCCCCAACGTCCAGGTCCGAGATCTCCAATGAGTAGTTCTCTACTAGCTCACTTGGACCATCCACCCCGTTTTGATACTTGAGTTGAAAATTCTCAGGAACATTGCTTTACACCATCGGCTGTCGGGGAGATTTACCAAATAATTAAGATAACCGAGCTTCAACAGGTCTATCCTGTCCTTGATCCTCATCCACCCAAGCTCACCCCTGATTGCTTCTAGCGCTGCGGCATTTTCGACCCCGTTATCCATCGGCCTGCATCGTTCTGCAGGATTTCCAAGCTCTTTACGGCCGTCTGGTTTAGGGGTACCACTTCCGTACCGTATGTTATACTTGGCAGCCCCACCATTTCCCAAATGGTTTTCCCCACGAAAACCTTATTGAAACTGTTTCTCCCTATAAGTTTCATTTGGTTAAGGATTCGCTTCCCCTTCAGAATCAATTTATTTGTGTGGTTCCGGTAGATGCCTCTTTCTGTAATGTTTATATTTACCCCTAAAAACTCGTAATCACCTGTCTCTCCCACACTGAGAAGTTTGCTGCTCTATTCCGGAATGCAGAACTCGCCCACTCTCCACCTTCGGGTGGAGTCCACTTTGCGGCCCACAGGTATAATTTTGCTCTTGCTTTCATTAAGTTCGAGTCTCCATTTGCTCCCATTTTTCCCAACAATTCCCAGCATTTTCGTTAGCCCCTCTTCGCTTTCTGACACTAGAACCATATCGTCTGCAAAAAATAGCCCTGGGATCTTCAAGTCCCCAACTGCTACCCCGTCCTCGCTACGCAGGAGTTCATCTCCTAAACCTTTGATGAACAATGCAAACAGGATCGGCGAAAGGATACACCCCTGTTTTAGGCCTATCTCCATAGGCACACGTTTCGTTGTAATGTTTCCCAGGCTAAGTTCACTCTGTACATCTTTATATAATGCTTTCATAATTCCAAAAACTCGCCTCCTAAGCCCATAGCCTCCAGCTTGCGCCACATACCTTCCCTCCATACTCTATCGTATGCCTTTTTGATATCCAAAAAGGCCATAAACATCTTTTTCTTTTTTGCTTTCGCGGATTCTATCATTTGGGATAGTGTGAAAAGATGGTCAGTAACTCTCCTTCCCTTCCTGAAGCCATTCTGGATTTCTCCCAAAAAACCCTTCTCCTCAATCACCTCCTCTAGTCTCCCATACAGGACTTTACAGAAAACCTTTCCAATGTTGCTACTGGCAGAGATCCCTCGATAGTTATCCAAAACGTCTTTTTCCCCCGTTTTTGTGAATAAATGTCACTTTACTTTCTCTCCACTCCTTTGGGACCTCTTGATTTTCTATGGCTAGATTGAATAGGGCAGTTAGGCTTTTCACGAGTTCCTCTCCCCCTTTTTTGATAAACTCGTTAGGAATTTCATCCACTCCTCCTGCTTTTCCATCCCTTAATTTTGATATCACCTTTCGCACCTCCTCCGTTTTAATTTCGCTGCACACGAAGCTCGATAGGTTTTCCTCGACCTGATTCGGACACTCTGGTGGGCTCCCCATGCCCCATCGCTTATCGTTTACCTTTTCCCAGTGCTTGACTAGTTCTGATGCGACTTGATCTTGCTCGTCTATAACGCTGCCATCTACTTTAATACTCTGTGGGTTACTTCCTTTGTTACGTTTATTCACCCATTTCCAAAATACGTTCGAACTCGACCCCCCTGTCGTTCTTATCGTCCTAATAAGACTGCTATTTCGTACTCTCCGATTATCGTCTTTAATCTTATTTACTTTATTTCGTGCTTGGTGGTATTCTTCCTTAGCAACTGTGGCCTCATTGCTTTCCGCCCCCTTAAGTTTTCTACTTCTTCTGTATGCAGCACATTTAGCTTTTCTTCCCTTTATGGCCCTTTTCAGTTCTTCGTTCACTCTGTACCCAAGTTCCCGTGTTGGCACCCTCACCTTTCCTACACTTTCATTTCCTGCCTCCACCAGGCTCGCAACTATGACGTCGGCCATCTTCTGGACACTGCCCCTCTTGGGTACGGTTGCAAGCTTTGGTTTCAGTTTTTCTTTGAACTTCGCCAAGTCAGCATCTTTTTTGAGTTCCCAAATCTCCTTAGAGCTTCCTTTGCTTTTTACTAGAGTTTTGGCCCTGATCGTCACTGTAATCAAGTTGTGATCACTATCCACCTCCATTTTACCCTCATCATCCACTTCTACCCCTATCACCTCCCTCCATAAATTAATATCTGTGAGGATGTAGTCGATTATTGATTTTCTGTCGTTCCTCTCCCAGGTCCATTTCCCCTTACACCTCGCGTTCATGTTCAGAATCTTCAGACCGAGCTCGTTTGTGAAGTTCAACAGCTTCCTTCCATTCCTGTTGACTTTATTGTCCCCACCCTCTATGCCTTCTTCATCATTACCTATGTGGCCATTAAAGTCACCCATCAGAATTATACCGAGCCCCTTGTTTTGTAATTCGGTGATATTGGACCTCAGTGTTGAGTATATCGAATCATTCCATTCGGGTTTGCTTCCCTCCACCGCACAATACACAACCCCAAGGGCAATACTTTTGTTTTTCAGACTGAACCTTACCCATCCAATTTCTTTCGATACCTCAGCCGGGGTGCTGATGTTTTCCAGGTCTGTGATCAGCGATGGTTTTAAATCCTCTTTAATGTACATGCCTACCCCTCCCCCTTTTTTCTGGTCTTCCGTTCGCCCTACACCTATCCATACGTACCCCCTTACTTGGTCTACCCGTTCCTCGTGTCTTACCCACGTTTCGCTTAAGCCCATGACGTCAAACTCCTCTGCCTTAATCAATGTAGCAATTTCACTTACTTTCCGATGGAGACTCTGGATGTTGCTATAACCCACTGTCAGGGTGTCAAGGTTCATTGGCTTCCGCCTCCTGGTCCCTTTATTATCTAGTCCCTGTATGTTTGTATATCCCACTTTGTGTACCTGTTCTTTCCTTGGGAAGCTATTCCTATTGATTTGGATTTTTGGTCCCTTTTCCTTATCCCCCTTGTCCCATTTTTTATACCTATGGTTCGTGGCACATTTTCTGTGATTATTCCCCCCTTCACTGACCCCCCTCCCCTCCCTATACTAAAAAAGGCTCCACCACCTGCAACATATTTCTTCCTAAAACCTCTGTACCCCTTGGGCTAAGATGGAGACCATCCCTTCCATATAGGTCATTTCTGCCCCAAAACGATCCTCAATTGTCTACAAAGGGTATCCCAAGTTCCTTACAATACTCCCCCAATTCCTCGTTGGTCCCAATGATCCGCGAATTACGCTCGCCCCCCCCCCCCCCCCCCCCACCACCTAATACTGGGAGAAGCCCCGAAACCACTACCTGTGCATTCTTGGCATTCAGTTGAGTTATTAAGTCCTTGTAAGTCTCAATAAGCTCAACTGATTTTCTCCCCCTGATGTTGTTGGTCCCCACGTGTACAACAACCACTGGATCTGGGCCTGACCCCTTTACTAATCCATCCACTCTGTCCCTTAGGTCCTCCACCCTAGCCCCCGGAAAGCACAAATTGGTCCTGTTGACACTGTCGGGCCCACACACCACCCTATCCAACCCCCGCACTATACTACTTCCTACAACCACCAACTGCCTCTTCCTGTCCTTTCCTGTCCTCTTTCCCGTCCTACTACCCCTACTACCTCTGTTACCACCTCTGTCCCCACTGGGCCGGCTCGCAATCTTGTACTTCGCCACACTAACCCCCATGCCTACCTCCCCCTCCACCTCTTCAGACCCGACCTGCTCCTCAGAATTCTCGAAATTACCTAACACACTGAATCTATTTTGGACACTGCACCCCACCTTCTGCCCACCCCCACTACAAGCCACCTTGTCCTCGTTTACCACCTTCCTAACCTTCCCTCTGACTCCTGCCCTGACAGACTCCACATGGTCATCGCTATCTCCCTCACTATCCGATTCTATAAGAATACGCCTTTTTGCCCCCCCCCCCCCCACCCCCCCCCCCCGACTCACACTACTAGACTGGGAATTTGACACTCCAGTCCCTACTTCTCCTCAACCCTCAACCCGACGCACCTTCCTATTCCCAAAAGACCCACTATCCACGTCAAAAGTCCGTTTCCTACTACCCACCACCTTCCATCCCCTATCGAATGCCACTCTAACTGGGGTAACACCAGACTTTCCTGCCCTCCCCAGTTTCCCCCTCACCACCTGCACCTCTACTTCCAACTTTACACATGCCTCTAACAGCTGCATTAGCTCTACGCAGATGACACACATCCCCAACTCCCCCAGCTCACACCCATCCACATACACCATATGGCAGTGCCTACACACATCCGACCGCTGGCCGTCCGTTGGTAACTCACTAGCAGTAGCACCCCCTGTGCTGGCCTCAACTACTCCCCCCATCTGGACACCTATACTAACAGTCTCTGCCCTGCTGGTCTGAATTTCTCGCGTTACGAAACACTTACCATCCATAGCCAAAATTAAACAACTTGGTTATCTCGCCTTTATGTATATGTGGGAGCGTGAAACTACATACCATTCTTGTTCGAATGTCCAATGAAAATCAAAATAAGGAATGAACTCGTTGAAATCCTCACATGCTTCATAGATAGTGATATTCTGTGTGGATTCGAGTTTTTTGAGGACTTCACTAACAGAAATATATTTAAAACTGTCCAGTCATATATTCTGAAGACAGAACCCTTCACATAAGATCAGGATTTTGGCACAGCACACAACACTCTCTCACTTTCAGGCTTCCAACCCTAGGCGTGGGTATCAAGTGTCCTTCATTTCCTTCTTTTTGATCACATTTAATTTTGTAACATATTTGCCAGTAATTTTAAATATGTTAATAGTTAGGAAACAGCTTAACGTAAACTTGCAGATTTCTGCTGAATCCACAAATATGTTTTCTGTGTTCAACTGTATTATAATGCAACTTGGAAATAAATAAGGTTTAAACTAAAATAGGCCAATAATTATGGGCCTCGAGTTTCGTCCTTCCGCGATGGTTCAAGTGCCATATCAATTAACCCATTCACATACGCGTGTCATTCTGTGTTTATTACACGCCTTCACGTCTATAAAAACAATTATTAGAAGGACACTCAGCAATTCATTTGACAGCTATCAATACAAAGAACACAATTTATCGCCACCCAAATTTGCGAGGGGAACCAGTGTTACTATTTCGTCCTCTGGGTTCCAATGTATTCTATGTGCCTACTGGCATATAGAGCACATTGGAACTCTGGGACGATTTTCAGCTATCTCTTGTGATTTAGATTGTAATTGCGTTGCACGATTTATAGAAAATTCCAGTAACATTTCGCTTCTATTTAAAAATAGTCCATCAACGATTTCCGTTCTGCACATATGTGCGGAACAGATTTTCTTTATCCGCAGGGTTTAGTGTTGCTGTAGATGAGGATTTCATAGAACAGGCATGTAATAAATATGTGGAAGTCACTTAGATGCTTATAATCTCAAACAGTGACAAGCGCAAGAAATCAGTTCCGATGAAGAGTGATAAGTTATGTTTTGTAGGCAAAAAATGTTGAAAAATTATAAAATATTACAAGAGATTTCTGTGAAAGGTGTAGAACAGTTATTGCTATTATTGCTATTACGTTGAACGCTTAATCATTGTTTTGGAAAAGACTAACATTACATTGTCTATCAGTGAGATCACACGGTTTATAAAGTTTTATCAAAGGCTTTTGCATTAAAAACTTCAGAAAATATAAGACCCTCAACTTTGAAACTAACTGAAAGACTAGATGCACGAGCTGAACTTACTTAGGCTGGATATCTAAGCTGATTGTTGGTTTGCGCTTATTAGATGCTGTTGACAATGTACTATTTGCTTTGAAATCCAGATCCAAATTGACTGCAGCATCCAGTTTTATGTTGATAGGTATGCCAACTGTGGTAGGCAAATAATGGTCAACTATAGTAAGGGCATATACATCCTTTCTGGAAATATTTTGGTCAAAATAAATTCCATTCTTCGTAGATTTATGATGTAATCCTAAAATATATCGGAAATGAAAACATAGTTTAATCCAACGAAGATGGGAGTAAGAATTCACAAGAGTCTCCAAAACCAGTAAAGATTTAGCAAACTACAGTATAATTCCTGAGACTAAATCGGCCATGACCCCAAATCGGCCATGCACAACAGATCTATTGGGATTCCTGAGACTAAATCGGCCATGCACAACAGATCTATTGGGATCCCTGAGACTAAATCGGCCATGCACAACAGATCTATTGGGATTCCTGAGACTAAATCGGCCATGCACAACAGATCTATTGGGATTCCTGAGACTAAATCGGCCATGCACAACAGATCTATTGGGATCCCTGAGACTAAATCGGCCATGCACAACAGATCTATTGGGATCCCTGAGACTAAGTCGGCCATGCACAACAGATCTATTGGGATTCCTGAGACTAAATCGGCCATGCACAACAGATCTATTGGGATCCCTGAGACTAAATCGGCCATGCACAACAGATCTATTGGGATCCCTGAGACTAAATCGGCCATGCACAACAGATCTATTGGGATTCCTGAGACTAAATCGGCCATGCACAACAGATCTATTGGGATCCCTGAGACTAAATCGGCCATGCACAACAGATCTATTGGGATTCCTGAGACTAAATCGGCCATGCACAACAGATCTATTGGGATCCCTGAGACTAAATCGGCCATGCACAACAGATCTATTGGGATCCCTGAGACTAAATCGGCCATGCACAACAGATCTATTGGGATTCCTGAGACTAAATCGGCCATGCACAACAGATCTATTGGGATTCCTGAGACTAAATCGGCCATGCACAACAGATCTATTGGGATCCCTGAGACTAAATCGGCCATGCACAACAGATCTATTGGGATCCCTGAGACTAAGTCGGCCATGCACAACAGATCTATTGGGATCCCTGAGACTAAATCGGCCATGCACAACAGATCTATTGGGATCCCTGAGACTAAATCGGCCATGCACAACAGATCTATTGGGATTCCTGAGACTAAATCGGCCATGCACAACAGATCTATTGGGATCCCTGAGACTAAATCGGCCATGCACAACAGATCTATTGGGATCCCTGAGACTAAATCGGCCATGCACAACAGATCTATTGGGATCCCTGAGACTAAATCGGCCATGCACAACAGATCTATTGGGATCCCTGAGACTAAATCGGCCATGCACAACAGATCTATTGGGATTCCTGAGACTAAATCGGCCATGCACAACAGATCTATTGGGATCCCTGAGACTAAATCGGCCATGCACAACAGATCTATTGGGATTTCTGAGACTAAATCGGCCATGCACAACAGATCTATTGGGATCCCTGAGACTAAATCGGCCATGCACAACAGATCTATTGGGATTCCTGAGACTAAATCGGCCATGCACAACAGATCTATTGGGATCCCTGAGACTAAATCGGCCATGCACAACAGATCTATTGGGATTCCTGAGACTAAATCGGCCATGCACAACAGATCTATTGGGATTCCTGAGACTAAATCGGCCATGCACAACAGATCTATTGGGATTCCTGAGACTAAATCGGCCATGCACAACAGATCTATTGGGATTCCTGAGACTAAATCGGCATTGCACAACAGATCTATTGGGATCCCTGAGACTAAATCGGCCATGCACAACAGATCTATTGGGATCCCTGAGACTAAATCGGCCATGCACAACAGATCTATTGGGATTCCTGAGCCTAAATCGGCCATGCACAACAGATCTATTGGGATCCCTGAGACTAAATCGGCCATGCACAACAGATCTATTGCGATCCCTGAGACTAAATCGGCCATGCACAACAGATCTATTGGGATTCCTGAGACTAAATCGGCCATGCACAACAGATCTATTGGGATCCCTGAGACTAAATCGGCCATGCACAACAGATCTATTGGGATCCCTGAGACTAAATCGGCCATGCACAACAGATCTATTGGGATCCCTGAGACTAAATCGGCCATGCACAACAGATCTATTGGGATCCCTGAGACTAAATCGGCCATGCACAACAGATCTATTGGGATTCCTGAGACTAAATCGGCCATGCACAACAGATCTATTGGGATTCCTGAGACTAAATCGGCCATGCACAACAGATCTATTGGGATTCCTGAGACTAAATCGGCCATGCACAACAGATCTATTGGGATCCCTGAGACTAAATCGGCCATGCACAACAGATCTATTGGGATCCCTGAGACTAAATCGGCCATGCACAACAGATCTATTGGGATCCCTGAGACTAAATCGGCCATGCACAACAGATCTACTGGGATCCCTGAGACTAAATCGGCCATGCACAACACATCTATTGGGATCCCTGAGACTAAATCGGCCATGCACAACAGATCTATTGGGATTCCTGAGACTAAATCGGCCATGCACAACAGATCTATTGGGATCCCTGAGACTAAATCGGCCATGCACAACAGATCTATTGGGATTCCTGAGACTAAATCGGCCATGCACAACAGATCTATTGGGATACCTGAGACTAAATCGGCCATGCACAACAGATCTACTGGGATCCCTGAGACTAAATCGGCCATGCACAACAGATCTATTGGGATTCCTGAGACTAAATCGGCCATGCACAACAGATCTATTGGGATCCCTGAGACTAAATCGGCCATGCACAACAGATCTATTGGGATCCCTGAGACTAAATCGGCCATGCACAACAGATCTATTGGGATTCCTGAGACTAAATCGGCCATGCACAACAGATCTACTGGGATCCCTGAGACTAAATCGGCCATGCACAACAGATCTATTGGGATTCCTGAGACTAAATCGGCCATGCACAACAGATCTATTGGGATCCCTGAGACTAAATCGGCCATGCACAACAGATCTATTGGGATCCCTGAGACTAAATCGGCCATGCACAACAGATCTATTGGGATCCCTGAGACTAAATCGGCCATGCACAACAGATCTACTGGGATTCCTGAGACTAAATCGGCCATGCACAACAGATCTATTGGGATCCCTGAGACTAAATCGGCCATGCACAACAGATCTACAGGGATTCCTGAGACTAAATCGGCCATGCACAACAGATCTACTGGGATTCCTGAGACTACATCGGCCATGCACAACAGATCTACTGGGATTCCTGAGACTAAATCGGCCATGCACAACAGATCTATTGGGATTCCTGAGACTAAATCGGCCATGCACAACAGATCTATTGGGATTCCTGAGACTAAATCGGCCATGCACAACAGATCTATTGGGATTCCTGAGACTAAATCGGCCATGCACAACAGATCTACTGGGATCCCTGAGACTAAATCGGCCATGCACAACAGATCTATTGGGATTCCTGAGACTAAATCGGCCATGCACAACAGATCTACTGGGATCCCTGAGACTAAATCGGCCATGCACAACAGATCTATTGGGATCCCTGAGACTAAATCGGCCACGCACAACAGATCTATTGGGATTCCTGAGACTAAATCGGCCATGCACAACAGATCTATTGGGATCCCTGAGACTAAATCGGCCACGCACAACAGATCTATTGGGATCCCTGAGACTAAATCGGCCATGCACAACAGATCTATTGGGATTCCTGAGACTAAATCGGCCATGCACAACAGATCTACTGGGATCCCTGAGACTAAATCGGCCATGCACAACAGATCTACTGGGATCCCTGAGACTAAATCGGCCATGCACAACAGATCTATTGGGATTCCTGAGACTAAATCGGCCATGCACAACAGATCTACTGGGATTCCTGAGACTAAATCGGCCATGCACAACAGATCTACTGGGATTCCTGAGACTAAATCGGCCATGCACAACAGATCTATTGGGATCCCTGAGACTAAATCGGCCATGCACAACAGATCTATTGGGATCCCTGAGACTAAATCGGCCATGCACAACAGATCTATTGGGATTCCTGAGACTAAATCGGCCATGCACAACAGATCTATTGGGATCCCTGAGACTAAATCGGCCATGCACAACAGATCTATTGGGATTCCTGAGACTAAATCGGCCATGCACAACAGATCTATTGGGATCCCTGAGACTAAATCGGCCATGCACAACAGATCTATTGGGATCCCTGAGACTAAATCGGCCATGCACAACAGATCTATTGGGATTCCTGAGACTAAATCGGCCATGCACAACAGATCTACTGGGATCCCTGAGACTAAATCGGCCATGCACAACAGATCTATTGGGATTCCTGAGACTAAATCGGCCATGCACAACAGATCTATTGGGATCCCTGAGACTAAATCGGCCATGCACAACAGATCTATTGGGATCCCTGAGACTAAATCGGCCATGCACAACAGATCTATTGGGATTCCTGAGACTAAATCGGCCATGCACAACAGATCTATTGGGATCCCTGAGACTAAATCGGCCATGCACAACAGATCTACTGGGATTCCTGAGACTAAATCGGCCATGCACAACAGATCTACTGGGATTCCTGAGACTAAATCGGCCATGCACAACAGATCTATTGGGATCCCTGAGACTAAATCGGCCATGCACAACAGATCTATTGGGATTCCTGAGACTAAATCGGCCATGCACAACAGATCTATTGGGATCCCTGAGACTAAATCGGCCATGCACAACAGATCTATTGGGATCCCTGAGACTAAATCGGCCACGCACAACAGATCTATTGGGATTCCTGAGACTAAATCGGCCATGCACAACAGATCTATTGGGATCCCTGAGACTAAATCGGCCACGCACAACAGATCTATTGGGATCCCTGAGACTAAATCGGCCATGCACAACAGATCTATTGGGATCCCTGAGACTAAATCGGCCATGCACAACAGATCTATTGGGATCCCTGAGACTAAATCGGCCATGCACAACAGATCTATTGGGATTCCTGAGACTAAATCGGCCATGCACAACAGATCTACTGGGATCCCTGAGACTAAATCGGCCATGCACAACAGATCTATTGGGATTCCTGAGACTAAATCGGCCATGCACAACAGATCTATTGGGATCCCTGAGACTAAATCGGCCATGCACAACAGATCTATTGGGATCCCTGAGACTAAATCGGCCATGCACAACAGATCTATTGGGATTCCTGAGACTAAATCGGCCATGCACAACAGATCTATTGGGATCCCTGAGACTAAATCGGCCATGCACAACAGATCTACTGGGATTCCTGAGACTAAATCGGCCATGCACAACAGATCTACTGGGATTCCTGAGACTAAATCGGCCATGCACAACAGATCTATTGGGATTCCTGAGACTAAATCGGCCATGCACAACAGATCTATTGGGATCCCTGAGACTAAATCGGCCATGCACAACAGATCTATTGGGATCCCTGAGACTAAATCGGCCATGCACAACAGATCTATTGGGTTTCCTGAGACTAAATCGGCCATGCACAACAGATCTATTGGGATCCCTGAGACTAAATCGGCCATGCACAACAGATCTATTGGGATCCCTGAGACTAAATCGGCCATGCACAACAGATCTACTGGGATTCCTGAGACTAAATCGGCCATGCACAACAGATCTATTGGGATCCCTGAGACTAAATCGGCCATGCACAACAGATCTACTGGGATTCCTGAGACTAAATCGGCCATGCACAACAGATCTACTGGGATTCCTGAGACTAAATCGGCCATGCACAACAGATCTACTGGGATTCCTGAGACTAAATCGGCCATGCACAACAGATCTATTGGGATCCCTGAGACTAAATCGGCCATGCACAACAGATCTATTGGGATTCCTGAGACTAAATCGGCCATGCACAACAGATCTATTGGGATTCCTGAGAGTAAATCGGCCATGCACAACAGATCTACTGGGATTCCTGAGACTAAATCGGCCATGCACAACAGATCTATTGGGATCCCTGAGACTGAGATACTTGTGAAAAACACAATCCACTGGAGTTTCCAATCTGCATGTATGCATGCAATGTATTCAGGGCTTTCACTACTGAGAGATGTTCTGACAAGTCAGTTTAATAGGGAATGTTTCTACATATTTTACGTTTTCGTAAGCTGCAGCAATTCGACCCCAAAAGGATTTCGATTAAAGCATGGAAGAACAAAAAATCCAGTTTATGTATACTTTTTTAACCAAAATGTTTTGAAGTAAAAACTTTTTTCTTGCAATACTTTTCAAACCTGTACACCATACAAAGCCCTTTGACAATTGAAATAGAAGAGCTTCTAAAATGAAATAATCTTATGCAGAAAGCAAACAAGACAGGCAAAAGATTTTCTAAAAATTTCAGACAAATTTAGCAACACTTGCTGAGTGTGGCAAAATTATAACCTGGAAAGTTCACAGTACTTAAATATGACGACATCACCTTATCTATATAAAAATGGAATAAATACTTGAATACAATTCAAATAATTTGAAAAAATATTCGTATCCCCAAAACTGCTCTTCTGTCCCGTACTAACGATAAGGCAGCGGGAAACCTCCCGAGATCCAAAACAGGTTGAGGACAGTTTATCTTTACGTATACAGCGTAATAAAGATGCTGGTCTCTAAACTAGATAAGGGGATAATGGGGGGGTGGGGGGGGTGGGTCATAGACAAACAAGAGGTCCCCAATGAGTGGAGAGAAGTTTGTATACAAAAATGAGAAAAAGGAAGCCGAGAGATTCGGACTTCCGAACTAGGAGAAGTGTAAACTTCGAACTTTGTGAAAAGAATGAAAAACAATAAAACTGTTAGAAAACCATAACATGTATTAGAAAATTTTGTAATCATTTGTTTTGGATTAATAAAAAACGTAATGATTGTTCCATTCTAATCTCATGTATTTTTTTTCTATTGCTAAATTTCATCCAGTTTCCTAACATCATGATTAACCTTGACAATACAACAGTCGTGTCGCCGACGAATAATTAACTCTTCTCAACTTCTGTCATTCCGAATTTGAAATTTAATTTTTCCAAATTGCTACCACAAATTTGAAGGTTATTAATAAAATTTATTTCCAAATGAAACAAAATACTGCATTTTGATTGGCTGAGGGGTATGGTGTAACTTGCAATCCACAGTGGCTTTTTTTAACCACGGTGTAAAAACAAGAATATACAATAGCAGGCTATATGGCTAAAAAAACAGTACCCATTTTTAATTGCTAATTCATACCTTCTGCACGGTTATGTTAGAACAAAAATAAAAATACAGGAAATTTAATATTTATGTGTATTAAAATATTACAGATATTGAGCCAGTTCCAAGGATATCCATATTTGTCTGGTTTTATTTATTAAGAAACTTACAAAGTACAAAGTTTCTGTCAGTTTTTGCTCACAGTGTAGGTTAAAATATCAAGTACACCAAAATTCTGGGAAATAAATCCGTTATCCTTGTGTTTTCCAGGGTGTATGGGAATTAACACCGGTTTGGGAATTCATACACCCTGAGGCGAATTCCCATACACCTTTGAAAACACAAGGATAACTCATATTGTTCATTTTCGACACTTATTTGAAGGTTATTTGCATTCATGAGTTGTGTCATTTTTCATTGTGCAGTGTATTGAATTATTCAATATTTTTTAATAGTTTTGAAAATGGCAATCCATCCTTCCAGTTTTGACCAGACTGCTGTTGGTGCCTTTTACATGTCGGAATATATACAGGAATCCAGGATTTGATATTCCGATACTGATTGTCCAATGCCGGAAGAAGGTTATCCTCAATCACACAAGAAGAGGTGGAAGAATGGTGAAATCGGTTCAGTCACTGAGACAAGAATCCAAGGGTTTGCATCGAGTAAGGGAAACGCCACCCAAATATATTTATTTATATTATTTATTTATTGGTGTATAAAGTCACATACTTATTCACAACGGCGAATCGTGGCCGTGCCAGTTTTACGGGTGGAGGAAGCCGGAGTACCCGGAGAGAACCATCGAGCATCGACGAGCAATTGCCAGCAACTCAACATTCTAATTGTGTTCAAGCTCCGCTCAAGCAGGGTTACAGCGGTTGAAGACATGTGCACCATCGACGTGCAGTACGCCTTAGTACACGGCGTCATCGTGCCCGCATGTAGACAACCGGGATAAAGTGCCTTGCCCAAGGACACAACGTGCGTCGTTCCGGACGGGGATCGAACTCGGGACTTCTAGCATAGAATTCCAACAGTCTACCACTGAGCCACCACGCTCCCAAAACCTTTCGTTAAGTAGGATAGCTGCTAAGTGAATGTATGGAGTAGACCAATCAATATTTTCAGCGTGCAGCTCCAAGGAACGTTTTTATTGTCGCTCAGTCGTTCAGACTCCAACAAAAGCATAGAGAGATCAAAAGTAAACGGCAGAGTATAACTGTTAAATTACGTGCATCTGCATAGTCTGGGCAGAGCAGGAGAAAATGTTCAGTTGTCTCCTAGTCATCACACTGACAAAGAGGAGACGTTGAGAGATGGTTATCATACAAGTGAGCATTAATACCACTACAGTGCAGGCGTAACCTACAGTGATAAATCTGAGCAGCACGGGATTTGGCCCCAGCATAGAATATAGGCGGGCGTTGGTTCGGACTGTTTAGTATTTTTTCGGAAATTCACAATGGAACAGTTTTCTTTCACTGAGAGAGGCTGTGCATTCCACTAGTTGGTAACGTTGGGAGAGAGGAAGACTGGTGCAGACTAGTACGGCAAAGCGGAACACGGTGGTTGTTATCCGAGCGGTGGTTTAGGCTGATGGATAAAATAGTTGGTGGTACCTTATTGGAAAGGTTTGGGGGAACAATTATTACCCGTTCCATGAGGCATTTTGTAATTGTATACAGTCATAGAGCAACATGTGTGGATTTAATGCTGTACAATTATTATTACCATTATTAGTTAGAGTGAGTTCGTAAAGGTGCTTTCAAGAAGAACTCATTATCTAAGATATGAAAACTATTTTTTTGCGTTTGGGTTATTTTTTGGCAATAATTTGTGTTTTTAATATATAGGCAGAACGGCATTCGCGTTCGAACTGTCGTTTTTGACCGCACTCGATCGTTTTGGGCGGAGAGATAATATTGAACTCGAAGCCTTCGGCTTCTCGTTCAATATTATACCTCCGCTCAAATCGATCTCGTGCGATAAAAAAATGACAGTTCGAACGCGAATACCGTCCTGCCTATATCTCCACCCGCTTCCGATTCGGGTGAGAATTCAATTCCGTTTTTTATCTTATCTTTAACCATTTCAACTGGAGAGGTCGCTTTTTTAGTTCAGGAATATGATAAGTTAACCTTTCGTTATTTATATTGTTTATTAGTTTTTGGTGTTTAATCTCACATATTTATGCACAATGGCTAATCGTGACCGTGACAGTTTTACGGGTGGAGGAAGCCGGAGTACCCGGACAGAACCACTGAGCATCGACGAGAAACTGTCAGCTCCTCCACATTCTAACTCTGTTCAAGCGGCGCTCATGCAAGACATGTGCACCATCGACGTGCAGTTCGCCTTAGTACACGGCATCATCGTGCTCCATTGTAGGCAACCGGGATAAAGTGCCTTGCCCAAGGACACAACGCGGGTCGTCCCGGACGGGGATCGAACTCGGGACCTCAAGCATAGAAGTTCAACAGTCTACCACTGAGCCACCGCGCATCCCGTCCCCTAAATACGAGTAAGTTAAATAAAACTGCTGTCAAGACCGTCTAATTGCAATGTTGTAGACTATGGATACAGGATGAGATATGCTATATATGGAGGTCGAAACCATGACGACAAAGTCTGAAACTGTCGATGATATACTGACTTGCATTTCGGCGTTGGGATCAGATGCTCTTTATACAACAGGTAGTATAGGGTGGCGAAATTCTGGCGATACGGTAGCTTCCGTTCAAACACCTTAAAACATTCTTTTGTGCAATATCCAGTTTCATAAATCGCTTTGATGCGCTCAGTCAGATTTTTCAACAACAGCAAGCTTCCATGTTCTTCCACTACCATCTGCCCGGAATGTATTTCCAGGCATTACGCAACTGTCAAAATCTAATGAAAGTCGGCAAATACAGAATTCTACACTTTTAACGAGTACGTGGTTAAAACCTGCAGTTTTGGACGAAAGTCCCTTCATAAGATGAGCATACAACTTGACAAAGACTCAAACCTACCTAGCGATACTTCCAGTTTGATTGTAATATATTGGTGTTATGCTCTCCACTAAAGATTTCATACGAGGCGAATGCAATACAAATAGGTCCCCACCTTTGAGATACTCAGATAAATAACAACTGGTCGCCATTTGACTCGGTTGACTGCTTTTACCACAGAAACAATTCTCCCGATATATCACCCCTGATTCTTTAGATTGTAATTCACACTTCGCCAAGGATAATATTAGGTCTACTTCTACACTATTAAACAACAGAAAGCCAAAGACATTGCAAACTGCTGTGCGCTGTGCATACAGATAGGCAGTTTATTGTAATGATTTAAATATTTGTACAAAAAACAAGTAAGAATATCAATACCAGAATATTCCTTTAAACTACATTATTAGCAGCTATTGCATATGATTGCGAAATCTTTCATTTGTAACGCAGGCACCCAGGCAAAACCAGAGATAAAAATAAACCATATTAGGAAAAAAATACTCTGAAAACCTGCGTCCGAAGCAACTCAATGCAGTTACCTCCAGATTAGGTGTCGAACTCCACCTTAAAACATTGAAAGTTTTGTGAAATTCAATGCATTGCTATTGCATATATTTGAACAAAAAGCAACGTGTAAAATTATTACATTTGCGCTGTATGAAAGCGACGGCCAGAATGAACTTATTACCGCTTGACCGCTCTTACCTCACGATTACAAACACGCATCGTGACTACTACTCACCAAGGTCACTTAAACCCACTACCGCTGCTATCAGTATACTGTCATGTCGAGAAAACAAATGTTTTTCCGCTATTCGTTGCGCCGCGGAAAAATGATATTATCATTGTGTTTTTCGGGGTGTACGGGAATTTACACCGGTTTGGGAACTCCCATACACCCTGGAAAACACAAGTATAACGTATTTATTTCGAAGACTTTTGGCGTACTTAATACTTTAACCTGCATCGTGGGCAAAAGCTGACAGAAAATTTGTACTTTGTTAGTTTCTTAATAAAACCAGACAAATATGGATGTCATTGGAACTGGCCCAATGATCCAGTTCCTATGACATCTATATCTGTAATATTTTATTGCACATACATATTAAATTTCCTGAATTTCTAATTTTGTTCTAACATAACCGAGCAGAAGGTATGAATTATTAATTAAAAATGGGTATTTTTTTAACCATTTTGCCTGCTATTGTGTATTCTTGTTTTTACACCATGGTTAACCCCAGTGTAAAAAAGGCTACAGTGGTTTGCAAGTTACACCGTACCTCTCAGCCAATCAAAATGCAGTATTTTGTTTCTTTTGGAAATAATCTCATGTATGAAGTACAATGTAGCACCCACCTCCCCAACAACGGTAAAAACAGTTTATCAAAACATGAAGCCTGTGAATACGTGTTTAATACATGTTAATGCGACCACGCACTATCAGATTCTCACTGCACTATAAAATTATTTTTCCATATATGACTGGTTGGTGTGGATCATCGTTTTTGAATCCCTCCTCCCTATCACCGTCCCTTTTTATATTTTTCCGTATCCATCTTCCCGTCGGTGGGTGTCAATGGTCATCTTTCTTTTATAGTTTCGCTCCTTTTCTCAAGAGTCTGATATCATTCGGTCTGTGATCGGATCTTGTTTCTCGACATTCAACCCGACGGTTTTGATTGCCAACCTACCTGGTCTGAAGTTTTGACTAATCTCCATGACCACGTTTAGTTCCATGTGTTGGCTGGTTCTGCAGATGCTGTGCGTTTCTTTCGTTGTTGGAATAGTATAACCACATTTACTGTTTTACTGTTTTTTTGTGTACCTTTGCTCATTATTACGAGTGTCTCATCTCATTACTGGTGGTTGTCCACATCATTATTTCCCTCACGAGTTTTAGATACATGTGAAGTTTTGGGACCCGTGGCGGGAATTGCGCCACCTTTGGCAAGACGTTGTGTGTTGAACGTTTTGAACGTTAAATGGATTCAGATATATGTGCTGAAGTGAGTTTCCGATATCAACTGCTTAAGGTTTCATTGTACTTCAGATAAATGAGCTGAAGTAGGTGAAATTGTATATCCACTGTTATGTACAGATTTGCCTTTTCAGATATAGGATCTGTTGTACTTGTCCCTATATCCCGATAAATTCTGTCTTCTGATTAGTCAGAATGCCTTGGACAAATATCCATGGCAAAGGGTGCACCCAACATCCAAGGTATATGACAGCGTGCAACATTCAGGGTATATGGGCACGCGAAACATCCAGGGTATATGGTTTAAATGAAAGCGTTTCACTTCCGGTCTCCTCGATATAAAAATGGAACAAAAAAACTGATAGTTATAAATATCATCAGATTTCCGACAATTCGATCATATTTTGCTGTTATAAATTGAACAGTCGAATAATTACATGAAACAACTTAAGAAAAATAAAATAAGAGCAAATATATGTATACTTGATATCAAAATATAATGCATGCCTCTGTTTGTGGGGCAAATTTTGAGTGTGTTAAAACTAGAACTATTTTAACTGGCGTGCAAAGTAATGAACTTTGTAAGTAGTGTATAAAAGATGAATGTCAGGGTTGTTTTTTTGTCACTCTCCATCTCATTCAGATTCAACAACCGATACAGAGTCAATTTACATTTTTATTAACCACGCAGGCTTAGAGACCTCAAGACTAAAGCTATACGGTCCAAGACCTTTAACGTGGTCTTCATTCTATCAATTCGATTCAATTCATTTTATTTAACGGTATGTAAAATATAATAATCAATTCAGTTACAGAATAATATTGTGATACATATACATACCGTTGGGGGGAGGGGGGGCTGTCTTCCTGCTATCCCCCGAGGTAACAATATAGTTAGAGCAACATCATATCAGACAGAGTATACAGCCCGGAAGAGAGAAATACAGATCCTTTTGGAGTAATGTTGTATTGTTGCATTATTGCATGGGAAACAAAACACTTAAATAAGAAATGATATTTTTAGAATACATTGCAAATAATATTGATAATAGTTTGGGAATAAGATGGGTGACAAACTGACAAGCTAACCGGTAAAAGTAGAACTGTATTACAGATTAGTACAGTAAACTATCTAGTACAGTCTGGGCAATACGGGTTGTTACATGTAATTTGTGTTTGATAATTTGAGAGAAGTTTTTGCGTTAACATTTTCTTAAATGCAGGACGATTAGTAGCATTTCTTATACTCGGTTCCAGGTCGTTCCGAACCTAGGGTAGTTGAAACAAGGGATGTAATCTAAGGATCATTTTAGTGGCTTAATGAATAATAATATTCGCTGGCAAAACAGTCACGTTCAGGTAAGTGCTAATCTTCAAATACCTTTTATAAACCGTTCGATGTTATCGTTTCCAATTGTCATGTAATCTACTTCATTACCAAACATTTTGATGTATGCATTTGTCAATGTCATCTTTATGCTCTGTGATTCCTTACTGAACTGGAACAGAAAACGTACGTCATCCCAAGCCATAAACACACTTAACTTTCTTTGAAAATTCAAAAAGGTTTTCTAAAAGTTAAATTGAACCACATTTGAGGGATTTCTCCAACTACTTTTCAAACTTCCATTGACTAAATAAAATAAACTCCTCGTGTATGACCTTAAAATTCAACAGTAATCTGAAAAATCAGTGAGAAAGTTTAGAGAACTGTGATAGCAAAAAATGACAATGAGTAGTGAGAGATCGCGACTGCATGCAAAGAATATTGAAGGTCAGATGCTATTTTCCTTTGTTTGATCATCGTATCATTTTTTATAACATTCACGGGGGTATCATCCTGATCAAAATTTACTATAGTTGGAAATTCGGAGGGTAAGTCATGAGTAGTTGGACATTCCATCGATCTGGATTTTAGAGCTTCTTTGGTGATGCTGATGTCTCCTTTACTTCCCAAAATTCCACCTCGGTATCAAGCCGGCAAAAATTCCAACTGTTTCTATTTTCAACTACAGTGTACGCAATATCAAGCTTCATAAGTATGCATGATATCAGTCGGTACGACATTTATAAAGTACGTTTACTTATCGTAATAATTTATTTATTTATTTATTGGTGTTTAAGGTCACATACTTATGCACAATGGCTAGTCGTGACCGTGATAGTTTTACGGGTGGAGGAAGCCGCAGTACACAGCGAGAACCACCGAGCATCGACAAGCAACTGTCTGCTCCTTAACATTCTAACTCTGTTCAAGCGGCGCTCAAGCAGGGTTACAGCGGCTGAAGACATGTGCACCATTGACGTGCAGTACGCCTTAGTACACGGCGTCATCGTGCCACCATATAGGCAACCGGGATAAAGTGCCTTGCCCATGGACACAACGCGGGTAGTCCCGGGCGGGGATTCAACTCGGGACCTGTAGCATAGAAGTCCAACAGTCTATCACTGAGCCACCGGGCTCCTTTACTTAATACAAAAATCCTCGAAATGCCCTTCAAGAAAACCCCATCATGTAAAATCGTTATTCTGAGTTAATTCCAACATTCACAGTTACAAAATGATTAAAAATCCAAAATTGATCATTCCTGTATAAGATTTGATTTAATGTTAGGACAGTGTGAATTGCTCAAAGTTCTCAGCGTGAGCATTTGTTTAGCACATATTCAATTCCCAGATTAATAACAAATACTAATAACCTGATAAGTCTATCATAAATGTGTTGGAATTTCAGTTACAAGAATCAATTTTATGCCCCCCTTTTATGGCATCATTTTCAAAATTTTTCTCGGTAGTGAATTTCCAACTAGGGGAGGGGCCAGAAGGGGGAACCCCCCTCCCAGTCCCTCCCCTAGCTGGACATTCAATACCCTACACCCCCCAAATGGAACCTCTAGCCACGTCGGTATCATTCACTGATACTGGAGTTACAGTCCTGTATACTCGAATTACCAAATTAATGTTTCATTGAAAAACATTAGGTGCAAAATTTAGGAATCCTTGATTGACTTCAAGCAGTTGTACAAGGGTGTACTTTCAGGTCTTTGGACTAGTCTAATTTGAGCACATCGCAGCCCTACCAAGTCAGTTGCCATTCAGTAGCATTACATAAACTTGTAATGCAGTCTGAAAATGGCAGTTTGCACTTCTCGGGATTTTATCACACACGTATTAATGTAAAACACAAGATTTCCAATGTTCTGCCGGTACGATATAAAATGTTGTTTTGCATATGTTGTGATACAAAACACATTCGATTTCGTTTCCAACGTAAACAGGGAAGGAGCCCGTCTAAGTAAATCACGTGATCATTGTTCGAATGCACCGAAGTCGAGGTCGGTTGGCAATTCCAAGTTCCTCATTTAGATTTGTTCTCCCGGGATATTTAAACAATCAGCTTCGAGTCAAAAATTTACAAAATAAAAATAACATTCAGACTGCTTGTTCCTTGACAAATACTTTCCACAACTGGAATGATGGAGTGCGCTAAACTTATTAGCTATTTGAAATGTTGTTTTGTGTTATTCTCCGCAGTTTTGTGAATATTTGAGGTTCGATCATCATGACCGTGATACTGATTGGCGTCAATTGGTTTCGACCAATTGAACGCCGTAAAAATTAAAAAGCAAATTAGGGTTGGTACCCCACTACCTAACAGTGATGTTTCGTTGGTAACGAAGGAAAAGCAGCAATTATCCAATTGAAAAGTGCTTTTAATTCAATTTTTTCGTGTAGACTGGTTGTTACATGGGAGGGTGTGTGATAAATACAGAACCGCATATAAGTTTGAATGGGTTAAGTATTATCACGCGAGATTGATTTGGCCCAGGATATCACGAGAGCCATCGGCCAAAGCAATCTTATGTGATAATTCTTAACCCATTCAAACGTATGGGTGGCTCTGTATATTTGTTTTTGAAGTAAACTATTTATTTACGATTATAAGGCATTATTCCAACATTGATCACGTGTTGCTACAATAAAACACGTGCCACAACATGCAATCCCTGGGTACACCCGGAGAGTATAAGTAGCTTGCCATTATAGGCAGCCAAGACTTACCTAGAAAGCACACAAAGCCATAGGATGTTTAAAGTTATGAACAGCAAAATGTACAAAAGTCTCCATTTCTCGAAGGGTTAAATCAGGCCCAAAAAAAACCCATAAAAATAAGAAAACAAGCTACCTATTGTACTACATGTTTGGGAACATTGCAGTATGTTGGGAATATCAGTTACAGCTGTGGATTTGGGAGATTGGTATTTATTTATTTATTTATTTATTTATTTATTTATTTATTTATTTATTTTATTTATTTATTTATTTATTTATTTATTTATTTATTTATTTATTTATTTATTTAATTTATAACGACACCCTTCAACCGCCTGGATCACCTTGTATCGTACGGTTTTATGGGTAGACGAAGCCGGAACCACTGAGTAGTTCTGAGCAACGGTCAGACACCGCAACATACTAACTTCACACAAGCAAGGTTAATATTGGCCGAAGGTAAGTGCACCATCAAATCGACGGGTTGTGTACCTTAATGTCGTCACAACGGTAGTGTTAAGCCTGGTATTTTTTAAACTTTCTTAAAACAAATTTGATTTGTGAAAATTCTGAGGATAAGACCTATTGGCCTGTATGCCTTACCTTAACCCTCTACCTAACATGAAAGTTAGATTTCACTTGCAAACAATATTCTTGAATAACTATTTTTTTTCATTTTTGAGTAAAAAACATAGCTTACGACGAGCTGGTTCCAATGAGGGTCATAAGCTATGTTTTTGAGACAAAAAAATAAAAAATAATAAAAATTGAATGGCGATTTTGTGTATAACGGTTGCCGGTTTTGGCCGTTACATTCGGTAAACGGTTAACCCTTAAGTCCTCAGATTAATTTTAAAGTATTTATGGCCTTTTTCTGCTTACGTAGTTATTGATAACTTGGCATTGGTTCTACATCACTGCTGGCTGCCTATTCAGGCAGCCAGCAGTGATGTAGAACCACTGATAGGGGAAATTCAGTCTACACACAAGAGTAATAAAAAAGATTACACAAGGGAGCACCTGCTTCAATGCAATATAAAAGTGGCGGTTTGGGGCTATATGGGGGCTTAAGGGTTAAGGGAACATTTTTTTGAGAGAGAAAATGGGATAGTTCTGGAAGGCAACTGCTGCTTTGACTTTATGTGCTGAAAACCAAAATGTGATACACTGCATATCGCTTTATCATAATACACATGTCATTCACCAAAAATATTCTGTATTAATTATGTTCTGATCTGGATAATGAAATAAAATTATTTGACACTTGACACCCCCAAACACACCTCCTTCCTTACTGTGACTTGACCTTGGGGTGGCATGAATGAACATAAATGTGATAATATTCATCTCTAGAATGTTTTGTGAAAAATATTCACCTCACAGTTATTATAAACACTTCAGTCTTTTAAAAAGTTTCTGCATCTGGCACATCGTTCAAGATATTATAGTTTTCCACATAATTCTTTAATATATGAATATAGACTCACCCATGATTTACCGTGACTAACGAATGATTTCAGTAGGTCTTGTAATATTGCTTGTAAAGATGCACTTGCATGCTGTCCATAGAATCCAATCTGAATACATGAGTAAATAATCTGTAAGTGTTTTGATTTCAATAATATGAATATTGAAGTAATGTGCAGTACAAATTTAGTGGACTGAATGAACATTTTATAGAAGAATAATTTAGTTACACTGTCAGACATTGCCAGTTGTTTCATCTGCAAGATCTTCTTCAGTGAGAATCGTGATGAAAAATCACACAATAGGCATTGACAGAAGAATCAAAAACAAATCGTTAGTTTAGTTTAGTTTAAACATATTTTATTCACATTTAATTTGCAAAAGGGATTGGATAACAAGTGCTTATAATTTAGAAACTATCCTCTCCCAGTACATAAACATGGAGAACAAGTGCTTATAATTTAGAAACTCTCATCTCCCAGTACATAAACATGGAGACCAAGTGCTTACAATGTAGAAACTCTCCTCTCACAGTACATAAACATGGAGAACAAGTGCTTATAATTTAGAAACTCTCCTCTCCCAGTACATAAACATGGAGAACAAGTGCTTATTATTTAGAACATCTCCTCTCCCAGTACATAAACATGGAGAACAAGTGCTTATAATTTAGAAACTCTCCTCTCCCAGTACATAAACATGGAGAACAAGTGCTTATAATTTAGAAACTCTCCTCTCCCAGTACATAAACATGGAGAACAAGTGCTTATAATTTAGAAACTCTCCTCTCCCAGTACATAAACATGGAGAACAAGTGCTTATCATTTAGAAACTCTCCTCTCCCAGTACATAAACATGGAGAACAAGTGCTCATCACTTAGCAACTCTCCTCTCCCAGTACATAAACATGGAGAACAAGTGCTTATAATTTAGAAACTCTCCTCTCCCAGTACATAAACATGGAGAACAAGTGCTTATAATTTAGAAACTCTCCTCTCCCAGTACATAAACATGGAGAACAAGTGCTTATAATTTAGAAACTCTCCGCTCCCAGTACATAAACATGGAGAACAAGTGCTTATAATTTAGAAACTCTTCTCTCCCAATACATAAACATGGAGAACAAGTGCTTATTATATAGAACCTCTCCTCTCCCAGTACATAAACATGGAGAACAAGTGCTCATCACTTAGCGACTCTCCTCTCCCAGTACATAAACATGGAGAACAAGTGCTTATTGTTTAGAAACTCGCCTCTCCCAGTACATAAACATGGAGAACAAGTGCTTATTATATAGAACCTCTCCTCTCCCAGTACATAAACATGGAGAACAAGTGCTCATTGTTTAGAAACTCGCCTCTCCCAGTACATAAACATGGAGAACAAGTGCTCATCACTTAGCAACTCTCCTCTCCCAGTATATAAACATGGAGAACAAGTGTTCATCACTTAGCGACTCTCCTCTCCCAGTACATAAACATGGAGAACAAGTGCTTATAATTTAGAAACTCTCCTCTCCCAGTACATAAAATGGAGAACAAGTGCTCATCACTTAGCAACTCTCCTCTCCCAGTATATAAACGCGGAGAACAAGTGCTCATCACTTAGCAACTCTCATCTCCCAGTACATAAACATGGAGAACAAGTGCTCATCACTTAGCAACTCTCCTCTCCCAGTACATAAACATGGAGAACAAGTGCTCATCACTTAGCAACTCTCCTCTCCCAGTACATAAACATGGAGAACAAGTGTTCATCACTTAGCAACTCTCCTTTCCCAGTACATAAACATGGAGAACAAGTGCTTATTATTTAGAAACTCCCCTCTCCCAGTACATAAACATGGAGAACAAGTGTTTATCATTTAGAAACTCTCCTCTTCCAGTACATAAACATGGAGAACAAGTGCTCATCACTTAGAAACTCTCCTCTCCAAGTACATAAACATGGAGAACAAGTGCTTATAATTTAGAAACTCTCCTCTCCCAGTACATAAACATGGAGAATAAGTGCTTATTATTTAGAAACTCTACTCTCCCAGTACATAAACATGGAGAACAAGTGCTTATAATTTAGAAACTCTCCTCTCCCAGTACATAAACATGGAGAACAAGTGCTTATAATTTAGAAACTCTCCTCTCCCAGCACATAAACATGGAGAACAAGTGCTTATAATTTAGAAACTCTCCTCTCCCAGTACATAAACATGGAGAACAAGTGCTTATAATTTAGAAACTCTCCTCTCCCAGTACATAAACATGGAGAACAAGTGCTTATAATTTAGAAACTCTCCTCTCCCAGTACATAAACATGGAGAACAAGTGCTTATAATTTAGAAACTCTCCTCTCCCAGTACATAAACAAGGAGAACAAGTGCTTATAATTTAGAAACTCTCCTCTCCCAGTACATAAACATGGAGAACAAGTGCTTATAATTTAGAAACTCTCCTCTCCCAGTACATAGACATGGAGAACAAGTGCTTATAATTTAGAAACTCTCCTCTCCCAGTACATAAACATGGAGAACAAGTGCTTATAATTTAGAAACTCTCCTCTCCCAGTACATAAACATGGAGAACAAGTGCTTATAATTTAGAAACTCTCCTCTCCCAGTACATAAACATGGAGAACAAGTGCTTATAATTTAGAAACTCTCCTCTCCCAGTACATAAACATGGAGAACAAGTGCTCATCACTTAGCGACTCTCCTCTCCCAGTACATAAACATGGAGAACAAGTGCTCATCACTTAGCGACTCTTCTCTCCCAGTACATAAACATGGAGAACAAGTGCTTGTTGTTTAGAAACTCTCCTCTCCCAGTACATAAACATGGAGAACAAGTGCTCATCACTTAGCAACTCTCCTCTCCCAGTACATAAACATGGAGAACAAGTGCTTATTCTTTAGAAACTCTCCTCTCCCAGTACATAAACATGGAGAACAAGTGCTTGTTGTTTAGAAACTCTCCTCTCCCAGTACATAAACATGGAGAACAAGTGCTCATCACTTAGCAACTCTCCTCTCCCAGTACATAAACATGGAGAACAAGTGCTTATTCTTTAGAAACTCTCCTCTCCCAGTACATAAACATGGAGAACAAGTGCTCATCACTTAGCAACTCTCCTCTCCCAGTACATAAACATGGAGAACAAGTGCTCATCACTTAGCGACTCTCCTCTCCCAGTACATAAACATGGAGAACAAGTGCTTATAATTTAGAAACTCTCCTCTCCCAGTACATAAACATGGAGAACAAGTGCTCATCACTTAGCAACTCTCCTCTCCCAGTACATAAACATGGAGAACAAGTGCTCATCACTTAGCAACTCACCTCTCCCAGTACATAAACGTGGAGAACAAGTGCTCATCACTTAGCAACTCTCCTCTCCCAGTACATAAACATCGAGAACATGTGCTCATCACTTAGCAACTCTCCTTTCCCAGTACATAAACATGGAGAACAAGTGCTTTTTATTTAGAAACTCCCCTCTCCCAGTACATAAACATGGAGAACAAGTGTTTATCATTTAGAAACTCTCCTCTCCCAGTACATAAACATGGAGAACAAGTGCTCATCACTTAGAAACTCTCCTCTCCCAGTACATAAACATGGAGAACAAGTGCTTATAATTTAGAAACTCTCCTCTCCCAGTACATAAACATGGAGAATAAGTGCTTATTATTTAGAAACTCTCCTCTCCCAGTACATAAACATGGAGAACAAGTGCTTATTATTTAGAAACTCTCCTCTTACAGTACATAAACATGGAGAACAAGTGCTTATAATTTAGAACCTCGCCTCTCACAGTACATAAACATAGAGAACAAGTGCTTATAATTTAGAAACTCTCCTCACCCAGTACACAAACATGGAGAACAAGTGCTTATAATTTAGAAACTCTACTCTCCCAGTACCTAAACGTGGAGAACAAGTGCTTATAATTTAGACACTCCCCTCTCCCAGTACATAAACATGGAGAACAAGTACTTACAATTTAGAAACTCTCCTCTCCCAGTACATAAACATGGAGAGCAAGTGCTTATAATTTAGAAACTCCCCTCTCCCAGTACATAAACATGGAGAACAAGTGCTTATAATTTAGAAACTCTCCTCTCCCAGTACATAAACATGGAGAACAAGTGCTTATTATTTAGAACATCTCCTCTCCCAGTACATAAACATGGAGAACAAGCGCTTATAATTTAGAAACTCTCCTCTCCCAGTACATAAACATGGAGAACAAGTGCTTATAATTTAGAAACTCTCCTCTCCCAGTACATAAACATGGAGAACAAGTGCTTATAATTTAGAAACTCTCCTCTCCCAGTACATAAACATGGAGAACAAGTGCTTATAATTTAGAAACTCCCCTCTCCCAGTACATAAACATGGAGAACAAGTGTTTATCATTTAGAAACTCTCCTCTCCCGGTACATAAACATGGAGAACAAGTGCTCATCACTTAGAAACTCTCCTCTCCCAGTACATAAACATGGAGAACAAGTGCTTATAATTTAGAAACTCTCCTCTCCCAGTACATAAACATGGAGAATAAGTGCTTATTATTTAGAAACTCTCCTCTCCCAGTACATAAACATGGAGAACAAGCGCTTATTATTTAGAAACTCTCCTCTCCCAGTACATAAACATGGAGAACAAGTGCTTATAATTTAGAACCTCTCCTCTCACAGTACATAAACATAGAGAACAAGTGCTTATAATTTAGAAACTCTCCTCTCCCAGTACACCAACATGGAGAACAAGTGCTTATAATTTAGAAACTCTCCTCTCCCAGTACATAAACATGGAAAACAAGTGCTTATAATTTAGAACCTCTCCTCTCACAGTACATAAACATAGAGAACAAGTGCTTATAATTTAGAAACTCTCCTCTCCCAGTACACCAACATGGAGAACAAGTGCTTATAATTTAGAAACTCTCCTCTCCCAGTACCTAAACGTGGAGAACAAGTGCTTATAATTTAGAAACTCCCCTCTCCCAGTACATAAACATGGAGAACAAGTACTTACAATTTAGAAACTCTCCTCTCCCAGTACATAAACATGGAGAGCAGGTGCTTATAATTTAGAAACTCCCCTCTCCCAGTACATAAACAAGGAGAACAAGTGCTTATAATTTAGAAACTCTCATCTCCCAGTACATAAACATGGAGACCAAGTGCTTATAATTTAGAAACTCTCCTCTCCCAGTACATAAACATGGAGAACAAGTGCTTATCATTTAGAAACTCTCCTCTCCCAGTACATAAACATGGAGAACAAGTACTTATAATTTAGAAACTCTCCTCTCCCAGTACATAAACATGGAGAACAAGTGCTTATAATTTAGAAACTCCCCTCTCCCAGTTCATAAACATGGAGAACAAGTGCTTATAATTTAGAAACTCTCATCTCCCAGTACATAAACAGGGAGACCAAGTGCTTATAATTTAGAAACTTTCCTCTCCCAGTACATAAACATGGAGAACAAGTGCTTATAATTTAGAAACTCCCCTCTCCCAGTTCATAAACATGGAGAACAAGTGCTTATAATTTAGAAACTCTCATCTCCCAGTACATAAACAGGGAGACCAAGTGCTTATAATTTAGAAACTCTCCTCTCCCAGTACATAAACATGGAGAACAAGTGCTTATAATTTAGAAACTATCATCTCCCAGTACATAAACATGGAGAACAAGTACTTATAATTTAGAAACTCTCATCTCCCAGTACATAAACGTGGAGACCAAGTGCTTATAATTTAGAAACTCTCCTCTCCCAGTACATAAACATGGAGAACAAGTGCTTATAATTTAGAAACTATCATCTCCCAGTACATGAACGTAACATTCCAATAGATCATAGTTCTTCAGTTAAAACTAGAAGTCCTGTCATGAAATGCGCACAAATACCATGTCGATCTGAGCGTTAATTTACGTGTTATGACTATAGTAAGGCTATCAAATTCTGTACATATGGCATGTGCACCAGCAATGTTTCAGCCAATGGATCTCCGGGTAACCCGGACGTCCAATGGCAGAAACATTGCCTGCGTTTGCAAGGAGTAACCAGGAGAACTTACCGTGCTTTGGATGCCATCCGATATGGCAATTGCGTGCAATTCTTACGCGCAATTAAGCCTAGATAAGCGCACAGTTCGTGACAGGACATCTAGTTTTAACTGTAGTAACATAAAATATAATTCGTATAAACAGTAGTAAAAAGGAGAAAGAAAACAAGAAGAGAACAAAAATAGAACAAAATAGAAAAAAGTAGAATTGGAATTATAAATAAAAGATTATAAATTATAATAAATTATAAATCAACAAATCGTTACTGCGGAACAGGCAAGTCAAACAAAATATTTAGAATTTATAACTTGATAAGTTTCATGTCAGACCGAGGTCGTCATATTAGCCTGAGAGCAAAGGTCAAAGGCTGAAGTGAAGTTACAAAGGGCTGATATATCGGCCGATATGAAACTAACCACATATTATTTATTTATTGGTGTTTAAGGTCACATATTTCTGTACAATGGCTAATCATATCCAAGGCTGTACCAAAAAGTGCTGAAAACCACTTTAGTGTCTTCACACTGTATGTATTAGCTTGTTGTTTTCTCACAGGAAGAAAAAAATGATTAATATAAATTGTTTTGTTGCAATTTACTGGAGAGCGCTTGTAGTTTCCTCAGTAGTAGAAAAAAATGTTATATTAAATTGTTTTGTTATAATGTATTGGAGAGTGCCGATACTCTCCAATACATTGTTACAAAGCAATTTTTACAAATCTTCTTAAACTACCTAGTAAGACTGCCTTTGTTGGTAGCATGGCATCTTCGAAAATAAATATTCATTTTATGAATCACTGTTGTAAAACAATGTAGAACTCTATCAGTTCAAGTAACCAATGACACTTCATTTATTTATTAAAGTTTAACGACACTTTAACAACCAAGGTCATATCGTGTCGGTGACAATTTTACGGGTGGAGGAAGCCGGAGTACCCGGAGAGAACCACCGAGAAACGGCGAGCAACTGTCAGCTTCCCAACATACTAAAACCACACAAGCAGGATTAGCATTAGTAACCATGTAATTTATGAAATTTAAAGAGCATATATCTGTGGTGTGCTCAAGAATAGCAAATGCAATTTGTGTACTAAATAGGGCAAAGAACTTCTTGCCCACGAGGGTAATGGAAACTTTATACTTCTCACTGATTCAGTGTCATATTATATATGGTATCCAGGTCTGGGGCCATTCGACCTACGCCAGTAGAATTCTAAAACTACAAAAAAGAGCTGTCCGGGTCATAACAAAAAAAATCATATCTCTCCCATACAGATCACCTTTTCAGAGATTGTGGCATTATGAAATTCAGTGATCTCTACAGCCTTCACGTCTCCCTTTTTATGCACGACTGGACGAACAAAAAACTCCCTATGTAATTCGATGATACCTTTCAAGTATATAGAAACCCCTCAGGAATGAATACAAGGCAAACCGGTAAATTAGATACCCGCAAACCAAGAACACAGTTCTCTGCTGTGCTGCCATTACACTTCTTCCCAAGAACATGGAATAGTATAGACCCACAAATCCAGCAATTAAATAGACCCCGATTTAAAAAGTCCTTAATTGATAAAGCCTTGAATAATTATACGCGTCCTAACTCCAAATGTGACAACCCAACGTGCCCCGACTGTGTCATCCGCCAGCTGTAATTTTCTGACATCCCATCCTCCTCTTCCCATCCCTTAATTCTCAAATACAGTCTAGCCCCCCTGAATTATAAATAAAAGATCAGACAACCCCGTCTTGGGGAAAGCACTTCGATACACTGATGCCAAAGAAACTTGATATCTTTCTTTTTACGGGAATGGCAGGAAGACAGCCTTATAGGCTATGCCATTTGCATGCCGCATACTAGCTTATATTCCTGTTTGTTGTAATGTTATTTTGTAATCAATGTACTAGTATACTGCAAAATAAAGATCTATCTATCTGTAATGTCTCTTTATTTATTGAACCAAAACAAATTATTACAAAATGTTCTCAGAACAGTTACAGTTTTCAGACAATGTTTTTGGTTCTCATTCTTTTCACAAAGTCCGAAGTATTTCTTTTATTCTAGTTCAGATATCAGAACGTCTCGGCCTTCCCAGTGGGGAAGCCCCGATGTTTTGATAGCTGAGACATCCCTTCTTCCACTTCAACGAATCTTCTCGCACGACTCTGATTCTTAGTTTGTGTTGAATTTGTGTACGGTACAACACTCTTCTTTTTTTCTCTTCATCCACATTATCCTTACTTATTGCCCTCATAAATTCCTTGCCATACAAAGACTACTCTCTTTTGCTTGGTAACGCCAATTCTTCTAATTGCATTCGACGCATAATGGTAAGCGATTTCGTTTTAAACAAAGTGGTTGCGCCTAGTAACGCATCAAGGGGGTCAGTTCTGGATTGGTTCATATCGGCCAAGATCGGCATCAAATCAGCCAAGTTTGAAGTCATATCAGCCGTGCTTGATAATGGGCAATTTTAAGAAAGAAAATGATATCTAATAAATAAAACTTAATATTCAGTTGTCAAGTTGATGAGCATCAAGAAATATTTCAGGAGAAAATATTTTAAAATGGATTAAACACTTTCTTTTGCAAAAGAGTATAGAAAATTAATCACATTCGGATTAAATAACTAATTCCTTTACGTTTGGCGAACATAGTCAATGTTCAATTTGAGGACGTTACTGTAAAAATAATTGAAGTATCATTTTATGAGACATCAATGGGTACTCACACAAAATTCTTGGCCTTGAACAAAACAATCTAAAAGCTGAGAGAGTTGTGTTAATTCTATATACTTGTTATGGAAGCCTGCCACAGAAAAGACCTAAAGATATGTAAAACTTCCCAGAGAAATTAAAATGAATGTATGTATGGCTATGCATTATGACAATATGATTCCCCTAATGTGTTGAGATCGACGCTGTTTCTTATAGAGGCACATCAACATAGGTTGGGCGAGATTTTCTTCATAAAATATTGCGAAATATTAGGACACAATAACAAAAGAAACAAAATTAGCATCTAGCTATTCCACTACAATACGTTGGTTAAAGTGTTATGTGTGTCACAATATTGGAAAACCGATATTATTATTGATGAGAACGTGGCTTTGTAGATTTTTCCCTTTAACTCTAAGTAACAGTCATTTCCACTGAGTACTATTCTCAAAAATTGCAATTCTAAGGAATTTTTTTATTTTTGTCCCCAAGATATGGCATGTGATCGCGAATTGAAACTGTCATATCGTCGCCTGAGTGCTAGAATGTCATATGTCCCATAGGCGAAATAATATATCGTCCCATATGCGAAATAATATATCATCCCATAGGGGACATAGGACATTTTAGCACTCAGACGACGATATGATATGTGGAATGTAAAAATAGTTTAAAAGGTGTCATTCTCTAGTCTAGTTAGGTAAATGATTAATGTAGTTACTCGGTGGATTACTTTCACTAAGGATCTGTCATTTTTAGAAAGAAGTAAGTATGAACATGACAGATAATCTTTCAGATCCCATTACTCAGGAAGATTCTCCAGGTATCTGGAGAACATGTGTGTTAATATACAAGAGATACATTTATACATGTAGCCGGAGTAAAACCCTCCCTTCCTTTTCTGGCTTAGTGGGAGAAATCAACTCTTACAGAGCCCTTGAATTCTATTCCTTATACACGTATCTAATCGGCAGGGCGGAATGTATTTGGAAAAAATGGAGTTACTGGAATGATGTCCTACAATGGAGGTGTATGATGTGTATTCAAATATACACATATTTCTTAATTATTGTAGGAAGACTGTATAATTATGTACTTATGTTTATATGTTGTTACGTTGTTCAATATATTTTTCTACTGAATTTATGTCAATAAAGAAAAAAAAACATTTTAGGAAGAAGGCATTTGTACATTATCTATCACGTTAATTCACTGTTCTTGAAACAAGAACTTGTAATACATAGACGCATTCTTCTACTTACCTCAAGAATGTCAGTGTTGTAACCAAATATATGGGATAGAAGTTTTAAAGAAGCACCATTGGGTAACCAAGACAGAGTATTCTTCATCGTCATCATTTCCAAAAATACTCCCATTTGAAAAGATTCTGAAACAGGATTGACAGAAAATATTCAGTCATATACTTTGTGAAAAACACAAATATTACCATTTTTTCCTTGTTCAAGGGGTGTAATTGTTAAACTAACACTGGAACAAAATCGAAAATTTAACTTCACTTATCTTTCAAAGTCTGAAAATAATCGATTCTTTTAAACGGCTTTTCAGTCTTCGAAAGATAAGTCAAATTTTATTTTCAAGTTTTACCATTTTTGTTTCTAATTCAAAGGGCATCATTTCTCAACTGAACAGGAATAAATGTGAGATCCAAACTTTACGTGTATTCCTCCAAATTTAGTTGTCCCAATATCCCGATAAATTCTGTCTTTTGATTGCCCAGAATGCCTTGGACAAATAGTCAAGGCAAAGGGTGCACCCAGCATCCAAGGTATATAAGTATGAGACGCGAAACATCGGGGGTATATGGTTTAAACGAAAGCTTTCCGAGTTTGCTCGCCTCGATATAAAAATCGAACCAAAAAACCTGAAAATAGTCACAAATATCATCGGATTTCCGACAATTCGATCATATTTTGTCGTTATAAATAAAATAAGAGCATCTATCGTCCCCTCAGTTCCTATGTGTTCTATGTGCCAGTAGGCCACCAGTAGGCCACCAGTAGGCCACTAGTAGGCCGCCAGTAGGCCACCAGTAGGCCACCAGTAGGCCACCAGTAGGCCACCAGTAGGCCACCAGTAGGCCGCCAGTAGGCCACCAGTAGGCCACCAGTAGGCCACCAGTAGGCCACCAGTAGGCTGCCAGTAGGCCACCAGTAGGCTGCCAGTAGGCCGCCAGTAGGCCGCCAGTAGGCAACCAGTAGGCCGCCAGTAGGCCACCAGTAGGCCACCAGTAGGCCACCAGTAGGCCACCAGTAGGCCACCAGTAGGCCGCCAGTAGGCCGCCAGTAGGCCACCAGTAGGCCGCCAGTAGGCCACCAGTAGGCCACCAGTAGGCCACCAGTAGGCCACCAGTAGGCCGCCAGTAGGCCACCAGTAGGCCACCAGTAGGCCGCCAGTAGGCCACCAGTAGGCCGCCAGTAGGCCACCAGTAGGCCACCAGTAGGCCACCAGTAGGCCACCAGTAGGCCGCCAGTAAGCTGCCAGTAGGCCACCAGTAGGCCGCCTGTAGGCAACCAGTAGGCCGCCAGTAGGCCGCCAGTAAGCCGCCAGTAGGCCGCCAGTAGGCCACCAGTAGGCCACCAGTAGGCCACCAGTATGCCACCAGTAGGCCACCAGTAGGCCACCAGTAGGCTGCCAGTAGGCCACCAGTAGGCTGCCAGTAGGCCACCAGTAGGCCACCAGTAGGCTGCCAATAGGCCACCAGTAGGCCACCAGTAGGCCACCAGTAGGCCACCAGTAGGCCACAGTAGGCTGCCAGTAGGCTGCCAGTAGGCCACCAGTAGGCCACCAGTAGGCTGCCAGTAGGCCACCAGTAGGCTGCCAGTAGGCTGCCAGTAGGCCACCAGTAGGCCACCAGTAGGCTGCCAGTAGGCACATAAAACACATCGGAACTCTGGGGACGATATGTCAACAAAATACCGTTTACTAGTTTCCTTAACGACCCATGGATGGATGTAACTCTATCTGTTGTCTTCTGCATTTGTTCCAACTGATTGCAGAGCGTGAGAAACGCGTCCACAATTTTTTCTCCACTATGTTTATATTGTGTTTCGAACGGGACAGAAACGTTATCTCCGTCAACATGTATGATATATGGAGATTTAATACCTCGATGTCTCGTGTAAACACCTCGCCTGTGGCTCGCTGTTTAAAAGCCGACATCCAGGTATTAAATCTCCATATACCATACATGTTGACGGAGATAACTTAAAATGTTCCAGAAGTTTGAAAACAATAGTTTGTTTGAAACAGACAGAAACCAAAGACATAAAAGTTTGCTATTTCTTCTTTTTCAAGGGACATCACTCCCAAACTACATGGGGCATAAGTCTTAAAACTAAACTTCTACTGTATTTAATAAAAGTTAAGATATTCAGGAAGTTTGAAAATAAACAGCTGTTATAAACAGATTTTATCCGATCGAAACTAACTCAAATTTTGCACAACAAAAATGCAGCCTGCATGCACATCAATGTCAGTACACTGAAAACAATTGCTGTAACTCTTCTGGGGTAAGAAAGGGGTGTTGGCAATGCACGTTTTTTTGAAAAATGTTGTTGACAATACCATCATAAAAACATATGTTGCACATCAGCAGTCTGTTAGAAATAATTCTGTGAGGTTTCACTAGCCACCTTTCACATAATGAACGACAAATGATAAAAATTACGAATGGTTAATAGTGGTCGTAAATTCTCCACTCTCACAAATCAACCTGCCCTTTTTCTAAAAAATATAAAAATATGGGCCAAATATAGTAAGAAACTAGAAATGTATTTACTACATATTGTATTCAAATTGTATACCTTTTTGTGCATTGCTTTGTTATATGAATAAAAATTAAAAAAAAGAAAAAAAAGAGATCCAATAATGCAAAAGTCACTAGGAGAGCCTAGACAACGGCAATCCTTCACTCTCTAATCCTATAACTCTCTAACACCTTGAGCCCCGGTGGCCCTTTTTCAGACAAAGCCTGTGAAACACCCCATTTTCCATGACAAAATAATGTTAAATCAATAAGTAGTACAGACCAACCACTGTTTCCAATGTGTGGCCCCAAGACTCCTCGTTGGAAATACTGATTGGTAAGCTCTAAAATGTTGAAAATAGTCCCTTCCAGCTAATTCTACTGAATTGATATGGAAGATAATTAGATATTTATTGATTGTATTATCTACAACTGGAGAACGAGAGAATATCTGTATATATTTGTGTATAAAATGAACTCATAGTTCGTGAATGGTATTCAGTGCACAAACTACAATCAGCCCATAACAGCGTCGAAATCTTAATAGAATTACACTGGTGGTCTGAGAGCTGGACCAAGTCTGTTACACTACAAAAACTTATTTAAAGATGCATCCCCGTGAACTACATGTATTATAGGTAAATTTTAATGATCGTCCAGTTATATGAGCATAGTGACCATCCACAAGTATTTGGAATGATAGTGGCAAGATATATCATTCCTGTGTTTGCTTTGAATGTGACTGACGATATCATTCCTAAGTTAATGGGATGACAGTTGGAAGTGACGTCATTCCTCAGTCTTTGGTATGATAGTGGAGAATAATACCATTCCTCTGTCTTTGGTATAGTAGTGGAAAATGATATAATTCCCAGCCTTTGGAATGATAGTAGTAGGTGATATCATTCCTCAGGCCTTGGAATGAAAGGGCTAAGTGGTATCATTCTCCAGGCGTTATGACAGTGACAAGTGATATTATTCTGCAGACGTAATGGTAGTGGTAAGAAATATCATTCTGCAGACGCCGTTATGACAATGGCAAGTGATATCATTCATCAGTCTTTGTTATGATAGTTGCAAGTGATATAATTCCTCCGTGTTTGTTATGGTTGTAGCAAGTGACATCATTCCTCAGTCTTTGTTATCACAAGTGACATCATTCCTCAGTCTTTGTTATGGTGTTGTCTTGTACTGATCGTGGCAGGTGACGTGATTCCTCAGTGTTTGTTATGATAGTTCCTCAGCATTCCTTCTGACTTTGGTACGATGGAGACACGTGATATTCCTCTGTATTTGTTATGGTAGTGGCAAGTGATATCATTACTGGCTATGGCATCTCCCAACGGAAAAGCATATTATGATTAATCATTATGTCACAATGTATTTATTCCTTACGTTTTTACCGTTGAATAAATTATCTATCTATCTGTCTGTCTGTCTGTCTGTCTGTCTGTCTGTCTGTCTGTCTGTCTGTCTGTCTGTCTGTCTGTCTGTCTGTCTGTCTGTCTGTCTGTCTGTCTGTCTGTCTGTCTGTCTGTCTGTCTGTCTGTCTGTCTGTCTGTCTGTCTGTCTGTCTGTCTGTCTGTCTGTCTATCTATCTATCTATCAAACTTTTGTTCCATGGTGGCAAATGATAGAATTCCTCAGTCTTTGGTATCGTGGTGGCAGGTGATATCATTTCTCAATCTTCAGTGTGATAGCAGAAAATGATATCATTCCCCAGTCTTTGCTATGATTGTAGCAAGTGATGACATTTCACAGTCTATATTGTAATAGTCGCGAGTGATATCTTTCCTCAGACTTTTGTATGACCGTGGCGAGTGATATGATACCTCAGACTTTTGTATTATAGTGACACGTGATACGATTCCTCGGTATTTGTTATGGTAGTGACAAGTCATATCATTCCTCCGACTTCTGTAAGATAGTGGCAAGTGATATGATGCCCCAGTCGTCAATGGGGCAGTAGGAAGTGATATTAAGTGATATCATTCCTCAATCTTCGTTATGATAGTAGTAAGGGATATGAATATTTGTTATAAGGGTGGGAAGTGATATCATTTCTCAGTGTTTGTTAATGTAGTTGCAGGTGATATCATTTCTCAGACTTTGGTATCATAGAGGCAGGTGACATCACCCGTCAGCCTTTGCTACGATAATGGCAAGTGATACCAATCCTCAGTCTCCATTATGACAGTAGAATGTGATATCGTTCCCCAGTCTTTGTTATGAAAGTGACAACTCATATCATTCCTCAGTGTATGTTATGGTAGTGACAAGTGATAGCATTCCTCAGTCAATGGAATCATAGTGCCAGGTTACATCATTCCTCAATCTTCAGTATGACAAAAGAAAGTAATATCATTCCTCAGTCTCTGTTGTGATAGCGAAAAATGATATCATTACCCAATCTTTGTTATGATAGTGGTATCATTCCCCGGTGTTTGTTATGATGTCATTCCTAAGACTTTGGTGTGATTGTGGCAAGTGATATCATTCCCCAGTCCTTGGAATGATAGTGGCAATGGATATTATTCTTCACCTTTTTGCTACTATAGTGGCAAGTGGTATCATTCCTCAATATTTGGTATGGCAGTGGTAAGTGATATATTTCCTTAGTTTTGCCACGATAGTGGCTTTTCATATCATTCCTCAGTCTTTGGTATGATACTGGCAGCTGATATAATTCCTTAGTCTTTGCTATGATAGTGGTTTTCCATATCATTCTGCAGTCTTTGGTATTATAATGGTAAGTGATATCATTCCTGTCTTTGCTATGATAGTGGCAAGTGATATTCCTCTGTCTCTACTATGACAGTAGAAAGTCATATTATTCCTCAACTATGGATATAATAGTGGCATGACATATCATTCCCAGTCTTTGGTATGATAGTGGCAAGTGATATTATTTCCCCCCTTTGTTGTGATAGTGGCACGACATATCATTCCATAGTCTTTGGTATTATAATGGCAAGTGGCAGCATTCCTCTCTTTGTTATGATAGTGGCAAGTGATATCATTCCTGTCTTTGGTATGGCAGTAGAAAATCATATTATTTCTCAGTCTATGGTATGGTAGAGGCAAGTGACATTATTCCTCGGTCTTTGGTAGGACAGGCGAAATTGATATCATTCAGTCTTTGGTATGATAGTAGCATGACATATCATTCCCCGGTCTTTGTTACGATAGAGACAAGTGATATCATTCCTATCTTTGTTATGATAGTGGCAAGTGATATCATTCCTGTCTTTGTTATGATAGTGGCAAGTGATATCATTCCTATCTTTGTTATGATAGTGGCAAGTGATATCATTCCTGTCTTTGGTATGGCAGTAGAAAATCATATCATTTCTCAGTCTTTGGTATGGTAGAGGCAAGTGACATTATTCCTCGGTCTTTGGTAGGACAGGCGAAATTGATATCATTCAGTCTTTGGTATGATAGTAGCATGACATATCATTCCCCGGTCTTTGTTACGATAGAGACAAGTGATATCATTCCTATCTTTGTTATGATAGTGGCAAGTGATATCATTCCTGTCTTTGTTATGATAGTGGCAAGTGATATCATTCCTATCTTTGTTATGATAGTGGCAAGTGATATCACTCCTGTCTTTGGTATGGCAGTAGAAAATCATATCATTTCTCAGTCTTTGGTATGGTAGAGGCAAGTGACATTATTCTCTGTCTTTGGTAGGACAGTGGAAATTGATATCATTCCTCAGTCTTTGGTATGATAGTAGCATGACATATCATTCCCCAGTCTTTGTTACGATAGAGACAAGTGATATCATTCCTATCTTTGTTATGATAGTGGCAAGTGATATCATTCCTGTTTTTGTTATCATAGTGGCAAGCGATATCATTCCTATCTTTGTTATGATAGTGGCAAGTGATATCATTCCTGTCTTTGGTATGGCAGTAGAAAATCATATCATTCCAATGACAATGGGAAGTGATATCATTCCAATGACAGTGGGAAGTGGTATCATTCCTCGGTGTTTGTTATGGTAGTGGCAAGTGATATCATCCCTCACACTTTGCTGTGATAGTTGCAGGTGATATCATTCCTCAATCTTTGGTATGATGTCGGCATGACATATCATTCCCCAGTCTTTGGTATGATACTGGCAAGTGATATCATTCCTGTGTTTGTTATGATAGTGGCAAGTGATATTATTCCCGTCTATGGCATGGCAGTAGAAAATCATATCATTCCTCAATCTCAAGTATCAGAGGGCAAGTGATATCATTCCTCAGGCTTTGTTATTATAGGTCGCAATTGATATCATTCCCCAGGCTTTGTTATGATAGTTCGTAATTGATATCATTCCTCAGTCCTTGTTATGATAGTGGCAAGTGATATCATTCCTGTCTATGGCATGGCAGTAGAAAATCATATCATTCCTCAATCTCAAGTATCGGAGGGCAAGTGATATCATTCCTGTCTATGGCATGGCAGTAGAAAATCATATCATTCCTCAATCTCAAGTATCGGAGGGCAAGTGATATCATTCCTGTCTATGGCATGGCAGTAGAAAATAATATCATTCCTCAATCTCAAGTATCGGAGGTCAAGTGATATCATTCCTGTCTATGGCATGGTAGTAGAAAATCATATCATTCCTCAATCTCAAGTATCGGAGGGCAAGTGATATCATTCCTGTCTATGGCATGGCAGTAGAAAATCATATCATTCTTCAATCTCAAGTATCGGAGGTCAAGTGATATCATTCCTGTCTATGGCATGGCAGTAGAAAATCATATCATTCCTCAATCTCAAGTATCAGAGGGCAGGTGATATCATTCCTCAGTCCTTGTTATGACAGTAGCTGGTGATATCATTCATTTCTTTGCTATGACAATGGCAAGTAATATCATTGCTCAGTGTTTGGTATTATGGAAGAAAATGATATCATTTCTCAATCTTTGGTGTGATACTGGCAAGTGATATCATTCCTCCGTGTTTGGTATGACAGTAGAAATGATATCATTCCTTGGTCTTTGTTATGATATTTTTCCAGCGAGGAAGAAGACCTCACCCTCCCATTCAATTTTCTTGACTCTGGTTGCCACCACTTTACGCCAGAAAACTTTAAAGATGAAATTTTAAGCAAAATGAAAAGTCTCTCCCTACTCATCATCAATTGTCGTAGTTTGAATGCAAACTTTGAAAATATGCACAACTTATTGGCTGACCTACAGACAAACTATAACTTTTTCGACGTGACTGGAATGATAGAAATATTTAACTTAAAATCCGGCGTTGAGTACCGGCTTGAGGGTTATCATCCGCTAGTGTCTGTACCCGTCCTGACAACGACGATGGGAGGGGAGGTGTATGAATGTTCATAATTGATAGTATACCCTACAAAATACGAAATGATCTGTCAGTCTTCATACCACAAGTCTTTGAATCCCTCTTAAAAGAAATATCTCTGAAGAAAAAATGTATTGTAGGAACTATCTACAGGCCAAACACACCACATAAAGCAGACCTGGGCTTGTTCCTCGTCAAACTAACTGAACTGCTAGACTCTTTAAGCAGGGATAACACTGTAGTCTACCTTATGGGTGACTTTAACATAGATCTTCTCAGTGTAAATACCCACAGTAGAACGAATACTTTTATTGACTCGTTATTTACTGCTGGTTTTTTACCCGCCCTTACAAAGCCTACCAGGGTTACGGAGTTTTCCGCTACCATAATTGATCATATATTCAGCAACAATATTACAAAGTTCACGTCCGGAATTATAATTACTGACGTCAGCGATCATTTTGCCACGTTCTATGTAGATGAACTAGATAAACGTCCTCCAGTCGCAACGCCTAATTATAGACGGTTAATGAAAACTGAGAATGTCATCCGTTTTAAAAGACTCTTAACGGTTTGTGATTTTTCTGATGTTATCAATGACATTTGTCCTAACTCAGCATACAATCGGTGCCTGGATACATTTCACATAGTATTTGAACAAGCATTTCCCCTGAAAGCAAACCCCACACGAAAGAAATATATAAAACGAGAACCATGGATGACGTCTGTCTTATTGAAATCTTCTCAAACTAAAAGTAAATTGTATGCTAAAAAAATAAAATTTCCAACCACCCAAAACACATCGGATTACAAAACATCCCGCCAGGAATATAACCGCTTGAGGCGAAAGTGCAAGGCAGATTATTGTAATCAAGTACTACTTGAAAACAAACATAATATTAAGAAGAACATGGGACATCTTGCGAAAGGCCATATACAAGTCAAATAACAACCGACAACTTCCTCCTACCTTCCTGAACGGGAATATTAAATTATCCGAACCTAGAATAATGGAGGACAGATTTAACACATATTTTGCTATCATTGGTATGAATATAAGTGCCCAAGTGCCTCCGACGCAACGTCACTTCTCAGATTTTCTCTGCAATAGTAATAATGGGGATTCATTCAAACCAAGTACTGATAGTAATGATATGTCTACCAAGCTGCTGAAGAAGGTTATATACGAGATAACAGACCCCTTGTCTCATATTATCAATCTATCTTTCGTAGTAGGTAGGGTACCAGACAGAATGAAGCCAAAATCATTCCTGTCTTCAAATCTGGAGATCCTCAACTTTTTACCAATGATCGCCCTATCAGTATTCTTACAACATTCTCAAAAATACTCGAAAAAGTAATGTACTCACGATTATACACTTTCCACGACGAGCAGAACGCTATATATAAGTATCAGTTTGGGTTTAGGAAGAGTCAGACTGTGCATCCCATTTTGCATCTAATAAACAGTGTCGCAGAAGCAAATGATAAAACTTCAAAGGACTGTACACTATCAATGTTTCTAGATTTTTCAAAAGCTTTTGATATCATAAATCACTCGATTCTTTTGAAGAAGCTTGAAAGATACGGTATAAGAGGTTTAGCTAACTCCTAGTTCGAAGATTATCTAATAAGCCGGTGTCAGTTTGTATCCTTCATGAAAAGCACATCGGAAGTAATGGATGTCTCCATTGGTGTACTATAAGGTTCAGTTTTAGGCCCCCTTCTCTTTTTATTATACATTAACGACATCAGCCACTCCACCCTACTTAAGGTGTTGTATTTTGCAGACGATACCACAGCTCATGCGTCGAGTAGGAACCTGGATACTCTGTTAGATGAGACCAATGCTGAATTCGATAAAATCAGTGAATGGTGCTCTGCAAATGAATTATGTCCGAATGCTAGTAAAACCAAATGTATGTTGTTACACCCGCAGGACGACTCGTATAATACCGGCAATAAAAAGATATCTTTGGACGACATAGACATTCTATTTGTTACCAACAGACTTGAGGAAAACTCTACAAATTCCTAGATGTCAACCTGGACGAAAATTTAAAGTTCAAGAAACACACGTCTGAAGTTTGCCTAAAGATGGCAAGGGCAATATTTGCCCTTAATAGGGCAAAAAGAACCCTTCCTTTGAAAGCCCTGAAGATATTGTATCACTCACTGATACATAGCCATATGTTGTATGGTATACTTGTCTGGGGCCATGTACCCTCAACCAGGAGAATTTCAACACTTCAAAAAAGGCTATCCGAATCATAACAAATCGAAAATATACCTCGCACACAGAACCTTTATTTAAAAACTGTGGAATACTGAAGTTCGAAGATTTGTATAAGTTACATGTGCATCTTTGTATGCATGACTGGTACCACAATAAATTCATTTGACAATACCTTCGAAATATACACTAACCCTTCTGGAATGGAAACAAGGCAAACAGGGAATGTGCGCTCCCTCAAACCAAGAACTCGCTTTTCTGCTGATCTCCTGATTCATTCTTTCCCGAAAATTTGGAATGGTTTAAATCTTGAAATAAGGCAATATAGCAGGCATCTGGTTAAAAAGACAATAATCAATTCATTCTTGAATGGATATTCTTCTGACATTACTTGCACCAATCCATTCTGTGTGGATTGTGACCCAGCATAAAGTGATCTCATCCTCCCAACTATCGCTATTTCTACAATTAATCCTAAACTTAAGACTTTTCAAATCACCACTTGTTTTTTTCTGATTACCTCCGCACATGGGGAAAGCTTCACAAAAAGCCTCCCTAAGGTTTCACTTATTGTGAATCGGGGAGGACAAAGAACTAAACGACTCTGTTGTCAGGACAAAATAAATCATGTTTGGGAATGGCAGGAAGACACCTCTCTGGCTATGCCATTTCCATGCAGAGTAAACCTTTTCATTGTTATTTTTTATTTATGAAAACTGTACATGAGTATGCTGCAAAATAAAGTTTCATTTCGTGGTAAGTGATATCATTACACATTCTTTGTTATGGTAGTGGAAAGTGATATCATTCCTCGGTTTTTGTTTTGGTAGTGGCAAGTGACATCATTCCTCAGTCATTCGTATAACAGTGACAAGTGATATCATTCCTCGGTCATTCGTATAACAGTGGCAAGTTATATCATTCCTTAGTCATTCGTATAACAGTGGCAAGCGATATCATTCCTCAGTCATTCGTATAACAGTGGCAAGTGATATCATTCCTCAGTCATTCGTATAACAGTGGCAAGTTATATCATTCCTCAGTCATTCGTATAACAGTGGCAAGTGATATCATTCCGCAGTCATTCGTAAAACAGTGGCAAGTGATATCATTCCTCAGTCATTCGTATAACAGTGGCAAGTGATATCATTCCTCAGTCATTCGTATAACAGTGGCAAGTTATATCATTCATCAGTCATTCGTATAACAGTGGCAAGTGATATCATTCCTCAGTCATTCGTATAACAGTGGCAAGTGATATCATTCCGCAGTCATTCGTATAACAGTGGCAAATTATATCATTCCTCAGTCATTCGTATAACAGTGGCAAGTGATATCTTTCCTCAGTCATTCGTAAAACAGTGGCAAGTGATATCATTCCTCAGTCATTCGTATAACAGCGGTAAGTAATATCATTCCTCAGTCATTCGTATAACAGTGGCAAGTTATATCATTCCCTAGTCTTTGGTATTGCAATACTGCGTTACCGTTTGTTTAACCCCCAAACATTGGCTACAATCCCAGGGAAAACATTAAGTATATTTTTTGTCTATTTCTGTTGTACAGTAGCAATGGCTATCTTATTTTATCATTGTAGACAATAGTCCTTGGGAAACTTACGGAACCATCACAGTTAGAATAGCAAATTATATTATGAATATTTAGATGTCTTCATACTATTTTAATGGAATACAGCTGGCTCTATTTTGTATGTTCCTGATCTGTTTAGTCCAATAGTATAGTACAACAACTCCATCGAACTCAGGACAGGACCACATAAATTTTATCTACTGAAATCTTTTTAATTTCAGGTGTGAACTTGTGGGGTTTTTAAAAATTGATTAAGAAATATGGCGTCTGGTACTCAAATATAATTCTTAACCTTTTTTTAAGTCCATTTAATGATTAATGGGAAAAGTTATACTCCAAATGAGAGTGAGAGGTATCAGGAAATAGTGAAATACTGAACTATCTCACCTGAGCTAGTAGACAACTGTCTGAGTTGAGAATTGGTCAGACCCGAATTAAATTTTTTGGAACTACGAAGTGCCGTCATAATTCTCCTTGTTCTGAAAATAATTTAAAAGTTTTTTCTCTTTACGAATCATGTTCACAATAAATCAATTAGAAAGATTCAATTGAAAGAGTACATTAAGGATCAACTGTAATGTTTATAAAAGAATGAGTTCATTCTTCATGTAATTATTCCAACATTCAGCTAATGGTATTTGCACACTGCGACTGAGCAAATCAGACGCCGTGTTATGCATGTAGAACAATGACAATAAATAATCATATTGATTTTGATGTCTATGATGACATACAAGGCGTGATTATAATTTCGGTTCACCAAATGGCTCCCACAGGAAGTTAGCTACATGCAGCTTGTAGGATATATAAAGAGTAACCTCCCGCAGGGACCTAGCTACATTCAACATGTGGCATATACGAGTAAACTCCCGCAGGTAGCTAGCTACATTAAGCTTGTAGTATATACGACGAGTAAACTCCCACAGAGAGCCAGCAACATTCAACTTGTAGTATATACGACGGACGAGTAAACTCCCACAGGTAGCTAGCTACATTCCACTTGTAGTATATACGACGAGTAAACTCCCGCAGGTAGCTAGCTACATTAAGCTTGTAGTATATACGACGAGTAAACTCCCACAGAGAGCCAGCAACATTCAACTTGTAGTATATACGACGGACGAGTAAACTCCCACAGGTAGCTAGCTACATTCCACTTGTAGTATATACGACGAGTAAACACCCGCAGGTAGCTAGCTACATTAAGCTTGTAGTATATACTACGAGTAAACTCCCACAGAGAGCCAGCAACATTCACCTTGTAGTATATACGACGGACGAGTAAACTCCCGCAGGTAGCTAGCTACATTAAGCTTGTAGTATATACGACGAGTAAACTCCCACAGAGAGCCAGCAACATTCAACTTGTAGTATATACGACGAGTAAACTCCCGCAGGGGGCTAGCTACATTAAGCTTGTAGTATATACGACGAGTAAACTCCCACAGAGAGCCAGCAACATTCAACTTGGAGTATATACGACGAGTAAACTCCCGCAGGTAGCTAGCTACATTAAGCTTGTAGTATATACGACGAGTAAACTCCCACAGAGAGCCAGCAACATTCACCTTGTAGTATATACGACGGACGAGTAAACTCCCACAGAGAGCCAGCAACATTCAACTTATAGTATATACGACGACGAGTAAATTCCCACAGGGAGTTAGCTACATTCAGCTTGTAGGATATATGAAGAGTAAACTCCCACAGGGAGCAAGCTACATTCAACTTATAGTATATACGATGCGTAAACTCCCGCAGGGAGATAGTTACATTCAACTTGTAGTGTACACGACGAGTAAACTCCCGAAAGGAGCTAGCTACATTCACCTTGTAGTATATACGACGGACGAGTAAACTCCCACATGGAGCTAGCTACATTCCACTTGGAGTATATACGACGAGTAAACTCCCACAGGGAACTAGCTACATTCCACTTGGAGTATATACGACGAGTAAACTCCCACAGGGAGCTAGCTACATTCAACTTGGAGTATATACGACGAGTAAACTCCCACAGGGAGCTAGCTACATTCAACTTGGAGTATATACGACGAGTAAAGTCCCGCAGGGAACTAGCTACATTCAACTTGGAGTATATACGACGAGTAAACTCCCGCAGGGAGCTAGCTACATACAACTTGTAGTATATACGACGAGTAAACTCCCACAGGGAACTAGCTACATTCAACCTGGAGTATATACGACGAGTAAACTCCCGAAGGGAACTAGCTACATTCAACTTGGAGTATATACGACGAGTAAACTCCCACAGGGAGCTAGCTACATTCAACTTGGAGTATATACGGCGAGTAAACTCCCAAAGGGAGCTAGCTACATTCAACTTGGAGTATATACGACGAGTAAACTCCCACAGGGAACTAGCCACATTCAACTTGGAGTATATACGACGAGTAAACTCCCAAAGGGAGCTAGCTACATTCAACTTGGAGTATATACGACGAGTAAACTCCCACAGGGAGCTAGCTACATTCAACTTGGAGTATATACGACGAGTAAACTCCCAAAGGGAGCTAGCTACATTCAACTTGGAGTATATACGACGAGTAAACTCCCACAGAGAGCTAGCTACATTCAACTTGGAGTATATACGACGAGTAAACTCCCGAAGGGAACTAGCTACATTCAACTTGGAGTATATACGACGAGTAAACTCCCATAGGGAGCTAGCTATATTCAACTTGTAGTATATACGGCGAGTAAACTCCCGCAGGGAGCCAGCAACATTCAACTTGTAGTATATACGACGAGTAAACTCCCACAGGAAACTAGCTACATTCACCTTGTAGTATATACGACGGGCGAGTAAACTCCCACAGGGAGCTAGCTACATTCCACTTGTAGTATATACGACGAGTAAACTCCCACAGGGAGCTAGCTACATTCAACTTGGAGTATATACGACGAGTAAACTCCCGAAGGGAACTAGCTGCATTCAACTTGGAGTATATACGACGAGTAAACTCCCGAAGGGAGCTAGCTACATTCAACTTGTGGTATATACGACGAGTCAACTCCCGAAGGAAGCCAGCTACGTTCAACTTGTAGTATAAACGACGAGTAAACTCCCGCAGTGAGCTAGCTGCATTCAACTTGTAGTATAAACGACGATTAAACTCCCGAGGGAGCTAGCTACTTTCACCTTGTAGTATATACGACGAGTCAACTCCCGAAAGGAGCTAGCGACATTCAACTTGTAGTATATACGACGAGTAAACTCCCGCAGAGAGCTAGCTACATTCAACCTGTGGTATGGTCGACGAGTAAACTCTCGAAGGGAGCTAGCTACATTCAACTTGTTGTATAAACGACGAGTAAACTCCCGCAGTGAGCTAGCTACATTCAACTTGTAGTATAAACGACGAGTAAACTCCCGCAGTAAGCTAGCTACATTCAACTTGTAGTATAAACGACGAGTAAACTCCCGAGGGAGCTTGCTACATTCACCTTGTAGTATATACGACGAGTAAACTCCCGAAAGGAGCTAGCTACATTCAACTTGTAGTATAAACGACGAGTAAACTCCCGAAGGGAGCTAGCTACATTCAACTTGTGGTATATACGACGAGTCAACTCCCGAAGGAAGCCAGCTACGTTCAACTTGTAGTATAAACGACGAGTAAACTCCCGCAGTGAGCTAGCTGCATTCAACGTGTAGTATATACGATGAATAAACTCCCGCAGGGTGCCAGCTACATTCAACTTGTGGTATATACGCGTAAACTCCCACAGGGAGGTAGCTGCATTCAACGTGTGGTATATACGACGAGTAAACTCCCACAGGGAGCTAGCTACATTTAACTTGGAGTATATACGACGAGTAAACTCCCGAAGGGAGCTAGCTACACTCAACTTGTAGCATATACGACGAGTAAAGTCCCGAAGGGAGCTAGCTACATTCAATGTGTAGTATATACGACGAGTAAACTCCCATAGGGAGCTAGCTACATTCAGCTTGTAGTATATACGACGAGTAAACTCCCACAGGGAGCTAGCTACATTCAACTTGTAGTATACACGACGAGTAAACTCCCGAAGGGAGCTATCTGCATTCAACGTGTAGTATATACGACGAGTAAACTCCCGAAGAAAGCTAGCTACACTCAACTTGGAGTATATACGACGTGTAAACTCCCACAGGAAGCTAGCTACATTCAACCTGTAGTATGTACGACGATTAAACTCCCGAAGGGAGCTAGCTCCAATCAACTTGTAGTATATACGACGAGTAAACTCCCGAAGGGAGCTATCTGCATTCAACGTGTAGTATATACGACGAGTAAACTCCCGAAGGGAGCTAGCTGCACTCAACTTGTAGTACATACGACGAGTAAACTCCCGCAGTGAGCCAGCTACATTCAACTTGTGGCTTAAACGACGAGTAAACTCCCGCAGGGAGCTAGCTATATTCAACTTGTAGTATATACGACGAGTAAACTCCCACAGGGAGCTAGCTACATTCAACTTGTAGTATATACGATGAGTAAACTCCCGAAGGGACCTATCTACACTCAACTTGTAGTATATACGACGAGTAAACTCCCACAAGGACCTAGCTACATTCAATTTGTAGTATATACGACGAGTAAACACCCGAAGGGCGCTAGCTGCATTCAACGTGTAGTATATACGACGAGTAAACTCCCGAAGGGAGCTACCTACACTCAACTTGTAGTATATACGACGTGTAAACTCCCACAGGGAGCTAGCTACATTCAACCTGTAGTATGTACGACGAGTAAACTCCCGATGGGAGCTAGCTCCAATCAACTTGTAGTATATACGACGAGTAAACTCCCAAAGGGAGCTAGCTACATTCAACTTGTAGTATATACGACGAGTAAACTACCACAGGGAGCTAGCTACATTCAACTTGTAGTATATACGACGAGTAAACTCCCGAAGGGAGCTATCAGCTACATTCGACTTGTGGTTTAAACGACGAGTTAACTCCCACAGGGAGCTAGTTACATTCAACTAGTTGTATATACGACTATTAAACTCCCACAGTGAGCCAGCTACATTAACCATGTAGTATATGCGTCGAGTAAACTCCCGCAGGGAGCTAGCAACATTCAACTTGTAGTATATACGACGAGTGGTTGTAATTCTCATTCGAGGAACTAAAAAACAACTTCTACAAAAAACTAACGGAGTGTGATCCACCTGTTGCATACCCTGAGCCCATTATTGTCATCTAGATTCATGCTAGGGCCTTGAAATTCGATTCGTTTTGAAAATGCCTGGATAATTCAATTCAATTTGATTTTCACTTGCGCTGATTTAAGAAAGTTTAAAGCGGCGAGATGCTCTCAATTACCCCCCCCCCCCCCCAAGTTTTCCTCTTGAACTCTTCTTCTTTAACAAGACCACATGATAGAAGTAAACAAGTTCAAAACTGCCAATACTAACGGTTATAATACAACTGCTAATAGTAACGGTTATAATAAAACAGCCAATACTAACAGTTATAATAAAACAGCCAATACTAACAGTTATAATAAAACAGCCAATACTCACGCTTATAAGAATACTGCCAATACTAACGGTTATAATACAACTGTCAATACTAATGGTTATTATAAAACAGCCAATACTAACAGTTATAATAAAACAGCCAATACTGACAGTTATAATAAAACAGCCAATACTAACGGTTATAAGAATACTGCCAATACTAACGGTTGTAATACAACTGTCAATACTAATGGTTATTATAAAACAGCCAATACTAACAGTTATAATAAAACAGCCAATACTAACAGTTATAATAAAACAGCCAATACTAACAGTTATAATAAAACAGCCAATACTAACAGTTATAATAAAACTGCAAATACTAACGGTTATAATACAACTGTCAATACTAACAGTTATAATAAAGCAGCCAATACTAACGGTTATAATACAACTGTCAATACTAATGGTTATAATAAAACAGCCAATACTAACAGTTATAATAAAACAGCCAATACTAACAGTTATAATAAAACAGCCAATACTAACAGTTAGAATAAAACAGCCAATACTAACAGTTATAATAAAACAGACAATATTAACGGTTATAATACAACTGTCAATACTAACAGTTATAATAAAGCAGCCAATACTAACGGTTATAATAAAACAGCCAATACTAACGGTTATTATAAAACAGCCAATACTAACAGTTATAATAAAACCGCCAATACTAACAGTTATAATAAAACAGCCAATACTAACGGTTATAATACAACTGTCAATACTAACAGTTATAATACAACTGTCAAAACTAACAGTTATAATAAAACAGCCAGTACTAACGGTTATAATACAACTGTCAATACTAACAGTTATAATAAAGCAGCCAATACTAACAGTTATAATAAAACAGCCAATACTAACGGTTATAATACAACTGTCAATACTAACAGTTATAATAAAACAGCCAGTACTAACGGTTATAATACAACTGTCAATACTAACAGTTATAATAAAGCAGCCAATACTAACAGTTATAATACAACTGTCAATACTAACAGTTATAATAAAACAGCCAATACTAACAGTTATAATAAAACAGCCAATACTAACAGTTATAATAAAACAGCCAATACTAACAGTTACAACAAAACAGCCAATACTAACAGTTATAATAAAACAGCCAATACTAACGGTTATAATAAAACAGCCAATACTAACGGTTATAATACAACTGTCAATACTAACAGTTATAACAACTGTCAATACTAACAGTTATAATAAAACAGCCAGTACTAACGGTTATAATACAACTGTCAATACTAACAGTTATTATAAAGCAGCCAATACTAACAGTTATAATAAAACAGCCAATACTAACGGTTATAATACAACTGTCAATACTAACATTTATAATAAAACAGCCAGTACTAACGGTTATAATACAACTGTCAATACTAACAGTTATAATAAAACAGCCAATACTAACAGTTATAATAAAACAGCCAATACTAACAGTTATAATAAAGCAGCCAATACTAACAGTTATAATAAAACAGCCAATACTAACGGTTATAATAAAACAGCCAATACTAACGGTTATAATACAACTGTCAATACTAACAGTTGTAATACAACTGTCAATACTAACAGTTATAATAAAACAGCCAGTACTAACGGTTATAATACAACTGTCAATACTAACAGTTATAATAATGCAGACAATACTAACAGTTATAATAAAACAGCCAATACTAACGGTTATAATAAAACAGCCAATACTATCGGTTATAATAAAACAGCCAATACTAACAGTTATCATAAAACAGCTAATACTAACAGTTATAAGAAAACTGTCAATACTAACGGTTATAATAAAACTGTCAATACTAACGGTTATAATAAAACTGTCAATACTAACAGTTATAATAAAGCAGCCAATACTAACAGTTATAATAAAACAGCCAATACAAACGGTTACAATACAACTGTCAATACTAACAATTATAATAAAGCAGCCAATACTAACGGTTATAATAAAACAGCCAATACTAACAGTTATAATAAAACAGCCAGTACTAACGGTTATAATACAACTGTCAATACTAACGGTTATAATAAAACAGCCAATACTAACGGTTATAATAAAACTGTTAATACTAACAGTTATAATAAAGCAGCCAATACTAACGATTATAATAAAACTGTCAATACTAACAGTTATAATAAAACCGTCAATACTAACGGTTATAATAAAACTGTCAATACTAACAGTTATAATAAAGCAGCCAATACTAACAGTTATAATAAAACAGCCAATACTAATGGTTATAATACAACTGTCAATACTAACAGTTATAATAAAGCAGCCAATACTAACGATTATAATACAACTGTCAATACTAACAGTTCTAATAAAACAGCCAAAACTAACAGTTATAATAAAACACCCAATGCTAACAGTTATAATAAAACAGCCAATACTAACGGTTATAATACAACTGTCAATACTAACGGTTATAATAAAACAGCCAATACTAACGGTTATAATAAAACTGTCAATACTAACAGTTATAATAAAGCAGCCAATACTAACGGTTATAATAAAACTGTCAATACTAACAGTTATAATAAAACTGTCAATACTAAAGGTTATAATAAAACTGTCAATACTAACAGTTATAATAAAGCAGCCAATATTAACGGTTATAATAAAACAGCCAATACTAACGGTTATAATACAACTGTCAATACTAACAGTTACAATAAAACAACCAATACTAACGGTTATAATAAAGCAGCCAATACTAACGGTTATAATAAAACAGCCAATACTAACGGTTATAATAAAACAGCCAATACTAACGGTTATAATACAACTGTCAATACTAACGGTTATAATAAAACAGCCAATACTAACGGTTATAATACAGCTGTCAATACTAACGGTTATAATAAAACTGTCAATACTAACAGTTATAATAAAACAGCCAATACTAACGGTTATAATACAACTGTCAATACTAACGGTTATAATAAAACAGCCAATACGAACGGTTATAATACAACTGCCAATACTAACGGTTATAATAAAACAGCCAATACTAACGGTTATAATACAACTGTCAATACTAACGGTTATAATAAAACTGTCAATACTAACAGTTATAATAAAACAGCCAATACTAACGGTTATAATACAACTGTCAATACTAACGGTTATAATACAACTGTCAATACTAACGGTTATAATACAACTGTCAATACTAACGGTTATAATAAAACAGCCAATACTAACGGTTATAATACAACTGTCAATACTAACGGTTATAATAAAACTGTGAATACTAACAGCTATAATAAAACAGCCAATACTACCGGTTATAATAAAACTGTCAATACTAACATTTATAATACAACTGTCAATACTAACAGTTATAATAAAACAGCCAGTACTAACGGTTATAATACAACTGTCAATACTAACAGTTATAACAAAGCAGCCAATACCAACGGTTATAATAAAACAGCCAATACTAACGGTTATAATAAAACAGCCAATACTAACGGTTATAATAAAACAGGCAATACTAACGGTTATAATACAACTGTCAATACTAACAGTTATAATACAACTGTCAATACTAACAGTTATAATAAAACAGCCAATGCTAACGGTTATATCAAAACAGCCAATACTAACGGTTATAATAAAACTGTAAATACTAACAGTTATAATAAAACAGCCAATACTAACGGTTATAATACAACTGCCAATACTAACAGTTATAATACAACTGTCAATACTAACAGTTATAATAAAACAGCCAGTACTAACGGTTATTATACAACTGTCAATACTAACAGTTATAATAAAGCAGCCAATATTAAAGGTTATAATAGAACAGCCAATACTAACGGTTATAATAAAACAGCCAATACTAACGGTTATAATAAAACTGTCAATACTAACGCTTATAATAAAACAGCCAATACTAACGGTTATAATAAAACAGCCAATACTAACGGTTATAATAAAACAGCCAATACTAACGGTTATAATAAAACTGTCAATACTAACGGTTATAATAAAACAGCCAATACTAACGGTTATAATAAAACACCCAATACTAACGGTTATAATAAAACTGTCAATAAAAACAGTTATAATAAAGCAGCCAATACTAAAAGTTATAATAAAACAGCCAATACTAACGGTTATAATAAAACTGTCAATACTAACAGTTATAATAAAACAGCCAATACTAACGGTTATAATACAACTGTCAATACTAACAGTTATAATACAACTGTCAATACTAACAGTTATAATAAAACAGCCAGTACTAACGGTTATAATACAACTGTCGGGGGAGCGCGGTGGCTCAGTAGGTAGAGATGCAGGCTGCAAGGCGAGAGGTCCTCGGTTCGAATCCCACCTGCGGCAACCGCGTTGTGTCCTTGGGCAAGACACTTCATCCCCATTGCCCGCGTGGGGGCACGATGACGCCGTGTACTAAGGCGTACTGCACGTTGATGGTACGCATGTCTTCAACCAATCTAACCCTGCCTGTGCTACAGTGCGGAGTTACGATGTTGGGGAGCTGGCAGCTGCTCGTCGTTGCTCGGTGGTTCTCTCCGGGTACTCCAGCTTCCTCCACCCGTAAAACTGTCACGGACATGATTAGCCATTGTGCATAAATATGTGACCTTAAACATCAATAAATAAATAAATAATACAACTGTCAATACTAACAGTTATAACAAAGCAGCCAATACTAACAGTTATAATACAACTGTCAATACTAACAGTTATAATAAAGCAGCCAATACTAACAGTTATAATAAAACAGCCAATACTAACGGTTATAATACAACTGTCAATACAAAGAGTTATAATAAAGCAGCCAATACTAACAGTTATAATACAACTGTCAATACTAACAGTTATAATACAACTGTCAATACTAACAGTTTTAATAAAACAGCCAATACTAACGGTTATAATAAAACAGCCAATACTAACGGTTATAATACAACTGTCAATACTAACGGTTATAATAAAACTGTCAATACTAACAGTTATAATAAAACAGCCAATACTAACGGTTATAATACAACTGTCAATACTAACGGTTATAATACAACTGTCAATACTAACGGTTATAATACAACTGTCAATACTAACGGTTATAATAAAACAGCCAATACTAACGGTTATAATACAACTGTCAATACTAACGGTTATAATAAAACTGTCAATACTAACAGTTATAAAAAAAACAGCCAATACTAACGGTTATAATACAACTGTCAATACTAACAGTTATAATAAAACAGCCAATACTAACGGTTATAATAAAACTGTCAATACTAACGGTTATAATAAAACTGTCAATACTAACGGTTATAATAAAACTGTCAATACTAACAGCTATAATAAAACAGCCAATACTAACGGTTATAATAAAACTGTCAATACTAACAGTTATAATACAACTGTCAATACTAACAGTTATAATAAAACTGCCAGTACTAACGGTTATAATACAACTGTCAATGCTAACAGTTATAATAAAGCAGCCAATACTAACGGTTATAATAAACCAGCCAATACTAACGGTTACAATAAAACAGCCAATACTAACGGTTATAATAAAACTGTCAATACTAACGGTTATAATAAAACAGCCAATACTAACGGTTATAATACAACTGTCAATACTAACAGTTATAATACAACTGTCAATACTAACAGTTATAATAAAACAGCCAATACTAACGGTTATAATAAAACAGCCAATACTAACGGTTATAATAAAACAGGCAATACTAACGGTTATAATACAACTGTCAATACTAACAGTTATAATACAACTGTCAATACTAACAGTTATAATAAAACAGCCAATGCTAATGGTTATAACAAAACAGCCAATACTAACGGTTATAATAAAACTGTCAATACTAACAGTTATAATAAAACAGCCAATACTAACGGTTATAATACAACTGCCAATACTAACAGTTATAATACAACTATCAATACTAACAGTTATAATAAAACAGCCAGTACTAACGGTTATTATACAACTGTCAATACTAACGGCTATAATTAAGCAGCCAATACTAACGGTTATAATAGAACAGCCAATACTAACGGTTATAATAAAACAGCCAATACTAACGGTTATAATAAAACTGTCAATACGAACGCTTATAATAAAACAGCCAATACTAACGGTTATAATAAAACAGCCAATACTAACGGTTATAATAAAACAGCCAATACTAACGGTTATAATAAAACTGTCAATACTAACGGTTATAATAAAACAGCCAATACTAACGGTTATAATAAAACAGCCAATACTAACGGTTATAATAAAACTGTCAATACTAACCGTTATAATAAAGCAGCCAATACTAAAAGTTATAATAAAACAGCCAATACTAAGGGTTATAATAAAACTGTCAATACTAACAGTTATAATAAAACAGCCAATACTAACGGTTATAATACAACTGTCAATACTAACAGTTATAATACAACTGTCAATACTAACAGTTATAATAAAACAGCCAGTACTAACGGTTTTAATACAACTGTCGGGGGAGCGCGGTGGCTCAGTAGGTAGAGATGCAGGCTGCAAGCCGAGAGGTCCTCGGTTCGAATCCCACCTGCGGCAACCGCGTTGTGTCCTTGGGCAAGACACTTCATCCCCATTGCCCGCGTGGGGGCACGATGACGCCGTGTACTAAGGCGTACTGCACGTCGATGGTACGCATGTCTTCAACCAATCTAACCCTGCCTGTGCTACAGTGCGGAGTTACGATGTTGGGGAGCTGGCAGCTGCTCGTCGTTGCTCGGTGGTTCTCTCCGGGTACTCCGGCTTCCTCCACCCGTAAAACTGTCACGGTCATGATTAGCCGTTGTGCATAAATATGTGACCTTAAACATCAATAAATAAATAAATAATACAACTGTCAATACTAACAGTTATAATAAAGCAGCCAGTACTAACAGTTATAATACAACTGTCAATACTAACAGTTATAATAAAGCAGCCAATACTAACAGTTATAATAAAACAGCCAATACTACCGGTTATAATACAAATGTCAATACAAACAGTTATAATAAAGCAGCCAATACTAACGGTTATAATAAAACAGCCAATACTAACAGTTATAATAAAACAGCCAATACTAACAGTTATAATAAAGCAGCCAATACTAACGGTTATAATAAAACAGCCAACACTAACGGTTATAATAAAACAGCCAATACTAACAGTTATAATAAAACAGCTAATACTAACGGTTATAATACAACTGTCAATACTAACAGTTATAATACAACTGTCAATACTAACAGTTATAATAAAGCAGCCAATACTAACGGTTATAATAAAACAGCCAATACTAACGGTTATTATAAAACAGCCAATACTAACAGTTATAATAAAACAGCCAATACTAACAGTTATAATAAAACAGCCAATACTAACAGTTATAATAAAACAGCCAATACTAACGGTTATAATAAAACAGCCAATACTAACGGTTATAATACAACTGTCAATACTAACAGTTATAAACAGCCAATACTAACGGTTATAATAAAACTGCCAATACTAATGGTTATAATACAACTGTCAATACTAACAGTTATAATACAACTGTCAATACTAACAGTTATAATAAAACAGCCAATACTAACGGTTATAATACAACTGTCAATGCTAACAGTTATAATAAAGCAGCCAATACTAACAGTTATAATAAAACAGCAAATACTAACATTTATAATAAAACAGCCAATACTAACGGTTATAATAAAACAGCCAATACTAACAGTTATAATAAAACAGCCAATACTAACGGTTACAATACAACTGTCAATACTAACAGTTATAATACAACTGTCAATACTAACAGTTATAATAAAACAGCCAATAGGAACGGTTATAATAAAACAGCCAATACTAACGGTTATAATAAAAGAGCCAATACTAAGGTTATAATAAAACTGTCAATACTAACGGTTATAATAAAACAGCCAATACTAACGGTTATAATAAAGCAGCCAATACGAACGGTTATAATAAAACAGCCAATACTAACGGTTATAATACAACTGTCAATACTAACGGTTATAATAAAACAGCCAATACTAACGGTTATAATAAAACAGCCAATACTAACAGTTATAATACAACTGTCAATACTAACGGTTATAATAAAACAGCCAATACTAACGGTTATAATACAACGGTCAATACTAACGGTTATAATACAACTGTCAATACTAACGGTTATAATAAAACAACCAATTACTAACGGTTATAATAAAACAGCCAATACTAACAGTTATAATAAAACATCAATACTAACAGTTATAATATAGCAGCCAATACTAACGGTTATAATACAACTGCCAATACTAACGGTTATAATACAACTGTCAATACTAACGGTTATAATACACCTGTCAATACTAACAGTTATAATAAAACAGCCAATACTAACAGTTATAATATAGCAGCCAATACTAACGGTTATAATAAAACAGCCAATACTAACGGTTATAATACAACTGTCAATACTAACGGTAATAATAAAACAACCAATACTAACGGTTATAATAAAACAGCCAATACTAACAGTTATAATAAAACAGCCATTACTAACAGTTATAATATAGCAGCCAATACTAACGGTTATAATACAACTGTCAATACTAACGGTTATAATAAAACAGCCAATACTAACGGTTATAATAAAACAGCCAATACTAAAAGTTATAATAAAACAGCCAATACTAACGGTTATAATATAGCAGCCAATACTAACGGTTATAATACAACTGTCAATACTAACGGTTATAATAAAACAGGCAATACTAACGGTTATAATACAACTGTCAATACTAACGGTTATAATGAAACAGCCAATACTAACGGTTATAATAAAACAGCCAATACTAACAGTTATAATAAAACAGCCAATACCAACGGTTATAATACAACTGTCAATACTAACAGTAATAATACAACTGTCAATACTAACGGTTATAATAAAACAACCAATACTAACGGTTATAATAAAACAGCCAATACTAACAGTTATAATAAAACAGCCAATACTAACGGTTATAATACAACTGTCAATACTAACGGTTATAATAAAACAACCAATACTAACGGTTATAATAAAACAGGCAATACTAACGGTTATAATAAAGCAGCCAATACTAACGGTTATAATAAAACAGCCAATACTAACGGTTATAATACAGCAGTCAATACTAACGGTTATAATAAAACAGCCAATACTAACGGTTATAATAAAACAGCCAATACTAACAGTTATAATAAAACAGCCAATACTAACGGTTATAATATAGCAGCCAATACTAACGGTTATAATACAACTGTCAATACTAACCGTTATAATAGAACAGCCAATACTGACGGTTATAATAAAACAGCCAATACTAACAGTTATAATAAAACAGCCAATACCAACGGTTATAATACAACTGTCAATATTAACAGTTATAATACAACTGTCAATACTAACGGTTATAATAGAACAGCCAATACTAACGGTTATAATAAAACAGCCAATACTAACGGTTATAATAAAACAGCCAATACTAACAGTTATAATAAAACAGCCAATACCAACGGTTATAATACAACTGTCAATATTAACAGTTATAATACAACTGTCAATACTAACGGTTATAATAGAACAGCCAATACTAACGGCTATAATAAAACAGCCAATACTAACGGTTATAATAAAACAACCAATACTAACGGTTATAATAAAACAGCCAATACTAACAGTTATAATAAAACAGCCAATACTAACGGTTATAATACAACTGTCAATACTAACGGTTATAATAAAACAACCAATACTAACGGTTATAATAAAACAGCCAATACCAACAGTTATAATAAAACAACCAATACTAACGGTTATAATAAAACAGCCAATACTAACGGTTATAATGAAACAGCTAATACTAACGGTTATAATAAAACAGCCAATACTAACGGTTATAATACAACTGTCAATACTAATGGTTACGATAAAACAGCCAATACTAACGGTTATAATACAACTGTCGATACTAACGGTTATAATAAAACCGCCAATACTAACGGTTATAATAAAACAGCTAATACTAACGGTTATAATACAAATGTCAATACTAACGGTTATAATAAAACCGCCAATACTAACGGTTATAATAAAACAGCCAATACTAACGGTTATAATAAAACAGCCAATACTAACGGTTATAATACAACTGTCAATACTAACGGTTATAATAAAACCGCCAATACTAACGGTTATAATAAAACAGCCAATACTAACGGTTATAATACAACTGTCAGTACTAACGGTTATAATAAAACCGTCATTACTAACGGTTATAATAAAACCGCCAATACTAACAGTTATAATAAAACAGCCAATACTAACGGTTATAATACAACTGTCAATACTAACGGTTATAATAAAACAGCTAATACTAACGGTTATAATAAAACCGACAATACTAACGGTTATAATAAAACAGCCAATACTAACGGTTATAATAACACAGCTAATACTAACGGTTATAATAAAACCGCCAATACTAACGGTTATAATAAAACAGCTAATACTAACGGTTATAATACAACTGTCAATACTAACAGTTATAATACAACTGCCAATACTAACAGTTATAATAAAACAGCCAATACTAACAGTTATAATAAAACAGCCAATACAAACGGTTATAATAAAAGAGCCAATACTAACGGTTATAATAAAATCGCCAATACTAACGGTTATAATACAACTGTCAATACTAACAGTTATAATAAAACAGCCAATACTGACGGTTATAATACAACTGTCAATACTAGCGGTTATAATAAAACCGCCAATACTAACGGTTATAATAAAACAGCCAATACTAACGGTTATAATAAAACAGCCAACACTAACGGTTATAATAAAACAGCTAATACTAACGGTTATAATAAAACCGCCAATACTAACGGTTATAATAAAACAGCCAATACTAACGGTTATAATACAACTGTCAATACTAACAGTTATAATAAAACAGCCAGTACTAACGGTTATAATAAAACCGCCAATACTAACGGTTATAATAAAACAGCCAATACTAACGGTTATAATACAACTGTCAGTACTAACGGTTATAATAAAACCGCCAATACTAACGGTTATAATAAAACCGCCAATACTAACGGTTATAATAAAACAGCCAATACTAACGGTTATAATACAACTGTCAATGCTAACGGTTATAATAAAACAGCTAATACTAACGGTTGTAATAAAACCGACAATACTAACGGTTATAATAAAACCGCCAATGCTAACGGTTATAATAAAACAGTCAATACTAACGGTTATAATACAACCGCCAATACTAACGGTAATAATACAACAGCCAATACTAACGGTTATAATAAAACAGCTAATACTAACGGTTATAATAAAACAGTCAATACTAACGGTTATAATAAAACCGCCAATACTAACGGTTATAATACAACAGCCAATACTAACGGTTATAATAAAACAGCCAATACTAACGGTTATAATAAAACAGCCAATACTAACGGTTATAATAAAACCGCCAATACTAACGGTTATAATACAACTGTCAATACAAATGGTTACAATAAAACAGCCAATACTAACGTTTATAATACAACTGTCAATACTAACGGTTATAATAAAACCGCCAATACAAACGGTTATAATAAAACAGCTAATACTAACGGTTATAATAAAACCGCCAATACTAACGGTTATAATACAACTGTCAATACTAACGGTTATAATACAACTGTCAATACTAACGGTTATAATAAAACAGCCAATACTAACGGTTATAATACACCTGTCAATACTAACGGTTATAATAAAACCGCCAATGCTAACGGTTATAATAAAACAGCCAATACTAACGGTTATAATAAAACCGCCAATACTAACGGTTATAATACAACAGCCAATACTAACGGTTATAATAAAACAGCCAATACTAACGGTTATAATACAACAGCCAATACTGACGGTTATAATAAAACAGCCAATACTAACGGTTATAATAAAACTGCCAATACTGACGGTTATAATAAAACAGCCAATACTAACGGTTATAATACAACAGCCAATACTGACGGTTATAATAAAACAGCCAATACTAACGGTTATAATAAAACTGCCAATACTGACGGTTATAATAAAACAGCCAATACTAACGGTTATAATAAAACAGCCAATACAAACGGTTATAATAAAAAGCTAATACTAACGGTTATAATAAAACCGCCAATACTAACGGTTATAATACAACTGTCAATACTAACGGTTATAATAAAACAGCCAATACTAACGGTTATAATACAACTGTCAATACTAACGGTTATAAGAAAACAGCCAATACTAACGGTTATAATAAAACAGCCAATACTAACGGTTATAATAAAACAGCCAATACTTACGGTTATAATAAAACTGTCAATACTAACGGTTATAATAAAACAGCCAATACTAACGGTTATAATAAAACTGTCAATACTAACGGTTATAATAAAACATCCAATACTAACGGTTATAATAAAACAGCCAATACTAACGGTTATAATACAACTGTCAATACTAACGGTTATAATAAAACAGCCAATACTAACGGCTATAATAAAACAGCCAATACTAACGGTTATAATAAAACAGCTAATACTAACAGTTATAATACAACTGTCAATACTAACGGTTATAATAAAACCGCCAATACTAACGGTTATAATAAAACTGTCAATACTAACGGTTATAATAGAACAGCCAATACTAACGGTTATAATAAAACAGCCAATACTAACGGTTATAATACAACTGTCAATACTAACGGTTGTAATAAAACAGCCAATACTAACGGTTATAATAAAACAGCTAATACTAACGGTTATAATAAAACTGTCAATACTAACGGTTATAATAAAACTGTCAATACTAACAGTTATAATAAAACAACCAATACTAACGGTTATAATACAACTGTCAATACTAACGGTTATAATACAACTGTCAATTCTAACGGTTATAATAAAACAGCCAATACTAACGGTTATAATAAAACAGCTAATACTAATGGTTATAATAAAACAGCCAATACTAACGGTTATAATACAACTGTCAATACTAGCGGTTATAATAAAACAGCCAATACTAACGGTTATAATAAAACAGCCAATACTAACGGTTATAATAAAACAGCCAATACTAACGGTTATAATAAAACAGCCAATACTAACAGTTATAAGAAAACAGCCAATACTAACGGTTATAATACAACTGTCAATACTAACGGTTATAATAAAACAGCCAATACTAACGGTTATAATACAACTGTCAATACTAACGGTTATAATAAAACAGCCAATACTAACGGTTATAATACAACTGTCAATACTAACGGTTATAATAAAACAACCAATACTAACGGTTATAATACAACTGTCATTACTAACGGTTATAATACAACTGTCAATACTAACAGTTATAATAAAGCATCCAATACTAACAGTTATAATAAAACAGCCAGTACTAACGGTTATAATACAACAGTCAATACTAACAGTTATAATAAAGCAGCCAATACTAACGGTTATAATAAAACAGCCAATACTAACGGCTATAATAAAACAGCCAATACTAACGGTTATAATAAAACAGCCAATACTAACAGTTATAATAAAACGGCCAATACTAACGGTTATAATAAAACAGCCAATACTAACGGTTATAATAAAACAGCCAATACTAGCAGTTATAATAAAACAGCCAATACTAACGGTTATAATAAAACAGCCAATACTAACGGTTATAATACAACTGTCAATACTAACAGTTGTAATAAAACTGTCAATACTAACGGTTATAATACAACTGTCAATACTAACGGTTATAATTCAACTGTCAATACTAACAGTTATAATAAAACTGTCAATACTAACGGTTATAATACAACTGTCAATACTAACAGTTGTAATAAAACTGTCAATACTAACGGTTATAATAAAACTGTCAATAATAACAGTTATAATAAAACAGCCAATACTAACGGTTATAATACAACTGTCAATACTAACAGTTATAATGAAACAGCCAATACTAACAGTTATAATACCACTGTCAATACTAACAGTTATAATAAAGCAGCCAATACTAACGGTTATAATAAAACTGTCAATACTAACGGTTATACTAAAACTGTCAATACTAACGGTTATAATACAACTGTCAATACTAACAGTTATAATAAAGCAGCCAATACTAACGGTTATAATAAAGCAGCCGATACTAACAGTTATAAGAAAGTACAATATTTACCAGTTGAAGTGTCGTGAGATTCGATTCAGCATTCGATTTGATTCAAAACCTTCTGCCAGATTCAATTCTTGATTCGATTCGACCCAAAATATGTGGCATTCGCCCTGATGCATGCTGAATGGAATCTGAGACTCCATATAACTGGACTGAGGTCCTACAGAGAGATGCTCTGAAACGATCTATATAGCTGAACTGGGATGTTCCATATAGTTGCTCAGAGACGTTCCATATAGCCACACAAAGACGCCCCAAATAGCTGCACTTAGCCGCAATATATAGCTGCATCGAACTCCTCTCATATCACGTTTGCAGCTCAACTCTCTGAACATTGTTAATCATGGCTTGACACTACGTATATAACTTTAACAGGACCCTCATCACAAACTTGAACACCAAGAAAAAAACGCATGGTGTAGAAGAAATATAACGCACTGCAAACAATGCAAGGCCAACGATAATGCCTGGATAACTACAACAGGTAACCTGGGATATTGTATGGATAACTACAGCAAGTACCCTAGGGTATTGTATAGGTCATTACCCCAGGTAGCCTAGGATATTGTATGGATAACTATAACGGGTAGCCAGGGATACAGTATGAATAACAAAAGCAGGTAGGCTGGAATATTCATATTGTATGGATAACTACAACAGGTAGCCTGGGATATTGTATGGATAACTACAACAGGTAGTCTACGATATTGTATGGTCAACTACAACAGGTAGGCTGGGATATTATGCGGATAACTACGACAGGTAGCCTGAGATATTATATGGATAAGTACAACAGGTAGCCAGAGATATTGTATGGATAATTACAACAGGTAGAGTGTGATATTCTATGCATACCTACAGTACCTACAACAGGTAGGCCGGGATATTGTAGAGATAACTACAATAGGCAGCCTACGATATTGTATGGATAACTACAACAGGTAGCCTACGATATTGAATGAATAACTACAACAGGTAGCCTGGGATATTCTATGGATAACTACAACAGGTAACCTACATTATTGTATGGATAACTACAACTTGTATCCTATCTGATGATATGGATTACTACAACAGGTAACCTATGATATTGTATGTATAATTATAACAGGTAACCTATGATATTGTATGTATAATTATAACAGGTAGCCTAGGATATTCTATGGATAACTACAATAGGTAGGACAAAGTTTGGCTACACTTTGGGGGGAACATTAGTCAAAGACCAAAATAAGGACAGACTAATCCTGTCAACATCGGGATGAAAAACAGAAAGGTAAGCCATTAATTAGTTACCCATCCGAACTGCTAAATGTTATCCTTCTTCCTTCTCATTATTCACTGCTTTATGCAGAACCATAAAAATAGTCCAGAATATGTAATGAAATCCTAAGCAAAAAGAGGGTACGAGGGGTGATCCGAAACAGTCTTAAACATTTGAATTTAATTTTCCCATCGATGTTGTTACCGTGAATGGCTGAAAAAAACGTTCGTTGTTTTAAATTCGATCATTTGCATCTGCAAAGCTATATGGAAACTGTCGCAAATCCGTCCATATTGGGTACGCGGTACAGAGGGACGATACATCTATCATAGAAAACAAAACTATTTTTAACGAGGTTTAAAGTTCTGTATTGTAGTGATCAACTGTTGTAACTTTGATGAAATGACAGTAGCAACAAACTGACTAATTTCATCCATATAACAAGCATGTAATTACTGTCAGCCATATAACAAGCATGTAATTACTGTCAGCCATATAACAAGCATGTAATTACTGTCAGCCATATAACAAGTATAATTACTGTCAGCCATATAACAAGTATGTAATTACTGTCAGCTATATAACAAGCATGTAATTACTGCCAGCCATATAACAAGTATGTAATTACTGTCAGCCATTTTACAAGCATGTAATTACTGTCAGCCATAAAACAAGCGTGTAATTACTGTCAGCCATATAACAAGCGTGTAATTACTGTCAGCCATATAACAAGCATGTAATTACTGTCAGCCATAAAGCAAACATGTAATTACTGTCAGCCATATAACAAGCATATAATTACTGTCAGCATCTTATATTGATAATAATTGGGTAATTAAAATTTTAAATCTCTCCAAACTCTTGGGTATTTTGAGTAGACCGTAAAATTCAGGTATGGATGTAGTTAAAGTATTCTCGCTTTTTCACCTCCTTATTTACTTCATTGCGAATAGCCATGAAGTAATATTCTGCTCTTCTACGAAAAGAGTTTAGGATCCAATTGCTGAGAAATTCTCCATAAATATAGAACAGAGATGAACTTTTTAATTTCGTGATCACTGTGACCTTGACTTGAACTTTAGTGACGATCATTGGAAAGAATTGTCAGACATGGAGTGGAAATGAAAATTAAGACAAAGATCTTTTTTACCTTAACCTTTAACAGTATACCCCTCCCCCACCCCTCCCCACCCCAAAAAAGAAATGAAAAAAATAAAACATGTTCAATATACAACTAAGTTTAGATGAAGCCTTGTTCAATATACAAACTGGGTTTAGTTCAAACTTGTTCAATATACAAACTGAGTTTAGTTGAAATCATGTCCAATATACAAACTAAGTTTAGTTGAAACCATGTCAAAACTACAAACGGAGTTTAGTTGAAACCATCTTCAATATACAAACAAAGTTTAGTTGAAACCATCTCCAATATATAAACAAAGTTTAGTTGAAACCATGTCCAATATACAAACAAAGTTTAGTTGAAACCATGTCTAATATACAAACAAAGTTTAGTTAGAATAAGGCTTAAAAAAAAAAACATTTCTTGCTTCTCTGGCAATTTTCTTCAATTTTGTAATGAGGTAGAGATTTTTTTCTTTTTGGGGATTTTTTTTTTCAATCCATGAGACAATGCTGAATATTGTTGGTTTTAGAAATGTAACTTCTTCCACTATTATGTGCATAAATAAATGTTTTCAGCAGTGACAACTTCCCATAATGCAGTTGCAAATTTAACCAAAAGCTCCTTTCTGAATGTCTTTGCTCGTCTTCATCACGGGATTGGTACATTTGATTTTCTCTTAATTCATACACCACCGTTTCTTCATCAAATCTGTGGTATCTTAAAAGACTTTATCTTCTGCAGATATGCTTCATATTGTTCTAGAAAAAAGTATTTTGCTCATAACAGTTTGTCTTGTCACTGTTTATTGGAGTTTGTTTGTTTGTTTGTTTATTGTAGCTTAACGAAAATTTCAACAAAATTTCAACAACAAAATCGTCAGGTCGTTTTAAAAGTAGAAGAAACTGGAGACTCCTGGACAGAAGCACCGAATAGTCACGAGCAACTGTCAGACCGGTCAACTTACTAAACCTGCAGACTCAGAGGTTGAAGGCAAGTACATCATTAACCCTTTACCTAACATGAAAAGCAGACGGCACATGCAAATAAAATTCTTGAATAACTAATTTTTTTTCATTTTTTGTCTTAAAAACATAGGTTATGATCCTTTATTGGAACGAGCTCGTCGCGCTCGTTCCAATAAGGGGTCATAACCTATGTTTTTGAGACAAAAAAATGAAACAATAATGAAAATTAATTGGTGATTTTTGTGGACAGCGTTGGCCGGTTTTGGCCGTAACGTTGGGTTAAGGGTTAACGTACAGTACACCTTAGTACACAGCGCCACCATGTCCCTGTGTGGATTGTCAGAATTAAGTGTCTCGCGAAGGACACATACAAGAGATCACCACCGACATGATCGATCGAATTTGAGGGGTGGCAGAAATCTCCTTTCTCATCTGAGAGATCTCTACGGAATCGGAACGCGAATCGTAAAAACACTGCAAACATACAGACAGAAATTTGCATGTTTTTGTAATTTTGACGATTGGGAATCTTTCACACACGAGAGATCACCACCGAATCGACGAAATTCGTCGCTGGAACACTTAACAGAACCGACAAAAAATTACACATTTTGACTCGCAATTCGTAATTTCACATCCGAGAAATCCATGCGAAATCAAAGAAATCGATCGAGGGAGCACCTACAAAAACGAGTAAAAAACACATGGTTTGGTTTTTTTGTCAACATAGGATTTTTCATCTCGGGTTTACGGTATCTCCACTGTCATCTTGTGAAAAAAATGTGATGAATTTTCGGACTCAGCTGGAAGTGGACGATTTCGGAATTATCTAAGATTTTATTTTTGCTCGATCTCCGAGATTCGATCGACAAGACGGGGCAGTTCCCCGTAGTATGTCTTTCGGCGATTCGGTTTCCCATCCGATTTCCACTCAAGTCTAAAGTGTTCTCGAGAAAATAAGCTAGAAAATTCTGACGGATTCGTAGCTTTATCTTTTCTTGCTGATTGATACTTGGCTTTTTTAACTTTTCTTGCTGATGGATACTTAGCTTTAACTTTTCGGGCTGATAGATACCTAGCTTTAACTTGATTTGCTGATGGATACTTAGCTTTACTTTTCTTGCAGATGGATACATAACTTTAACTTTTATTGCCGATGGATACTTAGCTTTAACTTTTCTTGCCGATGGATACTTATCTTTAACTTTTCTTTCCGGTGGATACTTAGCTTTAACTTTTTTGCCGATGGATTATTTATTTATTTATTTATTATTTATTTATTGGTGTTTGATCATGACTACGACGGTTTCGGGGTGGAGGAAGCCGGAGTACTCGGACAGAATCACCGCGCAACGGCGAGCAACTGTCAGCTCCCCAACATTCTAACTCCACACAAGCAGGGTTAGCATTGGTTGAAGACAAGTGCATCGTCGACGTGCAGTACGCCTTACTACACAACGCCTCCGTGCCCCCACGTGGACAATGGGGATGAAGTGTCTCGACCAAGGACACAACGCGGTTGCCGCAGGTTGGATTCGAACCGAGGCCCTTGCTGGTGGATACTTGGGTTTAACTTTTCTTGCTGACTGATACTTAGCTTCAACTTTTCTTGCTGGTTTAGAATACTTTTACACTAATATTCGAATAATGAATGAGTTGACGTTTCATCTTTTCCTTCATATTAACAATAAAACTTGTTCTGTTTTGTGACAATTCGTGTATTATGGAATACTTCTTGGATACCACATGTGAAAAAGTTGTGTATTCAGAAAAGAACTATTAAAGCAATAAACAAAGGAGAAGATAAAATTATTGATTTTCTGGTTTTATACTCACAGTAATATTCGACAAGGATGGTTCATTTTAGACATTTGTTCCATGTATGAGTACACAAATGACCCGACCTGAACGTTTGTTTCACTCTGTAATGACTGAGATAGTATGTTGAGTACTGTTTGTTTAGGATTACTCGAGATGATAGTCTGAGCAGCATACATACGAACATCAGATGGCTCACCCATGTCCAAGTAAATTGGCAAGATAAATTTTGCAATCTGAAAGAAAAAATCAGTGTAACAATTAATCCTTATGATCGCCTATAATCTTAAAAATGCCAAACATTATCTATAAGAAGCCGTAGGGTGAATTGTGCATTTTTAGGTTCCAATAACAAATCTACAAGAAATGAGCCGGTTGACCTTACATTAACCTACATTACTAGAAATCATGAAACTGTACTCAAATTGCGCATGGTTAATTCTTTTTATACCATGGTTTCCTTTTCTACTATATATGAAAAGCCTATGACATAAATTTTAGCTTTACACACCAACAGTGGTGAACACGCCATCACTGGGATTTAACTGGTTGAGTGCTAGAAGCCACTATCAGGGCTTTCAAAAACAAGAGGGTACCAGAGAAAAAGCACATGTTTTTCTTACTCATGTTTCATAATCAGTCAAATGCAAATAATATTTTGTTTATATAAATTTGTTCTACTACAAATTATTGGAGAGTGCCTGTGGGCACTCTCCAATAATTTGTAATAAACAAATTTTGAATAACACATTCAGACCACCAAAAATAATCTAGCCCTCAGCCAGTTAAATAGTTAATATTTACACCTACAATGGAACTACATCCAAGTTGACATTGTCAAACCTGTCTAAATTTATCGCACGTCGCCTCGCGAAGAGTGAAATAAAAGTGGCAATTATTTATTACATTTTTAAATGAGTTTACGCCATAAAACACCAAAAATTAACAAACATGCATTGTCTCATGTTAATAAAGCATCCATAACTCGAAATAGTGTGTTATTATGTTATTAAAATGAAAAAGGCCCTGTTTCTCTTACTATTTCGTTTTGGTGATAAAATTGACAGCGAAAGTACCGCCCACCGATGCTAATGTAAACAAAAACAAATTCGCACGTATGTACGGCTACTGCTCAGTGAAATCGAGAAAAAAAAATAGCGACTCTAAATAATCTGACGATCATGGTATAAATAAAATATACCCCAAGTAGCTTGGTGTACCAAATGTTCACCACTCGTGGTGAAGTGGTGTTAACCGCGCGCCGAAGGCTCGCAGTTAGCACCACTTCATCACGAGTGGTGAACATTTGATACACCAAGCTACTATGGATGGGTATATTCTATATGCTACTTCTAAAACCATGATTTTCTTCATAAAAAATAACATTCAAGTGTTCTTGTTATGCTGAAAATCTAAGCTACTTTTTGATATAAAAACAAACAATTAATTTTGTAACAATTAATTGATTATCCTGTGCCAGTTATGCTTAATCACTCACTCATGCAATATGTGTGGTCATCTTTAATATTAATGGATGCAAACAAGAGATGTACAGAACGTATCTTTAGCCAATCTTGCACAAGAAATTCTGGCCTGACAGAATGTAACTCAAAGTTAATATCGCATACAACAATCACGCTTGATAATAGGGGGAGGTGCACGTGTCGTGTGTATCTTATTTTTCTGTAATTCAATTTTTCTCGTAAACACCCAGGCTAATGGATACGGTATTAACCACGATGACACATAGACATCCGCTACGAGAAGGTGAATGTCCGTGTGTTATCGCGAACAATATCGTACCTCATACATGTGTACAGCCAAAGCTTCTGTGCGGCGTCTCTTGTATAAATTGACTTTCAACGATAATAAGGTGCAAGCTCCCCCAGTTTGCCGCTATACTACTACCCATGATTGAAATTAGCCCCGACAACCCTCCCCCACCCTACGAACTTAAAATCTTGGATCCCGAGATCCATTACAGACAATCGGTGCTCCACATTATTGTGTATACATGTACCTACTTATAATACATGTTTTAAGGCCAGTGTGGTATCTTCTAGACCCCTCCACATACATACACTACTTGTCAAAAGTAGCACATTGAGGGTTTATATAAAGCTTGACAAAATATTTGTTCTATTTATCCAAACATTTCGAAAGTTTTAGGGGCATCTGTGGTACAAATGTAGTTGACTCTTCAGTATCCAGAGCCGGCATGAAAAGGGAAGAGATACACATACTGCAGGCGCAAACTCGGAGATGATGCTAATAAGCCCTGCATTTAAATATAATGATCACTCAAAAACGATTGGAAAACTCAGCGACAGGACAGGTAGTTAGATTTATGCCACTGGATGTGGGGACGGTAGAAACGTCCAGATTTCCTAGAGACCAATACAATTTTTCGATAGATTTAGGAGTGGTCAACAAAAAGTTTATATACCCTTTGCCACCAACAATCGGCTTGTTATCGACATGCAATACAAAATATATGTTTTTACCATAATTTCGGTAATTTTCTGTCCATTTTGCGAAATTTTGCCTACAAAGGTTTCAAAATTTTCCTGACTAGCCGAAAATATTCAGACAATATTTTTCATGGCGTGCGGGGACATCGGCATCCTCACCCACTCCCAACCACCATCAAGGGCGCTGACGCACCCTAGGGCAAATGGCTGGGGTGTCAAACAAAGTGCACTATACTCTGGGTATGACCGGATGTGACACTCAGTAGTACTAATATATAAAAACAACATCTATTGAAACTTGAGAAGCACAAGGCACCCTGTTCCACTCAAGAGACAATATAACGCTTTAGAAATCTTCACGCCAATTGTAAAGGTTCTTTGGTGATTACAGACCAAACTCTGACATATTACCAAACACCGCCCCCTTCCCTCCATACACGAATCCCCCATTGGCAGAGACATACGTAAGTACACTAGAAATGATTACGAATAGTTTCTCACTTACAGTTTTCAGAAAGTAAAATATTTTCCACTAGTGCAAAAAGAAATGCGATGCTCCTCGCGCCATCCACCCTGTAGGTTAAGGGGAAGAGGCAGCTCCCCTCCCCTGTTTCGGCACCCTTGCCCGCGACCGTATCTACGTTACTGTTCACCGATCCGATCCCTGATCATTGTTATTTTCTATAACAATGATCAAGATTGCCAGTGCTGGATTTTCTTCGGAGTTCTTTAAAAATAGAAAATTACGTCACGAACCGCGTGTTTTCCTTCATTTGTTGGGTGTTTCCTCATTAGCATGCCATTATGCATCTCATTTGTATTAAATTTAACGCTTCTGTGGTGCGATGTCTGTAATCAACATGTATTACAGACGCATTGTGAATTAAAGTTGTCCGCCGCACACGAATAGTTCATCTGAAGACCGTATACTCGCAGTTGTTTGATACAGACGCCGCATTTCAGTTGCATCGAATTCAAATATTGGCCTGGAATTATATTCGAGGTAACATTAGTCCAGTGTCTGAACCGAGCCTAAGCAAATCTTGCATACAATACGCTGAGATGACATAATGTAACTTAACCCTTTGAACTCTAGTGGTATCTTCCATGCCAGTTCAATGGCAGCAATTTGATAAGTCCATATTCATTATTTGGGGTAGACCAATTAATATTTTCAACTTGCAGCTCCGGGGCTGCAAGTTGAAAATATTGATTGGTCTGCAACACACACATTTACTGAACAGCCATCCTATTTAATAACGTTATGATGTATAACCTTTCTGGTCGAAAAAGCTGCCGCTCGGGTTCAAAGGGCTAAGTGAACCTCGCATAAAATACTCAGTCCTGATGATAAGGCCAAAAGATTTTATGCGAGATTTGCATAAGTTACATTTTATCTCATTGTCTGAATCGACTGTTATAAAATATTTCCATTTAGGTCCTGAGTACATTATCGTGACTCAGTATCGCAGCATGTACAGATTATCTAACTATTTCAAATAATATTTGCATTTTAAACGTTCATGAAAGGATTTTAAAAAATTCTGACAAATATTGTTGACCTTACCTCAGCTGGAGATTCCCACCCAACCACTCCTAATGTCTGAAGAGCTTGGATTCTAATGTTTCTCAGTTTTGTTTTATCACAAAATGGAATTATATGTTGTATAATTCCTCCAAATCGAGTGTTACCGAAGGCCTTTAATCCAAGAATCTGCATGTCAGGGTTTGGACTATGGAGAAGATCAACCAGATCCTGAAATATGTAAAGTCAATTACAATTTTGAAAAGACATTATTTATTTTATGTCATAACAAAAAACAATAAAAAGAAGATGATGAATTTTAATTTCCGGCATCGCATACGATTGCACGATGGAGGAGCCTTTACCGTTAATACTGCAAATACTATTTTGTATCCGTAACCTGTCAATACCGATTTACCATTCCGAGGGAATCTCAGAATACCCAAAAATATTCACGACATTAGCTAAAAAATAGAAGAACAGACAACATATTCTTACCTAAATTGGCAAGATAAATTTTACAAGAATAGCACATGGACTAAACTGATCCTCTGACGTAACAATACTGAGAGAAAATACCTAGGAGATATTTACCGGTCAGATACTACACAAACAGTTTTCCCTGCAGCTAAAAGTACAATAGCTCTGTCCATGAAAATGAGAACTGAACCATACAAATATGTACCGATACCAACTACATAACCTTGCAGTGATTGGTCAATGCCTCGTTGATTTAATTCTATGTCGCCGGGCACGCGCTAATGTCTACTGTCAGCGATTCTTATGTCGACTGACAAGGAAAGCGTCTCGTTTCCACGAGCAACGGTTCATCGCAAAGTCTTTTTTTCACTTGAAATCAGCTGAAACAAATACATTTAACTGAAGTAAAATACACACAAAAGTACCGTTATTACGTACAAAAAGATTAGTTATGTAAACATGGGTAATCATTTATGAAACCGTTTAGATTATAAGGCCTCTTTTCATTAATTTACTGCAACATAAACTGAAACGAATCGAGAACACCTCGCCCCGTTGATTGCGTACGTAAACATTGAATAAAGGGAAATCACTCCAGTCTGTTATGATAAATGTTAACATCTTACCGAAACAACGTCTGCATTCTAATATTCGCTGTACAACAACAAATTTTAAAATGATTCTTTTTTCTAATTCAATTTTACTTGTGTGAGAACGGGACATATACCTTATTCTGTTTGTTGACAGGGGACATGGTCTCACGTTCCCTGCATGAAATTTATATTCAACTGAGGCTTCATAACTTCCTAACTTCCTAACTTATAATGTTCTGTTCATAGACATAATCAAATGTTAAAAATCATTATTCAACAAGAGATATTTTAAATTCTTTACAACAGAAAATTAAAACTTGGAATTCTCATTTAACCGGTTGCGTGCCGGAAAATGATATTTAGGATTTACTCTCGAGTGTAGGTACTACAACTCAAAGGCTTCAAACTATGTGAGTGCCCTTCATATTATATTTGATCCAAATTATCTGGTCTGTATGGATTTTCCTTGTAATAATTTATGGGAGAATGTATAGGCACGGCTCACGCGACCTACGGGCATGACTCACACGTCCTATAGACATTCTCCCATAAATTGTAACAAGGTAAAGATTTGTGAACAAATTTTGATGACTAAAAATAATTTAGCACTCTGCCAGTTAAACTAAAAACATAAGATTTCAATGACGTTCACTTGTGACAATAAGATAAACACATCACTGTTTTCAGTAGATAACGGGATACGCTCGTGAGTGAATAAAAGAAGTATAAGTTGAAACGTCGGTTTCCTAGCAATCACGATAAAGAGATAATTCCAGTATTTATTCAAAATTGCAATGTTGTATTAACTGTTATTAAAATATGTCTTAATGACAATTAAAATACTCAAATGCTGAAGATATCAATGGACAGTTATTACGTATACGTGGTAGTTGATATCAATGTAGAGTTATTACGTATGTGGGAGAGGTGTTCTCTTGTATCTAACATAACAATAGATATTGAAAAGCACATTTCTCACAATCTTATAAAGTAAAACTTTGTGAAAACTGCCGACATGCTCGGAAATTTACTTCCTCCAGAGCGGCTTTAATTTTAACTGCCCGCATGCTCGGAAGTTTACTTCATCCAGAGCGGATTCAGTTTATCTCCCGGCATGCTCGGAAGTTTACTTCCCCAGAGCGGCTTTAATTTTAATTGCCGACAAGCTGGGAAGTTTACTTTCTCCAAGGTGGCTTTCATTTTAAATCCATGCATGCTTAGAGGTTAACTTCCCTCAAAATGACTTTCATTTCAACTGTCGACATACTCGGATGTTTCCTTCCTCCTGAGCAGCTTTAAGTTTAACTGCCGGCATGCTAAGAAGTTTACTTCCATCAGAGCAGATTTAATTTTAACTTTCTGCCTGCTCAAAAGCATACTTCCTCCAGGGCGGCTCTCATTTTAACTGCCGGCATGTTTTACTGCTTACTTCCTCCAGGGCGACTTTAATTTTAACTGTCGGCATGCTCGGAAGATATCTTTCTCCAAAGCGGCTTTCATTTTAACTAATTAATTATTATATGTTACTTTATAAATATTTTCGTCAAATATTACAAATAAATTTATCAAAACTGCCGTCATGCAGGAGACTGAGTCAAATTGTGTTTTTTACGGTGATTCTCTGTCTAACAATATGATTGTAATGTAAAAATACCGCCTTGTATCTTCAACGGGTGGCAACAAGTGAAGATAACTACGCCAATCCTATTACAATTTATTATCAACTATGGTAAGCTATATTTTGTTTAAGTACTTTATTTTTAACGACTCTGACCTTATGAACAATCGGCATGACGCCGTCCCGGTGATGCAGCGTATGTCGGTATGGCACTCCAGCGGAATTAACATTAGTTAGCCCGTTAACTGCCACGCCCACTTTATCCATATATGGGGTACCTCAATGTATGCTTGTATGTGAGAAAGTTTAATAAAATTTATGACATAGTTCATACTCTATCATTTGATTAATTGTTGGAAAGGGCTCAAAGAGCCCTTTCCAACAATTAATAAGATGGTAGGCTTGATCTTCGCACACCAGAAAGTACAGATAATCATCATAAAATAGGTGACAATAGTCGCTTTCGGCAGCGAAAGTGTTAAAAATGAAAGCTGCCCTGAATGGTGTAAACTCTCAAGCACGGCGGCAGTTTTGACAACTTATATATTTATATTTGATGAAGAATATTTATTGGGTAACAAATAATATATATTTAGTATTATCAAATGCATTGATATGTAATTATATCAAGGCCATTATCTAGTTAATAAGAATGTAGTAAACAGATTTACCAATGTGGAACAATGCCAAAAATAATGTTAATGATTATGTTTTTGTATCCAGTGATATTACTTGACCTTGATTATTGCATCCTTTATTACTGTATATATATCTCTCGTTTGTTGTAGAAGATCTTGCTCCATTTGTAACATTCTATTCAGCTCTTGTCGGATATATCTATAGCCTGCATTCGAGAGTAAATTCTCGATAGTGTCTATCTTGTTTCTTGTTCTCTCTTCTGTAGTTTGGTTCCATTTATAAAGATTTTGCCCAATAATGCCAATACTTAACCAAGCTGCTTTAGTGATATCTTTGTTTACAGGAATTTTCTCTGTTTTAAGAAGAGTCTGAAACAAAATGCAGAAGCAAATATAACAAGAGGATAGAGTCAGCCTAAAACGTACGCCTGTATCAAGCTGTCGAGAAGGAATTAAAATTGTGTTGGATGAATGAAGCAAAATGAAGCAAAATGAGAAATAATGATGTTAGTGCACGGGATCAGAAAGACAGGGGGAGGGGGGGGGGGGCAAAAGGACGTGTACCTTGTACATGTGCGTGTATTCCAATGACGATCTGTCTGTTTTTCAATGCCTACTGCCTCCTTCCGGCACACATCCTACATTAGGACTAAAACTAATTTGAAACATGAAAAAAGCTTCCCTCTGAAAAGACCTCCTAGGTTGGTTAGAAGTTTAGGTGGAGACTGCTAGAAATATTTATTGCTCCTGAAAGCCATCAGCTGTGTGAAGAAATGGAGTGAAATTGCAAACAAAGCTATGACTGAGGCAGTTGTTTGACAAATTAGGCCTTTCTGGTTGTGTGTCAATTCTTACATACTCATGAACAAATGGAATCATGAATGAAAACGGAAACATTAAAATCGCCAAAATCGATTAATAAATTTTTTAGTGAACTGTAGGCGAGCAATAAATACAGAACAGCTTACGCATTCGAACTGTCATGTTTACCGCACGAGATCGATTCGGGCCTTCGGCTTCTCATTCAATATTATCCCGGTAAAAATGACAGTTCGAACGCGAATGCCGTTCTGTTTATTTTCTAATAATGAACTAAGATAAAATTCCAGCTTCAAGCATAAATCTGAGGCCTTGATTTGAACAATTCTGAATCGGACCTTCAACGGATGCCGAATACCAAATACGCATGCTTCTGCTTGGTGGATCTGCAGAAGAGGATTTTTAAAGAATTTTCGTCATATTTCACTAAGTGAAAATTTGGGTTCCCACAAGGAGCCCAAATCTTAACAAGGGACTCAATTTGAAAAATTGGAATCTGGCAGATACAAGGATACTGTATACTAATTATTGAAAGATTCTGCCGGGTGGATCTCAAGAAGAGGATTTTAAAATAATATTCCTTCTACTAAACTAAGTTAAAATTTGGTCTCCCATAGTGAGCACAAATATCAACCCCAGGAACTTGAATTCCACAAACTGGAATCTGTCCCAAGAATGCTGAAAACCAGATATGAAACGATTCTGTCAGGTGCATCCGAAGAAGAAGATTTTTGACGAATGTTTCTCATATTGCGGTAAGTCAAATTTGGGCTTCCCGTAAGGAGCCCAAATATCAACCCAGGGACTTGATAGAACAAACTGGAATTAAACTTGAATCTGCCTCACCTGATGATGCAGAATACAAATATTAACAGTTTCTACCTGGCCGATCAGAAGAAGATTTTTAAAGAATTTTCTTCATAATGCACTAAGTTAAAATTTATGTTCCCATAAGGAGCTCAAATATGAAACCAGGGACTTGATTTAAACAAACTTGAACCTGGCCCATATAAGGATGATTTATACCAAATTGAAAAAGACTTTCAAAGGTTTTCCTCATAATGGAATTAGCTAACATTTGGGCTCTCATAGAGGGCTCAAATAAGAACTCCAAAACCCAGGGACTAAAATTTTAATCAGATACTTAAGGTATGGTGTATACCAAATTTCAAAAAAATTTCATTGGTTGTTCAGCAGATTTTTTTAAAATTTTGAAAAGTGCTGACTCAGCATGACAAAACAGATTGCCAGTTTTTAAGCCCATTCAATTCTGCTGGTCCTAAGGTTGTTTTATACCAATTAGCAATTCTCTGTTCCATGCACCTTCGGAAATATGAGCATCTGAAATCTTTTTTCCATTTTTATCTCCTGGGGAACCCTTGGAGGTGGAGGGGGGGGGGGTCGGGTTGTGCACGAGCATTTTTTGGCCACATATTAGTTTCTTAATTTTACTGCATAACAAATCTGCTTCAAATTGGATAACCAATTCGGAAAATATGAATCATGGGCCAACAAAAACTTTATTCCTCCAAGCACGAGCCACAATATTGCTTGAGAAACTTTTTTTAAACACACCACAATGAACAGCTAATGGGCGACGGACGATAGAGAGACGATGGACGACAAGTGATGGCAATAGCTCATGCTGACTTTAAGTCAGGTGAGCGAATAAAACAATGCCTGAATGAACTGTTGCGCGGGGTGGGAGAACAATCACTTTGCTAGCACAAACCTTTATCTGAGCGACGAGCCAACAGAGTCCAGCGCTTTATGAAGTGAGCTATGATATCCAATAGAGTTCATCTATTTATACAGTGAGATACGATCCAACAGAGTCCATCTCTTTATGAAGTGAGCTATGATCCAATAGAGTCCATCTATTTATATAGTGAGCTACGATCCAATAGAATCTATTTCTTTATACAGTGAGCTATGATCCAAAAGAGTCCATCTCTTTATACAGTGAGCTACGATCCAATAGAATCCATTTCTTTATACAGTGAGCTATGATCCAAAAGAGTCCATCTCTTTATACAGTGAGCTATGATCCAAAAGAGTCCATCTCTTTATACAGTGAGCTACGATCCAATAGAATCCATTTCTTTATACAGTGAGCTATGATCCAATAGAGTCCATCTCTTTATGAAGTGAGCTACGATCCAATAGAGTCCATCTCTTTATACAGTGAGTTATGATCCAATAGAGTCCATCTCTTTATGACGTGAGCTATGATCCAATAGAGTCCATCTCTTTATACAGTGAACTATGATCCAATAGAGTCCATCTCTTTATACAGTGAGCTACGATCCAATGGAGTCCATCTCTTTATACAGTGAGCTATGATCCAATAGAGACCATTTCTTTAAACAGTGAGCTACGATCCAATAGAGTCCATATCGTTATGAAGTGAGCTACGATCCAATAGAGTTCATCTCTTTATAGAGTGAGCTATGATCCAATAGAGTCCATCTCTTTACGAAGTGTGCTATGATCCAATAGAGTCCATCTATTTATACAGTGAGCTACGATCCAATAGAGTCCATCTCTTTATGAAGTGAGCTACGATCCAATAGAATCCATCTCTTTATGCAGTGAACTTTGATCCAATTGTGTCCATCTCTTTATGAACTGAGCTACGATCCAATAAAATCCATCTCTTCATGCTGTGAGCTACGATCCAATAGAGTCCATCTCTTCATGCAGTGAGCTATGATCCAATAGAGTCCATCTCTTTATGCAGTGAGCTACGATCCAATAGAGTCCATCTCTTTATACAGTGAGCTACGATCCAATAGAGTCCATCTCTTTATACAGTGAGCTACGATCCAATAGAGTCCATCTCTTTATACAGTGAGCTACGATCCAATAGAGTCCATCTCTTTATGGAGTGAGCTACGATCCAATAGAGTCCATCTCTTTATGAAGTGAGCTATGATCCAACAGAGTCATCTCTTTATGAAGTGAGCTATGATCCAATAGAGTCCATCTCTTTATGAAGTGAGCTACGATCCAATAGAATCCATCTCTTTATGCAGTGAACTTTGATCCAATAGCGTCCATCTCTTTATGAAGTGAGCTACGATCCAATAGAATCCATCTCTTCATGCTGTGAGCTACGATCTAATAGAGTCCATCTCTTTATGCAGTGAGCTACGATCTAATAGAATCCATCTCTTTATGAAGTGAGCTACGATCCAATAGAATCCATCTCTTTATGCAGTGAGCTACGATCCAATAGAGTCCATCTCTTTATGAAGTGAGCTATGATCCAATAGAGTCCATCTATTTATGAAGTGAGCTATGATCCAATAGAGTCCATCTCTTTATACAGTGAGCTACGATCCAATGGGGTCCATCTCTTTATACAGTGAGCTGCGATCCAATAGAGTCCATCTCTTTATACTGTGAGTTATGATCCAATAGAATCCATTTCTTTATACAGTGAACTATGATCCAATAGAGTCCATCTCTTTATACAGTGAGCTACGATCCAATGGAGTCCATCTCTTTAAACAGTGAGCTACGATCCAATAGAGACCATTTCTTTAAACAGTGAGAAGTGAGCTACGATCTAATAGAATCCATCTCTTTATGAAGTGAGCTACGATCCAATAGAATCCATCTCTTTATGCAGTGAGCTACGATCCAATAGAGTCCATCTCTTTATGAAGTGAGCTATGATCCAATAGAGTCCATCTATTTATGAAGTGAGCTATGATCCAATAGAGTCCATCTCTTTATACAGTGAGCTACGATCCAATGGGGTCCATCTCTTTATACAGTGAGCTGCGATCCAATAGAGTCCATCTCTTTATACTGTGAGTTATGATCCAATAGAATCCATTTCTTTATACAGTGAACTATGATCCAATAGAGTCCATCTCTTTATACAGTGAGCTACGATCCAATGGAGTCCATCTCTTTAAACAGAAAGCTACGATCCAATAGAGACCATTTCTTTAAACAGTGAGCTACGATCCAATAGAGTCCATATCGTCATGAAGTGAGCTACGATCCAATAGAGCCCATCTCTTTATGCAGTGAGTTATGATCCAATAGAGTCATCTCTCTATACAGAGCAGAGAGCTATGATCCAATAGAGCCCATCTCTTTATGAAGTGAGCTATGAACCAATAGAGTCCATATATTTATATACTGAGCTACGATCCAATAGAGTCCATCTCTTTATGAAGTGAGCTATGATCCAATATAGTCCATCTATTTATACAGTGAGCTATGATCCAATAGAGTCCATCTCTTTATACAGTGAGCTACGATCCAATAGAGTCCATCTCTTTATGAAGTGAGCTACGATCCAATAGAGTCCACCTCTTTATGAAGTGAGCTATGATCCAATAGAATCCATCTCTTTATGCAGTGAGCTACGATCCAATAGAGTCCATCTCTTTATACAGTGAGCTACGATCCAATAGAGTCCATCTCTTTATGAAGTGAGCTATGATCCAATAGAGTCCATCTCTTTATACAGTGAGCTACAATCCAATAGAATCCATCTCTTTATACAGTGAGCTACGATCCAATAGAGTCCATCTCTTTATGAAGTGAGCTATGATCCAATAGAGTTCATCTATTTATACAGTGAGTTACGATCCAATAGAGTCCATCTCTTTATGAAGTGAGCTATGATCCAACAGAGTCATCTCTTTATGAAGTGAGCTACGATTCAATAGAGTCCATCTCTTTATACAGTGAGCTACGATTCAATAGAGTCCATCTATTTATGAAGTGAGCTATGATTCAATAGAGTCCATCTCAGTATGAAGTGAGCTATGATCCAATTGAGTCCATCTATTTGTACAGAGAGCTACGATCCAATAGAGTCCATCTCTTAATAAAGTGAGCTACGATCCAATAGAGTCCATCTATTTATACAGTGAGCTATGATCCATGGTTGAACACCTACCCAGATAAATGCTATTTCCTTGTTTCTTTGAGATTGACTAATCATTGTTGAGTTTTATGTGAATCAGATTTAACGATTGCCATCAAATAACATGTTCTGGCTTCAGTATTCTTTACCAGTGTTAATGATATCTTTTTTTCTGGACTGACAGCAACACCTTAGCTTAGTGTATCTTTATTTCTCTAAGTGTGATGGTTCTGTGTGGTGCAGGACTTGGAGTAGAGATCTTTACAACAACACTGCGTCACATTCTTAGAAGATATGTGATATATACAGTGTGTCCATCAAAGCTATTATCTGACGAATTCAGTGATTCCACCCACAAACCTTGGAACATGGGTTGAATAATTAATTCTCTGAGTGAGAGAAAAATGTATTGACTTGTTCCTGTAGAATTTTCAGCTCATATTTTGCATAATAAAATGGCACACGATGAGTGTCTTACTGTTTCATTTCAGATGTTCAATGGCATAAAATTACTCCCCCCCCCCCCACCCCCCACCCTGAAAATGATCAAATGTGGTCTTGGATAGGCCTGTCATGATTAAAGGAGAAATCAACTAATCGTCGGAAACACACATAATCAACTACAATTTAAAGTCAACGATTATGAATTTTTATCACTCCTTTACTGACGAAATATTAGTTATTATTAGTCAGAGGAGGTAAAATATCAAAATACATTGTAATTAATATGGGAAAGAAGTATAAAGATACAAAACACAACACCTGACGTTCGAGAATGTATGGATGGGAGTACAAATAAATGCCCTTTTCAGTTTGCTAAGGAATGTAATTGTCATCTTAAATCTCAACACAGCTATTATTACACTCATGACCACGTCCGGTCCAAAGACTGCGTTTAATTTATTTGCCGAAAAGTTGTATTTCTTTTATGTATTGTATACATTTAACGTAAAATAAATATTTTTTAAACTAAGCCTGCAAATTTCTTTTTTGCGCCTGTCATTTGGGCAGGTACCAACAGTTTTCTGCCTGTCATCTCAGACTGACCTGAGGGATTAGGGTTCCATATTATTACACTCTTGACCACGTTTATTACGACAAGAGCAATATATGTACGTTTATTTCGACAAGAGCTATATTTCTGTCTTACGCAGCATTGCTTTATTAGACAGCACACTCTGCACAAGGAAGGATTGGTTTCATTAATTGAGGCTTGGAAATATTTGTTATTATTAATTTAAGCTTGGAAATATTTGTTATCATTTGTCATCATACGAGGCAAAGGATAGTTTATATCACATCGCGTTTTCTTCCTAAATTCTAACCGTGTTAAATTTATAATATGTATATTAATTGCACATGCAGTTCTGACTTTGTTCTTGACATGTTATAGTTTATTGGAAAACTCCCTGGTGAAAGTAAGTCAAAGATTTGTTATAGGTAATGTCATCTGAAATAAGGACATTTGGTCGTGTGAGACCCATAAAGTTCTATCTTCTACCAGAAGATAGAATCTTATTTTTCTCATGCGACGATGTGTAAGCAACAGGAGAATATTCGGTTCCATGAAATTCTTTGGGTCATCAGGTCAGGTGAATTGATGACGGACAAACATGAAAGTTATGCTGAAGTATCAATGAACATGGTAATTTGTTGCTTGGACGAAACTGTTCAGTGTGATTAGTAATTTAGTAATTATAATTGTACAGTGCAGAGGGAAATCACTGTTTGTATTTTTCATTCTTTATAGTTCTGACATTTTACATCATTTTTAGAAGGTCACCTTGAGAGCGTCAAAAGAAGTGACATCGGTGGGTGTAATTATCGAAAAAAGATTTTAATTTCTAACAGAAATTTCTTTAGGTTATTCTATACTTTATTTCAGCTGCAACTGAATGATAAAATTATGTATTATTATAAGAGATGACCTTATCATCCCCACTACATAATTATTAGTTTCCATGGACTTATTCCTGACTAATATATGTATTACATGTATATTTTATTTATCTACAAATTAATTTCCAAGAGGTGAATGCTTGCTAGGCTTGTGGATAAAGCATGAAGAATGGGGGACTCCGTGAAATTTTTTTCAAATTCAAATTGGCTCTTGAGTGCAACAAGGCGCCACCTACTTTGCAAAAGCACTGTAGATGGCGTCCTGCCACACACAAGGGACGAAACAAAAACGAAATACGTCCTACAAGGGGAGGGGATGTAGTATAGGATTTACCCAGGATGGGCTTGAAATTTCACCCACTATGACAATTTCACCCAGTGTGATTGATTCTCGGTTGAGTACGTATGATTTCTGGGTGACGAAAATCAAGAAGTCGGTCCAAGGATTGCTAGGACTGAGCCTCCGACCCTCCTCAACAATAAAAATATAAAGAGTGTAGTTCTATAAGACTGGGCAAACACGTGTCACACGCCTAGTTGTTTCAGTTTATTTGTTTACTTATTACAGCGAGTTTTTTAACCATAGACACAAGACATATTTATACCCACTACGACCCAGATTACCATTGCGCCTATTATACTAGTGTCATTACCTATGGGTACATAAGGTGTCGTACACACAGGACAGAGAAATCAAGGTGCATATATCTTTAATCTTTTACACAATGCAAATGAAATCAAAATTTATTATTTTATAAATATTATTTTTTCCCCAATGTTTTTTTTTTAAATTTCAACAAAACCATATCATGTGATATCTCATTGGCACGATTTCGACGAGTTCATTCCATTGGGAGGCACATGATATGTTTTGTTGGCACGGGTTCGACGAGTTCATTCCATTGGAGAGTCACATGATATGTTTTGTTGGCACGAGTTCGACGAGTTCATTCCATTGGGAGCCACATGATATGTTTTGTTGGCACGAGTTCGACGCGTTCATTCCATTGGGGAGCCACATGATATGGTTTGTTGGCACGAGTTCGACGAGTTCATTCCATTGGGAGCCACATGATATGTTTTGTTGGCACGATTTCGACGAGTTCATTCCATTGGGAGCCACTTGATATGTTTTGTTGGCACGAGTTCGACGAGTTCATTCCATTGGGAGCCACATGATATGTTTTGTTGGCACGAGTTCGACGAGTTCATTCCATTGGGAGCCACATGATATGTTTTGTTGGCACGATTGCGACGAGTTCATTCCATTGAAAGCCACATGATATGTTTTGTTGGCACGAGTTCGACGAGTTCATTTTATTGGGAGCCACATGATATGTTTTGTTGGCACGAGTTCGACGAGTTCATTCCATTGGGAGCCACATGATATGTTTTGTTGGTACGATTTTGACGAGTTCATTTCATTGGGAGCCACATGATATGTTTTGTTGGCACGAGTTCGACGAGTTCATTCCATTGGAGAGCCACATGATATGTTTTGTTGGCACGAGTTCGACGAGTTCATTCCATTGGGAGCCACATGATATGTTTTGTTGGCACGAGTTCGACGAGTTCATTTCATTGGAAAGCCACATGATATGTTTTTTGTTGGAATTGTTTAAAAACCATTATTTTTTCAGCTGCACAATTTGTAAATTAAGCGGTTGGATGTGTCCGATTCATCAGGTAAAAGGTTAATTTATATAAAGCGATTTGTCGATTATGTTTAGTTTATTTGTTACTAATTGTTCTGTTAATGGCATTAATAAATTTGATAACTGAATCTATTTCTGTTTTATTTGGGCCTGGCAATAATGATGCATATTTCATTATGTTGGGGTGGGTGTAGTATGATTGATGTAAATATTTCTTTCTGTGAACAATAACAGATGGCCATTCTAAGATGTAATGATATTTGTCACCAAAAAGTACAAAGTCAGTCTTCTTTAGAAGTTCTGGTTCAGCGACCGTTTTATTGGTAGCCGGTGATTGGAGGTTCTAAACTTCAGAAATTCTCTTACCAGACCAGCAGGACGTTTATTCAAATATTCTTCAAATTCAAATATCGTTTTAAATGTGCAGTAGAGACAGTCAATGTGTGATTTACTTGCCTTCGTATACAACAAAACGAATAACTGGTCAACGAGCGTAAATCTGACACATGCTATCAACCATTTGGTGCCGTGACAATACTGAATTTCTCTGATATACCAGAGACCGTATGAATTTAGAATACTACTCAAGTTTTCTATCCAGACACATCTGCTGATGCTGGATATAAGTTACAATGGATACAATCTTGAGCAAAAATGTAGTTTGGATTTGGCAGTAAGTCAGTTGAATACCACTATAGACCCCTACCTCTGCACTAGATGATTCGGAGCTAGCGTATACATGTAAGATTATTAATAAGAAATCCATCCCTATTGCAGCCAGAGAAAATACTTGCCAACCTTTCAAAATTATAAAGACACATCAAAGAGTTACAGACATGCCGAATTGTTCTCTCTCTCTCTCTCTCTCTCTCTCTCTCTCTTTCTCTCTCTCTCTCTCTCTCTCTCTCTCTCTCTCTCTCTCTCTCTCACTCTCTCTGCATGCCTCTACCTCATCAACGGGGCAAACAGAGTTAGAAAAGGGTGGAATTACATTTCAGAAATGTGTATTTGAACCTTACGATATCTAATATGACCTTACTGTTATCTACTATAAACTATAGACTATATGTACCTTCATTGTACTTATCTAACTTTATAGTACTATAACTAATTTATTGACATGCCTGTATCTGCTATAAACGACTATATGTACCTTCATTGTACTTATCTAACTTTATAGTACTGTAACTAATTTATTGACATGCCTGTATCTGCTATAAACGACTATATGTACCTTCATTGTACTTATCTAACTTTATAGTACTATAACTAATTTATTGACATGCCTGTATCTGCTATAAACGACTATATGTACCTTCATTGTACTTATCTAACTTTATAGTACTGTAACTCATTTATTGACATGTCTGTATCTCTCATGTTTGTTAAAGTGTGCATCTTTTTCTTTATTTTGTGGTCTATGCAAAAAATGCTTAAAAATGGATGTTGTATACTTGGGAATAAAAATTGGAAAACGCAAATCTGGGTTACACCCCCTAATCGGTCATCGGCCATTTGGGTTACACCCCCTAATCAGTCATCGGTCATCTGGGTTACACTCTCTAATTGGTCATATTTTTGAGACCCTTGAACACCGCACTTGAATTCAATAAAAATCCTCTGCAATTATTTTAAGTAAAAACTGTGATAAAACATACTCCAATGACATAATGACAATGCTTTGGTCATATGAAAGCGTTCATTTTTTAAATTCCTTTTGATGCTGGACATGTGTTAAAATAGTTATCAAATACAAATAAACACAACTAGACAACTCAAAAGCAGTTTTGGAATATTATATTGGAACAGAGGCGGCGGAACCAGGGGGCACAGGGAACACCTACCCCTCCACTTTTCTCGACGCACCTGTTGCACGGTTATACAAAGAGTTAAATGGGCGCAAACAAACGTATCAATATACAAACATTTCTGTTATATATTATTTGTAAATCCAAACAACATTTGGCCAAAGAATACCACCTTGTGTAGCTTTGGTCCGTTTCGTCTTCTTCAACCATCTTCCAACCCGAAGGCCAGCCTTCGGGTTGGAAGTTGATTGAAGTAGAAGAAATGGACAGGACAGTGACCACACCGCAGCCTGCTCATCTAAACGAGCAACTATATAATGTGTCATGGTATATTTACCGATATACGATTGAAACTTTTCTCCCACTGGGCCGTACCATAGTAGCCTTCAAAATTTCTGCCCCTCCACTTTTATCGTGCTTCCGCCGCCTGGGTTTTGAACAGATTCAGTGTGTCATGTTTTTCCTCACAGAAATCTTAAAGAATTTTACCTCTGCAAACAAAATACTATATGTGGTTTTGTCGTCTCTAAAATGATGTGACAAAAAATAAAGTTGAACTTACCATAATTTGTTTTATAAGTATAGGTTCGGGTTTGGCTGACATGGCTAGCATATATAAACAGCGTGGAATTATTTCGATTGGAACTATACCCTTGGTTAACGCCTTCGTTAGCTCTATTGTTGAATCCCTTGTTCCAACAATTGGTAAAATTTCAAACAGCAACTTCCTGTTGACAAAGCAGACATGGTATTAAGAAATTAATTTTTAAAAAACACTCACAGTATCATCTAAGATGACACCTTATCGGGATCTCTTTTGACAAAACAGACTTGGTATTGATATCTCAGAGATACCAAAATGCAGTACTGCAGTACTGCAATCAAAGAATATTGAACTTTTCGTACTTTACAATTTTCTGCCATTTACTAAATATAGGGATATGTTGAGACACAGTGCACGTTCTTTTAACACTGAATTGGATGACTGGCATGCAAGCTGGTGGTTCATTTTCATGTTGACACTCGTGTTTTTGTAAAAGCGACAAGAAAAAATGTGAATACCACCACCCATATAAAAATCGTCTTCAGAGCAACTACAAATGTACCAGTGTCTCTTTATCTAACAAAATAACCTGGTAAAAATAATATGTTTATGGGGCAGAATTTTAATGGCCAACTTAAAATTATTTTGTTCTATTTCTAATAACTGAGCCGATTATCCAATATGCATGTCACCAATTTTCAACCAACCAGCTTTGGTCAAATGCAATGGAGCTCTATTAATTGAATATTTCTCAATTATAGAACTGTGTTAGATCACAACACCAAACCATTCACCATACTTTCTGTACAAATTTGACCTGTTTATTCCTCTTAAGTTATAGAGTAAAGCCCCGTTACTTGAATAAAAATGTCTTGTGATCTTTTTTAAAGAAATACTCAGTCAGGAATGAATGTATTTAATCTGTAATATCTTGTTTGATGGAGCTCGGTCAAAAAAAGATATATAACAGAATAAATGCTAGGTTTATCACAAGAGTGAAGACAAATGATCACATTCCAGTCAGTTGATTAGTATTGTTAATTAATATTATTCACTGTCAAAGTGACTGCTCAAAGGTCCCCACTGTACCATAACGTTCTACTGAAAAGGACGTTACAAATATGAGCACATATTTTGAAATGTATTAATTTTACACCTACATGTTGTTATTACTTAGTTGTTTACTGGCTATACATAGTTTAGGTGCTTTGCAGGATTTAATTCAAGGCCTTTTCAGGGTTTGAATATCTGCCCCATTCCCAAAGTAAAATAAGCCACAGTAACATTCCCAGTTGAACTGGCGGTGTTTTTCCAATACTGTTGTAGCCACTACAGATCTTATGAACTCCCTGAAATTACGACATAGTTTGCCAAAATTAACACTAAACACTAAACAGACTATTAATTGAAAATAGAATATGTTTTCATTTTAGGAATTCACATTAAAACAATTTCCACAATCCAGTATAAGTATTTCCATTAGTTCCTTGAAGCCAATTCCATGTAACAGGTAACCAAATGACCCTGGGAATTTTTACAGCCTTAGTCATTGTATATTTTCATGTTGTGTGCGATATGGCGGCCTATGATCATCCCATGTATGGTAGCTTAGCAACTAACTCTGTGCAAGGCATATAGTTTGTCACGTCTTTATTTCTGGTTATAAATAAGGAGATCATCTCTGTTATGGGAAAAACCCTGTACATGCACACCTTTAGTGGGTGGACATATTTTATGTACTGTGTGATATGGCAGTTATCAATTTTGTTTGCAACAAGGAAGTGTTATTAACCCTGTTACTGCACAAGGTTAGTCACACTTTGTGTTTATAAACAAATTTCATTATTAACTAAGTAACTAACCCCGTGCATTAAACAGCTTAGTTTAGGTCTCGTCAATAGCAACTCGTGATCCAAAAGGCCAAAACCACCCAGTAATACTCTCAAGAAACTCAGCTTTGATCTATCATTAGAATGGATTATGGAAAGGATTTTTACTGGTAGAGCTTTTCTCTCGAATAAAGTCATCTTCCTTAAATTACACCCTGTCTTTTGGTAAATCTATCTTTTTTATTCTTCCTCATTTTCTAATTTATTTTGATCATTCGTTCAGAATTTACATGAGTGCAAGTATTTGGAACAAGAGAAAACCAGCGCAACTGGCTAACTGAGGAGTGAAGATCTGAAGAATGAGCAAAACATTCGCTATTTTATCACCTCTTTTCAAAAAGAAATTTAGAGAGAGTGTTCCGCAACACTCCTGGTTTACTTCAACGTGTAATTCTCAACAGGAGAAATTCCAAACAACATACCGGGGGTATGATAAGTACAATAAATAAACTATAAATGGGTGAGAGAGCGAACAAGTTGAATCATATTTGTTTTGATGTGATTTTACTTAAATAATTGGAAAGAAATAAGGCAAAGAAGTAAGTATTTATCACGACCAAATGTGAGTTGATATGTATTATGTTTAGGAATTATTACTGGGATAACGTGTGAGTAAAACACTGAATGTTGATGATTTTAACAAATGAGGAATTTTGATAAAATGTGAATGTTATTAGAATTTCCAATAAATTGTTACAGACACGACGTCCGTTGAGTTCCTTCTATGTGCCTACTGGCACATAGAACACATTGGAACTCAGAGGACAACGAGTGAACTTTGTCCATATATCGCTTTACATCGGTTGAAACCTACGATTTCATAATATTTTAGTCGTTACATTTTTAGGTCTGAACCATATATTCTGACGATTCGACAAACTGAATATTCCTACATGTTTGATTAGTTTGCTGGATAAAACACTATGCGCCAAACGGTCTGCTGAGGACAAATAAACACCCTTAGATAAAAGTCAGCTACGAGCAAAACACAATGATTCGCAATTTCAGCTTAGTTTTTCGAGTCATGCTAAAGTAAAACTAAGAAAAGACGAGTAGGGTGTTAGATATGTATTTGTCTTTACCAATATACAAATTCTTACATTATGTTAATTGCATTAAATATTCAATAACAAGACATAAAATGTATACTGATGTGAGTTTCCCGAGAAAAGAGTCTTCAGGCACACTGGATACATAATGTTGCTAATATTGTGGCCAAGTTTCACAAAATTTAAGTGTAGTATTAATTAGAAACAGGGTGAGATAATCGGGAAAACCCTAATTTATCTTTCCTGACGACGTGACCATTTTAATACAGTGTAAAATGATATTAATTTTAATATAGAAAATTTGTTGTTCTGGTATACATATGGCTGCGAGTACCGCCCTAAGTCTCCAGTTTCTGAAGTAACTATATAAAACTTTCCATGCAAGGAAGCAAAGATAGGCTGGATATTCAGAGCAATGAGAGTAAACCAATGTTTTGTATAAACGGAACATAAACAGGAATTCTATCGATGGATGATGCGAGTTTTTTCCAAGTGGAATGATCGGATCACTAGGGATTCTAACACTGAAGGTAAGATGCTAAAAAGTTAGAAATTGTTTTTTCTTTGAGCATTTACCCATTATCTGTATTATGTAATTCTCAGTCTAGGTCATTCTACATTTTGAGACAGGACAAGGAAGTGAAACTGTCCACTGCGTGTGTCATTATTCAAGTTAGTACACGCCTATTCTATGAAATCCCCATCTTCAGCAACACTAAACCATGCGGAAAATGAAAATCCGTTCCGCACTCCTGTGCTGAACGGAAATCGTTGAGTCCATTTTGGACGATCACGTCATCTGTCAAACCTTAACATAACCCCGCCTACTTGGAATTTCCGTTTGACCCACAATCACGGAAGCCGTGCAGTTTAAACGAAACGATTGCGCTCTAACGAGCTATCGCAAAGACAATAAACTAAATAAAAGCATCTTTGTGTTTAGAATTACTTCTAAAGATTAGGCGGAGAGAGATTTCAAACCAATCATTATTAGCTATATAATGATAACAGATTGAAAGGAACTAGCTCAAATATGCATGTACTACGATAGTACAAAAGTACGTCATCACACATTTGGCCTATTTGTAAATCTGTCCACGGGAATTCCACCCAAATCGCACATGTGTTTGTAAACATTAGCAGACGATTGATCACCCGACACTGAACCGATTGCGAAATAACTTGTTGATAGTTGTAAAATGAATTGCGGAGTGACCTTCTAATAATTGGTTTTATAGACGTGAAGGCGCGTAAAAGACACAGAACGACACTTGTGTCATCGCGGAAGGATAAAACTCGAGGCCATTGGCCTCTCGTTCTACCCTTCCGCGCCGGCACAGGTGCCATATCGATTAACCCATTCACACGCGGCTGTCGTCTTGTATTTTTACCTGGAGAATGTTTGATTGTCTGTATTCTATTCTATTCTGAAAACGTCGCTGTTGGTAAATTTGTTTTTTGACAATCAAATATATATTGATGTGCGATCGCAGTTTTTAACACAGAAATCTCAATCAATATGAAATCTGTGAATGCACTTGCTCAAATATAATGGTATATAGTCTCCATCAAGCAAATTATACCACTAGATATGGGGTGTCGATACTGGGTTTGCAGCACTGAATCATCTAGACCTCACTGGTGTGCAGCCTTACCAACTGAGCCATCACACAGTCCTCCAAAAAGGTTGAAGTAAATTTGGCCAGTTGTGAACGTTGTGATTGCTTTACAGTAATTGTCTACAACAGCGCTTGTTTTATTCTGAATGTTGTGATTGGTAATTAACCACGATAGCGCCTTTTTATTATACACCCGTTTAAAAAAAAACGGGACGTATCATAGTATGGCATTGTCTGTCCGTCCGTCCGCTCTCACGGGGGGTACATTGTGTGTTTGTTGTGACTAATTTCTCTTGTGAGTCTAGTCACAAACACATGACATAATGATTTGCGAGATGACTCCTTGTGTGTTTCTGAAGCCGTTGACGAAAGGTGCAACAAAATAATGAGACTGTCCCAAAAACATCCATGTGTCCAATGAAGGACAGTACCACTAAAGCAATATGGACGCGCGCGCATATACAAACCATCCAATTTAAAACATGTAGTATCAGGTAATTTTAATTTGCAAATCACAGTGTCGTTCTGATTGAAGAGCTTCCACAAAACATGTAGATCTCTCATTTATACAAAACGTCTGTTTACACTCATTGCTCTGAATATCTAGCCTCTCTTTGCTTCCATGCATGGCCAATTTTATATTGTTACTTCAGCAACTGGACAGTTATGATGATACTCGCAGCCATATGCATACCAGAACAACAAATTTTCTATATTAAAAGTAATATCATTTTACACTGTATTAAAATGGTCACGCCAGGAAAGATAGATTGGGGTTTTCCCGATTATCCCGCTCTACTTCTAACTAAGACTAACTACACTTGAATTTTAGGAAACTTAGCCACTATATTAGCAACATTTTGTGCCCAGTGTTCCTGAACACTGTTTCCTTTGGGAACGTCCAGCAGTATAAATTTTAATTCTTGTTGTTGAATATTTGAAGCAAAAAACATAATGTATGAATTTGCATATCGCTGAAGACAAATATTTATCAAACTCCCTACTCGGCTCTTTTCAGTTTTAGTATAGCGTGACACGAAAAACTATGCAAGAATTGCGAATCATTGTGTTTTCCTCGCAGCTGACTTTTATGTAAGGATGTTTATGTGTCCTCAGAGCGTTTTGACGCATAGTGCTTCATCCAGCAAACTCATCAAATTTGTAGGAATGTTCAGTTTGTCGAATCGTCAGAATATATTGGTCAGACCCTTAAAATGTTGAGACTGAATTATTATGAAACTGTTGGTTTCAAACGACGTAAAGCGATATATTGACAAAGTTGACTCATGTCTGTTACAATATTTTCGAAATTCTAATAGCATTCACATTTTATCATTCGTTAACGGCATCAAAATTCGGTGTTACTCACTCGTTAGCCCAGATGCACTCACCCGTTAGCCCATTAATAATTCCCAAGCTTAATACATATAACTTACAATACATCACATGGCATCTGGGGGGGGGGCAGTACTATAAAACTTTTACAATTGTATTTTCTAGTTATGACTCAAAATGGGTTAGAATGAACCATTAGCATTTTCAAAGATCTGGCAATTTGCCAGTTGGCAAATTGCCATATCTTTTAAAATGATAATTATTTATTTTAGTTAGTTATATTAATAGGTGGAAAATACAATGGTGAAAGTTTAATAGTGTTGGCTTCTGGTTGTGAAAAATACTTACAAATGCCTTACTCCTTTCTAATTATTTGAGTGAAATCACCTCAAAAAAGTGTGTTTCAACTTGTTCGCTTCCTCACCCGTCTGTATTTTGCATATTGTACTTATCATATCCTCGGTATGTTATGTGGAATGTTTTCTCTTGAAAATAAGACACTGAAGTAAACCAGGGATGTTACGCTCAGTTAGATGTCCATGGTTATGCTGATGACACACAGGTCTATTTCTCTTTTCGACCATCAATCAAGAATCAAACTAAAGCTCTAGAAACTATTAAATCATGTATTTCGGACATTCGCACATGGATGGTTTCAAACACATTAATGATAAATGATGATAAGACTGAATTCCTAATAATTGGTTCACGACAGCAACTCACTAAAGTTGACATCAATTCAGTGAAGGTAGGAGATTCCGCCATCAGTGCAAGTAACAGTGTACGTAATCTTGGTGCCTTCTTCGACTCTACCATGTCTATGGACAGACATGTTACAAATATGTGCAATAAGGCTTTCAGAGGTCTATACAAAGTTAAACAGATAAGACAGTTCCTCACCAAAGACTCAACAAAAACCCTAGTTCATGCCTTTGTAACTTCACATTTGGATTATTGTAATGCCTTACTGTTCAACCTTCCGCAATATCAGTACTCCCGCCTGCAGATGGTACTAAATGCATCAGCCCGAATGGTATGTAGGATATCACGATCTCAACACATCACTCCTGTTCTGAGGGATATGCACTGGCTGCCAGTCAAGTACAGAATAATTTTCAAAACTTTATTATTAGTTTTGAAGACACAAAACAGCATGTCACCAGCCTACTTTGAAGAACTCCTTAATACCAAGAATGTGTGTCAATACAACCTGAGGTCCGATGGTAAACTGCTGCCACATGTTCCAAAATCATAGGTGTAAGACATTTGGAGATAGGTCATTCTCATTTGCTGGCCCTCACTTGTGGAATAATTTACCAGAACACCTAAAAAGACTGTCAAATGTCAACCTTTTCAAGAACGATCTCAAAACATACCTGTTTCAAAAAGCCTATAAGTGATGTTGTGGACTTTAAGATACTGTATATATTCCGTTTGTATATTTGCATGAGCTCAGTAACATGTACAGCGCCTTAGAATATGGTTCTATATCTTCTTACCTATAATTTTGGCGCTATATAAATGTGTATATTATTATTATTATAGTTTTCTCTTGTTTCACTTGCTGGTATTTAGGGGTCATAAGCTATGTTTTGTAGAAAAACAGTAGTAAATTTTTCAATGGGAGTTTTTTGCTTGGCAGATTTTTTTCTGTTTTGTTAATGAAATATTTTATGTTGTGTTAAACAAACAGTAATATTAAATGCATTGCAAAGAGTGTCTCACATGTGCAATAACAGACAGTTGTCACAGCAGTTGATATATTTCACTGCAAGCATTTCCAAGTCACGTCTTATGAGTCATTAGATAGGCAGTCAAGACTTAATAAAGAATTATCACTGAGCAACCGACTTCTGAAGATGTGTGATGCTATAAATTTTATGATGTAGAGGCTATTTTCGTTTTTGCTCTATACAATGAAAACGGTCTTTAAAAGAAGCACACCGATATAAGTTGGTCAAGAATTCTTACATTAATTAAAGCATTGAGGAGAGAGTTATAAATAAACTTCTAATGTGAATTTTGAAAGAATGATCACAATGAATTAAAAAAATGAGGGAGAATAAAATAGAGAGCTTTAGCAAAAGACAGAGTGTAATCCAAGAAAGATTAGTTTATTCTGGAGAGAGGATCTACCAGTAAAAAACCTTTACATAATCCATTCTAATGATAGACCAAAAGCTGAGTGTCTTAACCCTTTCAACTCTAGTGGTATCTTCCATGCCAGTTCAATGGCAGCAATTAGAAGAGTCCATATTCATTATTTGGGGTAGACCAATCAATATTTTCAACGTGCAGCCTCGGGGCTGCACGTTGAAAATATTGATTGGTCTACCCCACACATTTACTGAACAGCCAATCCTATTTAATGACATTATGGCGTATCATGTTGTTGACCGGAAAAACGGCCGCTAGAGTTCAAAGGGTTAAGAATATTACTGGACATTACGTGGGATAAAAAGTTGCTATTGATGAGATGTTCACAAGGGCTGTTTAGTGCACGAGGTTTGTTATTTTATCAACTCTGGCCAACACGAAATTGGCAGCATATTCACACCGTAGAAGATCTTGTAGGCAAAATAAATGGCTTTTTACAGCTGGTATCGTCACTTTCAATACTTCTGCATTTACAAAATTTACAGCATGGAACCCCATTTTTCTTACAAACGCATCTCTTTGTGCTGCGTTTCAAACAGTTGCAAAACTGAAGAACTTCATCAGGAACAATTCTCTTAAGTCGCATGGACATGAGCAAACCATCTGTATCATCAAAGTCATAAGATCTGGGGTCAAGTGAATGTCCTGTAAGACAATTAAGAATTGAGTAAGTAGCATGATACGCACGCTGAATGTGACCCACAGCACTGTAACTGATAGATGGTAGCTCATCTAAAGACTTCTTACTGTGATGGTAAAACCAGTACCATAATTCATCCAAAGTTTTTAATTCTGATCTAGGTTTTAGTACTTGAACTTAGTATGCTTCTGCATGCACATAAGTATCATGTAAATCAGGAGCATACGGATTCACATCAAACTCTTGAAGGTATTTATGTGGGTCTGCTTTCAAGGCTGCAGCTTTAGTGCCAAGTTTGCTTGTACTATCACATCCAGATAATTTATGTATTGCAGGCAAAACATTACAGAAATCTCCTAAACTGTTGGCCAAGGTATGCACTGGAATATACCTTTTACTGTCACCAACACCTGCTCTCATCCACAGTTCTTTTAAATCATTACGATTTAGGAGGCCCCAGTAATAGCAAAGTGACACAAATAAATCTGTATCATTTGACAAGATGACTAATCTTTTATGCTGGGACTGATAATATGCATAGCGTGGGGTGTCAGTCGAAGGTCGGCATCTTCAATATTCAAATCTAAGTCAGTATGATGCTGCATATTTCCTTGATACATATACTGGCACTCAAAAGAATATTCCCCACACAGGATACTTGTTGCTACATCCGCGTACTTCTGCTGGGAAAGGTATAAAAAGGGTGTTGGTGTGAGAATAAACTTATTTGTGTCCTGACCGTCGTCGAGTGAAGACATGTTACCAGTTCGGTGCAGATACTGTTCCAAGTTATTTTCGAGATCGGATAATGCCAGAAGACACCAGAAGAACCATCATCGGCTCCACTGCAGATATTGTACGAAGTTGTTTACCCGATCATTCAGTGCCCGTAGGAATGAAGAACATAACTGTCCAAGAAGAACAGAAGAGGAAAGAGATACTGGAGATTCAATGACTGACCAGAATAAAGCACTTTTAGAATTTTTGCGGGATGCTGATAAGGAGGTAACTGATGCCGTTCTACGCGCTGCTGATGAAGATTTGATTACCTTTTGATGTAAACGTGCTACCAACATCCTCGAAGATAAGATACCACTGAATTTGGCTGAATTTGATGACCTGCAAAAATACGAACATGTATTGAAGCTGCTAACAGATGATGGAATTTCTACCGATATAAAATGCTGTATATTACGAAAGAGTTGCTTTCTCTCGGCGCTTATCAATCCAGTCCTAGCTCTGAAAAGGGTATAAAAGGGGGGTGTATAAACACTAAATGCCCATTTTGTTCTACGACGACGAAAGAGTGAAGTCATGAAAGTCAATTGCTGCAGATATGGTGAAAAGGCCTTTTCCATATCAGAGAACACACACAGACACGAGAATGCTTACTGCTCCAAGAGAAAATCGGAAAAATCGAACAACACTGCAAGACTAGACAGAAATTCAGATACACTGCAAACCCTATCTGATGCTGATCGATATGAAGCCAAGACTATGCTCAAGACGGCCAGTGATGATTTGATACAATGTATATGTGATTGTGCCTCGAATATCATGAAGGGGGCAGTACCCATAACCAAATCTGAGAGCGCTAATCTGAGAGAGCTAAGCCGACCCCATATAAACACCAGATTAGGAGAATTGCCTTACCAAAGAAATAACTATCTTATAGGAAAAGAAGACAGATCATACAGACTTTTTAGGAAAGTTAATCAAACTCATCATCAATGTTCTGTCCCGAATATCCTATAAAAGGGTCGTGCTCGTAAGAAACTTGTTATTTGTAATCTGACCTTCGAAGAGAGCGGACACAATGCAACCCAGTTGTGCACCAAAACATTGATCAAGAGATTCGGACACCGATGAATCGTCGGAATTATCAGAAGATATGGAATATGAAGAAGAAGACGAAGAGGAAGGAGAAGACGTTTCTATGATTGAAACTATCGTCCAAAGTGCCTATGACAAATACCAAGACGATTTTGACAACTTTATGAACAAATATATCGAGGATGGAATGGATATAGATGATGCAGTTGAAACAGCATATAGAGCACTTCAAAAGAGTGTCAGAGATGCCATTAGTGCGAAATACATTAATACCCTTGTGTACATCAGAAATTTTTGCAGCGACTCAATACACAAGAAAATTCAAGAAACTGCCAAGCGTTTTCGTGAAGAAGAGGAATTTGACTTTGAAGAATCCCAGAAATATGTCTTGGAAAAGCGAAGATTTCTGTTCAACAACCTTATGACAAACTACTCATTCAGAGTAGAAGATGATAAAGAAGAAGAAGAAGAAAAAGAAGAAGAAGAAGGCGATTAGAGGAAAAGGCATAAAAGGAGTGTTGGTATGAAAATAAACTCATTTCCATTTTGAACGTCGAAGAGTGAAGATGTCTGTGTCAACAACAGTGCTCAGATTCAAAGATAACTTACATATATAGATATTCAAGAATGATGCTGGATTAAAACTGACTTCCCAAGAACTGGCTCGCGTGGTAAATGCAGCCAAGAGAAAAAATCTAGACATGAATGCTGGTGGAAAGAAACAAAGATGTGTTGATAGTGGCCGATCATTAACCACCGAAGTTGCCACTACAACCAAGAGAATAAAGATAGAAGAACTGACTGATGCTTCCAATACAATCAAGAATTAAGTTACCACTACGAATCAGTCTGATGTTTCTACTGAAACAAAGAACGAAGTTACCACTACGAAGAAGCCTGAAGTTTCTGCTGAAACTAAGAATGAAGTTACTACGCAAACTACGAATCACCATGAAGTTTCTACTGAAACAAAGAACGATGTTTCCACTCAAACCACAAATGAAGTTTCTACTGAAACTAAGAATGATGTTCAGAAGACTGAAGTTACTGCTACAAGACAGCTAAAAGACAAGAAAGAGGAACCCAAAGATGCCAGACAGGAAATTAAAGCAACCAGCAAAGCCAAGTTATCAGCTATCAATCAGAGAACGTGTTTTATCAAGAACCTAGCCAGACAATGGGAAGAAGCTCCAACCCACAAGAAGATGAGATGGTTAGCCCATGAGAGAAGACAGAAGAACTTTAAAGACAAGAATGATGCCTTGGGAAATTGAATTGTATACTCGAATAAAAATGAATGAAATGTTATATACTGTTGTTTGTTTTTTATCTACTATCCCAACAGAAGTACCTGGATGTAGCATGAAGTACCCGGATGTAAAGTTTCTATAACAAGTATCCTATAAAAGGTATCCTCCAATAATATAATGTCGGGTATTCTCGAATACCGAGATGAGGCTAAGAGGGATGGAAAATTAGACCTCATTGAGGGATTTTTTCATGGCCCTCATGACCTCAAAAGAAATGAGGCTAAGAGGGATAGTAAATGAGGTCCCATTGAGGGTTTTCTCGTAGACCTCATACAACAAAGAAAGGATTCCATAGCCACAGGCGTTTTCCCCGTTTCAAAAGAAAATGAGGCTAAGAGAGATAATAAATGAGGCCGCATCGAGCGTTTTTTCTCATGGCCTTCATGGCCTCATAGACTAAAAAGAGGTTCAGAAGGCCATATGTTTTCCAAAAAATGGGATTCCATGGGATATGCCTGTTAAATACCGAGATGTGGCTAAGAGGGATAGTAAATGAGGCCTCATCGAGGATTTTTTTAATGGCCCTCATGCCCTCAAAAGAAAATGAGGCTAAGAGGGATAGTAAATGAGGCCTCATCGAGAGATTTCTCATGGTCCACATTGCCTCATACGACAAAAAAGGGATTCTCCAGAAAGTATCCTCGATAGGTATCCTCAAATAATACAATAACAGGCCATAAGTATCCTCAAATACCGAAATGAGGCTAAGAGGGATAGTAAATGAGGCCTCATTGAGGGATTTCTCATGGCTCTCATGGTCTCAATCGAAATGAGGTTAAGAGGGATAGTAAATTAGACCTCAGTGAGGGAATTTCTCATAGCCCTCATGACCTCATACGGCTAAAACAGGATTCCATAACCAGAGACGTTTCACAAAAAGGGGTTCCATGGGACGTGGCCATTGGATATAGAGGTGATGAGAATCGTATAGGACTTCGTTGTAATAAGGGGAGATGACTCTGCTTACAGATTATGGGAAATCAAGCAATCTGATTGGTTAGTTAGAGCTAGGAAAGTGAACAGATTGGGTGATCTGGATAAATGAAACAGCAAGAGTACTCGAAATAGGATCAGAAATAACAAGATCGGACAAGAAAACTAAAAATAGTAATAATAAGCAAAGCTGTTCCAGCTGATAGGCTCTTCTATTCTACTGGAGTATACTCCAGGACAAACGAACATAGCCAGGTAGACGAAAACTATTGCGTAGATAGAAGCAGAGAATTCTGAAAGAATTCGAAATATTAAAACTTGTCGGGTTTATTTGAGTAATTCGTGATACTCAGATTCAATCGAACATACCCTCCGAACATACCCATGTCCTATTATAAGACTTTGGATCACATAGCAACCACGTGCTTCCAGAGAAACCAAGATGGCGGCCGCCAGTATACAAAATGGACGACGGAAACACGTATAACCCTAACATTACACGCTGCACATGCGCACTAGGACCACGTATCACTATGGGGATAACGTCCCAACATGGCCGCTCACGCGGGCTACCATGACAACACAACATGGCGCCACAAGGTCATGTGACTATGACGTCACATATGAGATCCCCATGAGATCCCCCCAAACAGGCCCGGTCGGGTACATGCTATACTACTCGTATGCTTCTGATTTACATGATACGTATGTGCAAGCAGAAGCATACCTAGTTCAAATGCTAAAACCTAGATCAGAATTGAAAACATTGGATGAATTAAGGTACTGGTTTTACTAATCACAGTAAGAAGTCATCTGTACATGAGCTACCACCTACCAGTATATTTCTGCAGGTCACATTTAGCGTGCATATCATGCTACTTACTCAATTCTTAATTGTCTTAAAGGACATTCACTTGACCCCAGATCTTATGGATTTGATGATACAGATGGTTTGTTCATGCCCATGCGACTTAAGAGAATTGTTCCTAATGAACTTGTTCAGTTTTGCAACTGTTTGAAACGCAGCACAAAGAGATGCATTTGTAAGTAAAATAGGGTTCCATGCTGTAAATTTTGTAAATGCAGAAGTATTGCAAGTGACGATACCAGCTGTAAAAAGCCGTTCATTTTGCCTACAGGACCTTCTACGGTGTGAATATGCTGCCAATTTCGTGTTGGCCAGAGTTGAAAACTGACAAGGATTATTTGGTATTTACTCCTTCACTAAAGTAAATTGTAGACCACAGTAACCACTATTTCTTTCTGACAAGCAAAAAATAAAATTCATTTTTCTTCTTCCTGGCCATAGTTTGAAACCCTTCAATTGAACACACCGAATGAGCTTGTTCCAATGATGGGTCATAAGCTTCTGGTTTGGAAGACCAAAATGAAAACACATCAAAGGTTGAATGGATATATTTGTATATTACGCTGGTGGATTTGGTCGATATGTTAGATAAATGGTTAACATAAGTCTTTTGAACATGTGATTAAAAATTCTTCAAAGGCTAATATTACAAGCAGTTTGTTAGAATAATTTCTGAAAATACCTTCGATGTTTAGGCTTGATAACAAAAATAAAGCAGGTTTCTTAATCAAGTGTCGGGTGGCGTTGGCCCCCGTGAAGTGGGGCAGGGGGTGTGAGGAACAGGGGGGGGGGGGTCTAATTTCTGTAAGAATTGATATCTAATCTTACTAATAGATGTCATACCTGATTAGAATTACTGCATAATGGATTTTAGAGAGAAGAAATACAAAGTAATTGTTGTTATTTAGAGATGAGTAGATTTTAACAATTTTTCCATGTTTGTTATTTTGGGGATAGGGGTAGACTTTTCCATTTAAATCTGTCTTCCATTAACTTACCCAACTCAAGTTTCAGCAACTTGTAGCTAATAGGATTACCTTTCAAGAAATGTATAACATGTTATGATTATTTCTTTGTAACACAATGTAAATATAACTTCTTTGGCTTTGTTTGAAATATTTTTGCTAAAAAAAAACAAGAAAAAATACATATTTTATCAAAAGATCATACCAAATTCTGAAAATAAAATTATTTTTGCCACTTCAATCTAAAATATTATTAGCTACCCCGTGTCTGATCACGTGGTACAGGTTTTTACCTTCCCGAAGCCAGCCGTATCCCATGAGGCCGAAAGGCATCATGGGATACGGCTGGCTTCGGGTAGGTAAAAACCCGTACCACGTGATCAGACACGGGGTAACGAATTTATCTATTGACTTTCCGTTTTAGCAGTACAATCTATTTCATGTGTGAACACACACATCATGAGATCTTTTATCTTCCATTGTTGAGCCATACAGGTTTCTGTGGAATTTTTGTGCAAAAGAGTTTTTGTGAAAATATGCCGATATGACTAGTATAAAAAAATTATTGAATTTCTTTTTTTTTCTTTTTTCTCTCAAAAACATAGCTTATGAACCCCACATTGGAGGGTACTCGACAAGCTCATTCCAATAAGGGGCCATGAGCTATATTTTGGAGATAAACAATTAAAATATAATATATGTACACTGTAAAACTGGAATGACGCGTCTTCTACGGGGTATGGACAATTTGTAGATTTCGAAACGAGGCTTCCACCGGGTAAGGGAAATTTGTCAGTGGCTGGGCGGACGTATCGTGGGTTTCAATGAATATGGTCTCATACCACGTATCTATCAACCAATCAAATCAAAAAAGTCACTTTAGTCAATAGATAAAGTTTATTGCGACTGTGTAAAACAAAAATTAATACGTTATTTCAACTATAATTATTATTTTTTGAATTTTTCAAAAAACATCAATTTTTAGGTATTTCAGTAAGGGGAGATAACTTTATGTGCGGTTATCTCCCTTATTGCCAGGGTGGGAAAAGCCAATACTGATTTTTTTTAACTTCAAATGATCTATAGTAGGTAAAATGTAGAGTAATATTCTGGACCCCAAAATGCACACAGAACCCACCCTAGCCACTGGACTATCACTCTAGTGATAAATGTAGCATTTATTCTAGTATATGTCTTTTTGACTGAGCTCATAGAGCTATATCAAACAAGATATTATAGATTAAATACACTCATTGCTGACTGCGCATTTCTTTGAAAGATCACAAGACATTTGATTCATTTAACGGGGGTTTACTCTATAACGTAAGAGAAATAAACAGGTCAAATTTGTACAGAAAGCACGGTGAATGGTTTGGTTTTGTGAAGCTATATGCAACTAACACAGTCATTTAAATGAGAAATATTCAATTAATAGAGCTCCACTGTATTTGACTACAGCTGGTTGAAAATTTCTGACTTGCATATTGGATAATCAGCTCAGATATCAAAAATAGAAAAATGGGTTCCAGTTGACCATAAAAAAGGTTGGCCTCCTCGTTGTTAAAATTCTATCTCATAAACAAATTATTTTTACCAGGTTATTTTTGTTATATAAAGAGACAGGGCTTTTCAATTTTTCGCACATTGTTGACAACTACTCCAGAGAATACGACGTATGCAGACGAAAATAGATGACACATAAAGAAAAGGCAGGCTAGACTAGACAAAAGAAATGTCCACATAAAGAAAAGGCAGATTGGAAAAGAAAACCGGAGAATCTTGAAATGCTTCCTTGTGATATTGAGAGGTGGGGTGGGGGAGGGGTATCTGTCATACTACTAAATAATACCTTGATTTTGTAATTGCTGAATAGTTTTGTATTATTCTTCTGATAGCAATGTTACTAGCCCTGCGTAATACATTTATCATACGTAGAAGCAGTTCAGGGGCATTATGATTTTCTTGTTTGTCACTGGACAGCAGCATATCCATGATCTCTCTAACCTGTTAAAGCAAAAGGTTCGTGGTTTAATGCAGGGCATTTTGGGACTGAATTTCTGCTCCAGTCACAATGTGAAATGGGTCGTAAAAAATCCAAATGTTTCCCCTTTCCTACCAGAAATGCAATCCAATCAATAATGAATACAGGTTTTGAACATGTTATCTACATACCTAAAGCAACTAAACTGTCACAGGTGGACATATATCTTATCGACATACCTAAAGCTACTAAACTGTCTCAGGTGGACATATATCTTATCTACATGCCTAAAACAACTAAACTGTCTCAGGTGGACATATATCTTATCTTCATACCTAAAGCAACTAAACTGTCTCAGGTGGACATATATCTTATCTACATACCTAAAGCAACTAAACAGTCTCAGGAGGACATATATCTTATCTTCATACCTAAAGCAACTAAACTATCTCAGGTGGACAAAAATCTTATCTACATACCTAAGGCACCTAAACTGTTTCAGGCGGACATATATCTTATCTACATACCTAATGCAACTAAACTGTCTCAGGTGGACATATATCTTGTCTACGTACCTAAAGCAACTAAACTGTCTCAGGTGGACATATATCTTATCTTCATACCTAAAGCAACTAAACTGTCTCAGGTGGACATATATCTTATCTACATACCTAAGGCAACTAAACTGTCTCAGGTGGACATATATCTTATCTACATGCCTAAAACAACTAAACTGTCTCAGGTGAACATATATCTTATCTTCATACCTAAAGCAACTAAACTGTCTCAAGTGGATATATATCTTGTCTACGTACCTAAAGCAACTAAACTCTCTCAGGTGGACATATATCTTATCTTCATACCTAAAGCAACTAAACTGTCTCAGGTGGACATATATCTTATCTACATACCTAAGGCAACTAAACTGTCTCAGGTGAACATATATCTTATCTACATACCTAATGCAACTAAACTGTCTCAGGTGGACATATATCTTATCTTCATACCTAAAGCAACTAAACTGTCTCAGGTGGACATATATCTTGTCTACGTACCTAAAGCAACTAAACTGTCTCATGTGGACATATATCTTACCTACATACCTAAAGCAACTAAACTGTCTCAGGTGGACATATATCTTTTCTACATACCTAAGGCAACTAAACTGTCTCAGGTGGACATATATCTTATCTACATGCCTAAAACAACTAAACTGTCTCAGGTGAACATATATCTTATCTTCATACCTAAAGCAACTAAACTGTCTCAAGTGGATATATATCTTATCTACATACCTAAAGCAACTAAACTGTCTCAGGTGGACATATATCTTATCTACATACCTAAAGCAACTAAACTGTCTCCGGTGAACATTTATCTTATCTACGTACCTAAAGCAACTAAACTGTCTCAGGTGGACATATATCTTATCTACATGCCTAAAACAACTAAACTGTCTCAGGTGAACATATATCTTATCTTCATACCTAAAGCAACTAAACTGTCTCAAGTGGATATATATCTTATCTACATACCTAAAGCAACTAAACTGTCTCAGGTGGACATATATCGTATCTACATACCTAAAGCAACTAAACTGTCTCCGGTGAACATTTATCTTATCAACGTACCTAAAGTAACTAAACTGTCTCAGGTGGACATATATCTTATTTACATGCCTAAAACAACTAAACTGTCTCAGGTGAACATATATCTTATCTTCATACCTAAAGCAGCTAAACTGTCTCAAGTGGATATATATCTTATCTACATACCTAAAGCAACTAAACTGTCTCAGGTGGACATATATCTTATCTACATACCTAAAGCAACTAAACTGTCTCCGGTGAACATTTATCTTATCTATATACCTAAAGCAACTAAACTGTCTCAGGTGGACATATATCTTATCTACATACCTAAAACAACTAAACTGTCTCCGGTGAACATTCATCTTATCTACGTACCTAAAGCAACTAAACTGTCTCAGGTGGATATATATCTTACCTACATGCCTAAAACAACTAAACTGTCTCAGGTGGATATATATCTTATCTACATACCATAAGCAACTAAACTGTCTCAGATGGATATATATCTTATCTACATACCCAAAGCAACTAAACTGTCTCAGGTGGATATATATCTTTTCCACATACCTAAAGCAACTAAACTGTCTCAGGTGGACATATATCTTATCTTCATACCTAAAGCAACTAAACTGTCTCAGGTGGACATATATCTTGTCTACGTACCTAAAGCAACTAAACTGTCTCATGTGGACATATATCTTACCTACATACCTAAAGCAACTAAACTGTCTCAGGTGGACATATATCTTATCTACATACCTAAGGCAACTAAACTGTCTCAGGGGGACATATATCTTATCTACATGCCTAAAACAACTAAACTGTCTCAGGTGGACATATATCTTATCTTCATACCTAAAGCAACTAAACTGTCTCAGGTGGACATATATCTTATCTACATACCTAAAGCAACTAAACAGTCTCAGGAGGACATATATCTTATCTTCATACCTAAAGCAACTAAACTATCTCAGGTGGACAAAAATCTTATCTACATACCTAAGGCACCTAAACTGTTTCAGGCGGACATATATCTTATCTACATACCTAATGCAACTAAACTGTCTCAGGTGGACATATATCTTGTCTACGTACCTAAAGCAACTAAACTGTCTCAGGTGGACATATATCTTATCTTCATTCCTAAAGCAACTAAACTGTCTCAGGTGGACATATATCTTATCTACATACCTAAGGCAACTAAACTGTCTCAGATGGATATATATCTTATCTACATACCCAAAGCAACTAAATTGTCTCAGGTGGATATATATCTTTTCCACATACCTAAAGCAACAAAACTGTCTCAGGTGGACATATATCTTATCTACATACCTAAAGCAACTAAACTGCCTCAGGTGGATATATATTTTATCTACACACCTAAAGCAACTGAATTTATTATCTACATGAATGAAGGCACCAAACTGTCTCAACAGAAATTATTACGTACATACATGAAGGCATTAAACTGTAACAACTGATCTTATTACGTACATACATGAAGGATTAAACTGTCTCAACTGAACTTATTACGTACATACACGAAGGCATTAAGCTGTCTCACTGAACTTATTACGTACATACATGAAGGCATTAAACTGTCTCAACTGAACTTATTACGTACATACATGAAGGCATTGAACTGTCTCAACTGAACTTATTACGTACATACACGAAGGCATTAAGCTGTCTCAACTGAAATTATTACGTACATGCATGAAGCATTAAACTGTCTCAACTGAACTTATTACGTACATACATGAAGGCATTAAACTGTCTCAACTGAACTTATTACGTACATACACGAAGGCATTAAGCTGTCTCAACTGAACTTATTACGTACATACATGAAGACATTAAACTGTCGCAACTGAACTTATTACGTACATACATAAAGGCATTAAACTGTCTCAACTGAACTTATTACGTACATACATGGAGGCATTAACCGTCTCAACTGAACTTATTACGTACATACATGAAGGCATTAAACTGTCTCAACTGAACTTATTACGTACATACATAAAGGCATTAAACTGTCTCGACTGAACTTATTACGTAGTACATACATGGAGGCATTAAACTGCCTCATCTGAACTTATTACGTACATACATGGAGACATTAAACTGTCTCAACTGAACTTATTACGTACATAACAAAGGCATTAAGCTGTCTCAACTGAAATTATTACGTACATACATGAAGGCATTAAACTGTCTCAACTGAACTTATTACGTACATACATGGAGACATTAGACTGTCTCAACTGAACTTATTACGTACATACTTGAAGGCAGTAAACTGTCTCAACTGTGCTTATTACGTACATACATGAAGGCATTAAACTGTCTCAACTGAACTTATTACGTACATACATGGAGACATTAAACTGTCTCAACTGAACTTATTACGTACATACATGAAGGCATTAAACTCTCTTAACTGAACTTATTACGTACATCCATAGAGGCATTAAACTGTCTCAACTGAACTTATTACGTACATACATGAAGGCATTAAACTGTCTCAACTGAACTTATTACGTACATACATGGAGACATTAAACTCCCTCAACTGAACTTATTACGTACATACATAGAGGCATTAAACTGTCTCATCTGAACTTATTACGTACATACATGAAGGCATTAAACTGTCTCAACTGAACTTATTACGTACATACATGAAGGCATTAAACTGTCTCAACTGAACTTATTACGTACATACATGAAGGTATTAAACTGTCTCAACTGAACTTATTACGTACATACATGAAGGCATTAAACTGTCTCAACTGAACTTATTACGTACATACATGGAGGCATTAAACTGTCTCAACTGAACTTTTTACGTACATACATGAAGGCATTAAACTGTCTCAACTGATCGTATTACGTACATACGTGAAGGTATTAAACTGCCTCAACTGAACTTATTACGTACATACATGAAGGCATTAAACTGTCTCAACTGAACTTATTACGTACATACATGAAGGCATTAAACTGTCTCAACTGAACTTATTACGTACATACATGGAGGCATTAAACTGTCTCAACTGAACTTTTTACGTACATACATGAAGGCATTAAACTGTCTCAACTGAACTTATTACGTACATACATGAAGGCATTAAACTGTCTCAACTGAACTTATTACGTACATCCATGGAGGCATTAAACTGTCTGAACTGAACTTATTGCATACATCCATAAAGGCACTGTTTAAACTGAATTTATTATCTACAAACATAAAACACTGAAGTGTCTTTGGAGAAATATTATCTACATACAAAACCAAATTTTAGCTCAGAAAAATATCCTGCTGTAAAAAAAAACAGTGGCATATGACAGTCCACTAAACTGAGAATTAGTGCCCATAGACCTACCACAGAGACTGGTAAACATAATAACATCTGTTCGCTCCGATAGAATTAGTGCCCATAGACCGGCTGCAGAGAGTGGTAAACATAACAACATCTGTTCCCTAAGATAAACTGTTTTCTTTGTTTCGTAGGTAGAAAGTGGAATGTGAAATCCGTTTTCTATTTAAATTTGCATTATATTGCATAGAACGGGAATCACACTCTTACAGGAAGTGAAGCACATTATGCCAAGCATACCACATTTGAGCCACCTTGAGCTAGCTGCAACATTAATTAGGACGTATAACTGTGATATAACCCCGTTAGTTATGCATTATGTCAACAAAGTATATTGACAAAGACAAGACATGGCTGAATATGGGCCTCATTTCATCTTTTATCTATGTATTGTTAGGTGTAGTTTGTATCATTAAGATGAATGTAAAGAGAAAGAATTTGGAGAAAATCATCCTGTGGAATTTCTTTTTATTCGCAGCTTAGGATGCAGTTAGTTTAAACAATATCTTATTTCCAAATGTGTGCTAAATGTTATAAGAAATGAAGTTTTTATAGTACAACGAATAGCAAACATTGGAGGGGAGTAGATAAGAAAAAAGTGTGAGGTATTCTACAGAAAGCTGAACAGCTTATGAGAATCGTTCCCGTAAGTTGAAAAAGTAATTCCGTGAGAAGGTGCAGGTTATTTCAGTATATTGTTGTGGATAATGCAGTGTCATTACATCGCCGCCCACGGGTAGTGAGACACTGGGGTTGGTTAATTTCAGAGCTACAGTGCTCCATCAACAGTGAACATAAAGTATGTATCACAACTGCTCCCAATCCCTGACTAAGAATAAATACGAAGCTTAGACATATAGGGGACAATGAATGCGAATGATTAAGTTATCTGTACAAAAAAAGAAAAAAGGCACAGCTTTGTCAACGAAATCACATATCGCACCCATCTTAACCTATTACTGACTACCAACCATGAAAATAAACATTTCCGAAGATTGGACAGTGTGAGAGAATGTGTTCAGCCATTTCTTTCTCCCCGAATTGGCAAAAAGTGATTATCATATAGATCAGACTTAAGGTTACTACATCGTAGATGCAGTCTTCAGTGGGACGTTTGAACAAATCGTGATTTTGAACCACTGTACAATTTAGATTGTCGAAGGTTGCCTCTGTTCAGATGAGACTTAAATTCAGACAACGGCATACTTTCTCCGGCGGTTTACGGGAGATTATTGCAATCTTTGGTAAGACTTGGTATGAATGAGGACTGATTCTGTCGTGTCCGACAGACTGGAATATGATGGTTGTGGGATGGTCGGAGGTTGTGAGGTGAGGACTGATTTGGCCAGTCCGACAGACTGGAATATGATGGTTGTGGGATGATCGGGGGTTGTGAGGTGAGGACTGATTAGGCCAGTCCGATAGAATGGACTATGATGGTTGTGGGATGATCGGAGGTTGTGAGATGAGGACAGGTTTAGTCGAGTCCGATAGAATGGAATATGATGGTTGTGGGATGATCGGAGGATGTGTTTTTATGAATGAGGGCTGATTTAGTCGAGTCCGACAGAATGGAATATGATGGTTGTGGGATGATCGGAGGTTGTGATATATGTGAGGACTGATTAGGCCAGTCCGATAGAATGGAATATGATGGTTGTGGGATGATCGGAGGTTGTGAGATGAGGACTGATTAGGCCAGTCCGATAGAATGGACTATGATGGTTGTGGGATGATCGGTGGTTGTGAGATATGTGAGGACTGATTAAGTCGAGTCCGATAGAGTGGAATATGACGGTTGTGGGATGATCGGAGGTTGTCGAGTCCGATAGAATGGAATATGATGGTTGTGGGATGATCGGAGGTTGTGATATGAAGATTTATTCAGTCGAGTCCGATGGAATGGAATATGATGGTTGTGGGATGATCGGAGGTTGTGAGATGAGGACTTATTCAGTCAAGTCCGATAGAATGGAATATGCTGATTGTGGGATGATCGGAGGATGTGTTGGTATGAATGAGGGCTGATTTAGTCGAGTCCGATAGAATGGAATATGATGGTTGTGGGATGATCGGAGGATGTGTTGGTATGAATGAGGACTGATTTAGTTGAGTACTGTAGAATAAAATATGATGGTTGTGGGATGATCGGAGGTTGTGAGCTATGTTCAGAGATAAGTGGTGATACTTTATTACCAATATAGGAAGGTGTCAAGTGATGATCCATTTTAAAAACTGGATGACTTTCTGGTTCCAGTGTATATCACGGAGAGTTTCCCAACGTGTTTCGGAATACAGCAAAGACTTGAAAGCACTTATTGTTGCTCCACTAATAATCCTTGCTGCAGCAACTTGTATCTTTTCTAATTCAGAGATTTAGTTTCGGAGCAATTATCCCAAACAACATCAGCGTACTCAAACAAAGGTCTGATGAAGGAGAAATACTTTTTTTCTAGGACACTACGATCAAGATGGGTTTTTCTGTAAATCCAAACGAGCCCAGGCCTTGGAGCAGGTATGGTATACATGGTCATTCAATATATATGTGCTATTCAAAATTATTCCTAAACGTTTGTGGTCATGGACATTCAACTCAACAAACCAATGCACTTTGATTCTATACCGTAAATTAGGTATGCTGAGATCTTCAAACAATTAGTTTATAATTTAAAAATTGCCTAACCACACTTTTCAGGGGCACTTTTTCGAGACAGTTATTTCCATTCTTGACAAATCCAGCCTTTACAAAACTATACTGACAGTTCTGTCTTTTTCAAGTACACGTGAGCTGAGATCTGGAATTTTGATATATTGTGTCATGAAAGGAATATGAGTTGAGGTAAAAATGTCTATAAATATGTAAATGAAGCTGTTGTAAACAAACATCAACCATCTTGATCATGTTAAAAACACGGATGGGTTTTCTTTTAAAGTATGATAGGCTGCACCAGTCAGTGGTATTCTTTGGAGTGTGTTATTTATTTATTTATTTATTTATTTATTTATTTATTTATTTATTTATTTATTTATGGACACATATTTCTGCCCAATGGCTAAACATGACCACAACAGTTTTACAGGTGGAGGAAGCCGGGGTACCCTGAGAGAACTACTGAGCAACGGCAAGCAACTGTCAGGTCCCCAACATACTAACTCCACACAAGCAGGGTTAGCATTGGTTGAAGACAAGTGCACCATCGACGTGCAGTACGCCTTAGTACACAACTCCACCGCGCCTCGTGTTTGTCCCGGATATCCAATAAAAATAGATGCAGTTTCATAGCAAGCCTAGTCCGTGTCATAGCTGATCGACACTCTATTGCAGGGAAACCTCAATAATTGTTTTCTGACAACGCCTCATAACTGGATATGATGCACATCGTATAGTTAAGATCACGTTAGAAACAAAAGTGGCAGGTAGTGTTCATAGGGCCTTTCCCTGGTGCGATAAAATATTACAATGTGAGTAACATTTCGTCACCTGAGTGCTAGAATGTCCTATGTCCCATTGGGGAAATAATATATCGTCCCATAGGGGACATAGGACATTCTAGCACTCAGGCGACGATTTCTCTTTGTATTCAACTGGGGCAACCAGAATGCAAGTGATTGGCATACCCGATTCACACTTTGTGTCAAATCTAGTTTATTCAGATCACTTCCCCAAGGATTATAGATTATAATTCAGTGTTCCCGAAAATATTTTCTTCGCAAACATGACTGAAATGACCCAACATACTTTCGAGACAAACTCTATTCCCCACATCAACATGGAAGTTTTTTGTTTACATTAGCTTCATTGGAGTATTTTCAAAACTTTCACAATTCATTTCTTTTTGGTACAATATGTGAAATTTACAGGTCTCAGCTCATATATAGCATACAAATACAGACCTGTTGACATTGATTCTGTAGAGGTTGGACTTCACATTTTATACCATAATTAGGCTTGCTGGGGATGATGCGTTTTTCCAGTGGACCTCCAGGGTAAACTCAGAGGTTAATTAGTTAAAGCATTGCATTCATTGCTCTTGATTTGTTATTAGTTACTGTCTAGTCTGGACTTTAAATTCATGTGAGCATTGGAAACGATTCTTATAAATGATTCTCTCAAGGAAAACAATGAGAGTCAACTTTAATTCTGAGAAAATGTTCATCACTTGATTCTTGGTATAGATTTCGAAAGTGTCCCTAAATGCGCAGAGAATGTCTAATATTCGCGGATGCAACTGTCTGAGTTTAATTTTATATCGCATATGTCAAGCAGAAATCCACCAGGCATTGTGCTAGGTAGAAGGCTGAAATGAAAGCTCTGAAGTTTTCTGATTTCTACCCTGGCGGGGATCGATCCCGGAACTCTCATATCATATTGCCTAGCCTCGAATGAATGTTCTGATTCCATACCAATGATAACCCCAATAAATACTGAAATTAATTCAGCCAGTATGTTAGTTGACATTCAGAACCTACCTCAACACCGATATACGAGAATTAACAATCACCATTTTTTATTATTTTTACGTTAGCCCATGTATTTATTGTGAGATTTTACCCGTGGGTCGTTTTCCTTGACATTCGATGCACAGCTAGAACGGATTACTGTTATATTGGCCTTGTGTCCCTTTTTTCAACACAGAAATCTCTATTGATGGAAGATATATCTACAGGGGTGTCAAACTAATTTCCTGTATTAACCCCTGTATACATTGTTACTCTTAAATTGTACCCCAACCCCAGATAATTACCAAAGAGGGGAAACTTTAACAACGAACATAAAAATAAGGACTTCTGAATACCTGCTCAGTTACACAGTTGTCATCCTGACGAATCTCTGCCTCAACTTTCTCCTTGAGAATGTCTGGAAAAAATGGGTTGCTGGGATTATCAGCAGACTGTGGTATATCCATTTTCAATCCACTAGGTTGAACATATAGTCTTGGAAGTGCTAGCTTATTGGGAGATAGCGTGTCTACATTCGCCATGCTGAGTGCCTGTCTGGAATACAAAAGATGAAGATACAGTCTTGGAAGTGCTAGCTTATAGGGAGATATCGAGTTTACATTCGTCATGCTGAGTGCCTGTCTGGAATACAAAAGATGAACATACAGTCTTGGAAGTGCTAGCTTATTGGGAGACAGCGTGTCTACATTCGCCATGCTGAGTGCCTGTCTGGAATACAAAAGATGAATATACAGCACTTTACATGAAGGAGATGCTAATGTAATTGTACTCAGTAGCATTTGCAATTTATTATACTTGGATGCTGGATGTCGTTTTCTTTTGTTTTCTTTTTGTCAATTTACCGTAATAAATAGATATGAATAGATGAGAATTTAAAAGAATAAAACAATTTAAAAATTTCTTCAAAAGGTTGAGTTCCTGAAGGAAATCAACCTTTTTAATAAATTTTAAATTGTTTTTATTCTTATAAATTTTTATCTATTCATATCTATTTAGAGGGTTGATTTACACAGCAGCATTCTTCAAACAACTGCTCTCATTTACTCTTTACTGTGTTCACTCCTAAGTTAAATTCCTTATATTTCATCAACTCGGTTTTATTTATTTCATTGACAAAGTTATTGACATATTTTATAAAACATACTTTTCATCGCCACGATATAGCCTTAGCTGCTAATGTGGCGTAAAGCACCAACAAATAAATAAATAAATAAATCGATTTAGCGCAATATGCCTTATAATTTCATCAATTACAGTTAGATCAAATACATCTACAGTTTTTCTGTAAATAATCAGTTAATAGCGTAATCAGTGAATAAAATATATCTATGGATGAGATCCATCCATAACCCAAGTGTCTTCCGCAAACAAATCACTCATTCTCGACGTCAGAGTATGACTTTCCGTAAATACCATCGTCAATCAAATAAATTTGGGCCTGACGCCTGCAACTATATAATTTTTTGGGGGTGGGGAGGGGGGGCTGTCACTACATGTGACAGGGACCAAAAGTATTGTGCCTTAGAACCAGTCACGGGTTATAGGATTTTTTATTGTGATATATTATTTTGTAGCATGATAACCTATTGTACTATATATATATGAAAAGCCTATGATATAAATTTTATCTTTACATACCAACCGTGGTGAACACGCCAACAATTGGATTTCAGTAGTTAAAATTTACACCTACAGTAGAATTACATCCAAGTAGACTCTTGAAATGAAAGTGACAATTATTTATTACGTGTTTTAAATGGGTTTACCTCATAAGATAATTAACAAACATGCATTGTCTCATGTTAATAAAGCATGCACAACTCGAAATAGTATGTTATTATGTCATTATTATTCCATTTCATTTTGGCGATAAAACTGACAGCGGAAGTACCGCCCACCGATGCTCATGTAAGCAAAAACAGATTCGCCCGTATGTACGTCTGCTGTTCAGTAAAATCGAGAAAAAATAAAAGCGACTCTTAATAATCTGACGATCATGGTATAAATAAAATATACCCAAAGTTGCTTGGTATTCCAAATGTTCACCATTCGTGGTGAAGTGGTGTTAACCGCGCGCCAAAGGCTCGCGGTTAACACCACTTCACCACTTGTGGTGAACATTTGGTACACCAAGCTACTATGGGTATATTCTATATATAACAACATTTCTATATAAGTGTTTGAAGCACGATTACTCTTATGGACAGTACACCCCGTATAATGTACACGTAGGAGTTGATTCAATCACCAAAGATCGAAATAAAGTAAGGAAAGAAGATAATCGAAGAGTTCGAAACTATAATCTTATTATATTACATTTATTTATTGTTGTTTAAGGTCACATACTTATCCACGAATGGCTAATCATGACTGTAACAGTTTTACGGGTGGAGGAAGCCGGAGTACCCGGACAGAACAACCGAGCAACGACGAGCAGCTGAGTTGTCAGCTCCCCAACATCGTAACTCCGTACTGCAGCACAGACAGGGCTAGATTGGTTGAAGACATGCGCACCATCGACGTGCAGTACGCCTTAGTAGACGGCGTCATCGTGCCACCATGTGGACATTCGGGGTTTTGTGCCTTGCCCAAGGACACAACGCGGGAGTACGACTCGATCGCTAAGACGGTCACCCATCCGAGGATTAACCGGGCTCGAATATAATCTTATTAGGACGATAAGAATGACAGGGAGATCGAATTCGAATGTATTTTGGAAATGTTTGAATAAAGGAAACAAAGGAAGTAATTCACAGAGTTTTAAAGTAGAAGGTAGAAATACAGACGGCCAAGATGAAACCGACCGAATCAGAACTAGTCAAGCACTGGGGAAAAGGTAAACGATAAGAGATGGGCATGGGCAACCCACCGGAGTGTCAAATTCAGTCGTGGAGAATTTATCGAACTTCGTGTGTAGCGAAATAAAAATCGAGAAGGTATGAAAAGTGGTCTCCAAATTAAGGAACGGAACAGCTGGGTGGGATGGACGAAATTCCTAACAAGTTCTTACAAAATGGGCGAGAAGAAATCTATACAAGCTTAACGGCCCTATTCAATTTAGCCACAGAAACACCAGAGGTTCCAAAAGAGTGGAGACAAAACAATGATACATTTATATACAAAAAGGGGGGGGGGGGGGGTGTATTGAACAATTATCGGAAGGCGGGTTCTGTCAGTAGCAACATTGGACAATTTTCTGTAACGTTCTGTATGGGAGATTAGGAGATGTGATCGAGGAGAAACGATTTCTGGTAGAGATCCAGAATGGATTCAGGAAGGGAAAGAGAATCACTGACAATCTTTTCACCCTGTCCCAAATGACGGAATCTGCGAAAGCCAAGAAAAAAACGATGCTTAAATACTGAATGTTGAACCATGTGTTCTTCATGTTTTTGTGAGACTCGAAACTCCAGAGTAAACTCTATTAAATATATTGATATGAGATCTGTTTTTGCTATGGAATATGTACTGTTTGCAATCACAGGGGTGTAACAGTACTCTCAAATGCCCTCACATGGGTGTAACAGTACACTCAAATGCACCCACAGGGGTGTAAAAGAACTCTCAAACGCACCCACAGGGGTGTAAAGGTGCTCTCAAATGCACTCACAGGGGTGTAACAGTACTCTCAAATGCACCCACACGGGTGTAACAGTACTCTCAAATGCACTCACAGGGATGTAACAGTACTACACATGCACTCAAAGGGGTGTAACATTGCTCTCAAATGCACACACAGGGGTGTAACAGTACTACACATGCACTCAAAAGGGTGCATCAGTACTCTCAAATGCACCCACAGGGGGGTAACATTACTCTCACATGCACACACAGGGATGTAACAGTACTACACATGCACTCAAAGGGGTGTAACAGTACTCTCAAATGCACACACAGGGGTGTAACAGTACTCTCACATGCACACACAGGGGAGTAACAGTACTCTCACATGCACCCTCATGGGTGTAACAGTACTCTCCAATGCACCCACAGGGGTGTAACAGTACTCTCAAATGCTATCCCAGGGGTGTAACACTACTATCAAATGCACCCACAGGGGTGTAACAGTACTTTCAAGTGGACCCACAGGGGTGTAACAGTAGTCTGAAATATACCCACAGGGGTGTAACAGTGCTTTCAAATGCACCCACTGGTGTGTAACAGTACTTTCAAATGCACCCAAAGGAGTGTAACAGTAGTCTCAAATGCACCGTCAGGGGTGTAACATTACTCTCACATGCACACACCAGGGGTGTAACAGTACTCTTAAATGCACCCACAGGGATGTAACAGTGCTCGTAAATGCACCCACAAGGGTGTAACAGTAGTCTCAAATGCACTCACAGGGGTGTAACAGTACTCGCAAATGCACTCACATGGGTGTAACCGTACTCTCAAATGCACTCACAGGGGTGTACCAGTACTCTCAAATGCACTCACGGGGGATGTAACAGTACTCTCAAATGCACTCACAGGGGGTGTAACAGTAATCTCAAATGCACCCACAGGGGTGTAACAGTACTCTCAAATGCATCCACAAGGGTGTAGCAGTACTCTCAAATGCACCCACAGGGGTGTAACAGTACTCTCCAATGCATCCACAGGGGTGTAGCAGTACTCTCAAATGCACCCACAGGGGTGTAACAGTACTCTCAAATGCACTCACAGGGGTGTAACAGTACTCTCAAATGCACCCACAGGGGTGTAACAGTACTCTCAAATGCACTCACAGGGGTGTAACAGTACTCTCAAATGCACCCACAGGGGTGTAACAGTACTCTCAAATGCACTCACAGGGGTGCAACAGTACTCTCAAATGCACCCACAGGGGTGTAACAGTACTCTCAAATGCACCCACAGGGGTGTAACAGTAGTCTCAAATGCACCCACAGGGGTGTAAAATTACTCTCAGATGCACACACAGGGGTGTAACAGTACTCTGAAATGCAACCACAGGGGTGTAACAGTACTCGCAAATGCACTCACAGGAGATGTAACAATACTCTCAAATGCACTCACAGGGGTGTAACATTACTCTCAAATGCACTCACAGTGGTGTAACAGTACTCTCAAATGCTATCCCAGTGATGTAACAGTACTCTCAAATGCACTCACATGGGTGTAACATTACTCTCAAATGTACGCACAGGGGTGTAACATCACTCTGAAATTCTAAATTATTTAATAACTGCAAATTGATTTGTGCAGGAGCTAGCGATAATGAAAACCGATTCTCTCAGGCATGGACAGATTTAAAGGCCTGATGGGGTCCACGTAGTAACTCTCAAGTTCTCTGAAAATCTTACTTCACATGTCGTCGCTTGAGTGCTAGAATGTTCTATGTCCCATAGGGAACAGAGTACTCCCATAGGGCACAGAGTACTCCCATAGGGGACAGAGTACTCCCATAGGGGACAGAGTACTCCCATAGGGGACAGAGTACCCCCATAGGGGACAGAGTACTCCCATAGGGGACAGAGTACTCCCAAAGGGCACAGAGTACCCCCATAGGGGACAGAGTACTCCCATAGGGCACAGAGTACTCCCATAGGGGACAGAGTACTCCCATAGGGAACAGAGTACTCCCATAGGGAACAGAGTACTCCCATAGGGGACAGAGTACTCCCATAGGGAACAGAGTACTCCCATAGGGGACAGAGTACTCCCATAGGGGACAGAGTACTCCCATAGGGGACAGAGTACTCCCATAGGGAACAGAGTACTCCCATAGGGCACAGAGTACTCCCACAGGGGACAGAGTACCCCCATAGGGGACAGAGTACCCCCATAGGGGGCAGAGTACTCCTATAGGGGACAGAGTACTCCCATAGGGCACAGAGTACTCCCATAGGGCACAGAGTACTCCCATAGGGGGCAGAGTACCCCCATAGGGGACAGAGTACTCCCATAGGGGACAGAGTACTCCCATAGGGGACAGAGTACTCCCATAGGGGACAGAGTACTCCCATAGGGGACAGAGTACCCCCATAGGGGACAGAGTACTCCCATAGGGGACAGAGTACTCCCATAGGGCACAGAGTACCCCCATAGGGGACAGAGTACTCCCATAGGGTACAGAGTACTCCCATAGGGGACAGAGTACTCCCATAGGGAACAGAGTACCCCCATAGGGGACAGAGTACTCCCATAGGGGACAGAGTACTCCCATAGGGGACAGAGTACCCCCACAGGGGACAGAGTACTCCCATAGGGGGCAGAGTACTCCCATAGGGCACAGAGTACTCCCATAGGAGACAGAGTACCCCCATAGGGGACAGAGTACTCCTATAGGGGACAGAGTACTCCCATAGGGGACAGAGTACTCCCATAGGGCACAGAGTACTCCCATAGGGGACAGAGTACCCCCATAGGGGACAGAGTACTTCCATAGGGGACAGAGTACTCCCATAGGGGACAGAGTACTCCCATAGGGGACAGAGTACTCCCATAGGGGACAGAGTACTCCCATAGGGGACAGAGTACTCCCATAGGGGACAGAGTACTCCCATAGGGCACAGAGTACTCCCATAGGGGGCAGAGTACTCCCATAGGGAACAGAGTACCCCCATAGGGAACAGAGTACTCCCATAGGGGACAGAGTACTCCCATAGGGCACAGAGTACTCCCATAGGGGGCAGAGTACTCCCATAGGGGGCAGAGTACTCCCATAGGGGACAGAGTACTCCCATAGGGGACAGAGTACTCCCATAGGGGACAGAGTACTCCCAAAGGGGACATAGAACATTCTAGCACCCAGGCGACGAGTGTATTTATGATAATTCCAGTGAGTTAGATAATCTCCTCTCTATGTACTGCATTAGACTTTCTGGAAATTTCTATTCAATCTGTTTTCTTTCAAATCCACATGTCGGAGATTTTTTTTATCTTATGTGGTCATTAAATATTTTTTAGCTATAATCAGAGTTGGATAGAATACAGATGCATTTCATTCCCGTGATAAATATAATTTGAAGAATGTTTACCGTTTACATGAGGTAAATAGGTTAAATATATATATTACCTAATGAAAGTTGTAATTCTTCCACCTTGCTCACTGTATGGAGTTACATCATGTTGCTCTGAAGCCATAACACTTATAATTATAAATACACTTGTATCTCCTATCATTGAATATTCTGTTCTAGATGTTGATTCTATTGGTTGTGGCTGCAAATTACAGATATCAGTCATTTCATTTTATATACTTAATTAACATATGTAATGATATTTTATATACTTAATTAACATATGTAATGATATTTTATGAACTGAATGGTAACTTTTACCCCTCACCTAACAGGAAAGACAGACGACAACTGAAAATAAAATTCTTGAATAACTATCTGTTTTCATTTTGTTGTGTCAAATACATAGCATATGACCCCTCTTTGGAACGCATCTCGTTCCAGTGAGGGGATATAAGCTATGTTTTTGAGACAAAAAATGTATAACTAATAAAAATTCAATGGTGATTTTTACGAATAGCGCTGGGCGGTTTTGGTCGTTACGTTGGGTATAGCTTCATTGACAGAGAAAAATTCGCAATGAACCGGAATATCTAATTAACCAGAAAGGGAGTTCAGCAACGTCGAGCCCGGTTAATCATTGGATGGGTGATCGTCTGAGCGATCAATTCGCACTCCCACGTCGAGCCCGGTTAATCATTGGATGGGTGATCGTCTGAGCGATCAATTCGCACTCCCACGTCGAGCCCGGTTAATCATTGGATGGGTGATCGTCTGAGCGATCAATTCGCACTCCCACGTCGAGCCCGGTTAATCATTGGATGGGTGATCGTCTGAGCGATCAATTCGCACTCCCGCGTTGTGTCCTTGGACACGGCTCTTAACCCCCGATTGTCCACATGGGGGCACGATGACGCCGTGTACTAAAGCGTACTGCACGTCGATGGTACGCATGTCTTCAACCAATCTAACCCTGCCTGTGCTGCAGTGCGGAGTTACGATTTTGGGGAGCTGACAGCTGCTCGTCGTTGCTCGGTGGTTCTCTCCGGGTACTCCGGCTTCTTCTACCCGTAAAACTGTCACGGTCATGATTAGCCATTGACCTTAAACACCAATAAATAAATAAATAAATAACCAGAATGGGATATATTTCGATATTCTGTTGATAAATGGAGTATGTGTTAAACACAATGTAATATATTAAACTATTTAGGATATTACAATATTTTTACAGAGATTTTCGCAAAAACTTATTTACAAACAACATATCAAATGTGCACTCAAGCTATGGTAAATAGTTCAGTGTTTGAAAATTATATGCAGTTAACAGATTTATCATATTAACTGGTATAGTACTACATTATTTTTTGTCATCAAAATTTCTTTACATGTCTTTGCCGTGTTATAAGCTAGGGGAGGGTGCCTATACACAAAAATAATTCTACTTCAAATATAATACGAAGAATATCTGGAGAATATGAATCCTTCAAGTGGTTGTTTCCGAGCATCACCATAGAGCCTACATTGTAAATATGGACTTCCAGCACATTACAGGTTAAAATATCACTACTGTTTTACGATCTTTTTCTGGTCCCCTGAAAATCCACAGTGTGGAATCCGACTCCTTATCACTATAGTATGGCGGACTATTTACAGGTGCGTTCGAATTCGCATAATTAGCTGTTCCGGTCGCAGAGAGTACTTTACTCCGAGCTGGAATGGGTGCGTTCGAACGGAGGTCCGGGGTTTTTTTCATCGTATTCATGCGCATCGGCGGATTCCTCGGAATTGTGTAGTTGTTATAAAAATAAGTGTAAACAGAAATAGTTCTATTTTTACTTCAATCCAGTTTACCCAAAAATGGTTGGGGGTATTGTTAATGCTAGCGTGGGCATGCGATGTTGAACTATAAGTCATATAATAAACCTTTTATCGCTACAGTGAAGTAATCCAGGTCCTCGCATCACGTCTCTGCGGCTGCTCGTTTGACCTCGCGATCTGACCTCCTCAACTCGACGTAATACTGCGACCCAGATCACTTCACTGTAGCAATAATAAGTATATACTCAATCGCCATTGAACTAATAAACGGTTAATTTGACAGTCCATTCACTTCAAGGTGAATAAAACAGTTGTATTATCGACGGATGGCAATGTTTCTCATATTTTCCTTCAAAACTTATACTTATCTTCGATAGCAATTCTTGAAAAGTTTTCAAAGAGGGTTTTCTAAGAATCAGTACTAAAAACTTTTTATTATTCTTAAAAAATCGGAGAGATATTTTTTTTGGCTATCTTACATCTTACTTCCGTAGGTACAATGTGTACTAAACTAATTCTACCAGAGAATTGACTGGTTCCCTACCTCTACTCCGTTGTAATATTTTTGTATTATCTCTTCTCTTTACGTAAACTAATGACTATAGCAACCATTTACAATAATTACCAAATTATCAAATTTACAGCTTTTACTCCCAACTGCGAGTCTTAAGCCTTTGAACCCGAGAGACCGCCTTTCCGACCATAAACATGATACATCATAATTTCATTGAGTGGAATAGCTAATCGAATGTGCGAGGTTGACCAATCAATATTTTCAACGTGCAGCTCCAAGGCTGCACGTTGAAAATATTAATTGGTGTACCCTCAAATACTCCCGGTTGCCTACATGGTGGCACGATGATGCCGTGCACTAAGGCGTACTGCACGTCGATGGTGCACATGTCTTCAACCGCTGTAACCCTGCTTGAGCGGAGCTTGAACAGAGTTAGAATGTTGCGGAGCTGGCAGTTGCGCGTCGATGCTCGGTGGTTCTCTCCGGGTACTCCGGCTTCCTCCACCCGTAAAACTGTCACGGTCACGATTCGCCATTGTGCATAAGAATGTGACCTTAAACACCAATATATAAATGAATAATAAATACCCCCAAATAATACTGAATATGGACTCTTCGAATTGCAGCCATTGGACTGACTCGCAAGATTCCACCAATGTTTAAAGGGTTAACACTTTTGTTATACTACTGGTGATTTGCCTTGTATTAGCACCACGCGTGTAACCAGGTATCTATATTAGGAGTGGGGTGGGCACATGGAGCTTCCTTTTTTCTGATTGGGGGGGGGGGGGGGGGTAATCGTTTTTACGCCGTTGACATATCACCAGGACCGAAATCTCGATTTAGGAAAAGTTATGAAGGTGGCGCCTCTATCACATCGCTGGGAGTAGTATGTCAGGGTCCAATATTGCCTTTTTGGGGTGAGGGAATCGATAAGAAGGAAGTGACGTCATTTCCACCTGACCCAGTCGCGCCATGTTTAGCTGTCATGTTGTTCGTGTAAGTGGCCATATTGTGACGTTAATACCATAGTGATACGTTAGTTTAAACATATTTTATTTGCCATAAATTTTCAAAAAGGATTGGAGTACAAGTTATACAACTTATGTTAACTCCTCTCCATAAATACAACAGAAAACAAAACAATACATAGATACGGCTACAAGATATATAGATTGGTTCACAAATTAATAGGGATTTACATTATTTACAATTGAAATGTAAGTTGTTGAAACAGGCAGCCATGTACGTAATAGGGTCTCGACTCAGGGCCTAGAGCTAGAGTCCAATAAATATAGGCTTTGTAACTATGCATGTACTAAAAGACTTCAGTAAAAATATTAGGAAAAACAATTAATTTTCACAGGAATAGGAATAACATTTTATGGCACCTTTATTGTATGAATAACTCTTAAGATATATAATGTTCTGGTAAAAATATTAACTTTATTAAACTGACTTAAAAATGTTTTGTAACAATTGTTTTGGTAATGTGATAAATAATAACCTTTTGTTGTTCACATTCTGAACAGTATGTTGATGATGTCATTGATCTTGTAAATAGAGGTCTGTCTAAACAATTTTTGTAATCTCTGATCTTTGTGACAAAAAATTCATTCTCAGTCCCCCTTGGTGGTTCTGGCTGAATTTTATAAAATGTTTCACATTCTCCAGCAGGTGTAGGCTACAAAAACACAAAAATATTAACACTTTATCAAGTACAACTCCGAATGATGGAAACATCATCAGTGTCTCTTAAAATTCCCTGCACAAAATAACCAATTAATTATTCAGGAATATTTGGTCTTTTCGTCAGATTAAAACTACAGTACTATAAGTTACAGGACGTTTACTTGCCAGGTATGGAGTCATGGGAGGCGAAGTGAAATGAATATTAGTCGAGGCTGAAGGCCGAGCCTAATATTAATCACGCTGAGCCTCACATGACGCCATACCTGGTAAGTAAACGTCCTGTAATGTATTTATCATCCCATCAAACGAATTAAATAATTAATTAAAAGATGACTATCAAGTTACGTGTGTCGAAAATGTTGCCACAATGAATTGTCTTTTATTTGTACGAGAATAGGTGAAAACTTGAGGTGGGAAAATTAATTCGGAAACAAAATGGCGCCCAGCAGAGGGGTGCATGGGCTCATATACGATCACTGGAAGAGTATGTACTCAATCCCCTAGCCGGTTTCCCAATTGAATAACCTAATATCGCATAGTCCACATAATTATATAAAACAGACGACAGTTAGATTATCATAACTACATAAAGCAGATGACATTCAGTTTTATCATAATTATATTAAACAGATAACATTAAGTTCATCATAATTATATAAAATAAGCTTGTTGTCCTGGTAGGGTTAACAAATAATTACCCAAACTGATTTGATTAAACTTTATTTGTAATTATTAAGTTCTGGTTATTTAGGCGATAGGCTCCTGCGAAAATTCGGAATTCAATTCGAACGTCAATATTCGATTCGATTCGAAATCGGAAATTCGAATATTTTCGAATATACTTCGGCCATAAGTTTGTGACAGTTCTGAGTAGAATCGTTACTGACTTGTAGCGGTAATGGTCTTTGTAGCGATGTAGCTACAACTACAACTGTTCATTTGGGAGCGCGGTGGCTCAGTGGTAGACTGTTGGACTTCTATGCTAGAGGTACCGAGTTCGATCCCTGTAACTGTCATCTCCTCAACATTCTAACTCTGTTCAAACCTCGCTCAAGCAGGTTTACAGCGGTTGAAGACATGTGCACCATCGACGTGTAGTACGCCTTAGTACACGGCATCATCGTGCCCCCATGTAGGCAACCGGGATAAAGTGCCTTGCCCAAGGACACAACGCGGGTTGTCCCGGACGGGGATCGAACTCAGGACCTCTAGTATAGAAATGAAGCAGTCTACCACTGAGCCACCGTGCTCCCTTCGAACTTACTGACCTTGCACAAACAGGGTTATCATAGGTTGAAAACATGTGTACCATTGACGTGCGGTGTATCCCAGCAAACAGTACGTCACTGGGTTTTAGTGTCTTACCAAAGGATACAATGCAGAGTGTGTGGTTAAAGATCAAACCTACGATCTTTACATCTTAACCGGAATCAGAACCAACTGGCCATTCTGCTCCCTGAGTAAATCTACTACGTGCCCGACGAGATTTCAGAGCACCAGATAAGATTTATTTGCAGCTTATGAAAGATGGGAATGTAAAACTGATCATTCAGTTTAGTTGGTGCTGTGGAGAAACAATGAGATTTTTTTCAGATGTTCAGTGTTTGTGTTTTCAGAAATTATGTTATGAAGGACACGTAAAATTTTCACTTTATGATATAAATTCCTCGAGATGGAAGTCAGGCCTAAGGCATGATCAATTCACTTGATTAATTTGTTTACCCATGATCCTCAACGGCCATTAACTTTTGCATGGTCTGACAGAGCATGAATTACTAATCGTCTGCTTTGTGATTTGCGATTGAATGTCATTAGTGTGAATTAGAGACCGGACATCTTTGAATATTTAATGGAGAATATTTGTGCTGAGTAATGTTTAAAGTTAGTTGTTTAGTTTTTATTTCAGATGAGATAGTTAACCCTTTACCTAACATGAAAAGCAGACGACATTTTCAAAAAAAATTCTTGAATAACTAATTTTTTTCATTTTTGTCTCAAAAACATTGGTTATGACCCCTCATTGGAACGAGCTCGACGAGGTGCCATAACTTATGTTTTGGAGACAAAAAATGAAAAAATAATGAAAATTAATTGGCGATTGTTGAGAATAGCGGGTTTTACCGTTACGTTGGGTAAAGGGTTAATCTCGTTACAATGAAGACCCTTGAGCTGTATTTTGAAAGCAAAAAACAATTTTGTTTAGTTAATTTTAAGGCTGCCACAAAGTAATCGTTTTCCCACACTAAATCAAAACACAAACAAGTCATAAAAATGCTTTTAGGTTCCAAAAGGGAATAGTTGGTCATCGTGTACGAAGCTACAAATTCTTACCTCTACTGCCCTGATAAAGGCAAATTCTCGTTGTGTTGGTGTATTGAAGAGCTCATAGCTAAAATCCTCCTGTAGGGAGCGCTTTGTGTCAATATTCATCTCAAACAAACTAATAATGCCTCGCTTTATGTTCACTGACCACAATGGTTCCTTCTCATCTGTCTGGAAATCACTGATATGACCTTTTGCATACCTGAAATAGAACAATATTATTATTCACTAAACACAACTTGAAAAAAAAACAATTTTGCTGGATACCCCCAGGACCTAATCTGACAACTTATATTATACCGATTAATGGTCTCTTCATAATCATATGAGACCACAATGAGGAGGTCTGTCATGGTCACTTATTATAAATTTTATCTTCTAACTTATTATAAGTTACAATCTCTCTGTCTGTCTCTCTCTGTGTACCTGTCTCTGTCTGTCTGTCTGTCTGTCTGTCTGTCTGTCTGTCTGTCTGTCTGTCTGTCTGTCTGTCTGTCTGTCTGTCTGTCTGTCTGTCTGTCTGTCTGTCTGTCTGTCTGTCTGTCTGTCTGTCTCTCTCTCTCTCTCTCTCTCTCTCTCTCTCTCTCTCTCTCTTTCTATGTCTCTCTCTATGTCTCTCTCTATGTCTCTCTCTCTCTCCTCTCTCTCTCTCTCTCTCTCTCTCTCTCTCTCTCTGTCTCTCTCTGTCTCTCTGTCTCTGTCTCTGGCTCTGTCTCTCTGTCTCTGTCTCTGTCTCTGTCTCTCTCTCTGTCTCTCTCTCTGTCTCTCTCTCTCTCTCTCTCTCTCTCTCTCTCTCTCTCTCTCTCTCTCTCTCTCTCTCTCTCTCTCTCTCTCTCTCTCTCTCGCTCTCTCTCTCTCGCTCTCTCTCAAGAAAACACAATATGCTATGTATTTGAAAACAAGTAACTATTCAACTGCCAACCAGCACCTGCCATTCTACTAAATTTATGCATTAATGTTTTGGGTTTGAAGAAACGATCTCTTATTATTTATTTATTTATTTATTGGTGTTTAAGGTCACATATTTCTGCACAATGGCTAATCATGACCATGACAGTTTTACGAGTGGAGGAAGCCGGAGTATCCGGAGAGAACCACCGAGCAACGGCGAGCAGCTGTCAGTTTCCCAACATACCAACCAAACACAAGCAGGGTTAGCATTGGTTGAAGACATGTGCACCATGGACGAGCAGTACGCTGACGTACACAAAGCCAGTGTGCCCCCACTTGGACAATGCGGATGAAGTGTCTTGCCTAAAGGACGCAAAGCGGCTGCTGTAGGTGGGATTCGAACCGAGGACCTCTCGGCTTGCAGCCTGAACCTCTGAGCCACCGCGTCCCGAACGATCTCTTATAAGCTCTCCCTCAGAGTCGGATCCACCAAAATTTGTTTTGCCACAATTCTGTTTGTGTGACTATCTGTGAAAATAAATATTCTTTGAACTAAATTGACGTGTGCAGACAAAGCTTCCTAATTAGAGCTTGTTCACCAAGGCTGTGCGAATCAAATATTTTCGAATTGAATCGAATCTCGAATGGAATCGAGTCTATTATTCGAAATCGAATCGAACCTCGAACGAATACAGGCGTCTTGAAGTCCCGACTGGTAAAATATTCCAACTACATCATCAAGGAATGCCTCCGTCGAAGGCATGCCTTGATGATGGAGTTGGAATATCAGCCAGTAAGAAGTTTTGTTACAAAACAGTAATGGGTGCGCTGTTTCTGTACTGGGCACAATGCGGGCTCGCCACTAGGTCATCGTCGATTTTGCTTGTGAAGTTTGCATTCGGCAGTGGTAGTGACTAATGAAACTGGAATTAGCATGGATCGTGGCAAGGAGTACAGATGCTTTTTTTATGTTAACATAGCGAAAATTACACTCAGTCTTTATTTTCATCAACATTTATGTACAATTTCCATTGCAGCTATACGTTTTGTGAGACGACTAAGATAACTGATTCCAAGCGAACTTCCAGTAGAAAGGTTCGAAGGAAAACGAATCGAACGGCCGATTTCGAATCGAACCGAATGCCAACTTAAGATTCGATATCGATATTAATGTTAATATTTCCTTGCATTCAACGACCCGTTTCCTTATTATTTATTTATTTATTGGTGTTTAAGGTCACATATTTATGCACAATGGCTAATCATGACCGTGACAGTTCTACGGGTGGAGGAAGCCGGAGTACACGGAGAGAACCACCGAGCAACGACGAGCAGCTGCCAGCTCCCCAACATCGTAACTCCGCACTGCAGCACAGGCAGGGTTAGATTGGTTGAAGACATGCGCACCATCGACGTGCAGTACGCCTTAGTACACGACGTCATCGTGCCCCCACGGGGGCAATGGAGATGAAGTGTCTTGCTCAAGGACACAACGCAGTTGCCGCAGGTGGGATTCGAACCGAGGACCTCTCGGCTTGCAGCCTGCACCTCTACCTACTGAGCCACCGCGCTCCCACCCGTTTCCTTTACCCTTATTTCAAACTTCTGTAATGTTTAATGTATCCCAGGTACCAAAATGTATTGGTTTGGGCGTAAATAAAAATGTAAATGTCATTTGCAGAACAAGCCCTGATCAACCTATGTTGTCATGTAAATTAATGAAAAGGGTTGCCCTAGTCAACCATTTTAGGCCTGCTGACTTGAGCGTTCTTGTTGGGTCTATATACTTGCGTCGGGAAAGCAATGTATCGCTCTGACTTCAGAATGCGAATCGTTGCATCATGGTATCTTTGGTGCTCAGTTTTGTTGTTAATTGGAATTAATCAGTATGTACTAGTATTACTGCCTTCCTCTTCTCTAGACTTTTTGCTTGGTCTAATTTAAACGACTGCGGTTTCAGATTCCGAAGTGTTTAATGGCAGCGTATCTGTTAACATACTGTTGCAACTCTTTGAAGTGAACACCACAGTACATCCCACCTTTACTGTTAACACGCCACACTTGTCCCCCTGTAACTTGTCTGCATGACAAATGATCCGCCGACGGAGAAGCTACATTTTTATTGTCGTGTAGCTTAATTAACTTGTAAAATTTAAAGTATAAGCCGGTATGCGTTTTTTTATTACCAAAAGAAAAAATTAAAATAATTTCCTGTATAAGGCGTTTCACATTTATTTAACACGCAAGATGTAGATATATTAGTATAGTATATTTCTGTTATATTGCTGTCATTTGGGTAACATGATTCTTATTCAATATATATGGACTGCGAAGAAACCGGAAGGTCCACCCTAAGTAGGTGTTTTTCATCCCAAAACAAACAATGCAAATAATTTCCTATATATTTATTTGATACGATCAAGCTGCAGACTCATTAACCCTTTACCCAACGTAACGGCCAAAACTGGTCAGCGCTATTCTCAAAAATCGCCAATTAATTTTCATTTTTTGTCTCAAAAACATACGTTATGACCCCTCGTTGGAACGAGCTCGTTCCAACGAGGGGTCATAACCTATGTTTTTGAGACAAAAAATGAAACAAAATAGTTATTCAAAAATTTTGTTTGCTAATGTCGTCTGCTTTTCATGTTAGGTAAAGGGTTGATGTAGTTTGCTTTTGGGGCAAAGTATCAGAACGTCTTAATATCAACAAACTCAGAACTCATCTAGAATCAATTAACTTTTTCAAAAAATAACAGAGCGCATAAAGTAACCAAAAAGAGATTATAGAGCATGTTTACCGGATGATTGACTACATGCAGACCTTCCTGTCCCAAACGGAAATTTGAACATCTGTCCTTTTAGACGTCGAAATGCGTTCGAGATATTGAGATTATGAGATATACACTGGGCAAAATGAACCTTCAAACAAAATAATCCCACTTATTCCATCTTTCCTAACAGACAGGAAGGTTAAAGGTAGAGTTTATCGCGAAAAATGGGAGGAAATGGAGCTCTCGATCCGGTACGCCTCAGGGCTCGGTCCTCAGCCAGCTTCTTTTTATAATTTCTGTTATCGACATTCACAAACTGGGTGAAAATCAGGCCGAACTTTTCCAGTTCGCCGATGACAAGGGACTCTCTACCGCTACCAGGTCCCGCGACACCCCTTAGCATCGACCACGGGGTGCCCTCAAGGACGTATAAGACTGATGCACGAAATGTCACATCAAGCTTAATCCTCATAAAACCCCAAAACTGATAATAACTAAACAACTCAAAGTGTTACCCACTGATCTGTACCTCTTTAATACCAAACTTAAGACTTCCGACGAGACTAAGTTCCCCGGAAAAAATATATCTAAACACCCACAGATCTAACTAAGGTAACCTGAGCAAACAAACGAATAAATTTACGAAAATGATAAGAGGTAAGGATTGGGGTTCAAATAAAAGCACTCTACTGAAACTTTATAAATCATTCATCACACCAGTCCTCGAATATGTGGTAATTAGTACAACAATCTCTGTAAAACAAACCTAACCAAACTACAACGTGTCCAAAACCATGTCCTACGCGTAGACATCCTAGCCCTACAATGTCCAAAACCATGTCCTACGTGTAGACCTCCTAGTCCTACCATGTCCTACGTGTAGACCTCCTAGCCCTACAATGATCCACAAACCATGTCCTACGTGTAGACCTCCTAGTCCTACAATGTCCAAAACCATGCCCTACGTGTAGACCTCCTAGCCCTACCATGTCCAAAACCATGTCCTACGTGTAGACCTCCTAGCCCTACAATGAACCACAATCAAACCAAACGTGTCCCAAACCATGCCCTACACGTAGACCTCCTAGCCCTACAATGAACCACAATCGCACCAAACGTGTCCAAAACCATGTCCTATGTGTAGACCTCCTAGACCTACAATGAACCACAATCACACCAAACGTGTCTAAAACCATGCCCTACGTGTAGACCTCCTAGCCCTACAATGTCCAAAACCATGCCCTACGTGTAGACCTCCTAGCCCTACAATGTCCAAAATCATGTTCTATGCGTAGACCTCCTAGCCCTACAATGTCCAAAACAATACCCTACGCGCAGACTTCCTAGCCCTACAATGTCCAAAACCATGTCCTACGTGTAAACCTCCTAGCCCTACAATGCCCTACGCGTAGACCTCCTAGCCCTACCATGCCCAAAACAATGTCCTACGTGTAGAGTAGACCTCCTAGCCCTACAATGAACCACAATCGACGTGTCCAAAACCATGTCCTACGTGTAGACCTCCTAGCCCTACAATGAACAACAATCACAGCCTTACGCGTAGACCTCCTAGCCCTACAATGAACCACAAACCATGCCCTACGCGTAGACCTCCTAGCCTTACAATGAACCAAAACCATGTCCTACACGTAGACCTCCTAGCCCTACCATGAACCACAATCAAACCAAACGTGTCCAAAACCATGCCCTATGCGTAGACCTCCTAGCCCTACCATGAACCACAATCAAACCAAACGTGTCCAAAACCATGTCCTACGCGTAGACCTCCTAGCTCTACAATGAACCAAAAACATGCCCTAAGCGTAGACCTCCTAGCCCTACAATGAACCAAAACCATGTCCTACGCGTAGACCTCCTAGCCCGACCATGAACCACAATCAAACCAAACGTGTCCAAAACCATGTCCTACGCGTAGACCTCCTAGCTCTACAATGAACCAAAACCATGCCCTAAGCGTAGACCTCATAGCCCTACAATGAACCACAAACCATGCCCTACGTGTAGACCTCCTAGCCCTACCATGAACCACAATCAACGTGTCCAAAACCATGCCCTACGCGTAGACCTCCTAGCCCTACCATGAATCACAAACCGTGTCCTACGTGTAGACCTCCTAGCCCTACAATGCCCTACGCGTAGACCTCCTAGCCCTACCATGCACTACGCGTAGACCTCCTAGCCCCACAATGCCCTATGCATAGACGTCCTAGTCCTACCATGCCCTACGTGTAGAGCTCCGTGCCCAAAACCATGTCCTACGCGTAGACCTCCTAGCCCTACAATGAACCCAAACCATGTCCTACGCGTAGACCTCCTAGCCCTACCATGAACCACAATCAACGTGTCCAAAACCATACCCTACGCGTAGACCTCCTAGCCCTAATATGAACCACAATCAACATGTCCAAAACCATGTCCTACGCGTAGACCTCCTAGCCCTACCATGAACCACAATCAACGTGTCCAAAACAATGCCCTACGCGTAGACCTCCTAGCCCTACACAATCACAGCCCTTCACAAATGTTCTGACATTGGTACGATAGAAACGCGACTTAAAAACATCACGGATAAAACACTCAAGATAGCGAACTCATTTCCGAACTAACTTAGTACCGAAAAAACAACCAAAAGGTACAACCTCATACAAAATGCTGAGCCCACAAGTGACTGTCCGTCCATAATATTACTAATCAATTCGCATACAAATCGACAACAATGACTTCTATTCAATTACTACATGTTCCGTCGCACAATAATAAATAATAATAAATCTTCGACCTTCCCCTGATTTGTCGCGGTTCTCTAACGAGGAGGTCTACATTAGCTCCGTGCCCCGGAGGGTATTCCTCCCCCACTGTCCTTCCTAATCTCCCAGAATTCAGTCAAACATTGTTTCATAATCCCCCCCCCCCCCCACCCACCCACACCCACTGGCGGAATTCTCGATCTCCCCAAATTTAAAATTGGCACATTTCCTCATGTCATTCCTCATCCAATTGTCCTTCATGTTTCCATCCCAGTTTTCTATTAGTTTCCTAGAGAGTCTTGTTCTACTAAACATATATTTAGGGCATTCTAAAATGAAATATTCCAGTGTCTGTGTTACACCCAAGTTACACATTTGGCACACTCACCTTTTCCGATTCTCCCCCTCACCTCCAGTGGCATGGATCTCACTTTGAACAGCAATCCCCCTCCCCAGACGATCCACCCAGGTACTCTTCAAAAGCTGGCGCATCCTTCTTATATAACCCGTTTAAAGAACTCTTGGTCCTGATTCCAGTTCGCTAGTTTATATTACAAGGTGACACCAGTTGTCGATACTCGCGAACATTTTAGAACCCCGGTCACACCACACAGACAAACACATACTTGCAAGCACTGAAGGGTGGATATGGATAGGCAGAAACTACCTGATGCATAATATCTGTTCACCGCGCTCCCCCGAACATATAATAGAATCGCTGTTGTTGGGTACCGCTCATGGATAACACCACCACACCACAATTCGCGTGCACAACGACAACGCTACGACAGAACAGCAAGAGGCACACACATGCAATGACCCATAGTGGATACGGACAGGTGAATATCAGCGCGCTGCATAATATCTGTTCATAACGGTCCCCAATAACAGATGGAGCATCGCTGTTGCTGGGTGCCGCTCGCCGCTTGGCCCTACTCAGACCGATTCAACAAATTACTAAAAAAAAACTACACAAAAACAACCCTAGGCACACTTAACCTACAAATATACTGATTATCACAACTCATTTTTGGGGAGGGGGGGGGGGGGGCTGCTTCAAACACTGCAACTCAGCCTCCCTGAGGGATTGGTGGGTGACCCTCGAAAATACTTCAGGAGCTTTCTCCATTCCTATTTTTGTAGCTTTTATGAAATATCACATAGGAGACAGACTATATTTTTCAATGAGAGTTCGACCGGCACCACAATGACAACCACATGTGACGGACTATACTTACCAGAGGCACAACAAACAATACAGTACTTTTAGAATCATCACCATCTGAAACATCTACAGACAGACTAAACTTGTCACTGAGGAAAAAAATTGTTGGAATCCGTGGAAGTATTGTCCACCCGTGGAAAGAAACCAGTCCTCGGCGTCCGCTCTGTATTATGTAAGTAGCAGACCTCACTGAACAGACGACAAAATGTATCACAGACTGTCCGGTAGGGCTGCGCATTGTGTCTTGGGGGTTTTCTGGTTCCTTTGCTTCTCTTCCTTTGTGGATGCTGGGTGTTGAGGAGTACAATTGTACTGGTAAAGGTGTCGTGAGGGGTTGGCTTACCCCACACCGTTCCTGCGCACCAAAGGCGCACAAAAAACTTCGGTCTGCTTGCTTTATTGTCATAAGAAGAAAAGGATGCTGATACAGGATGTTGGTAAATAGAGGATATGGAATGAGTGTTTTTCTCATATAATATTTATGAAAGGAGTCTAAGAATTTTCCGTTTTGGCGAGGCTCTGGCTCTATTTATCATATGACACACACACACGCGCACAAATTAGCCACTTAGTATGACTTTTTAACCCATCACCTAACTTGAGTGCCAGACGGCACTTGGAAAAAACATCCGAGTATAACTAAAAATTTTCATTTTCTGCTTCCAAAACATAGGTTATGAGCTCGTCGAGCTCGTTCCAATGAGGGGTCATAACCTATGTTTTGTAAGCAAAAAGTGAAAATATAAAAAAAAATGAATGGCGTTTTTCTTGTTGGTAAAAGTTTAATATAATATAACCCACCCTAAATAGGACAGATAACGTAAATTCTCCCAACTGAAATTATGCAAAAGTGACCCACTTGTATTTTGTTTAGCCAAGCAAATTGTCCAGTTTTGAAATTGACCAATGAAAGCTCCCAACTCTAATTATGCAAATTATGAAAATGTGGCCCAGTTGTATTTTGTTCAGCCAATCAAATTGTCTAGTTTTGAAATTGACCAATGAAATTGACGGAAGGCTTTATCTGTCACTGATTAATATTAACAAAATATCAAATGTTTTAAAGTGAACAAAACGGACGAGTCATATGATAAAGTAAGATATTACATTTGTGTAGTGCTGGTGTCAAAATGCTGCATGACTTTTATTCAAGTCAAATGGACTGTGAAGAATCCGGAAGATCCACGCTAAGTATTTTAGAATGTTAGTATTAGTATCTTCCCATGATAACGTGTATACTAGAGAGGTAGTAATCTTCCCATGATAACGTGTATACTAGAGAGGTAGTAATCTTCCCGTGATAACGTGTATACTAGAGAGGTAGTAATCTTCCCATGATAACGTGTATACTAGAGAGGTAGTAATCTTCCCATGATAACGTGTATACTAGAGAGGTAGTAATCTTCCCATGATAACGTGTATACTAGAGAGGTAGTAATCTTCCCATGATAACGTGTATACTAGAGAGGTAGTAATCTTCCCATGATAACGTGTATACTAGAGAGGTAGTAATCTTCCCGTGATAACGTGTATACTAGAGAGGTAGTAATCTTCCCGTGATAACGTGTATACTAGAGAGGTAGTAATCTTCCCATGATAACGTGTATACTAGAGAGGTAGTAATCTTCCCATGATAACGTGTATACTAGAGAGGTAGTAATCTTCCCATGATAACGTGTATACTAGAGAGGTAGTAATCTTCCCATGATAACGTGTATACTAGAGAGGTAGTAATCTTCCCATGATAACGTGTATACTAGAGAGGTAGTAATCTTCCCATGATAACGTGTATACTAGAGAGGTAGTAATCTTCCCATGATAACGTGTATACTAGAGAGGTAGTAATCTTCCCATGATAACGTGTATACTAGAGAGGTAGTAATCTTCCCATGATAACGTGTATACTAGAGAGGTACTAATCTTCCCATGATAACGTGTATACTAGAGAGGTAGTAATCTTCCCATGATAACGTGTATACTAGAGAGGTAGTAATCTTCCCATGATAACGTGTATACTAGAGAGGTAGTAATCTTCCCGTGATAACGTGTATACTACAGAGGTAGTAATCTTCCCATGATAACGTGTATACTAGAGAGGTAGTAATCTTCCCATGATAACGTGTATACTAGAGAGGTAGTAATCTTCCCGTGATAACGTGTATACTAGAGAGGTAGTAATCTTCCCATGATAACGTGTATACTAGAGAGTTAGTAATCTTCCCGTGATAACGTGTATACTAGAGAGGTAGTAATCTTCCCATGATAACGTGTATACTAGAGAGGTAGCTTGTTTGTTTATTACGGTACAACAGCACTCTCAGCAGCGAGATGTGAGATACTCTACGTGATATATTCAGAGCCTGAAGTGCGTGACTATGAATGGAGGATTTGATAAATCAAGCAATGAAATCAACCCGATTTGACATAATTCGGTAGGCGTGGAAAAGTGAAAACAATGGTGATTGAATAAATTCTTAAGTATACAGAAGTTTCTTGATATTTAAATTTGGCTTCGGCAGTTATCTACAAATACAAAGTTGGAATCAAATTACATGTAGGTTATATTATCGGGAATTATCACAGGGTATATGATCGATCACGTGGTTTAAGGTGTATTTTATTAATTGGTATAATTTATGGAAATGCTTGACTCTAGACAGGTACATATATCGAACAAAAAGGTTCTAGGGTTGGTGATCAGATTTAAACCACGAATAGGGTAAGGATTTTAACTACGAGGCTCTGCCGAGTGGTTAAAACCCTTATTCTATGAGTAGTTTAAATCTGATTACCGGCCCTAGTACCTATTTGATTTATTTACACCATGCTATAAATTAATAAATAATCGACTTGTCACTTAAAATGGAGAAAAACGATATTTTCTATCTCAAACACATAGGTTTGTTTTGTTTTCATCTACGTAGTACTTCCGGCTGCACGCGAATGCTTGACTGACAGCTGGACACATCGTCAAAGTTCATTGAATTTACCTTGCTTAAATTTTATTTTAATTTATTTTAAATATTTAACTGCAAAACGTCGTATATTTGAATGAAACATCGCGAGGTGTGAATGTATCGACGTCGGCAAATTGGGTCATATCAAAGGTCAAGTTGGATGTAATTCCAACTTTTGATGTAAATTTTTGTAATGAAATTCCCATTGAAAACGTTTTAACCGCAGTAGAAGCTTTACACCGGTATATTATTAGATTAAACATATTTTCTTTGCCAAATGACAATGCAAATCAGGATTGGGGGACAAGTGCTTACCACTTAGAAGCCCCTCCGTTCCTGTACAAAGACTAACAATTTACAATATGGCAGAACGTATTCCATAAATAACAGAATCTAACAAAATCTAAATATTATAAACATTATAGACAAACACAAATTAAACAGAGAGAGAGAGAGAGAGAGAGACAGACAGACAGACAGACAGAGACAGAGAGAGAGAGAGAGAGAGAGAATGACAGAAGATATCAAAAAAATAAATAAAATATAAAGAAAAAAAAAACATGAAATACAACATTAGATCCAGTGATGATGACCGCCACCCACCCATTTGCATTCTATAATATCTTGGCCGTAATGTGAGTCTAAATTAACATCTTGATTGCTGCCACTAAGCATAGGTTTTCACTCCTGGGGATGTTCACACAACTATTTCGAAATTCATCTCGTGGTCAAACCCTTGATAATCTAACTTTCGCGGGTACATTCTCACAGTTAGAGTTTCAGGTCCCGCCGCGATAGCATACCCACAGCGGAAGTCAGATTATTTCTATTATATCCTAGAGGACACAATTGTGTAGAGAACATACCTAATTGTGAGGCTGTAGATCGAATCTGTGTGAGTCACGAATGAATTTTTGAACAGATAAAAAATAGATATATTACTACTTTCGGGTAATAACGGGTTTCCATATAATACTAAATCAGTTGAATTCCAGTGGGCTGTGAATTTTGACAAATCACCGATGAGGGTATTGCGAATATCAAAATTCAAGGTACACACGAAGAAATAGTGTTCTGCGTCCTCAACACATTCGTTACATGAACAAAATGGAGTATCGGATATGTAATTATTGAATTTGTCACAACTGATGTCACTACAACCAGTTCGTAGTTTTGCGTGGATGATGTATTTTCTTGTTCCGGTTGAGAAGTATGACGGAGGCTTATACAAAGGTGGTAAAATGGATTTCTTGAATTCCGCAAGTGACGTACTATTTTGTACCGTCTCCGGTAGGGTATTCAAAATTTGGACGCACGAAAGGAAAAATGAACGTTTGAACAGCTCTGTTCGACAGGAATAGGGAAGAAAATTAGACGAATTTCGTAGATTATATTGGGATACATCAGAAACACGTGGTGATATCAGGTCATGGAGAAAACTCGGAGCAGTGCCAGTGACAATTTTGTAGAAGTTCCACAGTTTCTGGACATAGGGCCTGCTTTCCAAGTTGTTCCAACCAACTTCCAACAGAAGTCGATCTCGTGGAACAGATCGTGTCAACCCGCTAATTATTCGGGCTGCGTCGCAGTGAACATCTTCCAAACGCTTTAGTTGATACTGGGGAGCACCACTCCACACCGAACTACCATATTCTAAGATCGGTAGTATGAATGCGTGATATATTTTTTCAAGAATTTTCCTATTAAAAATATACTTCAATTTTCTTAACTGAGATAATCTCGAACATGCCTTTTTACAAATTTCATCAATGTGATCTGCCCAAGTCAAGTTTGATTGCAAGGTTAAACCTAAATGCTTATGAGAATTAGAAAAATCGATTATTTCACTATTAAACAAAATGTTTAACTGCGACATATTGTTGCTGAGTGTGAAAAGGACTGCTTTTGTCTTTTTAGCATTAAATGAGACCAGCCATGTGTTAGCCCATTCGTTTACCTTCTTGAGTTCCAAATTCATCTTTGCTTGGATATTGCCAGGGTCGTCAGACGATTCAGTCAGACAAGTATCGTCAGCAAAGAGGCGAGTAATTGAATCAATTTTGTCGACGATGTCATTGATATAAATAAGAAACAGAAAAGGCCAAAGAACTGACCCCTGCGGGACCCCGGCCTTGATTTCCCTATAGCTGAAGTTACAACTGTTTATTTTCACTCTCTGTTTTCTGTATGTTAAGTAGCTGTAAAACCAGCGGAGCAAAGGACCGGAGATGCCATACTGTTTTAATTTAAATATGAGGCCTCGGTGCCATACTCTATCAAATGCCTTTGAAATATCACAGAAAACACCACACGTGTGTTTGTGTTTGTCTACTGCGTCACAGAGGTTATGATAAACTTCTAACAACTGAAAGACGGTGCTGTTGTTTGGAAGGAAGCCAGACTGTAAAACATAAAATAGATTGTTATCTTTAAAATATTTGTAGACTTCCTTAAAAACAACCCGCTCCATAATTTTACCTATACAACACAGTAAAGAGATGGGTCGGTAGTTTAGGGGATCCTGATGATCCCCTTTTTTAAATAAAGGGATCACATCAGCACATTTCCATTCCCTAGGAAATTCAGAAATTTACACCGGTAGTGGGGTTAAAAGCTAAAATTATAACATACGTTCTTTTCACAGGTCGTAACAAAGGTGAGAATGGTATAAAAAGTAATTGTTGATACACATAATTATTGAATCGTTATTGATATTTTTATTTCAAATGAAGAAGCCCTGAGTAACTGGAGAGTCAACCGTTAGCCTCCTGTTGTGAAATTGAGTATTGAGATTACGCCCGACTTGTGTTGCCGTTGTCTTGTCGGGCGAGAACCGATGTTGGTCGAATCCATCTGATTGGTCGATTGGATGATAAACAAGATCTCGCCAGATCTCAGCCATTGAAGTTCGCAGAACTTAAGAAGTGCCGCTAATTTGCAGACGTTTCTCGAGAAGCAGAAGCAACAGTGATAAAACGCTATCTTCAAACCTCGTTAGACAATAGCAGGAAAGTGAGTTGACATATTATATTGAAAACAACTGCTATTGCAATATATATTTAGTGCTATATATAAAATATATCATCATTAATTTTTCAATACTCCTCTCCCACAGACAAGCGCGTGTTAGTTCATTCCCGTCGACAACATCTGACTGAAGCACCGCGTTGCAGGACGCATTGTGAATAATTAAATGTAATCTACTTTCGATTTTTAGAGGAGTTAGTCCGAGAAGGAAAATCCCCGAAAAAGTGTTGTACCAGCCATCCATACCCGCATTTATGTTTATCACATTAGAATGTTCTACCGGTGTGACAGGAATGGAAGTCCGTAGGAAAACTAATCCCTCTGGACTATTATTCCGCGGAATTATAGTCCTAGGTCTAACATTTCTAGGAATAGTAGTCCGGCGGACTACTATTCCTAGAAATGTTAGACCTAGGACTATAATTCCGCGGAATAATAGTCCAGAGGGACTAATTTTCGTACGGACTTCCATTCCTGTGACACCGGCCAGTGCTCTTCCAGAAGTAGTAATTGATGCCTCTCTCATTATATTAATATTGTTGTAGAATGGCTTCAGTTGAGAGGAGCTTCAGTCGGTGAGTTGTTTCTACTGACGCTCCATCGCCTTTTGACAGACTGATGTGAGAGTTTAATACCCGGTCAGTCAGTAATGTGAATGTTCTAGCATCTGTTTTGTTGACTGTGTGTCTAGATATTTTGTACTGCTGTGTGCGGTATTTATTGCTGTGTGCGGTAAACTCGGATTAGTGTCGTATATTTTTGTAACAGATTTTTATATTTAAAATGTCATTTACTTCATACTATTTTTCTGATTTGGAATATCTTGAAAATACAACAATATTATGTCCCGTAAGTGATCATTATTATTGAATAGAAAGTGCTGTCACTGGCAGGCTGACAACAAATCACCATGGTGTGGTCCACGTCACTGCCAGGCTGACAACAAATCACCATGGTGTGGTCCACGTCACTGCCAGGCTGACAACAAATCACCATGGTGTGGTCCACGTTTAGACTATTCCCACTGCCAGGCTGACAACAAATCACCATGGTGTGGTCCACGTTTAGACTATTCCCCGACTATTCTCACACTGCTGCCAAACACATGTGAATGCAATCTGTATATTATGTTTCATAATAAAAAAACAAACCTCATATTTATGGTATATTTTTTAGAGTTCAACCCTTAAAGGCCTCGTTCCAATTCTGGCGAGTTTCTTGTCTTAAAAGTACAGACAGAAAACTCATTTTGCCACCACTAAAGTACTGAGACATAGAAAAACTCGTGTGAGACAATTGGGAGAGATATGCCTGTCTCTTCCCACCCACCTCACCCACGTGGCCAACTTATTTGCCTATTTAATTAGCGCCGGAACTATTCAATCATCGCAAATCACGTCTGCACATGTATAAACAAAATTGAAGGCCGTTAATAATATAAATGACGTCATCATATTATGTTCTAACAGGAATACAAATATTTTTGTTGAAATGTTTGTTTGTATTACAATTTCTCAACAATTATGTACTGACAGACATCTGATATCATTACGCCCTGTCAAACTGAGGTACATGTCTGGAAATGGCGTATGCAGACATGTTGATTTCATTTGAGGTCGCTTCAGTGCATTAACCCTCAACGTGTGATGCTAGTCTGTGTGTTTTGCAGTATATACCTTTGGAGCATACCATACTTCGCGACACGCTTTCCGAATATCTTATTGGTTTTCTCCTAGAATGAACGCACTAAGAATTATCTTTTCCTGGAAAATATGGTATTTTATCATATGACGCGTCTGTTTTGTTCACTTTAAAACATTTCATATTTTGCTTTCATATTAATCAGTGATAAATAAAGCTTTCCGTCAAAACAAGACAATTTGATTGGCTGAACAAAATAAAACTTGTCCACATTTTCATAATTTGCATAATTAGAGTTGGGAGCAATTTCAAAACTGGACAATTTGATTTGCTAAACAAAATACAACTGGGTGACATTTGCATAATTTCAGTAGGGAGAATTTAAGTTATCTGCCCTATTTAGGGTGGGTTGGGTTATATTGTATTAATCTTTTACCTACAAGAAAAACGCCATTCATTTTTTTTCATATTTTCACTTTTTGCTTCCAAAACATAGGTTAAAACCCCTCATTGAAACGAGCTCGACGAGCTCGTTCCAATGAGGGGCCATAACCTATGTTTTGGAAGCAAAAAATGAAAATTTTTGGTGATACGAGGATGTTTTTTCCAAGTGTCGTCTGCAAGACAAGTTAGGTGATGGGTTAAAAGGGTCATATTAAGTGGCTAATTTGTGCGTGTGTGTGTCATATGCTAAATAGAATATGAAATGAGTGTTTTTCTCATATAATATTTATGAAACTCGTCCGAATTTTCCGTTTGGGCTCACCAGAGGCTCGCCAAAACGGAAAATTCTTAGACTCGTTTCATAAATATTATATGAGAAAAACACCACTCATTCCATATCCTCTATTTCTTATTAATGGCATCGCATCCCTAAAATGGTGGGAGAAAAATCATCCTCGATGGGTATCAGGGTGGAACGGGTAAATCTCGAACTCGGGACAAGATTTTTGGGCCAGCCAATCGGCAAGCCTCGTATCTGGCTCAAATATCTTGCCCATCGGGTGAGATTTCCCCATCCCACCCAGATACCCATTGAGGATAATAATAGCCCCAACATACCGATTTTTTTGTGGGCTTGCTATTGGGAGGTTATAGTGAAGAAATGACTGTCTGTATAGGAAACCAAGAGTTTGTTAGACACCACTGAGAAACCAAAGTATTACCTTATTATCAAGGAGCAGAAAATTAGAATTTGCCAGGCCTCTAGGCGCCGTCACGTTCAGAATCTATGACAAGAATCAAATGAACATTCTACGACTAGTTGATTATCATTGCTCTCATTGCGAGAATCATTTGCGAAAATCAATTCTGATTCTAGTATCAATTTTGAGCCCCATCAAAGGTACATCTATAAGGCGGTTTCTTGTCATTTAACAGACGAGGTGTCATTAACATGACGGTTTTTTTTTTTTTAAAAAGCACTTTCATTCTTTACTGTAAGGTTAATTTATTTTATTACACGCCTCCTCTTTGTAATCCCCATCTACAGCAACACTAAACCATACGGAAAAGGAACATCCATTCCGCACTAATATGCGGAATGGAAATCGTTGACGGACTATTTTTAAATACAATCGAAATTTCACTGAAATTTTCTACAAATCGTGCACTACAGTTATAATTTGAATCGCTAGCGATAGCTAAAAACGTCCCCTGAGTTCCAATGTGTTCTATGTGCCAGTAGGCACATAGAACACATTGGAACTCAGGGGACGAAATAGTAACACGGGTTCCCCTCGCAAATTTGGTTGGCGATAAAATGTGGGGTTTTTTTCTGTTGATAGCTGTCAAATGAATTGCTGAGTGTCCTTCTAATAATTGTTTTTTTATAGACGTGAAGGCGTGTAATAAACATAGAATGACACGCGTGTGGATGGGTTCCCATTCACAAGCGTGTGTCGTTCTGTGTATGTACAGCACCGACGATACGTTTGCGTTACCAGCGTAATGGGAACGCTACATAATTTTGGTCAGCTGTTTAGTCATGCAGGTGTTGGTGGAGATCCGCCCACCCACTTTTCCTGAAGAAATGTCAACCTTAAATGCATCCATGCATCCCTAAAATTTCGCTATAGTTGTTGCTTCACTTTCTGAGTACTTAAGCATTCACACAGTGCCCAAGGTTCTCCATTAATTAACAAGAAAAGTTGGTGTTTGTTCCCAGGAAGACCTTGACCTTTCACCTTTTTGCGACACTCTCTGTTAATCCTTTACCCAACGCTCACGATATCAAAATTTAGTATTTTAAATATTAGTTATTGAAGCTGTTCAAAAAATTTCAACCATCCTATATCATGTGACCCCTCATTGAAACGAGCTCGTTCCAATGTGGGGGGGTCACATGACATGGTTTTGTTGATTTTTTTTAAATAATTGTTCTTCAACGGATTTTTTTGTAAATTACGTGGGCGGATACTTTAAACATATTTTTATTTGTCATAACTATTTAGCAAAAAGGGATAGGAGGACAAATGCTTTCCACTTAGTAGAAACCTCCGCTCCCATAACATGAATACAGAAAATGTTACAATGGCGAAACAAACATTTTTTTGAAATTCATAAATGTAAAATAAACTATTTGAATGGGTTTGTATATATATGTGTGTATGTGTATAAATAAATATGAATATGTAGCACTAAACAAAGACAGAAAAAAGGAAGAAAGAAAGAAAGAAAAGCTGTTGATGTCCCTTTTGCATTCTGTATCTCTCTCGATTTGAATCAATTAATATTCAAGCCAAAGGCCGCTTAGGCGATGTTCTGATTAGGATGTGTTAAAATAATAATAATAATAATAATAATAATAATAATAATAATAATAATAATAATAATAATAATAATAATAATAATAATAATCCACGTGGGCGGATACGGATGATTATTTAGGTAAAGGACAAACCCAGCACGAGGGGGCACGATGACGCCGTGTACTAAGGTGTACTGTACGTCGATGGTGCGCATGTCTTCAACCAATCTAACCCTGCCTGTGCTGCAATGCGGAGTTACGATGTTGGGGAGCTGGCAGCTGCTCGTCGTTGCTCGGTGGTTCTCTCCGGGTACTCCGGCTTCCTCCACCCGTAAAACTGTCACGGTCATGATTAGTAATCGTGCATAAATATGTGACCTTAAACACCAATAAATAAATAAATAAAAAATATAACTCAGCACGAACTGAAATGAAATTGTCAAACAATATTTTTCCGATGCCACAGGAAGCAGAAAAATAATCTTCCCCTCCACCATCCAACGACATATTTAGCCTGGTTATGACCCTGAATTTAATTCTTTATATATCGTGGTAAACTAAAAAGCAGTACTTACGTAAATTGTGTTGGTAGGATAAGATAATTACGCACTGTTGCCATATCTTTGTTGTTCACTACCATAAATAGTTCATCTGCAAGCATTTCTGTTGTCGGATCTGCACCATAAATCTCATCGTTAACTCTCATCAAACCAATATTTTCCAGCTTCAAGGTCAAAAGACATTAACAATAATTAATCGAAATGAGCGTTGTAAAAGAGTCGCGGGGATACTGGAATACGAGATTATACCAAGAGAGGTCACCCCTGACCAGATTAGAGAGGTGGTTAGAGGGGGAGTGAAATGCCCGCCGGTTATTGATAACCAGAAGACCATTCACATGAACAAAGTTCTCTATTCCCATGCTACTTTTTTGCACAATGAAAGCCTAACTCACCTATGTAGAGGTGACTGGACTCGTTGGTTTTGCACACATTGGCCTGTATGTACCACTTAACGGCCAAGACGCCAGAATAGCCTTACGGAACTTGTGTCATTTTAAGTCGGTAACGACAGACTGGTCTCGATCCATGCCACCCCATATGCCTAATAATATCAGAGTATGCGTAGCAAAGACCATGGGACAATTGTCGATAGGACTGGCAAAGACTTGTGTTCTTGACAGCAGCCCAGTGCACCGTTAGTGGTATATTTCATTTTCTCCAGGTTGACGATATTACAACCTCAACAAAGGACACGTTCACTGTATGGGCTCTATCGATAAACAGGTTATCTCCACCTGATACAGTGAACTTTTTTGCGCTGTGGAGACTAATATGAATTACTTCCGGTTAGTATGCGGAATACGTTATTTCTGAGTTTACATTGTGATTCAATTGAATAACGTTGGCAAAACTGCCATTACACTAAAGGAACAAGTGTACAGCATAATTGTGTGTCATAATTACAGTCGTAATCCACGTATGGACAGCGATGTCTACGCATGCGTTTACCAGGTAATAAAAATCATCACCAGCAAAATTTTAATTAATGACGCACCGGGTTGTACCCGATGCTTCATTAATTAAATTTGTTATGATTATTCCTTAATTAGTGTTTGGAATCTAATATTATTGCGTCCGTAGAAATACAGCGCACTCCGTGGAAAGTGACCATTCTGTACAACGACAAAGTTTTCAACGGTCATGTCGTTGATTTGTGTGATGTGCAGTGTACGAGCCTACAGTACGTGGAGAGTGTATTGTAACTAAATCATCCGGGGAGTGGGGTTATCACCCAAGCTATAACTTTCAAACTGTGTACACATCGACAACAAATACAAGCAATGTTTTAGCCAATGGACCTCCGGGTTTAACCCGGAGGTCCATTGGCTGAAACTTTGCTTGTGCTTGTTATGCTTTGCAGCAAATTTGCAATTATTGATTTGGTGGAATCTCCACTCTGCGTGTGATTTAGTGATAATACACTCTCCACGTACTGTATGTTGATTGTGATGTCATATTGATTGCCATGCACAATTTTCCCAGGGTAGACAACCTCGAGACCTCACTCCACCAACCCATTCCTGACTGGGGTGAGTAGATATAGGGGGTCACAAGGTATTCTGTGGTATTCGTCCTTTGGCGCAATTTGACAATGTGCTAATCAAAACTATCACAATTCTAATCGTAATGTTTACAAAAATGCAAATAACAACCGTTAGAAGTTAGTGCAAGAACGACAACTCACTTTCCGATAGACTCTATGTTTCTAACATGATTTCGTGTATCTCAAGCATTCTGCATTAGAGCATTGGCTGGAGAATGATAGGAAACGCGTACCATCTTGTCACGTATGAAAACTCGAAAGCCATTATATAATTGAAGTGTGTTCCCACTTTGCCAGGTAGTATTGTTCTCATAAAAAGTGACAATAGGAATTTAAAGCATAGTCTGTATTATATTTCTTGGTAGGGTTAGGGTTTATTGATTTAGAATTAATTAAATACATTGCATTGTAAACATTTCAGACATTAATAAGTGTTCTTGGGGCTATGTTAATTTTTGGCATATATGTTCTGCACTAATATACATGAAATTGTAATTAATATATCTATTAATTTATACAGTGAATTGTCTCCAGGGTGCACCAAAGCGCCATCTGCAATGCTTTGCATTGCAGATGGCGCCTTGTTACACTCAATGAACGATAGCTTGTTGAATGGAAACATTTCAGCTTTCCCTTTAATGTAATGGGTGATTTCAACTTTCCCCTTAATGTAATGGGATATATAATGTTCAATTTCAAACTCTAAACCCAATGATAGATCTTTGAGATAACACTGCTGACAAACGGAGGGCGAACGACAATAATACTAATACAGACTATAGCAGAGATGTGGAAGTTTCTTATTCAGTCCGCTGGCAAAGTACTTAAGATATTTGATGCCTAGTGAATAGATAGATGCTGTTTGGACAGCAGTATTGACTTGATCGTTTTTGAAGAATTGTTGACATAAAAGTACGAGAATTCTTGCTTTATAAATATTTTACTTGTTATATCACAAAAGTCATACCTCCAACTAAGAAAATACATAAATCATCAAAAGTCGATAAAAACTATTTTCTTTTCAACACTTCAGTAACGGGTGAGTTCCAGAAAACAATCATATTTTTAATGATTCTGGAGAGGACGGACGTCACGAATAAACTAACGGCCTTCTGCCATCATTATTATTATCAGAGAAAATACATTAAACAATTCAAAAACAATTATTTACATAAGGGAATATAAAAACCTTCTTATGGTCGTAATTGGCCTACCGACTTTGGTCTTCCCAACTGATAATATCAGGGGAGATAATTAGATTTCTTTTCGAACAGAGTAAAGATGGATGTTGGTCATCCATATTAGATTACAATCAAGTAGATCAAAAATTAACGATTTTCCAGAAATGCAAAAACAATTTCAACATTTTTTGTTTCTCATAATTTGTCTAGAAGCACGGGTACCCTGTCTGTCCGCAGTATGAAGCACGTGTGCCCTGACTGCCCTCTAGAAGCACAGGTACCCAGCACAGGTGTCTGTCCTCTACTTGAACAGCCAAGACATTTTTTCTCTACTCATCCCTGACTTATATCGTTACGGAAATCGACTTTCGATAAAGTTATCTCCCTTAAAATCATTAGACGCACGAGAAACGTCCGATCAAGAAGTAATTAAAAACACCTATAACATCAGTAGAAAATAAAATCAAGTTTCCTTTTTGTTACTTTTAATAAACGAAAACAAGATACAGCTCTCGGGGATGACTGTTGTTTTCGTTTCTAAACCCTTTACTTAACACGAAAAGCAGACGACACTTGCAAAAAAAAATTCTTGAATAACTAATTTTTTTCATTTTTTGTCTCAAAAACATGGGTTATGACCACTCATTGGAACGAGCTCGACGAGCTCGTTCAATGAGGGGTCATAACCTATGTTTTTGAGACAAAAAATGAAAAAAATAATGAAAATGAATTGGCGATTTTAGAGAATAGCGCTGGCCGGTTTTGGCCTTTACGTTGGTTAAAGGATTAAAGCTGCAAACGGAAACTTGACTTTTTGCGGCAAGTTAATTAGAAGTAATTAGTTTATACAGATAATCCGGCATTATCTATTAGTATCTCACCTTCCAACACTAATCGTTCACTTTGGTTCTTTGTTTGGTGATTGTAGTTTTACAGTAATTTACAAATTTTGATTCTTACCAGGAAAAACATTAGCAAATCTTACTACCTTCTACACTTTTATATTAATGGAAAGCACATTGTCTGTATTATATGTCACGATGTGTACTCCCTTGATATAATGAACAGAAAATGGTTACAGAACATTAGAAGATGGTGAAAACACAGTTTTCTTATTTTTAAAAAAAGGGTTTTTAACAGAGAATCATAATCAAACGTTCAAACACATTGGGAAAAAATTGTCAAAAGCCAGGTACTGTATTTTATACTACTCCACGGGACAACACCTGAGGTTTGTGAAATAATGAGCACATCGGTGATACATATTCGCTAACATTTTGAAATTTCAATCTTTATATGAAATTCATGTACCTTCTGTGCCCTTAGTGTTAGATTTGGTGACAGCTTCGGGAAATTTAGGGAAGAAAACTTTCGCGTAAATTTCTTCCTATGGCGGAAATTGTCAGCCATGTTTTTTTTTCGAATTGAGATATAAATGGAAAACGTTTTACATTAAATTATGAATAACATCCTTGGAATCTTTGAATTTATATTACCATTCAATAATCATTGAATATTTATCAATGTATAATCAAATAATAATGGGATTTGAAAATATTCGTAAAATAGCTGATGGCCTTCTTCTGGCATAAGTGACTCACCTGTAAAACTGCAGTTGTTTCCCCTGTAAAATGAAGTGTTGCAATGGCTTTGATCTTTACACCAGAATACAATTTACTTCCACCGGGAATACCAGTGACAACTTGCGTCTCATAGTTGTACGTATATTTTCGACCAGTTTTGAAAGCTGTAAATAATTATTAAGAAAAAAATCATTCAATCTGAATCTTTGAAATATAAAATATGCAATTTTCTTATTTTCGGTTTACCACAGTTGGAATCTGCCCACACATTACACACAACAATTAATTGGATATTGGTAGGGACTTTGAAATGTCAAAAGTGCAAGGAGAGTGGCAAATCAAGTCAGTGTGGCTAGCACTTGTCAGGGTGAAAACGTGCTGCAAATTTACCGAGGACAATATTCTCAATGACAACACGTGGCCCATGAATCAGGTCTAAGGTCTCGCTACAGTTATTCAGCTGAATATGTCGGTTTTCAAGAAATGCGCAACTTGTCATTTGCACTGTCGAGGATGTTTCGCATTTAAATTACCTCCCTTATTTACAATACACAAAATGTACAGATATTCTGGAAGCTCTCAGTGTGGCCTTTCGTGGAGAAAACAGCACACAATCGAAATCTTACTTATATCCTTCAAATACACGCAGCTGAATGACACAGTTTATTGCTAAAACAAAATGTGTAAAAATGGTCAAAAGTTTTTCATTTTGGGGATAAATTTCCAATTTTCGTTTGGCAATAAAACTATGTTATGAGAATTCTTTATTCCATTACTGAGGATTTTTTCAGCATTAGATAAGCATTCTGACAAAGAAAAAGCAATAGGTTTCTTATTCATTTTTTCATAGGCCTTCTTAAAGCAAATTTACACAAAAATTTTCCCATTTCTCAGCTGCAAAATGTCAGGTCCCAAACAGGTCTGGGTTAGTCATTAAACACCCATGTGTGACCTTGAACTCCAGCGGAAACGCACATTGACTGTACACAGTTTGAATAATAACCATCAGCAGATTATTGTGGCCATATCACCATTAATGAGCATAATTTACTAAATCCACACCATCACAAAATAAAACTTGAGGGCTTTGAAATCGCAAAGCGAATTTCCATAAGTCATCCGACGAAGCACAGCCATCGCCGAACGCCCATTAATGAGGAAACGGGATCTGTGACCCCTTTAGGCACTAAGCCTCTCAATAAAGCGAACTCAGTCGCTCGTCTTAATGAAATATGTCAAAAAACACGCTAAATTTTGAAGTGACGTAAAAATTACAAAATGGCGACAAATCGAGAAACCAAACAAAGCTATCCCTTAATTTTTTGAGATCTACAACGTACTAAAAATTCAGAAAAATCCGAAGCATTTTAATTTTTTGTATGACGTCACCTCTGCGTTCGGGTATATCGGAAGTTAACCACATTCTCAGATATGTTTATTGCGGAGATTATATTCCCGAAAATTAGAAAGGCTAAACCTCAAAATGAGACTGAAAATAAAAGATATATGTATTAAAAAGCGCAAAATTGGCATCGGGTGCAGAACTTTGAAATGAAAAAATAAAATTGACAATTATCAAATAACCAGAAAAGAGAATGTGAAGTTTTATAGCTGTGTCTCATTTGTAAATACGGAGCTACGTGAATAGCAAGATAGCGTTTGTAATGAAAGCAGTCCAAAAATGGCTTAATTGATGAAATAATAGGCCCGATGGTATAAATACGGAGCCACGTGGATAGCAAGGTAGCGTTTGTAATGAAAGCAGTCCAAAAATGGCTTAATTGATGAAATAATAGGCCCGATGGTATAAATACGGAGCCACGTGGATAGCAAGGTAGCGTTTGTAATGAAAGCAGTCCAAAAATGGCTTAATTGATGAAATAATAGGCCCGATGGTATAAATACGGAGCCACGTGGATAGCAAGGTAGCGTTTGTAATGAAAGCAGTCCAAAAATGGCTTAATTGATGAAATAATAGGCCCGATGGTATTAACCCTTTGAACACGAGAGGCCGATTTTCCGGCCCAGGAACATGATACGTCATAACTTCATTATGTAGCATTGTAGAAATTGATGGTGTATGGTAGACCAATCTTTATTTTCAACGTGCAGCCTCGAGGCTGCACGTTGAAAATATTAATTGACCTATCCCGTTCCCCAAATAATGGATGTGGACTCTTCCAATTACTGCTATTGAACTGATATGGACTGTGCCATCAGGGTTCAAAGGATTAAAGTCATATCTCAGATGTTTGAAGTCGGATTTTTTCAGTTCTTTAACCTTCGTATTCGGGACACCGAGTACTAAAATGTTCCAATTTCAACTCCGCGAAAAGAAATTTAAGTTTGATTTCAACTCCATGAAGTAAAATTTGGTTTTTACGTTTTCCAGACCTCGATAGGTATTTACGTCATAGTGTCAACATTTTTCTGGAAATCTGAATAAAAACTGGCAATGCTTGATTTAAATTATTCCTCTATCCGTCCTTGATATACATTTATTGCTAAGTTTTGTAGTTTTGGGGGTGGGGGTGGGGGGTGTCAGCAAATGGGAGGGGTGTACCCCAACGTTGTTTACCTCATATCTCCGGTGCCTGACGTCTAATTTTTTTTTTTTTTTAACTTTGTGTTGGAGACCATGAATGCTAAAAGGTCACAATGTCAAACCACCCGAAAGTGGAATCTTATTTTTACGTTTTTTCTACCTTCATCATATTTGACGTCAAAACGTCAAGTTGGTTGCATCAATGGGCATATAATTGTGCCACAACATCCTTCCAACAGTCCTTTGCGATGTTTGTTAAACTTTTATAAGAGTATCTTTTGCGGTTTTTGATCTAGAGTTGTCATAAAATGGGAGGGGTGTAAAAACACAGAGTTAAGTAAAAACGTTGAAAATGACGCAAAATTAAAAAATCCAAGACAGCTATCTTTTTACTTTCTTTAGTCCTACAACATACTAAAATTTCACCCCCCCCCCCCCCCATCACGTGCTCCCATACAAATTGTTCATCGGTTAAAAAGTGAGGGTATTTTTTATTGGAGAATATATATTAAAAATTTCTAGAATGAGCGTTCCAGAATCCAGCAGAAAAAGTACGTTCATGAACAAAACGTGAAATTGACGTTATTTTAGATAAAGTGTTAAATTTTAAATTGTAAGAACTGCATTTAATAGAGCCATCATGCCAGAAAACGTGTGCGATATTTCTGTTGTTTATATGGAAGTGTGCGTTATTGCAAATGGGCGCTTTCAGGAGAAATGGGCAAAATAAACTTAAAATTTGAAGTGACTTAAAAAGGTTAAAAATGGTCATAAATCAAAAAACATGTATCTTCTAAAACTTTTTTTAGCTCTATAACATAACAACGTTTTATTGTCGACATTTAATGTTTTGTGACGTTAACTTCAATAACGTCACCCCTAAATGCAGCCAAATCCCTTCAGAATTTCACCATGTCGGTGCCACATTTTTAGAACGGGTCTTTGTTGAAGATGCTATCTCCAAAATTTGAAAGACAGGGGCCTGATACTTGAGTTGATATTAAAATATTAGGAAAAACTATTAGATTGGGAATTGGTTTGTATAAAGGTAGAAAATTAAAAATTAGTTCCATTACATTTCAATCTAGATTGTCCTAAATATGTGTGCCAAATTCCGTTAGTGTAGCTTAAAAAGCTTAAAAACTGTAGAAATGAGTCACTGGACAATAAAAATGAAAAAAAGGCTGGCGATACAAATAAGTAATTCCAACTTTCGTTGGATGACTTAATTACGGCCCAAAATAGGCATTTGGCTGAGGATATTCAATAACCCCTGGATCCGACCTTTTAATAGGAAACGAGACCTTAGATATTTTAATACACCAAACATTGGTGTCAGATTCCGTCCAACGCTCCTAACAGAGGGGTTGCACGTATCTCTTTGAAGGTAGGCGAAAATGCGAGCTTGAGTTATTTGATACGCTTGCCCCGGTGCTTTCAAGTTTGCCGCGTAGGTTGTTTACTATCTTGGTCAGCGACGGCAAGCTCCCACTTTTCTCCTGATGTGGGATCCCTATTCATAAAGTCGGGGGGGGGGGGGGGCTACACATCCTTCTTTATTGTGGGCCTTCCTGGGAATACTTTAGCCCCTCGTCGTTGAGTATGAGCCCTCTTCTCGGGAAAATCCTGGCGCAGCCACTGCTCCTAATACACAGGTCAAGAAAAAGGCGAAAGAAAAATCTGCGTAAGAAATTATCGATACGATACAGCACTGGGTGTCGCTAGTGGCATGTAGCAGTGCTTTGCATCAATGATTTGCCGCAAAAGTCTATTGTCTCCACTCCATATCGAAACCCGATAAGAACGAAGATCCCACCCTTTTGATATCAAAGGAAGACAGCATCACAATTAAGATGTATGAGCAGTATTGTATGAAACTTATCCATGTACACAAGACCACTAAGATGTGAAAGCCTATTTCCTCTCAGTCTGTTCTCTATCATGCCCAGGCCTGATATCATAGATCTAATATAGAGACCCTCTCAGTCTATGTTATCCACCATGCCCAGGCCTGATATCATAGATCTACTATAGAGACCCTCTCAGTATATGTTCTCCACCATGCCCAGGCCTGATATCATAGATCTACTATAGAGATCCTCTCAGTCTATGTTCTCCATCATGCCCAGGCCTGATATCATAGATCTACTATAGAGACCCTCTCAGTCTATGTTCTCCACCCTGCCCAGGCCTGATATCATAGATCTAATATAGAGACCCTCTCAGTATATGTTCTCCACCATGCCCAGGCCTGATATCATAGATCTACTATAGAGATCCTCTCAGTCTATGTTCTCCATCATGCCCAGGCCTGATATCATAGAACTACTATAGAGATCCTCTCAGTCTATGTTCTCCATCATGCCCAGGCCTGATATCATAGACCTACTATAGAGATCCTCTCAGTCTATGTTCTCCATCATGCCCAGGCCTGATATCATAGAACTACCATAGAGACCCTCTCAATCTATGTTATCCACCATGCCCAGGCCTGATATACTAAATCTACCATAGAGACCCTCTCAGTCTATGTTCTCTATCATGCCCAGGCCTGATATCATAGATCTACTATAGAGACCCTCTCAGTCTATGTTATCCACCATGCCCAGGCCTGATATCATAAATCTACTATAGAGATCCTCTCAGTATACATTATCCACCATGTCCAGGCTTGATATCATAGATCTTTGATAGAGACCCTGCCAAACACACCTCCAGAGGAGGGACAGTTTATTAGAAATGGGGCCAATTATAGGCTTGTTCTCATCTGGACGTCTTGGTCCAAAGCACTTGGGCAGTTCAGACTAATTTAACCTATGTTCTCCACCATGCACAGGCCTAATATCATAATTCTACTAAAGAGACCCTCTCAGTCTATATTCTCCACCGTGCTCAGGCCTGATATCATAGATCTACTATAGAGACCCTCTCAGTATATGTTCTCCACCATGCCCAGGCCTGGTATCATAGAACTACTATAGAGACCCTCTCAGTCTATGTTCTCTATCATGCCCAGGCCTGAAAACATAGATCTACTATAGAGATCCTCTAAGTCTATGTTCTCTACAATGCCCAGGCTTGATATCATAGATCTACTATAGAGATCCTCTCAGTCTATGTTCTCTATCATGCCCAGGCCTGATATCATAGTTCTACTATACAGATCCTCTCAGTATATGTTCTCTACCATGCCCAGGCTTGATATCATAGTTCTACTATAGAGATCCTCTCAGTCTATGTTCTCTATCATGCCCAGGCCCGATATCATAGTTCTACTATAGAGATCCTCTCAGTATATGTTCTCTATCATGCCCAGGCCTGATATACTAAATCTACTATACAGACCTTCTTGGTCTATGTTCACCATGCCCAGGCCTGATATCATAGATCTTCTATAAAGACCCTCTCAGTCTATGTTCTCTACCATGCCCAGGCCTGATGTCATAGTTCTACTATAGAGATCCTCTCAGTATATGTTCTCTACCATGCCCAGGCTTGATATCATAGTTCTACTATAGAGACCCTCTCAGTATATGTTCTCTATCATGCCCAGGCTTGATATCATAGTTCTACTATAAAGACTCTCTCAGTCTATGTTCTCTACCATGCCCAGGCTTGATATCATAGTTCTACTATAGAGATCTTCTCAGTCTATGTTCTCTATCATGCCCAGGCCTGATATTATAGTTCTACTATAGAGATCCTCTCAGTCTATGTTCTCCATCATGCCCAGGCCTGATATCATAGATCTACTATAGAGATCCTCTCAGTCTATGTTATCCACCATGCCCAGGCTTGATATAATAGATCTACTATAGAGACCCTCTCAGTCAATGTTCTCCATCATGCCCAGGCCTGATATCATAGATCTGCTATAGAGATCCTCTCAGTCTATGTTCTCCACCATGCACAGGCTTGGTATCATAGATCTACTATAGAGATCCTCTCAGTATATGTTCTCCACCATGCCCAGACCTGATATCATAGTTCTACTATAGAGACCCTCTCAGTCTATGTTCTCTACCATGCCCAGGCTTGATATCATAGTTCTACTATAGAGGCCCTCTCAGTATATGTTCTCTACCATGCCCAGGCTTGATATCATAGTTCTACTATAGAGATCCTCTCAGTCTATGTTCTCCACCATGCCCAGGCCTGATATCATAGATCTACTATAGAGACCCTCTCAGTATATGTTCTCCACCATTCCCAGGCCTGATATCATAGTTCTACTATAGAGATCCTCTCAGTCTATGTTCTCCACCATGCCCAGGCCTGATATCATAGATCTACTATAGAGATCCTCTCAGTATATGTTCTCCACCATGCTCAGACCTGACATCATAGTTCTACTATAGAGACCCTCTCAGTCTATCTTCTCTACCATGCCCAGGCTTGATATCATAGTTCTACTATAGAGATCCTCTCAATGTATGCTCTAAATCATGCTCAGGCCTGATATCATAGTTCTACTATAGAAATCCTCTCAGTCTATGTTCTCTATCATGCCCAGGCCTGATATCATAGATCTACTATAGAGATCCTCTCAGTATATGTTCTCCACCATACCCAGACCTGATATACTAAATCTATCATAGAGACCCTCTCAGTCTATGTTCTCTATCACGCCCAGGCCTGATATCATAGATCTACTATAGAGACCCTATCAGTCTATGTTCTCTACCATGCCCAGGCCTGATATCATAGATCTACTATAGAATTCCTCTCAGTATATGTTCTCCACCATACCCAGACCTGATATCATAGATCTACTGCAGAGATCCCCTCAGTCTATGTCTCCACCATGCCCAGGCTTGATATCATAGATCTTCTGTAGAGACCCTCTTAGTCTGTGGTCTCCAACATGCCCAGGCCTGATATGATAGTTCTACTATAGAGACCCTCTCAGTATATGTTCTCCACCATGCCCGGGCCTGATATCATATATCTACTATAGAGACCCTATCAGTCTATGTTCTCCACCATGTCCAGGCCTGATATCATAGATCTGCTATAGAGATCCTCTCAGTATATGTTCTCCACCAAGCCCAGGCTTGATATCATAGATCTACTATAGAGATCCTCTCAGTCTATGTTACCCACCATGCCCAGGCCTGATATCATAGATCTACTATAGAGACCCTCTCAGTATATGTTCTCCACCATGCCCAGGCCTGATATCATAGATCTACTATAGAGACCCTCTCAGTCTATGTTCTCTATCATGCCCAGGCCTGATATACTAAATCTACTATACAGACCTTCTTGGTCTATGTTCTCCACCATGCCCAGGCCTGATATCATAGATCTACTATAGAGACCCTCTCAGTCTATGTTCTCTATCATGCTCAGGATTGATATCATAGATCTACTATAGAGACCCTCTCAGTATATGTTCTCCACCATGCCCAGGCCTGATATCATAGATCTATTATAGAGACCTTCTCAGTATATGCTGTCCACCATGCCCAGGCTTGATATCATAGTTCTACTATAGAGATCCTCTCAATCTATGGTCTCCACCATGCCCAGGCCTGATATCATAGATTTACTATAGAGATCCTCTCAGTATATGTTCTCCACCATGCCCAGGTTTGATATCATAGATCTACTATAGAGATCCTCTCAGTATATGTTCTCCACCATGCCAAGACCTGATATCATAGTTCTACTATAGAGACCCTCTCAGTCTATCTTTTCTACCATGTCCAGGCTTGATATCATAGTTCTACTATAGAGATCCTCTCAATGTATGTTCTCTATCATGCCCAGGCCTGATATCATAGTTCTACTATAGAGATCCTCTCGGTCTATGTTCTCTATCATGCCCAGGCCTGATGTCATAGATCTACTATAGAGCCCCTCTCAGTCTATGTTCTCCACCATGTCCAGGCCTGATATCATAGATCTACTATAGATACCCTCTCAGTCTATGTTCTCTATCATGCCCAGGCCTGATGTCATAGATCTACTATAGAGACCCTCTCAGTCTATGTTCTCCACCATGTCCAGGCCTGATATCATAGATCTACTATAGAGATCCTCTCAGTCTATGTTCTCTATCATGCCCAGGCCTGATATCATAGATCAGCTATAGAGATCCTCTCAGTCCATGTCTCCACCATGCCCAGGCTTGATATCATAGATCTTCTATAGAGACCCTCTTAGTCTATGGTCTCCGCCATGCTCAGGCCTGATATCATAGTTCTACTATAGAGACCCTCTCAGTATATGTTCTCCATCATGCCCAAGCCTGATATCATATATCTACTATAGAGACCCTCTCAGTCTATGTTCTCCACCATGTCCAGGCCTGATATCATAGATCTGCTATAGAGATCCTCTCAGTATATGTTCTCCACCATGCCCAAGCTTGACATCATAGATCTACTATAGAGATCCTCTCAGTCTATGTTATCCATCATGCCCAGGCCTGATATCATAGATCTACTATAGAGACCCTCTCAGTATATGTTCTCCACCATGCCCAGGCTTGATATCATAGATCTACTATAGAGACCCTCTCAGTCTATGTTCTCTATCATGCCCAGGCTTTATATCATAGATCTACTATAGAGACCCTCTCAGTATATGTTCTCCACCATGCCCAGGCCTGATATCATAGATCTACTATAGAGACCCTCTCAGTATATGTTGTCCACCATGCCCAGGCTTGATATCATAGATCTACTATAGAGACCCTCTCAGTCTATGTTCTCTATCATGCCCAGACCTGATATCATAGATCTACTATAGAGACCCTCTCAGTCTATGTTCTCTATCATGCCCAGGCCTGATATCATAGATCTACTATAGAGACCCTCTCAGTCTATGTTCTCTATCATGCCCAGGCCTGATATCATAGTTCTACTATAGAGATCCTCTCAGTCTATGTTCTCCATCATGCCCAGGCCTGATATCATAGATCTACTATAGAGACCCTCTCAGTCTATGTTCTCCCCCATGCCCAGGCCTGATGTCATCAATCTACTATAGAGATCCTCTCAGTCTGTGCTATCCACCCTGCCCAGGCCTGATATCATATATCTACTATAGAGACCCTCTCAGTCTATGTTATTCACCACTCCCAGGCCTGATATCATAGATCTTTGATAGAGACCCTGCCAGACACACCTCTAGAGGTGGGACAGTTTATTAGAAATGGGGCCAGTAATAGGCTTGTTCTCATCTGGACGTCTTGGTCCAAAGCACTTGGGCAGTTCAGACTAATTTGACCCATTGAGACTTTATTCATTATGACGTTCATAAGTCATTGGGAATTCAGTTTCTTCACCGTTTTTCAAAATGCGGCGTCAAACGTCGGAAAGTACAAATAACAGGATATTTTTCACATTAGTGATTAACTGGTTGAGGGCTAGATTATTTTTGGTGGTATGAATTTGTTATTCAAAACTTCTTTTATTACAAAGTATTGGAAAGTGCCCACAGGCACTCTGCAATAATTTGTAATAAAACAAATGTATATAAACGAAATATTAGTGTTTGACTGAAAATGAAATATAAGCGAGAAAAGTGTTGGCCTTTGCTCTGGTATCCTCATTTGTTGAAAGCCCTGGTAGAGGCTTCTTGCAGCAGGATTATATTAGTATTTTAAACGCGATAACATTTGGCTCAGCGATTGTCACTGAGCACTATTCGCGAGAAAATAGGAATTGAGGTTAAAATAGAAAATCGAAAAAAATAACAAAACAAATGACCACAAAGTATCAACGCACTGTTTGATTTCGTACGTCATTAGACGTAGGCCTACAAAAGTATCAACGCACTCTTTGATTTCGTACGTCATAAGACGAAGGCCTGCAAAAGTATCAACGTGCTGTTTGATTTCGTACGTCATAAGACGTAGACCTATAAAAGTATCAACGTGCTGTTTGATTTCGTACGTCATAAGACGAAGGCCTACAAAAGTATCAACATGCTGTTTGATTTCGTACGTCATAAGACGAAGGCCTACAAAAGTATCAACGTGCTGTTTGATTTCGTACGTCATAAGACGTAGGCCTACAAAAGCATCAACGTGCTGTTTGATTTCGTACGTCATAAGACGTAGGCCTACAAAAGTATCAACGTGCTGTTTGATTTCGTACGTCATACGACGAAGACCTACAAAAGTATCAACGTGCTGTTTGATTTCCTACTTCATAAGACGTAGAAAAGTATCAAAGGGTTAAGTTATTCAGTAGTAAACAATGAACTGATTGACAAAGGTAGTGGTTAATTAACTGTTAATGTAGCAATTAGGGGTACATGTCTTTACGATACATAGGTCCCATTGGGTTTGCTAACGGAATAAAGTAACTGCTAATGCTGTTGACACTTTTAGTATTTGTGCTTCCGAATGAATGTGTTGTTCCGCTGTTATCACTCGTTAGATACAATGTTTCATTTGTTGAATCAGTCTTTGCATGTCGTCCCCTTGAGTTCCAATGCGTTCTATGTGCCTACTGGCACATAGAACACATTGGAACACATGGGACGATATGTAATGGTGTGAGACCAGTGAGGAAGGGGTATAAGATCTTCAGTCTTGAACAATACGTCCATCCATGAGTGCATACTGTTTATGTAGATATATTGTTGGAAACAATAGGATCAGGCGGCCATTTAGGAGTAGTTATTTGCAGATGCGGGAGCCATTACTCTTTCTTTCCTCTGCCAACTAGTTTCTAGTGTGCCACCTCTTTTAGAATCTGTTCGAGGGTTGATCCACTGGAACCTGAAAAATGTGTTTTGTACACAGTTTCTAGTTATTTGTGAATAGTAGATGTTACCATAGTTGTTTGCGAATAGTGGCTAATACCCTAGTTGTATTTATGACAATAACAGTTTCATTTCTATTCATTTAGCGAAAATAATGACATAGGTAACGTAAATTACCCAAGTAAATGTACTTGATCATCACTCATGTTAAAAAATACGCCCTAATTATTTGACCGTGTTATTTTATTGGGGGCATCTGCGTGTATTAAATGTGATAAAAACGCGTTTGTAAATTATTTCTGATACTAGCACATGTAACGTAAATGAGAGAGAAAACTATGCGGAACTCGCAAGCATTTGTTATTATCTGCTAGGCAGCTATTCAATAAAGGCGATTTTATTGTACGTGATTTCTTCTGGTGTTGTTTTTTCTACAAGCAACTGTACAATCTGGTACAAAATATGTCATGACAATGACGCTTTACGAACATGCACATTTCCTGCCCCAAATATGATATCGGTAGCGTATACTAATCAGGTTATATATATTGGTGTTTAAAGTCAATTTCAGCTACTTTGGTTATATAACGCCCGCAACATAGGCCTGGAGTCTAATAAGGCCAATCGAGTATACCTGTTACACCACACCCCCCCCCCCCCCCACCCCCCTCCTCTTGAGAGAGCTTTAACGACAAGAAGGTTTTCTTTTGACGGAAACAGCAAAATTGAAATACATACCTTCTTCTCTCAAACTTGCGTCTGAAAAATAAAAAATATGTGTTAATTCTGCGTATTAGCAGCAGAAACGTCGAATTGAATTTCGCCCCAACCGGGTGAATTCTTTAATGAAATCCCGGACACTTTACACATTTAGTGTCTCGAGGGGTCTCTTAAATTTCGTCTGTAAATAACTGGTGTCTTCCATTCCAATTCAATGCATGGGCAACTTGCTTGTGTAGCTAGTTCTGGGTTAGGCTACCATTCCCTCGAACCCCCGTCATCCCCATAGTGATACGTGATGTGAGTGCGCATGCGCCGCGCGTGTTGTTAGGGTGATACGTGTTTCCGTCGTCCATTTTGTATACTGGAGGTCGCCATCTTGGTTTCTATGGTAGCACGTAATCCAAAGGCTTCTTATAGGACAGGGGTATGTTCGGATGGTATGTTCGATTAAATAGGAGTAATTTCCCGATTCGTAGAATTACCACAAACAACCCGACAAGTTGTACTATTTCGAATTCTTTCAGATCTCTCAGCTTCTATCCATCTATGCAATAGTTTTCGTATATCTGAGCATGTTCCTTTGTCCTGGAGTATAGTCCAGTAGAGTAGAAGAGCCTATTAGCTGGAACAGCTTTGCTTATTATTACTACTTTAGCTTTTCTGGTCTGTTCTTGTTAGTTCTGACACTATTCCGAGTACTCTTGTTGTTTCATTTATCTAGAGCACCCAATCAATTCACTTTCCTGGCGCTAACTAACAAATCAGATTGTTTCATCCCCCCGTAATCGTTATGCAGAGTTATCTCCCCTTATTACAACGAAGTCCTATACGATTCTCATCACCTCTATATCCAAGGGCCAGGGCCCATGGAATCCCTTTTTGTGAAACGTCTCTGGTTATGGAATCCCTTTTTAGTCATATGAGGCCATAAGGTCTATGAGAAAAGCCCTCAATGAGGTTTAATTTACTATCCCTCTTAACCTCATTTCGTTTGAGGCCATGAGGGCCATGAGAAAAACCCTCAATGAAGCCTAATTTACTACCCCTCCTCATTTCACTATTTGAGGATACCTATGGCCTGGTATTGTATTATTTGAGGATACCTATCAAGGATACTTTCTGAAGAATCTCTTTTTTGTAATATGAGTCCATGGGGACCATGAGAAATCCCTCAATGAGGCCTCATTTACTATCCCTCTTAGCCTCATTTCCTTTGAGGCCATGAGGGCCATGAAAACAATCCCTCAATGAGGCCTCATTTACTATCCCTCTTAGCCTCATTTCGGTATGTGAGGATACCTATGGCCTGGTATTGTATTATTTGAGGATACCTATCGGGGATACTTTCTTCAGAATCCCTTTTTTGTCGTATGAGGCCATGAGGGCCATGAGAAATCCATCAATGAGGCCTCATTTACTATCCCTCTTAGCCTCATTTCTTTTGAGGACATGAGGGCCATGAACAAAATTCATCAATGAGGGCTAATTTACTATCCTTCTTAGCCTCATCTCGATATTTAGCCATAGCCCCTGGTGCCCCAATTTCAGTACCCCTTTTTGGAAAACGTCTGGCCTTCGGCACCCCTATTTAGTCGTATGAGGTCATGAGGGCTATGCGAAAAGCCCTCAATGAGGTCTAATTTACTATCCCACTTAGCCTCATTTCGTTTGAGGCTATGAGGGCCATAAAAATCCCTCAATGATGTTTAATTTACTATGGCCTTAGCCTCATCACGGTATTTAACAGCCATAGCCCCTGAGACCCCAACTGTAGTACCCCCTTTTGGAAAGCGTCTGGCCTTCGGCACCCCTTTTTAGTCGTATGAGGCCATGAGGGCTATGAGAAAAGCCCTCAGTGAGGTCTATTCTGCTATCCTTCTTAGCCTCATTTCTTTTGAGGGCATGAGGGCCATGAAAAAATCCCTCCACGAGGTCTAATTTACCAACCCTCTTGGGGCGCGGTGGCTCAGTAGGTAGAGGTGCAGGCTGCAAGCCGAGAGGTCCTCGGTTCGAATCCCACCTGCGGCACCCGCGTTGTGTCCTTGGGCAAGACACTTCACGCCCCATTGCCCATGAGGGGGCACGGTGACGTCGTGTACTAAGGCATACTGCACGTCGATGGTGCACTTGTTTTCAACCAATGCTAACCCTGCTTGGGTGGAGTTAGTATGCTGGGGAGCTGACAGTTGCTCGCCGTTGCTGGGTGGTTCTCTCCGGGTACTCCGGCTTCCTCCACCCGTAAAACTGTCATGGTCATGATTAGCCATTGTGCAAAAATATGTGACCTTAAAAACTCCAATAAATAAACAATAAATACCCTAAAAAGCTCCTATACATCTCCTATCTCCTATATGGTTCCTATACAGGTAGTCTTACCAATGGCTTCCATCTTATCTCAAAGCTCCAAGGCCACTACTTGTCTATGGTCATATCTGTCCTATCATTAGCTTCTACAACAGTCTTGAAACACTACTTCCTAGCAAAACCTATCAGTCTCGACTATAACATCGACCAAGGATGAATCTGATTGCTTCATTTCCCCTGTATAATACCGATACATATAGACAAGCTGTATAAGGCATTCCGTAAGTGGGATTCTTATCTGACTCCGTAAAATTTGGATTCTGTGTTTTTACAAATACACTTGACGGTGTGGAAAGGGACTGAACACCCAATTATTATTGCAGGAACCCGAGCAGATAAAACATACAACCAACCACTACCAAACATCAATGGCACAGAACGAAGTGAACGAAGATCCAACACAACCAAGATTGAAGTGAACATAACAAACATAACGAACTTTGACTTTATCTTAACGAGCAATAAATTCAATAAAATTTTCACCTGAATGAAGTATAACCCTAATGAAAGTATCACCCAGTGTTAACCTCTTTGAACTATTTGAATAAACTCTATTTTTTAACTATAGCCCTAATGCAAATATAACACATTGTGAACCCTTTGAATCGCTTGAATGAACTATATTTAATATTAACACTATTGAACCGACCAATTTAAGATCCAACACAACCAAGATCGAAGTGAACAGAACATACCAAGGAATGAGCAAAGACTTGGCTCCATAACAAACTTTTGAACTGCCGCCTTAATGAAAATATATCGAAGGTGATCTGAAAGACATTTTTGAACTACAACCCTTTGAACTTAATTCTTTCAACAGGGAAGGGGAATACTCTTGAGTGTTGATGTCACATCACGGAATCGAACTTTTACGGTGTCGGATAAGAATCTCAATTACGGAATGCCTTATATAGCACGTTTATATGTATACAGGGGAAACGAAGCAATCAGATTCATCCTTGGTCGATGTTATAGCCGAGACTTGTCGGGTTGTTTGTGGTAATTCTGCGAATCGGGAAATTACTCCTATTCAATCGAACATACCCTCCGAACATACCCCTGTCCTATAAGAAGCATTTGGATAACATAGTAACCACATGCTACCATAGAAACCAAGATGGCGGCCTCCAGTATACAAAATGGACGACGGAAATACGTATCACCCTGCCAACACGCGCTGCGCATGCGCACTCACATCACGTATCACTATGGGGTGACGTCACAAGATGGCAGCTCTCGCGGGTTATCATGATAACCAAACATGGCGCCACCAGGTCACGTGACAATGACATCACATGAGATCCGGCATAAGATCCGGCCAATGAGGCCCGTTCGGGTACATGCTATACTACTGGTAATGATCTTCATCGCACGATTTCTGCGTTATTTAATCGGTCCACCGACCATTTTGATCACCATTGTACTCCCCTTAATGTAATCTACGGCAATTTCAAATTATCGCGCACTTCTTCCGATCGACCTACCCGATTATTTCTTCACGATTTCTCCAGCTTTACGGCAGCATTCCTAGCTGCACCAAATGTTCCCCTAAATCTAATTTTCCGTTGCTCCCGCGCACATTCTTTCAAACAAGGGATTCTGGATACATTCTACACTGCAACTGAAATTTATATTCCCGGAAATTCACACATGTGAAGGTTAATCAATCTTGAGGAGATTTACTTTCGCTAACCCGAGTTATTGAAATTGCTATATGCTGTTAATCATTTTAAACTGAGAATTAACCCTTTACCTAACCCGAAAAACAGAAGATTTTTGAAAATAAAATTCTTGAATAACTAATTTTTTTTGCAACGAGCTCGTTCCAACAAGGGGTCATACGCTATGTTTTGAGATAAAAAATGAAAAACATAATGAAAAAATGGTGATTTTTATGAATAGCGCTGGCCGGTTTTAACCGTTACGTTGGGTAAAGGGTTAAGTTACAAACAAAAATTTCAGAAAAGTTTTCATCAGTATTAGGGCCCTTGACAGTTGAACGGGGGTGGGGTGGGACTACCTGGAGAGAACACACTCTTCATTTACTAATTCCAGCATGAGAAAGTTTAGCATCAAAGGAAAGTAAGTGAACAGTCGTCGCGATCTAGTAGACTCTTTAGACAGAGCCATCGTACTCTCACGTCGCGATCTACGACTTAGTAGAATCTTTAGACAATGCCATCGTACTCCCACATAGGTAATTAGGATGATGTGTCTTGACAAAGGATACAAAGCAAATTACACGGCTTAGGATCGATTAGACGACCTTAGTAGTAAGGCTCGCACGTTTCTACCCTCATCACTCGGAGCTCGCCATAAAAACCGGAAGACGCCATGTTGGGTTTTCCTGATAGTCTATGGAAGTGGCCATGTTATGACGTCATCCCCATATAGTGATCTGTGGTCTCAGTGCGTATGCGCAGCGCGTGTTGTTAGGGTGATATGTGCTTCCATCGTCAATTTCGTATACTGTGGCTGCCATCGTGGTTTCTATGGTGGCACGAGGTTGTTATGTGACCCAAAACCCTCCAAAAGGACTGGGATGTGTTCGGAGGTTGAGTTCGATTTCACGGGATTATCTAATGACTCGACAATCACTCCGAATAACCCCAAAACATCCCAGATCATTTTAGTTGGCTCGGATTCCCCTTCCGCCAGAATCCTCCGTTTTTCTAAGAACATTTCACGGCGTAGGATAGGGACCCCCATTATAGAGCACCATACTAAAGGTGAACACTCTACAGGCTGATCATAGAACCATGATAGCCGAAGGGTGCATGAGTTCCCAGACCGATGTAAACTCCCATACATCCTAGAAAGCACAAGGATAATGGATTTATTTCCAAGAATTTTGGTGTACTTAATACTTTAACCTACATTGTGGGCAAAAACTGACAGAAAATTTGTACTTTGCAAGTTTCTTAAATAAAACCAGACAAATATGGATGTCATTGGAACTGGCTCAATGAGCCAGTTTCAATGACATCCATATCTGTAATATTTTATTGCACATAAATATTAAATTTCCTGTATTTTTATTTTAACATGACTGAGCAGAAGGTATGAATTAATAATTAAAAATGGGTACTTTTTTAGCCATATAGCTTGCTCTTGTATATTCTTGTTTTTACACCGTGGTTAAACACGGTGTAAAAAAGCCTCTGTGGATTGCAAGCTACACCGTACCTCTCAGCCAATCAAAGTGCAGTATTTTGTTTCATTTGGAAATAATGACTATGGACCAGGTTACAGTGGTGGCCTTCGATAGTCTAGGAGCTGAATAGGGTTAGGAGCCATAACTATCTTCATATAGATATCACCCTAAAGGTATTCTCAAAATGCATCCTCATAAGATATCCTTAAATAGTATATTACAATGCCACGGGTATCTTCAGATACCCGTATGTGCTTATGTCTTATATGTGTTGTGAGACCAAGCACATATAGGCACATTCAGCATGACTGTGCCTATGTTCTACATGTGATGTGTACACATTGTGCACTGCACACAAACACATCTAGGGAAGTCCAAATACTTTATAGAGAGGCTGAGGAAATCATAACATGGACAGGACGGGCCAGGGAATGGAGAGAATAAGCTATACAATAGAACAGGATAGGCAGAAGCATGGGATTCTGGAGGAATCCGGACGAGTAAAACAATTGTCGGGTTGTTTGTCGTAATTCTAACCGAGTATTTGGGGAACATCCGAACCACAAAACTACCCCAGTTTAATAGAACGCGCCTTATAGCACTATGTGCCTCTATTATAATCCCAAATAGGAGGCTTCGCAAAGGCCGTTTCGGGAATTTTAGACAATTTTTGGTGGTTTGGAGTGATTGTCGGGTTCATTTGGGTAATTCTACGACGTAACCAAGGATTTGGAGAAATCCAACCCAGTAAACTACTTATATAGAAAGGAACGCGCCTGTTGTTGGAAAAAGGAGGATTCTGGGGGAATCAATACCAAATAAAGCGATTTGGTGTGTGTTTTTTTAGTGATTTGAAGTGATTGTCGGGTCTGTTTGGGTAATCCGATTTACTCCCGTTAAATCAACCACAACATCTGAACACACCCACGTCCCATTAGAGGGTTTTGGGTCACATAGCAACCGCGTGCCACTATAGAAACCAAGATGGCGGCCTCCAGTTTACAAAATGGACCACGGAAACACGTATCAGCCTAACAACACGCGCTGCACATGCGCGCTAATCACTCGTATCACTTTGGGGTTGATGGCACAACATGACCGTTCACGCGGGCTACCAAGACAACCCTGCATGGCGTTGCTAGGTAAGGCCGGGGTCCGGGGGATGAGAGTTGAAATGTGCGAGCTACACTACTGACCTATCGAACTCAAGTTCAATTCTCAAACCAATGAGCCATCGCGTTCCCATAAATGGGTGTAAATCATTATAACTAATGAGGACCATTATAGACCAGACGCAATGCCCGTGTTGTGATATTGTTATAATTAGTCTTTGTTATTCTTATCTTGTAATTTAACCCTTTACCTAACAAATCGTCCGCATCCACCCGCGTAATATGCAAATTGTGCAGTTGAAAAAATTAAATTTTTCAAAATATTCCAACAAAACCATATCATGTGACTCCTCGTTGGAACGAACTCGTTCCAACGAGGGGTCACATGATATGGTTTTGTTGAAATTGTTTGAAAAATTTTAAAAAATTGTATTTAAAATAATAAATTTTGATAACGTCTGCGTTGGATAAAGGGTTAAACAACCTTGCTGTAAGATAATCAAGAATATTGCTTAGACTGAGATTAGTGTGAAAAAATAAACATAACATCATTAATCAAAATTATGACGCGATCATTCGTTGTGTCAAAATTATGATTAATGATCGAATGTTACGCCATGTTCTTTTCTCACATTTTAATTAATTGTTGGCTTTGCCCTACAGCAAGTCTCAGTTTACTCAGGGGGGGGGGGGGGGAGGGGGGGTGGAGTCGCAAAAAAATGCCAGGATACAAGGTCCGGGTGGGTGGGTCCGAGCCCCAAAGTGCAGTTTTTGCCGGTGCCATGCAATTTTTTGCCAAATATCATTTTACAGACAAGTAATTACAACCAAAGTGAATTCAAGTGCTTAGATTCATAACTTAGAACAGAATAGAGCATTGATAATGTGTTGGGGGCTCCATGTTAGAATTTTGCCCCATGTTTTACACTTCATTAGGGGGTGGGTCCTGTTCTGGGTCTGGCAAAAATTTGCAAAACAAAAAAGTGATTCCCAGCTATTTGGTCATGATTTTCACTCCTTTATATTTCTACTAAGGCAGTCTGCCTCTTATTAGTGCTTTGTAGCACCTATTATTTGATTCTTCTGTAAGCCTCAGGGTGCCTCATGCCATTGCTCTAGTGTGCTTCCATGTATGGAATAATTGGAAAGATTGATAGAATAAAAATCTTGATTGTGGAAAACGTGTATAATTTCAAGGTAAATATGATTCTGGTGACACTAACATAAAAAAATAAATAAAAGGCAATTCATCTCAGACAAGCCACCCTGGCATGGGTCAAAGAACTTCAGTATTAGGTCTCTCTCAGACCAGCTGTACAAACTAAACATTTAACCGAAAAGTAATGAAATGAAAAACAACTATTTCTTGTGGACAGTTGAAGATATACAGATGGGAACAATATATTTTGGGCAGGGCTTCTTGATGGTGGGATTCCACTGGTGTCTGAACAGCATAGACATGTTGTACATCGGGGTAAGGGTTGTGTTGCTTGGAACATGAATAGGTGTGTATCTGCAATTCAGTTGGTGGAGGCGGGTTCCAGTGGTTACCTGGGGGTCTGATGCTACATTTCCCTTGTGGCTTTATATGCAGAGCGATTGTTTTGGGGGGATCTGTGGCTAGGGATGCCTTGGATGCCCAAGAGCAGTGCTGGGGTGTCGGACAAGTTGGTTTGCGGCACCTTTCATGTTTGGAAAAAGTATTTATTTATTTATTTTTATTTTTATTTTTTTTTTTGATTTAGGTAATTTGAATACTTCTTTAAACAGATGTTATAAATTGGGGGTGGGTCCCCAATTATAACATCTGTTTAAAGAAGTATTCAAATTAGGGGGTGGGTCCAAGACATGACTGCCAAAAATTTGCATTCCGGAGGTGGTGGGTCCCAAAAATTGAAAATGTAAAAATTTTCACCTTGTATCCGTAATTTTTTGCCTGCCCACCCCCCCCCCCTCCCCGGTTTACTGGCATCATACTGACCTAAAATTGAAATTAGCAAAGAAAAGTCGATAAACTTTAATTGATTGAACCCCTCGTGACGCTTTTATCGCGTTCAGTGTGCAAACACATTGATGCTGTTCAACATTTTATACTATTTTCAGACATTACCTTGATTCTGTGTAATATCGTCGCCTCAGTGCTAGAATGTCCTATGTCCCCTATGGGACGATATATTATTTCCCCTATGGGACATAGGACATTCTAGCACCCAGGCGACGATATATTACACTAGTTACATAGAGATGCCTTGATTCTGTGTAATATATTACACTAGTTACTTACAGACGCCTTGATTCAGTGTAACATATTACCCAAGTGACAGATAAATGCCTTGATTCTGTGTAACATATTTTACATGTTACATACAAACGCCTTTATTCTGTGTAACATATCATACAAGTTACAGAAAAATGCCTTGATTCTCTGCAACATATTTTACAAGTTACAGACAAACGCCTTGATTCTGTGAAACATATTTCACAAGTTACAGACAAACGCCTTGTTTCTCTGTAACATATTTCACATGTTGCAGACAAACGCCTTGATTCTATGCAACATATTTCACATGTTACAGATAAACACACTGATTACGTGTAACATATTTCACAAGTTACAAACGCTTTGATTCTGTGTAACATTTTATACAAGTTACCGGCACTGCCATACCCCTTGATTCTATATAACATTTTACACAAGTCACAGACATACGCCTTGATTCTGGGTAACCTATTACATTCGTTACAGACAATACCATACGCCTTGATTCTGTGTAACATATTTCACAAATAACAGACAAACGCCTTGATTCTGTGTGACATATTGCACAAATAACAGACAAACGCTTTGATTCTGTGTAACATATTTCACAAATAACAGACAAACGCCTTGATTCTGTGTAACATATTTCACAAATAACAGACAAACGCCTTGATTCTATGTGACATATTACACAAGTTACAGACATCTATCTTGAGAGTAACATATTACATTATTTACAGACGCGACCATACGCAAAGTTTAAAAATAGTTGAAAGCTCTCTTACCTGTGAAAAAACTCCCAATATTGAGTAAAATTAAAAGCTGAAACATGGCGTCAGTCTTTAACGATCTACAATATTATACCATCATGTTCCGTTTGTAATATGTTTCTCTTTCAGTGTTGAATTGTGTCATAGTTTGGGGATTTCGTTAACGGCTCCGATGCCGTCTCCTTAATTTCTACTTTTATGTTAAAAACGGAATTTCTCGTATACAGATTCTATCGTTGCATTTATTTATTTATTATTTATTTATTGATGTTTAAGGTCACATACTTACGCGCAATGGCTAATCGTGACCGTAACAGTTTTACGGCTGGAGGAAGCCGGAGTATCCGGAGAGAACCACCGAGCATCGACGAGCAATTGTCAGCTCCTAAACATCTATCGTTACATGTTCTTGCTAAAATGTGTAATCGCGATTTCCAAGGTGGGTGGACCGTGATACAGAATGCTTAGACGTATGCATGCTGATTTTAACATACAGGCAACCAATGTCTTCCAGAATTGTGCCAGGTTAACTTCTTACATGCTGATGGCAGATATTCTAGCTCAAGGTTGGACTGGAAACTTTGTGCCTTATACCCATATCGCTGGGCCGTGTTAATCTTAATACTGATTATTCACATGGAAGCTCGGCAGGGCTGTGTACTGAGGTGTACTTCACGTCAACGATGCACTTACCACCAATCGCTGCTAACCCTGCTTGTGTCGAGTCTGACAGTTGCTTGCCACTTCTCTGTGGTTCTCTACGGCTACTCCGGCTGCCTCCACCCGTAACATTTTCAGACACAATGTGATCCTGGCTGTTGAAAGTGCCGTTAAACCCCAAAAACAAACAAACAATGGAAGAGTGATGTAAGTATAGTTTAGTCGGTGAGTCGTTTGTCACAAAGCTGGAGTTCTGTAGAACCGTGTAGAACCGTGTTACACCGAACAATTGGAAATACCCCATAAAATAACTGCTGGGAAGTTTCAATAAGAGGCGCATATCCCGTGGATAGGGTGGTATGGGGTGTTTCTCTTGTCAAGCAGTATCCGGCAGAGTAGTATCACCCAATAGCTGACATGTTCAAAGACCTTCACACGGGCATCAGGTGGTTACGAGTTTGGAGATATGGGAGTTGGACCAGCCCTATAGAACATAGCCACGTTAATCTCGCGGTAAAAGGCCGTGACAGCCTGTTATATCTTTTATCATGACATTATCGTGACTAATCTCGGTGATTCTAAACGCCAAGTCTTAAGCGTTGAAGGGTTCGCCGAGACACAAAGGTATGTGTTCGTAAGAGACGCCGGACAAATTCATAGGTTCATGTTGTGTGCCCCACCACCCAACACACACACACACCAATATCTTAGTTAAAGGCCTGATTACATTGCCACAAGGGGGTGGGAGCAATTAGTGTAATTAGCAATTAGTGTAACATCACTTAATCGAAGAATGATTTGAAATAGGAAATGCAAGAAAAAACATGTCCCTTAGAAGCGACAAGAAAGGGGTAGTGGAATCTTTTCCTTTCCTGAGTCACCTAGCCATAGCATCCCCCCCCCCTCCCCCATCCTTGTAATGTCAGTCCAAGATCCATCCTTGGAGCGGGTTAAAAAGTAAATGTTAGAGTATCGTATTCTATAGAGTTATAAAAAGGCCATAGCTTCGTGTCTGATTGTCTGAGAGAGGAAAGGTTTACTGAAAGTTGTTATGAACTGTTTTAAGTTCGCGTACTATCTGTTTTGACGAGTTACTGACGTATTTGTGTAAAACTTGTCGCATGTAGTGCTTGTGTACTCTCTGTTGTCTGCTCTCAGAGAGGTCAAACCTGCTCATCACGCGAGTATCGCTGTCCTTTATGTGTGTCGCTTTAGTAAGTGCGTTATACCCGAATATTTCATCAAATAAATGGATAATGTCAAAAATGAAATTACCTTCATTCATAATGAAATATCAAAAAATCACATCCAACCGTAACTGGTACACTTTTTGTTAGGTCGGCAACGCTTTTCACGACAACATGTTTTCTTTTTATTCCCATGTGAAGAGTGAACCGGGAGTTAGAGAGTTCATGAGCTCACTCCACCCAGTTATAAAGAAAATATAGAAGACAAAAATTTGGAAGTGTCAACAGTTCGGCCGTTGGGATCTCGTTATTGACATTCTTACAGTGATTTCAATCCGCGTTTTGTACTATTCACTAACAATCTACCCAGTGATCCAACAATATAAGCGAAATGGTCGTCGCCTAAGGAAGTCAGATCTCTCGTCAGACACTATGTTTCTAGCGATCTCATTCCTAATCGCTGGTTGGACGACAAGTGCTGGGGAGAAAGATGGAGCCGGAGTCCGGTCATTTCTCCATCAAAACTTTTGTCAGAAGAAGAGTTTTGTGAAATTGATTTTACTTGCACCGTGCCCTTTGCGCGCTAGAATTATTTACCAATTTCAGTTAACTGGTTGAGAGCCGGAAGCCCATTTTTGGGCTTTATCCTGAATTGTAGGTACAAAAGCTTAAAGACTTCATATTCTGTAGATGTGCTTCAATTAATTTTGATTTTATATTATATTATTTAGTCTAAGTGGATTTGCCCTATTACAATTTATGGGAGAGTGCTTATGGGCACTCTCCCATAGGCACTCTCCCATAAATTGTAACAAGGCAATAATATGTGAACAAAATTTTTGCAACTAAAACAAACTCAGCACTCTACCAGTTAAGGTCAGTCCCTTACCTAACACAACTAAAACGACCAAAGGAAATAAAGTTCTTGACGAACTAGAAAAGTTCATTTTTGGCCTCCAAAACATAACTTATGACCCATTATCGGAACAAGCTCGTTCCAATGATGGGTCACAAGTTATGTGTTTGGGGCCAAAAATGAACTTTTCTAGTTAGTCAAAAACTTTATTTGCTTTTGTCGTTTTAGTTGTGTAATGTAAAGCTCGTTCCGATGAGGGGCCATACGCCATGTTAGGAAGAAAAATTGAAAAAAATAAAATATTAATTATGTTCGTGCGTGTTGGACATTATATGACTGTGACATTAAGTGAAACGTTAAAGAGATTGTGTCTTTTCAGCTGGGAAATAGACCATTTTTACATAGCGCCATCTTACATCCGGGACTCAATCTGCCCACCACAAACCGGCTTTATTTACCAACATTGCACACGCGTGTACTGAGCTGCTGATCGGCATTGAAAGCTTCATTTTTCGTCTCCGTTTTACCAATTAAAATTCGACTATTTACCTCATCTGCGTTTGTTCTCATCCCCGAAGAGAACAATGGTTGGGTGTTAGAAATTTGTGTATTTTGCGATGTTATTTCCATACTTATCATTTTCGTGTTACGATCATTCGTGTATGTTCCAACGTTCATCACAACTCTCAACTACAATGTGTCTTCGGCTTCTTTAAAGCTGAAATGTTTCGTTCGAAGAACGGAAGGCAACCACACAATTAAATTTGGTTTCAAAAGACAGCAATAAAGTGGAAGGAAACGATATCAACGCAGAGTTCTGTACAGTACAGCAGACGTGAGTGCCATTCAAAGTAACTCATCTGAATGGATGGTTTCGAGGGGGCATATTGAGTCTCGGATGTAAGATGGCGCTATGTAAAATTTGTCTATTGGGAAACCCTTTTTCATATGGGTGGAAGAAGGGGGACCAAACCAATACAGTTTCCGACAAAAATTAGTGAAGCAATGCATTTCCATTTGCCATGACTTGCACGCGACGTTGCGCTGTATTACCCCGCCCACACGCCTATGTGAATGGCCTCAACATTGTGTGTAAATATTGGAAATTTTAGAGACAGGCTGATAAGAGAAGCTGAGAATAATTTTAAACAGTCAAAGACAATATGTTCTGAGATGTGAACTTATCATGATATGTAAGCCTATATTCTATTTGAATCTTTTCTCAGCTCACCGCCACAGATCCGATTTACGCCATAAACCCTATTCTGTGGCAACTGACTTCGAAAACTATGATTTACCTATTCTATTGCCAAACACGAACTTTCGTCAATGAAAAACTAAAAAGAATTATAGAGTTATTTGTGAGTAAGCTTATGTGGTCGCTGACTCAACGTTACCAGGTTCTTCAACAGTGCTCTCGGGGCGTAACGTTGTCATTACGTCTGTGGTCATGACGTGTTCGTGCAAACTTTAACGTTCCAGAAAACAAAATGTCGGCGCACAGAAACATTCACTTGCAAAAGAGTGTACGGGTCTATTAAAACAATTACCATCAGGTTTTTTTTATCACATTGATGCAATTTGTACTGAATATGACTCTAGTATAAGAATTAATGGCGAAGAAATCTAAAGTCACCCCGATGTCGGTAAGTCAATAGTACGAAAAATTGTATTATCTTAACCCTTTAGGTACCTAACATGAAAAGCAGACGATACTTACAAACAAAATTCTTGAATAACTCATTTTTTTCATTGTTTGTCTCAAACATATAGGTTATGACCCCTCATTGGAACGAGCTCGAGCCCAACGAGCTCGTTCCAAAGAGGGGTCATAACCCATGTTTTTGAGACAAAAAATGAAAAAATAATGAAAATTAATTGGCGATTTTTGTGAATAGCGCTGGCCGGTTTTTACCGTTATGTTGGGTAAAGGGTTAATGTTTTGTTTGATTGTGAAGACAAAGATTGGAGAAGGAAAGAACAACCCTCCTGTCAATCACTGTCAGTGAAGGAATATACTTCCAATAAAATTATTAGTTTCACTGTGCGATACTGTTATATCAAATATAACTGAATATAGGTTAAAAACAGACTTTATGAAAAATTCACTTGATTCAGGAATGTGTGGGGCGGAGGCGAAGCACTAGCGCCGAGAGGGGGGTAAGATGGGTAACTGCCCCGGGGTTTTAGAAAAGAGTACGTTGGTCTGTCGATAAGAGTGAGCTGAAACTGAAAGCTGAAAGTCATGGGAAGGCTTTTGGCACGGGCCTCCGATGTTGGTGGAGATGGCGAGAATACGCAGTTGCATCACTGACCAGGTAGGCCTACCATTCATATAAAAAAAATCCACTTGTTCCAGTTTGTTGGTTTTCCACGGGTCTTTCCTGCATCGTGGTGGTCACTATTATCGTTGGAGAAAAAATGAACCATAGACACTAAAATACGGGTAGCAAATTACCCAAATTGTAATTATAATGCGGGAGGGGGGGGGGGGGGGGAGTGGAAAAAATGCGTGAATATAGGTGGGAATTTTTATTTTGCAGATTTTTTGACCCACCCACCCCACTTTCTTCCTGCATATTTGTCCATGTTATTTTGGGAACCAACCCCCTGCTCAGACATTTTATATACAAAACTTTGGCACTCGGACACAAAGTGGAAACACGTAATGCACATTGATTCAATGCATATTTTTATATGTCCAAACACGTTTCCATTTACTCTATCAGATGCATTTTTGAAGATTTACCAGATTCACATCAGTTCACAAACATTACTGTATAGCTTGAACCCTGTGTGGGCCCGGGTATAATAGGTCCATAGTTGGTAGCCAGGTTGTTTGTTAACGCACAGTAACGATGGCCTGGATGTTTATACAGACATTTTAATACTATATTGATGTAGCAAATTCTTAGGAATTTGTTTTATCCTTATACTGAGGTGTGTGTGTGGATGAGCATGGTTGGTGAATTGCTTAGGCCATCCAGTGCATCTGTTTTAAAAATCCTACCTTCATCTTGGGAACTAACAACGCTGTGATATAAGCACCATATAGCTATAATTGTTGAAAGCGATGTAAAACCCCAATCAAACCAGATGAGACAAATGAAATGTGTAGCTTAATATTTTTACAAATGACGTTTTTCAGTGTTTAACTTGCAAATGAAACTTGGCTATTCTTTTTCCCAGAAACCTTTGACTTTAAATCAAATTAAAATAATTTTTCTAATTTTATCTCTGATATGCAATGATATGCACTTCGAACAGTCTAGTTTCTGTAAATCATGGCATATGCAGGCATATATGAGCACTGTGCCTGTTGTGCCCATAATTAATTTACAACTGCTTATACTGTAACCGTGTATATGTTGCAAATATTAGTTGACTAAATGGGAACTTGTTTTTGTTCCGGCAAAAGAGGAGTAAACCTTATGTTTTTGTTTTTGTTATCGCATCTGCATAGCAGGATAGCGACAAACATGTATGCCGACGACGACGGGTATACCTGGCTGGGCCGCAAGTGAGATGTTGCTCTTTTTTAGCTAACAATAATGTCAACAAAATACCCGCTTGACGTATTTGAGTGTGTGTGTGTGGGGGGGGGGGGGGTATGAAGGAACACATGTGTTTGTGTTTCACCTGACATCCCCGAGCTCCCTCCTTGTAGCAGATATGAACACTCACCCTTTTATTTTCGGGTAAGGGGATTCTAACACCTCGCCATATTCATGTGCTAATGCTCTGACATAAGGTGGGAGGCTCGACTCGGGTAGATGCCATGTGTGTTTAAATACATTTTAAGCACAATACATGCGCAGTGGCCAGTTAGTACCGTGTAATAATCATCCACATGCCTACACCATCAATGCCTTTGGGTATGTCGTGCATCTCTCTTCTTCCGATCCCATATTTGATGGAAGATACCCATGGTTAGTCAGTCTATGCCACCATTGGGGGAATAAAGAGGACGGGGGGGGACCATTGGGGGAATAAAGAGGACGGGGGGGGGGTAGTTGTAATGACTTTTGTTAAGATTGCAGTTTATTTATATTTTAGTTTTCCACACCCCAATGTACCAAAAGTAGGAAGCTTCTGGAGGACGAATGGCATACCACTCCCCTTTGTTTCGGTGGCCTAAAAGAGTGCATGTATGAGTGTTGGGATTGAGAGAGATAGAGAGAGAGGAAAGAGTTAGAGAAGGTGAAAGTGAAAGACATAAAGGGGGAGAGAGAGAGAGAAGGAGCGAGTGCGTGTTTATCATTATGCTGTACTGCTGATATGTTGATATGTTTTCCACCTGTTATTATTGTGCCCTGTCGCTGATACTGTTGATATGTTCACCACTAAGGTCATGCCTTATTTCTTTATTATTTGTCAGTTTTGTTTATTTTCCTTGTAAAGAACTGTAATCCCATTTATTTGGGACAAACAGGAGTTGATTAATTAAATTGTTAATCAACAAGACTTTCGTTGTTGTTAAATCAGACTTTTGAAATAAAAATTAATATTTTCATTTTTTTTTCATTTTGAAAAATCAGTCCCACCTGGCTATTATGCCTCATTAGACAATATTATATATACTATGCTTTATTTTAAAGAATGTTCTATTTAACCAAAAAAATGATATAAATGAATTACGTTGTGAATGGATATTTCTGTTGACTTTAGGAGAAAATTGTCGGGCATCTTTTTTCCGCTGATAATTGGGCCCCCCACCCCCATTCATAAGTCAGTTTTGGATGAAATTCTCCAATATTTTTATATTAAGGGGGTTAGTTTTGTTAACAATGCTTCTAAATGAGCTTTTATGATGAGTTGGTGACATTTTGTTTCAGTTTGGGACACAAAAGATGCCATAACAGTGAAAAAGGAAAAAAATGCATTATCTGTTTTCGCACATTTTTTGGCACTTGACCACAGGTCTACCCACACCCACCTACGTTCATGCACTTCCACCTCCCCCCCCCCATCCCACCCCCTGACTGTAAGGTAATAATTGAGTAGATACTGTCAAGAAAATTCAGGAGAATGCTTCCAGCAATAATTTTAAAAAATAGTTCAGCGGGGGGGGGGGGGATCCCAGACCCCTCCCCCGCTTATCGCTTCGCACCTTCGGCTCTCGCAGAGTCCGTAACACCCGTTCTGCACATTGCCCCAGGGCCCGTCCTCGCTCACGGCGGCTTTGGGGTGAAGCATAGTCAAGGTGGTATAGCTGAGTTTGCAGTGAGTCTGTTATTGATCATGAGAGTCCATAATGAAAGAAATGGTTGCCAATTACACATGAGAATACGGTGCAATTAATAACCTAATTTTCGTCTCAAAAACGTAAGAGTAAACGTATAATTTTGATATTTTTCTACATTTTTCTGTTTAACCCTTTACCCAACGAATCGCCCGCATCCGCCCGCGTAATATGCAAATTCAAAAGTTGAACAAATATTATTTTTCAAAAAATTTCAACTAAACCATATCATGTGACCCCTCGTTGGAACGAGCTCGTTGAGCTCGTTCCAACGAGGGGTCACATGATATGGTTTTGTTGACATTTTTTGAAAAATTAAAAAAATTGATATTTAAAATAATAAATTTTGATATCGTCTGCGTTGCGTAAAGAGTTAAAATTGTGGATTTTTTTTTAATTCTTACCGCTAACGAAATTTATTTTTGAGAACTGTTTTTAAATCAATCGCATTATTTGCATATTAATGGCATTTTAATGTTTTGACACTGGACTCATTCAGAATGTAAGACTGTTGGGGGTATTACATACATTATTTTACGAAATACTGTGTCTAATTTTTTTTGAATACTCTCAAAAGTATCTCACGAGATCTGTCAATCAGGAAAAGGTCGATTATAATCCATCGTTACTCGGTCCATTGAGAGGCTGTTGATGTGTGAGAAAGTTTGGCTTCATCATATTCCGATAGAGTCAAATTAGGTTCCAGGAATTGTGGTTAAATGGGGCATGCGAGTCCAGTCCAAATCGCCGAGGAGTCCGGGTTGCCAAAGTTTTCTGGAGGCCGGAGGGGGTGGAGGGGGGGGGGGTGTTCTGCGTGTACCTTTCGGAAACACTACGGCTCATCGTGGAGTAGTCCAAATATACCCTGGTATATGAGGATAATACCCTGGAATACGAGGATAATACCTGGTACACGAGGATAATACCCTGGTTTACGATCATAATTCCCTCATATATGAGGATAATATCTTGGTATACGAGAAAAATGTCCTTGTATTCGAGGATAATACCATGGTATACGAGGATAATGCCTTGGAATATACGAGGATAATACCCTAGTATGCGAGGATAATACCCTGGTATACGAGGATAATATCCTGGTATAGGAGAATAATGCCCTGGTATACGAGGATAATGCCTTAGTATACAAGGATAATGCCCTAGTATACGAGAATAATTCCCTGTAATATACGAGGATAATACCCTAGTGTACATGTACGAGGATAATACCCTGATATACGAGGATAATAACCTGGTATACGAGGATAGGATAATACCCTGGTATACGAGGATAATACCCTGGTATGCGAGGATAATACCCTGGTATACAGGGATATTACTACCCTGGTATACGAGGATAATACCCTGGTATACGAGGATAATATCCTGGTATAGGAGAATAATGCCCTGGTATACGAGGATAATGCCTTAGTATACGAGGATAATGCCCTAGTATACGAGAATAATTCCCTGTAGTATACGAGGATAATACCCTAGTGTACATGTACGAGGATAATACCCTGATATACGAGGATAATAACCTGGTATACGAGGATAGGATAATACCCTGGTATACGAGGATAATACCTTGGTATACGAGGATAAAATCTTGGTATACGAGGATAATACCCTGGAATGCGAGGATAATACCCTGGTATACGGGGATATTACTACCCTGGTATACGAGGATAATACCCTGGTATACGAGGATAATACCCTGGTATACGAGGATAATAACCTGGTATACGAGGATATTACCCTGGGAAAGGAAGATAATACCCTGGTATACGAGGATAATAACCTGGTATACGAGGATATTACCCTGGGAAAGGAAGATAATACCCTGGTATACGAGGATAATAACCTGGTATACGAGGATATTACCCTGGTATACGAGGATAATAACCTGGTATACGAGGATAATATCCTGGTATACGAGGATATTAACCTGATATACGAGGATATTACCCTGGTATGCGAGGATAATACTCTGTTAAAGGAGGATAATACCCTGGTATACGAGGATAATACTCTGGTAAAGGAGGATAATACCCTGATATACGAGGATAATAACCTGGTATACGAGGATAAAATCCTGGTATATGGGGATATTACCCTGATAAACGAGGATAATACCATGGTATACGAGGATAATACCCTGGAATAGCAGGATATTGTTGGACAACGCATGGTATACCCTGATATTCTTTTATAAAGACCCTGTGGTTAATTCGCAACAATTTTCTTGCACAGTAGGTTGCTAGCTTTTGGAGGGACTGCGATTAAAAATGTGTTGCACAAATAAATGTCAGCATTATAATGGGATCACGAAGTTTGTTGAAGTAAAATGAGTAATATACTTATTTGTACCCTCGTGCACTTTCAAATATTAGACAATTTTGGAAAATTAAGAAATTTTAGGGTGTCTTTGGGTGGGCGACTCCCTCCTCTCATCCCACACTCCGACAATCAGACATTGCGAATGATTCGTTTGCAATATGCCGAGGAATGTTTTTATTTGATAACAGTTTGAAAGAATATTAACCCACGTGTAAATTGTTTCAGAATGCAGAGGAGAAAAATGACAAAGATGATGGTGATAGACTGGTATCCAGGGGTTGCAGAGATGTCCCCATGCTCATTTTATTCATTCTGTTTATGGGCGGAATGGTAAGCAACCTTCTTAACTGATCGAGCGTAATGTTAAGGAAATTGTCAACAACACAATGCATACAGGGCGGGATCGCTCATCGGAAGTCGTTTTTATTGAGACGAGAAAATTAGTTCGTCGTTATAATTATAACAGAATATTGTGTATAAAATGTATCGACATTTAACTACTTGCATACTGCTGCAAGAAATTCCTGCACAGGACATAAAAACTCTTTCCACAATTTGGGCATCTGCAACCAAACTCCCCTCCTGTACACTAAATGGATTTTTTTACCAGTGGTTTCTTATCCCTTTACCAAAGATGAAAAGCAGACGACACTTGCAAAAATAATTCTTGAATAACTAATTTTTTTCATTTTTTGTCTCAAAAACATAGGTTATGACCCCTTGTTGGAACGAGCTCGGCGAGCTCGTTCCAACGAGGGGCCATAACCTGTGTTTTCGAGACAAAAAGTTAAAAATTAATGAAAATTAATTGGCGATTTTTGAGAATAGCCCCTTTCGGTTTTGTGTTGGGTAAAGGGTTAACTTAAATTTAGGTGAACCTTTCATCAAATCTAGTCATGGCTGCTTTCACCGAGCGACTTCTTTTTTCAATCAGATCAGCGAACTTATTTTCTCGGTTCGGTAAAAACGAGTTTCATTTAGCGATCCCACTCAGAGAATCTACTCTTTTGTTAATACAAGCTACATTATTGACGAAAGTAATTTATACAGGAACATTTTGGAAAATTCAGTTTCCCAGAGTGAACCCGAGGCCTTTGTATCGTGTGTAGGGCTATACTGTATGTCATTTTATGGCGCTATGTTATGTAAAGCCAGCGTTGCGTCAATGTATGAGAGGAACATCAAACTTTGGGGGTGGGGGGGGGGGGGGGGGTGGTCTGCTGTCCTGATCTTCAGTTGCGTGTAAAAACGAGAGCATTCCAATGGTGCGGAACCAGGGACACAACCGTAATTTTGAGACTGAAAACACGCAAAACCCACGTCTCTGTGGCATTTGTCGGTGTCACGAGAAGTGAGTTACAATTTCAGTAGGGTTACCTTGAGGCCCAAAATTTCCCAGTTGTTTATTCTGCAAATACTCCCCAGGTAATAACGTAATTTAACAAATCGGCCCACTTGATGGTATTATATTAACCTTTTACATAACCCGAAAAGCAGACGACACTTGCAAACAAAATTCTTGAATAACTCATTTTTTCATTTTTTGTCTCAAAAACATAGGTTATGACCCCTCATTGGAACGTGCTCGGCGAGCTCGTTCCAATGAGGGGGGGGGGGGGGGGGTAATAACCTATGTTTATGAGAAAAAGAATGAAAAAATAATGAAAATTGATTGGCGATTTTTGTGAATAGCGCTGGCCGGTTTTTGCGTTACGTTGGGTAAAGGGTTAATTCGTAAGTGAATCCTGATTGAAACCAATTTAAACATCTTTATCATACCTGTTTTGTCAATTTCTGGAAACATATCAAGACTGTCATCTAAACATCTGTCAAAGAATATATTCATTATCATGTGTTTTGTTAATAAGGATACAATATTTGGCGCGCTGAGCATATTTACACAACGAGGTCTGCACGGGGAAACTATGCCCACGGCTCACGTGACCCAGAAAATAGATGCTCCGCTTGTCCCGCATCAGTTGTGCATCGGGGAACTTGTCCCCGTAATTAGGGCTCCACCGCGTTGCACGCTAAAATGGCGGTCTCAGATATGCCAATTATCTGGCAATTAGGACCCTGCGAATCATACATTTTCGATTCGAATCGAATCTCGAATCGAATTTTGGGTGTCTTGAAAATGACCGATAAGGAAAGAAGAACTGTAAACCTGTTTTTTTATCACTGTGACGGCTCAAGTCCCGACTGATTAAATATTCCAGCTACATCATCAAGGCATGCCTTCCTAGAAGGCATGCCTTGATGATGTAGCTGGATTATTACCCAGGAACGGATACGAGACGTCCCAGCACTAAGCACTGCACATGACTAGCCGTCAACAACACAACAGCTCATGGTCAATATTGTTTGGAAACTTCGGATTTGTTTTCAACAGCGGCAGAGACTAGTAAGGCAGGAATTAGCATGGGAGATGTCATGGGTCAGATGTTATTTATGTTAATATAGATGAAATTACACTCAGTCTTTATTCTCAACATTATTTACGTACAGATTCCATCTGAACTATACGTTTTGTGAGACGACGACAATGGCTAATACTAAGCTATATTCCCGTGTAAAGATTCGAAAGGAATCGAATCTGGCAGCTGATTTCGAATCGAATCGAATATCAACTTAAGATTCGAAATCGAATCGAATCTCGAAGATTCGCAGGGCCCTACTCTCAATAGTAATCTTCCCAACTATTTCCCGACGACACAATGAATTTGGGGGAGGGGATGATAACCCTTTACCTTGCCCTACCCACACAGAGTTCATGCCCCTGTTTGTGGGGAACGATGTTAGATAATAATGATCGCTATCTGGCGATGGACATGAATTATAGGAATAGGGTACTAGCCTTATGCTAGTGAGCAAAGGGCTATGCATCAACTAATGTTATATCATTTGACATGGTAGTTGTCGTGTATTTTCTAAAACACGTTAGCGACTATGTTGTGAAGTTATTACCATGGTGATGCGTGGTATTTGTTCAGATTTGCGGCTCGTATTGTTAAGGTGAGAGGCATATGACTGTTTTATTACTTTGTGATCACCTTGCACGACTGACAATTCGTCCCCTGACAATGTGTTCTATGTGCCAGTAGGCCAGTAGGCTGCCAGTAGGCACATGGAACGCATTGGAACTCAGGGGACGAATTTTCGTCATTGGAAGAGATTTATAGGAAAGTTAGTGCCTTTTAATTTCCGAAAGCTGTCAGTAACTATAATAATAATATAATAACACTTTGGCCAGCCGCTGATTTATCGCGGTTCTCGAATGAGAAGGCCATGGTTACCCCTGAACTCCCAACTGCCTCCCTCTTCCCACGCTTCTCCTCTCCTCCCAACACTCGGAGACGAACTGCTTGATGACATCCCTTGCCCCCATTCTTTCCAATCTCACCGATTAGCATATTAACCCTCTCCTTTGAGTCTCACCCTAACCACATGTCCTTCATTCTCCCATCCCACTTCCCCATTATACTATATCACTAAGGGTATTGGATTTAATTTAAAAATTGAAATTTCAAGACATTAGAGAAAATGTATTACTATTATTAAGCATATATTATTTGTTATAACAAAATGGATTGGATAACAAGTGCCGAGCACTTGGATAATAAATATCCTTTCGTTAATATACATTTGAAAATTTCAAATTATGTTTACAAATATTTACAAAAAGTAACATAAATGTGCATGTAATGGAAAAGATTTCATTATGAATAATTAAAACAATATTATGTATGTACACTCTTCGATGTGAAATCTGATGAGCATTCGACTTTACAAGAGTCAGAACTGACAGGTGAGAGGGAGGAGAGAAGAAATGTGAAAGGTGAACTGCCACATCACAACACTGCTGGCCTTGGTCAAGTAGTCAACGGTAGTAGTATAGCATGTACCCGATCGTGCCTCATTACCCGGATTTTTGCCGGTGCAACTAGTGTTAACTTCCCATAGGAACCGGACTTTTTTGCCGGTGCAACTTTTGCCGGTGCAAAAGTACGGCCCCTTTCAGCTAGATCCGCCAAGCAGTGTATATACAGTATGCTATGGCATGTATAGTGATATAAGTACGCGTGGGGCTATAGGTATATATTATGGGTAAGTGATGGAAAGATGATGTGAAAATTGGGTTTTCTTGAAAGAAGGGAGATAACTCTGCATACAGATTATGGGAAATCAAGCAATCTGATTGGTTAGTTATAATTTATATAAATGATCTAGATAAATGAAACAACAAGAATACTTGGAATAGGGTCAGAACTACTGCTATTACGTACCACCTTACTAGTAACAGGATGACACAAAGCATTTGGTAGGTTAATACTATCAACGGTTAGAATGGAACCTACAGGGGAATATACCAACCATACTCTGCTGTCGTTCTGTATTACCAGGCATTAACCCCACCCCAGAATACCGCCTGATAATATGAAGCACTTTGTGGATCAGTTGTACCAAGGGCCAACAAGAGACCTACAGGGTATGCACAGCCTATGCTATATACTACCGTTCTAAACTACCAAGCATTACCCCCACCCCCACAAAATCACTAGGTCTACCATAACGTACTACATATACCAGCCATATAATAAAACAAAACAATCGGTTGGTTAATAGTACCAAGCACTAACAGGGGCCTATAGGTGTATATACCGCCATACTATAGTACCGTCCTAAACTACCAGACAGTATCCCTACCCACAATACCTCTGTGCCTAGCATTGCATACTACCTATGCCAGTCATAGGATAACATGAAGCATCAGGTGGATTAATAGTACTAAGGGCTAACATGGACCCTGCATGGGCCCACAGAGGTATATATCGTCCATACTATACTGCTGTTCTATACTGCCAGGAATTACCCCCCACCCCCACAAAATCACTAGGTCTACCATAACGTACTACATATACCAGACATATAATAAAACAAAGCAATCGGTTGGTTAATGGTACCAAGCACTAACAGGGGCCTATAGGTATATATACCGCCCATACTATAGTACCGGTCTAAACTACCAGGCAGTACCCCTACCCACAATACCACTTTGCCTAGCATTACGAACTACCAATACCAGCCATAGGATAATACAAAGCAATCGGTTGGTTAATAACACCGAGGACTAACATGGGCCTACAGCGGTATATACAATGCATCCTATGCCCCACTTCTAAACAAACGATTATGGTACTGCCTGACCTAGCATTACGAACTACCAATACCAGCCATAAGATAATACAAAGGATTCGTTAGGTTAATAGTACTAAGGGGTAATAGGCCAACAGACCATTCATCCTATACTGTCCAACTTAAACCACCAAGGACTATCTTGCAATACCACACTGGCCGACCATACATGACCCCCATGCCCACAATACTGCTTGACCTAGCTATAGCAGACATAGCATAATATGAAGACCCAAGGGCTAATAGTATACCAACATGGATATATACCACTACTGCCATATCACCCCAACCCATACGAGAAGCCCGACATACCCTGACCCGAATAACGTTATGTCAGATTGTATACTGGACAATAGCGGTCAGCATCTCTATGACGTCGCGCGCGTATCATGACGTCACGACGTCAATAGCAACGTCAACCGTTTCGCGGGAAAAAACTTTCAAGAAAACCCAATTTTCACATCATCTGCCCATCACTTACCCATAATATATACCTATAGCCCTATGCGTACGTATATCACTATACATGCCATAGCATACTATACTCTCCCAAAAAAGAAAATGTGCATGCTAAAAAATAACACTAAAAAAAGAAATATATCATTTTCATTCATGGAAATTTTATTCAATCACAGACGAATCAATTTGTGATCAACACGAGAAATTTCATTACGCTACGACTAATACTCTTGGTGCCATGGAGAGCCAAAGACACTAAGGGTCAAACACAAAAGTCACACACTCAATATCTGGTATGATCTCCGTCTGCATCGACTACTGCTGTGCATCTACGCCTCATGGAAGCGAACAAGTTAGCATGGAAGTGTTGTGGGATGTTGCTCCATATTCTGATAAGCTGTCTTTGGAGTTCCACAAGCGTTGACGGTGCATGGGGAAGCCGGCGTAGCTGACGTTTCATTTCGTCCCATACGTGCTCAATGGGTGAGATATCGGGCGAATTTGCGGGCCAGGGAAGAACATCCACTTGTTGTTGCTGCAGATACTGTTGAACAACACGAGCTGCGTGGGGTCGGGCGTTGTCCTGTTGTAGAATGACGCCGGGGCCGTGATGTTGCAGAAATGGGACAACAACAGGTGTAAGCATTTCATCACGATATCTGGCTGCATTGAGATTTCCATCAATAATGACCAGCTCAGTTCTGTTACGGGCAGTGGTGCCACCCCACACCATGCGAGACCCTCCCTCATAACGGTTTCGCTCCACGACACATGGATCTGCGCAGCGTTCGTTTCGACGTCTGTACACTCTCTGGCGGCCATCTGATGATGAAAGATAGAAACGACATTCATCTGTGAATAAAACACGTCGCCACTAGTGTAAGGGATGCCTAAAATGTTGTCTACACCACTGCAGTCGAGCACCACGATGACGTAACGTCAAAATCGGACGAATTGCAGGTCTTCGAGGACGTAAGCCGTATTCTCTCAGCCGGTTGATTACTGTTTGAGGATGTAATCGTCTCTGGTTAGGGATGTTCCTGGCTGTCGTCGTTGCCGTTTGTTGCCGGTTCCGGAGATGGACGACCCGGATATACCGATCTTGTGCAGGGGTGGTAACTCGGGGTCTCCCGGAGCGGGGTCGGTCTCGAACGTCATCATGTTGTGCATGTCGATGGACTAGCCTATCCACAGTGTTACGGTGGCAGTTCAAATGCTGGGCAACCTCTCTGTGTGTTCTGCCAGCTCTAATCATACCCAGGGCAAGGAGACGTTGATTCATTGTCAATCTTGGCATGCTACTGTGGAGTCGTTTTAACAGCAGCGCAAGTTTGAATGTGAACGATAGGAAGGCCTTACTTTAGTGTTTAAATACCCAAGGATTCACACTGCTGCGTGAATTTTCAGACTCTCCACATGCAAAACATGCCTTTTCACAAACGTGCAGCACGTCATTTAATGTTAATGCAATTTTAACGGGGAAAGCTGTTTTTGTGTTCAATATAACTTATTCGTGAACAGGTTAACACTCTTTACACCTACGAAATTATTTTTTTGGAGTTTGATCAATTTCTGCAATGCACACTTTTTTGGGCGAGTATATATATGCAGTACTACACTGCTTGGCGGATCTAGCTGAAAGGGGCCGTACTTTTGCACCGGCAAAAATTGCACCTGCAAAAAAGTCCGGTTCATATGGGAATTTACCACTAGTTGCATCGGCAAAAGTCCGGGTAATGAGGCACGATCGGGTACATGCTATACTACTAACGGTTCATATTTCGGCACAATCGCGATTCCAGCGGAACCGCGATTTAAGCGGAGCGCCGTTACCACTGCTATAGCCAGGGCATACAGGACAACATGCGAGAAAATGTATCGTAGATGTACATACCATTTCACAAACTTAATGAATTTTCCTGAAGAGTTGTATAAAAATACAGAAGCTGGTTTTTCACAATATTTTTCCCAATCAATATGAACGTTTCACTATTATTTTTCTCTGTTGAAACCCATTTAAAATAAGGAAACGGCATTTTCATCATCTTTTGGTGTTCCGTATTTTTTTCTGTCCATTGCGTGGAGGGGGGGGGGGGGGCGTTGCGGTAACCGGTTCTCGCCAGATCACCGAAGTTTAGCAACGTCGAGCCCGGTTAGTCCTTGGATGGGTAACCGTCCGTGCGATCGATTCGGAGCAAGGCACTTAAACCCGATTGTCCACATGGAGGCACGATGACGCCGTGTACTAAGGCGTACTGCACGCCGATGGTGCGCATGTCTTCAACCACTCTAACCCTGCCTGTTCTGCAGTGCGGAGTTACGGTGTTGGGGAGCTGGTATCTGCTCGCTGGTAGCTGTTCGTCGTTGCTCGGTGGTTCTCTCCGGGTACTCCGGCTTCCTCCACTCGTAAAACTGTCACCGACACGATATGACCTTGGCTGTTAAAGTCTCGTTAAACCCTAATAAATAAATAAATCAACAGTGTGTTCGTCGTATCATGTAATACAGACACTGTCCTTTTCATTGAGATAAAATTCTAGGAGGTGGGATTTGCTCAAAGTTTGCTAAGCACCAAATATTTTACACATCATTGTGAAATCTGCTTGTGACATATTTGCGATATTTTTGGTGGATATGATTGATATGTATTGAGATGGTCTCCAGTGTTTACATTAGCTCTCTTGATAGGCAGACTTTTTATGACAGCTATGGAAAACATGTACCCCTTGATTTTCAGGATTTTTTCGTGTACTGTCTACATGTACATGGCATGTGTAGGGTATTTAATTTTCATTTCAACATAAACCCTTGTGATTTAATGATTGAATATGGCAAATGCAAATGTAAGAAGACATTTGTCTGAAGCAGAAATTTGGCGGGCTGTAGGGATGGTTGAGCAAGGGGCTACCCGTCGACAGGTTGGTGAAGCCCTTGGTGTGCACCATGCGGTGATCACCAGAGCCTGGGCAAGATTTCAGCAGTATGGCACACCAGTAAGACGGCATGGTGGTGGCGGAAACAGGGCAACATATGCAGCTGAAAACCGGTTTTTGATCATTCAGGCCCGTAGGAACCGATATGCCACAGAAACCCAGCTTCACAGTGATCTTCAGAATGCACCCGGGGTAAATGTTTCGTCACAGACTATCCGGGTAAGGTTGCACCACGAAGGTGGTCTCCGATCGAGAAGACCATGTATTCGCATTCCGCTGTCCCAGAACCACGCCAGGCACGATATGAATGGGCCATGGACCACGTTGGATGGACCAGAGAAAATTGGCAACCTGTCCTTTTTACAGATGAGTCAAGGTACTGCTTAAACCATACAGATAGGCGTTCTAGGGTATGGAGAAGACCAGGAGAGTGATTCCATGCAGCCAACATTGCTGAGCACGACCGCTATGGTGGATGGTCAATCATGGTCTGGGGCGGCATCAGCTGGGATGGACATACAGAGCTCTGTCTCCTCGACCGTGATTGCACAGCGGTATACTGATGAGATCCTGGATGCCCACGTCAGATTGTATGCAGATGCAGTGGGTGATAGATTCATGATAGATAATGCTCGTCCTCATGTTGGCCATGCTGTCCTGGAGTACCGACAGAGGGAGGGGATGGAGCGTATGGACTGATCCCCTGACCTCAGTCCAATCGAACATGTCTGGAATGAGTTGCAGTGTGCAATTTCAGTCCGTACAGTCCAACTAAGAAGTGTTCAGGAGCTTGGTGCCATGCTGGTTCAAGAATGGAACAACATCCCACAAAGGACCATCTGGAACCTGATTGGGAGCATGAGAAGGCGTTGTCAAGCTGTAATTAACAATAATGGGTCTCATACTCGATATTGAACCCATATTGAATTGAACCCATATCAGTTCGCTCCGTCAACCTTTTGGCAAATTTGAAAAATTTCCTCTTTACCAATAATATCCATTTTCCATGGTTATCGTATTCAAAAGCTAAAAAATAATGTCAAACACAAACAAAATCTTAATTTTTGTGCTTAAATCTTTAAAGATATAATTAAATAAAAATTATATATACTTTTCATAACGATATTACAACTAAAACGTAAAAAGGTAGTTGGATATACTTGGTGCTTAGCAAACTTTGAGTAGCATATTATTTTTCTGAAAAGAATAGAAACTTACTAATTACTTTAAAAACACATTCACAAAACAAAGAGCGGAAGTAGACACATTCGTGTTGGAAGGTAAAATACTGATCAATACATATTCTGAATGACGGAAACTTGTTGCTTCTAATTAAATTACATCAAATGTCATATGTTTTGGTTTTGTTACTATTAATAAACGAAAACAACAGACTGTTGTTTTCGTTTGTAATAAGTAACAAAAAGTTTCCCTTTGATGCCATACGGGTTTTCTCAACAATTACGTGCTTTTTAATAATTTCAATGCAGTTAACTTTATCGAAAAATCGATTATCATGATAATATGAGTCAGTGATATTTGATTTCGCGGGTTACGCGTTATGTGCGTTCAGTTTGGTCTCGGAAGAAGTAGAGGTTTGTTTAAGGTGGAGGTTCTTTATATAGGACGAACCTGCTGTCGAGCAACTGAATTGAGTAATCACTCTCTCGGGGGGCCTGGGTTAAACACTTGAGTCCACTCTCACCTCGTCATCTATCCCCCATACAGAGTCATTTCACTTGATCAAATCTTGTCGCTAAGTTTCTTGAAACCTTCATCTGACAATTCCAATTTGAGATCGTCTGCTTACGGGACACTGAAATTCCCGAATGTGCCAGAATGCCGAACACTGATTTTCCAACAACAAAGTTCTCAGTAGATTAGGTATCGATACACATCATGGGCATCTGGCTACTTCGAACGGATGATGTGTTTGTGTGATAGTGACCCCCCCCCCCTTCCCCTCCCCACCACCCACTACATAATCAATTGTCTCGTCCTGGTAGTTTGGTGATATGTGAATCGAACCAGCCCAAAACAATGCCGTGGTAAACCTTGCTGCAGTTTTCCGAGACTTGTTCGTACGACACTGCCGATTGTTATGCCTAATTTCGGTGACTGTAAACATTCCTTGTCTGAATTGTTTGCCGAGAGGCATGTAGGAAAGTGTAAATTCAAATTTGTGTCGCGGTCAAGCAAACGTAGGTCATCATCCTCTGAAGATGGTTACGGCCCTGGGTTAGTACATGCCACCTTTCCCAACACCAAGGGTCTCAACTGCTTGCTCCTGAAATCTTATACGGGCTGCGACATATATTCCAACACTGGGCACCCCATTTGATATTTTGATTAGCTTTAGAACTCAGATATCTCGTATTTGCTTGTGTTGATGAACTTTGCGTCACGCCGTGAGGCCAAAGTTTTGGCACAACATATGAGAATCATTACGCCTATGGCAATACAAAATTTTCGCATGTGTTCCTATTCCGGCGTTGAGAGCAATGTTATACCTTTAACCCAACAAAAGGGTAAAACATGCAGCTAATTTTAATACTGTACCTAACGTAACGGCCAAAAGCGGACAGCGCTATTTACAAAATTCACCATTCAGTTTTCATTACTTTTTCTTTTTGTCACAAAAACATAGCTTATGAACTCCTCATTAGAACGTGCACATTGAGCTCATTCCAATGAGAGGTCATAAGCTATGTTTTTGAAGCAAAAAATAAAAAGATTAGTTATTCAAGAAGTTTGTTTGCAAGTGTCGTCTGTTTTTCACGTTCGGTAAAAGGTTAATATTTTCCATTTTTTTCTTCCAAACATTCATTATTATCCCCAAATCAGAAACTGAAGCTGACATTTTTAAGTTGCACGTAGTAGGTAAAGGATTATGTAAGAATTATATTTTATATTTTTCAGGGTTACGTCATGTACAGAGCTATCAGTACTGGTAATCCCTACCGTCTGGTATATGGTGTAGACAGTTGGGGAAACATATGTAATCAGAAGAACGAACCTATTACGAATGTAACACTGTCAGGAAGGAACATGATCGACAAAGGGTATTAGTAAAACTTCAGCATATTAGTTACCCCATCATTATAATCCATGTACATTTGGTTTCACTAGGGCCAAAAATCAGAGAAAGCTGATTTTTTCAGACATTGAAAATTGTTCACAAACATATTCTTATTAGAATATGTTTGTGAACAAAAGTCCCAGAAAATTCGCTGAGCTTTTGAGATACCGTGATTTTTCGGAATAGTTCAAATTCTGACGTAATTCCATCAGGCCAAATGCGAATGCTGTCATGTGTATACTAATTTAGGGACTCAATCTTTACAACTACCCGTGTATCCTGGAGCAGGTGTCGCTGTGACGACATTATTACCGAGGTGCGATTAATAAATTGCATGACGCTTCAGAATCTTATCCATAAAAGAGATCGAGTTAAGATATTCAGATGGCAATGAGTTTAAATATGAACCCTTCTGCAACAACAATAGAGGTTAATTCAGATAATGTTGATAATATCACCATTCATATGATTTCATGACCGAAAACTCAACTCCACCCACTAAAACATACACCATGGCTTCTAGTGTCTGAAAACTTAACTCTACCCACTAAAACATACACCATGGCATTGAGTGTCTGAAAACATAACTCTACCCACTAAAACATACACCATGGCTTCCAGTGTCTGAAAACTCAACTCTACCCACTAAAACATACACCATGGCTTCTAGTGTCTGAAAACTTAACTCTACCCACTAAAACATACACCATGGCATCGAGTGTCTGAAAACATAACTCTACCCACTAAAACATACACCATGGCTTCTTGTGTCTGAAAACTTAACTCTACCCACTAAAACATACACCATGGCATCGAGTGTCTGAAAATATAACTCTACCCACTAAAACATACACCATGGCATCGAGTGTCTGAAAACATAACTCTACCCACTAAAACATACACCATGGCTTCTAGTGTCTGAATACATAACTCTACCCACTAAAACATACACCATGGCTTCCAGTGTCTGAAAACTCAACTCTACCCACTAAAACATACACCATGGCTTCTAGTGTCTGAAAACTTAACTCTACCCACTAAAACATACATCATGGCTTCTAGTGTCTGAAAACTCAACTCTACCCACTAAAACATACACCATGCTTCCAGTGTCTGAAAACTCAACTCTACCCACTAAAACATACACCATGCTTCTAGTGTCTGAAAACTTAACTCTACCCACTAGAACATACACCATGGATTCTAGTGTCTGAAAACATAACTCTACCCACTAAAACATACACCATGGCTTCTAGTGTCTGAAAACTTAACTCTACCCACTAAAACATACACCATGGCTTCTAGTGTCTGAAAACATAACTCTACCCACTAAAACATACACCATGGCTTCTAGTGTCTGAAAACTCAACTCAAACCACTAAAACATACACCATGACTTCTAGTGTCTGGAAACATAACTCTACCCACTAAAACATACACCATGGCTTCTTGTGTCTGAAAACATAACTCTACCCACTAAAACATACACCATGGCTTCTAGGGTCTGAAAACTTAACTCTACCCACTAAAACATACACCATGGCTTTTAGTCTGAAAACTCAACTCTACCCACTAAAACATACACCATGGCTTCTAGTGTCTGAAAACTCAACTCTAATCACTAAAACATACACCATGGCTTATAGTGTCTGAAAACATAATTCTACCCACTAAAACATACACCATGGCTTCTATTGTCTGAAAACTTAACTCTACCCACTAAAACATACACCATGGCTTCTAGTGTCTGAAAACTTAACTCTACCCACTAAAACATACACCATGCTTCTAGTGTCTAAAAACTTAACTCTACCCACTAAAACATACACCATGCCTTCTAGTGTCTGAAAACATAACTCTACCCACTAAAACAGACACCATGGCTTCTAGTGTCTGAAAACATAATCTACCCACTAAAACATACACCATGGCTTCTTGTGTCTGAAAACATAACTCTACCCACTAAAACATACACCATGGCTTCTAGTGTCTGAAAACTTAACTCTACCCACTAAAACATACACCATGCTTCTAGTGTCTGAAAACTCAACTCTACCCACTAAAACATACACCATGGCTTCTAGTGTCTGAAAACTCAACTCTACCCACTAAAACATACACCATGGCTTCTAGTGTCTGAAAACATAACTCTACCCACTAAAACATACACCATGGCTTCTAGTGTCTGAAAACATAACTCTACCCACTAAAACAGACACCATGGCTTCTAGTGTCTGAAAACATAACTCTACCCACTAAAACATACACCATGGCTTCTAGTGTCTGAAAACTCAACTCTACCCACTAAAACATACACCATGGCTTCTAGTGTCTGAAAACTCAACTCTACCCACTAAAACATACACCATGGCTTCTAGTGTCTGAAAACTCAACTCTACCCACTAAAACATACACAATGCTTCTAGTGTCTGAAAACTTAACTCTACCCACTAAAACAGACACCATGGCTTCTAGTGTCTGAAAACATAACTCTACCCACTAAAACATACACCATGGCTTCCAGTGTCTGAAAACTTAACTTTACCCACTAAAACATACACCATGGCTTCCAGTGTCTGAAAACTTAACTTTACCCACTAAAACATACACCATGGCTTCCAGTGTCTGAAAACTTAACTTTACCCACTAAAACATACACCATGGCTTCTAGTGTTTGAAAACTTAACTTTACCCACTAAAACATACACCATGGCTTCCAGTGTCTGAAAACTTAACTTTACCCACTAAAACATACACCATGGCTTCCAGTGTCTGAAAACTTAACTTTACCCACTAAAACATACACCATGGCTTCCAGTGTCTGAAAACTTAACTTTACCCACTAAAACATACACCATGGCTTCCAGTGTCTGAAAACTTAACTTTACCCACTAAAACATACACCATGGCTTCTAGTGTCTGAAAACTCAACTCTACCCACTAAAACATACACCATGGCATCGAGTGTCTGAAAACATAACTCTACCCACTAAAACATACACCATGGCTTCTTGTGTCTGAAAACTTAACTCTACCCACTAAAACATACACCATGGCATCGAGTGTCTGAAAGGCTAAAAGACCACATAAGAAATAAGCATGTCAGCAAAGCTCATACGAACAACACATCAGCACTGATAACATGTTCTGATGTATCCAGCAATGGTGATAACTGATAACATGTTCTGATGTATCCAGCAATGGTGATAACTGATAACATGTTCTGATGTATCCAGCAATGGTGATAACTGATAACATGTTCTGATGTATCCAGCAATGGTGATAACTGATAACATGTTCTGATGTATCCAGCAATGGTGATAACTGATAACATGTTCTGATGTATCCAGCAATGGTGATAACTGATAACATGTTCTGATGTATCCAGCAATGGTGATAACTGATAACATGTTCTGATGTATCCAGCAATGGTGTGAACTGATAACATGTTCTGATGTATCCAGCAATGGTGATAACTGATAACATGTTATGATGTATCCAGCAATGGTGATAACTGATAACATGTTCTGATGTATCCAGCAATGGTGATAACTGATAACATGTTCTGATGTATCCAGCAATGGTGATAACTGATAACATGTTCTGATGTATCCAGCAATGGTGATAACTGATAACATGTTCTGATGTATCCAGCAATGGTGTGAACTGATAACATGTTCTGATGTATCCAGCAATGGTGATAACTGATAACATGTTATGATGTATCCAGCAATGGTGATAACTGATAACATGTTCTGATGTATCCAGCAATGGTGATAACTGATAACATGTTCTGATGTATCCAGCAATGGTGATAACTGATAACATGTTCTGATGTATCCAGCAATGGTGATAACTGATAACATGTTCTGATGTATCCAGCAATGGTGATAACTGATAACATGTTCTGATGTATCCAGCAATGGTGATAACTGATAACATGTTCTGATGTATCCAGCAATGGTGATAACTGATAACATGTTCTGATGTATCCAGCAATGGTGATAACTGATAACATGTTCTGATGTATCCAGCAATGGTGATAACTGATAACATGTTCTGATGTATCCAGCAATGGTGATAACTGATAACATGTTCTGATGTATCCAGGAATGGTGATAACTGATAACATGTTCTGATGTATCCAGCAATGGTGATAACTGATAACATGTTCTGATGTATCCAGCAATGGTGATAACTGATAACATGTTCTGATGTATCCAGCAATGGTGATAACTGATAACATGTTATGATGTATCCAGCAATGGTGATAACTGATAACATGTTCTGATGTATCCAGCAATGGTGATAACTGATAACATGTTCTGATGTATCCAGCAATGGTGATAACTGATAACATGTTCTGATGTATCCAGCAATGGTGATAACTGATAACATGTTCTGATGTATCCAGCAATGGTGATAACTGATAACATGTTCTGATGTATCCAGCAATGGTGATAACTGATAACATGTTCTGATGTATCCAGCAATGGTGATAACTGATAACATGTTCTGATGTATCCAGCAATGGTGATAACTGATAACATGTTCTGATGTATCCAGCAATGGTGATAACTGATAACATGTTCTGATGTATCCAGCAATGGTGATAACTGATAACATGTTCTGATGTATCCAGCAATGGTGATAACTGATAACATGTTCTGATGTATCCAGCAATGGTGATAACTGATAACATGTTCTGATGTATCCAGCAATGGTGATAACTGATAACATGTTCTGATGTATCCAGCAATGGTGATAACTGATAACATGTTCTGATGTATCCAGCAATGGTGATAACTGATAACATGTTCTGATGTATCCAGCAATGGTGATAACTGATAACATGTTCTGATGTATCCAGCAATGGTGTGCCCAGGTTCCCACCCTCGAACAACAACAACGAAGACGTCGACGATGACACTGACAAACGCTATTGAAACATTTAGGCACTGAGCAGGACTCATTTCACGGAAAGATATGCTATGGCCTGAGCTGACTTGATCGCAAAAACATAACCCATAGAACCAAACAGATGAAAGCCGAAACACTAAAAAGCGAATATTCAAGGGTGTCCATTTAATCTGGTTAGTCATCAACTTCGACTTTTTCAAGAAGTGTTGGTTTGGGTCTGTGAGTTTGTGATTGCTGTAAAACTCCAAATTACACCCACACACCACAGAGCATGATAAGTCTGCTTTCTTACACCCACGTCTCTTACTACAACCTCTGCTCTTACACCCACTACTGACCAAGTTCAAAAGATTTTCAGATGCGAGGGCTGTGCTGTTGTTGTTGGTCCAAGAACTCCACTGGTATTCAACCAATCTCGCTCTGATAGAGATAGGGAGAATCCAAACCGTTCCTGTGCCTGTAGGTTTTGTTCGAAAGGCTAGCGGGTGTGCTGCACAACTGGTTGATGGGGGGGGGGGGGCAAGTTGAATGCACTTAGTCAGCATGGCTACAGAACGCATATAAGCACATATCAGTAATGGGTGAATGGTCGAGGAAAGCGAACTTCCTTTTTGCACCAATAAAATTCGCTCCCTCGACACGACACGTACCATCGATCTCAGCGATCCGAACATCAGCGTCCGCGTTTTCTTGCTTCGATTGGACACCGATGTGGGAAAATTCCTGTATTAACCCCTTTACCAATGCAGACGATATCAAAATTTATTATTTTAAATATTTTTTTTAATTTTTCAAAATATGTCAACAAAACCATATCATGTGATCCCTCATTGAAACGAGCTCGACGAGCTCCTTCCAAAATGGGTCACATGATATGGTTGTGTTGAAACTTTTTGAAAAATAATATTTTTTCAGCTGCAAAATTTGCACCTTACGCGGGCGGATGTGGCCGATTCATTGGGTAAAGGGTTAACAGACGGATTAGTTGTGTTTTGTTCCAACAAATGGTCCAGCGGTCAAACTGAGAGGTGGTTATTGGCAGGTCAAGTGACATGTTGATATCCTTAGCTCGGCGAGCTTGCTCTATACCCTTTGTTGACATGTCACATCAAATACAGCAATGGCACTGACCCGAAATGTTTCGTTATATAATTTGAATATGTGGCGCAGATATCTCCATAATTATGATGAATGTTTGGGCCACACGACTGCTTAACAGTTAACCACCACCATTGACGAAAGTCAAGGCTTCCTGGAAGGTCTTCCAGTTCAGTGGCATAAAACTTGAGTATTTTGCCAAGGATGCTCTTCTGTGTCTTTCTCATTCCACCAGAATCAAGCAGTGAGGGCGGTTTTGGTGTAAGCTCATACTTTAGTTATCCCCCATCTCGCACTGGGACTGAATCACATGCGTGATGCGGCTGAAAAGTATGATAGACTACCACTTCCACAAGTTGTTAATGTCACTGATGCCATTTGCATGTTCACCCTTACGATGAACCCAGTGATGGTGACTGTGTGCGTGACATGCGTGATGCGGCTGAAAAGTATGATAGACTACCACTTCCACAAGTTGTTAATGTCACTGATGCCATTTGTATGTTCACCCTTACGATGAACCCAGTGATGGTGACTGTGACCAGTGTGGTCTTGAACAATGTTTTCAAGAGCATTGCACATCGGCAGACAGTGGAGAAGGGCGTGAACCCATTTCGCAACAGTGCTCTTCGTTATTCCCCTGTGAGCCCACCAGCTACCTTGAACATTCGCATAAGGCGCTGCTCTTTGGTATGGTCGGAAAGAATCTCATCCCGGATCGTGAAACATCCCTTCTCCGTAAAGTCTTCGAACTGTACATGAGTATGCTGCAAAATAAAGTTTCATTCATTCATTCATTCTTCGATGGCATTTCTTCGGGGGGGGGGGGGGGTGGTGGCTGGGGGATGTATTTGCCATCTGTTGGAGATAATGATTGAATTAGACAGAGCAGAAAAGCAAAATGTAACTTGGCCGATGAAAATCAGTTTAGGGGTTATACTTTTACAAGATTTTTTTTTAAACAATATTTTATTCGCTTGAAAAGGTTCGGTCAACAGGGTGATGCCTATATAAATACCTCACCGTTACATATATAGACAGAACGCGATGTGTGTCTGAATCGGTGGGTGTTTTACATAACGAGTTGGAATGGCGTGGTCATATTTAACGAGAGCCGTAGGCTCGTGCGAAATATGACTACGCCATTCCAACGAGTTATGTAAAACGATTCAAACACACATCGCGTTCTGTGTTTATTACACATACCATGCATTAAAATTCATTTAAATAAACAAATTTTAATTCCGACGTTTAAACCCAAAGGTGAAGAGTCCATTTGTTTTGTTTGAAGCTGTACTGATCAACTGGATCGATAAAAAATCAAAACAACCTTTTGGGAACCAGTCTAAATTACATTTCGTTATCTTTTCTATTTAGCCTGTTTGTTGAAATTCGTATCGCTGTTTCTCTTCGGCTGGTGTCCATTCACGCCCAACTATTTGGTGGTTTTTACTGTTAGTAAAAATATAAGTACAAATTTGGGCAGATTTGCAAAACAGCTGAGAGAAACTTTTTTAAAAGAAGTTCGAAGCATGTCAAGATGTCCGAAGATTTTCCGAAATAAAGTTAACCAATTTAGATTTCACGGGACCAGGAGACGAGACGGCCACGGGACTGGGTCAATATTGTGGTTGGAAATGATTGGGTTTTTTCATATTATCTCATTTTAAGTTAACTAATTTTTTTGTGAACTGACTTTATTTTTTCTTTGTACGTTTTCATTTTCACACTACGCGACAGACGATCGATAATTGTTTTACGAAATTTAGAAACTTTTCGAAGCGTGACCAATGACTGGACTGGAAAAGAACTAGTACAAACAATGCTGGTAAAAAAGTTCCGGCTTGTATATTTCCAATTGAAATCACGAACATTCATATCATAGCGGCGAGTCCGTTAAAAAAAAAAATTTAAAGTTTAATGGGTGTGTAATAAAAATGCTTATTGCATTGTACAATCAATGGTGCATGAATATATACAGTGCCTGAGTGGCATCACAATGAAATTTTACAAGTATTGACCACTTACGATAGGTGCAAATTCCGTATATATTATAGTAAACGGGTGATGTATGTGATGCATTTTTAAAACAGGTTACTCGCCTTTATGTTTGGAGTAGCCAGAGAGTTCCCCTTTGAATGGGTGCCTCTGGTTGGAGAATTATGTATTGAACAATATCGAGTGCCCTTTGTATATTTTTAGGCTGATTGTCACATCATTCCATGATTATGAAAGAGTATAAACTTTGTTTTTTTATACGGTAAAATGGTGTAACTTGAAAGCTAAACTCGGATTTTAGTGGACTTTTCTTGACGCATCCGCGATGTTATGGCTTAATTAATATAAAAAAAAAACCCTGCCTTCTCCGATTTTATTTCCTTACTTTTCTCCCTTTTCACGTCTAATGTGCTTGGACAAATTATAGTTCTTCTTCTTTGTTTTGGGTGTTTTTTTCTCTTCTTTTTATGTATGTTTCATTTTGTTTGTTCACTTTTTTTGGGGGGGGGAGGGGGGGGGGGGTTCTTTTTTCTTTTTTTCGGTGCAGGTGTGGTTTATATAGTACTCAAAGTTTGCTAAGCACAAAGTATATCCAACTACCTGTTTTACGTTTAAGTTGAAATTTTGTAATGAAAAGTGTATATATTTTTTATTTAATTATATCATTAATTATTCAAGTACAGAAATTAAGATTTTATTTGTGTTTGACATTATTTTTAGCTTTTGAATACGATAACCATGTAAAATGGATATTATTGGTAAAAGAGGAAATTATTCAAATTTGCCAAAAAGTTGACGGAGCGAACTGGTATGGGTTCAATATCGAGTATGAGACCCATTACTGTTAATTGCAGCTTGACAACGCCCTCTCATTCTCCCAATCAGGTTCCTGGTGGTCCTTTGTGGGATGTTGTTCCATTCTTGGACCAGCATGCCACCAAGCTCCTGGACACTTCTTGGCTGGACTGGACGGGCTGAAATTGCACGCTGCAACTCATTCCAGACATGTTCGATTGGATTGAGGTCAGGGGATCTTGCTGGCCAGTCCATACGCTCAATGTCTCCCTCTGTCGGTACTCCCCGACAGCATGGGCAACATGAGGACAGGCATCGTCCATCAGAATGAATCTATCACCCACTGCACATGCATACAATCTGACGTGGACATCCAAGATCCCATCAATATACCGCTGTGCAGTCAATGTACCACGTTCAAGGACACAGAGCTCTGTACATTCATCCCTGTTGATGCCGCCCCAGACCATGATTGATCCTCCACCATAGCTGTCATGCTTAGCAATGTTGGCTGCATGGAGTCACTCTCCTGGTCTTCTCCATACCCTAGACTGCCTATCTGTGTGATCTAGGCAGTACCTTGACTCATCTGTAAAAAGGACAGGTCGCCAATCTTCTCTTGTCCACCCAACGTGGCCCATGGCCTATTCATGTCGTGCCTGGAGGTGGTTCTGGGACAGCCAAATGCGAATATATGGTCTTCTCGATCGGAGACCACCTTCGTGCAACCTTGCCCGCATAGTCTGGGTCGAAACATTTACCCCGGATGAATTCTGAAGGTCACTGCGAAGCTGGGTTGCGGTGGCAAAGCGGTCTCCACGGGCCTGAATGATCAAAAACCGGTCTTCAGTTGCAGATTTTGCCCTGTCTCTGCCACCACCATGCCGTCTTACAGGTGTGAAATACTGCTGAAATCTTGCCCAGGCTCTGGTGATCACCGTATGGTGCAGTCCAAGGGCTTCACCAACCTGACGATCTGTTGCCCCTTGCCCCACAATCACTACAGCCCGCCACATTTCTGTTTCAGACAAATGTCTTCTTACATTTGCATTTGCCATATTTAATCATTAAATCACAAGGGTTTGTGTTGAAATGGAGACTGAATACCCCACACGTGTCATGTACATGTAGACGCACGAAAATATCATGAAAATCAAGGGGTACATGCTTTCCTTGACTGTCACGGAAAGTCTGCCTGTCAAGAGAGCTAATGTAAACACTGGGTACCATCTCAATTCATTCCTCAATCATATCCACCAAAAATATCGCAAATATGTCACTAGAAAATTTTACAATGCTGTGTCAAATATTTGGTGCTTAGCAAACTTTGAGTAGTATATTTTATTTTATTTATTCTTCCCAAACCTGCATGCAACTTCTTATTGGAGACCATGTGCAACGATAAGATTCCAGTGATGACTGCTCGATAAATTCAATGGCGGTGAAAGCTCGTGGGTGGTGGGTGGGGGGAGTTAGTAAATGCCAACATACACTCGACCTACCAGGGTACGAGGACCGTTGTGGGAAAATAAAACATCCAGCCATTAGAGGCCATTTTTTATTCCAAGGTCTCTATGAGTCTTCCGGTTGCAAGATGGCTGGAGTAAAGAAATTGACCGATTCGGATGAAAGTGTGAGATTCATTTGCCAAATACAAGAAGATATGTTTACAGTTTCAGAAAATATGTTACCGAAATGCCCGTATATTGACAGATTGGTATGCTCTAAAAATTCCATTATTCAGAAACAGGACCTTCAACAACAATAGCAGGAAAATGTCGATTCTGGACCACTAGACATGAGATACCTCTATTGATACCCTCCGGAAATCCATACCATCGAGGGTCGGACAATCCAACCGACGAAGGTATCGCTTGTCTCATTAAACAAAAAGAGATGCCACTTTTGAAACTCTAGCAGGCGTGACGATATAGTTGACGTATGTATCTCAGTCACGTGAGCCAGAACGTGCATTCGTTTTCCATTTTCTGTCCAGAGAGGGAATTCTTTCGGGAAAGAAAAAAAAATCATGGCGGTTCCGGTCGTGAAAGGGGGAAGAAAGATCCCATGTCCGGTGGATGAGTCGTTTTAAAAAAAATTCCCGATCTTTGTCGGACATTAAACTAGTATGCTTCTGAATTTAGTCTCGTTTCTCCCCTTCTCTCATGAGTTGTCTTATTGTTTTTTCTCGAACGAGAAAAATTTCTTTTCTCTCGAGTCAAACAATTTGAACATAAACATGCACATGAGTAGATTCTAGTACCTCCTTCTCTCGCCGTTCGTACGTTTTTCATCAGGATGGTCCTTCTGTCTTTGAAAGAAGAACGAGAGAATGCTGATCTTATATTTCTTCTAAAAATTTGCTCTCTTAGAACGAGAAACGATGCCTTCTTCGAAAAATCACAGGAGGAGACTGAAATTGGCATTCTGATTCACCTAAAAATGTTCACACTGAAAGAAATTAGGTGTTGGCCTAAATCAGAAATTGTCTATGGGACCTTTAGTATTAATTCTAAAACATACATTAAAAATTCGTGCTGCTTTTACACATTCGCAAAAACAAGTCCTGTCCGAAAGTTTTTTCCTGTGGAAAATCCCTCGTTCATTTCCAAATTGGCGGAAAAAAATTATGTGGCATGGGATTTTTCAGTGTTACTTTTATGGGACTTTTGTTATTTATTCGTGTACCCACCTTTACACTGGGAAGTCCCATAACATTTTTTAGGTTTTTTGGGATTGTTGGTGGGTCTGGCTACTAAAACATTACCCATTCTCGCGAAGATCGTATTACCATCTCTGGATATCGATGCTCTTCCGAGACTAGCTAGTTCGGGTGCGCAAAAACTAATGGGAAGCGATCTGTATTTAAAAAAAGGGAGGTGCCGTGTGTCGAATCGAAACGAATGGTCAAGGATTGTATCTGGGACCCACGAAGCGGAGTATATCCATAACTATGCAAGTGGTTTATATTGGAAGAGAGGAAAGAAAATAGCGGCGATCGGTGAAGGTTTGATTTTAGGTCCTAATTCATCTTTGACAATTATACCCATTGAATAAAAATGGAATAAAAAACAGAAAAAATGGAATTAAGAATCATAATATATATCCAAAAATACCTATCAGCTTCTCCTCTTGCAATATCTACCTCAAATCTCCTGACGGGAGACGATACTGGGAACGAATTTCGCGTGAAGCAACTCAAGACTCATAACGATTTGACGACGGAACGAGACAAACTTCTATCGCTTCACGAAAAATACTATCGAGCCGTGAAATTTGTCGACGGGGTAGCTCTCATAACCGTGTCTACGAGATTGGGAATTACGAGAGTGAGTCTCTTATCCACCATTCCAACGATGATCGTCATATAGAGCATGGCCGTAGTTACTGGAATTTTTCAGTGCGATAGGACAATTAGTTAATAAAGATTATAGTCGAAAGCCGACAAACACGAAAAAATCAAAGCATTAGCCACTGTGAAACTCCATTCCATCCGCGACATGATGGCCAAAGTGTTGAGGGACGGGCGGATTTCTGATAATGTGTATCTTTACATTCTCAGAGAAAAAGATCAATTCGACGCTCTGAAAGAAGAATCAAGACACGTCACTTTCTCAATGAGGAGATGAAAAATGATCTGATGGAAAAAAATCCGATAAGAAGCTGACGAATCGTTTCGTAAACGATTAGGAACGGAGGGGAGAGGGGGAGAATAATAAATATAAATAAGACAGAAGAAAAATATCTAAAATATAAAAATAAAACAAATTTAAAAAAAATGTATTGCGTAATATGTAAGACGTCTACGGACACGGATAATATACGCAATGTAGTAGCATATCGCCCAAAGACTGAAGATTTTCTTCCCGTAACCATATTTCATGGGTTTACTCAGCAGGAACAAAATATTTCGTCGTGTGAGGACCATAAGGTTCTATCTTCCACTGGAATCCCGACCCTAAACGTTCCACTGGAATCCCAACCCTAACCCTTCCACTGGAACCCCGGCTCTAACCCTTCCACTGGAACCTCCTCCCCTACAACCATTCCACTGGAATCCCGACCCTAACCCTTCCACTGGAATCCCGACCCTAACCCTTTCACAGGAACCCTGACCCTAACCCTCCCACTGGAAGATAGAACCACATAGTTATCACACGTCGAAATGTCGGAGTTTGAAAGTGCCTTCATATTCTTGTTCGTCTATGATCATATAATCTCGATTTAATTGTACTTCCTTATTACCTGTGTAGAGCTTTCCACCCCTTCCCTTAAGTAAATCGTTAGTCAAATCCGAGTTTAAGGAATTATCGTTATACAACTGGAAGTTGGTTCGACTTATGTCTCCCGTTACGGCGCGCTCGATAACTGATCTCGAATCTGCTAGCTTCGCTAACCCGTCACCATTGTCACCTATTTTGGCCTCGACTCGTAAAGGAGTTCAATGGGTGCAAAAACAATCTTTCATCTCTCTTCTGGATTTCGATTTCACACTTTCAGTACAACAATATTTCCAAAATGCTACCTCAGCTTTCGGTCGTCAGATGCTTTCAAAATCTCTCGGGAACTTCGATTTTGAAAGGTTTGGGCAGTCTTCTGCACCGAATCATCACTCTTCAGACCATGAGCAGTTTGTCTTCTTTGACTCTGTCCAGCGTCAGCGTGAAACGACTCTGTCATCGCACTCTTTGACTCTATCATCCATTCTCGTGGACCGCAAATCTTCTCCTCAAGCAAGGAGGGAAGGTTCCCCGCCACGCGATGAGCATAAACCTTGTTTAGAACGTTTTCAAGAAACTTGGAGTAGAGACTTTCGATTTCATTACATCTTCTCGTGCAAATTATGGTACCTTTTTCTTATTTTCTCTCTTTTTCTTTTTTATTTATTTTTTTAATTTTGTATGACTCTTTTCTTATTCTTTTCATTTCAAATAAAAGAGTTTTTTTAAACGAATCAATCTAAGAAAAAACAAATAAACCTAAAACTGAAAAAAGAAATACGAGAAAAGATAGCACAAGTCTCTTCCCTTTTTCATTTTATGTCCGGAACCGCCAGGATTTTTTTTCTTTCCCGAAGAATTATCTCGCTCCATGGAAAATGGACAAGGTATGTTCTGACTCATTTCACGTCGATTTACCCCTCCCCGCCCCCTTTATGGTATTGAAAGGGGAATATCTCGTCCAATGAGACGATTGATATTTCCGGGATTGCCGGAGCCCCAATGGTATCGACGGAGGTATCTCCTGTCATCTGGTAGAATTTCTACATGTTGATAGGACATATACCTTTCTCAATCGTATCGTTAGACCCCTGTTGGCATCTATAGATGTATGCAAGTACCCTGGGTCTAAAACTGGAGACAGAAGATACCTCTGTCGATAGTATTTTTAGTCCTCTGTGGGTATTTTCAGAGGTATTACCCGTGTACTTGTCAGTTGGGAGGGTATAAAAGTACCCCTCGTCCATATAAAAACGAGACAAGAGACAACTCTGTTGGTCGTATCTTCAAACCCTTGAGGGTACTAATAGATCTAATCTAGTCTAGTGGCTCAGAACCGGCATTTTACTACTACTAAAAATACTTGAAGTATTTCAAGCAGGGAACAACCAATTTATAGATTATAAGTTAACCCTTCCAATGCTGATGCCCTGGAGAGTATCGTCCACAAATACTTGCTGCGGAAAAATGGGTAAATCCATTCTGCATTTGTAGGGAAGTTCAGGAACAATTTAATCCTGCAGCTCGAATTTATTGTTCATTGTGTCATCTGCTCATCCCTTGTCAAATTTCTCCTGTTTCAAAAATGTATTTAGGTCGATTGAAAAAGGTTAAAACCGTCTTCAGATCAAAGAGGCTGGAGGTACAACCTCACTGTTTATATAAATCCAACCCCAAATGACCCGTGAAAAGAGCGATGGTGAGGTGGAATAAAATTTCCTTCTTTACACATTCATTATCAGATCTCATTTTGCAAACTCGACAGTGTGATAGCTGTGAAAAGACAATAAAAGTAAAATGCGTGATAAATTAATAATAAAAAACGAACATACACATAAAACGTTACAACCAGTCGTGACGAAAGTTCAATGAAAGTAAACGGGCACTGGTTTCCAAAAGGCACTGGGGATACCATGGGTCGCCCCAGGTGGGACAATAGTTAAAATCGAATCAAGACACACTGGAGCTACCATGGATCGTCCCCCAGCCACGGTGAGAGAATAGTTAAAATCACATGCTAGTATCGATAGTAGAGTAGTATCAGCGGGTGTATCAATACCCGCTCGACGACAATATGGTCCGGTCGTTTTCAACTGCTTCAGCCATCTTCGAGCCCGAAGCAAGCCATTACAAGCCTCCAAGCATTACAATGGTAGCTTTCACAACAACGATAACCTTTACAAGGATAGCCTTCACAACCACTACAAGCACTACAATGTTAGCCTTTACAACCACTACAAACACTACAATGCTAGCCTTCACAACCAACATAAGCACAACATTACGAGCCTTCTCAACCATAATAACCACTACAAGGATAGCCTTCACAAGCACTACAATGCTAGCCTTCACAATCACTGCAAGCACTACAATGCTAGCCTTCACAACCACCATAAGCACTACAATCCTACCCTTCACAACCACGATAACTACTACAAGGCTAGCCTTCACAACCAATACAAGCACAACAATGCTAGCCTTCACATCCAATACAAACACTACAATGCTAGCCTTTACAACCAATACAAGCACTACAATGCTAGCCTTCACATCCACTATAACCAATACAAGGATAGCCTCTACAACCACTACAATGCTAGCCTTCACTACCACTACAAGCACTATAATGCTAGCCTTCCAAACCACTATAAGGCTACCCTTTACAACCACCACAATCACTACACTGCTAGTCTTCACAACCAATACAAGCACTACAATGCTAGCCTTCACATCCACTATAACCACTACAAGGATAGCCACCAAAACCACTACAAGCACTACAATGCTAGCCTTCACAATCACTGCAAGCACTACAAGGATAGCCTTCACAACCACCATAAGCACTACAATCCTAACCTTCACAACCACTATAACTACTACAAGGCTAGCCTTCACAACCAATACAAGCACAACAATGCTAGCCTTCATACCCAATACAAACACTACAATGCTAGCCTTCAAAACCAATACAAGCACTACAATGCTAGCCTTCACATCCACTATAACCAATACAAGGATAGCCTTTACAACCACTACAATGCTAGCCTTCACTACCACTACAAGCACTATAATGCTAGCCTTCCAAACCACTATAAGGCTACCCTTTACAACCACCACAATCACCACACTGCTAGCCTTCACAACCAATACAAGCACTACAATGCTAGCCTTCACAACCAATACAAGCACTACAATGCTAGTCTTCACAACCAATACAAGCACTACAATGCTAGCCTTCACAACCAATACAAGCACTACAATGCTAGCCTTCACAACCAATACACGCACTACAATGCTAGCCTTCACAACCACTATAACCACTACAAGGCTAGCCTTCACAACCACCACAAGCACTACAATGCTAGCCTTCACAACCACTACAAGCACTACAATGCTAGCCTTCACAACCACTACAAGCACTACAATGCTAGCCTTCACAACTACCATAGCCAATACAAGGATAGCCTTCACAACCAGCTCAAGCACTACAATGCTAGCCTTCACAATCACTACAAGCACTACAATGCTAGCCTTCACAACCACTAAAACTACTACAAGGCTAACCTTCACAACCACTACAAGCACTACAATGCTAGCCTTCACAACCACTACAAGCACTATAATGCTAGACTTCACAACCACTATAACTACTACAAGGCTAGTCTTCACAACACTACAAGCAGTATAATTCTAGCTTTCACAACCAATACAAGCACTACAATGCTAGCCTTCACAACCAATACAAGTACTACAATACTAGCCTTCACAACCAATACAAGCACTACAATGCTTGCTTTCACAGAATAGAATAGAATAGAATAGAATAATTTATTCAGTAGTACAACATGTATAGACATAGAATACATTTTATAGTAACAGTAACATACAATATTCTCAACTACATTGTTGCACTACAGGGAAATGGCATAGCCACTAGGGCTGTCTTCCTGCCATTCCCGATATAAAAAATAGTTGAATACGAAACAGCCACTATAACCAATTCAAAGGTAGCCTTCACAACCACCTCATGCACTACAATGTTAGCCTTCACAACCACTACAAGTACTACAATGCTAGCCCTCATAACCACTACAAGCACTACAATGCTAGCTTTCACAACCACCATAAACACTACAGTGCTAGCTTTCATAACCACTACAAGCACCACAATGCTAGCCTCCATAATCACTATAAACACTACAGAGATAGCCTTTTCAACCACCATAAGCATTAGAAGCCTAGCCTTCATAACTACTACAAGCACTAATTTGCTAACCTTCGCAACCACTACAAGCACTACAATGCTAGTCTTCACAACCTCTATAATAGTACAAGGCTAACATTCAAAAACACAAGGCTAGCCTTCACAACCACTTCTAGCACAATAAGGTTAGTCGACACAACCACTATAAGCGTTACTAGGCTAGCCTTTACAACCCTAGATGCATTACAAGGCTCGCCTTAATACGCACTGCAGATGGGCTTTCACAACCACCATAACCACTGCAAGGCTAGCCTTCTCAGCTACTACATGCACCACAGGGCTAGCCTTCACAACTACTATAACCACAACAAGGCTAGCCTTCGTAACCCAACCATTTCAGCACTACAAGGCTAGCCTTCACGGCAACTATAAGCACCACAAGGCTAGCCTTCACAAGCACTACAAGCCTAGCCTTCACAACAACAAGCAGCACTACAAGACTAGCTTTCAGGCCCCTACAGGCACTAACAAGGCTAGCCTCCACAATCACTACAAGGCTAGTTTTCACAACTATCACTAGAAGTCTTCACAACCACTACAAGCACTACAAGCTAGTCTGCACAGGCGCTACAAGCACTTTAAAGTTGGCATTTACAACCACTAAAAGCACCACTACAAGCAATACAAAGCCAGCCTTCACAATAATTACAAGTACTACAAGGCAAGCGCCATCACAACCACAACAAGCCCTGCTAGGCTAGCTTTTACAACATCCACAAGAATCACAAGGCTAGACTTTAAGACCTCTGCCTGGCTAGCTTCCACAACTTCTACAAGAACTACAAGGCTAGCGTTCACATCCACAGAAAGACTAGCCATCACGATGGAAGATGGCTGAGGTAAATGAAACAATGAAATGAAATGGTATGGCATGTGTGTGAAAAAGTGGATGGATACGACGTTTCCCAACTCCAACCTTCCCCCTGATTCCGTATACACTGATTATTACACATGTTTCACTTTGGCGAACTCATTTTTCTCACTTATACTTCCAGAAAAACGTTTTACTTCAATCCGATGCACTTTTCTTCAATGGTTCCGGGAAATCCACTAATGTCAACACTCATAGACGAATCACCAGTGATATGCGTCAAATCTTGCCCGGACAAAGATATCTCATCATTGACGTCATATCGTGATGAAACTGGTATTTGGCTGTGTAGATACGATGTCTCTTCATATTCATTTCGCAAAGATCTATGTCCAGGCATTCCAGTCACATCTCAGTAAGTATACCAGGCATTCCAGTCACATCTCAGTAAGTATACCAGGTTTTCCAGTCACATCTCAGTAAGTATACCAGGTTTTCCAGTCACATCTCAGTAAGTATACCAGGTTTTCCAGTCACATCTCAGTAAGTATACCAGGCATTCCAGTCACATCTCAGTAAGTGTACCAGGCATTCCAGTCACATCTCAGTAAGTATACCAGGCATTCCAGTCACATCTCAGTAAGTATACCAGGCATTCCATTCACATCTCAATGAGTATACCAGGCATTCCAGTCACATCTCATAAGTATACCAGGCATTCCAGTCACATTTCAATGCATATACCAGGCATTCCAGTCACATGTCATTAAGTATTCCAGGCATTCCAGTCACATCTCATTAAGTATACCGGGCATTCCAGTGACATCTCTGTAAGTATACCAGGTATTGCAGTCACATCTCAGTAAGTATACCAGACATTCCAGTCACATATCAGTAAAAAAATACTTTTTCTTTATGATTTATATTATTTCTTCAACTTTTCCTGTGAGTAATCTCCTTTCACAAAATCCACTCATGGTTGGTTTGCAGCAGCCATGACATTTTGTTAGAAATTCATATGATTGTTTAAACTGAAAATTAGTGGAAAAAATGTAAATAGTGTAGATAGATAAAGGAGAAATAGTCAACAGTTCCAGAATGCAAGTATTCGCCTGATGTGCCATGCTCTCATTTCCTTCCCCTTCCTGGAGAGAGGAGGAGAAATATGTAGTCAGCAGTTTCAGAATGCAAGTATTCGACCAATGTACCATGCTCTCATTTCCTTCCCCATCACGGAGAGAGGAGGAGAAATATGTAGTCAACAGTCTCAGAATGCAAGTATTTGACCAATGTGCCATGCTCTCATCTTCTTCTCCATTATGGAGAGAGGAGGAGACACGTCCATGCATTTGTCACTAGTCCCCTGAATTCCTATAACTCTCTGGCGGATGGATGTAAAAAGTCTTTCCTAGCTAAGCTACAATACATCACAATTTGTATTGCTAGGAATGTCACACGCAACTGGAAGTTTTGTAATGGAAAATCAATCTCAGCAGATCTTCACTGACTCCCCAACCATCAAATAATTCAATATGAAATGACACTTCAGACATGACAAATTGTTTCATCGATAAACTATGTTAAAAAAATATCTAAATTTATTTATTTGGTATCATGCGAATAATTTCTGGTGTTTAGTTATGACAACTGTCATTTAAATGCACAAATAAAAGGAACTACGGCAACAAGGATTGGAATAACCATCAATATTTATTAACAGTCCCACATTAAAATAAAATTGTATCAACCTTCTGTTTTGGTTTAGAGTGTGTCATTGTTCATCCTGTGCTTTACTGTGCATAATTTGTTTTGAAATATTCGTTCTCCTGCAATATTTTTCTGGGAAGGTGGACTGTTCTTGGAACGGCTGATTTTACAATAATAGCTTATTTGTTGATTGAATCCAGTTCGATAGGCAGTCAATGAAAGGCATGAACAAAACCTTGATTGTTTAGGGTAATGATTTCATTTATCTTTAATTTTATAAGCTTGTTGACCTCATTTCGGTAATGTAACGGCTCGAACCATGAGGGAATGTTGTCTTGTTGATGTTGTTGCGGATACAGTGATTGACCTTCGATAGCATCAATTTTTTATTACAAGGTTTTAGCGATAAGATCGGCGTAGATCGATTTGACACTGAATATATAATTGCGTGGCAAATAAAGTTAACGTTTCGATGTTCCCAAATTTCACAGAAGATGAACAGCTAAAAGCGTTATTGTTCTCTTATTTTGAAATCATTTAGGTAGCAGACAAAGATAGAAATAGAAACAGGAAGTTGTGATACATATAGTTCGACCTTCAATCAAATGATAGTTTCGCACAAGCACAATTATGACGATTACCATTAATGTTTGGGTGGAAATATTTTTGTTTCGAAACCTATTTATTCACTTTAATATTTAATGTATTGACAACAACCAACTTATATTATTATGAAACAAATGCGTAGTGATCCATTTTGAACAACGGCATCCCTGGATAAGAAATTGAAAAGTTGTGCTGTAATTTCGACTTTATCTCGTATTAATGGGGTTGCCAATGTAACTTTTCCCCCGTGAATGTATTGAGCGTTTTCTATTCCATCGTCTTACAGATTTAATAAAAGTGTGGCCGTTTCTGCAGTTCTCAGGTCTTTGGAAAACATATTTTGCCCAAGTTCACACGTTGCCTTTTCTGGTAAAAAGCCGTAAGTGACCGATTTCTCCACATGGTTTTTAAATGGAAGGGTTTTTCTTTTTCGTGCATTTCTCTTTAGGGAGTTTGTAACACATCGGATAAAAAATAGTAAAATGTGCTTACTCCGAGTTTGGAGTTCGAAGTAATGTATTTGAAACCTTGTAATTTGTGTAATTCAGATATAGGTGACGAATTCCATTATATTCTTGTTTGTAATCAACTCAAAACTCTTCGCCAAAAATATTTAAAACCCTACTTCGTGAAACACCCGAATATGGTCAAACTTCACACACTCTTTACATGTGAAAACACTAAAACCACTATAAATCTGGCCAAATATATTAAGGAAATTAAAAAAATCATAAACCCTTCTCACGGCTAATTTCCTACCTGCATGTAGTTGCCCAGTTTGTACCAAGATGATGATAAAGGAACTATGCCTACACGAGTAATATATAGTTGCAGTGCGTGGAGTGTGGATTGTGGCTCTGTCGCCCGCGGAGTGGAGTTGTCACCCGAACTATAACTTTCAAATTTTATACATATGAACAAAAAACGCAGGCAATGTTTCGGCCAATGGACCTCCTGGTTTAACCCGGAGGTCCGTTGGCCGAGCCTTTGTCCGTGCTTGTTATGCTTTTCAACACATTTGCAATAGTTGCGTGGGAGAAATCTCCGCGCTGCGGGTGATTTAGTGGTGGTGCGCTCTCCACTTACTTTAGAAACGCCTAGCATTCCTGGGGTTCTCCCCTTGCAGACAACAGTGCCCTGTTTTTTCGTCTATCGAGGTAAGGGTTTATTTAGCCCATTACCTCTTTTTGAAAGTGCACTCTGCAAGGAGAGATGCAAATCGGGTGAATGCTACACGTGGTACGTTCTCGAGAGCACATACTGCATACTGATTTCTACAATATAAATGTTTATATCTAAAATCATGGGCACGTCATGAGTATGTATAAATTGTGTTCTGCTAAAATGCACTTGGGCATTGATCCTAAAGGATGGAAATAGGAGAGAGGGTGGAAGGGGAGGGAGGGGGGAAGAGGAAGGAGGGAGGGGGGAGGGCCGACGGAGCAATCAACTAAAGTTGATAATGATATTATCTTGTGTGGATACACCACCTCCAGCATGCTTCTTACTTTTTACATGTTTTGTATATTTATTATTACTTTACCCCATATTACATGGGAATAAGTTCAAAAATGAACTGTAAACTGTAAACTGTCGTTGGAATTACAGATCTATTCGTGATTTTTGCAATTCGTTACCAATGCTATTGGAAACTTGTCTTCGTCAACATCGTAAAAAAACCGTGAAAAGGTGAATACAATCCATTTCCTTGTACTCTAGCCATATTTTAATATATATTATGACTTTGTTTGATTCTTCTATCAGTATTTTTGGCACTGGTAGAAATTTCAAAAATATTCCCAAAGTTGTGTTTGACGACCCCAATTGCTTTCAAGGCATTTTTATCATAGACAATTACCGCAACTGTTACAAATTTATTTAAAAAAAAAGGAAGACGGGTATTCGAAGTCGAATCATGATTTTTTTTTCTCCGTTTTATTTAATTTTTTTATTACTTTTCAGTTTGAGTGTTTTCAACAGATGTGTACCAAATGCTATAGTAACTTTAGCCAAGGCAGTATCCACTTCTCTCGGTTCTATATTCTCTTCGTTTTCTTTGGGTGGCGAAACAGCCGAGGTAAGATATTCATATTCTGTTCAGTATTACAATCCCATATCTCAGTTCATTCCATTGGTTTGACATAGTATCGCCATATACAATACTGTCTGTAACAAATGGGTGAATCTATTCTGCATTTCTAGGGAGATTTCATTATCGTTGATCCCTAAATCTTTTAGGGGTACATGATAAAAGTATCGATAGTCATCATTATTTTTATCGTTGTGTCCTCACTCAGTTCCTTATCTCCCAATTTATCTTTCTTACAGAAAGTCATACATACCGTTTTGAAAGTGTTAACCCTTTACCCAACGAATCGCCCGCATCCGCCCGCGTAATATGCAAATTTACCAGTTGAAAAAATATTATTTTTCAAAAAATTTCAACAAAACCATATCATGTGACCCCTCGTTGGAACGAGCTCGTCGAGCTCGTTCCAACGAGGGGTCACATGATATGGTTTTGTTGAAATTTTTTGAAAAAAATTAAAAAATGATATTTAAAATAATAAATTTTGATATCGTCTGCGTTGAGTAAAGGGTTAAAAGGGGTCACACTCTCCAAAAACGATATAACATTCCAGTATTTCATCACACACCTATTAATGTAACACACGCGATTTTCATTGTTCTGTCTGTACAATAAAAATAAAGTTGTATCGCACATGTGGTGATACAAAACACGTTCGATTTCGTTTCCAACGTAAACAGAGAAGGAGCCTGTCTAAATAAATCACGTCAATCATTGGTCGAGATCGCTTGGAAATTCCAAGTTTCTCAATGAAATTTGTTTACCCGGATGGTTGAGCAATTAGATTCGAGTCAAAGATTTACAAAATAAAAATAACATTCTGACTGCTTGTTCGTTGAAAAATACTTTCCACAACTTGTCATATCATGATTGGGTTTGCTAAACTTATTAGCTATTTAAAAACTTTGTGTTGTGATGTTCCCTGCAGTTTAGTCAATATTGAAGTCTGATCATCATGATCGTTACACTGAAAGGTATATATTGGTTTCGACCAATTGAATGCCGTAAAAATTAAAAAGCAAATTAGGGCTGGTACCCGGCCACCTAATAGTGGTGTCTCATTGGCAACGAAGAAAACGCAGCAATTATCCAGTTGAAGAGTGCTTTTAGTTAAATTTTTATGTAACTGGGTGTTACATGGGAGGTGTGTGATAAATACAGAACCGCACATACGTTTGAATGGGTGAAGAATATTATCTCACTTTGGCCCAAGATATCACTCGAGCCTTCGGCTCTGGTGATATCCTGGGCCAAAACAATCTCGCAATCTGGGCCAAACTCGATTGCTTTGACCCAGGATATCACTCGAGCCTCCTGGTCCATAGCAATCTCGGGCGATAATTCCTAACCCATTCAAACGTATGTGAGGTTCTGTATATTTATTGACTTGAATAACTACCAAACAGAATATTAGGGGTTTTAAATCTGTTTTAAATGAGGGTAAACTGGAAATTTAACAGAATATTAGGGGTTTTAAATCTGTTTTAGATGGCGGTAAACTTTAAATCTTACAGAATATTAGGGGTTTCAAATCTGTTTTAGATGGTGGTAAACTGGAAATCTAACAGAATATTTGGGGTTTTAAATCTATTTTAGATGGGGTAAACTTTAAATCTAACAGAATATTAGGAGTTTTAAATCTGTTTTAGATGGTGGTAAACTGGAAATCTAACAGAATATTAGGGGTTTTAAATCTGTTTTAGATGGGGTAAACTTTAAATCTAACAGAATATTAGGGGTTTTAAATCTGTTTTAGATGGTGGTAAACTGGAAATCTAACAGAATATTAGGAGTTTTAAATCTGTTTTAGATGGTGGTAAACTGGAAATCTAACGGAATATTAGGGGTTTTAAATCTGTTTTAGATGGTGGTAAACTTTAAATCTAACAGAATATTAGGGGTTTTAAATTTGTTTTAGATGGTGGTAAACTACAGATCCCGGCCGATCCGACATCAGAGAATATGTTTATCCCTTACCCAACGCACATGCTATCAAAATTTATTATTTCAAATATTATATTTTCATTTTTTTTAACAAAATCATATCACGTAGCTCCTGATTGGAACGCGCTCGACGAGGTCGTTCCAATGAGTGGTCACATGATACGGGTTTGTTGAGATTTCTGAAAAATAATTTTTTTGCACTGCTTAATTTGCAAATTACGCTGGCAGATTCGGCAGACTCTTTAAATAAAGGATTAACCCCTGCCTAAGGTTAACAGTCGAATTTGACCAGTGCTATTCGCAAAAATCGCCATTTAAATTTTATTATTTTATCCATCTTTTGTCTCCAAACATTTTTTTACGGATCCTTAATGAAATAATTTTTTTTTATATTAGGTAAATGGTTAACCCTCTATCAAACGAAGCGTTCTTATCCGTCAGCTTAATTCTACAAATTGATCCTTTAAATAAAAAAATATTTAAAAAATGGGGGATAACATGATGTAGTTTTGCTGAAATTTTGTGAGACATTTGAAACAAATAATAAAGTTTGATATCGAGTGCGTTGGATAAAGGTTTAACCCTTTACCCAACGAATCGCCCACATCCGCCCGCGTAATATGCAAATTTAACATCTGAAAAATATGAAAATATTTTTCAAAAAATTTCAACAAAACCATATCATGTGACCTCTCTTTGGAACGAGCTCGTCGGGTTCGTTCCAGTGGGAGGGGGGTCACATGATATGGTTTTGTTAAAATATTTTGAAAAATGTTAAAAAATGATATTTAAAATAATAAATTTTGATATCGTCTGCCTTGGGTAAAGGGTTAATAAAAACTGCTATTTATATTGATTGGTATGTATATGTATCCTAGGTATCCTAGGTGACAAAGGTATTGTGGGACTTGGGGTCGTGGTTGAATAACAGCGTCGGATCTCACGTTGCTTCTGACTTTTTTTTAGAAACGCAATGATACACAAGAAATAAACAGACTATTGTGAGTTTGAGTAAAGGAATTTACAGTCCACGCATTCATTTTCAAACATTACTAAATTCGAAAGGCATTATGAAGCGTATATGGTTTCTATTCCCACCAGAAAATTCTAAAATTCTACCGACGACTTTGTATCTTCTCTATACTTTGCTATGTGAACTGTTCAATTTCGAAGATCAATTTGGTATTCGGTTCGATTCGAAATCGGCTTCCCGATTCGTATCCCTTCAAATCCTTTCACTGGAATATAGTTTGGTATCAAGCCATATCGATAGTCTCATAGATGGAAATTGTACATATATAATGCTGAAGGTGAAGACTGAGTATAATTTCCACTACGTTAACATAAATAGCATGTGCACTCATACCGTCACCCATGCCAATTCCAATCCCACCAGCCACTACCACGGTTGGAAGCAAGTTTAAAGTTTTCAAGCATTCTCGACGATGAGCTGTTACTAGCGGTAAGTTCAGTACAATACACAGTACGGTTAATTCACGCATTCGTTTTGAACTATAACCTTTTCTGACTAATATTCCAACAACATCATCAAGGCATACCTTCGACGAAGGTATGCCTTGATGATGTAGTTGGAATATTTTATCAGTCGAGATGAGCCGCCAATCACAACAAATCAGATTTACAGCTCCTCCCCCTTCCCAATTGGTCACCATCTAGACATCCGATTCGAAAAGAGATTCGATTTCGAATAATAGTATTCATTCGATTCGAGATTCGATTCGACTCGAAAATTCGCAATGACCTACATCTTCGCCATTTAATAATTTACCCAGCTATAAGTTTACACGACATTCTATATGTTTGTAAATCCCAGAATTATTGACTCTTGGAAGTTGAATGTCCATTTCTCATTAACAAAGTAATTTTCAGATATTTTTTGATGTGTATTTTGTAGAAAATATCATCAGATGTAAAAGATACATGGATGGAACTGTGTTATCTGAGTGCCATATCAATTGGTAAGTATATAAAGACGAGTGTGGCTACGACTGGGAGTAGAATACAGCAGAAATCGTCGATATTGTAACCCTTTATTAACATAACGGACAGTACTATTCATAAACAATCACTCTTCACAGTCTGTTTTTCAGTTTTGGCCTAAAAACAGAGTTCATAAAACCTCATTGAAACCAGCTCGTTTCCGTGAGGGATAATATTTTCTTTTAGGCAAAAAATTAAAAATATTTGTTAAATTTTTTACAAGTGGCGTGTAATATTTTGATAAAGGGTTATGCTTTTAGACAGTTCATTACTTGCGAACGGGTCGTGAACGAAGTCGTTTAGACATTTGACCGTTATAGTACAATGTATTATTTATTATATTCTCAGCTTCAGAATAACTGTTCACACGAAAACTCAATATCTCCCGAGCGAATAATATAGAGAATCATTTTCACAATAGCGAGAGACCTTTCCCAGATACGCAATGAAGTTATCCAGACTATCGTCTAAGATAACTCAAAAAACTGTTTTCAACGTAAATCGAAAATGTTGTTCTACGGAGTTTTACTTCGCATTAAAGTCTTATTTTAAAATAGTTTAGACCCATTTCTGACCGTTGTGCAAACAAAATAGGAGAACCATATTTTCTCGCGGATGACGCAGCTGGATAACGGTCAGACAAATATCAACGAATTTAGTGTTTTGAATGATTTGCCGGGAAACTTTCTCGAAAAGTGTCCTAAATCGCACACAATAAAGTATCTCGCGTTTTTTTTTTTTTGTGGAGATACCGATTGGTATATCATTCGTGGGCTGAGGTAATTACGTATTGTCAATCCCATAAGCTGAAATGCATACGTATCGTGTCCACGTATTAAAGAATTTTTTGAATGGTGCTGACCGTCGATATCCACGAAAAAAAACCCGACATATTCTCTGTTTATTATACACTCTGCTGTGAATTAATGAGGAAATCTTACAGTTATAGAACTACTCAATATCTCTCAATGGAAAAAGACACAAGGAGGAGGAGGAGATGATAGCGAATCAAATTGCGCACCCAATCACGACAATTTTCACGCTATATCGGATTTTGGGCCATTATTGTTGCGTCATAATTGACGTGACCTTCAGTTGGACTAACAAGCCTAGTTTTTGCCATAAGATTCAAAGTCTTCTTGTAGTGATAGCTTGGTTGAGTTTCATCACCATGGTAGATAAAAAGTCTTCTTGTAGTGATAGCTTGGTTGAGTTTTATCACCATGGTAGATAAAAAGTCTTCTTGTAGTGATAGCTTGGTTGAGTTTTATCACCATGGTAGATAAAAAGTCTTCTTGTAGTGATAGCTTGGTTGAGTTTTATCACCATGGTAGATAAAAAGTCTTCTTGTAGTGATAGCTTGGTTGAGTTTTATCACCATGGTAGATAAAAAGTCTTCTTGTAGTGATAGCTTGGTTGAGTTTTATCACCATGGTAGATAAAAAGTCTTCTTGTAGTGATAGCTTGGTTGAGTTTTATCACCATGGTAGATAAAAAGTCTTCTTGTAGTGATAGCTTGGTTGAGTTTTATCACCATGGTAGATAAAAAGTCTTCTTGTAGAGATAGCTTGGTTGAGTTTTATCACCATGGTAGATAAAAAGTCTTCTTGTAGTGATAGCTTGGTTGAGTTTCATCACCATGGTAGATAAAAAGTCTTCTTGTAGTGATAGCTTGGTTGAGTTTTATCACCATGGTAGATAAAAAGTCTTCTTGTAGTGATAGCTTGGTTGAGTTTTATCACCATGGTAGATAAAAAGTCTTCTTGTAGTGATAGCTTGGTTGAGTTTTATCACCATGGTAGATAAAAAGTCTTCTTGTAGTGATAGCTTGGTTGAGTTTTATCACCATGGTAGATAAAAAGTCTTCTTGTAGTGATAGCTTGGTTGAGTTTTATCACCATGGTAGATAAAAAGTCTTCTTGTAGTGATAGCTTGGTTGAGTTTTATCACCATGGTAGATAAAAAGTCTTCTTGTAGTGATAGCTTGGTTGAGTTTTATCACCATGGTAGATAAAAAGTCTTCTTGTAGTGATAGCTTGGTTGAGTTTTATCACCATGGTAGATAAAAAGTCTTCTTGTAGTGATAGCTTGGTTGAGTTTTATCACCATGGTAGATAAAAAGTCTTCTTGTAGTGATAGCTTGGTTGAGTTTTATCACCATGGTAGATAAAAAGTCTTCTTGTAGTGATAGCTTGGTTGAGTTTTATCACCATGGTAGATAAAAAGTCTTCTTGTAGTGATAGCTTGGTTGAGTTTTATCACCATGGTAGATAAAAAGTCTTCTTGTAGTGATAGCTTGGTTGAGTTTTATCACCATGGTAGATAAAAAGTCTTCTTGTAGTGATAGCTTGGTTGAGTTTTATCACCATGGTAGATAAAAAGTCTTCTTGTAGTGATAGCTTGGTTGAGTTTTATCACCATGGTAGATAAAAAGTCTTCTTGTAGTGATAGCTTGGTTGAGTTTTATCACCATGGTAGATAAAAAGTCTTCTTGTAGTGATAGCTTGGTTGAGTTTTATCACCATGGTAGATAAAAAGTCTTCTTGTAGTGATAGCTTGGTTGAGTTTTATCACCATGGTAGATAAAAAGTCTTCTTGTAGAGATAGCTTGGTTGAGTTTTATCACCATGGTAGATAAAAAGTCTTCTTGTAGTGATAGCTTGGTTGAGTTTTATCACCATGGTAGATAAAAAGTCTTCTTGTAGTGATAGCTTGGTTGAGTTTTATCACCATGGTAGATAAAAAGTCTTCTTGTAGTGATAGCTTGGTTGAGTTTTATCACCATGGTAGATAAAAAGTCTTCTTGTAGTGATAGCTTGGTTGAGTTTTATCACCATGGTAGATAAAAAGTCTTCTTGTAGTGATAGCTTGGTTGAGTTTTATCACCATGGTAGATAAAAAGTCTTCTTGTAGTGATAGCTTGGTTGAGTTTTATCACCATGGTAGATAAAAAGTCTTCTTGTAGTGATAGCTTGGTTGAGTTTTATCACCATGGTAGATAAAAAGTCTTCTTGTAGTGATAGCTTGGTTGAGTTTTATCACCATGGTAGATAAAAAGTCTTCTTGTAGAGATAGCTTGGTTGAGTTTTATCACCATGGTAGATAAAAAGTCTTCTTGTAGTGATAGCTTGGTTGAGTTTCATCACCATGGTAGATAAAAAGTCTTCTTGTAGTGATAGCTTGGTTGAGTTTTATCACCATGGTAGATAAAAAGTCTTCTTGTAGTGATAGCTTGGTTGAGTTTTATCACCATGGTAGATAAAAAGTCTTCTTGTAGTGATAGCTTGGTTGAGTTTTATCACCATGGTAGATAAAAAGTCTTCTTGTAGTGATAGCTTGGTTGAGTTTTATCACCATGGTAGATAAAAAGTCTTCTTGTAGTGATAGCTTGGTTGAGTTTTATCACCATGGTAGATAAAAAGTCTTCTTGTAGTGATAGCTTGGTTGAGTTTTATCACCATGGTAGATAAAAAGTCTTCTTGTAGTGATAGCTTGGTTGAGTTTTATCACCATGGTAGATAAAAAGTCTTCTTGTAGTGATAGCTTGGTTGAGTTTTATCACCATGGTAGATAAAAAGTCTTCTTGTAGTGATAGCTTGGTTGAGTTTTATCACCATGGTAGATAAAAAGTCTTCTTGTAGTGATAGCTTGGTTGAGTTTTATCACCATGGTAGATAAAAAGTCTTCTTGTAGTGATAGCTTGGTTGAGTTTTATCACCATGGTAGATAAAAAGTCTTCTTGTAGTGATAGCTTGGTTGAGTTTTATCACCATGGTAGATAAAAAGTCTTCTTGTAGTGATAGCTTGGTTGAGTTTTATCACCATGGTAGATAAAAAGTCTTCTTGTAGTGATAGCTTGGTTGAGTTTTATCACCATGGTAGATAAAAAGTCTTCTTGTAGTGATAGCTTGGTTGAGTTTTATCACCATGGTAGATAAAAAGTCTTCTTGTAGTGATAGCTTGGTTGAGTTTTATCACCATGGTAGATAAAAAGTCTTCTTGTAGTGATAGCTTGGTTGAGTTTTATCACCATGGTAGATAAAAAGTCTTCTTGTAGAGATAGCTTGGTTGAGTTTTATCACCATGGTAGATAAAAAGTCTTCTTGTAGTGATAGCTTGGTTGAGTTTTATCACCATGGTAGATAAAAAGTCTTCTTGTAGTGATAGCTTGGTTGAGTTTTATCACCATGGTAGATAAAAAGTCTTCTTGTAGTGATAGCTTGGTTGAGTTTTATCACCATGGTAGATAAAAAGTCTTCTTGTAGTGATAGCTTGGTTGAGTTTTATCACCATGGTAGATAAAAAGTCTTCTTGTAGTGATAGCTTGGTTGAGTTTTATCACCATGGTAGATAAAAAGTCTTCTTGTAGTGATAGCTTGGTTGAGTTTTATCACCATGGTAGATAAAAAGTCTTCTTGTAGTGATAGCTTGGTTGAGTTTTATCACCATGGTAGATAAAAAGTCTTCTTGTAGTGATAGCTTGGTTGAGTTTTATCACCATGGTAGATAAAAAGTCTTCTTGTAGTGATAGCTTGGTTGAGTTTTATCACCATGGTAGATAAAAAGTCTTTTTGTAGTGATAGCTTGGTTGAGTTTTATCACCATGGTAGATAAAAAGTCTTCTTGTAGTGATAGCTTGGTTGAGTTTTATCACCATGGTAGATAAAAAGTCTTCTTGTAGTGATAGCTTGGTTGAGTTTTATCACCATGGTAGATAAAAAGTCTTCTTGTAGTGATAGCTTGGTTGAGTTTTATCACCATGGTAGATAAAAAGTCTTCTTGTAGTGATAGCTTGGTTGAGTTTTATCACCATGGTAGATAAAAAGTCTTCTTGTAGTGATAGCTTGGTTGAGTTTTATCACCATGGTAGATAAAAAGTCTTCTTGTAGTGATAGCTTGGTTGAGTTTTATCACCATGGTAGATAAAAAGTCTTCTTGTAGTGATAGCTTGGTTGAGTTTTATCACCATGGTAGATAAAAAGTCTTCTTGTAGTGATAGCTTGGTTGAGTTTTATCACCATGGTAGATAAAAAGTCTTCTTGTAGTGATAGCTTGGTTGAGTTTTATCACCATGGTAGATAAAAAGTCTTCTTGTAGTGATAGCTTGGTTGAGTTTTATCACCATGGTAGATAAAAAGTCTTCTTGTAGTGATAGCTTGGTTGAGTTTTATCACCATGGTAGATAAAAAGTCTTCTTGTAGTGATAGCTTGGTTGAGTTTTATCACCATGGTAGATAAAAAGTCTTCTTGTAGTGATAGCTTGGTTGAGTTTTATCACCATGGTAGATAAAAAGTCTTCTTGTAGTGATAGCTTGGTTGAGTTTTATCACCATGGTAGATAAAAAGTCTTCTTGTAGTGATAGCTTGGTTGAGTTTTATCACCATGGTAGATAAAAAGTCTTCTTGTAGTGATAGCTTGGTTGAGTTTTATCACCATGGTAGATAAAACCAAATAAAGTTTAAAACCGACTACCCGAGTATTATATAGCCTAAAATGCATAGCTGTGAATTTTCCACACAATTACTTAGTTTTAAAGCAATTTGGAGATCCCAGACATATCTAGTCCCAATGTGAGGAAATGGCATTTCTCTGGGCAATCTGTCTAACTTTCTAATTTATGGCACATCCAATAGGCTCTATAGCGCATAAATTCGCGATGTTAACAGAAATTGGCTATTTATGAAATAATTTTGCTATCGCTTCTGTGAAAAAAAACTACTATCGCAGAATTATCGCTGATTGTGACATCCGGTAGAATAAACCCCATATGGCGTCGTAAGTTATGCCAGCAAACTGCAGTCGTCACTGGTTGTTTTTATCACATCTTTATGAATAGTCCCGTTCAGTTATTCCAATAAACGCTCTTATTTCTCCCTAAACAACTATGAAATGTCACATGAGTAGACTGGTTGTTAAATGTATTACCACTACAAGGCTGATGTCCGGAAATTTCTATTATATTCAAAATCCCACCCAGGGGTGACGAGTCGTGATATTTAATTCTCGACAAGACTTTGACTCTGATTTTATTGTCCTGACATGTGCAGGGTGGTGAAAATTCATTTGTTAATAACGAGGCTTTCACAAGTTAGGAGACCGAATTTTTGTTGTCCTGAATGCTGGACCGCAGACAAATAACAATAACGTCTACTCGAATTGACTCTTGATTTTCCTGTTATCTAGAAGCATTATCTGCTGTATAATCATGATTAAACTTGGTGTTGTGTGTCTTTGGCGATGAAGTGTTATGTGACTTGACGATGAATTGAACTGTGACTTTGATGATGAAGTGTTCTGTGACTTTGGGGATGAAGTATACAGTGCCTTTGGGGATGATGTGTACTGTGATTTTAGGGATGAGTGTCCTGTGCACTGTGATTTGGCGGATGAAGTGTTCTGTGACTTTGGAGATGAAGTGTACTGTGACTTTGACTTTGGAATGAAGTGTACTCTGACTTTGGGATGAAGTGTACTATGACTGTGGGGATGTTGTGTACTTTGACTTTGGGCATTAAGTGTTCCAATGACGTTTGGAGATCAAGTGTCCTGTGACCTTTGGATGAAGTGTCTTTTGTGATGATGTATTCTGTGATTTCAGGGATGGAGTGTGCTGTGTACTGATTTTGGGAATGAAGTGTTCTGTAACTATGGAGATGAAGTGTACTGTGACTTTGGGGATGAAGTGTACATTGACTTTGGGTATTAAGTGTTCAAATGACGTTTGGAGATCAAGTGTCCTGTGACTTTTAGATCAAGTGTCTTTTTGTGATGATGTGTTTTGTGATTTTGGGGATGACGTGTCCTATGACTTTTGGGGATGAGGTGGTCTGTGACTTTATGTTAAGGTGGTCTGTAACTTTGGTTATGAAGTGTACTGTGACTTTGGGAACGAAGTGTACTGTGACTTTGAGGATGAAGTATACTGTGACTTTGGGATGAAGTGTACTGTGATTTTAGGGCTGAAATGTACTGTGACCCTCCCTTGGATGAAGTGTACCTTTACTTTAGGGGTGAAGTGCTCTGTGACCATGGGGTTGAAGTGTACTTGACTTTGGGGATCAAGTGTACTGTGACTTTGGGGATGAAGTGTTCTGTAACGTTTGGGGATGAAGTGATCTGTAACTTTATGATGAGTGTTCTGTGATTTTGTGGTTACAGTGTACTGAGACTTGGGGGTTAAGTGTTCAGATAACTTTTGGGGATGAAGTGTCCAGTGACATTGGGGGTCGAAGAGTCTTTTGGTGATGGTGTGTCCGGTGACTTTGCGGATGAGGTGTTCTGTGACTCTCTGACTAAAGTTTTCTGTGACTTTTGGAGATGAAGTGTTCTGTGACACTGGGTATGAAGTGATTGGTGACTTTTGCTGATGATGTGTTCTGTGACTTTGGAAATGAAGTGTTCTGTGACTTTCGAGATGAAGTATTCTGTGGCTGTCGGTGACGAAATGTTCTGTGGCTTTTCGTGACGAAGTGTTCTGTGACTTTGTGAATGAAGTTTTCTGTGACTCTGGTGATGAAGTGTTCTTACACTTTTGGTGATGAATTTGGGGATAAAGTGTCTTGTGACTTCGTGAATGAATTGTGTCAGTGACTTTGGGGATGAAGTGTTCTGGGAATTTAGGGTGAAGTGTTCTGTGACTCTGTGGATGAAGTGTTCTGTGACTTTGGGGTTGAAGTGTTCTGTGACTTTGTGGATGAAGTGTTCTGTAACTTTGTGGATGAAATGTTATGTAATTTTTGAAATGAAGTGTTCTGTGTCTTTGAAGATGAAGTGTTGTGGTGTATTACACTGATGGACAATGGTTTTCGGCTCCGGGGGCCCTTTCCATCAATGTAATACATCATAGCATGTTATCAGCTCAGTGCATGAATCTCACGAAGTAATCTGCAGTATTGTATTTTACGTATCGCAGGCTTTGTGCCAACCCTGGTAAACATAAATGATATCAACATTATCCTTATCGTGATAATAAAAAGGCAAAACATGGGTTTCCTGGAAAATGAGGTAACCATTTTTCAGGCAGCCTCAATTCCAAATTTTTTACAGACCTGAGTCAACAAACCAGAATCTCTTTGGAAGTGTTTCCCCTCATGTGGCGCAATCGACTTGCTATACTCTCTAAATTTATTTTGTTGTATGGTACTATTTGAGGAGAAACAGTGGAAACTGTTTTGTGGGAGGCTTTGTTGTTCGAGACTGTGGGGTCCGAAAAATCACAAATACATACATGTCCTGAAGATTATAATATTGACCACATTATCCAGGTTATTGCGCCGTCCTCGATCTCTGATACAGGACATGCTGACGGTTAGATCATGGGTGGGACATTCTCTATGTGAACACTCCTGGTTAAGTCCATCAATGAGTCAAAAGCATTACGTGACTTGATATATTCTAAGGTATAAGTTTCAACACTAAACTCAATTCATTTCAATTCAATTTATTCAACAGTACACGCAATAATAAGTTCAGATAACATATTTTAGATTTTAAAGGTGTACACTGTTAGGGAATACCATTGCCTATCTGGCTGTCTTCCTGGCATTCCCTGAGAAACCATGAACTTCATACCGGGCAGCAAGCACACTTCATTATGCAAAATCTTAATCACAAGTATACGATAAGAACCCAGGAACTGGGGAAGATCGAATTGGGAGTATATAAGGGAAACGTTGATAATTCAGAAATTTGGAAAGTTGCAAATGTCTTTTATTTTTTATTTTAAAGTCTTTGAAATGGCGAAACGCACGTTCGTTTGTGCACCCAGCCAGTCCAAAGGTGTTAACTAACCATTCGATTCCTATTTTGCGAAGAACTTTTCTTTATTGTAATTAATGATGGGACGAGAATGCTATTTCTTATCTTATGTCTTTTGTCGCTTGCCAATATAGTGCCACTTCTTTCTGTTGTTTAACAAATTGTGCATTGTATATATTGTACAATTGCTGCCCCTCCGCCGGATCAATACGACGATCCATGGAGCGTAGAAAATATATCGACCGGGACCGAAGGCCGAGGCCGACATTCTCCCCGCACTCCATGGATCCTCACACCGACCCAGCAAAGAGGGCAGCAACTGTTTTATTACATTCAACCGGTGTAGGATTAAAATAATCAGGCGTTGTTAGCACAGTCCGGGCATTCAGGACAATCACAGTTTACTGTATCACAATACTGGTCAAGGAAGTTGTCTGTTGTGAGTTTTTTAAATTTTTGGCGACGCAGAGTTTGCATGGATGGGTCAATTTCATTCCATGCTCTTGGGAAAGTGTGGATAGGAAGGTCAGCTGAAAAAAATGGTGTTTTTATATATACCTTGCCACATTGCCTGGTTACCATGTCCAAAAGATTTTCATATAATTTAAAGTATTTATTAAAACCTTCCGGTAGTTGATTAATGGCCCAGTCATGCATAAATAGAAGAATAGAAAGAGTGTAAACATCATTAAATTTAAGAATTCATTGTTACTTGAACAATGGGTCAGTATGGGAGGTATGTTTTTTATTACTGATAATATGAATAGACTTTTTTGTAACTTAAAAACTCTATTTGTTTGGGGAGGGGGTGGTGGGCGTGTCCCCAAACATGGATGCCATTTAGCAAATGGGTGTGAACAAGGCAAAAGTACAGGGTTTTGAGATCACTTATTGGAAGATTTTTTTTTGTTTTTGCCCTATTTATTGCACATCCGGCCGAAATGTGACTCTTGAAATTGAAATTTTCATTAAGGTGAATGCCTAGGAATTTAACACTTGACTTAACTTGGCCATACCCAATCGGTGCGATGTCAGTTTTCATTTAGAGTTAATAATCGGTTTGTAATGCTGTATGAATCGCTGTTTGGTTAAAGTAACATGTAATTAGTTTTCCTCTCATTCAGTATCAGTTTATTTGCGGAGCACCATTCACTAACTTTTTGCAGCTCTGTGTTGGTATTTTCAAAGAGGGTTTCAAGGTTACCATTTGAAGCATGTGCTGTTGTGTCATCTGCAAATGATCAAATTTGTAGAACAGTGAAAGTGCGTAAAGCATTAATGTATTTAAAAAAATGGGTGGGCACCAAGAACTGAGCCTTGCGGCACTCCCACTGGTATATCTTCAACATTAGAAAGGATATAAGGTATTGAACATACTGTTGTTTGTCTGTTAAGTAATCTTTGAACCAGTTAAGAGCTATTCCACGAATGCCATAATGTTCTATTTTTTAGAAGATGGGGTGATTAATAGTATCAAAGGCTTTAGAAAAAAAAATTCAGAAAAAATGATATAGTACAATCTTTGGTCGGTTTGTCATTCACATCATTGATGTGGTGAAGAACTGGGTGTAACGTGGAGTGTCTCTTCCTAAAACCAAGTTGGTACTGATAAAGTAAATTTTGGATTTCTAAATAGCTCGAAAGGCGACTTTGCATAAGCTTTTCCAAGGTTTTTGAGATGGCAAGTAGGATACTGATGAGTCTGTAGTTATTGAAAGACTGTTTATCTGCAGATTTATAAACAGGGGTGACCTTGGCGATCTTCATTTTTGTGGGGACGATGCCAGAATTGAATAATAAGTTAATGATGTGGGTCAGAGGCGTAGCAATTTCCGTATTGATTTCTTTTAACCCTTTACCCAACGCAGACGATATCAAAATTTATTATTTTAAATATAATTTTTTCAAATTTTTCAAAAAATTTCTACAAAACCATATCATGTGACCCCTCGTTGGAACGAGCTCGACGAGCTCGTTCCATCGAAGGGTCACATGATATAGTTTTGTTGAAAGTTTTTGAAAAATAATATTTTTTCAACTACTGAATTTGCATATTACGCGGGCGGATGCGGCCGATTCGTTAGGTATAGGGTTAATAACTTAGTAGAGACATCGAAATAATCTTCACTCGTTTTGATGTGCATTTTCTGTACACATTGCAATATTTCAGCTTGACATGTCGGGGAAACAAAAAAGGAGTCGCTGGAATTTGTGTTTAGGTAATAGGAAAAATGTTGGGAGGATGGAGTGGCATCGTTTTGTAGCTTGATACCAATATTAACAAAAAGGAATTGAATTTGTCGGCTATTGTTTTGGGATCAGTGAATTCAACCCCACTTTCGTCAAACGCGGATGGTAGACCAATAGACCCCCTTGATTTGTTAATTGCTTTCTTCAAGAGTCCCCTAAATCTATTAACGACACTTGCAAAAACAAAATCTTGAATAACTCATTTTTTCATGTTTTGTTCAACAGCATAGGTTATGACCCCCTCATTGGAACGAGGGGTCATAACCTATGTTTTTGAGACAAAAAATGAAAAAATAAAGAAAATTAATTGGCAATTTTTGAGAATCGCGCTGGCCGGTTTTGGCTGTTACGTTGGGTAAAAGGCTAATACTCTTCATTATTCCCTTTATTAATCCTTAATGTTTTGTTGGTTTTTTCGGATGTGACTCGATATCTTATTATTTCAGCTGTTGGACTGATTATTGTTGTTATGTTGAGATTTCTAGCCACATTGATTATATGGTCAATGGTTCTACTTATCGCTGCATTATCATTAGCCGCTAATGGTTACTGTTGGTGAGTTGTTTTGTCTTTGTTATACTACATTTGTTCAATAATTATGTTAGAGGTATAGAGTGGTCGGGTTAACCAAAATCCCACTAGGTGTGCCTGGTAATAGTCTTAATTCAGCGCTGAATTAACCCTTTACCTAACGTGAAAAGCAGACGACACTTGCAAAAAAAATTCTTGAATAACTAATTTTTTTCATTTTTTGTCTCAAAAACATAGGTTATGACCCCTCGTTGGAACGAGCTCGACGAGCTCGTTCCAACGAGGGGTCATAACCTATGTTTTTGAGACAAAAAATGAAAAAAATAGTGAAAATTAAATGGCGATTTTTGAGAATAGCGCTGGCCGGTTTTGGCCGTTACGTTGGATAAAGGGTTAAAACCTTCTTTTAGAATCTGTATATTGTAGACATGTGCTATTAACCGATTAATCGGCTCGGCTTCGGTATTTTTGTAACAGAAATATAGATTCGTTTACATAATACAGTGATTCCGGTAAACTGTCATTTTCCCACTTTTGGACCTGTTCTGTTGTTTGGAAATTCCTCCGTTAATTTTTGGAGCACCCTGTGTTCACCACACATCACCAGAATCATCTCAGGTATAATTCTTGTGGACTGAAGCTGCGGTTTGCGTCTTACACCAGTTTTATTCCAGTGGTGGCACGATTTAATGCGCTTTACAGTCACTCCTCTGTTAATTTTTCGGAGGACCCTGACTGATTCATTCATTGTGGGGGGGGGGGGGGGGGGGGGCTTTATACAGGTAATGAAGTATACGAAATACAAAGGGGTATCGGGGGAATTTTGCCGAGCTGCAGCTCTTTTGCCACAGTAGTGTTCTTTAACGTGCACAGTAATTACTGCACACGGGACAGCCATTTATGTCCTCACCCGATAGGACGAGCATAGCACCATCCTTGAACATGGCACTATGGAGGAGCAGCGTGGTTTTGAATCCACGCTGGTATTGGATTACGTTACGTTTCCTCGACTGGGGTTCGAACTCGCAAACCTTGGACTCCGAGCGCAACGCGTTACGCTCTCGGCTTATTTTATTTTTTTATTGGGGTTTAAGGTCATATACTTATGCACAGTGGCTAATCGTGAACGGGACAGTTTTACGAGTGGAGGATGCCACAGTACCCGGAGAGAACCACCGAGCAACGACGAGCAACTGTCAGCTCCTCAACATTCCTACTCTGTTTAAGCTCCGCTCAAGCAGGGTTACAGCGGTTGAAGACATGAGCACCATCGACGTGAAGTACGCCTTGGTACACTGCATCATCGTGCCCCCATGTAGGCAACCGGGATAAAGTGTCTTGCCCAAGGACACAACGCTGTTCGTCCCGGACGGGGATTGAACTCGGAACCTCTAGCATAGAAGTTCAACAGTCTACCACTGAGCCACAGCGCTCTCACGCTCTCGGCTACCACATCCGTTGTGACATTGGAATGACACTGTGTCATACGACCTCACAAAGGGTCGTTTTTAAAAATCCAGAAATAATCTCAAACAGATCAGAAATAAGAACGTGGATTATGTGAAATGGGTTTCATGTGACTCGTTTTTGTTTTACATTGAATACGTAAAAAATAACACCTGTCACAACTTTGACGTTTTTTTATGTCAGAAGCTATTTTCTTCCTCCAAATTAATGACTTATTCGACATATTGAAGTTTTCCTCACCCATTTATAAATAGGGGCGCGGTGGCTCAGTAGATAGAGATGCGGGCTGCATCCCACCTGCGGTAACCGCGTTGTGTCCTTGGGCAAGATACATCACCCCCATTGCCCACCCTGGGGGCACGGTGACGCTGTGTGCTGAAGCGTACTGCACCTGTCTTCAACCAATGCTAACCTTGCTTGTATGTCGGGGAGCTGACATTTGCTCGCCGTTGCTCGGTGATTCTCTTCGGGTACTCCGATTTCTCCACCCATAAAACTGTCGCGGTCATAATTAGCCATCGCGCAGAAATATGTGACCTTGAACACCAAAAAATAAATAAATAAATAAATAAATAAATAAATTTATAAATAAAATATAAATAACATTACAGATTAATCCTCATTTGCTACATTTAGGTTAACTCTTTACCTAACAGGAAAAGCAGACGACACTTGCAAAGAAAATTCTTGGATAACTAATTTTTTTCATTTTGTTGTCCCAAAATCATAGGTTATGACCCCTCATTGGAACGAGCTCGACGAGCTCGTTGCAAAGAGGGGTCATAACCTATGTTTTTAAGACAAAAAATGAAAATATAATGAAACTTAACTGGCGATTTTTGAGAATAGCGCTGGCCGGTTTTGGCCGTTACGTTTGGTAAAGGGTTAAAACAAAAACAAATTGCAGTAGGTTTTTGTTTTGTGTCCACAAGTAGCACACTAGGCCCCTGCTAAAATGGATTTTTTCTACTCGACTCGAACTTGCGAAAAAAATGTTTCTGTCGGCCGAACATCGAATTCGAACCAAGTTAGCCGAAACCAGGTGTCCAAGTTCGATTTCGTGTGCAATATTTCCAGTTTAAAATAGCCACATTAGGATTGTTTTCGCATTGTACTGATGATTTATCCACATTTTCATGCTAACATTCAACAGTTCGTACGTAAACAGTGCAGCACACTTGAACGCGTGGTTTTATAAGAGACAAAGAATCTGTATTGCTTCGCTCGCTTCTTGACTTTAAGCTTGGCATCGCCCGATCTTGCCTTATCATGGTGCGATGCATGCTTCCTACTGAAGTGTGCCAGAGGTGAGATGCAGTCCCTGCCGCTTGGGCTTTATGCGAAGTCTGACATGTGTTTTACGTATACGTAGTCCTGGCTTTATCCATTGTAAGATATGTATGTATTACAGATGCCATTTGGAATCACGCGACACGTGATATCCCAAATGACATTGGTAATACTCTGTAACTTCCATGTTGACGATGTGTGCTTGCGGTTCGCGCTCAATTCCTCGCATTGTTTTGACAGCCAGTATGAAATGTACGAATGTTCATATACCGAGACATTTGTCAATAAGTTTCTTTTTCATATTCGAATTTTATATTCATCGGAGAACCTATTTCAAAAACTTTCACCAAATACTGGAAGGATAAAGTGTGTGGGAAGTTGGTTTACACTAAAACACTTACAGCATCAAGCTTCCACCCGGACAATAACTGTCATTTCTAGTAATACCACTTAACATGGAAGACATGAAAGAAATAAGTTGACCTGTAACGAACCCACAATATCCATTATGTAAAAGTATCCTCATGTTTTATATATCATTCGTATGAAAACGTCCGATTCGATTAAATAAATTAACTAACTTCTAAGCGAGAATTTATCGGATTTTTATAAAACGTTGCCATAGTTTTTCAATCCGAACTGGCTAGCCGATCACTCATGTAACATGTCAAGGCAATATCATTTTCCATAATCCTAGACACCAGCTTTCGCAGAAGGGGAATTGTGTGAAGTTTGTCTTCAAGATACTGCTTATGATGCCTTACACTTTGCCTGCAGCGTTTTTACCTGATCTTTCGCATACAAAATCTGAGGGTCAATATTTTTTTCAACTAGCGGCTTATTGTATCTTTAAAAAACACATTGGTATTTATATATACAGATTATCATGATAATGTGCATGTCCTGTGATTTGTATCAGATTCGAGGTGGTATCCAGAAAGGGATCTCAACGAGCCGGCTTTGCCGGCGAGTTGTGATCCCATTCTGGACACTACCGAGAATCTGATACAAATCACAGGGCATGCACATTATCATGATAATTCATTTATCTAACAATTCTGTCACATGAATAGATCAAGTCTTAAATTATTAATACTGTTTTGGGACATAATGTTGGGCGAGAAAAAGTTAAAAAAAAACAACTTATTTTATGGGACTATATTGTTGTGCAGTCTAACAAACAATGAGTAATGCGGTCACCGCAATTTTCAAAGTTGTGTTGTCAAGTTATTCACTCTCAGTGTCACTTCATTTTTAAATAGTTTGTCCATTCCAACCATTTAACCAGTAAAGGTTTGTTTTTATTTCGTTTAGTCAGTGTTTATTATGGGTGGGGGTGGTCATTGGCTATTAATAGTTCTATCGTTAACTGTAAGAAATTTTGTTTTGTAAGCGATCAGCTGAGTCGATCATTGAAATGCACGTAGAACGTATTCATGCACCTGTTATGATAGCCCACCGCGTTACCGGAAACGAGTCGTCTAGGCCTCTATGATATGGAGTCAGAATGAGTCGTCTATATGATACGGAATCGGAACACATTATGTGATACGTACCGTTTCTCGTGGTTTTCAGGTCACAATCTATATGATTGTTAGATAAAAATAAACAGCACTACCTTCGAATTTAAGAACAAAATATTAACATTAATAAATTTGTTACGTGGAGAGATATCACGTTAATTGTGCCTTGCTTCCCCATATATGATCTCCGAATTGGACTTGGAGCAAAATGTAAGGAAGAGTGATTTCGTCCAAAAATTTATCCCGAGTAGCAAACGGATTTTAGTCCTTAATTCGGATTAATTTGTTCTTACACATAGACCGGGAACCGGTTCTCGTCAGATCACCGAAGCAAAGTAACGTCGAGTCCGGTTAATCCTCGGATCGGTGACCGTCTGGACGATCGATTCGGACTCCCGCGTTGTATCCTTGGGCAAGGCGCTTTACCCCGATTGTCCACATGGGGGCACGATGACGCCGTGTACTAAGGCGTACTGCACGTCGATGGTACGCATGCCTTCAACCAATCTAACATTGCCTGTGCTGCAGTGCGGAGTTACGATGTTGGGGAGCTGGCATCAATGACATATTCGACAAAATGAACTTTTCCTCACCCATTAAAAATAGGGGCGCGGTGGCTCAGTAGATAGAGATGCGGGCAGCAAGCCGAGAGGTCCTCGGTTCGAATCCCACCTGCGGTAACCGCGTTGTATCCTTGGACAAGACACGTCACCCTCATTGCCCACCGTGGGGACACGGTCACGCTGTGCGCTGAAGCGTACTGCAAGTCGATGGTGCTCCTGTCTTCAACCAATGCTAACCTTGTTTGTGTGGGGTTAGTGTGTTGGGGAGATGTCAGCTACTCGTCGTTGCTCGGTGGTTCTCTACGGGTACTCCGGCTTCCTCCACCCGTAAAACTGTCACGGTCATGATTAGCCATTGTGCATAAGTATATGACCTTAAATACCAATAACAAACAAATAAGCAATGTGTTGACAGATACATCTAACATGGTGCGTCCTAATAATAAATGATCTCCCTTATCTTATTCCTATAATGCAGAAATCTCCATTGTAATCAACTATCTATAACTACTTATACTATAAGGAAAGTAAGATGCAATTATTTTCTAAGGATACACGTTATACTGTGAAGTTACTTTAACTCTAGGAAATTATCAGTTCTATACAACTCCATGCGGAATAGCCACTTGTACAAGAATAATCACGCTGAGTGAGGAAAACTGGAAGCAAGTTTTTTTTCTCCTAAATAAGCAAAACCAACACCGATCTGTAAAAATCAAAACCACGCACTCGAGTATATCGTCGCCTACGTGCTAAAATGTCCTCTGTCCCCTATGGGACGATATATTATTTCCCCTATGGGACAGAGAACATTCTAGCACTCAGGCAACGATATTGTATCTCTCGGAAAAAGATGGAGTCGTAGAGACTTTGCGTCTAATGGAATATATTGCATTGTTTTGTATTGGAGATGTGATTTCACCTCCCATTACGCCCCAGCACACATTCCTCGCCAAACAGTGAAAAGTGTTAACTTCAGACTTATCCGAGTTCGTCGGTACACGGAATACAGGCTGATATTTTAAAGTTATTCCTCAAGTAATTGTATCAATTCTACATACTGTTCTGCAAGGAAATCAGTGAGAACTTCTCTATCACATTTCAGCGTGCCATAGATTCAAGGACGCTGTTTTGTTTACAATGGAATAGCGGGGGTTCTAACCTACGCCGAGAGAGTTTTCTTCGGCACCAACCGCCCAGCGAAACTGTATTGAACGACGTGACATTTTAAAGTTTAGGAAAAAACATTGTGGTAAATGCTCGGTATTTTCTCCCGATAAAGACGCCTCCTCTCACCAAGCCCTCACTCATATCGTAACAAATACATTACTTTATCTACAGGTTTAAATGGCTCTCACTGAATTCTGACCTGGAGTCAATTCCAGACAATTTGAGAACAGAGGCGAAAATAAGTAAAAGACAAACATGGTTAATATATGCTTGTATAGCGTCCGGTGTTGTTGTGAGTATAGCTCTTAAAATATTTTAATCTTTTCTTTTCTCTTTTTATGAAATAGTGAGTATAAAGGCATCCAGGTCCATATGACGACTAAAAAACATTTAAGTTAATAAGTAGATCGTAGATCATTACAGCAACTCCTGACACAAAAACTAAACACTATGACTACCAGAAACAGCAAGTAGTGTATTGCAGAGAGACTGTGGAAAGGTGAAAACCCGCCACCCCTTCCTATGAGGAGTTTTACGTTGAACCACTGAAGGAGTGATGGTCTTTGACCCTCTCGCAGTCTATATACAAGAGTCTAAGTCGCTGTTTCTGGTCGTCTTCATGTTTCATTTTTGCTCAAAAATACTGGAAGCTTCCGGAAATTAAGGAAAAAAGAAGAGACGAAAGACAAACTTTATCTCATTTCAGGGGGCCTTTTCTTCCGTATAAAATGGTATTCAGAGGCACAGCAAAAATGATATTCAACTCTGGGATTGTATTATGATGACGGTATATTTTTAACTTATTACATCGATGGACTATTTTCAGACTTTCCGTTTAATGCATACAGATCGCCCGTGTTCAAAATTTCACTGAAAAATGCCCACAATTGAGCAGAAATGTGTTATAGATAAATAGTTGAAAGGTTTTAGCTGGGTGCTATTTTAACCCTCTGCACACTGATGTCGAAATATCTAAAGTTCAGGGTGCAAATATTTCCCATAATGCAGCTAGAAATTTAACCAATTTAATCTTGTTTGACAGAGCTCAAAGAGCTCTGTCAAACAAGATTAAATTGGATAAATTCCCAGTTGCATTATGGGAAAAATGGCTACTTCAAATCTGAATATTTTTACATCAGTGTGCAGAGGGTTACTCTCTACGGGAATTATTTATTTGAGCTTCCCGCCATGAGAATAGAAAACCTCACGAGAATAACATTGGCACCCAAATCGAACCAGTTATACAATGTTTGTTACCGAACCCTTTTAATCCTAAGATATCGAATGGCGTGAAGAATTATAATATTATTCACATCAAAATAAGTAAATCTACTTTGTATGAACTTTTTGCCTAACACGAGTAGAAGGCGACATTCGCAAAAAAAAATTCTCTTGATTAATTCAAATTCTCATTTTATCTCCAAAACAACGCTTAGGCTTCTTCAATGAAACGAGATCAAAGAACTAGTTCTAATAAGGCATCATAACGTCACCTGAGTGCTAAAATGTCCGATGTCCCATAGGGGACAAAGTACTCACATAGGGACATTATAAGTTATTCTGTTTGTTGACAGGGGACATTGGCTCATGTTCCCAGCATGAAATTTATGTTCAACCGAGGCGTTAGCCGAGGTTGAATATATGTTTCATGCAGGGAACGTGAGACTATGTCCCCTGTCAACAAACAGAATAACGTATATGTCCCGTTCTTACACAAGTAAAATTGAATTGGAATTTAGAAAGCAGACGTTGTTTCGGTAAGGTGTTAGTTAACTTTTATCATACCAGACTGGAGTGATTTCCCTTTATTCAGTGTTTACGTACGCAATCAACAGGGCGAGATGCTCTCGATTCGTTTCAGTTTATGTTACAGGAAATTAATGAAAAGAGACCTTATAATCTAATCGGTTTCATAAATAATTACCCATGTTTACATAACTAATTTTTTTGTACGTAATAACGGTACTTTTGTGAGTATTTTACTTCAGTTAAATGTATTTGTCTCAGTTGATTTCAAATGAGAAACGACATTGCGATGAACCGTTGCTCATGGCAACGAGACGCTTTCCTTGACAGTAGACATAAGAATCGCTGACAGTAGACATATGCGCGTGCCCGGCGACATAAAATAAAATCAACGAGGCATTGACCAATCACTGCAAGGTATTGCGGTTGGTATCGGAACATAGGACATTCTAGCACTCAGGCGACGGTAAGCTATGCATCAAGAATTAATTATTATGTTTCAGGGACGATTATCAATAATTCATCCCACAACTGAATGAGTGCGTAACGCAGTCTTGTTCTGAAGTATAAGGCGGCAGCAACACCATCACACGTCAAGCGTCCGATTTTTGATATGACAGTCGTATACATCATCAGATTGAAATGAAAACTACAGCTTCCCGTTGCGGTGGTCACACCTACGTGTACGATAAATGTTTTGTTTTCGTCGCTTCAGTCCATCCGAATAAAATGGATTTTGCTCTATTGTTTTAGGAACCGAATCCAGTCGCATACGATTCTTTCAATATTTTGAAGGTCAAGGTCAAAACAAAGAATCGAAAACCACATAATTATGCACGTACTTCGTCATTTTTCTGATTCCTGAAAGTGCTGTGTAGAAGGTAGGTGTGCTTCTTTGGTACTCGTGTCTTGTATTTTCCCCACTACGGTAGTGAACTTATGAATGTTATGTAGATGATTAAGTTTCAAGTGGTTTAACACCTGCGTCACTACCTCCCCCAATATTTTGATTTCTTTATTCAATTTCAATTTTGTATTGAAAATTAAGATAATTTTATAAAATCATAGTAAAATGCTCCTCCCCAATATTTTGGGGTTCAACCAAGACTTAGCTCCATTTTCATGATATTTCAATTTATACGTGCTCCTAACGGAGAGCTTTGACGTCATGGAAACGCAGAGAAATACGTGTACGATAGACGAACTAGACAATCGTATGTGATGGTGTGACCGCCGCCTACTCTTTATTTAAGACGATATGTAATTTAATGCAATATGATTAATCTCTATCTAAAGAATGTCCAGGTAATATTAATATTGTATTTTACATTCGATCTTAACCATTTACCTAACATAACGGCCTGAAACGGACAACGGTATTCACAAAAATTGTTCGTTAAATTTTATTACTTTTTCAGTTCTGGTCTAAAAGCATATCTTGTGACTCACTTGTTGAGTTCGTACCTATTAGGGTGTAATAAGCTATGTTTCTAAGCAAACAATTTAAATTTTTAGCTTTTGAAGAAATGCTATTCATCTGAGACAAACAGCGAAATAATTAAAATCATCAATAGAGGTTTGAGCCAGTGATGACTGATTAAATAGATTGTTCTATTTATAGGTAATTGTTTTGTTGCTGTTATTGGTAATGAGGAAAAGAATTGGTCTGGTGAGTTTTTATTTTTTATGTGTTCCATATAAAACACAACCATATAAGGTTGTTGGATTGAAATATTCCTTATCCACCATGTCATTCACTCATGGGCCCTCAGATTGTTTCGTTTCATTTCATTGTGCATTCCCATTTGAGGTGGGTAATCTTCTTCCATTGTAGACATTCCACACCCGAACGAATTGAAGACAAATACCACCACATGATTGACTGTGGGGAACGCCGAACTTCGAATATTTTGGGGTGATATAAACAACCATTAATCTGCATGGTCGTCGAATTCACCGTGTTGACGAGACCTGAACAGCAAGATCAAACTACATGTCGTTTATGATCTGGCTGATCTGATCTCGAAGGAAAATGACAACCCAGAATTAACTCCTTACATGCTGCTGGTGGATATTCCTGCCCAGGCCACTAAAATAAGTATAATTTGGACACTTTTAACCAAATGCCCCTCCCCCCTTGAATGGAATAGTCGTTTTGACCGATAATTTCTTGAGTTAAATTGAGATTAATTTTTCATCAAATCTAGTTATGGCTGCTTCACAGCAGCCATGACTAGATTTCATGAAAAATATTTCGAAAATACTCACCGGCTTAAGAGTTAATGACTGCTCTAATAATTAGTTTCTAACGTGGGAGTGAGTATTTAAAACTTGAATTCGACACGTGACATGTAGACAAAAAAAAATAATTTTAGAATGTTTGTCTAGAATATTTAGGGTAAAATAAAATCATTCAGTTTTTACTTCGCATTTGTAAAAGTGTCGCATTGAAAGCGTTCGCACGTCGGTGACGCCATTTCAGCCTCGTTTGAAACAAGCGTGACATGGATTTGGAAGTAGGCACTCTTGTTTTCGACCAACCAGATTTGATGAGCAAACTACAGAGATACTGGCGATATATTTGGGGCAGCCATGTGATAAAAAGTTAGGGGTCGCGGTGGCGTTGTGGTAACCGGTTCTCGTCAGCTCACCGGTATTAAGCAATGTCGAGCCCGGTTAGTCCTCGGATGGGTGCGCATGTCTTTAACCAATCTAACCCTGCCTGTGCTGCTGTGCGGAGTTACGATGTTGGGGAGCTGGCAGCTGTTCGTCGTTGCTCGGTGGTTCTCTCCGGGTACTCCGGCTTCCTCCACCCGTAAAACTGTCACTGACACTATATGACATTGTGCATAAGTATGTGACCTTAAAACACCAATAAATAAATAAATAATAACAAAAAGTTGATACTAAGGGATTACGGCAAATACTGTAACCTTGTGGAAGTCCGTGAAAGGTTATATCTCTTACATCATAAAAAGACAAAATGGCACCTGTAACTGTTAAGTACTTCGCTGGAAATACAGCCAATATAAATAAATTAAAATAAATTCTAATTGTAGTGAGAAAAAAGCAGCATATATACTGCAAACTCATTTGACTGAAAAGAATTAAGATTACGGTTGCGCAATATGATAATTTATAGTTAAATCAATTGCTTCAACGCTTTGTCTTTAACAGTTGTAAGGCTGAAGGATGACACTATAACGCAACATGTCTGGAGGCTGAAGGATGACACTATAACGCAACATGTCTGGAGGCTGAAGGATGACACTATAACGCAACATGTCTGGAGGCTGAAGGATGACACTATAACGCAACATGTCTGGAAAACGGGACAGGTGGATCGGGTGGGGTGGGGGTTGCACAATGTTGTTACAAAGGAGGGGTTGGGGAGTGTCCTTCCCCCTCCCTCACATTATTTTTTCCATTCGGGACATTTACGTCTGGATTGGAGTCTCAGATACTGATTCCCTATGGAGGTACCTGATCGGACTATCGGGGACCTAGCATACCAAGTTTCGAGTAGAGGTACGGTAGATATTAATTAAATAAGAAGCTTTGTTACGATCAATACATGCATATTTTATTTATCCACAAATAATTTTTTTTCAAAACCTAGAGCTGTGTAACTCTAATATCGACTGACTACTATTTCAACCACCTCAAGCCATAGCTCCTTCCAATCCATGCCTTGATGATGCAGCTGGAGGACTGTTTCATCAGTCGGAACTTGAACCATCACAGCCGAGATAAATAAGGTTTTTACCCTCACCTCATTCCAACCACTCGTCTCCGTACCGCCCCTGTCGCTGCATCTCAAGTGTACCCTGTATAAATTCAATAAACTCTGTATCACCCGACACTTATCTATTTAGAGACTCTTTCCTCACTTTTCGTTGTAATAGAGGGTCTATTTAGTGGTTATGTATAATTTTCCACTCCTCGTCTTAATGAATAGAGGGTACAGTTATTGTTTATGTAACACTTTCCTCATTCTCCGCTGTAATAAATAGAGGGTATAGTTATTGTTTATGTAACACTTTCCTCATTCTCCGCCGTAATAAATAGAGGGTATAGTTATTGTTTATGTAACACTTTCCTCATTCTCCGTCGTAATAAATAGAGGGTATAGTTATTGTTTATGTAACACTTTCCTCATTCTCCGTCGTAATAAATATAGGGTATATTTATTGTTTATGTAACACTTTCCTCATTCTCCGTCGTAATAAATAGAGGGTATAGTTATTGTTTATGTAACACTTTCCTCATTCTCCGTCGTAATAAATATAGGGTATAGTTATTGTTTATGTAACACTTTCCTCATTCTCCGTCGTAATAAATAGAGGGTATAGTTATTGTTTATGTAACACCTTCCTCATTCTCTGTCGTAATAAATAGAGGGTATAGTTATTGTTTATGTAACACTTTCCTCATTCTCTGTCGTAATAAATAGAGGGTATAGTTATTGTTTATGTAACACTTTCCTCATTCTCCGCCATAATAAATAGAGGGTATAATTATTGTTTATGTAACACTTTCCTCATTCTCCGCCGTAATAAATAGAGGGTATATTTATAGTTTATGTCACACTTTCCTCATTCTCCGCCGTAATAAATAGAGGGTATACTTATTGTTTATGTAACACTTCCTCATTCTGCATCGTAATAAATAGAGGGTATATTTATTGTTTATGTAAAACTTTCCTCATTCTCCGTCGTAATAAATAGAGGGTATATTTATTGTTTATGTAACACTTCCCCATTCTGCATCGTAATAAATAGAGGGTATATTTATTGTTCATGTAACACTTCCACATTCTCCATCGTAATAAATAGAGCGTATATTTAGTGTTCATGTAACACTTCCACATTCTCCATCGTAATAAATAGAGCGTATATTTAGTGTTCATGTAACACTTCCACATTCTCCATCGTAATAAATAGAGGGTATATTTAGTGTTCATGTAACACTTCCACATTCTCCATCGTAATAAATAGAGGATATATTTATTGTTTATGTAACACTTCCACATTCTCCATCGTAATAAATAGAGGGTATATTTATTGTTTATGTAACACTTCCACATTCTCCATCGTAATAAATAGAGGGTATATTTATTGTTTATGTAACACTTCCACATTCTCCATCGTAATAAATAGAGGGTATATTTATTGTTTATATAACACTTCCTCATTCTCCGCCGTAATAAATAGATGGTATATTTATTGTTTATGTTACACTCTCCGTCTTGATACAGATTAGTTTGATACAGTTTATTTTCGAACTTATTCCCATGTAATATGGGGTAAAGTAATAATAAATATACAAAACATGTAAAAAATAAGAAGCATGCTGGAGGTGGTGTATCCACACAAGATAATATCATTATCAACTTTAGTCGATTGCTCCCTCGGCCCTCCCTCCCTCCTACCTCTCCCACCTCTCCCCTCCTCTCCCCTCCCCCCCCCCCCCCCCCCCTCTCTACTATTGTCCGTCCTTTAGGATCAATGCCCAAGTGCATTTTAGCAGAACACAATTTATACATACTCATGATGTACCCATGATGTGAGATATAAACATTTATATTGTTGAAATCAGTATGCAGTATGTGCTATCGAGAACGTACCACATGTAGCATTCACCCGATTTGCTTCTCTCCTTGCAGAGTGCACTTTCAAAAAGTGGTAATGGGCTAAATAAACCCTTACCTCGAAAAGACGAAAAAGAGGGCACTGTTGTCTGCAAGGGGGGGGGGGGGGGGCACCAGGAATGCTAGACGTTTCTTCAGTACGTTGTGTACTACCACTAAATCACCCGCAGAGCGGAGATTTCACCCACGCAACAATTGCAAATGTGTTGCAAAGCATAACAAGCACAGACAAAGTCTCAACCAATGGACATCCGGGTTAAACCCGGAGGTCCATTGGCTGAAAGTGAAACATTGCTTGCGTTTTTTGTGCATATGTATAAAATTTGAAAGTTATAGTTCGGGTGATAACTCCACTCCACGGGTGACCCAGCCACAATCCACCCTCCACGCACTGCAAATATATGTTGCTCGGATAGGCATAGTTCCTTTATCGTCATCTTGGTGCAAACTGGGCAACTACATGCAGGTAGGTAATTAGCCGTGAGAAGGGTTTATGATTTTTTGAATTTCCTTAATATATTTGGCGAGATTCATAGTGGATTTAGTGTTTTCACATGTAAAGAGTGTGTGAAGTTTGAGCATATTCGGGTATTTTTCAAAGTAGGGTTTTAAATAGTTTTGGCGAAGAGTTTTGAGTTGATTACAAACAAGAAAATAATGGAATTCGTCACCTATATCTGAATTACACAAATTACATTTCCTTTGTGACAGATCTTGGGATATCCAGCTACCAGTTTCTATTGGAAGACGGTGATTTTTAACCCTAAATTTTAGTAGCGTTGTTGCCAAATGTTGTGGGGGGGGGGGGGGGGGGGGGGGTCTTTAGGTAATTTTCAAAACAGAATTGTTTTTTTTTATAACATTATAAAACTAATATTATTTTGACGTGCCTAATGTTTCTCTCCATTGTTGGATATAAATATCACTGAACCTTTGTTTAGTGAGTTCATTAAATAGTTTATTGTTTGGAATGAATTGGTTAATCCAAAAATTTGACATTCCTAAACTATCTAAGGTGAACGAAATATATTTTAGCCATTGATTGCTGTATAGTCCTTGGGTGTGGTTCCAGTATAATACCTTATATAAAGAGGATGAAATTTTGTTACCCTCTCCCATCACAAGTTTCGCCCCAAAATTTAGGCACCTCAATTTTATTTTGACAACACTCGGTATAAGACCTAATTCACCATATAAGAAGCATTTGGGCGTTGACTTTTTTAATTTTAGGATAAACTTCAAGAACCACTCCTAGGATTTCTTCACTTCCCCAAATTTCGCAGCCATAAAGCAAAACCGGGACAATGGATTTCTCATATATTTCTAACACAATGTCTAGCGGCAACTGGTTTCTTCTCATTTTGTTTATTAAAGAAAACATTGCTTTTTTGGCAACATTACATCTATTATTTTTTTTAAATTGTGAATTTTTCTGATCTTGAAATGATTACACCTAAGTATTTATAACTTTTAACTAGTTCTATAGGGGACTGATCGAAAGTGAACTTATCGTTTTGGCAAACCCGCCCCTCCAACTTAATTATTTTACATTTGTCAATATTCACCTTAAGTTTCAAATTCCAGCAGTAATCTGAGAAGGAGTTCAACATTTTTTGCAAGTCTGTTCTCGAATTTGCAAGTATTACAGTGTCATCAGCGTACAAAAGAATAAGTAGTTGTAGATAGATCTGGGGGTCGTTTTCATATATCTGCGTCTGCTCAAACCGCACACCTTCACAACCGTAACTATACAAAAACGATTCTAGATCATTTAAAAACAGGGAAAACAAAATGGGTGATGAATTTTCCCCGTGCCTGATACCGCTGTAACTAGGGAACAATAGGGACAGTTCACGCCCTGAAATGACGGTGAATTTAATATTACTGTACATGTTTTTGATAATTTTTAGTATTTTTCTATCTATATGTGTCCACGTGATCTTGGACCAGAGTGCCGAACGTCAAATGATGTCAAATGCTTTGGAGAAATCCATAAGGGCACAGTATAGGATCTTGTTATTTGCTCTCAGCAATTCCCTTATGGTATTAAAGGAGAATACATGGTCGATAGTAGAATGCTCTTTCATAAACCCAGCTTGCGTTTCATTGAGTAAGTTATTTTCTTCCAAGAAAAGGGATATTCTTTCACTCATTATACCAGTAAATAGTTTTGAAATATTACTCAGTAAAGTTATTTTACGGTAATTATTTGGGTTTTGTGGGTTTCATTTTCCCTTAAATATAGGTTTGATTTTGCCAATGGTCCATGAACTTGGTAGTATACCTGATTCTAAAATGATATTAAATAGTAGTAAGTAGATTTGCTTAAATTGGGGGTACGTTGACTTAATATATTCATTTATTATACCATCGATTCCCGGGAATTTTTCATTTTTTAATTTTTTACTGCCTTTTCTATCTCATCCATAGTTATTACATCATTTAATACACTTGTGTCTTATATAGGAGTCGGGCGTCGTGAGTCATCTCTGAGGGTACAATCCTCTTTATGTGTAGCGTCGATGTATCCACATGTTTGAAATATTCATAGAATTTGTCTATTGATGGCATATTATTTACTTTATCAGTGCAGTTTAGACGTCTAGTGGTTTTCCAAAATTCTTTTATATTAAACTGTTTAAAATTTCTTAATTTCCACCTCAGTTGTTTGTTATACTGAAATTTACTGGCTTTTTGTGCTTATAATTATTTCTAAGAAATTGGAAAGCCTGTTTATTTTCTATACAGGGGTGTTTCTTGTATTCTTTACGCGCCCTTCTTAATTTAGTTCTAGCGTCAATACAATCACCTGATATCCATGTTTTTTTAAAACTATTAAGTTTTGGGGGTTTTGATTTTATTTTTACAGCTTTTTTGCCTTTTACTTCAAAAGTTTTTGAGGCTGTTTTCAAGTAAATGGAGCACAGGTCTTGAATTACGTGCTCAGTATCAGCTTGAGTGAGGTTGCCATATCCCTGAAGAGATTTTAGTTTATTTCCCAGGTTTGCTACATCCTGGCTCATTATATTTTCTTGAAACAGATTTAATTTCTGAGGATCCCATTTCCCCAAACCATTTTCTGAGTAGCTGGATGCACTACTGTATATCGAGCAGGAATCGTCATGTCGGGTGGTGGGTAAAGTACCGTTATTAGCTTGTGTTGATACAGCATTATTGTTTAAGCTTGTCATGGAGGTCACCAGTGTCGTATTTTGCCCCTTCGAATGCTAAATAAACATTTCCAAACATTATAGGGCTCCTGTCTCCCCGATTATATTTAACCCATAATTTACATCCGTTTTCATCAGACATAATGTTAAAATCCTTCTTAAGGTATTCCTTGACAGCTATGCATATCCCACCCGACAGAACGTTTGCTACTTTCGTTCTATTTTTCGGACCAAAATATGAAAGTCCTCAATTTGGATGACATCGATGTCGCCGGTCTTTGTTTCTTGGAGACAAAGAACGTCGAAGTCCCTGATGTACTCCAGATATTCTGCATCTTTTAACTTGGACTTAAGTCCGCATACGTTTAAAGAGACAACTCTGATTCTGCCTTCCCCGGGTGGCCTACACCAAGGGACTGTGCATTTCACACTCCCTGGGAGTTTGTGAATTTGTCCATTGGCGGTTGGATCTGTAAGGGGTGGGTTAGATGGTTCAAATTGTCTGTTATTTATATATATCCTATCTGCCACCACTTTTACTTTCTCTCCTCTAGATTTTATGTCTTTTGCCAATGGAAACAACACAGATTTTCTGAAGTCTGTAACGGGCTTGGGGAATTGTTCACTTACATAAAAGTCTGTGTCTTTCAAAATACACGATCTGTTTCTGACGCATTCCCAATTCTTAATGTACGTGAATTTTGCTACTATTGGGCGTGTCTTTTTGGGATGCTTCCAACCCAGCCGATGAATCCCATCGAAATAAATTGGTCTATCAATTTTCATTTGCTCTTTGAGAAAATCCTGCACGATATCCTCTGAGGATATTTGGTCTGTCTCGATTTCTGTTAATCCAGAAAACAACAAATTGTCACGCATAGATCGCATCTGAAGATCAATCAGAGATTCATTCAAACGTTCATTTTCTTTGTGCATGTTTGACAAACGCTCACTTGTTTTGCTGTATTCACCCTGTAACAAATTCACGGCTTTGCTCCATGTGTGCATTGTTAGAATTTAGGTCAGATACTTCCATTTTCAATGTTCTAGTTTCATGTTCCAATGTATTAACCCTTTCACCCATCTTATCGAACCTTTCTTCTATGCTGTTTAATTTACTATTTACTAATTTTAAGTCAGCTTTCATCTCATCCATAACATTCAGCCTCGCCGTGATATTTTCCAGCATACTAAAAATGTTGTCCAAGTCACTCTGAGTCACTTTTTCTACTTGTAAGGCATGCCTAGATGATAAATTTGCCTGGTCTAAATCCAAATATGTAAAATTGTCATCTGATTTCAGTTCAATAATTGGTGTACGGGTGCGATCCGACCGCTGGTAAGAATCAAAGTTTATACTCACGTCCCGATTATCACCACGAACGTTTGGGTCATAGCTCACGGTATTATCCGAAGTAGCGTTCACAATGCGTAAGCTGTCTGCTATTGTAGAAGGCAGGTCAGACAATGACCCACTGCGATTTTTAGTTCTACCTGTTGTTTCCGCCATTTCTCCCTCGTTCTGGAGGTGTCAACTCCCGTGATGCTTTTCTTATGCTATTCGCCTCTGACATGGTTTGAAAGTCGATCAGTTCCGATTTTAGCAATTCTCACTTAACCACTTAACGCATCTAATATTTTAACCCTTTACCCAACGAATCGGCCGCATCCGCCCACGTAATATGCAAATTCAGCAATTGAGAAAATATTATTTTTCAAAAAGTTTCAACAAAACCATATCATGTGACCCCTCGTTGGAACGAGCTCGTCGAGCTCGTTCCAACGAGGGGTCACATGATATGGTTTTGTTGAATTTTTTTGAAAAATTTGAAAAAATTGTATTTAAAATAATAAATTTTGATATCGTCTGCGTTGGGTAAAGGGATAACAAATTTGGCAATATTAATACTTTAGGATTTTCAATATTTTGGAGAGCTCTGAATTTCGTGTCTACACCATCCCGAGCATGCGCAGTTTCCCTAATGATTAGAGAGTATATTTATTGTTTATGTAACACTTCCTCATTCTCCGTCGTTACAACTAGAGGATATTTAATGTTTATGAAACAAGCCCATATTAAGACCTGGAAAGATCGCGGGTGCAAAGGCAACATGCTCAGAATGGGATTAGAGAGTCTCAGCAACCACTACTTGAGAACAACACCAAAGAGCTCTTCACCACCGGCAGCTGCGAGGGCTAGACCTTACCAACCGAGTCAGCCCTCCACGACTCCTTCAACACCACCAAAGGGGGTATCAACAACTCAGCCACCTCCTCCTAAGAAAAACAGACGATATCATAGACGCATCTTACACTTTCCTCCTTTACGACGGCCAGACCAGACAAACCGAATCACACACTGTTAAAGAGGGTCGAAAGGGGCTTGTCCCAAACCGTCCTTGCGCGCCTGCGGCGCGCGAAACCATTTCATCCTTTCTTATGAAACACTTTCCTCATTCTCCGTCGTAATAAATAGAGGATACATTTATTGTTCAAATAACACTTTTCTCATTCTCCGTCGTAATAAATAGAGGATACATTTATTGTTCAAATAACACTTTCCTCATTCTCCGTCGTAATAAATAGAGGATACATTTATTGTTCAAATAACACTTTCCTCATTCTCCGTCGTAATAAATAGAGGATACATTTATTGTTCAAATAACACTTTCCTCATTCTCCGTCGTAATAAATAGAGGATACATTTATTGTTCAAATAACACTTTCCTCATTCTCCGTCGTAATAAATAGAGGATACATTTATTGTTCAAATAACACTTTCCTCATTCTCCGTCGTAATAAATAGAGGATACATTTATTGTTCAAATAACACTTTCCTCATTCTCCGTCGTAATAAATAGAGGATACATTTATTGTTCAAATAACACTTTCCTCATTCTCCGTCGTAATAAATAGAGGATACATTTATTGTTCAAATAACACTTTCCTCATTCTCCGTCGTAATAAATAGAGGATACATTTATTGTTCAAATAACACTTTCCTCATTCTCCGTCGTAATAAATAGAGGATACATTTATTGTTCAAATAACACTTTCCTCATTCTCCGTCGTAATAAATAGAGGATACATTTATTGTTCAAATAACACTTTCCTCATTCTCCGTCGTAATAAATAGAGGATACATTTATTGTTCAAATAACACTTTCCTCATTCTCCGTCGTAATAAATAGAGGATACATTTATTGTTCAAATAACACTTTCCTCATTCTCCGTCGTAATAAATAGAGGATACATTTATTGTTCAAATAACACTTTCCTCATTCTCCGTCGTAATAAATAGAGGATACATTTATTGTTCAAATAACACTTTCCTCATTCTCCGTCGTAATAAATAGAGGATACATTTATTGTTCAAATAACACTTTCCTCATTCTCCGTCGTAATAAATAGAGGATACATTTATTGTTCAAATAACACTTTCCTCATTCTCCGTCGTAATAAATAGAGGATACATTTATTGTTGAAATAACACTTTCCTCATTCTCCGTCGTAATAAATAGAGGATACATTTATTGTTGAAATAACACTTTCCTCATTCTCCGTCGTAATAAATAGAGGATACATTTATTGTTCAAATAACACTTTCCTCATTCTCCGTCGTAATAAATAGAGGATACATTTATTGTTCAAATAACACTTTCCTCATTCTCCGTCGTAATAAATAGAGGATACATTTATTGTTCAAATAACACTTTTCTCATTCTCCGTCGTAATAAATAGAGGATACATTTATTGTTCAAATAACACTTTCCTCATTCTCCGTCGTAATAAATAGAGGATACATTTATTGTTCAAATAACACTTTCCTCATTCTCCGTCGTAATAAATAGAGGATACATTTATTGTTCAAATAACACTTTCCTCATTCTCCGTCGTAATAAATAGAGGATACATTTATTGTTCAAATAACACTTTTCTCATTCTCCGTCGTAATAAATAGAGGATACATTTATTGTTCAAATAACACTTTCCTCATTCTCCGTCGTAATAAATAGAGGATACATTTATTGTTCAAATAACACTTTTCTCATTCTCCGTCGTAATAAATAGAGGATACATTTATTGTTCAAATAACACTTTCCTCATTCTCCGGCGTAATAAATAGAGGATACATTTATTGTTCCAATAACACTTTTCTCATTCTCCGTCGTAATAAATAGAGGATACATTTATTGTTCAAATAACACTTTCCTCATTCTCCGTCGTAATAAATAGAGGATACATTTATTGTTCAAATAACACTTTTCTCATTCTCCGTCGTAATAAATAGAGGATACATTTATTGTTCAAATAACACTTTTCTCATTCTCCGTCGTAATAAATAGAGGATACATTTATTGTTCAAATAACACTTTTCTCATTCTCCGTCGTAATAAATAGAGGATACATTTATTGTTCAAATAACACTTTTCTCATTCTCCGTCGTAATAAATAGAGGATACATTTATTGTTCAAATAACACTTTTCTCATTCTCCGTCGTAATAAATAGAGGATACATTTATTGTTCAAATAACACTTTTCTCATTCTCCGTCGTAATAAATAGAGGATACATTTATTGTTCAAATAACACTTTCCTCATTCTCCGTCGTAATAAATAGAGGATACATTTATTGTTCAAATAACACTTTTCTCATTCTCCGTCGTAATAAATAGAGGATACATTTATTGTTCAAATAACACTTTTCTCATTCTCCGTCGTAATAAATAGAGGATACATTTATTGTTCAAACAACACTTTCCTCATTCTCCGTCGTAATAAATAGAGGATACATTTATTGTTCAAATAACACTTTTCTCATTCTCCGTCGTAATAAATAGAGGATACATTTATTGTTCAAATAACACTTTCCTCATTCTCCGTCGTAATAAATAGAGGATACATTTATTGTTCAAATAACACTTTTCTCATTCTCCGTCGTAATAAATAGAGGATACATTTATTGTTCAAATAACACTTTCTTCATTCTCCGTCGTAATAAATAGAGGATACATTTATTGTTGAAATAACACTTTCCTCATTCTCCGTCGTAATAAATAGAGGATACATTTATTGTTCAAATAACACTTTCCTCATTCTCCGTCGTAATAAATAGAGGATACATTTATTGTTCAAATAACACTTTTCTCATTCTCCGTCGTAATAAATAGAGGATACATTTATTGTTCAAATAACACTTTCCTCATTCTCCGTCGTAATAAATAGAGGATACATTTATTGTTCAAATAACACTTTCCTCATTCTCCGTCGTAATAAATAGAGGATACATTTATTGTTCAAATAACACTTTTCTCATTCTCCGTCGTAATAAATAGAGGATACATTTATTGTTCAAATAACACTTTTCTCATTCTCCGTCGTAATAAATAGAGGATACATTTATTGTTCAAATAACACTTTTCTCATTCTCCGTCGTAATAAATAGAGGATACATTTATTGTTCAAATAACACTTTCCTCATTCTCCGTCGTAATAAATAGAGGATACATTTATTGTTCAAATAACACTTTCCTCATTCTCCGTCGTAATAAATAGAGGATACATTTATTGTTCAAATAACACTTTCCTCATTCTCCGTCGTAATAAATAGAGGATACATTTATTGTTCAAATAACACTTTCCTCATTCTCCGTCGTAATAAATAGAGGATACATTTATTGTTCAAATAACACTTTCCTCATTCTCCGTCGTAATAAATAGAGGATACATTTATTGTTCAAATAACACTTTCCTCATTCTCCGTCGTAATAAATAGAGGGGATACATTTATTGTTCAAATAACACTTTCCTCATTCTCCGTCGTAATAAATAGAGGATACATTTATTGTTCAAATAACACTTTCCTCATTCTCCGTCGTAATAAATAGAGGATACATTTATTGTTCAAATAACACTTTTCTCATTCTCCGTCGTAATAAATAGAGGATACATTTATTGTTCAAATAACACTTTCCTCATTCTCCGTCGTAATAAATAGAGGATACATTTATTGTTCAAATAACACTTTTCTCATTCTCCGTCGTAATAAATAGAGGATACATTTATTGTTCAAATAACACTTTTCTCATTCTCCGTCGTAATAAATAGAGGATACATTTATTGTTCAAATAACACTTTCCTCATTCTCCGTCGTAATAAATAGAGGATACATTTATTGTTCAAATAACACTTTTCTCATTCTCCGTCGTAATAAATAGAGGATACATTTATTGTTCAAATAACACTTTCCTCATTCTCCGTCGTAATAAATAGAGGATACATTTATTGTTCAAATAACACTTTTCTCATTCTCCGTCGTAATAAATAGAGGATACATTTATTGTTCAAATAACACTTTCCTCATTCTCCGTCGTAATAAATAGAGGATACATTTATTGTTCAAATAACACTTTTCTCATTCTCCGTCGTAATAAATAGAGGATACATTTATTGTTCAAATAACACTTTCCTCATTCTCCGTCGTAATAAATAGAGGATACATTTATTGTTCAAATAACACTTTCCTCATTCTCCGTCGTAATAAATAGAGGATACATTTATTGTTCAAATAACACTTTCCTCATTCTCCGTCGTAATAAATAGAGGATACATTTATTGTTCAAATAACACTTTTCTCATTCTCCGTCGTAATAAATAGAGGATACATTTATTGTTCAAATAACACTTTTCTCATTCTCCGTCGTAATAAATAGAGGATACATTTATTGTTCAAATAACACTTTTCTCATTCTCCGTCGTAATAAATAGAGGATACATTTATTGTTCAAATAACACTTTTCTCATTCTCCGTCGTAATAAATAGAGGATACATTTATTGTTCAAATAACACTTTTCTCATTCTCCGTCGTAATAAATAGAGGATACATTTATTGTTCAAATAACACTTTTCTCATTCTCCGTCGTAATAAATAGAGGATACATTTATTGTTCAAATAACACTTTTCTCATTCTCCGTCGTAATAAATAGAGGATACATTTATTGTTCAAATAACACTTTTCTCATTCTCCGTCGTAATAAATAGAGGATACATTTATTGTTCAAATAACACTTTCCTCATTCTCCGTCGTAATAAATAGAGGATACATTTATTGTTCAAATAACACTTTCCTCATTCTCCGTCGTAATAAATAGAGGATACATTTATTGTTCAAATAACACTTTTCTCATTCTCCGTCGTAATAAATAGAGGGGATACATTTATTGTTCAAATAACACTTTTCTCATTCTCCGTCGTAATAAATAGAGGATACATTTATTGTTCAAATAACACTTTCCTCATTCTCCGTCGTAATAAATAGAGGATACATTTATTGTTCAAATAACACTTTTCTCATTCTCCGTCGTAATAAATAGAGGATACATTTATTGTTCAAATAACACTTTCCTCATTCTCCGTCGTAATAAATAGAGGATACATTTATTGTTCAAATAACACTTTTCTCATTCTCCGTCGTAATAAATAGAGGGGATACATTTATTGTTCAAATAACACTTTCCTCATTCTCCGTCGTAATAAATAGAGGATACATTTATTGTTCAAATAACACTTTTCTCATTCTCCGTCGTAATAAATAGAGGGGATACATTTATTGTTCAAATAACACTTTCCTCATTCTCCGTCGTAATAAATAGAGGATACATTTATTGTTCAAATAACACTTTCCTCATTCTCCGTCGTAATAAACAGAGGATACATTTATTGTTCAAATAACACTTTTCTCATTCTCCGTCGTAATAAATAGAGGATACATTTATTGTTCAAATAACACTTTTCTCTTTCTCCGTCGTAATAAATAGAGGATACATTTATTGTTCAAATAACACTTTCCTCATTCTCCGTCGTAATAAATAGAGGGGATACATTTATTGTTCAAATAACACTTTCCTCATTCTCCGTCGTAATAAATAGAGGATACATTTATTGTTCAAATAACACTTTTCTCATTCTCCGTCGTAATAAATAGAGGATACATTTATTGTTCAAATAACACTTTTCTCATTCTCCGTCGTAATAAATAGAGGATACATTTATTGTTCAAATAACACTTTTCTCATTCTCCGTCGTAATAAATAGAGGATACATTTATTGTTCAAATAACACTTTTCTCATTCTCCGTCGTAATAAATAGAGGATACATTTATTGTTCAAATAACACTTTTCTCATTCTCCGTCGTAATAAATAGAGGATACATTTATTGTTCAAATAACACTTTCCTCATTCTCCGTCGTAATAAATAGAGGATACATTTATTGTTCAAATAACACTTTTCTCATTCTCCGTCGTAATAAATAGAGGGGATACATTTATTGTTCAAATAACACTTTCCTCATTCTCCGTCGTAATAAATAGAGGATACATTTATTGTTCAAATAACACTTTTCTCATTCTCCGTCGTAATAAATAAAGGGGATACATTTATTGTTCAAATAACACTTTTCTCATTCTCATTCAAAGAGTTAAATAGTACACTACCTCTTCATTACTTGGTGGTCTAATCTCGGGTTAGTTAATTATAAAATACGTCCATTTTCCTCTTGTTCTGGATTATATTTCTTCACTTATCCGATTTCGGAAAAATGTTTGAATATTCGTCAGATCGCCCGAATATTCGAATATCAAAATCGATCGAATACCGAACATTACGGCTCCAGTCGCTGCTAACCTTCCTTGTAACGGCTTAAGGAGTTGGCGAGTCCGACAGTTATCTGCCGTTGCTCGGTGGTTCGTTCTGGATACTCTATCTTCCGCCATCTGTACAACTATCTGACACGGTATGAGCCCGGATGTTGAAAGCATCATTAAAATCCAATAAACAAACATCACCCACTTGTGAAAAATCGAGTTTTACAATTTTAATTTTTTCTCTATAGTTTATAGCTGATAGCATAATAAATGAAATGTCATTACTTCTCATTAACAGTTATTGCTTTCTCCAGACATTTATCTATTTACAGGTTGTACAACTTTTTAAAGAGGCTGCCCGAGCACTGAAGTCCTGTCCTTTTCTGTTAGTTCAGCCATTGTGGGTGAGTCAAACAACATTTAATGACCTCGTTTGTGACAATGTCCTTGCAAATTAACTCCTTAACTGGTAGAGAGCTAGATTATATTTGTGGTCTGAATTTGTTATTCAAAATTTGTTCTATTAAAAATTATTGGAGATTGCCCACAAGCACTCCTCAGTAATTTGTAATACAACAAATTTATATAAACAAAATGGTTTGTGCGATTGACTGAATATGAAAGATGGGCAAGAGAAACGTTGGATTTTCCTTTGGTACCCTCATGTTCCAATAAGAGTAAAATCCTCGCTCTCTGATTGGATGAGAGCTGGCGTAATTTCTTTTATGTTTACGCCTCCAGTAGCAAATGTTACCGTCTGACGTCACAACGCGAAATATTTGAAATGACGTCGCCCATTTCGTAATTGCTTCATCAACGGAGTGCCTAGCAAACCGTTTCATTTTTCTGTATTTGTCACACGTGCAGCAGACGGTGTTCCGGATAAAGTGTTGTTTAAATTACAAACCGATTTACGATCTGAACTAAGATGGAATGAGTTTATCTGGTTTATTGATTATTTATCCAGTGCCGTCGTGGGTACCGAGAGGTTTATTGACTAAACCTGTGATCGTTAAAAGTTGCCTTGCAGAAGGCAACTTTTAACGATCACAGGTTTAGTAAATAAACCTCTCATGTTTCACGATGTGGGTTTTGGGCTATGCATGGTGTCTTATTGGAACATATACATTATTGTGATGAATTGACGGTAACATGGTCTGAGGTTTGCGTCTCGGAGCGTATGTTCAATAACTTATAATGGTTTTGAAAGCCCTGATATTGGCTTCTAACACTCAACCAGTTAATGCTACTCACGACAAAAATTCCTTGCTACTGAAATAAGGATCATTTGGAAACTTTTAACCACTCCACCCCCACCCCACACACACCTCTTAAAATGAACGGACAATGCTTTCTTGAGTTAAAATTAGAGGAATATTTTGTCAAATCTGGTCATGATTGTTTCAGAACAGAGATGACTAGATTTGATGAAAAATATTGAGTATATACCCTGGAGCTCGGTGGCTCAGTGGCAGACTGTTGGATTTGTATGCTAGAGGTCCCGAGGTCGATCCCCGTCCGGGACTACCCGCGTTGTATCCTTGGGCGAGGCACTTTATCCCGATTGCCTATATGGGGGCACAATGACGCCGTGTAATGAGCCGTGCTGCACGTCGATTGTACACGTCTTCAACCGCTGTAACCCTGCTTGGGCGGAGCTTGAACAGAGTTAGTATGGTGGGGAGCTGACAGTTGCTCGTCGATGCTCGGTGGTTCTCTCCTGGTACTCCGGCTTCCTCCACCCGTAAAACTGTCACGGTCACAATTAGCCATTGTGCATAAGTATGTGATCTTAAACACCAATAAATCAATCAATAAATAAATAATATATACCCAACGTGTTAGGAGTTAAATAACTTGTAGACTTATCGTTCACGTACATCTTAATCAGTACCCTGACAAGATATAAATTTCACTGTCCTTGCAAATTAAACATTTGGTTATTGGAACCTCATTGTACTCGTATTATCTTAATTAATACTTCCATGGCTGTCCATGCAAATTAAACATTTGGTTATTGTAGCCTAATTGTACTCGCATTATCTTAATTAATACTTCCATGGCTGTCCTTGCAAATTAAACACATGGTTATTGGAGCCTTATTGTACTCGTATTATCTTAATACTTCCATAGCTGTCCTTGCAAATTAAACACATGGTTATTGTAGCCTAATTGTACTCGCATTATCTTAATTAATACTTCCATGGCTGTCCTTGCAAATTAAACATTTGGTTATTGTAGCCTAATTGTACTCGTATTATCTTAATTAATACTTCCATGGCTGTCCTTGCAAATTAAACACATGGTTATTGTAGCCTAATTGTACTCGTATTATCTTAATTAATACTTCCATGGCTGTCCTTGCAAATTAAACACTTGGTTATTGTAGCCTAATTGTAATCGTATTATCTTAATTAATACTTCCATGGCTGTCCTCGCAAATTAAACACGTGGTTATTGTAGCCTAATTGTACTCGTATTATCTTAATTAATACTTCCATGGCTGTCCTTGCAAATTAAACATTTGGTTATTGGAGCCTAATTGTACTCGTATTATCTTAATTAATACTTCCATGGCTGTCCTTAGACACTTCATCTCCATTGCCCACGTGGGGGCACGCTGACCCGTACTGGACGTCAATGGTACGCATGTCTTCAACCAATCTAACCCTGCCTGTGCTACAGTGCGGAGTTACGATGTTGGGGAGCTGGCAGCTGCTTGTCGTTGCTCGGTGGTTCTCTCCGGGTACTCCGGCATCCTCCACCCGTAAAACTGTCACGGTCATGATTAGCAATTGTGCACAAATATGTGACCTTAAAACATCAATAAATAAATAATGGCTGTCCTTGAATATTAAACACATGGTTATTGTAGCCTTATTGTACTCGTATTATCTTAATTAATACTTCCATGGCTGTCCTTGCAAATTAAACACATGGTTATTGGAGCCTTATTGTGCTCGTATTATCTTGATTAATACTTTCCTGGCTGTCCTTGCAAATTAAACACGTGGTTATTAGATCCTTATTGTACTCGTATTATCTTAATTAATACTTCCATGGCTGTCCTTGCAAATTAAACACATGGTTATTGTAGCCTAATTGTACTCGTATTATCTTAATTAATACTTCCATTGATGTCCTTGCAAATGAAACACATGGTTATTAGATCCTTATTGTACTCGTATTATCTTAATTAATATTTCCATGGCTGTCCTTGCAAATTAAACACATGGTTATTGTAGCCTAATTGTACTCGTATTATCTTAATTAATACTTCCATGGCTGTCCTTGCAAATTAAACATTTGGTTATTGTAGCCTAATTGTACTCGTATTATCTTAATTAATACTTCCATGGCTGTCCTTGCAAATTAAACACATGGTTATTGTAGCCTAATTGTACTCGTATTATCTTAATTAATACTTCCCTGGCTGTCCTTGCAAATTAAACATTTGGTTATTGTAGCCTAATTGTACTCGTATTATCTTAATTAATACTTCCATGGCTGTCCTTGCAAATTAAACATTTGGTTATTAGATCCTTATTGTACTCGTATTATCTTAATGAATACTTACATGGCTGTCCTTGCAAATTAAACATTTGGTTATTGTAGCCTTATTGTACTCGTATTATCTTAATTAATACTTCCATGACCGTCCTTGCAAATTAAACACATGGTTATTGTAGCCTAATTGTACTCGTATTATCTTAATTAATACTTCCATGGCTGTCCTTGCAAATTAAACACATGGTTATTGTAGCCTTATTGTACTCGTATTATCTTAATTAATACTTCCATGGCTGTCCTTGCAAATTAAACACATGGTTATTGTAGCCTAATTGTACTCGTATTATCTTAATTAATACTTCCATGGCTGTCCTTGCAAATTAAACACATGGTTATTGTAGCCTTATTGTACTCGTATTATCTTAATTAATACTTCCATGGCTGTCCTTGCAAATTAAACATTTGGTTATTGTAGCCTAATTGTACTCGTATTATCTTAATTAATACTTCCATGACTGTCCTTGCAAATTAAACATTTGGTTATTGTAGCCTAATTGTACTCGTATTATCTTAATTAATACTTCCATGGCTGTCCTTGCAAATTAAACACATGGTTATTGTAGCCTAATTGTACTCGTATTATCTTAATTAATACTTCCATGTCTGTCCTTGCAAATTAAACACATGGTTATTGTAGCCTAATTGTACTCGTATTATCTTAATTAATACTTCCATTGCTGCCCTTGCAAATTAAACACATGGTTATTGTAGCCTAACTGTACTCGTATTATCTGAATTAATACTTCCATGCCTGTCCTTGCAAATTAAACACTTGGTTATTGTAGCCTAATTGTACTCGTATTATCTTAATTAATACTTCCATGGCTGTCCTTGCAAATTAAACACGTGGTTATTGTAGCCTAATTGTACTCGTATTATCTTAATTAATACTTCCATGGCTGTCCTTGCAAATTAAACATTTGGTTATTGGAGCCCAATTGTACTCGTATTATCTTAATTAATACTTCCATGGCTGTCCTTGCAAATTAAACACATGGTTATTGTAGCCTTATTGTACTCGTATTATCTTAATTAATACTTCCATGGCTGTCCTTGCAAATTAAACACATGGTTATTGGAGCCTTATTGTGCTCGTATTATCTTGATTAATACTTTCCTGGCTGTCCTTGCAAATTAAACACGTGGTTATTAGATCCTTATTGTACTCGTATTATCTTAATTAATACTTCCATGGCTGTCCTTGCAAATTAAACACATGGTTATTGTAGCCTAATTGTACTCGTATTATCTTAATTAATACTTCCATTGATGTCCTTGCAAATTAAACACATGGTTATTAGATCCTTATTGTACTCGTATTATCTTAATTGATATTTCCATGGCTGTCCTTGCAAATTAAACACATGGTTATTGTAGCCTAATTGTACTCATATTATCTTAATTAATACTTCCATGGCTGTCCTTGCAAATTAAACATTTGGTTATTGTAGCCTAATTGTACTCGTATTATCTTAATTAATACTTCCATGGCTGTCCTTGCAAATTAAACACATGGTTATTGTAGCCTAATTGTACTCGTATTATCTTAATTAATACTTCCATGGCTGTCCTTGCAAATTAAACACGTGGTTATTGTAGCCTAATTGTACTCGGATTATCTTAATTAATACTTCCATGGCTGTCCTTGCAAATTAAACACATGGTTATTGTAGCCTTATTGTACTTATCTTAATTAATACTTCCATTGATGTCCTTGCAAATTAAACACATGGTTATTAGATCCTTATTGTACTCGTATTATCTTAATTAATATTTCCATGGCTGTCCTTGCAAATTAAACACATGGTTATTGTAGCCTAATTGTACTCGTATTATCTTAATTAATACTTCCATGGCTGTCCTTGCAAATTAAACATTTGGTTATTGTAGCCTAATTGTACTCGTATTATCTTAATTAATACTTCCATGGCTGTCCTTGCAAATTAAACACATGGTTATTGTAGCCTAATTGTACTCGTATTATCTTAATTAATACTTCCCTGGCTGTCCTTGCAAATTAAACATTTGGTTATTGTAGCCTAATTGTACTCGTATTATCTTAATTAATACTTCCATGGCTGTCCTTGCAAATTAAACATTTGGTTATTAGATCCTTATTGTACTCGTATTATCTTAATGAATACTTCCATGGCTGTCCTTGCAAATTAAACATTTGGTTATTGTAGCCTTATTGTACTCGTATTATCTTAATTAATACTTCCATGACCGTCCTTGCAAATTAAACACATGGTTATTGTAGCCTAATTGTACTCGTATTATCTTAATTAATACTTCCATGGCTGTCCTTGCAAATTAAACACATGGTTATTGTAGCCTTATTGTACTCGTATTATCTTAATTAATACTTCCATGGCTGTCCTTGCAAATTAAACACATGGTTATTGTAGCCTAATTGTACTCGTATTATCTTAATTAATACTTCCATGGCTGTCCTTGCAAATTAAACACATGGTTATTGTAGCCTTATTATACTCGTATTATCTTAATTAATACTTCCATGGCTGTCCTTGCAAATTAAACATTTGGTTATTGTAGCCTAATTGTACTCGTATTATCTTAATTAATACTTCCATGACTGTCCTTGCAAATTAAACATTTGGTTATTGTAGCCTAATTGTACTCGTATTATCTTAATTAATACTTCCATGGCTGTCCTTGCAAATTAAACACATGGTTATTGTAGCCTAATTGTACTCGTATTATCTTAATTAATACTTCCATGTCTGTCCTTGCAAATTAAACACATGGTTATTGTAGCCTAATTGTACTCGTATTATCTTAATTAATACTTCCATGGCTGTCCTTGCAAATTAAACACATGGTTATTGTAGCCTTATTGTACTCGTATTATCTTAATTAATACTTCCATGGCTGTCCTTGCAAATTAAACACATGGTTATTGTAGCCTAATTGTACTCGTATTATCTTAATTAATACTTCCATGGCTGTCCTTGCAAATTAAACACATGGTTATTGTAGCCTTATTGTACTCGTATTATCTTAATTAATACTTCCATGGCTGTCCTTGCAAATTAAACATTTGGTTATTGTAGCCTAATTGTACTCGTATTATCTTAATTAATACTTCCATGACTGTCCTTGCAAATTAAACATTTGGTTATTGTAGCCTAATTGTACTCGTATTATCTTAATTAATACTTCCATGGCTGTCCTTGCAAATTAAACACATGGTTATTGTAGCCTAATTGTACTCGTATTATCTTAATTAATACTTCCATTGCTGCCCTTGCAAATTAAACACATGGTTATTGTAGCCTAACTGTACTCGTATTATCTGAATTAATACTTCCATGCCTGTCCCTGCAAATTAAACACTTGGTTATTGTAGCCTAATTGTACTCGTATTATCTTAATTAATACTTCCATGGCTGTCCTTGCAAATTAAACACGTGGTTATTGTAGCCTAATTGTACTCGTATTATCTTAATTAATACTTCCATGGCTGTCCTTGCAAATTAAACATTTGGTTATTGGAGCCCAATTGTACTCGTATTATCTTAATTAATACTTCCATGGCTGTCCTTGCAAATTAAACACATGGTTATTGTAGCCTTATTGTACTCGTATTATCTTAATTAATACTTCCATGGCTGTCCTTGCAAATTAAACACATGGTTATTGGAGCCTTATTGTGCTCGTATTATCTTGATTAATACTTTCCTGGCTGTCCTTGCAAATTAAACACGTGGTTATTAGATCCTTATTGTACTCGTATTATCTTAATTAATACTTCCATGGCTGTCCTTGCAAATTAAACACGTGGTTATTGTAGCCTAATTGTACTCGTATTATCTTAATTAATACTTCCATGGCTGTCCTTGCAAATTAAACATTTGGTTATTGGAGCCCAATTGTACTCGTATTATCTTAATTAATACTTCCATGGCTGTCCTTGCAAATTAAACACATGGTTATTGTAGCCTAATTGTACTCGTATTATCTTAATTAATACTTCCATTGATGTCCTTGCAAATTAAACACATGGTTATTAGATCCTTATTGTACTCGTATTATCTTAATTGATATTTCCATGGCTGTCCTTGCAAATTAAACACATGGTTATTGTAGCCTAATTGTACTCATATTATCTTAATTAATACTTCCATGGCTGTCCTTGCAAATTAAACATTTGGTTATTGTAGCCTAATTGTACTCGTATTATCTTAATTAATACTTCCATGGCTGTCCTTGCAAATTAAACACATGGTTATTGTAGCCTAATTGTACTCGTATTATCTTAATTAATACTTCCATGGCTGTCCTTGCAAATTAAACACGTGGTTATTGTAGCCTAATTGTACTCGGATTATCTTAATTAATACTTCCATGGCTGTCCTTGCAAATTAAACACATGGTTATTGTAGCCTTATTGTACTTATCTTAATTAATACTTCCATTGATGTCCTTGCAAATTAAACACATGGTTATTAGATCCTTATTGTACTCGTATTATCTTAATTAATATTTCCATGGCTGTCCTTGCAAATTAAACACATGGTTATTGTAGCCTAATTGTACTCGTATTATCTTAATTAATACTTCCATGGCTGTCCTTGCAAATTAAACATTTGGTTATTGTAGCCTAATTGTACTCGTATTATCTTAATTAATACTTCCATGGCTGTCCTTGCAAATTAAACACATGGTTATTGTAGCCTAATTGTACTCGTATTATCTTAATTAATACTTCCCTGGCTGTCCTTGCAAATTAAACATTTGGTTATTGTAGCCTAATTGTACTCGTATTATCTTAATTAATGCTTCCATGGCTGTCCTTGCAAATTAAACATTTGGTTATTAGATCCTTATTGTACTCGTATTATCTTAATGAATACTTCCATGGCTGTCCTTGCAAATTAAACATTTGGTTATTGTAGCCTTATTGTACTCGTATTATCTTAATTAATACTTCCATGACCGTCCTTGCAAATTAAACACATGGTTATTGTAGCCTAATTGTACTCGTATTATCTTAATTAATACTTCCATGGCTGTCCTTGCAAATTAAACACATGGTTATTGTAGCCTTATTGTACTCGTATTATCTTAATTAATACTTCCATGGCTGTCCTTGCAAATTAAACACATGGTTATTGTAGCCTAATTGTACTCGTATTATCTTAATTAATACTTCCATGGCTGTCCTTGCAAATTAAACACATGGTTATTGTAGCCTTATTATACTCGTATTATCTTAATTAATACTTCCATGGCTGTCCTTGCAAATTAAACATTTGGTTATTGTAGCCTAATTGTACTCGTATTATCTTAATTAATACTTCCATGACTGTCCTTGCAAATTAAACATTTGGTTATTGTAGCCTAATTGTACTCGTATTATCTTAATTAATACTTCCATGGCTGTCCTTGCAAATTAAACACATGGTTATTGTAGCCTAATTGTACTCGTATTATCTTAATTAATACTTCCATGTCTGTCCTTGCAAATTAAACACATGGTTATTGTAGCCTAATTGTACTCGTATTATCTTAATTAATACTTCCATTGCTGCCCTTGCAAATTAAACACATGGTTATTGTAGCCTAACTGTACTCGTATTATCTGAATTAATACTTCCATGCCTGTCCATGCAAATTAAACACTTGGTTATTGTAGCCTAATTGTACTCGTATTATCTTAATTAATACTTCCATGGCTGTCCTTGGAAATTAAACACGTGGTTATTGTAGCCTAATTGTACTCGTATTATCTTAATTAATACTTCCATGGCTGTCCTTGCAAATTAAACATTTGGTTATTGGAGCCCAATTGTACTCGTATTATCTTAATTAATACTTCCATGGCTGTCCTTGCAAATTAAACACATGGTTATTGTAGCCTTATTGTACTCGTATTATCTTAATTAATACTTCCATGGCTGTCCTTGCAAATTAAACATATGGTTATTGGAGCCTTATTGTGCTCGTATTATCTTGATTAATACTTTCCTGGCTGTCCTTGCAAATTAAACACGTGGTTATTAGATCCTTATTGTACTCGTATTATCTTAATTAATACTTCCATGGCTGTCCTTGCAAATTAAACACATGGTTATTGTAGCCTAATTGTACTCGTATTATCTTAATTAATACTTCCATTGATGTCCTTGCAAATTAAACACATGGTTATTAGATCCTTATTGTACTCGTATTATCTTAATTAATATTTCCATGGCTGTCCTTGCAAATTAAACACATGGTTATTGTAGCCTAATTGTACTCATATTATCTTAATTAATACTTCCATGGCTGTCCTTGCAAATTAAACATTTGGTTATTGTAGCCTAATTGTACTCGTATTATCTTAATTAATACTTCCATGGCTGTCCTTGCAAATTAAACACATGGTTATTGTAGCCTAATTGTACTCGTATTATCTTAATTAATACTTCCCTGGCTGTCCTTGCAAATTAAACATTTGGTTATTGTAGCCTAATTGTACTCGTATTATCTTAATTAATACTTCCATGGCTGTCCTTGCAAATTAAACATTTGGTTATTAGATCCTTATTTTACTCGTATTATCTTAATGAATACTTCCATGGCTGTCCTTACAAATTAAACATTTGGTTATTGTAGCCTAATTGTACTCGTATTATCTTAATTAATACTTCCATGGCTGTCCTTGCAAATTAAACACATGGTTATTGTAGCCTAATTGTACTCGTATTATCTTAATTATTACTTCCATGGCTGTCCTTGCAAATTAAACACATGGTTATTGTAGCCTAATTGCACTCGTATTATCTTAATTAATACTTCCATGGCTGTCCTTGCAAAATAAACACATGGTTATTGTAGCCTAATTGTACTCGTATTATCTTAATTAATACTTCCATGGCTGTCCTTGCAAATTAAACATTTGGTTATTGGAGCCTAATTGTACTCGTATTATCTTAATTAATACTTCCATGGCTGTCCTTGCAAATTAAACACATGGTTATTGTAGCCTTATTGTACTCGTATTATCTTAATTAATACTTCCATGGCTGTCCTTGCAAATTAAACACATGGTTATTGGAGCCTTATTGTGCTCGTATTATCTCAATTAATACTTCCATGGCTGTCCTTGCAAATTAAACACATGGTTATTGTAGCCTTATTGTACTCGTATTATCTTAATTAATACTTCCATGGCTGCCCTTGCAAATTAAACACATGGTTATTGTAGCCTTATTGTACTCGTATTATCTTAATTAATACTTCCATGGCTGTCCTTGCAAATTAAACACGTGGTTGTTGTAGCCTAATTGTACTCGTATTATCTTAATTAATACTTCCATGGCTGTCCTTGCAAATTAAACATTTGGTTATTGGAGCCTAATTGTACTCGTATTATCTTAATTAATACTTCCATGGCTGTCCTTGCAAATTAAACACATGGTTACTGTAGCCTTATTGTACTCGTATTATCTTAATTAATACTTCCATGGCTGTCCTTGCAAATTAAACACATGGTTATTGGAGCCTTATTGTGCTCGTATTATCTTAATTAATACTTCGATGGCTGTCCTTGCAAATTAAACATTTGGTTATTAGATCCTTATTGTACTCGTATTATCTTAATGAATACTTCCATGGCTGTCCTTGCAAATTAAACATTTGGTTATTGTAGCCTAATTGTACTCGTATTATCTTAATTAATACTTCCATGGCTGTCCTTGCAAATTAAACACATGGTTATTGTAGCCTAATTGTACTCGAATTATCTTAATTAATACTTCCATGGCTGTCCTTGCAAATTAAACACATGGTTATTGTAGCCTAATTGCACTCGTATTATCTTAATTAATACTTCCATGGCTGTCCTTGCAAAATAAACACATGGTTATTGTAGCCTAATTGTACTCGTATTATCTTAATTAATACTTCCATGGCTGTCCTTGCAAATTAAACATTTGGTTACTGGAGCCTAATTGTACTCGTATTATCTTAATTAATACTTCCATGGCTGTCCTTGCAAGTTAAACACATGGTTATTGTAGCCTTATTGTACTCGTATTATCTTAATTAATACTTCCATGGCTGTCCTTGCAAATTAAACACATGGTTATTGGAGCCTTATTGTGCTCGTATTATCTTAATTAATACTTCCATGTCTGTCCCTGCAAATTAAACACATGGTTATTGTAGCCTTATTGTACTCGTATTATCTTAATTAATACTTCCATGGCTGTCCTTGCAAATTAAACACATGGTTATTGTAGCCTTATTGTACTCGTATTATCTTAATTAATACTTCCATGGCTGTCCTTGCAAATTAAACACGTGGTTGTTGTAGCCTAATTGTACTCGTATTATCTTAATTAATACTTCCATGGCTGTCCTTGCAAATTAAACACATGGTTATTGTAGCCTTATTGTACTCGTATTATCTTAATTAATACTTCCATGGCTGTCCTTGCAAATTAAACACATGGTTATTGTAGCCTAATTGTACTCGTATTATCTTAATTAATACTTCCATGGCTGTCCTTGCAAATTAAACACGTGGTTATTGTAGCCTAATTGTACTCGTATTATCTTAATTAATACTTCCACGGCTGTCCTTGCAAATTAAACATTTGGTTATTGGGGCCCAATTGTACTCGTATTATCTTAATTAATACTTCCATGGCTGTCCTTGCAAATTAAACACATGGTTATTGTAGCCTTATTGTACTCGTATTATCTTAATTAATACTTCCATGGCTGTCCTTCCAAATTAAACACATGGTTATTGGAGCCTTATTGTGGTCGTATTATCTTGATTAATACTTTCCTGGCTGTCCTTGCAAATTAAACACGTGGTTATTAGATCCTTATTGTACTCGTATTATCTTAATTAATACTTCCATGGCTGTCCTTGCAAATTAAACACATGGTTATTGTAGCCTAATTGTACTCGTATTGTCTTAATTATTACTTCCATTGATGTCCTTGCAAATTAAACACATGGTTATTAGATCCTTATTGTACTCGTATTATCTTAATTAATATTTCCATGGCTGTCCTTGCAAATTAAACACATGGTTATTGTAGCCTAATTGTACTCGTATTATCTTAATTAGTACTTCCATGGCTGTCCTTGCAAATTAAACATTTGGTTATTGTAGCCTAATTGTACTCTTATTATCTTAATTAATACTTCCATGGCTGTCCTTGCAAATTAAACATTTGGTTATTAGATCCTTATTGTACTCGTATTATCTTAATGAATACTTCCATGGCTGTCCTTACAAATTAAACATTTGGTTATTGTAGCCTAATTGTACTCGTATTATCTTAATTAATACTTCCATGGCTGTCCTTGCAAATTAAACACATGGTTATTGTAGCCTAATTGTACTCGTATTATCTTAATTAATACTTCCATGGCTGTCCTTGCAAATTAAAAACATGGTTATTGTAGCCTAATTGCACTCGTATTATCTTAATTAATACTTCCATGGCTGTCCTTGCAAAATAAACACATGGTTATTGTAGCCTAATTGTACTCGTATTATCTTAATTAATACTTCCATGGCTGTCCTTGCAAATTAAACATTTGGTTATTGGAGACTAATTGTACTCGTATTATCTTAATTAATACTTCCATGGCTGTCCTTGCAAATTAAACACATGGTTATTGTAGCCTTATTGTACTCGTATTATCTTAATTAATACTTCCATGGCTGTCCTTGCAAATTAAACACATGGTTATTGGAGCCTTATTGTGCTCGTATTATCTCAATTAATACTTCCATGGCTGTCCTTGCAAATTAAACACATGGTTATTGTAGCCTTATTGTACTCGTATTATCTTAATTAGTACTTCCATGGATGCCCTTGCAAATTAAACACATGGTTATTGTAGCCTTATTGTACTCGTATTATCTTAATTAATACTTCCATGGCTGTCCTTGCAAATTAAACACGTGGTTGTTGTAGCCTAATTGTACTCGTATTATCTTAATTAATACTTCCATGGCTGTCCTTGCAAATTAAACATTTGGTTATTGGAGCCTAATTGTACTCGTATTATCTTAATTAATACTTCCATGGCTGTCCTTGCAAATTAAACACATGGTTACTGTAGCCTTATTGTACTCGTATTATCTTAATTAATACTTCCATGGCTGTCCTTGCAAATTAAACACATGGTTATTGGAGCCTTATTGTGCTCGTATTATCTTAATTAATCCTTCCATGGCTGTCCTTGCAAATTAAACATTTGGTTATTAGATCCTTATTGTACTCGTATTATCTTAATGAAAACGTCCATGGCTGTCCTTGCAAATTAAACATTTGGTTATTGTAGCCTAATTGTACTCGTATTATCTTAATTAATACTTCCATGGCTGTCCTTGCAAATTAAACACATGGTTATTGTAGCCTAATTGTACTCGTATTATCTTAATTAATACTTCCATGGCTGTCCTTGCAAATTAAACACATGGTTATTTTAGCCTAATTGCACTCGTATTATCTTAATTAATACTTCCATGGCTGTCCTTGCAAAATAAACACATGGTTATTGTAGCCTAATTGTACTCGCATTATCTTAATTAATACTTCCATGGCTGTCCTTGCAAATTAAACATTTGGTTATTGGAGCCTAATTGTACTCCTATTATCTTAATTAATACTTCCATGGCTGTCCTTGCAAATTAAACATATGGTTATTGTTGCCTTATTGTACTCGTATTATCTTAATTAATACTTCCATGGCTGTCCTTGCAAATTAAACACATGGTTATTGGAGCCTTATTGTGCTCGTATTATCTTAATTAATACATCCATGTCTGTCCTTGCATATTAAACACATGGTTATTGTAGCCTTATTGTACTCGTATTATCTTAATTAATACTTCCATGGCTGTCCTTGCAAATTAAACACATGGTTATTGTAGGCTTATTGTACTCGTATTATCTTAATTAATACTTCCATGGCTGTCCTTGCAATTTAAACACGTGGTTGTTGTCGCCTAATTGTACTCGTATTATCTTAATTAATACTTCCATGGCTGTCCTTGCAAATTAAACATTTGGTTATTGGAGCCTAATTGTACTCGTATTATCTTAATTAATACTTCCATGGCTGTCCTTGCAAATTAAACACATGGTTATTGTAGCCTTATTGTACTCGTATTATCTTAATTAATACTTCCATGGCTGTCCTTGCAAATTAAACACATGGTTATTGGAGCCTTATTGTGCTCGTATTATCTTAATTAATACTTCCATGGCTGTACTTGCAAATTAAACATTTGGTTATTAGATCCTTATTGTACTCGTATTATCTTAATTAATACTTCCATAGCTGTCCTTGCAAATTAAACACATGGTTATTGTAGCCTAATTGTACTCGTATTATCTTAATTAATACTTCCATGGCTGTCCTTGCAAATTAAACACATGCTTATTGTAGCCTAATTGTACTCGTATTATCTTAATTAATACTTCCATGGCTGTCCTTGCAAATTAAACACATGGTTATTGTAGCCTTATTGTACTCGTATTATCTTAATTAATACTTCCATGGCTGTCCTTGCAAATTAAACACATGGTTATTGTAGCCTAATTGTACTCGTATTATCTTAATTAATACTTCCATGGCTGTCCTTGCAAATTAAACACATGGTTATTGTAGCCTTATTGTACTCGTATTATCTTAATTAATACTTCCATGGCTGTCCTTGCAAATTAAACATTTGGTTATTGGGGCCCAATTGTACTCGTATTATCTTAATTAATACTTCCATGGCTGTCCTTGCAAATTAAACACATGGTTATTGTAGCCTTATTGTACTCGTATTATCTTAATTAATACTTCCATGGCTGTCCTTCCAAATTAAACACATGGTTATTGGAGCCTTATTGTGGTCGTATTATCTTGATTAATACTTTCCTGGCTGTCCTTGCAAATTAAACACGTGGTTATTAGATCCTTATTGTACTCGTATTATCTTAATTAATACTTCCATGGCTGTCCTTGCAAATTAAACACATGGTTATTGTAGCCTAATTGTACTCGTATTGTCTTAATTATTACTTCCATTGATGTCCTTGCAAATTAAACACATGGTTATTAGATCCTTATTGTACTCGTATTATCTTAATTAATATTTCCATGGCTGTCCTTGCAAATTAAACACATGGTTATTGTAGCCTAATTGTACTCGTATTATCTTAATTAGTACTTCCATGGCTGTCCTTGCAAATTAAACATTTGGTTATTGTAGCCTAATTGTACTCTTATTATCTTAATTAATACTTCCATGGCTGTCCTTGCAAATTAAACATTTGGTTATTAGATCCTTATTGTACTCGTATTATCTTAATGAATACTTCCATGGCTGTCCTTACAAATTAATCATTTGGTTATTGTAGCCTAATTGTACTCGTATTATCTTAATTAATACTTCCATGGCTGTCCTTGCAAATTAAACACATGGTTATTGTAGCCTAATTGTACTCGTATTATCTTAATTAATACTTCCATGGCTGTCCTTGCAAATTAAAAACATGGTTATTGTAGCCTAATTGCACTCGTATTATCTTAATTAATACTTCCATGGCTGTCCTTGCAAAATAAACACATGGTTATTGTAGCCTAATTGTACTCGTATTATCTTAATTAATACTTCCATGGCTGTCCTTGCAAATTAAACATTTGGTTATTGGAGACTAATTGTACTCGTATTATCTTAATTAATACTTCCATGGCTGTCCTTGCAAATTAAACACATGGTTATTGTAGCCTTATTGTACTCGTATTATCTTAATTAATACTTCCATGGCTGTCCTTGCAAATTAAACACATGGTTATTGGAGCCTTATTGTGCTCGTATTATCTCAATTAATACTTCCATGGCTGTCCTTGCAAATTAAACACATGGTTATTGTAGCCTTATTGTACTCGTATTATCTTAATTAGTACTTCCATGGATGCCCTTGCAAATTAAACACATGGTTATTGTAGCCTTATTGTACTCGTATTATCTTAATTAATACTTCCATGGCTGTCCTTGCAAATTAAACACGTGGTTGTTGTAGCCTAATTGTACTCGTATTATCTTAATTAATACTTCCATGGCTGTCCTTGCAAATTAAACATTTGGTTATTGGAGCCTAATTGTACTCGTATTATCTTAATTAATACTTCCATGGCTGTCCTTGCAAATTAAACACATGGTTACTGTAGCCTTATTGTACTCGTATTATCTTAATTAATACTTCCATGGCTGTCCTTGCAAATTAAACACATGGTTATTGGAGCCTTATTGTGCTCGTATTATCTTAATTAATACTTCCATGGCTGTCCTTGCAAATTAAACATTTGGTTATTAGATCCTTATTGTACTCGTATTATCTTAATGAAAACGTCCATGGCTGTCCTTGCAAATTAAACATTTGGTTATTGTAGCCTAATTGTACTCGTATTATCTTAATTAATACTTCCATGGCTGTCCTTGCAAATTAAACACATGGTTATTGTAGCCTTATTGTACTCGTATTATCTTAATTAATACTTCCATGGCTGTCCTTGCAAATTAAACACATGGTTATTGGAGCCTTATTGTGCTCGTATTATCTTAATTAATACTTCCATGGCTGTACTTGCAAATTAAACATTTGGTTATTAGATCCTTATTGTACTCGTATTATCTTAATTAATACTTCCATAGCTGTCCTTGCAAATTAAACACATGGTTATTGTAGCCTAATTGTACTCGTATTATCTTAATTAATACTTCCATGGCTGTCCTTGCAAATTAAACACATGCTTATTGTAGCCTAATTGTACTCGTATTATCTTAATTAATACTTCCATGGCTGTCCTTGCAAATTAAACACATGGTTATTGTAGCCTTATTGTACTCGTATTATCTTAATTAATACTTCCATGGCTGTCCTTGCAAATTAAACACATGGTTATTGTAGCCTAATTGTACTCGTATTATCTTAATTAATACTTCCATGGCTGTCCTTGCAAATTAAACACATGGTTATTGTAGCCTTATTGTACTCGTATTATCTTAATTAATACTTCCATGGCTGTCCTTGCAAATTAAACATTTGGTTATTGGGGCCCAATTGTACTCGTATTATCTTAATTAATACTTCCATGGCTGTCCTTGCAAATTAAACACATGGTTATTGTAGCCTTATTGTACTCGTATTATCTTAATTAATACTTCCATGGCTGTCCTTCCAAATTAAACACATGGTTATTGGAGCCTTATTGTGGTCGTATTATCTTGATTAATACTTTCCTGGCTGTCCTTGCAAATTAAACACGTGGTTATTAGATCCTTATTGTACTCGTATTATCTTAATTAATACTTCCATGGCTGTCCTTGCAAATTAAACACATGGTTATTGTAGCCTAATTGTACTCGTATTGTCTTAATTATTACTTCCATTGATGTCCTTGCAAATTAAACACATGGTTATTAGATCCTTATTGTACTCGTATTATCTTAATTAATATTTCCATGGCTGTCCTTGCAAATTAAACACATGGTTATTGTAGCCTAATTGTACTCGTATTATCTTAATTAGTACTTCCATGGCTGTCCTTGCAAATTAAACATTTGGTTATTGTAGCCTAATTGTACTCTTATTATCTTAATTAATACTTCCATGGCTGTCCTTGCAAATTAAACATTTGGTTATTAGATCCTTATTGTACTCGTATTATCTTAATGAATACTTCCATGGCTGTCCTTACAAATTAAACATTTGGTTATTGTAGCCTAATTGTACTCGTATTATCTTAATTAATACTTCCATGGCTGTCCTTGCAAATTAAACACATGGTTATTGTAGCCTAATTGTACTCGTATTATCTTAATTAATACTTCCATGGCTGTCCTTGCAAATTAAAAACATGGTTATTGTAGCCTAATTGCACTCGTATTATCTTAATTAATACTTCCATGGCTGTCCTTGCAAAATAAACACATGGTTATTGTAGCCTAATTGTACTCGTATTATCTTAATTAATACTTCCATGGCTGTCCTTGCAAATTAAACATTTGGTTATTGGAGACTAATTGTACTCGTATTATCTTAATTAATACTTCCATGGCTGTCCTTGCAAATTAAACACATGGTTATTGTAGCCTTATTGTACTCGTATTATCTTAATTAATACTTCCATGGCTGTCCTTGCAAATTAAACACATGGTTATTGGAGCCTTATTGTGCTCGTATTATCTCAATTAATACTTCCATGGCTGTCCTTGCAAATTAAACACATGGTTATTGTAGCCTTATTGTACTCGTATTATCTTAATTAGTACTTCCATGGATGCCCTTGCAAATTAAACACATGGTTATTGTAGCCTTATTGTACTCGTATTATCTTAATTAATACTTCCATGGCTGTCCTTGCAAATTAAACACGTGGTTGTTGTAGCCTAATTGTACTCGTATTATTTTAATTAATACTTCCATGGCTGTCCTTGCAAATTAAACATTTGGTTATTGGAGCCTAATTGTACTCGTATTATCTTAATTAATACTTCCATGGCTGTCCTTGCAAATTAAACACATGGTTACTGTAGCCTTATTGTACTCGTATTATCTTAATTAATACTTCCATGGCTGTCCTTGCAAATTAAACACATGGTTATTGGAGCCTTATTGTGCTCGTATTATCTTAATTAATACTTCCATGGCTGTCCTTGCAAATTAAACATTTGGTTATTAGATCCTTATTGTACTCGTATTATCTTAATGAAAACGTCCATGGCTGTCCTTGCAAATTAAACATTTGGTTATTGTAGCCTAATTGTACTCGTATTATCTTAATTAATACTTCCATGGCTGTCCTTGCAAATTAAACACATGGTTATTGTAGCCTAATTGTACTCGTATTATCTTAATTAATACTTCCATGGCTGTCCTTGCAAATTAAACACATGGTTATTTTAGCCTAATTGCACTCGTATTATCTTAATTAATACTTCCATGGCTGTCCTTGCAAAATAAACACATGGTTATTGTAGCCTAATTGTACTCGCATTATCTTAATTAATACTTCCATGGCTGTCCTTGCAAATTAAACATTTGGTTATTGGAGCCTAATTGTACTCCTATTATCTTAATTAATACTTCCATGGCTGTCCTTGCAAATTAAACATATGGTTATTGTTGCCTTATTGTACTCGTATTATCTTAATTAATACTTCCATGGCTGTCCTTGCAAATTAAACACATGGTTATTGGAGCCTTATTGTGCTCGTATTATCTTAATTAATACATCCATGTCTGTCCTTGCAAATTAAACACATGGTTATTGTAGCCTTATTGTACTCGTATTATCTTAATTAATACTTCCATGGCTGTCCTTGCAAATTAAACACATGGTTATTGTAGGCTTATTGTACTCGTATTATCTTAATTAATACTTCCATGGCTGTCCTTGCAATTTAAACACGTGGTTGTTGTCGCCTAATTGTACTCGTATTATCTTAATTAATACTTCCATGGCTGTCCTTGCAAATTAAACATTTGGTTATTGGAGCCTAATTGTACTCGTATTATCTTAATTAATACTTCCATGGCTGTCCTTGCAAATTAAACACATGGTTATTGTAGCCTTATTGTACTCGTATTATCTTAATTAATACTTCCATGGCTGTCCTTGCAAATTAAACACATGGTTATTGGAGCCTTATTGTGCTCGTATTATCTTAATTAATACTTCCATGGCTGTACTTGCAAATTAAACATTTGGTTATTAGATCCTTATTGTACTCGTATTATCTTAATTAATACTTCCATAGCTGTCCTTGCAAATTAAACACATGGTTATTGTAGCCTAATTGTACTCGTATTATCTTAATTAATACTTCCATGGCTGTCCTTGCAAATTAAACACATGCTTATTGTAGCCTAATTGTACTCGTATTATCTTAATTAATACTTCCATGGCTGTCCTTGCAAATTAAACACATGGTTATTGTAGCCTTATTGTACTCGTATTATCTTAATTAATACTTCCATGGCTGTCCTTGCAAATTAAACACATGGTTATTGTAGCCTAATTGTACTCGTATTATCTTAATTAATACTTCCATGGCTGTCCTTGCAAATTAAACACATGGTTATTGTAGCCTTATTCTACTCGTATTATCTTAATTAATGCTTCCATGGCTGTCCTTGCAAATTAAACACATGGTTATTGTAGCCTAATTCTACTCGTATTATCTTAATTAATACTTCCATGGCTGTCCTTGCAAATTAAACACATGGTCATTGTAGCCTAATTGTACTCGTATTATCTTAATTAATACTTCCATGGCTGTCCTTGCAAATTAGACACGTGGTTATTGTGGCCTTATTGTACTCGTATTATCTTAATTAATACTTCCATGGCTGTGCAAATTAAACATTTGGTTATTGGAGCCTAATTGTACTCGTATTATCTTAATTAATACTTCCATGGCTGTCCTTGCAACTGAAACACATGGTTATTGGAGCCTTATTGTGCTCGTATTATCTTAATTAATACTTCCATGGCTGTCCTTGCAACTGAAACACATGGTTATTGGAGCCTTATTGTGCTCGTATTATCTTAATTAATACTTCCATGGCTGTCCTTGCAAATTAAACATTTGGTTACTGGAGCCTAATTGTACTCGTATTATCTTAATTACAACTTCCATGGCTGTCCTTGCAAATTAAACACATGGTTATTGTAGCCTTATTGTACTCGTATTATCTTAATTAATACTTCCATGGCTGTCCTTGCAAATTAAACACATGGTTATTGTAGCCTAATTGTACTCGTATTATCTTAATTAATACTTCCATGGCTGTCCTTGCAAATTAAACACATGGTTATTGTAGCCTTATTGTACTCGTATTATCTTAATTAATACTTCCATGACTGTCCTTGCAAATTAAACACATGGTTATTGGAGCCTTATTGTACTCGTATTATCTTAATTAATACTTCCATGGCTGTCCTTGCAAATTAAACACATGGTTATTAGAGCCTAATTCTACTCATATTATCTTAATTAATACTTCCATGGCTGTCCTTGCAAATTAAACACATGGTTATTGTAGCCTAATTGTACTCGTATTATCTTAATTAATACTACCATGGCTGTCCTTGCAAATTAAACACGTGGTTATTGTAGCCTAATTGTACTCGTATTGTCTTAATTAATACTTCCATGGCTGTCCTTGCATATTAAACATTTGGTTATTGGAGCCTAATTGTACTCGTATTATCTTAATTAATACTTCCATGGCTGTTCTTGCAAATTAAACAGATGGTTATTGTAGCCTAATTGTACTCGTATTATCTTAATTAATACTTCCATGGCTGTTCTTGCAAATTAAACACATGGTTATTGGAGCCTAATTGTACTCGTATTATCTTAATTAATACTTCTATGGCTGTCCTTGCGCATTAAACACGTGGTTATTAGATCCTTATTGTACTCGTATTATTTTAATTAATACTTCCATGGCTGTCCTTGCAAATTAAACACACGGTTATTGTAGCCTAATTGTACTCGTATTATCTTAATTAATACTTCCATGGCTGTCCTTGCAAATTAAACACGTGGTTATTGTAGCCTAATTGTACTCGTATTATCTTAATTAATACTTCCATGGCTGTCCTTGCAAATTAAGCATTTTGTTATTGGAGCCTAATTGTACTCGTATTATCTTAATTAATACTTCCATGGCTGTCCTTGCAAATTAAACACAAGGTTATTGTAGCCTTATTGTACTCGTATTATCTTAATTAATACTTCCATGGCTGTCCTTGCAAATTAAAAACATGGTTATTGGAGCCTTATTGTGCTCGTATTATCTTCATTAATACTTCCATGGCTGTCCTTGCAAATTAAACATTTGGCTATTAGATCCTTATTGTACTCGTATTATCTTAATTAATACTTCCATGGCTGTCCTTGCAAATTAAACACATGGTTACTGGAGCCTGATTGTACTCGTATTATCTTAATTAATACTTCCATGGCTGTCCTTGCAAATTAAACACGTGGTTATTAGATCCTTATTGTACTCGTATTATCTTAATTAATACTTCCATGGCTGTCCTTGCAAATTAAACACATGGTTATTGTAGCCTAATTGTACTCGTATTATCTTAATTAATACTTCCATGGCTGTCCTTGCAAATTAAACACATAGTTATTGTAGCCTAATTGTACTCGTATTATCTTAATTAATACTTCCATTGCTGTCCTTGCAAATTAAACACATCGTTATTGTAGCCTAATTGTACTCGTATTATCTTAATTAATACTTCCATGGCTGTCCTTGCAAATTAAACACGTGGTTATTGTAGCCTTATTGTACTCGTATTATCTTAATTAATACTTCCATGGCTGTCCTTGCAAATTAAACACATGGTTATTGGAGCCTTATTGTGCTCGTATTATCTTAATTAATACTTCCATGGCTGTCCTTGCAAATTAAACATTTGGTTATTAGATCCTTATTGTACTCGTATTATCTTAATTAATACTTCCATGGCTGTCCTTGCAAATTAAACACATGGTTATTGTAGCCTAATTGTACTCGTATTATCTTAATTTATACTTCCATTGATGTCCTTGCAGATTAAACACATGGTTATTAGATCCTTATTGTACTCGTATTATCTTAATTAATACTTCCATGGCTGTCCTTGCAAATTAAACACATGGTTATTGTAGCCTAATTGAACTAGTATTATCTTAATTAATACTTCCATGGCTGTCCTTGCAAATGAAACATTTGGTTATTGTAGCCTAATTGTACTCGTATTATCTTAATTAATACTTCCATGGCTGTCCTTGCAAATTAAACGTATGGTTATTCTAGCCTAATTGTACTCGTATTATCTTAATTAATACTTCCATGGCTGTCCTTGCAAATTAAACACATGGTTATTGTAGCCTAATTGTACTCGTATTATCTTAATTAATACTTCCATGGCTGTCCTTGCAAATTAGAAACATGGTTATTGTAGCCTAATTGTACTCGTATTATCTTAATTAATACTTCCATGGCTGTCCTTGCAAATTGAACACATGGTTATTGTAGCCTTATTGTACTCGTATTATCTTAATTAATACTTCCATGGCTGTCCTTGCAAATTAAACACATGGTTATTGTAGCCTACTTGTACTCGTATTATCTTAATTAATACTTCAATGGCTGTCCTTTCAAATTAAACACATGGTTATTGTAGCCTAATTGTACTCGTATTGTCTTAATTAATACTTCCATGGCTGTCCTTGCAAATTAAACACATGGTTATTGTAGCCTAATTGTACTCGTATTATCTTAATTAATACTTCCATGGCTGTCCTTGCAAATTAAACACATGGTTGTTGTAGCCTTATTGTACTCGTATTATCTTAATTAATACTTCCATGGCTGTCCTTGCAAATTAAACACATGGTTATTGTAGCCTAATTGTACTCGTATTATCTTAATTAATACTTCCATGGCTGTCCTTGCAAATTAAACATTTGGTTATTGTAGCCTCATTGTACTCGTATTATCTTAATTAATACTTCCATGGCTGTCCTTGCAAATTAAACATTTGGTTATTGTAGCCTCATTGTACTCGTATTATCTTAACTATACTTCCATTGCAGTCCTTGCAAATTAAACACATGGTTATTGGAGCCTTATTGTACTCGTATTATCTTAATTAATACTTCCATGGCTGTCCTTTCAAATTAAACACATGGTTATTGTAGCTTAATTGTACTCGTATTATCTTAATTACTACTTCCATGGCTGTCCTTGCAAATTAAACACATGGTTATTGTAGCCTTATTGTACTCGTATTATCTTAATTAATACTTCCATGGCTGTCCTTGCAAATTAAACCCATGGTTATTGTAGCCTAATTGTACTCGTATTATCTTAATTGATACTTCCATGGCTGTCCTTGCAAATTAAACACATGGTTATTAGATTCTTATTGTACTCGTATTATCTTAATTAATACTTCCATGGCTGTCCTTGCAAATTAAACACATGGTTATTGTAGCCTAATTGTACTCGTATTATCTTAATTAATACTTCCATGGCTGTCCTTGCAAATTAAACACGTGGTTATTGTAGCCTAATTGTACTCGTATTATCTTAATTAATACTTCCATGGCTGTCCTTGCAAATTAAGCATTTGGTTATTGGAGCCTTATTGTACTCGTATTATCTTAATTAATACTTCCATGGCTGTCCTTGCAAATTAAACACATGGTTATTGTAGCCTAATTGTACACGTATTATCTTAATTAATACTTCCATGGCTGTCTTTGCAAATTAAACACATGGTTATTGTAGCCTTATTGTACTCGTATTATCTTAATTAATACTTCCATGGCTGTCCTTGCAAATTAAACACATGGTTATTGGAGCCTGATTGTACTCGTATTATCTTAATTAATACTTCCATGGCTGTCCTTGCAAATTAAACACGTGGTTATTAGATCCTTATTGTACTCGTATTATCTTAATTAATACTTCCATGGCTGTCCTTGCAAATTAAACACATGGTTATTGTAGCCTAATTGTACTCGTATTATCTTAATTAATACTTCCATGGCTGTCCTTGCAAATTAAACACATGGTTATTGTAGCCTAATTGTACTCGTATTATCTTAATTAATACTTCCATGGCTGTCCTTGCAAATTAAACACATGGTTATTGTAGCCTAATTGTACTCGTAATATCTTAATTACTACTTCCATGGCTGTCCTTGCAAATTAAACACATGGTTATTGTAGCCTTATTGTACTCGTATTATCTTAATTAATACTTCCATGGCTGTCCTTGCAAATTAAACACATGGTTATTGTAGCCTAATTGTACTCGTATTATCTTAATTGATACTTCCATGGCTGTCCTTGCAAATTAAACACATGGTTATTAGATTCTTATTGTACTCGTATTATCTTAATTAATACTTCCATGGCTGTCCTTGCAAATTAAACACATGGTTATTGTAGCCTAATTGTACTCGTATTATCTTAATTAATACTTCCATGGCTGTCCTTGCAAATTAAACACGTGGTTATTGTAGCCTAATTGTACTCGTATTATCTTAATTAATACTTCCATGGCTGTCCTTGCAAATTAAGCATTTGGTTATTGGAGCCTTATTGTACTCGTATTATCTTAATTAATACTTCCATGGCTGTCCTTGCAAATTAAACACATGGTTATTGTAGCCTAATTGTACACGTATTATCTTAATTAATACTTCCATGGCTGTCTTTGCAAACTAAACACATGGTTATTGTAGCCTTATTGTACTCGTATTATCTTAATTAATACTTCCATGGCTGTCCTTGCAAATTAAACACATGGTTATTGGAGCCTAATTGTACTCGTATTATCTTAATTAATACTTCCATTGCTGCCCTTGCAAATTAAACACATGGTTATTAGATCCTTATTGTACTCGTATTATCTTAATTAATACTTCCATGGCTGTCCTTGCAAATTAAACACATGGTTATTGGAGCCTGATTGTACTCGTATTATCTTAATTAATACTTCCATGGCTGTCCTTGCAAATTAAACACATGGTTATTGTAGCCTAATTGTACACGTATTATCTTAATTAATACTTCCATGGCTGTCTTTGCAAATTAAACACATGGTTATTGTAGCCTTATTGTACTCGTATTATCTTAATTAATACTTCCATGGCTGTCCTTGCAAATTAAACACATGGTTATTGGAGCCTAATTGTACTCGTATTATCTTAATTAGTACTTCCATGGATGCCCTTGCAAATTAAACACATGGTTATTGTAGCCTTATTGTACTCGTATTATCTTAATTAATACTTCCATGGCTGTCCTTGCAAATTAAACACGTGGTTGTTGTAGCCTAATTGTACTCGTATTATTTTAATTAATACTTCCATGGCTGTCCTTGCAAATTAAACATTTGGTTATTGGAGCCTAATTGTACTCGTATTATCTTAATTAATACTTCCATGGCTGTCCTTGCAAATTAAACACATGGTTACTGTAGCCTTATTGTACTCGTATTATCTTAATTAATACTTCCATGGCTGTCCTTGCAAATTAAACACATGGTTATTGGAGCCTTATTGTGCTCGTATTATCTTAATTAATACTTCCATGGCTGTCCTTGCAAATTAAACATTTGGTTATTAGATCCTTATTGTACTCGTATTATCTTAATGAAAACGTCCATGGCTGTCCTTGCAAATTAAACATTTGGTTATTGTAGCCTAATTGTACTCGTATTATCTTAATTAATACTTCCATGGCTGTCCTTGCAAATTAAACACATGGTTATTGTAGCCTAATTGTACTCGTATTATCTTAATTAATACTTCCATGGCTGTCCTTGCAAATTAAACACATGGTTATTTTAGCCTAATTGCACTCGTATTATCTTAATTAATACTTCCATGGCTGTCCTTGCAAAATAAACACATGGTTATTGTAGCCTAATTGTACTCGCATTATCTTAATTAATACTTCCATGGCTGTCCTTGCAAATTAAACATTTGGTTATTGGAGCCTAATTGTACTCCTATTATCTTAATTAATACTTCCATGGCTGTCCTTGCAAATTAAACATATGGTTATTGTTGCCTTATTGTACTCGTATTATCTTAATTAATACTTCCATGGCTGTCCTTGCAAATTAAACACATGGTTATTGGAGCCTTATTGTGCTCGTATTATCTTAATTAATACATCCATGTCTGTCCTTGCAAATTAAACACATGGTTATTGTAGCCTTATTGTACTCGTATTATCTTAATTAATACTTCCATGGCTGTCCTTGCAAATTAAACACATGGTTATTGTAGGCTTATTGTACTCGTATTATCTTAATTAATACTTCCATGGCTGTCCTTGCAATTTAAACACGTGGTTGTTGTCGCCTAATTGTACTCGTATTATCTTAATTAATACTTCCATGGCTGTCCTTGCAAATTAAACATTTGGTTATTGGAGCCTAATTGTACTCGTATTATCTTAATTAATACTTCCATGGCTGTCCTTGCAAATTAAACACATGGTTATTGTAGCCTTATTGTACTCGTATTATCTTAATTAATACTTCCATGGCTGTCCTTGCAAATTAAACACATGGTTATTGGAGCCTTATTGTGCTCGTATTATCTTAATTAATACTTCCATGGCTGTACTTGCAAATTAAACATTTGGTTATTAGATCCTTATTGTACTCGTATTATCTTAATTAATACTTCCATAGCTGTCCTTGCAAATTAAACACATGGTTATTGTAGCCTAATTGTACTCGTATTATCTTAATTAATACTTCCATGGCTGTCCTTGCAAATTAAACACATGCTTATTGTAGCCTAATTGTACTCGTATTATCTTAATTAATACTTCCATGGCTGTCCTTGCAAATTAAACACATGGTTATTGTAGCCTTATTGTACTCGTATTATCTTAATTAATACTTCCATGGCTGTCCTTGCAAATTAAACACATGGTTATTGTAGCCTAATTGTACTCGTATTATCTTAATTAATACTTCCATGGCTGTCCTTGCAAATTAAACACATGGTTATTGTAGCCTTATTCTACTCGTATTATCTTAATTAATGCTTCCATGGCTGTCCTTGCAAATTAAACACATGGTTATTGTAGCCTAATTCTACTCGTATTATCTTAATTAATACTTCCATGGCTGTCCTTGCAAATTAAACACATGGTCATTGTAGCCTAATTGTACTCGTATTATCTTAATTAATACTTCCATGGCTGTCCTTGCAAATTAGACACGTGGTTATTGTGGCCTTATTGTACTCGTATTATCTTAATTAATACTTCCATGGCTGTGCAAATTAAACATTTGGTTATTGGAGCCTAATTGTACTCGTATTATCTTAATTAATACTTCCATGGCTGTCCTTGCAACTGAAACACATGGTTATTGGAGCCTTATTGTGCTCGTATTATCTTAATTAATACTTCCATGGCTGTCCTTGCAACTGAAACACATGGTTATTGGAGCCTTATTGTGCTCGTATTATCTTAATTAATACTTCCATGGCTGTCCTTGCAAATTAAACATTTGGTTACTGGAGCCTAATTGTACTCGTATTATCTTAATTACAACTTCCATGGCTGTCCTTGCAAATTAAACACATGGTTATTGTAGCCTTATTGTACTCGTATTATCTTAATTAATACTTCCATGGCTGTCCTTGCAAATTAAACACATGGTTATTGTAGCCTAATTGTACTCGTATTATCTTAATTAATACTTCCATGGCTGTCCTTGCAAATTAAACACATGGTTATTGTAGCCTTATTGTACTCGTATTATCTTAATTAATACTTCCATGACTGTCCTTGCAAATTAAACACATGGTTATTGGAGCCTTATTGTACTCGTATTATCTTAATTAATACTTCCATGGCTGTCCTTGCAAATTAAACACATGGTTATTAGAGCCTAATTCTACTCATATTATCTTAATTAATACTTCCATGGCTGTCCTTGCAAATTAAACACATGGTTATTGTAGCCTAATTGTACTCGTATTATCTTAATTAATACTACCATGGCTGTCCTTGCAAATTAAACACGTGGTTATTGTAGCCTAATTGTACTCGTATTGTCTTAATTAATACTTCCATGGCTGTCCTTGCATATTAAACATTTGGTTATTGGAGCCTAATTGTACTCGTATTATCTTAATTAATACTTCCATGGCTGTTCTTGCAAATTAAACAGATGGTTATTGTAGCCTAATTGTACTCGTATTATCTTAATTAATACTTCCATGGCTGTTCTTGCAAATTAAACACATGGTTATTGGAGCCTAATTGTACTCGTATTATCTTAATTAATACTTCTATGGCTGTCCTTGCGCATTAAACACGTGGTTATTAGATCCTTATTGTACTCGTATTATTTTAATTAATACTTCCATGGCTGTCCTTGCAAATTAAACACACGGTTATTGTAGCCTAATTGTACTCGTATTATCTTAATTAATACTTCCATGGCTGTCCTTGCAAATTAAACACGTGGTTATTGTAGCCTAATTGTACTCGTATTATCTTAATTAATACTTCCATGGCTGTCCTTGCAAATTAAGCATTTTGTTATTGGAGCCTAATTGTACTCGTATTATCTTAATTAATACTTCCATGGCTGTCCTTGCAAATTAAACACAAGGTTATTGTAGCCTTATTGTACTCGTATTATCTTAATTAATACTTCCATGGCTGTCCTTGCAAATTAAAAACATGGTTATTGGAGCCTTATTGTGCTCGTATTATCTTCATTAATACTTCCATGGCTGTCCTTGCAAATTAAACATTTGGCTATTAGATCCTTATTGTACTCGTATTATCTTAATTAATACTTCCATGGCTGTCCTTGCAAATTAAACACATGGTTACTGGAGCCTGATTGTACTCGTATTATCTTAATTAATACTTCCATGGCTGTCCTTGCAAATTAAACACGTGGTTATTAGATCCTTATTGTACTCGTATTATCTTAATTAATACTTCCATGGCTGTCCTTGCAAATTAAACACATGGTTATTGTAGCCTAATTGTACTCGTATTATCTTAATTAATACTTCCATGGCTGTCCTTGCAAATTAAACACATAGTTATTGTAGCCTAATTGTACTCGTATTATCTTAATTAATACTTCCATTGCTGTCCTTGCAAATTAAACACATCGTTATTGTAGCCTAATTGTACTCGTATTATCTTAATTAATACTTCCATGGCTGTCCTTGCAAATTAAACACGTGGTTATTGTAGCCTTATTGTACTCGTATTATCTTAATTAATACTTCCATGGCTGTCCTTGCAAATTAAACACATGGTTATTGGAGCCTTATTGTGCTCGTATTATCTTAATTAATACTTCCATGGCTGTCCTTGCAAATTAAACATTTGGTTATTAGATCCTTATTGTACTCGTATTATCTTAATTAATACTTCCATGGCTGTCCTTGCAAATTAAACACATGGTTATTGTAGCCTAATTGTACTCGTATTATCTTAATTTATACTTCCATTGATGTCCTTGCAGATTAAACACATGGTTATTAGATCCTTATTGTACTCGTATTATCTTAATTAATACTTCCATGGCTGTCCTTGCAAATTAAACACATGGTTATTGTAGCCTAATTGAACTAGTATTATCTTAATTAATACTTCCATGGCTGTCCTTGCAAATGAAACATTTGGTTATTGTAGCCTAATTGTACTCGTATTATCTTAATTAATACTTCCATGGCTGTCCTTGCAAATTAAACGTATGGTTATTCTAGCCTAATTGTACTCGTATTATCTTAATTAATACTTCCATGGCTGTCCTTGCAAATTAAACACATGGTTATTGTAGCCTAATTGTACTCGTATTATCTTAATTAATACTTCCATGGCTGTCCTTGCAAATTAGAAACATGGTTATTGTAGCCTAATTGTACTCGTATTATCTTAATTAATACTTCCATGGCTGTCCTTGCAAATTGAACACATGGTTATTGTAGCCTTATTGTACTCGTATTATCTTAATTAATACTTCCATGGCTGTCCTTGCAAATTAAACACATGGTTATTGTAGCCTACTTGTACTCGTATTATCTTAATTAATACTTCAATGGCTGTCCTTTCAAATTAAACACATGGTTATTGTAGCCTAATTGTACTCGTATTGTCTTAATTAATACTTCCATGGCTGTCCTTGCAAATTAAACACATGGTTATTGTAGCCTAATTGTACTCGTATTATCTTAATTAATACTTCCATGGCTGTCCTTGCAAATTAAACACATGGTTGTTGTAGCCTTATTGTACTCGTATTATCTTAATTAATACTTCCATGGCTGTCCTTGCAAATTAAACACATGGTTATTGTAGCCTAATTGTACTCGTATTATCTTAATTAATACTTCCATGGCTGTCCTTGCAAATTAAACATTTGGTTATTGTAGCCTCATTGTACTCGTATTATCTTAATTAATACTTCCATGGCTGTCCTTGCAAATTAAACATTTGGTTATTGTAGCCTCATTGTACTCGTATTATCTTAACTATACTTCCATTGCAGTCCTTGCAAATTAAACACATGGTTATTGGAGCCTTATTGTACTCGTATTATCTTAATTAATACTTCCATGGCTGTCCTTTCAAATTAAACACATGGTTATTGTAGCTTAATTGTACTCGTATTATCTTAATTACTACTTCCATGGCTGTCCTTGCAAATTAAACACATGGTTATTGTAGCCTTATTGTACTCGTATTATCTTAATTAATACTTCCATGGCTGTCCTTGCAAATTAAACCCATGGTTATTGTAGCCTAATTGTACTCGTATTATCTTAATTGATACTTCCATGGCTGTCCTTGCAAATTAAACACATGGTTATTAGATTCTTATTGTACTCGTATTATCTTAATTAATACTTCCATGGCTGTCCTTGCAAATTAAACACATGGTTATTGTAGCCTAATTGTACTCGTATTATCTTAATTAATACTTCCATGGCTGTCCTTGCAAATTAAACACGTGGTTATTGTAGCCTAATTGTACTCGTATTATCTTAATTAATACTTCCATGGCTGTCCTTGCAAATTAAGCATTTGGTTATTGGAGCCTTATTGTACTCGTATTATCTTAATTAATACTTCCATGGCTGTCCTTGCAAATTAAACACATGGTTATTGTAGCCTAATTGTACACGTATTATCTTAATTAATACTTCCATGGCTGTCTTTGCAAATTAAACACATGGTTATTGTAGCCTTATTGTACTCGTATTATCTTAATTAATACTTCCATGGCTGTCCTTGCAAATTAAACACATGGTTATTGGAGCCTGATTGTACTCGTATTATCTTAATTAATACTTCCATGGCTGTCCTTGCAAATTAAACACGTGGTTATTAGATCCTTATTGTACTCGTATTATCTTAATTAATACTTCCATGGCTGTCCTTGCAAATTAAACACATGGTTATTGTAGCCTAATTGTACTCGTATTATCTTAATTAATACTTCCATGGCTGTCCTTGCAAATTAAACACATGGTTATTGTAGCCTAATTGTACTCGTATTATCTTAATTAATACTTCCATGGCTGTCCTTGCAAATTAAACACATGGTTATTGTAGCCTAATTGTACTCGTAATATCTTAATTACTACTTCCATGGCTGTCCTTGCAAATTAAACACATGGTTATTGTAGCCTTATTGTACTCGTATTATCTTAATTAATACTTCCATGGCTGTCCTTGCAAATTAAACACATGGTTATTGTAGCCTAATTGTACTCGTATTATCTTAATTGATACTTCCATGGCTGTCCTTGCAAATTAAACACATGGTTATTAGATTCTTATTGTACTCGTATTATCTTAATTAATACTTCCATGGCTGTCCTTGCAAATTAAACACATGGTTATTGTAGCCTAATTGTACTCGTATTATCTTAATTAATACTTCCATGGCTGTCCTTGCAAATTAAACACGTGGTTATTGTAGCCTAATTGTACTCGTATTATCTTAATTAATACTTCCATGGCTGTCCTTGCAAATTAAGCATTTGGTTATTGGAGCCTTATTGTACTCGTATTATCTTAATTAATACTTCCATGGCTGTCCTTGCAAATTAAACACATGGTTATTGTAGCCTAATTGTACACGTATTATCTTAATTAATACTTCCATGGCTGTCTTTGCAAACTAAACACATGGTTATTGTAGCCTTATTGTACTCGTATTATCTTAATTAATACTTCCATGGCTGTCCTTGCAAATTAAACACATGGTTATTGGAGCCTAATTGTACTCGTATTATCTTAATTAATACTTCCATTGCTGCCCTTGCAAATTAAACACATGGTTATTAGATCCTTATTGTACTCGTATTATCTTAATTAATACTTCCATGGCTGTCCTTGCAAATTAAACACATGGTTATTGGAGCCTGATTGTACTCGTATTATCTTAATTAATACTTCCATGGCTGTCCTTGCAAATTAAACACATGGTTATTGTAGCCTAATTGTACACGTATTATCTTAATTAATACTTCCATGGCTGTCTTTGCAAATTAAACACATGGTTATTGTAGCCTTATTGTACTCGTATTATCTTAATTAATACTTCCATGGCTGTCCTTGCAAATTAAACACATGGTTATTGGAGCCTAATTGTACTCGTATTATCTTAATTAATACTTCCATTGCTGCCCTTGCAAATTAAACACATGGTTATTAGATCCTTATTGTACTCGTATTATCTTAATTAATACTTCCATGGCTGTCCTTGCAAATTAAACACATGGTTATTGGAGCCTAATTGTACTCGTATTATCTTAATTGATACTTCCATGGCTGTCCTTGCAAATTAAACACGTGGTTATTAGATCCTTATTGTACTCGTATTATCTTAATTAATACTTCCATGGCTGTCCTTGCAAATTAAACACATGGTTATTGGAGCCTGATTGTACTCGTATTATCTTAATTAATACTTCCATGGCTGTCCTTGCAAATTAAACACGTGGTTATTAGATCCTTATTGTACTCGTATTATCTTAATTAATACTTCCATGGCTGTCCTTGCAAATTAAACACATGGTTATTGTAGCCTAATTGTACTCGTATTATCTTAATTAATACTTCCATGGCTGTCCTTGCAAATTAAACACATGGTTATTGTAGCCTAATTGTACTCGTATTATCTTAATTAATACTTCCATGGCTGTCCTTGCAAATTAAACACATGGTTATTGTAGCCTAATTGTACTCGTATTATCTTAATTAATACTTCCATGGCTGTCCTTGCAAATTAAACACGTGGTTATTGTAGCCTAATTGTACTCGTATTATCTTAATTAATACTTCCATGGCTGTCCTTGCAAATTAAACATTTGGTTATTGAAGCCCAATTGTACTCGTATTATCTTAATTAATACTTCCATGGCTGTCCTTGCAAATTAAACACATGGTTATTGTAGCCTTATTGTACTCGTAGTATCTTAATTAATACTTCCATGGCTGTCCTTGCAAATTAAACACATGGTTATTGGAGCCTTATTGTGCTCGTATTATCTTAATTAATACTTCCATGGCTGTCCTTGCAAATTAAACATTTGGTTATTAGATCCTTATTGTACTCGTATTATCTTAATTAATACTTCCATGGCTGTCCTTGCAAATTAAACACGTGGTTATTAGATCCTTATTGTACTCGTATTATCTTAATTAATACTTCCATGGCTGTCCTTGCAAATTAAACACATGGTTATTGTAGCCTAATTGTACTCGTATTATCTTAATTAATAATTCCATGGCTGTCCTTGCAAATTAAACACATGGTTATTGTAGCCTGATTGTACTCGTATTATCTTAATTAATACTTCCATTGATGTCCTTGCAAATTAAACACATGGTTATTAGATCCTTATTGTACTCGTATTATCTTAATTAATACTTCCATGGTTGTCCTTGCAAATTAAACACATGGTTATTGTAGCCTAATTGAACTAGTATTATCTTAATTAATACTTCCATGGCTGTCCTTGCAAATGAAACATTTGGTTATTGTAGCCTAATTGTACTCGTATTATCTAAATTAATACCTCCATGGCTGTCCTTGCAAATTAAACACATGGTTATTCTAGCCTAATTGTACTCGTATTATCTTAATTGATACTTCCATGGCTGTCCTTGCAAATTAAACACATGGTTATTGTAGCCTAATTGTACTCCTATTATCTTAATTAATACTTCCATGGCTGTCCTTGCAAATTAGACACATAGTTATTGTAGCCTAATTGTACTCGTATTATCTTAATTAATTCTTCCGTGGCTGTCCTTGCAAATTAAACACATGGTTATTGTAGCCTTATTGTACTCGTATTATCTTAATTAATACTTCCATGGCTGTCCTTGCAAATTAAACACATGGTTATTGTAGCCTACTTGTACTCGTATTATCTTAATTAATACTTCCATCGCTGTCCTTCCAAATTAAACACATGGTTATTGTAGCCTAATTGTACTCGTATTATCTTAATTAATACTTCCATGGCTGTCCTTGCAAATTAAATACATGGTTATTGTAGCCTTATTGTACTCGTATTATCTTAATTAATACTTCCATGGCTGTCCTTGCAAATTAAACACATGGTTATTGTAGCCTAATTGTACTCGTATTATCTTAATTAATACTTCCATGGCTCTCCTTGCTAATTAAACACATGGTTATTGTAGCCTTATTGTACTCGTATTATCTTAATTAATACTTCCATGGCTGTCCTTGCAAATTAAACACATGGTTATTGTAGCCTAATTGTACTCGTATTATCTTAATTAATACTTCCATGGCTGTCCTTGCAAATTAAACATTTGGTTATTGTAGCCTCATTGTACTCGTATTATCTTAATTAATACTTCCATGGCTGTCCTTGCAAATTAAACGTTTGGTTGTTGTAGCCTCATTGTACTCGTATTATCTTAATTAATACTTCCATTGCTGTCCTTGCAAATTAAACACATGGTTATTGGAGCCTTATTGTACTCGTATTATCTTAATTAATACTTCCATGGCTGTCCTTGCAAATTAAACACATGGTTATTAGATTCTTATTGTACTCGTATTATCTTAATTAATACTTCCATGGCTGTCCTTGCAAATTAAATACGTGGTTATTAGATCCTTATTGTACTCGTATTATCTTAATTAGTACTTCCATGGCTTTCCTTGCAAATTAAACATTTGGTTATTGTAGCCTCATTGTACTCGTATTATCTTAATTAATACTTCCATGGCTGTCCTTGCAAATTAAACACATGGTTATTGAAGCCTTATTGTTCTCGTAATATCTTAATTAGTACTTCCATGGCTCTCCTTGCAAATTAAACACATGGTTATTGGAGCCTTATTGTGCTCGTATTATCTTAATTAATACTTCCATGGCTGTCCTTGCAAATTAAACATTTGGTTATTGTAGCCTAATTGTACTCGTATTATCTTAATTAATACTTCCATGGCTGTCCTTGCAAATTAAACACATGGTTATTGGAGCCTAATTGTACTCGTATTATCTTAATTAATACTTCCATGGCTGTCCTTGCAAATTAAACATTTGATAATTGTAGCCTTATTGTACTCGCATTATCTTATTCAGTACACTGCCATGACATGAATTTGACTGTCCTTGAACATTCAACACTTTGTTATTGTAGTCTTAACCCTTTACCCAATGCAGACGATATCAAAATTTATAATTTTAAATATCATTTTTTAATTTTTTTCAAAAAATTTCAACAAAACCATATCATGTGACCCCTCGTTGGGACGAGCTCTTTCCAACGAGGGGTCACATGATATGGTTTTGTTGAAATTTTTTGAAAAATAATATTTTTTCAACTGCTGAATTTGCATATTACGCGGGCGGGTGCGGGCGATTCGTTGGGTAAAGGGTTTAATATACTCATATTATCTTGATCAGTACTCTTCCATGACACGAATTTAACCGTGCTTCGAAAATTAAATACTTGGTGAATGGAGTCTTGTTGTTCTCTTATTATCTCAATCAGTACTCTGTCATGACTTGAATTTGGCTGTCCTTGAAAATTAAACACTTGGTGAATGGAGTCTTGTTGTTCTCTTATTATCTCAATCAGTACTCTGTCATGACCTGAATTTGGCTGTCCTTGAAAATTAAACACTTGGTGAATAGAGTCTTGTTGTTCTCTTATTATCTCAATCAGTACTCTGTCATGACTTGAATTTGGCTGTCCTTGAAAATTAAACACTTGGTGAATGGAGTCTTGTTGTTCTCTTATTATCTCAATCAGTACTCTGTCATGACTTGAATTTGGCTGTCCTTGAAAATTAAACTCTTGGTGAATGGAGTCTTGTTGTTCTCTTATTATCTCAATCAGTACTCTGTCATGACTTGAATTTGGCTGTCCTTGAAAATTAAACACTTGGTGAATGGAGTCTTGTTGTTCTCTTATTATCTCAATCAGTACTCTGTCACGACTTGAATTTGGCTGTCCTTGAAAATTGAACACTTGGTGAATGGAGTCTTGTTGTTCTCTTATTATCTCAATCAGTACTCTGTCATGACTTGAATTTGGCTGTCCTTGAAAATTGAACACTTGGTGAATAGAGTCTTGTTGTTCTCTTATTATCTCAATCAGTACTCTGTCGTGGCATGGATTTGACTGTCCTTGAAAATTAAACACTTGGTAAATGGAGTCTTGTTGTTCTCTTATTATCTCAATCAGTATTCTGTCATGACTTGAATTTGGCTGTCCTTGAAAATTAAACACTTGGTGAATGGAGTCTTGTTGTTCTCTTATTATCTCAATCAGTACTCTGTCGTGACATGGATTTGACTGTCCTTGAAAATTAAACACTTGGTGAATGGAGTCTTGTTGTTCTCTTATTATCTCAATCAGTACTCTGTCGTGACATGGATTTGACTGTCCTTGAAAATTAAACACTTGGTAAATGGAGTCTTGTTGTTCTCTTATTATCTCAATCAGTACTCTGTCATGACTTGAATTTGGCTGTCCTTGAAAATTAAACACTTGGTCATTGTAGGTTTATTGTACCCCTATTATCTCCATCAGTACTCTTCCATGACATGAATATGGCAGCCCTTTCAAGCTAGAAAGGAGAAGCTTTGATTAGAAGCTTATCGCACGATTTGTAATACTCGCTACCCAGCATGCATTCGTCTCTATGTTTATCTTTAGCTATTCAGTTTGTTCTATTCTATTTCAGACATTACTGATTTTGATAGGCACAGTTGCTGCACTCGTATTCATATCTCTGTATGTTGAAACTTCAGGTAATATTTATATTATGTACTTTTTAATAACATAATTTTACATTTCTCGGTGTGTAGAAAATACATTCTCGCTGCAGGTACAAGGGTTACGCTGGATATGCGATACAAACATAAGAACGTTATTGGGTGATGTATGGTCCCCACGAAGGTCAATATAAATCTACTTCCAGACAAGCGTCCAAATATACTCATATATCAAGGAGGATTGGTGGAGGATTTCCATTGTGTTTTGTTATTCCGTGTAGCAGCATACACTCTGCAAAATTATCTTCATTTTTCCCGAATGTGTGGCTATAATGATGTTAGTTTACTTTAAACAAAATTTATTGAAAGAATATTGTATATGTTAAATGCAATTTGTAAACATTTACATAATGAGTGATGTTCATGTACAGGAAGAGGCATCTACCGAAATGACACAAATAAATTGATTCTGAAGGGGAAGCGAATCCTTAACCAAATGAAACTTATAGGGAGAAACAGTTTCAATAAGGTTTTCGTGGGGAAAATCATTTGGGAAATGGAGGGGCTGCCAAGTATAACATACGGAACGGAAGTGGTACCCCTAAACCAGACGGCCGTAAAGAGCTTGGAAATCCTGCAGAACGATGCAGGCCGATGGATAACGGGGTCGAGTAATGCCGCAGCGCTAGAAGCAATCAGGGGTGAGCTTGGGTGGATGAGGATCAAGGACAGGATAGACCTGTTGAAACTCGGTTATCTTAATTATTTGGTAAATCTCCCCGACAGCCGATGGTGTAAAGTAATGTTCCTGAGAATTTTCAACTCAACTATCAAAACGGGGTGGATGTCCAAGTGAGGGAGCTAGTAGAGAACTACTCATTGGAGATCTCGGACCTGGACGTTGGGGCAAACCAGGGTAAACAAAAATCGTCAGAGAAAGGGTCATGGCGGATTGTAACCGTAATTGGCGAGAGGGAGTCAAATCAAAGAGGTCTTTGGGTGGCCTGCGTGATAAAGAGAAGCCAGGTTTTGAAGAGTACCTTGATGGCACCTTTGGGGAGGGGGGGGGGTCACTGTTGTTCAAGCTGAGGTCGCGATCCCTTGATCTGAGGGGAAAAATTGGGAAAGACGGTGAAAGGGAGTGCCAGATGTGTAACTTGGGCATGGTGGAGACCCTGGAACACTTTCTTCTAGAATGCCTAAAGTATCAGTTTAAAAGAATGAGATTCACTGGGAGTATAATGGGGAAGTGGGATGGGAGAATGAAGGACATGTGGTTAGGGGGAGACTCAAAGGAGAGGGTTAAGATGCTAATCGGAGAGATAGGGAAGAATGGGGCAAGGGATGTCATCAAGCAGTTCGTTTCCGAGTGTTGGGAGGAGAGGAGAAGCGTGGGAATAGGGAGGCAGTTGGGAGTACAGGGGTAACCATGGCCTTCTCGTCCGAGAACCGCGACAAATCAGCTGCTGGCCAAAGTATTATTATTATTATTATATTATGTAATCTGGTGTAAATAGGTGTATTTGTTGGATTCGACAGCAAGCTATTCAGCTGATGTAAATCGTCTCCAAAAAGTGAGAAGTTGCAATGTAACTGTATAAGTTTACAATGATACAACAGAGGTATTTCGAAAATAAAAAACAGTGTGAAAAAATAGAAAAAATTAGATTTGTTTGTCGGCGCCATTATTCCAGTAATATGTGGAGTTGAGACATTAGGGGTGGACGCGTAGTTTTGGGCTGCCAATGACGAGATCAGTCAATATGTCCAGTCCTTGATAAACTTCCTTTCCATCAAATAACATTTTCCATAATAATTTCACCGCATATACTCTAAACCCACGTGTTCCATATTGTCACACCTTGGGAACCGGGCTTTGTCACACCTAGGGAACCAAGACAGAACCAGAATATAATGATGTTATCACCATTTAAGATTACCCGGTGCTAATAACATCAGTATAACCAAACACTCGAGGGAAATAAAGATGATTATGACAAAACCACAGTATACTATCTAGTGAACGTACGAGGGGATGTCAAAAAGTTTTGAGCCTAACATAACTAAAGCTGGGATATCGGTACAGAACATTTATTTTTCAACATAGTCCCCTTGTAATTGAATACACTTGTTCCACCTGGTCTGCCAGTCATTGATGCCGCGTCTGCATAAGTCCATATCTTGGTCCTATAGCCAAGCCTCCACAGCAGCAGTAAGTTCCTCATCATCTTGAACTATTTGACCACGTAAGTGTTTCTTCAAATTTGGAAAGAAATTGTAGTCACGTTGACCACGTAAGTGTTTCTTCAAATTTGGAAAGAGATGGTAGTCACTTGGTGACTACCATCTCTTTCCAAATTTTGAGAAACACTTAAATGGTCAAAGATTTCAAGATGATGAGGAACTTACTGCTCCTGTGGAGGCTTGACTACAGGACCAAGATATGGACTTCTACAGACGCGGCATCAACGAGTGGCAGGCCAGGTGGAACAAGTATTTTGAATTACAAAAGGACTATGTATGGTGAATGTATGCGTAGTGAATGTATGCATAGTGAATGTATGCATAGTGAATGTATGTATAGTGAATGCATGCATAGTGAATGTATGTATAGTGAATGTATGTGTAGTGAATGTATGTGTAGTGAATGTATGTGTAGTGAATGTATGTGTAGTGAATGTATGTGTAGTGAATGTATGTACAGTGAATGTATGTGTAGTGAATGTATGTGTAGTGAATGTATGTGTAGTGAATGTATGTGTAGTGGATGTATGTGTAGTGAATGTATGTGTAGTGAATGTATGTGTAGTGAATGTATGTGTAGTGAATGTATGTGTAGTGAATGTATGTGTAGTGAATGTATGTGTAGTGAATGTATGTGTAGTGAATGTATGTACAGTGAATGTATGTGTAGTGAATGTATGTGTAGTGAATGTATGTGTAGTGAATGTATGTGTAGTGGATGTATGTGTAGTGAATGTATGTGTAGTGAATGTATGTGTAGTGAATGTATGTGTAGTGAATGTATGCATAGTGAATGTATGTGTAGTGAATGTATGTGTAGTGAATGTATGTGTAGTTAATGTATGTACAGTGAATGTATGTGTAGTGAATTTATGTGTAGTGAATGTATGTGTAGTGAATGTATGTGTAATGAATGTATGTGTAGTGAATGTATGTGTAGTGAATGTATGTATAGTGAATGTATGTGTAGTGAATGTATGTACAGTGAATGTATGTGTAGTGAATGTATGTGTAGTGAATGTATGTGTAGTGAATGTATGTGTAGTGAATGTATGTATAGTGAATGTATGTATAGTGAATGTATGTGTAGTGAATGTATTCATAGTGAATGTATGTATAGTGAATGTATATATAGTGAATGTATGCATAGTGAATGTATATATAGTGAATGTATGTGTAATGAATGTATGCATAGTGAATGTATGTGTAGTGAATGTATGTATAGTGAACGTATGTGTAATGAATGTATGCATAGTGAATGTATGTGTAGTGAATGTATGTATAGTGAATGTATGTGTAATGAATGTATGCATAGTGAATGTATGTGTAGTGAATGTTTGTATAGTGAATGTATGTGTAATGAATGTATGCATAGTGAATGTATGTGTAGTGAATGTATGCATAGTGGATGTATGTATAGTGAATGTATGTGTAGTGAATGTATGTATAGTGAATGTATGTGTAGTGAATTTATGTGTAGTGAATGTATGTACAGTGAATGTATGTGTAGTGAATGTATGTGTAGTGAATGTATGTATAGTGAATGTATGTGTAGTGAATGTATGTGTAGTGAATGTATGTGTAGTGAATGTATGTGTAGTGAATGTATGTGTAGTGAATGTATGTGTAGTGAATGTTTGTACAGTGAATGTATGTGTAGTGAATGTATGTGTAGTGAATGTATGTGTAGTGAATGTATGTACAGTGAATTTATGTGTAGTGAATTTATGTATAGTGAATGTATGTGTAGTGAATGTATGCATAGTGAATGTATGCATAGTGAATGCATGCATAGTGAATGTATGTGTAGTGAATGTATGTGTAGTGAATGCATGTATAGTGAATGTATGTGTAGTGAATGTATGTGTAGTGAATGTATGTATAGTGAAAATATTTCCATGGTGATAAACTCACTATAACCTTAAAAATACTTGACTGACGATAAAATCACTATAATTATACAGTCGGTGAGAGATATGAAATGGTTGGTAAGCTTTATTGTGAATGTATTGTGAAGGTATGGCATCAGCGATTTTATCACCAATCAAGAAAATACTTCCTTGGTGATAACATCACTATAACTGCACATACATTCAATAGATAATCAAGCAGGTGTGAAGGGTAGATGAAAGCTTCTATTTTATGTGTGTAGTTAGGAAATTAGACATTTCGGTCTTGAGAAATTTCGACTCTTGGATGTGGAGGCGTTTCGGTCCCCGCAGTTTGGTGTTCCCAAAATGAAGAAAATAAAGGACAACTGAACACACAAAGTTACTGACGTTCAACGAAAATTCTAAAGTGACGCTACAGCCACTAAATTTTAAATAAAACTTGCTAACATCGGCTTATGTAATAACCAGGCGACTAACCGTTTGTTGTATGGACATTTTAAAGCAAATAAAAAGAAATCATGGCTGGCCAGAAAATGTGAGCGAGTGGGTTGAAAATGAAAACAAAACAGTCCAGAAAGTTCCAACCTTTTAGTGGCAGGCACTCCAGTCATTTAGCGAGAAAGTCTATCTCAATCCCCCGTCAGGCACTTCAGTCATTTAGGGAGAAAGTCTATCTCGATCTCCCGACAGGCACTCAAGTCATTTAGGGAGAAAGTCTATCTCAGTGCTCCGGCAGGCATTCCAGTCATTCAGCAAAAAGTCTATTTCAGTCCTCCGGCAGGCACTCCAGTCATTCAGGAGAAAGTCTATCTCAGTCTTCCGACAGGCGCTCCAGTTATTTAGGGAGAAAATCTATCTCAGTCCCCCGCAGACACTACAGTTATTTAGGGAGAAATTCTATCCCAGTCTTCTGACAGGCACTCCATTTATTTAGGGGGAACGTCTGTCTCGGTCTCCCGGATTTGTCGTGTAGTAGTCTTTCTTTTCATGTGTTTTATATTATTTTGGCAGGTTTACCTACAGTGAGTGAACCATCTGGATTTGTTAAGTACAAATTTGATGATATCATGAAGGTAAGTACCGATAAGTTCTTTACACTATCAGATATCTCTGGAAATATACCACATTTCATCCAGATCTTTCAAGCTTATCTTTTGGACCCAATGGTCGCTCATTAAGAATGATCCAGCTTTATCTAAGATCTCCCCATAGCCACTTTTCATTGCTTTTAAACAACCTAAAACTATTCGCGACATTCTTTTGCGTGTTAGTTACAAATCGGCTCTGATCTCAGAGTCAGGCAAGCTTGTAGAAAGGCTGGTTGTAAACCGTGTGTGATGATGCCTATAGCCTATTCCTTCTGCATCACCAGTACTAGAAAAAAATCAGAGTTTTTGCCTGGCAGATTTCAAAAGCTCCCGTTTCGATTTTTTTTTATAACTGGACAAAAACGTCAGTCTGAAAAAAATGCATGTTATTTCAATGTTTTTATTTCAAAATGTGTCTCTAAAAAAAATTAAAAAACAGAAATATATATATATCTAATAAAAATTTCCAAAATTGAAAATGTGCAGTTCGAAAAGTAGACATATATAGAAAATGTAGATTTCGAAAAAACAGAAAAATATATATTTCGAAAAAAATAGAGAAACAATTGAAAATATATATTTTCGAAAAATTTAAAAAAATGAAAAATACCTGATTTTTTTCTGAAATATTTCGAACTTATTTCTTTTCAATACTCTTAAGAACAATTATTAAATTATATAAACAAAATTTTAAAATTGTTATTTAAAGAAAAAAGAACTTTTTTTTGATAAAACAATAACTTTTTAAAAAAAAATATTTTAAATTAATGAAATAAATTGAAATTAGTTGAATAAATTGAAATTAATAACTGAAATTAGTTTAAAAAATTGAAATTACTTAAATAAATTGAAATAAAAAAATAAAATGGCTTATTTACTAACTTCCAGATTACCAGAATTGAAAAAAATTGCTAAAAATCTCAACATTCTGAGAGTTTCCTCTCTGAGGAATAGATTTGTTCTTACTGGTGCGACAACTGCCAAGACAGCCAAGAAATTGGTTCCTCACTTGAGATCTAAGGTTTGCCAAGTGGGTGTGAAAGGTGCAAAATGGATGAAAAGAGAAGAATTGATCGAATGCATGATTCTCGAGGAAACAGGAAGATCAGCCTGACTTTAAAAAAAATGGGAAACTCCTGTGCAAACGAAATTCGAAAACCCTCCAAAACAGCCTGACGATGGAAAAAGGAAAGCTTCTGTTGCTGCTGCGGATTTGTAAAAAGAAACAAAATAATCCAAATCAAAAAAGAAAAACGGAAAAGCTACTGTGAAGGAATAGAAAAAAACAATCTGAAACAGATAAAAACAGAAAAAAAACTGGATTCTTCTCCCGAAAGGACAAAAAAAATCACTGACTTGATGATCTCTTGCATTTCAGTTGATCTGCAGTGGATGCAAATGTCTCGAGAGACAGAGATAGGTGTCAATGATAGATCGCAACTTCAATACACTAGAGGGACCACCATTTATTCCGAGACAGAGATCTAAACTGATCAACAATTATACTACTCAAAGTTTGCTAAGCACCAAATATTTGACACATCATTGTGAAATTTGCTTATGACATATTTGCGATATTTTTGATGGATATGATTGAGGAATATATTGAGATGGTCCCCAGTGTTTTCATTAGCTCCCTTAACATGCAGACTTTTCTTGACAGTCATGGAAAGCATATACGTCTTGATTTTCATGATTTTTTCGTGTACCGTCTACATGTACATGGCATGTTGTGTAGGGTATTTAATCTTCATTTCAACACAAACCCTTGTGATTTAATGATTGAATATTGCAAATGCAAATGTAAGAAGACATTTGTCTGAAGCAGAAATGTGGCGGGCTGTAAGGACGGTGGAGCAAGGGGCTACCCATCGCCAGGTTAGTGAAGGCTTGGTGTGCAACATACGGTGATTACCAGAGAAACGGGCAAGATTTCAGCAGTATGGCACACCAGTAAGACGGCATGGTGGTGGCAGAGACAGGGCAACATCTGCAGCTGAAGACCGGTTTTTGATCATTCAGGCCCTTAGGAACCACTTTGCTACAGCAACCCAGCTTCGTAGTGACCTTCAGAATGTATCCGTGGTAAATATTTCGACACAGCCTATCCGGGCAAATTTGCACAAATGTGGTCTCAGATTGAGAAGACCATGTATTCTCATTCCGCTGTCCCAGAACCGCCAACAGGCACGATATGAATGGGCCATGGGCCACGTTGGATGGACCAGAGAAGATTGGCGACGAGTCCTTTTTACAGATGAGTCAAGGTACTGCGTTCTAGGGTATGGAGAATACCAGGAGAGCGATTCCATGCAGCCAATATTGCTGAGCATGACCGCTATGGTAGCGGGTCAATCATGGTCTGGGGCGTCTTCAGCAGGGATGGACGTACACAGCTCTGTGTCTTTGACTGTGGTACATTGAGTCCACAGCGGTATATTGATGAGATCCTGGATGTCCACGTCAGATTGTATGCAGGTGCAGTGGGCGATAGATTCATTCTGATGGACGATAATGCCCGTCCTCATGTTGCCCATGCTGTCGTGAATACCGACAGAGGGAGGGGATTGAGCGTATGGACTGGCCAGCAAGATCCCCTGACCTCTATCCAATCGAACATGTCTGGAATTAGTTGCAGCTTGCAATTTCAGCTCGTCCAGTCCAGCCAAGAAGTGTTCAGAAGCTTGGTGCCATGCTGGTCCAAGAATGGAACAACATCCCAAAAAGGACCACCAGGAACCTGACTGGGAGCATGAGAAGGTGTAGATCAGCTGTAATTAACATTAATGGGTCTCATACCCGATATTGAACCCATACCAGTTCGGTCTGTCAACGTTTTGGCAAACTGAAAAATTTCCTCTTTTACCAATAATAACCATTTTTCATGGTTATCGTTTCTAAAAAATAATGCCCAACACAAACAAAATCCTAATTTCTGTAATTAAATCATTAAAGATATAATTAAATTAAAAATATATACACTTTTCATAACAATATTTCAGCTAAAACGTAAAACAGGTAGTTGGATGTACTTGGTGCTTTGCAAACTTTGAGTAGTATACCATGAGAATTCAGAACATTTAGATTAGTCGGGATTCATTTTATCGATGGAACTGCGAGACACCGATCATCTTAAGAGATGGAATCTCATCATTCCTTCTATCTCGAGAGAACTCAGTGATGGTGATGAATAATGAAGACCATAATTGTACTGAAGAACACGAGGGTATTCAAGATATGATGGTATAGTACAAGGTCTGTAAGGAGTCCTGCTGTCTCTAAAGAGCTTCAGTTCTTTGGAGATCTCTTTTTTCGTCTGTTTCTGAGTTTCTATCACGGATTTGAATAACTTAGTCATGTTGCTTTTCAATTCGATATCTCCCATACATCTCAATATCTCACTCTCTTGAATATTTCTCTTCAAATCGAGAAATTGTTGAATCATCTCTCCCATAGTATCTTCAGTTTTTTAAAATGACATTTTTTTTTATTTATATAATTAATTACATTTTTTTCTATTTCTTTTTGTAAATAATCAAGACAAAAATGTAATAATAATAATGTTGGGGAGGGAAATCAGGTTGCACATCTGGTAATGTCCGTACTTATCTCTCGGACTCAAGCCCTCCATCCAGATGTTTCTAGATAGATATATTATAAGTGTGAAATTGAACCGAATCACTTTTGAATTTCATTTATTGTATGACCAAACAATCTGATAATCCAAATGGCTGGAACAGTCGACAGAAGTGTTGATATACTCCAATATTGCTGATCTATTCTATTTCTATCGAAATGTAGTTGATATGTCACCAGCTCTGTCGTTGTTGTCTATAAATAGTGCAGGTAGGTTGATATAATGATTCCAAATACCTGTTTGCGATAAAAATAGAAATTGTACTTCCAACTTGTTCCTTCCTATAATTTCTCTGCTCCAGTGTTTAGGAATTGCTTAAATATAACAATTAACTACAACATGAATAAATAAATTAATGCACATTGCTTCTTAATATGTTGAAATTAAATTAATTTTGTTGCATATTAATATGCTGTTTTTCTTCGAGATATATGTAATGGAATTTGAAAAACGATGTTTTCAGTTATAACAATAAAACAATAATTGAATGTCTTTGAGGTTGATACAAGGAATTATCAATTCCTGAAAAGTAATATTTACTGCAGTCTACAGCCTTGGTGAATATTACTTTTCTTGGGTTGATAATTTCGTGTATCAACCTCAAGGAAAGTCAATAATTGTATAGTACTGACTCGTAATGCTTTCATTTATTTTTAATATTATTTTTTTTTTATTTGTGGTTCATTTTTTTTTTAAATGCTTGTTTTATTTTTTTTTTCTCTTTGTAAAAACTTAATTAACATAAATAATCTTTTATATTTTTTTCAATTCTTTTTTTAATATAAATATTCTCTATTTTTATCTGTTTTAATTTTACTTAATTTAGTATTAGTTCTTATGGGTGTTTAAAAGAAGTAGGTTGGAAATATTTCAGAAAAAAATTTATTATTTAAAATTTTATTTCGAAATATATATTTTCGTTTCTTTTTTTTATTTTTATCAAATTTAGTACTAACTAGCTCTTACAAGTGTATAAAAAATAATTTCAAAATGTTTAAGAAAAAAAGCAAAATTGAATTTTTAAAATTTGTTATTTTGCTTTTTTTAATTTTTTTTTTTTATTTAATTTGGTATTAATTGTTTCCAGTGTTTAAAAGAAATAAATTCAAAATATTTAGGAAATAATCTAAATATATATTTTATCTAAATATATATTTTTCGATTTTTCCAAAATATATATTTTCTAGTTTTTTTCTATTCAAATCTATATTTTCTATTTTTTTACAGATATATTTTTTCTATTTTTCTATTTTTAGACATATATATTTTGAAATGAAAACATCAAAACAACACAGTTTTTCAAAACAACTTTTGGGCAATTTTTTTTCACACACAAAAACAAATTGAACGTGGGCGCACAAAATATAATATATCTTTTTAACAAATGTTTCTGCAACTGGTTCTGCTTTAGACAGTACTTTGGAGAAAAGTTGTTTTTTTGCCCCTTTTTTCACTTTTTATCCCGTCTTTTCCATCAACTTGTTTCCTTTGGTTTTGAATGGATTTGTTTCTAGTAAGAGCCCTGAATATGACAACAAAAATGCGAAACAAAGTTTCAGTGTATTTATATCTGTTTCTTTTTACAAAATTATACATATTATTCCAGGCAGTAACTTGTTTTTTATTTCAGTATTTGCGACTCTATCATTATTTTGGAGTTCTGTGGATTACCGCATTCATAGTTGCTTGTCAAGAATTAGTAATAGCTGGAGCTATTGTTAGATGGTATTTTACAAGGTAAGATTTAGAAGGGTGTGCTCAACAACAAAGTAGATTCCCACACTTGTCAGATCTGCATTAAGTAAATGCATGCAAATTCTTCCGATTAATAGGAAATAGTAGCCAAGGAATGTTAAGCAGTTTCGTTTTTGGTGGCAAACCAGAAACCTGAATACCCAGCAAAAGCTAGCCAAACAGTTGTCCTGTGTCCATGCATATACTGACCAAGCAATCTTACATGGGGCAGCTGGACTAGAGACATGTATGGACTCTAATCATATTGTCTATCTAGCAAGGAGGTAAATACGTTGTGTTCTCGTTGTCATATTTTCTCTCTCTTTGACTCGTCTGACGGACGAATCCATAATGGAGGAAATATAACACTGAAATCATAGCATAAAGTAGATGGTGGTTATTCTCTTTGTACCTTATGTAGTTGTTTTTTCGGACTCAATGAACTCAGAAAGAGAAGTTAGTCTGAACTCAATGTAGATATTTACAGACAGGGAAGTTAGTCTGAACTCAATGTAGATATTTACAGACAGGGAAGTTAGTCTGAACTCAATGGAGATATTTACAGACAGGGAAGTTAATCTGAACTCAATGGAGATATTTACAGACAGGGAAGTCAGTCTGAACTCAATGGAGATATTTACAGACAGGGAAGTTAGTCTGAACTCAATAGAGATATTTACAGACAGGGAAGTCAGTCTGAACTCAATGTAGATATTTACAGACAGGGAAGTCAGTCTGCACTCAATGTAGATATTTACAGACAGGGAAGTTAGTCTGAACTCAATGTAGATATTTACAGACAGGGAAGTTAGTCTGAACTCAATAGAGATATTTACAGACAGGGAAGTCAGTCTGAACTCAATGTAGATATTTACAGACAGGGAAGTTAGTCTGAACTCAATGTAGATATTTACAGACAGGGAAGTTAGTCTGAACTCAATGTAGATATTTACAGACAGGGAAGTTAGTCTGAACTCAATGGAGATATTTACAGACAGGGAAGTTAATCTGAACTCAATGGAGATATTTACAGACAGGGAAGTTAGTCTGAACTCAATGGAGACATTTACAGACAGGGAAGTTAGTCTGAACTCAATGTAGATATTTACAGACAGGCTTTTTTATGGAGTGAGTGGTTCCTACAAACTAATGGGGATGTTTTCCAAGTTAAGGTTTCTATAAAATATATGTTCAGAAGACAGAAATTATTCAATACCATCGCATGTGAATGGGTTTATAGTTTATTATTTAATACCGTTACAAATCAATAGTTTGTAGTTTATTATTTAATACCATTATGTTTGAATGGTCGTGCAGTTTATTATTTAATACCTTTATGTTTGAATGGTCGTGTAGTTTATTATTTAATACCTTTATGTTTGAATGGTCGTGCAGTTTATTATTTAATACCTTTGCGTATCAATGGTTTTGAAGTTTATGATTTAATTCCATCGCATATCAGTGGTCTTGTAGTTTGCTATTTAATACCATCATGTATGAATGGTCTTGTAGTTTATTATTTAATAACATCATGTATGAATGGTCTGGTAGTTTATTATTTAATAACATCATGTATGAATGGTCTTGTAGTTTATTATTTAATACCATGGTGTATGAATGGTCTTGTAGTTTATTATTTAATACCATGGTATATGAATGGTCTTGTAGTTTATTATTTAATACCATCATGCATGAATGGTCTTGTAGTTTATTATTTAATACCATGGTGTATGAATGGTCTTCTAGTTTATTATTTAATATTGTCATGTATGAATGGTCTTGAAGATTAATATTTAGTTCCATCGCATATCAGTGGTCTTGTAGTTTATTATTTAATATTGGCGTGTATGAATGGTCTTGTAGTTTATTATTTTATACTGGCGTGTATGAATGGTCTTGAAGTTTATTATTTAATTCCATCGCGTATCAGTGGCCTTGTAGTTTATTATTTGATACCATCTTGTATGAGTGGTCTTGTAGTTTATTATTTAATACCATCGTGTATGAATGGTCTTGTAGTTTATTATTTAATACCATCGTATATGGATGGTCTTGTAGTTTATTATTTAATACTGTGGTGTATGAATGGTCTTGTAGTTTATTATTTAATACCATCGTATATGAATGTTCTTGTAGTTTATTATTTAATACCATCGCATATGAATGGTCTTGTAGTTTATTATTTAATACCATCATATATGAATGGTCTTGTAGTTTATTATTTAATAACGCCATGTATGAATGGTCCTGTTGTTTATTATTTAATACCATCGTGTATGAATGGTCTTGTTGTTTATTATTTAATACCATCATGTATGAATGGTCTTGTAGTTTATTATTTAATATTGTCATGTATGAATGGTCTTGAAGATTAATATTTAGTTCCATCGCATATCAGTGGTCTTGTAGTTTATTATTTAATATTGGCGTGTATGAATGGTCTTGTAGTTTATTATTTTATACTGGCGTGTATGAATGGTCTTGTAGTTTATTATTTAATTCCATCGCGTATCAGTGGCCTTGTAGTTTATTATTTAATGCCATCATGTATGAATGGTTTTGTAGTTTATTATTTAATACCCTCATGTATGAATGGTCTTGTAGTTTATTATTTAATGCCATCATGTATGAATGGTTTTGTAGTTTATTATTTAATACCCTCATGTATGAATGGTCTTGTAGTTTATTATTTAATGCCATCATGTATGAATGGTCTTGTAGTTTATTATTTAATGCCATCATGTATGAATGGTCTTGTAGTTTATTATTTAATACCCTCATGTATGAATGGTCTTGTAGTTTATTATTTAATACCCTCATGTATGAATGGTCTTGTAGTTTATTATTTAATACCCTCATGTATGAATGGTCTTGTAGTTTATTATTTAATGCCATCATGTATGAATGGTCTTGTAGTTTATTATTTAATACCCTCATGTATGAATGGTCTTGTAGTTTATTATTTAATACCATCATGTATGAATGCTTTTGTAGTTTATTATTTAATACCATCATGTATGAATGGTCTTGTAGTTTATTATTTAATGCCCTCATGTATGAATGGTCTTGTAGTTTATTATTTAATACCATCATGTATGAATGGTCTTGTAGTTTATTATTTAATACCATCATGTATGAATGGTCTTGTAGTTTATTATTTAATACCATCGTGTATGAATGGTCTTGTAGTTTATTATTTAATAACATCATGTATGAATGGTCTTGTAGTTTATTATTTAATGCCCTCATGTATGAATGGTCTTGTAGTTTATTATTTAATGCCATCATGTATGAATGGTCTTGTAGTTTATTATTTAATACCCTCAAGCATGAATGGTCTTGTAGTTTATTATTTAATACCCTCATGTGTGAATGGTCTTGTAGTTTATTATTTAATACCCTCATGTATGAATGGTCTTGTAGTTTATTATTTAATACCATCATGTATGAATGCTTTTGTAGTTTATTATTTAATACCATCATGTATGAATGGTCTTGTAGTTTATTATTTAATACCCTCATGTATGAATGGTCTTGTAGTTTATTATTTAATGCCATCATGTATGAATGGTCTTGTAGTTTATTATTTAATACCCTCATGTATGAATGGTCTTGTAGTTTATTATTTAATACCATCATGTATGAATGCTTTTGTAGTTTATTATTTAATACCATCATGTATGAATGGTCTTGTAGTTTATTATTTAATACCCTCATGTATGAATGGTCTTGTAGTTTATTATTTAATACCATCATGTATGAATGCTTTTGTAGTTTATTATTTAATACCATCATGTATGAATGGTCTTGTAGTTTATTATTTAATACCCTCATGTATGAATGGTCTTGTAGTTTATTATTTAATGCCATCATGTATGAATGGTCTTGTAGTTTATTATTTAATACCCTCATGTATGAATGGTCTTGTAGTTTATTATTTAATACCATCATGTATGAATGCTTTTGTAGTTTATTATTTAATACCATCATGTATGAATGGTCTTGTAGTTTATTATTTAATGCCCTCATGTATGAGTGGTCTTGTAGTTTATTATTTAATGCCATCATGTATGAATGGTCTTGTAGTTTATTATTTAATAACATCATGTATGAATGGTTTTGTAGTTTATTATTTAATAACATCACGTATGAATGGTCTTGTAGTTTATTATTTAATACCATCATGTATGAATGGTTTTGTAGTTTATTATTTAATACCATCATGTATGAATGGTCTTGTAGTTTATTATTTAATACCATCATGTATGAATGGTCTTGTAGTTTATTATTTAATACCATCATGTATGAATGGTTTTGTAGTTTATTATATAATACCATCATGTATGAATGGTCTTGTAGTTTATTATTTAATGCCCTCATGTATGAATGGTCTTGTAGTTTATTATTTAATGCCATCATGTATGAATGGTCTTGTAGTTTATTATTTAATACCATCATGAATGAATGGTCTTGTAGTTTATTATTTAATACTGTCGTGTATGAATGGTCTTGTAGTTTATTATTTAATACCATCAGGTATGAATGGTCTTGGAGTTTATTATAATACTGTCATGTATGGATGGTTTTGTAGTTTATAATTTAATACTGTCGTGTATGAATTGTCTTGTAGTTTATTATTTAATACCATCATGTATGAATGGTCATGCAGTTTATTATAATACTGTCATGTATGAATGGTTTTGTAGTTTATTATTTAATAACATCATATATGAATGGTCTTGTAGTTTATTATTTAATACCATCATGTATGAATGGTTTTGTAGTTTATTATTTAATACCATCGTATATGAATGGTCTTGTAGTTTATTATTTAATACCATCGTATATGAATGGTCTTGTAGTTTATTATTTAATACCATCGCATATGAATGGTCTTGTAGTTTATTATTTAATACCATCATATATGAATGGTCTTGTAGTTTATTATTTAATAACGTCATGTATGAATGGTCTTGTAGTTTATTATTTAATACCATCATGTATGAATGGTCTTGTAGTTTATTATTTAATAACGTCATGTATGAATGGTCCTGTTGTTTATTATTTAATACCATCGTGTATGAATGGTCCTGTTGTTTATTATTTAATACTGTTGTGTATGAATGGCCTTGTAGTTTATTATTTAATACTGTTGTGTATGAATGGCCTTGTAGTTTATTATTTAATACCATCTTGTATGAATGGTCTTGTAGTTTATTATTTAATACCATCGTATATGAATGGTCTTGTAGTTTATTATTTAATAACATCGTATATGAATGGTCTTGTAGTTTATTATTTAATAACATCATGTATGAATGGTTTTGTAGTTTATTATTTAATGCCCTCATGTATGAATGGTCTTGTAGTTTATTATTTAATACCATCATGTATGAATGATCTTGTAGTTTATTATTTAATACCATCATGTATGAATGGTCTTGTAGTTTATTATTTAATAACATCATGTATGAATGGTTTTGTAGTTTATTATTTAATACCATCATGTATGAATGGTCTTGTAGTTTATTATTTAGTACCATCATGTATGAACGGTCTTGCAGTTTATTATAATACTGTCATGTATGAATGGTTTTGTAGTTTATTATTTAATAACATCATGTATGAATGGTCTTGTTGTTATTATTTAATACTGTTGTGTATGAATGGTTTTGTAGTTTATCATTTAATAACATGTATGAATGGTTCTTTTGTTTATCATTTAATACTGTCGTGTATGAATGGTCTTGTAGTTTATTATTTAATAACATCATGTATGAATGGTCTTGTAGTTTATTATTTAATACCATCATGTATGGATGGTTTTGTAGTTTATTATTTAATACCATCATGTATGAATGGTCTTGTAGTTTATTATTTAATACCCTCATGTATGAATGGTCTTGTAGTTTATTATTTAATACCATCATGTATGAATGGTCTTGTAGTTTATTATTTAATAACATCATGTATGAATGGTCTTGTAGTTTATTATTTAATACCATAATGTATGAATGGTTTTGTAGTTTATTATTTAATATCATCATGTATGAATGGTCTTGTAGTTTATTATTTAATGCCCTCATGTATGAATGGTCTTGTAGTTTATTATTTAATGCCATCATGTATGAATGGTCTTGTAGTTTATTATTTAATACCATCATGTATGAACGGTCTTGTAGTTTATTATTTAATACTGTCGTGTATGAATGGTCTTGTAGTTCATTATTTAATACCATCATGTATGAATGGTGTTGTAGTTTATTATTTAATACCATGAGGTATGAATGGTCTTGTAGTTTATTATTTAATACTGTCGTGTATGAATGGTCTTGTAGTTTATTATTTAATACCATCATGTATGAATGGTCTTGTAGTTTATAATTTAATACTGTCGTGTATGAATGGTCTTGTAGTTTATTATTTAATACCCTCATGTATGAATGGTCTTGTAGTTTATTATTTAATGCCATCATGTATGAATGGTTTTGTAGTTTATTATTTAATACCCTCATGTATGAATGGTCTTGTAGTTTATTATTTAATGCCATCATGTATGAATGGTTTTGTAGTTTATTATTTAATACCCTCATGTATGAATGGTCTTGTAGTTTATTATTTAATGCCATCATGTATGAATGGTCTTGTAGTTTATTATTTAATGCCATCATGTATGAATGGTCTTGTAGTTTATTATTTAATACCCTCATGTATGAATGGTCTTGTAGTTTATTATTTAATACCCTCATGTATGAATGGTCTTGTAGTTTATTATTTAATACCCTCATGTATGAATGGTCTTGTAGTTTATTATTTAATGCCATCATGTATGAATGGTCTTGTAGTTTATTATTTAATACCCTCATGTATGAATGGTCTTGTAGTTTATTATTTAATACCATCATGTATGAATGCTTTTGTAGTTTATTATTTAATACCATCATGTATGAATGGTCTTGTAGTTTATTATTTAATGCCCTCATGTATGAATGGTCTTGTAGTTTATTATTTAATACCATCATGTATGAATGGTCTTGTAGTTTATTATTTAATACCATCATGTATGAATGGTCTTGTAGTTTATTATTTAATACCATCGTGTATGAATGGTCTTGTAGTTTATTATTTAATAACATCATGTATGAATGGTCTTGTAGTTTATTATTTAATGCCCTCATGTATGAATGGTCTTGTAGTTTATTATTTAATGCCATCATGTATGAATGGTCTTGTAGTTTATTATTTAATACCCTCAAGCATGAATGGTCTTGTAGTTTATTATTTAATACCCTCATGTATGAATGGTCTTGTAGTTTATTATTTAATACCCTCATGTATGAATGGTCTTGTAGTTTATTATTTAATACCATCATGTATGAATGCTTTTGTAGTTTATTATTTAATACCATCATGTATGAATGGTCTTGTAGTTTATTATTTAATACCCTCATGTATGAATGGTCTTGTAGTTTATTATTTAATGCCATCATGTATGAATGGTCTTGTAGTTTATTATTTAATACCCTCATGTATGAATGGTCTTGTAGTTTATTATTTAATACCATCATGTATGAATGCTTTTGTAGTTTATTATTTAATACCATCATGTATGAATGGTCTTGTAGTTTATTATTTAATACCCTCATGTATGAATGGTCTTGTAGTTTATTATTTAATACCATCATGTATGAATGCTTTTGTAGTTTATTATTTAATACCATCATGTATGAATGGTCTTGTAGTTTATTATTTAATACCCTCATGTATGAATGGTCTTGTAGTTTATTATTTAATGCCATCATGTATGAATGGTCTTGTAGTTTATTATTTAATACCCTCATGTATGAATGGTCTTGTAGTTTATTATTTAATACCATCATGTATGAATGCTTTTGTAGTTTATTATTTAATACCATCATGTATGAATGGTCTTGTAGTTTATTATTTAATGCCCTCATGTATGAGTGGTCTTGTAGTTTATTATTTAATGCCATCATGTATGAATGGTCTTGTAGTTTATTATTTAATAACATCATGTATGAATGGTTTTGTAGTTTATTATTTAATAACATCATGTATGAATGGTCTTGTAGTTTATTATTTAATACCATCATGTATGAATGGTTTTGTAGTTTATTATTTAATACCATCATGTATGAATGGTCTTGTAGTTTATTATTTAATACCATCATGTATGAATGGTCTTGTAGTTTATTATTTAATACCATCATGTATGAATGGTTTTGTAGTTTATTATATAATACCATCATGTATGAATGGTCTTGTAGTTTATTATTTAATGCCCTCATGTATGAATGGTCTTGTAGTTTATTATTTAATGCCATCATGTATGAATGGTCTTGTAGTTTATTATTTAATACCATCATGAATGAATGGTCTTGTAGTTTATTATTTAATACTGTCGTGTATGAATGGTCTTGTAGTTTATTATTTAATACCATCAGGTATGAATGGTCTTGGAGTTTATTATAATACTGTCATGTATGGATGGTTTTGTAGTTTATAATTTAATACTGTCGTGTATGAATTGTCTTGTAGTTTATTATTTAATACCATCATGTATGAATGGTCATGCAGTTTATTATAATACTGTCATGTATGAATGGTTTTGTAGTTTATTATTTAATAACATCATATATGAATGGTCTTGTAGTTTATTATTTAATACCATCATGTATGAATGGTTTTGTAGTTTATTATTTAATACCATCGTATATGAATGGTCTTGTAGTTTATTATTTAATACCATCGTATATGAATGGTCTTGTAGTTTATTATTTAATACCATCGCATATGAATGGTCTTGTAGTTTATTATTTAATACCATCATATATGAATGGTCTTGTAGTTTATTATTTAATAACGTCATGTATGAATGGTCTTGTAGTTTATTATTTAATACCATCATGTATGAATGGTCTTGTAGTTTATTATTTAATAACGTCATGTATGAATGGTCCTGTTGTTTATTATTTAATACCATCGTGTATGAATGGTCCTGTTGTTTATTATTTAATACTGTTGTGTATGAATGGCCTTGTAGTTTATTATTTAATACTGTTGTGTATGAATGGCCTTGTAGTTTATTATTTAATACCATCTTGTATGAATGGTCTTGTAGTTTATTATTTAGTACCATCGTATATGAATGGTCTTGTAGTTTATTATTTAATAACATCGTATATGAATGGTCTTGTAGTTTATTATTTAATAACATCATGTATGAATGGTTTTGTAGTTTATTATTTAATGCCCTCATGTATGAATGGTCTTGTAGTTTATTATTTAATACCATCATGTATGAATGATCTTGTAGTTTATTATTTAATACCATCATGTATGAATGGTCTTGTAGTTTATTATTTAATAACATCATGTATGAATGGTTTTGTAGTTTATTATTTAATACCATCATGTATGAATGGTCTTGTAGTTTATTATTTAGTACCATCATGTATGAACGGTCTTGCAGTTTATTATAATACTGTCATGTATGAATGGTTTTGTAGTTTATTATTTAATAACATCATGTATGAATGGTCTTGTAGTTATTATTTAATACTGTTGTGTATGAATGGTTTTGTAGTTTATCATTTAATAACATGTATGAATGGTTCTTTTGTTTATCATTTAATACTGTCGTGTATGAATGGTCTTGTAGTTTATTATTTAATAACATCATGTATGAATGGTCTTGTAGTTTATTATTTAATACCCTCATGTATGAATGGTCTTGTAGTTTATTATTTAATACCATCATGTATGAATGGTCTTGTAGTTTATTATTTAATAACATCATGTATGAATGGTCTTGTAGTTTATTATTTAATACCATAATGTATCAATGGTTTTGTAGTTTATTATTTAATACCATCATGTATGAATGGTCTTGTAGTTTATTATTTAATGCCCTCATGTATGAATGGTCTTGTAGTTTATTATTTAATGCCATCATGTATGAATGGTCTTGTAGTTTATTATTTAATACCATCATGTATGAACGGTCTTGTAGTTTATTATTTAATACTGTCGTGTATGAATGGTCTTGTAGTTTATTATTTAATACCATCATGTATGAATGGTCTTGTAGTTTATAATTTAATACTGTCGTGTATGAATGGTCTTGTAGTTTATTATTTAATACCCTCATGTATGAATGGTCTTGTAGTTTATTATTTAATGCCATCATGTATGAATGGTCTTGTAGTTTATTATTTAATACCATCATGTATGAACGGTCTTGTAGTTTATTATTTAATACTGTCGTGTATGAATGGTCTTGTAGTTTATTATTTAATACCATCATGTATGAATGGTCTTGTAGTTTATAATTTAATACTGTCGTGTATGAATGGTCTTGTAGTTTATTATTTAATACCATCATGTATGAATGGTTTTGTAGTTTATTATTTAATACCATCATGTATGAATGGTCTTGTAGTTTATAATTTAATACCATCATGTATGAATGGTCTTGTAGTTTATAATTTAATACTGTCGTGTATGAATGGTCTTGTAGTTTATTATTTAATACCCTCATGTATGAATGGTCTTGTAGTTTATTATTTAATGCCATCATGTATGAATGGTCTTGTAGTTTATTATTTAATACCATCATGTATGAATGGTCTTGTAGTTTATAATTTAATACTGTCATGTATGAATGGTCTTGTAGTTTATTATTTAATGCCCTCATGTATGAATGGTCTTGTAGTTTATTATTTAATGCCATCATGAATGAATGGTCTTGTAGTTTATTATTTAATACCATCATGTATGAATGGTTTTGTAGTTTATTATTTAATACCCTCATGTATGAATGGTCTTGTAGTTTATTATTTAATGCCATCATGTATGAATGGTCTTGTAGTTTATTATTTAATGCCATCATGTATGAATGGTCTTGTAGTTTATTATTTAATACCCTCATGTATGAATGGTCTTGTAGTTTATTATTTAATACCATCATGTATGAATGGTTTTGTAGTTTATTATTTAATACCATCATGTATGAATGGTCTTGTAGTTTATTATTTAATGCCCTCATGTATGAATGGTCTTGTAGTTTATTATTTAATGCCATCATGTATGAATGGTCTTGTAGTTTATTATTTAATGCCCTCATGTATGAGTGGTCTTGTAGTTTATTATTTAATGCCATCATGTATGAATGGTCTTGTAGTTTATTATTTAATAACATCATGTATGAATGGTCTTGTAGTTTATTATTTAATAACATCATGTATGAATGGTCTTGTAGTTTATTATTTAATACCATCATGTATGAATGGTTTTGTAGTTTATTATTTAATACCATCATGTATGAATGGTCTTGTAGTTTATTATTTAATACCATCATGTATGAATGGTCTTGTAGTTTATTATTTAATACCATCATGTATGAATGGTTTTGTAGTTTATTATATAATACCATCATGTATGAATGGTCTTGTGGTTTATTATTTAATGCCCTCATGTATGAATGGTCTTGTAGTTTATTATTTAATACTGTCGTGTATGAATGGTCTTGTAGTTTATTATTTAATACCATCATGAATGAATGGTCTTGTAGTTTATTATTTAATACTGTCGTGTATGAATTGTCTTGTAGTTTATTATTTAATACCATCATGTATGAATGGTCATGCAGTTTATTATAATACTGTCATGTATGAATGGTTTTGTAGTTTATTATTTAATAACATCATATATGAATGGTCTTGTAGTTTATTATTTAATACCATCATGTATGAATGGTTTTGTAGTTTATTATTTAATACCATCATGTATGAATGGTCTTGTAGTTTATTATTTAATGCCATCATGTATGAATGGTCTTGTAGTTTATTATTTAATACCATCATGTATGAATGGTCTTGTAGTTTATTATTTAATACCATCATGTATGAATGGTCTTTTAGTTTATTATTTAATACCATCATGTATGAATGGTCTTGTAGTTTATTATTTAATACCATCATGTATGAATGGTCTTGTAGTTTATAATTTAATACTGTCGTGTATGAATGGTCTTGTAGTTTATTATTTAATACCATCAGGTATGAATGGTCTTGTAGTTTATTATAATACTGTCATGTATGAATGGTTTTGTAGTTTATAATTTAATACTGTCGTTTATGAATTGTCTTGTAGTTTATTATTTAATACCATCATATATGAATGGTCATGCAGTTTATTATAATACTGTCATGTATGAATGGTTTTGTAGTTTATTATTTAATAACATCATATATGAATGGTCTTGTAGTTTATTATTTAATACCATCATGTATGAATGGTCTTGTAGTTTATTATTTAATAACATCATGTATGAATGGTCTTGTAGTTTATTATTTAATACAGTCGTGTATGAATGGTCTTGTAGTTTTTTATTTAATGCCATCATGTATGAATGGTCTTGTATTTTATTATTTAATACTGTCGTGTATGGACGGTCTTGTAGTTTATTATTTAACTTGCCGGTATGTAAAACCTAGAAATTAACGGATCCTGAAATGTTAACTTATTTTTTTCAGGCAACCTGTTTTTCAGGTAATCCTATTTATGATATTTGGAACAACAAAAAGGCAAATCAGTACTGGTATTTTTGTCAGTGTTTGCGAATAGTTTGAGATGAGTTACATAGAATTCTGCATCTTATTTCATGAAATTATTGCATTGAATCAATGATGAGTTATTATGTAATACACTTTTGGAGAGACGACAGGGAGCCGTCATGGCAGTTCATCACCAAATCTAAAGGCCATTTAGATTCATTGTCATTATAAAATAGATCATGATTCTGGTGAAAACTACTGAATTCCGTGAGAACATTTCGAGAATA